>OV702280.1:322469452-323874193 GCA_916181665.1 Avena sativa
TGTAACTTATGGAAATGGGCAACAATCTTTACAATAGCAATTAAATAAAATAATAAACTTTATTTATTGAATAATAGTACAATCTTTGTTAAAAAGGAATAAAAATAAAAAGTACAAAAGAATAAATTAAAGATTACAATTGAATTAGAGAGCTTGTTGGGGATATGCTATATGGGTATCCCCATAGCATGTCTCTTATCCGACTAACCCGGGTGGCCCATAGTCGGTAGCATGGCCTATGGCCTGCTGGGTGGCCCAGTTAGGTGGATCCAGAAGGGAGGCCCATGCCGGATAAAGGAAGGCTACGGTGGAGTCACCCGCGTACCCGGAGCCTTGGAGTGCAAGATACACAAGACTAGTAATAGACGGTGTAGGACTCTGTAACCTGTCCGGCTAGGACTTTACCCTATAACCCTAGGACCTGGCGACTATATAAATCGGGCCTATGGGAGCCTTTAGGGCACAATCTCATACAACTTCAGACAACCTCGCACAGCGAACACATCTCTGTAACTCGGCGTATTGCCCTTATAGTGATTTATAGCAGGAGTAGGATTCCGCCACCGTTGTGGGATCTGAACCTGGGTAAGCTGTGTTACCTCGTACCCGTCAACCGTCCGCCTTACCCCACGTCTCTAAACACGCACTGTGAGGACCCCTCCATGGCGTACTCGTCGGCAATACCATGACAGTTGGCGCCCACCGTGGGGCAAGAGGCGCTTCAGGCTCTTCAGCGGGCGAGGACCAAGATCTTCGCGGGAATCGGCGAAACCGTAGCCATCGGTCGCGTTCTCTTCTCCGGCAATGTTCCGATCATCACTCCCGACAAGTTCTGGATCCCGGCAAAGACGAACCCTACGCAGTGTTCGGTCGTTCCTATCGGAGACATCTGCCTCTTCATCGGCGAAACCGACTCGAGCACTAGTTCCATGGGAGTCGGAAGAGCACAAGACCCGCACGGACCGCCTACGGGCAGGATACGTTCGCGGAAGGATCAATGTTGGATATCTCTTTGGAGTTTGCCGACAAAGATCGGAAAAATTCAAGGCCCACCCAAACCGCCCCTGTGCAGGATATAAAGGTGGAAGATCACTGCAAATCCGCTGGCTTCGTCCGTGCGTCTGGACAGCAGAGATCCAAGTTCATCGGCGTGGTTACCATCTTTGATCTGGCGCGCTGCATTCAGAGAGAGGGCGAAAACCCCCGCGATTACCTGGCCAGGTGGCTCCGTATACGAGCCGATCTGGCCCACTACCCCGATGATAACGCTTTGTATCACTTCGTGGAAGGACTGGACCACGGCACGCTTCTCCGACATTCTTTAAGACGGCAGCATGCAACAGGACGCCTTACCCTCGAATAGATGGTGAGCAGCGTCAACAACTACGCGGCAGCCCAGATGGAGCTTGCGCTCAGAGACGGAGAACCTCCGGTTCAATAGCCACCACCACCGCCTCCCGCCGCCATCGTCGCAGCAGCACCACCACCTCCAGTCATCGTCGAGCCCGTTGCACCTCCACCGCCCGTCATCGAGGAAGTCCTGGCACCCTCCGACTCTGTCATTGACACGCTTTATGCTGATTTCAGTGCAGATTCAGAGGAGATAGACTTCAGTCCAGAAGAGCTAGACTCTGCTATGCAGGAGATGGAGGAGGAGTACTCGCGCGATGAGCAAGCCAACAACGCCGTCACATCCCGAGAGGTGTTTTTCACCATTGGGACGGCGATGGATGAAGATCAACCCGGACGAGCTCCGCCTACGGTGCTGGAAAAGGGGAAGGGGCCACTTATTGCTGCTGATGATGATCGCGCAAAGGTCATGCCTCCTCCGCCTAACCCAGTGCAGCATCCGCATGAACTCGGCACCTGCCCGAGCAACAATAACACCGCAAACGTGCCGCCTCCAGCATCTACAATGGCAGCAGCCCAAGTTACTCCAGCTGATAGAGTGATGTACGACAATCTCCTTGTCGAGCCACTAACTGTCGCTCATATCCGGAACGTGACCCAGCTTGACGAGAAGCGCCAGCAGCTGCTGGAGGAGGCGCAAGCCATCGTGGAGCAAGGCGCTAAACTAGATCGAGATCTGGTCAACACGCAGAAATCCATAGAGAAAGATAGAGCAATGGAGGCCGAGTACAAGACTTTGCTACAACAGCAGAAGGCTAAGAAAGCTCCGGCTCGCGTTATCAATGATCCTGGTGTATGGCGCAACCTAGGATGGGCTCCCTCGAAGCCGACACAGGCCAAGCCATATATTGACAGTGAAGGCAAGCAGGTGATGCCCACCCAACTCCTTAACCTCGCCGTCGCCAAGACCCTTCTGGAGCAGGATAGATCGCCTGAGGCAGTGGAACAGGTCTACGACCTAGTGGCCAAGGCGGTGAAGCAACAGGAAAAGGCCACCGCTCAGAGGCTTGAGTCTAATCCAGCGCTCTGCCAATCTAGCCAGTACAAGCCGCCAAGGGACAGATCTCCTCTAGATATCGGGTCCCAGACGGGTTCGTCAGAACGAAGACGGAGGGATGCACACAACAGGAAGGATGCCATCCCCATATCCTCCGACCACGGAGAAAAGGCCCGACCTCGTCGCCCATCGCCACCGCCCCGATCTCCCCGACATCACGAAGATTACAAGGCTCACTATCGTACGGATATCCCCCCACCAAAGCAGTGCGACATATTCATCCAACGACAACGCGGAGCAGACCCGTCATGACGGAGAGCGCAACCAAGGACACAAGAGCAGGTCACGCCATGACCCTCCGCGTCCGACAAGCAACCGTGACAGGCGTGAGGCGTCGCAGGAGGGTAACAGCTAGAAGGATAACCCACCGCCACCTCCGCCTCCGTCACCACCAAGCAGTCACCATGGCGGAGGAGGCCCGCGTCGTTCACGCAGCCCATCCCCTGTTGACAAAAAGAAGAAGAACCCGGAGCCGTACGATGCACGTTCGCGGATCGATAAGATCCACGAGGCCCGGGAAGGATCATACCTGGGACCACGTTGCTTTGGACCTGCAATACGGTCCGCAACTTACCCCAAAGGTTTCCGGATTGACAAGACCATCAAGCCATATGACGGCACCGCCAAGCCAGCCACATGGTTGCAGGACTACGACAACGCGGTGGAGATTGCCGGAGGCAACCCCAACATTGCCGTCAAGTACCTCCCGTTAATGTTGGCAGGCACGACCCGTCAATGGATCGACGACTTGCCAGAGAAATCTGTCTACAGCTGGCTAGACATGCAAGAAGCGTTCACCAAGAACTTTGAGGGTACATACAAGCGTCCCTGCACTGTGGGCGATCTACAGTGGTGCTTGCAAGAGAAAGACGAGACATCTCGCGCCTACCTCTCCCGCTGGCTGGATATGAAAAATTCCTGCGCAGGAGTGCACGCTCAGACCGCCATGGCCGCCTTCATCGATGGGTTGGAAAGGGGCACGTTGCTCCGACATAATCTGAAGCGCTTGCAGGACAATCACCAGCTTGACTTGAACCAAATGATTCAGTTGGCTAGTGAGTTCGCAGCTGCCGACGACGATGCTCGTGGCTCATTGCCGGGAACGGCCGTTCCAACTCAAGCTCGGAGAAACAACAGTACAAAGCGGAAGACCGCTCTAGAAGAAAAGCAATCTACCGACATGGTCGCTATGACTTTTGCAGGACGAGGAGAAGGCGGACAACGTGGCCGAGGAAGGGGAGCTGGTCGTGAGTAGCAACGAGGAAGTGAAACCACCGCGGCACCGCTCCGCGTTCCCCAAACCTATGAGGACTACCGCGATATGCCATGCCTCGTACACCTCGACGTCAACGGCAAAGCCACCCATACCAATCGACACTGCAAGTTCGTCAACGACCTCAAGGAAGACCCGGAGTCCGGCTACAAGCAAAGTCGGAAGAACAGACCGCGAGGCAAGGGCAAGGGGAAGAAGGAGGAGGAGTCCAAGGATTCAAGTGACATGGACGAGGACGTTGACCCCAAGCACGCCGCCAAGAGCGACGACAAGGGCAAGAACCCCTTCGCAAAGAAGGCCCCAGTCTACCACACTTTCCTTGGAACCCCCACCGTCCGACAACAGAAGATCTCTCTGAGGATCCTGATGGCTACTCTCCCCCCAGTCCCCCAGTACCTATGCTGGTCGGAGGTTCCAATAACTTGGGACAGGACGGACCACCCAGACCTTGTGCCCACGGAGAACCAGTACGCCATGGTCATCAACCCATTGATTGACGGCGTGGAGTTCACCAAGTGCATGGTGGATAGTGGAAGCAGCATCAACATCATGTACCTGGATACACTACAGAAGATGAACTTGACGGAGGCAAACCTAAGGCGGACCAACACCATTTTCCACAGCGTAGTTCCTAGTCGGGGGGCTCGGTTCCTTGGGTGCATTACACTTCAGGTAGCCTTTGGCGATGTTAATAATTACCGCCAAGAGCGCATGACCTTCGAGGTGGTCCCCTTCAAGAGCGTGTACCACGTCATATTCGGCCGCGACATATTCCACACGTTCATGGCCAAGCCATGCTTCGTCTACAACAAACTGAAGATACCCGAACCAAACGGCATCATCACCATATCCGGAAGCTTTACCAAGGCAAGAGACTGCGAGATCAACAAAGCAGCCGTTGCAGAAGCTGTCCTCTACAGCGAAGAATTCAAGGAGATCCGTAGTAAGGTCGATGACTCAGAGATGCCCGCGTCGAAGAAGCAGATCTCCGACTCCGCTCCTGCGTTCAAGGCCGCCATCGAGACCAATCCGGTGTAACTTTTGGTAGGCGATGCCTCCAAGGTCACCGCCATTGGGACGAACCTGGATCCCAAATAGGAAAGCGTGCTCGTCGAGTTCCTCCGTGAGAATAGGGACATCTTTGCCTGGCAACCTGCCGACATGAAAGGTGTACCTAGGGAACTTGCCGAACACAGCTTAAACATTGATCCAAAATGCAAACCAGTGAAACAACCTCTACGACGCTTTGGAGATGAGAAGAGACGCGCCATTGGCAAAGAGATAGCTAGATTACTTAAGGCTATATTTATCCGAGAAGTCCTTCACACCCAATGGGTGGCCAATCCTGTACTTGTCCCAAAAAAGGGAACCAATGAATTAAGAATGTGCGTTTATTACACCGGCTTGAACAAAGCATGTCCCAAAGATCCGTTTGCTTTGCCTCGCATTGACCAAGTCATTGACTCGACGGCTGGCTCGGAACTTTTGTGTTTTCTCGATGCATATTCAGGATACCACCAGATCAAGATGAGGAAGTCAGACCGATTGGCCACTTCGTTTACTACCCCTTACAGCACGTTTTGCTATGTCACGGTGCCCTTTGGGCTAAAAAAAACAGGTGCTACTTACCAGCGGACAATGCAACGTTGCCTCCACGACCAAATTGGTCGGAACGTTCACGCCTATGTGGACGATATTGCGGTGATGTCTAAAAAGTCAAACGACTTAATCTCCGACTTAAAAGAAACCTTTGATAATCTCTGGAAATACAACATGATGCTCAACCCCAAGAAGTGCGTCTTCGGGGTTCCAACCGGCAAATTGTTGGGCTTCATCGTTTCCCAACGTGGAATCGAGGTCAATCTGGAGAAAATCAAGGCCATCTTAAACATAAACCATCCGACATGCCTAAAGGACATTCAACGACTAACAGGTTGTGTTGCAGCAGTTAGTCGGTTCGTCAGCCGACTTGGAGAGAAGGCTCTGCCGCTGTACAAGTTGCTGAAGAAGGCGGGCAGATTCACGTGGACGGACAAAGCAGATGCAGCATTGAAGCAGCTCAAGGAGATTCTTTCCTCAGCGCCCATCCTTGCAGCACCCGAGCCTGGTGAGCCCCTGTTAATTTACATGGCGGCAACCAACCGGGTAATCAGCATCGTCGTTGTGGTAGAGAAAAAGGAACCAGGCTATGAGCGCGGAGTTCAATGACCAGTTTACTATGTAAGCGAGGTCTTGACGGAGTCCAAGCATCGTTACTCGCACTACCAAAAGATAGCTTATGGAGTATTCCTCGCTTCTCGGAAGCTGAGGCATTACTTTCGGGAGCACCCAATCATAGTGGTGAGCAAGACCCCACTGTCCGACATTATCAATAACAGCGACGCTACATGAAGGGTCGCGAAGTGGGGCATTGAACTTGCCGGCTTCGAGATCACCTACAAGAGACGCGACGCTATCAAGTCACAAGCCTTAGCGGATTTTGTTGCAGATTGGACAGAGATGCCAGACGCTACTCCGTTGCCGGAACCAGAGTACTGGGTGATGCACTTTGATGGATCAAAGCTGCTCAATGGCTCAGGGGCTGGTGTATTGCTACAGTCACCAACAGGAGACAAGCTACACTACGTTCTGCAGATCCACTTCGAGGCTACAAACAACATGGCGGAGTATGAAGCACTCATTCACGGACTACGTGTATCCAAGGATATTGGCATCAAGCGCATAGTTTGCTGTGGAGATTCTGACTTGGTTGCCCAGCAGGTGGCTGGTACCTGGAATGCGCAGAACCCTATGATGGCGGCATATCGAGACGAAGTGGACGAGATAGCCAAGAGCTTCTTGGGCTACAAAGTCAAGTATGTGCCTAGGGAGAAACGAGGCAGCTGATCTGCTGTCTAAGCTTGGATCAGGGCGCAAGCAAATTTCGCCAGGAGTTTTCCTAGAGCATCTACGCACACCATCCATGAAGGGCGCCGACATCGACAACCCGGATAGAGCTGACTCTTTCGTCAGCATGGTGACTAAGGTCCCTCCGGCTTGGACAAAACCGTTCATGGAGTATCTCGAACACGGAACTTTGCCCGACGACGAAGTCGAAAGACGGCAAATAGTACAACGAGCAAAGGGTTATACCATAATCAATGGGCAACTCTATAAAAGGAGCACTACTGGTGTATACCTAAAGTGTGTTTCCCAGCTGGAAGGTATGGAAATCCTACGCGGAATCCATCTCGGAGATTGCGGGCATCACGCCGCTCCTCGATCGTTGGTCGCGAAAGCCTTCCGGCAAGGATTCTACTGGCTGACCGCGAAGGCGGACGCCGACAAGCTGGTTGAGACATGCATGGGATGCCAGTATTATGCCCGACAACCACATGTTCCTGCTGAAGAACTACAAACAATACCAATAACTTGGCCGTTTGCAGTCTGGGGGCTGGACATGGTGGGACCGTTATAGACGACACCCTGTGGATTTACGTATCTTCTTGTAGCGGTTGACAAATTCACTAAATGGATAGAAGCTAAACCCATTAGAAAGCTTGATGGGGCAACTGCCCTAAGGTTCGTCCGAGATCTAGTGGTGAGATTTGGTCTCCCACATAGCATTATCACCGACAACGGAAACAATTTATCACTCGGAGAAGTGGAGGCATATTGCTGGGAGAAAGGCATCCGACTTGACCTTGCATCTGTGGCACACCCACAATCCAATGGTCAGGTTGAGCAGGCCAATGGATTAATTCTGCAAGGAATCAAGCCACGTCTTGAGGCACCACTACGTAGAGCAGCTGGAGCCTAGGCGGAAGAATTGCCATCTGTGTTGTGGAGTTTACGAACTACACCCAACAGATCTACCGGCTATACCCCTTACTTCATGGTATATGGAGCAGAAGCCATCCTGCCCTCCGACATCCTCCACGTTGCACCAAGAGTTGCCGCCTACGACGAGGATGACGCTGAAGAATCCAAACGCCTAGATGTGGACCTTCTCGAGGAGGAGCGCGTTTTGGCATGCCAAAGATCCGCCATCTACCAGCAGAAGCTACGCAGCTACCATAGTCGCCGTGTTCGGCATCACTCATTTCAAGAGGGGGATTTGGTGCTCCGACTTAAGTAGAAGAAGTCACACAAATTATCCCCGCCATGCGAAGGACCGTTCATCATAAGTAAGGCGCTGCTCAATGGGTCTTACTACCTTGTTGACAATCGTGAACTAAAGGATAGACCCAACGAGGATCATAAGCGTAAGCGACGTGACCCGGATGATGACTACCCAGAGCTTGATCGGCCATGGAACATAGCACAACTACGTCCTTTTTTACACTTAGCATTTTTTATCTAATTGTGTACCTCTTATATGATCAATGAAATAAAGCTCTTTGGTTCACTTATATTTTTGAGTCTTTTACCTCCTTTAGTGTTCATTTTTGGATCATGTAAAACCTTTATGCACAAGTATTGCATTTTGCACTTGTGAAAATTCCGCCTACGGGCGTTAGCTTAAGTTTTCTGGTCTACACGTTCTTTGTTGTTTTTATGTGGATTCTGGAGTAGTGACTTTCGACACTTATTGTCGGCGATTTTGTGCTTAGGTTATTGACGGTGCCATTGGGCATCATCACCTAAGCGCATGGTTCCGACAACGAGTCTTCCGACTCACGAAAAGTCAAGCATAAGAACCAAAGTAATGGATAAGCCAACACTTGCTTAAAAAATATATACATGCTGGGAACTAAGTTCTTAAGTAGCAGGACATAACAACCATTGTTTTCCGCCTTAAGTTACATCATCAAGTTTCTTTTCCACGCATACACCAAAGGTGAAACAAATATTAAAAAGTGTTTTTCATTCTTTGGGCGCAGGAGACTTGGAAGCAACATCGTCATCGGCCGGAGAATCACCCTCACCATCGGCACTTTGGTGGGACTCGGAGGAATCTTGGTTGACACCGTCGATGGTGTTCATGGGCACGAAGACGTTGATATCCACCAACTCGGCAACTCTGGTGTTATAACCCGCGAGTGATGACAGGATGGCTTCATGATCAATTTCTTTGCCGTCATCATCAACGTCGGGGATGCCAGAGGTCACCGTGTCGATGTCGGCATCTTCATAGTGTGCCTTCACCATAGACAGCGCCATCCTTGTGCCAGCCCGTGCACATGAAGCTTTCCAGCTTGTGATACGCTCGGGGGCTCGGTGAATAATCTCCGAGTACTTTGCCACGGAGTCCGAGGCTTTTATGTGTATCTAGAGGGGCTTGGCGATCTCTTTGGCTTGGGTGATGGCGGTGTTGATAAAGTTGCTGGCAAGAACCATGCATTCCTTGGCCGGAGGAGGCGATCTGGTTAAACCCATAGGGGCTGCAAATTCCGACAAGAATCGCATAAGTTCAGCAATTCAAAGTATCCAGACTACAGAAATACAAGGCGGAGAAATCTTACTGAAGATGCTGGCATTAGCCTGCCAGAGGGTATCCGCCAGGGATTCTTTCTCTTGCTGGAGGAGCTTATATGCCTCGCCGTGGCGATGGTTTTGCTCATCGGCAACTTGCTTCTGATCTTTTAAGATCGCAAGCTCCTCCTTCAAGCGATTGATTTCCGTAGAGGCGGATTCCTGCAGGGCCTTCATGGAATCCTCATGCATTTTTAGCATTTCTTCCCTCTCCTTTTTAAGGATCTTGTTCTTGTTGTCCAGCTGCTGAATGTGCTTGGACTGCTCGACAATATCCTTGGCCTTGGAAACATGCTCTGCAAGTCGGAGAAAACAAAGTACACAGTAAGTACTCGGAGAATGAAGACAATAGTTTGTTCCATCTAAATGCTTGGGGGCTACAGTGAGAGTTTTTTATAACTTAGCCACTCTTAGAGCATATAGATGCAAAACCTATGGTTTTCCGTCTACATCCTCGGGGGCTACAGTGGGATACTCATATAAAATGCAAAAGGCAAAAGTAAAACTTACAAGCGCAATAATTTTTTAGGTTTGTAGCGCTCTCGGCTAGCAGCTTGCCAAAGGAGATGCTATTTCCTCGCAAGTATCCGCTTGTCGGAGAAGCTCCTCAATACCGCACGTCGGAGATGATGACACTCCTCCAGGAACCAGAGTTGTGTTACTCGGCGTGAGCGCGGGGTAAACTATCTTCGGGAACTCGAAGGGCTTCTAGGGAGCGGCAGCGCCGCCTTCGGCAGAGGTGCCATCTCCCACTACCGCCTTGCCGCTACCGATGGCATCCTTAGCCGGAGCTTCAGCCATTTGTAGAGCAGTGCTCTCCTGCGTCGCCTGCTCGCCGACAACAGCGAGTTCGATAGAGGCTCCAGAATCCACTTCCATGGCGGAAGGGCCTGGTGCCTCCTGGGCTTGAGAGCTTATCGGGGCAGAGGAAGGCTTGATGGCAGGAGTAGCAGGGGCGATGGCGGGGGAGGAGTCGCGATGCAGCATGTCCTTGATATTTCTAGAAGCCCCAAAAGTTTTGGAGGACTTCTTGAGGCTGGTCGTGGCTTTCTTCCTGAGACGTGCAAAATGCATAAGTACAGGAACAAGACAGATAAATAGATAATGTCGGAGAATGAGAAGCTTACACTAGGGGGGGCGCTTTGGCAAAAATCCCGGTGTCTTTTCTCTTTTCCGCCTCCAGGGCGGCGGTACTCTTTTTGGAGGCTCCACCCTCCGTCTTCTTCTTCTTCTTGCCTCCATCGGCAGCGTCAGAGGTGGAGCTCTTCCGCTTTCGCGCCAACGGGACATCGTCGTCGGACACGACCGTGACTTCCTTCATCTTTGGATCATAGATTTGGGCCGCCAGGTTGCCCTCATCTAGATCTCTAAGCTGTTAAGTAAGAAATCACTGTGTTAGATAAGATGGTATTGGCAAGACGGAAAAATGGAGCAATGTCGTACACGTAAGAAAAATACCTACCTTTGGGCACTTGCCGTCTACGAACATGTCGTAGGTGATGGTGAAGCCACGCTTCTTATCCTTCACCTTGACGATGTCCTTTAGGCGGAGCTTGACGGAGTCGCTCGAGAAGTTATCCACGGAGATCCGGAGGCTATCCCTTCGATCACTGGTATACTCGTGCATGAACTTCGCGTGGTGCTGCAGGGGTTGGATTCGCCTGATAAACCAGCACATGGCTAGGTCCAAGCCGGTCAAGCCCGTCTCTACGAACCATTCGATCCACCTTATTGCGCGAGAAGCGTCAAGGTCGGAGGGAAGGGAGGCATGGGATCTCCACGTAGAAACTTCAGCGGCGGCTCCATCCACGAAGTCCGGGTATGTCACTTCTCGGCCCGCCAAAGGAATGTCGGGGCCGTAGAAGTATGTCCGTTGCCAGTTCTTGCAGGACTCGTGGCCGACGATGTCGGGGAACCGCCGGCCAGGTCGAATCTTGAAGCTTATGGTGCCGCAGTTCCTAAGCTCCTCCTTACTATGTCCGGCTTCACGTTTGACGGTGAAGAAGTACACGAACAAATCTAACCTAGGCCTTATCCCTAGGTAACCCTCGCAAAGTGCCACGAAGTTGCTAAGCACTAAGATGCTATTGGGGGAGAGGTTGTGGGGTTGGACCTTGTAGTGGTTCAAGACGGAGAGAAAGAAGTGGGAGATGGGCAAGGAAACGCCGCGTACCAGCTGAGCCTTGAGGTACACCTTTTCTCCAGCTTGGGGAGAAGGTGTCACCTCGCCGGCCGGCGCCGCCCGCCAGGCAAGCCCCTCCGTCGCGGGGAGGTAGCCTTCGGCGACCATCTCCTGGATGTCGCGGTCGGTGATGTCTGAGCTGCGCCAGTCACCCTTGTGCGAGTCTGGCTCTTCTTCCAGTGGCTCTAGCGCCGCCAGATTATGGTCGCCGCCGGTGGTTTCGATCACCGCCGATGCAGGGATGACCAGGCCCTCTGGGGGCACGACGACGGAGCTCGCCGGCTTCGCCGCGGCTTTGCTCGACGCCGCCATCGATGGGGAGGAGCTGCTGCTGGCCATGGAGTGTTGGAAGGATGCGACTGACGCAGATGGATGCTAGGGTTTTCGAGGTTTCTCGCGGAGAGCTCGAGGAGGCGTGCGGCTGGAGGAAGAAGACGATGACGCGAGGAATGAGGTAAAAAGTGGAAAGTGTCCCACGGTTACTATTTATCATACTTTGCGTCAAGATTCGTGCAGCTAATCAGACGGTTGCCGCGTAGACGACGTGTTCGTGAACGTGCGCGGTAATTTTGCCACATCTCCAACCGCCGCCGCCAACGGTTCGTATCGCTCGCACGGGAAAATCGGATATGATTGCGTTCTCTGCATGTGTGAGTTACGAGGCGTCGCTGACCTAAGCCTACGTCGTCCTAGCTGACATGGGTAGATGAGCCGTCACATCGAAGATTCTGGCATGGACGGATTTAATCCGACTACGGAAGAGTACGGTGGAAGATTCAGCATTTCTCCGGCTTACAAATCAAAGACGGAGAAAACCTTGCAGGGTTCTTCTGGAGGACTACAAGATATTGCTTGACGATTTGCCGACATCCATCTAGACGGAGCATTCCACGTGAAGAGGCAAGACAGCGCAAGATCTCGGAGTTCTCCGGGGGCTACTGTTGGGGATATGCTATATGGGTATCCCCATAGCATGTCTCTTATCCGACTAACCCGGGTGGCCCATAGTCGGTAGCATGGCCTATGGCCTGCTGGGTGGACCAGTTAGGTGGATCCAGAAGGGAGGCCCATGCCGGAGAAAGGAAGGCTACGGTGGAGTCACCCGCGTACCCGGAGCCTTGGAGTGCAAGATACACAAGACTAGTAATAGACGGTGTAGGACTCTGTAACCTGTCCGGCTAGGACTTTTCCCTGTAACCCTAGGACCTGCCGACTATATAAGTTGGGCCTATGGGAGCCTTTAGGGCACAATCTCATACAACTTCAGACAACCTCGCACAGCGAACACATCTCTGTAACTTGGTGTATTGCCCTTATGGTGATTTATAGCAGGAGTAGGATTCCGCCACTGTTTTGGGATCTGAACCTGGGTAAGCTGTGTTACCTCGTACCCGTCAACCGTCCGCCTTACCCCACGTCTCTAAACACGCAGTGTGAGGACCCCTCCATGGCGTACTCGTCGGCAATACCACGACAGAGCTATTACAAGTAACTATTCTATAAAGAAAAAGAAAAAGAAACCTAAACTAAAGTCTTGATCTTCAAATCTGGTACCTGCAAAATAAATAGAAACTTAAAAAAAAGTTAGGATTAGAATTATTTTACTCTCAGAATTGACAGTGAAGTGCACTATTCAAAATTTCATCATTGAGTACTCTTTTAAAGGGGCAAGTTTCACCAATATGAAAGAATATATCTTTCATAATTTTAAGCCATAAGTCAAATAAACAGCAAGGAGGGGCAAGTTTCACCAGCCAAGTAAATGGTAGCCTGATAAAAGTAACTCTCAAATTCAGAACATATCCACAACTTGTGCAACAGGCACACATGCAACACACACACCAAACTGCATGGTGTGTGCTGTTAGCACCACAACAACAACACAATCAAACAAAACCATCAACACAGCCGTGGGAAGCCAACCCCACACCACTTTCTTGTTCATACACACCAAGAACAGCAGCAGCCAAACCAAGCCAAAGCCAAGCTAGATCACACCAATCAAAACCATGGATCACATCACCAAAATTTTGACATAAGGAGGGGGTAGATCAGGTGGATAGCAAGGACAAGATCAAGCCACCAGGACCAGGAGGTGAAGGGCTAGATCAAGGACAAGCTAGTAGCTGGAAATACCAGGAGAGCACCAGATCAAGTTAGCACAAGATCAACCATTGGCAACCCCAACATCAAAGTAGTGTGGTGAGTAAAATAGACCATCACATGATCTATCTGTCTAAGATTAGACAAGCATACATGATCTGTCTCTTACTCAAATTCTCAAAAAGCACCCAGGTGGGGTGATTCCATCATTGAAGTTTTAAACACTAAAAGCAATCACAAAAGTATAAGGATCCAACTAAGGTCTTAGGACAACATCATTGATCTAAGCTATCAAGCTATATTTCAATTCAAGAATGAATATAGCCAAGATTTAAACTTCTAGGCACATCTCTAAGACGGGATTAGCACCTTAGAATTTAATCTTATGGATCTATATAAGTTATCAAGCCTACAATCATTTTTTCCAACTTTGACTCAAGAAACAGTAGCTGGTATCACTACTAGAACCAATCCATGAGAAATAATAAGAGAAGGGTCTAATCCCTAAACCTCAGACTAGGGGTGGGCATAAAAAACCGAAACTAAACACCGAAACCGAATTAACCGGAACCGAAACCGAATACACCGAACCCGAATTAGCCGAAACTAATTTCGGTTAGTAAATATGATTAACAAAATTTATAAATATTAATTCTGTTTTGACTCTCTGTTAACCGAAATAACCGTATAAACCGAAAAATATATGTGACAGAGCTAAATATATTTGTGATTCTTTCTTAGGCGTCCATTACTATACGTAGATACTAGCTCATGTGACAAAAAGACTGTTGGAGATATGCCCTAGAGGCAATAATAAATATAGTTATTATTATATCTTTGTGTTTATGATAAATGTTTACATTCATGCTATAATAGTATTAACAAGGAAACATTAATACTTGTGTGATTTGTAAACTAAAATAGAGTCCCTGGTAAAGCCTCTTTATAATACTAGCTTGTTGGTTAATAAATGATTGTGGTTTCCCTATCATGAACATTGAGATGTTATTAACAACAAGATCATATCATTCGGAGAATGATATGGTGGACATACTCCTATAGATAAGCATAGCATAAAGATCAAGTCATTTTAATAGTTCAATTGCTATATGCTTTCTGATACATAGTAACCTAATTCCTTCGACCATGAGATCATGCATATCACCTTCACCGGAAGGATGCTTTGATGACATCAAACACCACATCGTAACTGGGTGGCTATAACGGTGGCATTGAGTGTTCCGAAAGTATTGGTTGAGACACATGGATCAAGAGTGGGATTTGTCCATCCATATGACGGATAGATATACTCTGGGCCCTCTTGGTGGAATGTCATCCAATTAGCTTGAAAGCATGTGACTGGCTCACAAGGGATCACATATCACGGGAACAAGAAAAGAGTACTTATCAGTAACGAGGTTGAACTAGGTATGCAGAGATACCGACGATCAATACCTTGGATAAGTAAACTATCGTGAGACAAAGGGAAATTGGTATCATATGTAAGTGGTTCATTCGATCGCAAAGTAATCGTAGAAATATGTGGGAGCCATATGAATTTCCAGATTCCTCTATTGGTTATTGTTCGGAGAAGTGTCTCGATCATGTCCGCATAATTCACGAACCGTAGGGAGACACACTTAAGGATTCGACGTTGTTTGAGTAGTTATGGAATGATGAGTAAGAGACCGAATGTTGTTCGGAGTCTCGGATGGGATCCGGGATATCACGAGGAGATCCGGAATGGTCCGGAGAATAAGATTCATATAAGGAAAGTCCTGTTTCGGGGTTGGAGAATGGTTCCGATGTTTTCATCGGGAATGTTCTAGAAGGTTCCGGAATGTCCGGCACTCCGGAGGGGAAGGGTACATGAATGTGTCATAACAAGTTGGAATGATTGCATCATGTACTAGGTGTCATCGCTGAACAAAATAAATGGTTTAATCAAATCCTAGTTTGAAAAGTCAAACGCCAATTTGAAAAGTCAAACGACTATTTTGTGAGGTGGAAGGGAAGTAGGAAACCGACTTGGGGAGGAGTTCCCTCCCTCCACCGCCGGCCCACTTGGGAAACCGAGTTGGGGAGGGACTCCCCTCCCCTGGCGCGCCCCCTCCACCTATATAAGGAGGGGCAGGGCTGCCCCTCCAAGACACAACACCACGCCCTCTAAACCCTAGCCCTAGCCGCCGCCGCCCTCCATAGCCGCCGCCTAGGGCAACTCGCCACCGCCGCCTAGGGCAAACCCTAGCCGCCGGCCTTGCCCCCTCCTTGGTGCGTCTAAACCCTAGATCGCCGAGGCTCTCTCTCATAGTCCACCATACTCGCTCCGGCTTAAGGCGAAGCCCTGCGAGATCTCCCCTCTACTTCCGGTACCACGCCGTTGTGCTGCCAGAATCGCGAGGAGAGTGCTACAACCTCCGCTGCCTGCTGGAACATGGGAGAGGAAGGTCTTCGTCGAGTACCGAACGTGTGACCGACTGCGAAAGCGCTGCCGGAACGCAGCGCCGGAAGGATCGTCTACGCGATCTTGAGATCGGCAAGAGTACGACTACATCACCCACGAGAATCCGCTCTCGTTAAACACTTTGGAATCTTCGAGGGTGAGTTATTCCATCGACTCGTTGCTACAATCTAGTAGATAGATCTTGGCTTGTTTGTTTGTATGCGATAGATTTTTTTTATTTTCCATGCTACGAAACCCTACAAAGACATGCATGCAAAAGCTGCCAGACAGCCCATGCATCTATGTATGTTTCTAGCCACATGTACGTACATGTTCGTGGTTTAACAGCTCATGCATGTACGCATGTCTCCAGCCACATGCACGTACATGTTCGTGGTTTAACTGTCAATTGTGTCTATGGATTTTGTTGGAAGCCTTTCAATTGTTTTGCTGTTTCAGATATAATCATGTATTTTAGCTAAACTCTCAACACATAAAATTTGTTGAATGTATATGGCTTGGAAGATAGACATCATTTTTTTGAACGAGCAAGATAGACATCATGCTTATTATGTTATTTTTCTACACATGCGTTCAAGACATCAGCTAGCCATGTATTGCTTCAGGTACTCGCCAACCTGGAGGTTGCTTCCGGTGCGCCGATGAGTGGTTTAGCTCGTATGGATCTACATAAATTATGGCATAGTGTTGTTATTTCTAGAAGTTCGGTTAAAAACCGAACACCGAACCAAATTGTCCACTAACCGAACTATCGATTAATTAGAAAACCGAAATAATTTCGGTGCCTATTTTGTAGAAACCGAATTATAGAAAAACCCGAAAAACCTAACCGAAAAAACCGAATGCCCACCCCTACCTCAGACCAACATCATGGGTTCTAGGGATGCAAGGAAAGATAATTCCACTAAGACCAAACCAAGTAATAGAATCTAATCTTGTGTGCCATACAAGGATGGTGTCACAAGAACAGTTCTAAACTAAGAAGGTTAAGCATCCAATCTTCATAGATACAATCAACCAACTATAAATCATTTTCCTGACATCATAGGAATCATAATCAAGAAAATCCATATACATATCTTCACTGTAAAAGATCATTTGATCTCAAGCTATATATGAATTCTTAAGCCAACAGTACTAAGACAGTGACTTCATCACACAACACTCACTGTCATTAACGAAGTAATGACAGTGGTGAGCTATTAAACCACTTGATTTTCCAAGTATTGCTTCTAGAGCAACTTTACCATCTGAACCATATCAAAATTAATCCATAGAATCATCTGATAAACCACTAGCATCACCACAGTTAACCATCAGCAGTAATCCACAGCAAGTCACACTCAACAAATTCAAGGATCATCAATACATGATCCAATTCATCATATATCTAATCCACAGAGGGATTTGAACCCTAAGCAGAACAAACCATCTTAATCAGGACAGGACAGTAACCAGGAAGGTCACTACCAACATCTAGCATAAGATGGCCTAGCATAGAAAGCACTAGGGGAGAGGAATAACTTACCGAAGGTCCTCGCTGTAGATTATAAGAGGAAGCAGAGGAGGCCGACGAACATGGCGGCACGGGAAGCACCCCAAGGGGGCGCTGTGACCCACACCACGCCACGGCGGCGACCATAGCCACGCTTGGGGGCGAGGAGCATCCCCACGGCACACGACAGCAGCGGTGGCGTCAGCACCAACGCCAACCCCAAACCCTAGGGTTCGAAACGACATCGATCTGGCCGCAGGAGGGCTCCAGGTCCAAATCCAATTGGACATGAGGGAAGAGCGGGGCCGAAAACCTCATCCTGCACCACGGCGGCAGCCAGGGAGGTCCACGGCGGCGTGAATTGCCGGCGGTGACACCGCTAACCAGAGGGTCGGGGGAGGAGAAGGAGAGAGGTGAGCTCGAGAGAGAGACAAAGAGTGTTGGGCTGGGTTGGGCCAATACCCCTTCGGGGTGTTGATTTGACTTTGCCCTACTGGGCCACAAGGGCCCAATAAACCCAAACAGTCAGCCCAAATCTTTTAGAGTCTGTTTTAATAATTGGAAAAAGAGCAAAATGCCCGTGAACTTAAATAAATTCTAGAAAATAAAATAAAAGTCCAAAAATTATAAATAAAATATTTTTGGATTCACAGTAATCCAAACTATCCAAATAAATTAAGAGATAAAATTTTAGACATATAAATTTTATTAAGAATTTTGTAATATATATACTCCTTATGGAATTTTACAAAATTCTTGAAAGATGATAAAATAAATAAAAATCACTTTCATTATATATTAGTATTGTAGTATTTTAGAAAAATAATAAACAAATATTAATATCAATTTCTGGTATTTAATGATAATTCTTAAAGGAATTATTAATTAAATAAAATATCAATAAACTGAAATAAAATAAAAGAAGACAATATTCAATAAATATTTATAAATTATTTACTATTAAAAGAATTTTTTAATTTAAATAAATGGGGGAGAATACATATAAAGCTAAATGATGCATTACATTACTTTGCATAATCATTTTGCTTCTTTAAATATTGTCCTTACTGGGCAATAATGATGTTTTTGTAGACATAAAAGCTCAAGGTCCAGTTCAAGCATCAGACTTCACTACCTTGCCATCACACGTCAAGTTCATCACTTGCTCATATCCTTTGAAGAGTCTTTATCAAAGTATTCGCAAATTGTGTGTTATCATCTATATTATAGAAAAAGAAAAACAATATTTTCTCAAGATACTAAATCTTAGATATCATCCTACGTGATGATATGATGGAGCAATAGAACTTAGGGTTCTAATTGCACTAATAATGAACAATTAGGGATTAATAACCCATGACATTAGTGATTCTAGCGCCGTATATTACGCGTTAACCATGAGATTTGGAATGGGACGGTGAAGTCAGCTGTATCCTTTTCCTATTGTATGGAGGCAAGACGACCTTAACATGACGTTGTGATTACTTGTGAGGATCCAACATGTGGGTGGGCACCCTTACGCCCCACACTTTTGGTGTCTAGATTATCTATGAATGATGTTTAGGGAGAAGTCCATGTAAATGGTACTATTCCGGGCATCACTAGGTCATAGAGTCTTCGGGAACTCATCAGGGTTTTAGCCAGCCCGAAAGGGGGCTTAATGAAGGTGAGCCAGCCCGAAGGATCATGCAGACATATGAGGTCGCGGAGAGGGCAGTGATTGGCTTGGACCAACTACTGGGCCCCACGTCATGGAATTGTGGACGGGAAAGTACGCCCGGTTGTGCAACAAGGAGTTGATCTCTCATGGGAAAAGTAACGCACCTCTACAGAGTGTAAGAATTGTAACTTGTTACTCCCTGTCCCGGGAAGGAGCTACGAACGCGGCAGGAAAGGAACTCCATGAAAGTTCTGGTCAACCTGTGAAGGCTGATGGTCATAGATTTTCATAATAAAATCAATCTTTGAAGAAAGATTTACAAAAACTGCATAGTGCCAAGGATTTATAATCCGAGGTGGTAGTTAGTGCATCAAACTTCCTACCTTGCATATAATGAATTTGCTGGGTAACGTTGTTACTCATCCTTTCCTTTGAACCCTTGCTTAGACTCTGAAAATCCCAAAGATACTCCAATGTATGTATCTGAGAGTCAAGAGGAGGTCTTCTATGAAGAGCCCAACATGTATGGAGTCGTAGAAGGGGAGGACTACGACATTGTCTACGGAGTAGAATTCCAAGAGTCTGAATAATTACTATAGTTCTAGTAGCCACTTGAGCCGAGCATCATGAATAATATATAGCAATAAGTTGTTGAGCTCAATTTGGAGTTTAAGTTTTAAATTTGAAACTTCCACTGAAACACTTATATTTTGGTTTGTAAGTTGAATCTTTTGGAAGTCTTGAACTTTCGGTATTGTAATAGTAACGTGTGTATGTTTGTAATTTGGACCCGCAATGTTTCTATTGTACCACTCTAAGGGATGTGATATTTACGGAACGGTGTTCCGTGGATGTTATGTCAACGACTATAGTGTACTACACATGCAGTGGTATGCTGGGTCACCGCAGTGATAGAAATCTCGAAGGTTGTAGATGTGATGTTGCTACTAGGAAGAAAACAATGATCTCTTGTTCAGGGAACAAGTAGATTGTTTACTTTACACACCTTGCTTAAAGAAGTTATCCGTTGCTTGCAACTTAATACTGGAGGGGTTCAGATGGTAACCTGAAGGTGGATTACTAGTCATAGATGCAGTTGGATGGCGGTCTATGTATCTTGTTGTAATGCCCAAACAAATCTCATAGGATCATGAATGTCTAGTATTGCATTATTATGCCTTGCTCTGTCCTGTCAATTGCCCTACTATAATTTGTTTACCCAGCATGTTATGTTGTTTATCTTAAGGAGAACACCTCTAGTGAACTATGCGCCCCGGTCCAATCTTTACCATTGATACATATTCCACTGTTACTGTTTACTTTCTCCAAGCCACCATTACCTTCCACACCGTATAGTTAATCCTTTGTTTTCAGCAAACCGGTGAGATTGACAACCTCAATGTTCGTTGGGGCAAAGTCTTGAGTTTGTGTTGTGTAGGTTTCCAAGTTGCTAGCAACACCTTTGAGTCGTTTCCTTCCTCCTACTAGTTCGATAACCTTGGTTTCTTACCGAGGGAAAGCTTGCTGCTGTGCACATCTTACCTTCGTATTGGGGTCTCCTAACGAAGCTCTATAGTGATCTGAGCTACACATCATCAACCTATTTTTGGCGCCGTTGCCGGGGAGGCTAAGGACGGCTTCACAAGGGGAGTCCTTCATAACCTCTCTCTTTACTTTGTTTTTGTTTTGCTTAGTTTCTTTTTCCTTGTTTTGCTTGCTTATTTTTATCAAAAACTCCAAAAAAATTAGTTTCGTTTGGTTTGCTTTTTCTTATCAAAAACACAAAAAAATTAGTTCCTACTCTAGTTGTTGGTCTGTTATTGCCTTGCTTGGTCATGCTTTCTATCAATGGATGGTTTCTTTGAAACTAGTTCTTATTGGCAAGGTGGGTTCACGGAAGAACAAAAGTATTATTATAAGGAACACCGGTTGTCACAAAAAGAAAAACACTTATGGGAACAAATTGATAAATTGAATACTATTGCTAGAGAGGTGTGATCTACATATAATGTTACTTATTGCTTTGATAAATCTTGTTGTTGTAGGAGGTATAAACACCTACCTTTTCAATGTGAGTATAATGATAATGTTTCCACATCTTCTTATGTTAAAGGAAATTATGACTTTTATGATGTGGAACAGACTGAAGAATTTATTGATTTCAAGGTTGCATTTGAACTTGCTAGTTTGCTTGAAAATACTGATGATGCACCTTATAAATATGAGGTTTTTGATATACTTAAATTTTTCTTTGATAATTACAAGGAAGAAAATTTCTATATGCTTGAATATATTAATATATGCTTTCCACAAATGGAAGAGACTAATGCCTTGCAGGAGCCTATGGAAGACGAAATTGCTGAACTTGAAAGCTCATTAGATGAAAAAGAGGAGGAGAGTGATGGTCAAGAGGAGGAAGAATGGATCTACCCATGCCTACCTTATAATGAGAGTAACTCTTTACCTCTTACATTATTTGATTGCCCCCCATGCTTACCAAAGGAGGATGAATGTTATGTTCCTGTGGCTTCTTTTGAAATATCTGCTATGGGTAAAACTTGTGATAATAGTTATGCTCCTGTTATTTATGATAATCCTATATTTGTGCCTAACTTCGAAATGCATGGTACTAAAGAGTTTTGCTTAGAAAATGTTTATGATAAAGATCTAGATGATGGTCCTATATTCAATCATCTTGTTATAAAATTGTTAAAAGTGGGCTTGAAGGTTTTAATCCCACTATTTTGAGCTTGATAAAAACTATGTGTTTGTATATCATGAAAAGCATACTTTATCTGATAGTTATATTGTTGAGTTTATTCATGAGGTTACTGAAAATTATTATGAGAGAGGAAAATATGGTTGTAGAAGTTCTGATGGTACTGAAACACCTCTCTATGTGTTGAAAGTTTTGAAGTTGCTCTTGTTTTATCTACCCATTCTTGTTACTATGTGCTTCTTTGATTTATTTTCTTACAAGATTCCGATGCATAGGAAGTGGGTTAGACTTAAATGTGTTTTGAATTTGCTTCTTGATGCTCTCTTTTACAAGATTCCCATGCATAGGAATTGAGCATCATCAAAATTACCTTGCCTGACTTAAAGGCATTAAAGAAAAGTACTTCTTGGGAGATAACCCAATAGTTTTTTTGAGTCTTATAAGTTATTAATTCTGTAATACCCTCTCCTTATCCTTTTTATTTGATTTTTGTGCCAAGAATAACCTCTAATGAGAGGGAAGTAAGATTTCAGAAGTTGTTGTCCCGAAACAGATTTTTGTGCTCCAGTGCAAAAATTCGTGTAAAATCTCTATAAGTCGAATTGATCTGTAATTTTCTGAATAAATCCCCCAGATTGTTAGCTAACTTTTGTTATTTCAAGAATTTTTGATTTGAGCAAAAGAAGGTCTTCGAAAAAATTGATTTCTACCTGCTGATCTATTTTGATAGATTTCTGCCATTATTTGCATTTGCTTCTTATTGATTCCTTTCTGGGAAATTGAGATTTTTGAGGAAATTGCTACAGTAGCTTGTGTCTTTGGTGAAAGTTTTGCTGTTTTAAAACTAAACCCCAAAGGTCTATTATCTTTTGAATACACTAATGTTGCTACTGAAGATTATGTGAAGTTTTGTGTGAAGGAAAAAATTTAGGTGTAGAGAAAGAATGATGTAATAAGATGAAGAATGGACATAAGCTCAAGCTTGGGGATGCCACCCCGTGTCACCCCAAGAAATATTCAAGAGGTACAAGCACCAAAGCTTGGGGATGCCCAAGGCATCCCCTTCTTCATCAATAAAATTTTTAGGTCTTTCTAGACACTTCGTTTTTATTGTTTCATGCACAAGTTGTGTTGTTCTTGGAGCGTCTTAGTTTTATTTTTTGGTTTTTGTTTGCTTAGTTTGCTTGAATAAAGTAGTTTGGACCCCCGTTTTCACTGTGTTGTTTCAAATAAGTTGATTGGTGTTGGAAAGGAGTAGGAAGTTCTTGCTTTAGTAATACAAGAGGAGCTTGCTTTGACTGTGACTTAGACTTTATCGTGTCATGCTAGATGTTGTTTTGACCTTATGCTTAGTGATTATTGCTGTAGCATGACTTGTTCCAAACAATTAGGATTGCTTAATGTGCCTTGAAAGAATCATGCGTTGTTTCAACATACAAAAGCATAGTATTATGGTATTCTCCTTTGATGCTTTATTTGGGTTGACTTGGCACATGCTCACACCATGTTATGACTATGACCAAGTCACCTTAGCCTCTGATCATTTAGTTTTTGATTTGTAGTACCACTTTATGCTTTGATTAGTAATGTTTTGTCGCTCTGCATGATTATGGCCATTATTGCTCTCTTGGTTGGTCGCTCCCAGTCTTTTGCTAGCCTCCACTTGTATGAGCAATCTCTACTCATGCATCCAACTCCCAACAAAACCAAGTTATTCCAAAGTGTCCACTATAAATTCCTATGCATGGTGTGTTACACTATTCCAAGTATATTCTTGTTTTATCTATCTTCCAAATTAAACTTGTTATGTGAAAGTTAGTGATTAAAGCTCTTACAAACTTGATGGCACACTTTATTTTTTTGCCCTATAAACTTGAACCATTGTGTCATCTATGTTGTATATGCTCGCTGATGACCCACAAGTATAGGGGGTGTATCGCAATACTTTAGATAAATAGGAGTGTCGATCCCAACGAGGAGCAGAAGGTGTTGACTAGTGGTATGGAGCAGTAAATCTCTGTAATACTTAGCAAACATATTTTTAGGGGTTTTCTGATAAAGAAACAAAACAAAGTGCAAGTAATAAAGACAAAGAACAAACACAACTCAATCCTTTCTTAGCAAAGGACAAGCCGGTGGAATTACTTATAAGGACCAAACGCTCTCGAGGACACATGGGAATTCTGTCAAATGCTTTCGCTTTAGAAAGCCGAGTACTCTTCTTTGGTGTTGTAAGTGTTGTGTGGGTGAACCTGTGCTAATGTACCGACCTTACTTGGACTAATACATACTTGTGATTAAACCCCCTGCAAGCATCCATAACTACAGGAAAGTAATTAAGATATAAACCTAACCAGAACCTTAAACTCCGAGATCCTAGACTCCCTTGTGCAAAGGTGTCCTAATGGGGGTTCAGGTTTCTGTCACTCCGGCAACTCCACAATTAGTATCCAAATACACAATGCATTCCCCTAGGCCTATAAATGGTGAAGTATCATGTAGTCGACGTTCACATGACACCACTAGAAGAATAGCACCACAACTCAAATACTAAACCATTGAATAATAACTCAACACAAATCCACTACTAACAACATGAATTCTCCCATGTCCTTAAGAACTAAACGAACTACTCATAAGACATCATATGGATCAAGATCAAAGATGATATGGTGATGAATAAAAATCTGAACATAAACAATAATCTAATGGTTCCACTCACAAGCATCAACTACAATAGTAATTAACACCGGGAAAGTTTCACCTAATGAACTAAGCAAGATACAACACGATTATTACAGCGGGACAGAGTGGTGGTGATGGTGCTGGTGGAGATGATGGTGTGGATGATGATCCTGATGAAGCAAGATCCAACACGATTATTAAACTTGATGACGGTGTTGATGGCGACGATCTCCCCTCTCCGGGAAGGAATTTCCCCGGCAGAAATTAGTCTGCCAGAGAGCTCTTTCTCTCTCGGTGTTTTCCGCCCCGCAGAGGCGGCATAAATCTTTTTATGGTCCCTCCCCTGGTATTAGGGTTCCGTGAGGAAGACATAGGCGAGAGGGCGGAGTCGGGAGCCAGCCAGGTGGGCCACACCTGCCCTAGGCGCGGCCTAGGGGGACCCGCGCCTAGGGGGTGTGGGCCCCCTGTGGTCCAGATACGCCTTCCCTTCTGGCTTCCTCCGTCTTCTGGGAAATATAATTTTCCAATATTTTTATCATATTTTTCTGATCTTCGCAAAATTGCATCAAAACACCTCTTTTTCCATCCGAATCCCGACTCCGGCAGTCCATCCTCCAAGAGTCATCCAACATGCTATCATGGGGAACGCTTTCAACATTGCACTTGAATATTGGACCTAGTTGATATCATGCTCTTTTGTTTGCAGATGTCGTCGGTGTGAAATAAAAGGGGAGCTTGTAAGTCCATGGAGTTATGTATGTGTGTTAGAAAAACGCCTGAACCACTAGCCTAAGCCATGCCTAATCATGGTAGAAACTTGCAGCATCACCATAGTGAGCAATCTATGAAGCCTTCTTCTTATAAAAAAAGACATATTGAAAAGAGGAAAGAGATAAAAAAGCACCATTTTCCCATGGTAAATAAGAAGATTGCTGAGATGCTCATTGTCTGTTTGCCTTGTCATTTTGATTATGGGATAGCTCTTGTATCATGTGCAAGGGGTACTGATACGTCCAAAACGTATCTACTTTCTCAAACACTTTGCTATTCTTTCTTCTCTAAACTTGTGTGATTTGGATACAACTAACACGGACTGACGCTGTTTTCAGCAGAATTACCTTGGTGTCTTGTTTTTGTGCAGAAAATGAACTATTAGGAAAAATCCCGGAAAATATGCCAAAAATTATATTTCACCAGAAGATCCACGGAGCCAGAAGAAGAGACGAAGAGGAGGCCTGGGGGGCCCACACCCACCCCAGGCGTGGGCCCACCACTGGCCGCGCCTAGAGGGGTATAGCCACCCCAGGCACCCCCTTGGCCTCCCTCTGTGCCTATAAATTTCCTTTCGACCTAAAAACCAAGGGGAGTTTGATAGTTTTCCACAAAGAGTTCCGCTCCGCCGCCACCAGAAACCAAAATTCGGATCCAGAAACTCCGTTCTGGCACCCTGCCGGGACAGGGAATTTGGAGAGGATCATCGCCATCATCATCACCAACGCATCTCCATCAACCACCGATGTTTCCCTCATCCATGAGTGAGTAATCCCCAGCTGTAGGCTTGGGGATGGTAGGGATTGGATGAGATCTATCATGTAATTGAATAAGATCTGTTAGGGCATAGTGCCTAGTATCTCTTGTGCTATTTGACTTTGTTGCAACTTGTTGTGCTCAATGCTTGTCACTAGGGCCCGAGTGACATGATCTCAGATTTGAACTTATTATTGAATCATTATGATAGTATTGTTTGTGATCTTATCTGCAAGTTGTGTACACATATCATTGTCCGGATCCAAAGGCCCCAAAGTGACAATAATTGGGACAACCGGAGGGGATGGCTGTGGTGTGAGGATCACATGTGTTCACGGAGTGTTAATGCTTTGCGCCGGTGCTCTATTAAAAGGAGCACCTTAATTGCCAGTAGTTCCCTAGAGGCCCCGCTGCCACGGGCTGGATGGACAAAAGATGTTGTGCAAGTTCTCATTGCGAGCACGTATGACTATATTTGGAGCACATGCCTAGGATTGTTTAGTACTTGGATGCTTATTATTATTTATCTGCAATGCCCTAGATCTTGAAGTTACATGTTTAGACTCGTCCATGCAACACCCGTCTATCCATCCCTATGCCTACTGCCCTCGAATCCTACGGTTACCGTTACTATTACTATTGCTCCTGTTTCACTGTTGCTACAAAAACTATTGCTACTGATAAACTTCTGTGAGCAAGAACTATTTACAGGTGCAGCTGAACTGACAACTCAGTTGTTAAGGCTTGCAAGTATTCTTTGGCTCCCCTTGTGTCGAATCAATAAATTGGGTAATACTACCCGCGAAGACTGTTGTGATCCCCTATACTTGTGGGTCATCAAGACTGTTTTCTGGAGCCGTTGTTGGGGAGCATAGCTTTATTTGTAAGTTCACTTGGATCTATTATTGTTCACTACTACTCCTTTTATCATGGGGAAGTCTCGTGATGGAAAGTTCCCTATTTTACCATCCACTACAAGAAGAGGTACAGTCCTAAACACCTCTGCTGCTCTTGATTCACTGTCTGTTATAAGTAAGCTTGTTACACCACCACCACATACACATGCTACACACACTGCTACTACTACTGAGTCTGAAACTGCTTTTGATACTCATGATGTTACTTCTACTGTGCTTGATGCGAGGGGTTCATTAGGTCCTTTTCTAGATGCTACTATGGATGGTCTAGGAAATACCGAAACTCCTAGTGAATACACTGTTACACCTGTTAGCTCACCTGAGGCTAGTGAGAGTTATGATATTAATGATGGTTATATTGAGTTCACTGATGATTTTGTTGAAGAATTCCGAAACACACATGGTACTAGTGCTATTAAGAGTCTCCTTGCTAGGCGTACTATTATGCCTAAGTTGTCCGCTGATCCTAAGTTTGCCACTTCTCCCATAGATATTAAAGATGAAGATTATGATTACTCTCTTGTTTTATCTTATTTAGATATTGTTGAGAAAGAACCTTTTTGTGGGACTGAAAATGAGAGTGTTATGGCTCATATGAATGAGTTTTCTACTATGAGTGCTTTGTTATCTGATGATTTTAAGATGCGCAAGTACTTTGTTGCTAAGATCTTCCCTTTTTCACTAAAAGGAGAAGCTATGGCTTGGTTTAATAGATTACCTCCTGGTTCCATTGATAGCCCTGATTGCTTGATTGCTTCTTTCTTCCAGAAATATTTTCCTCCCAGTGCTAGACATGCTTCTTTGTAGAGACTTTTTTATTTTAAACAGGGAGAAGAAGAGAAATTTCCTGAGTCATGGATAAGGTTCTGTGCCTTGATTCATGCACATCCTGGATGTCCATTACCTAAGAATGAGCTTCTTGATATTTATTATAATGTACTAACTGATGATTCTAGGACCTACCTAGATAGCTTTGCTGATTGTGTTTTCAGGAAAAGGACTCCTACAGATGCTGAAGAATTAATGACTAAGATAAGCAAGAATTATGATGATTGGACTTCAACTGAGCTGAATACACCTGAGCCTATTACTCCTGAACCAGTTGTCCCTAGACCAATTCCAGCACCAACAACAAAGAAGAGAGGAGTTATTGCATCAAATGATGAAGTGATGAAGGAAGCTAAGAAGTGTCTAAAGTAGAAAGGTATCAGAGCTAAAGATGTGAAGAATGTACCTCCTATATAAGAATTATGTAAGCCAATTCTGAAGGAAATATGCCCTAGAGGCAATCATAGAGATGATTATATTTCATATGTATCCATGACTTATTGTAATGTTCCTTGAATATCCATATCAGGCAACTTGTATTGATTGGAAATTATGTGAATTATTTGTGAAACTCTTTACTTGTATGGTTATTTAATAGTTGTCCCTAGTCAGAGTTCATGTGAGGACACACATGAATATTAGACTAGCACATCGATTGGTTGATGACTATGTTTCGCAAGTGATAGACATGGAGATGTCAAACCAATGATGTGGACACATGTTATGAACATGGGGTTGGACTGACCCAACTTGAGACTGGCAATTAGACTTGCAGCTCTCTCTACACATCGTGTACGTTTTGTCCTTAGACCTGAGGTTATCGCATGTATTTGAAATGTAGATCGACCTACTTTGGGGCTATCAGACGCTACTCCATAATTGGGTAGTTATAAAGGTAGCTTTCGGGTTTGTCCTAAAACATGCTACAAGGCATGGTCAATCAAGATGGGATTTGCCCCTCTCTACTTGAGAGAGATATCTCTGGGTCCCTCGAGTGATCGGATCCAGAAATGCATGGCCATGCTACATAAGGTTAAGAGTTAACCTAGTAAAGGGATTCCGAATCACGGTATCGAGAAAGAGAGGTCAGCTTGGAGCTAGACCAAATATCGTGAGGTAAAGGGAAAGACATGTACTAAACCTTGTGATGGTTCGTCCGATATGATCTTTGTATGCGTTTAGGAGTTGGCACATCTTGCTAGAGGCCGCTACCAACTATTGATAGAATAAGTGTATTTGTGTCATGTCTACATGTATATGAACCTATAGGGTCACACACTTAAGGGGCTGGAAGCCTAATGAGAATTAGATCCGAATTAGACTAGGCTTAGGATACTAATGGGCTGCTAATGTAGAAGCCCACTAGGGATGCCTATATAAGAGAGGGTGGGGCGAGCTGACCAGGGTTAGACCATTCCACCCAGCCGCCACACCTCTCGCCTGTGTTGCATGCGCGGACCTAGCAGTCCGGCGTCTGATGCTTCCACCCCGCACATGTGGATACCTCAGAGGTGCTGCATCTGTGGCACTTGGACAAGCCGCGCAAGGGGAGCTGCTCGTAGGATGAGGACAAGGAGGAGACGTGGAACGTCTGCACTACCTCGACGCGCTTCATCAATTCTGCAACTGCGCGTCTAGTGGTAATCCCGAGATCTATGACAACAGTAATCCTGGTTTACGCGGTAGAAAATTTTGATTTGCGCTAGTGTAGCCTACCCGTATCCCTACAAATTCCCCACTCATCTACTATTGAGGTACACTCTCTCCAACACTTTGATGAAGGTGATATTCCTTATGGTAAGCCTCCTGATCAATGTTTAGAGGAACTTGACACTTTTATTGTTAAGCAAGGGTATTTTAATAAACAAGTTCAGAATCATTTATTGGAAAACTCTAGATCTATCCATGAGTTGAACGATATTGAGGAAAGAACTTCTAATGATATTAAAATTCTTTGTAAACACTTTCAAATGGTTCAAACCCAACTTGATCAACTTGCTAAGGTACAAAAGGATATGCTAGTTAATGCTTCAGGAGATAAACATGCTTATGGAATTAGAACTAGGAGTGGTATAGCTACTCAAGATCATTTATATCCTGAAGGACACCCTAAAAGAATAGAGAAGGATTCTCAACAAGGTGAAAGTAGTGGTAGTCCTCGTAAGAGAAAGAAAAAGAAACATAAGATAGTTGAGGAACCCCTTGAACCTGCTGTAGATCCTAATAATATGTCTGTCTCTGATGCTGAAACTGAGAGTGGTAATGATAAAATTGATGCTCCTGATAAGGAGGAAGGTGAGGAAGAACCTGAGAAGCACATCAATAACACTAGGTACACAAAGGAAGATTTTATTGCTAATAAACATGGTAAAGAGAGAACCTTGGGTGCATAAACCTATGCCTTTTCCAGGTAAGAAACACAAGTCAAAGGAGGAAGAACACTACAACAAGTTTTGTGAGTGGATGAAACCTTTATTTTTGCAAATTCCTTTGACCGATGCTATTAAGTTGCCTCCTTATTCAAAGTATATGAAGGATATTGTCTCTAATAAAAGGAAGATTCCTAATGAGGAGATTTCTACTTTGCTTGCTAATTATTCCTTCAATGGTAAGGTTCCAAAGAAACTTGGTGATCCAGGTATACCTGTCATGGTGGTGGCACGGCAGATGCCATGGGTATGCTAAAGTATGGGGCCAATGGATGCTAGAGGGATCCGGGGAGGGAAGATGCAGTTGATTCTACACACAAAAGACTAAGGCAAAGATCTTTATTTCTCCTTCCTTGGGTTACAGGTGCTCCTTGAGCTGTATACAAGGAGAAAGGAAGAACTTTACCAGCCTAACGGTACTAAATGAGCCGATTCCCTCCTCAGGGTCCAAGCCTCCCCTTATAAAGGAGAGCCTTGGGTTCCTTTAGGGCTAACGTGGCAAGCATATTCGAGTAATATGCTTGTCCCAATATAGTAGTTCGGCGGCCTCCTTTCCCTGTCGCCCCTCTAATGACGGCAAGGTTCCAGAGGGCCCCTCCTGCGTGCCTCGGGCTTCAGGACTGTCACCTCCGTGACCTCCTTCTGCCCCTCTGTCGCTCTGCGGCTTTGTCTCTTGTGCTTGGCTCCGCTCAGATTCTCCCTAGCCTGCGGCTAGAGTTTGACATTAGGCTTCTCCTTCTCCTGCAAGCTTCGTATCATTCGGCCCCGCCTCGCGTAACTCGGCTTGTCCTTCACCTGAATTAAGATTACTCGGGCTAACCCGGCCGACTTACGCTATATCTCGTCCGGGTAATGCCTTGCCATTATCATAAGGGTCCTACCCTTTCCTATCTCGGCCGACCTCTACAAGATCTGGCCGACTCAGACTGTAACTCGGAAACTAGACGGGGAACACCCTTCCGTCTTTCCCCGTCTTTACCCTATCCGAGGTCACCTCCCCAACATTAGTCCCCGAAGCTGGTATGGCCCCGCCGACAACTTCGGCCGGGCCGTATCAGTTTCATGACACTCGTTCTGCAGTGTTTCCGAGTTATATTTTTCTCGTTCGAGGTATCATCGTATCTTCTTGCGTACGCCTCGTCCTACGTGTCATACTCATCATTGTTTCTCTAGTTTTTTGTTCCTCTACAGTATTTACTGACAAGCTATAGTTACTGCTGCGCCTGTCGCGTCGGCGCTGCGACGCCTCGTGTGCCGTTTCCGTTGGGGATCGTGACCTTCTTTTCCACCGTGTGGTCCTTGGTGCGGTTACGCTTAGCGGCGTGCGGTCATGCGGCGCACACGATCTACACGGTCAACCGCCACACCCACAATCCCACTACCTCGCAGGCAGCTTGGTTATAAAGAGGGGCGCGGGGCTGGGAGATTCACTTCCCCCTCCGCTCACCTGCGCCCTTCTTCTTCCTCTCGCTTCTGCGCCCGTTCGCGACTCCGCCGCCGTGCGTTCATCTGGATCTCCGACGGCAAGGACCCCGCCACACTGCTCCGTCTGCCTTGTCCTTGTTCGCTTGCTCCGGCGTCGTCGCCGGTGAGTTCTTTCGGTCCCATCGCCTAGGCTCTCCTCTAGATTCCTCTGTTTCCCTTTCGTTTTCGCGCGGTAGCTCCTTTGCTGCTCCGCCGCCGTTTCCGCGTAGAATCACGACGGGGCCGTGCGGTTCTAAGTTTTCCTCCGCCGCTAGTTCTTCCTCCGTAGATTTCTCCGGCGACCCCATGTCGAGCTCCGTCAGCGGTGCCCTTATTGAGGATGACGATGCTGCCTCTGGGCCCAAGCGAGGCTCGTGGCAGCGCTCTTTTGTCACCCGCCGAGAGATTGAGTGGCTAATCCAAACTCGCCGGATTCCTGCCGAGGTAGCTTGTCGCCTACCTGGCAGCGAATCCTCTCCAGTTCTTAGGGAGGGCGAATATGTAGTCTTCATGTCACATTTTGCTCGCGGGTTTGGTCTCCCCCTCAGTGACTTTGCTAGGGAATCCCTTGATTACTTCGGCCTGCAGCCGCATCACCTGCCTGCTAATGCCATTGCCTCTCTTTCTGCCTTCATCTGTGCCTCGGAGGGATACTTCGGCCTATGGCCGTCTGTGCATGTTTGGTCAAAGTTTTTCCAGATTCGATCCAACGTTGTCCCAGACAAATCTCTTCATCCCTCCGAGAAGCTGCTTACCCAATGTGGTGCCGCGTCAATCACACCTCGGAGGAAATCCGAATTTCCTCGCGTCGCAGGTTTAGAATCATGCAAGAAGTGGCATAAGTCGTTCTTTTATGTCAAGAACTCTGGGATGAGGATAGGATTCGGCTTCCTGCCTTTTCCATTGGCACCCCTTCCAAGAAGAACTGGACCTATAATCCGAGGAAGAGTCATGCTCTGGCCGAGGCTTTTGAGATTCGGCTGAAGGAATTGATGCGCTCCGGGCTACGCGGAGAGGATCTGATGACTACCTTCATCAGCAGCCGGATCTGCCCCTTCCAGAAACGCACACACAAGCTCTGCTACACAAGCGGTCCTCTCGATCCCAACCGAGTCTCGACGGTGGAGCTGGACAATTACCTCATCTTCAAACGTGTCCGGGCTATCTTTAAGACGGAGATGCCGGAGGACTGGGCCTGGGGATTGAAGCCGTTCACCCGCGAGCATACCCCTCCCGAGGTGAGTTTATGCCTTTGTGTTTTGCTTCCTAATCGCGTCCGTGACTCTTTTTGCTAATTTTTCTCTTTCTTGTCCTGCAGAGGTTTGAGGAGCAGAAGACTGAGGACACCGAGGTTTTGACACTCCCGTGGCCTGCGGATCGGAATACTCCGGACAGCGGGGAGCCGGACTTAGAAGAGTTCGTTCCCAAGTCGGATCTCGCTCCATCTCGCGCTAGCGGCAAGGCCCCGGCCCATGAGGAGGAAGGTGATTCGGACGAGGTCCAAGTTCTAGAGGTAGTTGCCGCAATGCCAATTTCTTATGCATTTCCGGCTTCTATTTTATCAGCTAATCCGGCCGGTCAGGTTCACAACGTCGAGCCTCTTGCCTCCCGGCCTCCCGTTACCTCGGGGAAATGTAGATCTCCAGCTGATGCCTCAGAAGCTGCTCCCAGGAAGCGAATAAAGAAGTCAGCCCAGCACCCTCCGAAGCGTAAAATTATGCCCGGGGTTACTGGGTGAGTTACTTTTTTTTTGTATTTCTTGTTTCTCTCTTTCTCCCTTCTAACTTGACCTTTTCTGTCTTTGCAGGGCTCCTCTCTCTGTTAAGCCCAGCGGTCCCAGCATGACGAGTCGTACGACTCGGCTGCCTTCTCCTCCGCCTCCTAAAGATACCAGAGTTCCAAGTCCTGCTCGCGTTGCTTCTCCTCCTGCTCAGAATCAGACGCCACCCCGCCATGATGCGCCTGAGATTTCTCCTGTTGATGCCGATACATCTCGGCCCACAGATATTCCTACCGAACCTGCTGCCTCCTCCATGAACCCCGATGTTTCTGTTGAGATTCCTCCGACCCCCGCGGTCTCTACTGAGACACCAACTCCAGCCGAGGATATCAATATCTCGGCGCCCTCTGCAACCGTAGTTCCTCCGGCTCCCAAGGACGCTGCTCCAAGTGCCGAGGTACCGGATCCTACTGACGCCTCTCCTAAGGCAAGAAAATCTGTTGTTACCAAGCCTTTGCACTCTCAGAAAGGACTTGCCAGCTCATCTCAGCCTACAATTGCTGATGCGCTGCGCAAGGGGATTTCCTCTGCCAAGAGTACTGTTACCCCGGCTGCTGATAGACAGCTTGCTCTTCACAAGATTCCGGCGGCGGCAGTTGTTACCCAACATGTCCGAGGTAAAGTTCTGACTCGCACGGAGAGTGGGAACAGTCTCGGCTCGTTGGTCGAGTATGCCAACAATTGGAACGCTGCCGATCAGTTCGAGGGTAATCCAAGCAGCCAGCCGTTTCAACTCTCCGATATCAGCAGCCGCCTACATCAGGCTGCCAAGATCGTTCTTGAAAGTGACAAGATGAATGAGGTAATTGTTTTTATGGAGTTTTGATTAGTTCTCCGGATGCTATTATATATACTCTAGTCCCCGAAGCTGGCAACCGAATAACTTGTTATTCGTTTGGAAGTTTTATGATGCTTTACTTAGTTCAGTTTTATCTTAGAGTTCGAACCTCCATCCAACTAGATCTGCATTAAATTCTGCTTGATTTGGGTCTATCTGAACCTTGAATATCCAGCCACCTAGGTCCGAGTTAAGTTTTGCTTGACTCGGATCTGTTTTGGCTTCGAATATCCAGCCACCTAGGTCCGGGTTAAGTTTTGCTTGACTCGGATCTGTCTTAGCTTTGAATATCCAGCCACCTAGATCCGGGTTAAGTTTTGCTTGACTCGGATCTGTCTTAGCTTCGAATATCCAGCCACCTAGATCCGAGTTAAGTCTTGCTTGATTCGGATCTGTCTTAGCTTTGAATATCCAGCCACCTAGATTCGGGTTAAGGTTTGCTTCACTTGGATCTGTCATAACTTCTAATATCCAGCCACCTAGATCCGGGTTAAGTTTTGCTTGACTCGATCTGTCTTAGATTTGAATATCCAGCCACCTAGATCCTTGTTAAGTTTTGCTTGACTCGGATCTATCTTAGGCTCGAATACCTATTTACTATTTGCTCTATTGCTTAGGTTGCGCATGACCGGCGGACCGCCGAATTCCAAAGGCTGCTTTTTGCGCATAGAAAATTGCAAGAAAAGTACGAGAAGGTTATTCCTGTGGTGAAGAAAGCTGGTAAGTCGACAAACTCTTGCGTTATCTCCGAAGCTCTTATTGTTTTGTACATGAGATGTTGGCTCACTTTGTTGGTAAACATGGAACATCAATAATCTTAACATCCGTCTTGAGAAGAAGGTCAAGGCCCTGGAAGGTTAATTACTCTTTTACTTTATATACTCCCCTTTGAAATGTGCACTAAGTTTCTTTTAACTCTTTTGGCTTTGGTAAAGCCGAGTTACAAACCTTTGCAGCATCTCACCAAGATTGCACGCCCATGCCTGATGTGATGCTGCAATTTTTAGAACAAAGCGCTACTCACTCGGTGCAGCTGAAGGATAAAGATGACGAGATAGCTCGCTTGCGTGCCGAGGTGGAGTCCCTTAAGCTCTCTCAAAAGTCTGAATTAGAAAAGGTCGACCAGGAGTTCTCCAAGGAGAAAAATCGGCTAGCTCTGCAATTGCAGAAAAATAAAGAGCTCCTCGATGCTGCCGAACTAAAGACACGGGGGATGAGCGAGGAGATCACTCGCTTTGGGAAGAGCAAGATTGACTGGGCTAAAGATCTTCAGATAATGCTGAGCTATATTCATCGTAAGCTTCTGACCGCGGCCGAGTTATCTTTTTCCCTTTCTTACTGCTGACTGACGCACTCGTGTTTTGTGCAGACCATTTCCCAGAAGCTAAGCCCGTGAGCTCTAAAGCGGTGATTAGTGCTCGTGTGCGCCGAGGTGTTCCTGCTGATGCGGACTCAGAGTACTCGATGGAAGATTTCTTGGTTGCTGTTGGCACTGCAGTTGGTCCGATGAAGATAATGGGCAGGGATTTGGTGCAGGCAGCTATCCGAGCCTACCATGTTCTCTGGCCGAATACTTCTGGGACTCCTAATATTGATGAAGTCAAATTATTGGTGGAAAGATTAATGGCATCTGAGAGACAACTAAGTCTTTGGAGGGAATCGGCTGGACGAGCTGGTGCTGATATGGCTCTCACTGTCATCATGTCATGGTATGAAGATATTTCTCTTGATATTTTGAGAAATTTGCGCACTGGTTCCCGTTGGGTTGAAGACCCAGACTTTGTCGCTCTCCGGCAAGCTCGTGCCTTCCAGCTTGTTGAGTATGCCGACGTGCACAACTGGAATGAAGGTCCGAGTTTCCTTCCTAATCCGGAGGACGAGGTCGAAGTTGAGGATGCCTCGGGTGATAACTCAGCTGAATAGGGCGAAGATGAGGGTGACTCGGCTGCTTCTTGTGATTCCAGTTCGAGCTCGGATGGAAACGGCGACACGTGATCCTCCTCCAAAGGTACTGGGTGTAGGGTTCGCAGCATAGAAAACAAAAATTTTCCTACGATGTGAACTATGTACCAAGATCTATCTACTAGATACAAACAACGGGCGGATGTATATCCGTAGAGAACATACCCTTGAAGACTGACAAAGCTTAACGAGTTCAACTCGTGGTTGATGTAGACGATCTCTTGCCGATCTCAAGATCGATAGGAAGTCCTAGCGCCGCAAATCAGCAGCGCATCCGTGCTCGCACACACGTTCGAGGCACCGAGCAACCTCCACCTCCTCGCTCCAGCGATGCAGCGGAAGCACAACTCTTTCTTGCCGAATAGCCACCGGGAACATGTATCTCGCTAGTCCGAGACCATGGGGGATAAATTCTAGAGGGGGAGAGAGATCCTTCACGAGGAGGTGTGTGAGACAAGTGAGGAGGGGGGCTCCTTTTATAGGAGGAGGGGGGAACCCCAAGGGGGTGGCCGGCGCATGGGGGCTGCCCCCTTGCCCTCCCCTCTTCATGTGGGTGGACACTCCACTCACAAATCTCCTTTAAATTCCCTCCACTCAAAAGTCCACTCAAATTCCCATTAAATTTCCACCAAATTTAATGCAAACTCTCATTAAATAAAACTCTTTTATTTTATTCAGAATTTTGTCAGTTACTTTAATGACAAACATTCACAAATAACCCCTTGCTAGAATTCCATTTCACATGCATAACCACTTTATGCAATTTCACCCGAAAACCTGTTTCGGTATCTAGTGAAATAAATTCCTGTGCTTGTTCATTCTTTCGGCATGAAACTTTTGCTCCAATTGGATGTCGGTGTCTCTTAAGTGTGTCACCCTACGGTTCGTGAATAATGTGGACATGATCGAGACCCCTCTCGGATCAATAATCAGAAGCAGGATCTGGAGACCCATACTGACTCCCACACATTCAACGATGACTTTCTTGTGATCGTCAGAACCTTTTACGCTAGTATCTTAATCCCTTTGTTTCACGATATATTACATGTCCGAGATTCGATCATCGGTATCTCCATACCTAGTTTGATCTCGTTACCGACATGCACTCTTTTATCGTTCCCGTGATATAACATTCTAGTGATCAAATCACTTGCTTGCAAGCTAACCAATGTGATATCACCGAGAGGGCCCAGAGTATATCTATCCGTCATCGGGATGAACAAATTCCACTCTCGATCCATGAGCCTCAACATAACACTTTATTAGTTTTGAATCCATCTTTATAATCACCCTTTTACGGTGTGACGTTTGATGTTATCAAGAAACTCTTACGGTGTTAGTGATTGACATGATCTCATGGTCTAAGGATTAGGATCACTTCGTAAGTTGTTATAGCAATATAAACTCAATGACTTTGATCGTAATGCTATACTTCAGATGAATGTTCATCACACCATTACACTAATGTTGTGATCCCATTATTAACAACATCCAATGTCCATGATCAGGAAACCTTGATCATCTTGTTAATCAACGAGCTAGTTTATGAGAGAGGCATAACTAGGAACTTTCTGTTTGTTTATTAAACACACATGTATTAATGTTTCCGTATTAATACAATTATAGCATGCAAAATAAACATCTATCATATACTTGGAATACACATAATAAACACTTTATTATTGCCTCTCAGGGCATATTCCCTTCACTGGGCATTCCACTGCGCAAGCTGATGCTCCTCAACAGCCTCGGGCTTCCTCTGAAGTCGCTCTTGGGTCTGTGGAGGGCGAGGCAACCTCGGCCGAAGTTCCACCTACCTCGGAGTGCCCAGCCCCTGACCAAGTCACTGCCTCTCCAGCTAAAGAACTCTAAGTCATTTCTTACCCCTGGTATGCCGGGCGTATGATGTACGTCAAACATTTGTCCGTCTTTTGTGCGGTATGAATTTCTTTTGCCGTGTGCCGCTGAGACACATGTGGTTGTAATCGTTATTACTTTGTTTAACTGGTCCTGTTTGTCCGAATCCTTGCTTTGGCGGCCTCCAATTTCTTGAGTTTGGAGTATATATTTGCTTTTGTTCTCCCGTAGTTCGGCGTCCACTATTGCCGGACTTCGATAATTTTTGCCATTTGACCACTGTGGTTTGGACTGTTAGTCTAGGCGTAAACCTTGAAGACCGTATTTGGGCGGAGCGAAATAATATCACTCTGGGAGCCTAAGTTTGATATCTACTCTTGTAACAAAGGATAACCCATACTTAGAAATAATATAGGGTAGTCCCCGAGCCACTGCTCAAGGCAATGAGGTTTAATATATAAACCAAATTTAGAAATAATATAAGACAGTCCCCAAGTCACTGCTCAAGGTTCCAAGGTTCAATACATGAATCAAACTTAGAAACAATATGGGGCAGTCCCCGAGTGACTGCTCAAGGTGCCGAGGTTTGATACATAACATGAATTTTAAAACAACATATGGCAGTCCCCGAGTCACTGCTCAAGGTGCCGAGGTTTGATACATAACCTGAAATTTAAAACAACATATGGCAGTCCCCGAGTCACTGCTCTGGACGCCGAGGTTCAATACATAGTTGGTTCTCCATCTTGAGGCATCACTTTACAATGTGTCATAGATGACTCCTACGAGTAAAATGGACGAAGTAAAGCTACGTTCCATGGTATTTTCGATTCTTCTCCGGCTTTATCTGCCTTGTTCTCTCCTAGTGATTGAGCATCGATTAGGTAATAGGTATCATTGTGCAATGCTTTGCTCACGATGAATGGTCCTTCCCATGGAGGTGACAACTTGTGCATGCCGGCCGTGCGTTGCACCAGCCGGAGAACCAAATCTCCTTCTTTAAACACTCTTGGATTCACCTTCTTGTTGTGATATCATCGCAAGTCCTACTGATAGATAGCTGATCTTGATAGCGCCAGCTCTCTGGCTTCTTCTAGCAGATCGACATCATCTTGCCGAGCTACCTCATTTACTTCAGCGGTTGTATACTGGGTAACCCTTGGCGAGTCATGTATTATGTCGGCTGGAAGCACAGCTTCTGCCCCATACACTAGAAAAAATGGTGTATAACCTGTTGATCTGTTTGGGGTAGTCGTGAGGCTCCATAGTACTGCTGGTAGTTCCTCAATCCAACATCCTGCCGACCTTTGCAGCGGTTCGACGAGTCGTGGTTTTATTCCGGACAGTACTAGTCCATTAGACATTTCCACTTGCCCATTGGATGCTGAGTGAGCCACAGAGGCGACATCTAATCTTATGTGCTTTTCTTGACAGAATCTAGCGAAAGCTCCTTCTGCAAAGTTTGTACCGTTGTCTGTAATAACACTATGTGGGTACCCATATCTTAAGATAATGTCCTTGAGGAATTTCACTGCTGTGGGCCCATCACATTTCTTTATTGGTTTCACTTCAATCCATTTTGTGAATTTGTCCACCATTACTAATATGTGGGTCATCCCGCCTCGAGCCGGCTTAAATGGTCCCGCCATATCTAAGCACCATACAGAAAATGGCCAAGTAATTGGTATTGTCTTTAACTCGGACGAAGGCATATGTATTTTGCTGGCATATCTTTGGCAACCATTACATTTTTCGACCAGTTCTTTGGCCTCTTTCAACGCTGTTGGCCAATAAAACCCATGCCTGAATGCTTTGGCCACTAAAGCTCGGGATGAGGCATGATGTCCACATTCTCCTTGATGTATATCTAGGAGGATCTCCTGGCCTTCTGCCGAGCTCACACATCTTTGTAATACACTTGTGACACTCCTTTTATACAACTCATTGTTTATGATTGTATAAGCTTTAGCTCTTCTCACTATCTGTCTTGCCAATATCTCGTTATTTGGCAAAATCGCATCTCTAAGGAAAGAGAATATGGGTTGCGCCCATATAGGTGTGATTTTCTCTTGTAACATCCCTAAAATCATGATTTCAAAGTTTGCATATCATTCATGCATGCATATAGTTTTGAGATCAATTTCAAACTCATATCAGAAAAACAGAAGCACATAGTGCTATGATTTTATGTGAGCAGATTTAAATCAAATGGCTATCCCCATTTGAAAGTTTGATTGTTTTTGAACCAAGTTGGTTGCCTTCTATGAGGATAGGTTTGAGTGTAGAATTTAAACCAAGTTTTTCAAATTAGAAATGGTTTCAAAAACTACTTTTCAAATTTTGCAAACCAAGTGCCTAGTCTCTGTTATTTTTGATCTCCAAGCTTGACCAAGCCTTTGCAAAGCAACCACTTGCTTTTATGCCTATATTGGAGACTACTGTACCCTGCAAAAACCCCAGAAAGATTTGAATTCAAAAAGAGTTTGAATTCATATCAAAACCATTCCTGAAAATCGAAATAGAAAAAGAAAAGAGGTAAACAAAAGAAAAGGGTCGAGCGCCAGGAATCCAGCCCAGCATCGGAACAGGCCCAGCTAGCCCACGCGGGCCATTTCTTTTCCTCCCACACGCGTGAGCACACCCACTCAGCCGCTGACCGCCAGACCCCACACCCCCTCTGCTTATTTCGCTGACAAGCAGGCCCCGTCCACGTCGCCCTCGTCTTCCCCAAATCGCGCCCGCGACCACGTCGCCGCTGCTGTCAAGGCCGGTAATGGCGCAGTGTAATTGCCCATTATTTCGCAAGCGTTTCCTGTCGCACCTAGGCTTACTTAAACCCCTCTGCCCCGCAAGCATTTCCCCCCCTCTCCTCTCTCACTCCGCCACCAGGCTGCGTGCAATTGCCCTCGAAACTCCGTAGTACCGACAACTCCGACGGCCAATTACGGTGAGCCTCAAGCGCCCCTCTCTTTCTGGTTCAAACGAGGATGTTCAGAATGATCTCGCGCTTACGCTGATACCTTCCTTTTGCCTGCTCGTGACCCAGGTCGTCGTCTCCGTCCACAACCGAAACCACCTGCGCCGCCGCTTGACTCCGGGGACCAATTCAGGTAAAACCCGAGCGCCCCTTGCCCCCTCCTTCATGCAGTTGTTCGCCTGCATTTTGCGCAACTCCTGATGCCCCTGGTTCGTGTTAGGGCGACGCCAAACCTCGGCAAGCACCACGTCTGCAAGCGACCGACGCCGCCCGTTACTCCGACGAGCTCCTGAAGTCGTGCCAGCGCGCCCCTTCGCAAACCAACGCCACCTCGAGCATCAGAAGCCTCCTGCGGTTCTGGTAACCGCCTCCTTTCTTCCCCGGACGACCTAGAGCGCCAGCACCGCCGCTGTCAGACGCGCCACCGCCTATCGCCGCCGCTAGCGCCGCCACTTGTCGCCGCCACTTGTTGGTCCTTTTCTTAGGATCGTTCGATTTAGATCCAGTGGACACGATAGATCCTAGCCGAAGAGGTATGAATAGATCTGAGCCGTGCAGCGATAGTTAGATCCAACGGTGCGGAAGGGTGATCCGGTGCGAATCGGTATCAGCCAATAGAAATAAGACGCGTGGCTAGGGTTTGAATTAAAACTGAATTTGAAAACAGATTTAGATCCAAATTTCAAAGGGCTATAACTTTTGATTCCCACGTTAGATTTTTGCAAATTTTATACCGTTGGAATCAGTGAGTCAAGCCCTTTCTGAATCTGCAATGTGTTTAACAAAAATTTTCTGTTAAAATGACTTTGTATGCAGAAACATTTCTAGGTCCATTTTGAGTATAGTTTTTGTTTAGCAAATTGTTTTAGGGGCTAAATAAGTTTAGTTAGCAAACTTTTTGACTTGGTTATGTTTCTGTTTCATGCCCTTGCTTGGTAGAAGTTTTCAAAAATCATCACTTAGCATTTTCTTGCATGCATGCATTCATATTTTTGTTTGTATATGAATTGTATGTAATTGTGTGCTACAAATTCTTGTGTAGATTTTGCTAGTGACTGTGATTGTGAAGAGTGCTACTCTGCCCATTACCAAGGCAAGTGATACTTCATGATATTTCCACCCCTTTATTTTGAATAAGCATTAGAATTATTTTGATAAGTCTTGCATGCTACTTTTGCCAAATGCTATGTTGGGAACTCCTAAGTAGTTGTAGTATTGTAGAATTGCTAGGGAATTTCCTAAGTTAAGTTACTATGCCATGCTTAGCCTAGCTAGTAGCAAACCAAGGGTTGGTAAAGTATGTACATGCTATGATGAAAATAATTCTAAGTCTTTGGGACTTATGCTTTTCTTAATAAAACAACTAAGTCAATGAATTTCCTGGGTGGAATGGGACTTGAATGGTGGTTTTTGGTTGAGAGGTTACACAAGGCCATGGATTTGGCTTGTGTATCTCACTTGTGGTATGCCACCCAGGCACAAAGGGATTTGGAGGCCAAGTGTTGAGAAAGCTTACAGTGCAACCACTTGGCAATATGGGCTCTGCCTTGATCATATAGGTTGCTAGAACTTAGTCACTTGGACATTTGGTGGTAGTGGGAATGATAGGTTGGAGCGCGTCCATTTGACTAAGGAAAGGCTTCTGAAAGGTCCTGTCTTGGGAAACCAAGTCTGGTGGGGAAAGTGCACAACCTCTGCAGATGGAAAATCTAAGTACTTAGCCATGTCCATGGCAATGGACAACTTGAGCATCAAGACATGGAAGCTACAAGAATCTCATCACTCCAACTTCTAAGTAAAACTTGTGGGTGAACAAAGGGTGAAGGACCCCAATGTCTATTGGTGGTTCCTTGGGAGGTTTTTGACAAAGAAAAACTTAGTGATTTCAACTAATAAAAAAAACCTATTTTCAAGCAAAGCAAGCCAAGCTACACTTAGCCAAAATGCATATAGTAATATAGTCCACCTAAAATTTACTAAGGTATCACTTGCCAATACTATTCCAAAGTATTGACCCACTATGGCTGTAACTTGTGATGTTGTAGGTTACTCCGATGATGAGTAGGAGTCATGAGTCTACACTCGACATGCTTGCCTGTGGCACATGAAGATGAAGACTTGTGTTTATTTACTTATTCCATAAACTCTTGTATTAGGCCTTTGGCCCTGAGTTGTAAAAGACTATGTTTTATCTCTGGAATGAATGTAATAAACGACCCTTGTATCTGTGTACTTCATCTTAAACTGTGGATGCTAGCATTGATCCAGGGACTAGCATTGCAATCACAGGGATCCTTTCCTTTACAAAGGAGGGATCTTACAGATGGTATCAGAGCACTGTGTTGCCTGTAGGATTATGACCCCTAGGATTGGAAAACCACTAAGGAATTTTTTTAACTACTTCTACACTTGTCTATTCTTCTCGTAAACTTTTCTAATCTTCTCATTCTCATCTCTATTTGTAGATGAACTCCATCAACGAAGCCGTGAAGAAAGTACCACTCATGACCATGACCTTGGAGTGTGAAACTGAGTTTCCCAAAATTCTCAAGGACCTCATGGTGGCAATGGAAGCACATGGTGCAGCTATTTACAAAGGCTTTCCAGTGATGGATGAAGGAGTGGAGTATTGGTGGGTGCAACTTCACTTGTACAAAAACAAGGAAGACAACCACAAAGAAAGAGGATTCTGCATGTATACCAACACTGTGATGCACACCACATTCTTTGAGTCAGCAAGAGAAGCAGCTTGGAGGACTATCAAAGAACTAAGTGCTAGAGTCAAGTGCAGAATGCTCAACCTCCAAAAATACTTAGAGAAAGAGAAGGAGCTTACCCAAGAGTTGGAAGCCACCAACCAAACCTTAAGGGGAGATATTATAGACTTAGTGATGGAATCATGTGAACAAGATAGGTGGATTGCCTCTAGGAACATTGTGTTAGCCAACAGATCCAGTGAGATAGGGTTGTAAACACATTTCGTTAGTTGGACCACCACCTATCACCTTATTTTCCAAAATGATACCTTAAATAAGTTTGGACCTTGATTGATGTAATGGATTCATGTATGCATGACTTGTATGATTTTGTGTTCCAAGGATGTGTATGTGATGTTTGTCTTTGTTTATCTTAAATAGTGTTGTTCTAACTTTTCTATCTTATAAATAGATGCCTATTACCATCAGCACTGTTGAGGAGTTCCAGGTTACCCGTTTTGGTCCTCGTATCGTTGAGCTTACCACTTTGCTCGATCTCCCTCTTCCCACCATCATGGTGCATCCACTCACCAAGTTCGAGAGGAAGGACCTCTGGGGCTTCAAGGTGAACCAGCCCGGATGCCAGACAAAGCCTACTACAGAGGCCATCGTCTTCAAGCGGATGCACGACGATAGGGAGAGAGGCATGGAGGTAGTCATGCAGGACCTGATAGGACGTCTGTTAGGCCGTCACTCCCGACAGGTTAGGGGCACCCACTTCCACGTCTTCGGAAGACGTGATGACGATGGAGAGTCCATCGACTTTGAGGACGACTCGAGGGACGTAGCAGAGCCAATACGTCTCTATCTCTAGGACTTAGAGTCTCTTATCAGACACGTGGACACGGACAGGACCAACGTCATGCTCAGCAATGACGAGCTCCAGGTGCAGCTTCGCGAGAAGGACAAGCTTTTCGCACAGCAGGACGAGATAGTCAAGGAAATGGAGGCGAAGTTCGAGACCCAAGACCGTAAGTTCAAGAGTCAGGAGAAACGCGTCCAGGATAGGAACAAGAAGATCCGGGACATGACTGAAGAACTGAAGTCCAAGGATTTCGAGCTAGAGCAGCAGCAGATGGTGATCGAGAGGCTTCGCTCCCAGAAGAGGGCTCTCAAGGCCAAGATTGATTCCTTGACCACTACTATTGAGGAGAACAAGACCGCGATGGAGAACGCAGGTCTTACCTTCGTCGAGGAGGAGATTGATGCTGATGAGTAGACTTGACTACTCGTTTATCTTTCATTATCGTACTTGTTATTTGTGAACTTATTATTGGACCATCCGACATGTGGATGGCTTGCCACTTGTGTGTGTTTTATTTCGAGAACTTGTTATCTGGTTGTTGAACTTTTATCTTGTGATGCATGCTTTGTGTTTGCTTGTGATGTAATGTGCATAAAACATCTATGGGTATCTCATTCTTATCTCTATTTGAACAAACCACAGATGCCTCCCCGTCGTGCAAACCCCAACCCCAACAACATCACTCCGGAAATGCAACAAATGATGAATGCTCAAACACAGCTTATGCAGATGATGACAACATTCATCCAAAACCAGAATAACAACAACAACCCCAATAACAACAACAAAAACAACAATAACAACAACAACAACAACCCTCCGGGTTTTGATATGCTCACCAGATTTCTGCGTTTGAGGCCAGCAAAGTTTTCGGGGACGACTGATCCCATGGTGGCCAATGATTGGCTACGTTCTGTGAACAAGGACTTAGTGACCGTGGGCTGCACGGATGCGGAAAAGGTCAGGTTCGCAGCGCATCTGTTGGAAGGGCCAGCTGCCACATGGTGGGACAACTTCCAAATCACCACTCCTTTAGATGAGGTGACTTGGGCTATCTTTGAAGATGGATTTCGCACTGCTCATATCTCATCAGGAATGATGAGTCTGAAAAAGAAGGAGTTTCACAACCTGAAGCAGCGCCACCGCAGCGTGGCTGAATATAAGGAAGAGTTCAACAATCTGGCGCGTTATGCGCCGGATGAGGTTGACACAGATGCCAAAAGAAAGGAGAAGTTTCTGGAAGGCTTGAATGATGAGCTGAATCTGCAGTTGTCTGTGGCATATGTTCCAACTTATCAGTCTCTGTGTGACAAGGCTGCTATTTTGGAGAATAAAATGAAGCAAGTCGAGAGTAGGAAGAGGAAACACTCCGACAAGCACAGCTCGGGATCGTCTCACAAACGATCTCACTATGATGACAGTGGAAGTTCAGGATCCCATAAGCATGGGAAATTCAACAAGCACCACAACCCCAACCGTCATGACAACAAGCATCACCGCAGTCATGACAATGACAAGTACAAGAACCACAAGAGTGGACATAAGAGCCACCACAGTGGGAATGGTAGTGGAAGTGGAAGTCAGCCTGCAAAAAGGGACATCAGTCAGGTTGAGTGCTTCAAATGCAAGAAGCTGGGGCATTATGCTAATGAGTGCCCTGAGAAGAAAGTTGAAGGACCTAACAAGCCCAATCCTTTTCAGAAAGGACAGGTTAACCACATCAATGTGGAGGAGGTCTATGAGGAGCCTGATGCTGTTGCTGGTAAGTTCAGACTCAATTCCATTCCAGCATTTGTACTCTTTGACACTGGTGCATCTCATTCATTCATATCAAAAGCATTTGTTGTTAGAAATGGGTTTGCATCTGAAAACATTGGGTGTCCAATAAAAGTTAGTTCTCCGGGTGGAGATATGATAGTAAGTCTTGGATGCCGGGATCTTGTCATAGAGTTTGGAAAGCATAAGTTTCCATTGAGCCTGTTAATCCTAGATTCCCAAGGACTAGACGTAATATTGGGAATGGATTGGATGGCTAAGTATGAAGGAGTACTAGATTGTGCTAATCGTACTGTTGCACTCACAACCCCAGAAGGAAAAAAGAATAAAATTCAGGTCAAACTTTGAATCCAAAGGAAGTAAGCTGAATTCTCTTAAGGGGGTTAGAATGGACAGTGTGCCAATTGTATGTGAGTATCCGGATGTGTTTCCGGAAGAGTTGCCTGGAATGCCACCAGATAGAGATGTGGAATTTCTGATAGATTTGGTACCAGGTTCTGGACCAATAGCAAAGAGACCATACAAAATGTCAGTTGATGAACTGAAAGAGCTCAAGAAGCAACTAGGAGAACAGTTGCAGAAAGGATTTATCCAACCAAGTTCTTCATCTTAGGGAGCCCCAGTACTGTTCGTGGAGAAGAAAGATAGAAGCCAAAGGTTATGCATAGATTACCGTTCACTCAACGAGGTAACTATCAAGAACAAATATCCTTTGCCTAGAATCAATGACTTATTTGATCAGCTAGAGGGAGCATGTGTGTTCTCGAAGATTGATCTCCGGTCAGGCTATTTTCAACTTAAGATAAGAGAGCAAGACATACCTAAAACAACATTCACCACAAGGTATGTATTGTATGAGTATACCGTGATGCCTTTTGGCTTAACCAATGCTCCAGCATACTTCATGAATATGATGAACAAAGTGTTCATGGAATTTCTCGACAAGTTCGTTGTCGTTTCATCGATGACATCTTAGTCTACTCCAAGAGCAAGGAAGAGCATGAAGGACACTTGCGTTTGATACTTGAAAAGTTAAGAGAGCATAAACTTTATGCCAAATTCAGCAAGTGTGAGTTTTGGTTAGAGGAAGTTGGTTTTCTTGGTCATGTTATGACAAAGGATGGTGTGGCAGTTGATCCTGCTAAAGTTTCAGCTGTGACAGAATGGGAATCTCCCAAGAACGTGAAAGAAGTACGCAGTTTCCTTGGCTTAGCAGGTTACTACAGAAGATTCATTGAGAATTTCTCAAAGGTTGCTAAGCCCATGACTGAATTATTAAAGAAATACAAGAAGTTTGCTTGGTCTGAAGGTTGTGAAGTCAGATTTCAAGAATTGAAGAAGAGACTTGTGACTGCACCAGTTCTATGTCTACCAGATTTGGAAAAGGATTTCCAAGTATATTGTGATGCGTCTCATCAAGGTTTGGGTGCCGTACTTATGCAAGACGGTAAAGTTGTGGCCTATGCCTCGAGACAACTCAAAACTCATGAAGTAAACTATCCTACTCATGATTTGGAGTTGGCCTTTGTCGTCCATGCACTCAAAACATGGAGACATTACCTTTTGGGAAAGCGTTGTGAAGTGTTCACCGATCACAAGAGTTTGAAGTATATCTTCACCCAGAAGGAAATCAATATGAGACAAAGAAGATGGTTAGAGCTTATCAAGGATTATGACTTGAGTTTGCAATACCACCCCGGTAAAGCAAATGTTGTAGCAGACGCTCTAAGTCGTAAGGCATTTGTGAATGGCCTTACCAAAGGAGAATTGCCAGATGATTTGTGTGCTCAATTCAAAGAACTCAGATTGGAGATTGTGCCTAAAGGACATCTTATGTCTTTGGATGTTCAACCCACTTTATTGGACAAGATCCGAGAAGCTCAGAAAACTGATAAGGAAATTGAAAGGATTAAGGAAAATATTAGCCAAGGGAGAGCTAAAAATTTCCATGAAGACGAACAGGGTACATTATGGCATGGGAAACGTATTTGTGTTCCACAAGATCCGGAGTTACGGAAACTGATATTGCAGGAAGCGCACAACTCTCCATATTCTATTCACCCGGGTAACACCAAAATGTACATGGACATGAAAGAAAGATTTTGGTGGAACAATCTCAAGAGGGACATTGCCGAGCATATTGCTTTGTGTGATGTGTGTAATAGAGTAAAAGCGGAGCATCAGAAACCAGCAGGTTTGTTTCAACCACTACCTATTCCTGATTGGAAATGGGACAAAATTGGTATGGATTTCATCACCGGATTGCCAAGGACCAGATCAGGATATGATTCCATATGGGTAGTAGTGGATCGCCTAACTAAAGTGGCTCATTTCATACCCGTGAAGACAACCTATACAAGTGCCAAGTTAGCTAAAATCTACATGAGTAGAATTGTATGCCTTCACGGTGTGCCTAAGAGTATTGTGTCCGATAGGGGAACCCAATTCACTTCCCATTTTTGGAGACAGCTACATGAGTCATTGGGAACGAGGTTGGAATTCAGTACTGCTTTTCATCCTCAAACCGATGGACAAACAGAAAGGACTAATCAAATTCTGGAAGACATGTTGAGGGCATGTGCCCTAGACTATGGAGCAAGTTGGGATGAAAGTCTGCCTTACGCAGAATTTTCTTACAACAACAGCTATCAAGCCAGCATTGAGATGGCACCGTTTGAGTTTCTCTACGGAAGAAAATGTACCACCCCACTGTTATGGAATGGTGTGGGAGAAAGAAGTTTATTTGGGCCAGATCTTATCAAAGAAGCCGAAGAGAAGGTCAAATTGGTTAAGGACAGGTTGAAGATAGCACAATCCCGACAGAAAAGCTACGCAGATCCTAAGCGTAGAGAAGTCACCTACGAAGTTGGTGATAGAGCCTATCTTAGAGTATCACCACTCCGTGGAGTGAAAAGATTCGGAGTCAAAGGAAAGTTGGCACCAAGATATGTTGGGCCATTCAAGATTCTGAGTCGCAAAGGAGAAGTTGCTTATGAAATTGAATTGCCAGCATCTCTGTCAGCAGTCCATAATGTGTTTCATGTGAGTCAGCTTAAGAAATGTCACCCAGAAATGGAAGAAACTTCTCTGAAAGATACCATACCTTTGGAAGAAGTTCAACTAGAAAGTGATCTCACTTATGAAAGCCTATCAAGATACTTGAGACTGCAGAAAGAGTCACAAGGACAAAGACTATCAAGTTTTGCAAAGTGCAATGGAATCATCATTCCGAGGAGGAAGCAACATGGGAAAGAGAAGATGATCTTCGGAAAGACCACCCTCACCTATTTGCTAGCCAATCCGAATCTCGAGGGCGAGATTCACAGGGTTAGATTTGTAGCATCCCTAAAATCATGATTTTTCAAAGTTTGCATATCATTCATGCATGCATATAGTTTTGAGATCAATTTCAAACTCATTTCAGAAAAACAGAAGCACATAGTGCTATGATTTTATGTGAGCAGATTTAAATCAAATGGCTATCCCCATTTGAAAGTTTGATTGTTTTTGAACCAAGTTGGTTGCCTTCTATGAGGATAGGTTTGAGTGTAGAATTTAAACCAAGTTTTTCAAATTAGAAATGGTTTCAAAAACCACTTTTCAAATTTTGCAAACCAAGTGCCTAGTCTCTGTTATTTTTGATCTCCAAGCTTGACCAAGCCTTTGCAAAGCAACCACTTGCTTTTATGCCTAATTGGAGACTACTGTACCCTGCAAAAACCCCAGAAAGATTTGAATTCAAAAAGAGTTTGAATTCATATCAAAACCATTCCTGAAAATCGAAATAGAAAAAGGAAAGAGGTAAACAAAATAAAAGGGCCGAGCGCCAGGAATCCAGCCCAGCATCGGAACAGGCCCAGCTAGCCCACGCGGGCCATTTCTTTTCCTCCCACACGCGCGAGCACACCCACTCAGCCGCTGACCGCCAGACCCCACACCCCCTCTGCTTATTTCGCCGACAAGCGGGCCCCGTCCACGTCGCCCTCGTCTTCCCCAAACCGCGCCCGCGACCACGTCGCCGCTGCTGTCAAGGCCGGTAATGGCGCGGTGTAATTGCCCATTATTTCGCAAGCGTTTCCTGTCGCACCTAGGCTTACTTAAACCCCTCTGCCCCGCAAGCATTTCCCCCCTCTCCTCGCTCACTCCGCCACCAGGCTGCGCGCAATTTCCCTCGAAACCCCGTAGTACCGACAACTCCGGCGGCCAATTACGGTGAGCCTCGAGCGCCCCTCTCTTTCTGGTTCAAACGAGGATGTTCATAATGATCTCGCGCTTACGCTGATACCTTCCTTTTGCCTGCTCGTGACCCAGGTCGTCGTCTCCGTCCACGACCGAAACCACCTGCGCCGCCGCTTGACTCCGACGACCAATTCAGGTAAAACCCGAGCGCCCCTTGCCCCTCCTTCACGCGAGTTTGTTCGCCTGCGTTTTGCGCAACTCCTGATGCCCCTGGTTTGTGTTAGGGCGACGCCAAACCTCGGCAAGCACCACGTCTGCAAGCGACCGACGCCGCCCGTTACTCCGACGAGCTCCTGAAGCCGTGCCAGCGCGCCCCTTCGCAAACCAATGCCACCTCGAGCATCAACAGCCTCCTGCGGTTCTGGTAAGCGCCTCCTTTCTTCCCCGGACGACCTAGAGCGCCAGCACCGCCGCTGTCAGACGCGCCGCCGCCTGTCGCCGCCGCTAGCGCCGCCACTTGTTGGTCCTTTGCTTAGGATCGTTCGATTTAGATCCAGTGGACACGATAGATCCTAGCCGAAGAGGTATGAATAGATCTGAGCCGTGCAACGATAGTTAGATCCAACGGTGCGGAAGAGTGATCCGGTGCGAATCGGTATCAGCCAATAGAAATAAGACGCGTGGCTAGGGTTTGAATTAAAACTGAATTTGAAAACAGATTTAGATCCAAATTTCAAAGGGCTATAACTTTTGATTCCCACGTTAGATTTTTGCAAATTTTATACCGTTGGAATCAGTGAGTCAAGCCCTTTCTGAATCTGCAATGTGTTTAACAAAAAGTTTCTGTTAAAATGACTTTGTATGCAGAAACATTTCTAGGTCCATTTTGAGTATAGTTTTTGTTTAGCAAATTGTTTTAGGGCTAAATAAGTTTAGTTAGCAAACTTTTTTACTTGGTTATGTTTCTGTTTCATGCACTTGCTTGGTACAAGTTTTCAAAAATCATCACTTAGCATTTTCTTGCATGCATGCATTCATATTTTTGTTTGTATATGAATTGTATGTAATTGTGTGCTACAAATTCTTGTGTAGATTTTGCTAGTGACTGTGATTGTGAAGAGTGCTACTCTCCCCATTACCAAGGCAAGTGATACTTCATGATATTTCCACCCCTTTATTTTGAATAAGCATTAGAATTATTTTGATAAGTCTTGCATGCTACTTTTTCCAAATGCTATGTTGGGAACTCCTAAGTAGTTGTAGTATTGTAGAATTGCTAGGGAATTTCCTAAGTTAAGTTACTATGCCATGCTTAGCCTAGCTAGTAGCAAACCAAGGGTTGGTGAAGTATGTACATGTTATGATGAAAATAATTCTAAGTCTTTGGGACTTATGCTTTTCTTAATAAAACAACTAAGTCAATGAATTTCCTGGGTGGAATGGGACTTGAATGGTGGTTTTTGGTTGAGAGGTTACACAAGGCCATGGATTTGGCTTGTGTATCTCACTTGTGGTATGCCACCCAGGCACAAAGGGATTTGGAGGCCAAGTGTTGGGAAAGCTTACAGTGCAACCACTTGGCAATATGGGCTCTGCCTTGATCATATAGGTTGCTAGAACTTAGTCACTTGGACAGTTGGTGGTAGTGGTAATGATAGGTTGGAGCGCGTCCATTTGACTAAGGAAAGGCTTCTGAAAGGTCCTGTCTTGGGAAACCAAGTCTGGTGGGGAAAGTGCACAACCTCTGCAGATGGAAAATCTAAGTACTTAGCCATGTCCATGGCAATGGACAACTTGAGCATCAAGACATGGAAGCTACAAGAATCTCATCACTCCAACTTCTAAGTAAAACTTGTGGGTGAACAAAGGGTGAAGGACCCCAATGTCTATTGGTGGTTCCTTGGGAGGTTTTTGACAAAGAAAAACTTAGTGATTTCAACTAATAGGAAAAACCTATTTTCAAGCAAAGCAAGCCAAGCTACACTTAGCCAAAATGCATATAGTAATATAGTCCACCTAAAATTTACTAAGGTATCACTTGCCAATACTATTCCAAAGTATTGACCCACTGTGGCTGTAACTTGTGATGTTGCAGGTTACTCCGATGATGAGTAGGAGTCATGAGTCTACACTCGACATGCTTGCCTATGGCACATGAAGATGAGGACTTGTGTTTATTTACTTATTCCATAAACTCTTGTATTAGGCCTTTGGCCCTGAGTTGTAAAAGACTATGTTTTATCTCTGGAATGAATGTAATAAACGACCCTTGTATCTGTGTACTTCATCTTAAACTGTGGATGCTAGCATTGATCCAGGGACTAGCATTGCAATCACAGGGATCCTTTCCTTTACAAAGGAGGGATCTTACATCTCTGGTGTAGTCTCACTATCTATTTCCATATTTTCTGCCGACATAACTACCTCGGATTTCTCCATACTCATCCTTGCATCAGCTGGCTTTATTTTTGGAAATTCCGGGTTACATTGCTTGTCAATTTCCATCGGCACATTATCCTCTCTTGATTTTGCCGGAATAAAGATGGATTCGTACTCTGGAGACGGTGTTATTGATGGCTTCCTCAGGTGCTCTAGGGCGATACCTGGGGGAATTGACTGTCTGGTTGATCCGAGTTTTGACAATGTGTCTGCGGCGTCGTTTTCTGCCCGAGGTACATGATGAAATTCACATCCTTCGAAGTATCCACTGAGTTTTTGCACATGAAATCTATACAAAGCCATATTATCATCCAACGCATCCCAATTGCCTGAGACTTGCTGTACTACTAGATCTGAATCTCCATAGAACAAGATTCGGCGTATGCCAATCTCTTTCGCCACCTTCAATCCATGGACTAGTGCTTCATACTCGGCTACATTGTTTGACGCGGCAAAATGTATCTGCAACACATATCTCAGCTGGTCTCTTTTTGGCGAGGTTAACACTATTCCTGCCCCCAAACCATTTCTTAGTTTAGAACCGTCGAAGTGCATCGTCCAATAATTCGGATCTGGTAACGGTGGCTCATATTGTACCTCGGCCCAATCTACGAAGAAGTCGGACACAGCCTGAGATTTGATTGCATCTCTCCTATCGAATTGCGGAGCATAAGGTGACAATTCAATTGCCCATTTTGCTATTCGGCCACTTGCATCTTTGTTGCTCAATATGTCGGCTATGGGTGCTTCACAAATCACCTTGATGGGGTGCTCTTCGAAGTAATGTTTAAGTTTCTTTGCTGACATGTACACCCCATATGCCATCTTCTGATAATGTGGGTAATTTTGTTTTGAGGCTGATAGTACCTCGCTTAGGTAATACACCGGCCTCTGTACTGATTTATCGTCTTCAATTCGTTCCACCACGATCACGACGCTCACTACTCTGTTGGTGGCTGCTATGTAAAGTAACATAGGCTCTTTCGATAATGGAGAAGCCAAGACCGGCGCTGTGACCAACATCTTTTTCAATTCATGAAATGCATTGTTTGCTTGTGGAGTCCAAATGAACTTATCCGATTTTTTCATCAGCTGATAAAGTGGTAGTGCTTTCTCTCCCAGCCGACATACAAATCGGCTGAGCGAGGCTAAACAACCAGTGAACTTTTGTACGTCATTTAGACATCTTGGCAATTCCATCATTTCCACTGCTTTTATCTTAGTTGGGTTGGCTTCTATACCTCGGCTAGATACGAGAAAACCGAGCAATTTTCCCGCTGGCACACCAAACGTGCATTTTTTCGGGTTAAGCTTCATTCGGAACCTTCTCAGGGTCGCGAAAGTCTGCCGGATATCATCCAGTAGCGTTTTGCTTTCTTTGGTTTTGATAACCACATCATCTACATATACTTGTACATTTTTCCTATCTAGTCATGTAGACATTTTTGCATGCATCTCTGATACGTTGCTCCTGCGTTGTGCAGGCCGAATGGCATGGTGCGATAGCAATAAGCCCCGTACGGGGTAATAAACACAGTTTTTATTTGATCAGCCGGATTTAACGGTATCTGGTGAAAACCAGAATACGCATCTACAAATGATAATAGTTCACAACCAGCGGTCGAATCAATGACTTGGTCTATTCTAGGTAAAAGAAAAGGATCTTTTGGACACGCCTTGTTCAGGTTCGTGTAATCGATACACATTCGCCATATAATGGCTACATTTGGATCATCCTTCTTCTTTTCCACTAGCACCGGGTTTGATAGCCAATCCGGATACAGTACCTCCATGATGAACCCGGCCGCAAGGAGCCGAGCTATTTCATCCCCTATTATTTTTCTCCTGTCCTCGGCGAAGCGGCGGAGAGGTTGCTTCACCGGCCTTGCTCCTGGCCTCACATTCAAAGAGTGCTCAGCCAACTCCCTCGGCACACCTTGCAGATCCTGAGCTGACCATGCAAAGATATCCCGATTCTCACGGAGGAAGTTGGTGAGCTCCCTTTCCTATTTAGCATCTAGGTCGGCACCAATAGTGACGGTGCGCTCTGGGAATTGCTCATCTATCTGGAAATTTTTTGTTTCTTTAGTCGGCTGAAAGGATACACTTCCATGTGGGTTGGCTAATGCCGGCATATTCAGCTATGCTGACTGAGCGAGGGATGCTACCTCCTGAATCCTTCTTTTTTCTCTTGCTATTACCAATGATTCGGCCAAATTTGACCCGACTGAAGCACATTACATTGACTTCCTGTAATCCCCTGCTACTGTTATCACCCCTTGTGGTCCGGGTAACTTCATTTTCAGGTAAGTTATGTGGCAGCTGCCCATGAATTTGGCTAATGCTGGCCGTCCGAGCAGAGCATGATAGCAACTCTCTAGATCCACCACTTCAAACTCCAAATTTTCTGCTCTGCAGTTATCTCTTGTGCCGAATAACACATCCACTCGAACCTTTCCAATGGGTTCGCATGAAAGTCCTGGAACTATCCAATGGAATGTGGTCCTCGTGGACTGCAGCATGTTCTGCGATATTCCGAGTTTATGCATTGTATCTTTGTACATGATATTGATACTGCTCCCATTGTCAATAAGTACCTTTGAAAATTTCATATTAATGCTTGGTTCGACAAATGTCGGATCTAACATGAGTGCATACGACCCCGGACTCGGCATTATCTTGGGGTGATCCTTTATGCTCCAAGTTACTTCTTGATCCGACCAAGGCACATATCTTTGTACTGCCGGCATAACTGCATTTACTTCCATATGCCAGCGCTGTACACTCTGCTTGTCTTGCTGCTCTGTTGTGAACACGCAATACGACTGATGATGTTCTCTGTAATCATTGCGTCCATTATTTCCTGGATTTGTCCTTCCATCCGAACCTTGGTTTATCACTTGATGCACCGCATCTCTCCGGTCCGAGTTTTCATACCTTGGGGGAGGAGGTGGTAACATCAGTTGCTGTGCATTTGCTCCAGTCAACTGTGGATGATGCTGCTGATGTGCCTGGAGAGGCGCTGGTTGTATGCCTGCGGGGTTACCCATTGCATTTTTCATCCATGCACATTGGCGGGTTGTATGGTTGGCCGGCCTGGCCGGGTTTTGAAGGGAATATGCCCTGAGAGGCAATAATAAAGTGTTTATTATGTGTATTCCAAGTATATGATAGATGTTTATTTTACATGCTATAATTGTATTAATACGGAAAAATTAATACATGTGTGTTTAATAAACAAACAGAAAGTTCCTAGTTATGCCTCTCTCATAAACTAGCTCGTTAATTAACAAGATGATCAAGGTTTCCTGATCATGGACATTGGATGTTGTTAATAACGGGATCACAACATTAGTGTAATGGTGTGATGAACATTCATCCGAAGTATAGCATTACGATCAAAGTCATTGAGTTTATATTGCTATAACAACTTACGAAGTGATCCTAATCCTTAGACCATGAGATCATGTCAATCACTAACACCGGAAGAGTTTCTTGATAACATCAAACGTCACACCGTAACAGGGTGATTATAAAGATGGATTCAGAACTAATAAAGTGTTATGTTGAGGCTCATGGATCGAGAGTGGAATTTGTTCATCCCGATGACGGATAGATATACTCTGGGCCCTCTCGTCGATATCACATTGATTAGCTTGCAAGCAAGTGATTTGATCACTAGAATGTTATATCACGGGAACGAGAAAAGAGTGCATGTCGGTAACGAGATCAAACTAGGTATGGATATACCGATGATCGAATCTCGGACATGTAATATATCGTGAAACAAAGGGATTAAGATACTAGCGTAAAAGGTTCCGACGATCACAAGAAAGTCATCGTTGAATGTGTGGGAGTCAGTATGGGTCTCCAGATCCCGCTTCTGATTATTGATCCGAGATGGGTCTCGATCATGTCCGCATTATTCACGAACCGTAGGGTGACACACTTAAGAGACACTGACATCCAATTGGAGCAAAAGTTTCATGCCGAAAGAATGAACAAGCGCAGGAATTTATTCACTAGATACCAAAACAGGTTTTCGGGTGAAATTGCATAAAGTGGTTATGCATGTGAAATGGAATTCTAGCAAGGGGTTATTTGTTAATGTTTGTCATTAAAGTAATTGAAAAAATTCTGAATAAAATAAAAGAGTTTTATTTAATGAGAGTTTGCATTAAATTTGGTGGAAATTTAATGGGAATTTGAGTGGACTTTTGAGTGGAGGGAATTTAAAGGACTTTTGTGAGTGGAGTGTCCACCCACATGAAGAGGGGAGGGAAAGGGGGCAGCCCCCATGCGCCGTCCACCCCCTTGGGGTTCCCCCCTCCTCCTATAAAAGGAGCCCCCCTCCTCACTTGTCTCACACACCTCCTCGTGAAGGATCTCTCTCCCCCTCTAGAATTTATCCCCCATGGTCTCGGACTAGCGAGATACATGTTCCCGGTGGCTATTCGGCAAGAAAGAGTTGTGCTTCCGCTGCATCGCTGGAGCGAGGAGGCGGAGGTTGCTCGGTGCCTCGAACGTGTGTGCGAGCACGGATGCGCTGCTGATTTGCGGCGCTAGGACTTCCTCTCGATCTTGAGATCGGCAAGAGATCGTCTACATCAACCACGAGTTGAACTCGTTAAGCTTTGTCGGTCTTCAAGGGTATGTTCTCTACGGATATACATCCGCCCGTTGTTTGTATCTAGTAGATAGATCTTGGTACATAGTTCACATCGTAGGAAATTTTTTGTTTTCTATGCTGCGAACCCTACAGTGGTATCAGAGCCGGATCTATGCGTAGATACTTTACACGGGTAGTACACATATGAGTATGTGGGCGATGATGATCATGTTGTTTCTCCTTTGTTGTAATTTTGGATATTGGTGGCATAGTGGGATGAAGCGGCCCGGACAAACTTTACATGTCCTCGCACATGAGACCTGTTCCACGCTTGACATGCAACTAGTTTGCATAAGTGGTTAGCGGGTGTCTGTCTCTCCTACTATAGTCAATATCTATTTTGCAAGTGAGTTGTCAACAATTTGGTTATCCTCGTTGTGGTTCATGTTCGTAGGTAAGAACGGTTCTATCTCGAAAGCCCTAAGCCACGTAAAACTTGCAATGGATAAATTAGAGGCGTCTAGTTTAGATTGTTGCTGGGCTAGTGTTATGATATGGTAGTGTTGTAAGTAGAAGTATGAGATGATACTCTTACAACACACATAGCGTGTAAACTCCATAGACCTTGGATTTACACATATAGGTATGATAGTGATCATACCACGATGCACATGATAGAGATCATCGGCGGGAACCATATCATTTCACTAATAAACATGTGATGTTTGATAGCATCTTATATTGCTTGTTTAGCGCTTTGTTAGCATAATAAGATGATCCCTCTTTTAAATATCAAGATAAGAATGTGTTCTTACTTTAGTATGCACCGATTATGTCTTCGTCGCTCCAAGACATCACGTGATGATCGGGTGTTCTTGGATCCACGACCATATTTCGAGTGTAAAACAGTTACACACGCGAATACTAAAGTTCTAACTTGGCGAGCCTAGCATGTATAGACATGGCCTCGGAACACGGACCGAAAGGTTAAGCATGAGTCATATAGTTGATATGATGCCCATTTGATGCTCGCCTTTGAAGCTATACCGACTCACGTGATGATCGGACTTGGTGTAGTGGATTTGGTTCATGTAATCACCAAAAAGGCACGAGGGATGTCGTTTTGAGTGGGAGTTCATTCGTAATATGGATTAGTTGAACTCAATCTATCATACACTTAGTCTAAACTTTACAAATTCTGTTGTAGATGGCACCACCTGCTTTTAACTTCAATGTGTTCATGGAGAAAGAGAAACTAGCAACGAACGGTAGCAACTTTACCGAATGGGACATGAATTTGAGGATTCTCCTCTCTGCTGCACAAAAGCAATATGTGCTAGAAGCGCCGTTAGGCCCCCCACCTTTAGATGATGCCCCTGACGAGGAGAAGAATGTCTATCAGACTCGTCAGGAGGACCACAACTTAGTTCATTGCGGCATATTGTATGGGCTAGAGCCGGAACTTCGAAAGCGTTTCGAAAATGGCAATGCTTTTGATACAATGGGTGAGTTGAAAATGATTTTCGACACACATGCTGCTGTAGAGAGATACAACGCTTCAGAAAAGTTCTTTAGCTGCATGATGGAAGAGCACAACTCCGTTAGTGAGCATGTACTCAAGATGTCGGGTTACGCCGATAAGCTTGTGTCCTTGGGAATATCGATTCCCATTGACTTAGGCATCCATCGTGTTCTGCAGTCTCTGCCACCTAGCTATAAGAGCTTCGTGATGAACTATAATATGCAAGGCATGAAGAAGTCTCTCCCCGAGCTTCTGTCAATGCTTAAAACTGCAGAAGTGGAGATCAAAAAGGAACATCAAGTGTTGATGATCAATAGGAACACTGGTTTCAAGAAAGACAAGAAGGGAAACGGAAGGGAAGTAAGGGCGGCAAGCCTGTTGCCGTGCCTGAAAAGAAACCCCGAGTTGGACCTAAGTCTGATACCGAGTGCTACTATTGTAAGGGGACTGGCCACTGGAAGCGCAACTTCCCCAAGTATCTGGCAGACAAGAAGGCCGACAAGGCGAACAAAGGTATATATGATATACATGTTATTGATGTGTACTTGACTAGTGCTCGCAGTAGCACCTGGGTATTTGATACCACTTCAATTGCTAATATTTGTAACTCGAATCAGGGGCTGTGGAACAAGCGACCGCTAGCAAGGGGTGAGGTCAAGATGAGTGTCGGCAATGGATCAAGCATTGATGTGATCTCCGTCAGAACGCTGCCTCTCCACTTGCCGTCGGGATTAGTTATAAAATTGAATAATTGTTATATGGTGCCTGCACTGAGCATGAACATTGTATCTGGATCGTGTTTGATGCGAAGTGGTTATTCATTTAAATCGGAGAACAATGGTTGTTCCATTTATATGAATGAAATCTTTTATGGTCATGCACCAATGATGAATGGTTTATTTCTATTAGATCTCGATGATAATGTTACACATATTCAAAATGTTGATGCTAAAAGGATTAAACTTAATGATGATATATCCGCATATATGTGGCACTGCCGTCTAGGTCACATTGGCGTTAAACGCATGAAGAAGCTCCATCCGGATGGACTTTTGGAATCACTTGATTTTGAATCATTTGATACATGTGAGCCATGCCTTATGGTCAAGATGACCAGAACGCCATTTTCCGGTTCAATGGAACGGGCGACAGATTTATTGGAAATCATACATTCTGATGTATGTGGTCCAATGAGTGTGTCGGTGCGAGGTGGATATCGTTATTTTGTTACTTTCACAGATGATTTGAGTAGATACGGTTATATCTACTTGATGAAACACAAGTCTGAAACCTTTGAAAAGTTCAAGGAATTTCAGAATGAAGTGGAAAATCATCGTAATAGAAAGATCAAATTTCTACGGTCCGACCATGGAGGTGAGTATCTAAGTTACGAGTTTAGCACTCACATGAAAGAGTGTGGAATTGTTTCACAACTCACGCATGCCGGAACACCACAGCGAAATGGTGTGTCGAAACGTCGTAATCGTACTTTATTAGATATGGTTCGATCTATGATGTCTCTGACGGACTTGCCATTGTCATTTTGGGGTTATGCACTAAAACTGCTGCATTCACTTTAAATCGGGCACCATCAAAATCCGTTGAAAAGACGCCGTATGAATTGTGGTTTGGAAACAAACCTAAGCTGTCTTTTCTTAAAGTTTGGGGATGCGATGTTTATGTGAAGAAACTTCAACCGGATAAACTCGAACCCAAAGCGGAAAATTGCGTCTTCATAGGATACCCTAAGGAAACTATTGGGTATTCCTTCTATCACAAATCCGAGGGCAAGGTTTTTGTTGCCAAGAATGGATCCTTTCTAGAGAAAGAGTTTCTCGCGAAAGGTGTGAGTAGTCGGAAGGTAGAACTCGAAGAGGTTATTGAACCATCTCTTCAAAGTATGGTGAGTAGCGCAGCGCCGGAAGTTGTTCCGGAGTTGGCTCCACCTGTTGAAGAGGGAACTAATGATAATGATCATGAAACTCCGAAAGAGAGTACTACTGAACCTCGCAGGTCAAGCAGGACGCGTGCAGCTCCCGAGCTATACGGAAATCCTGTCATGAATTTCATGGTTGATGAAAATGATGACCCTGCGACGTATGAAGAAGCGATGATGAGCCCGGATTCCAACAAATGGTTAGAAGCCATGAAATCCGAGATGGAATCCATGTATGAAAATCAAGTTTGGAACTTGGTGGACTTACCTCACGACCGAAAGGCCGTGGAGATCAAATGGATTTTCAAAAGGAAAACTGATGCTGATGGTAATGTGACCGTCTATAAAGCTCGACTTGTCGCAAAGGGGTTTCGACAAATTCAAGGAGTTGACTACGATGAGACATTCTCTCCCGTAGCGATGCTAAAGTCAGTTAGGATTATGTAAGCAATTGCTGCATATTTCGATTATGAGATATGGCAGATGGATGTCAAAACCGCGTTTCTCAATGGTAATATTGAAGAAGAGTTGTATATGATATAGCCAAAGGGTTTTGTCGGTCCTAAGGATGCTAACAAGGTGTGCAAGCTTCAGCAATCCATCTATGGATTGAAGCAAGCATCACAAAGTTGGAATCTCCGCTTTGATGAGGTGATCAAAGAGTTTGGATTTGTCCAAACTTATGGAGAAGCTTGTATTTACAAGAAAGTGAGTGGGAGCAATGTGGCATTTCTGATATTACATGTGGATGACATATTATTGATCGGAAATGATATAGATCTTTTCAACAGTGTTAAAAGTTATCTAAACAACAAATTTTCAATGAAGGACCTAGGTGAAGCGTCATACATATTAGGCATAAAGATCTATAGAGATAGATCTAGGCGCCTAATAGGGCTATCACAAAGTACATACCTTGATAAGATTTTAAAGAAGTTTAAAATGGACGGAAGTAAGAAGGGGTTCTTACCTATGTTGCAAGGCAAGACATTGAGTAAGACTCAAAGTCTGGCTTCGGCGGAAGAAAGAGAGATAATGGAAAAAGTCCCCTATGCTTCAGCCATAGGCTCTATAATGTACGCCATGCTATGTACAAGACCGGATGTGGCACATGCTATTAGTTTGACTAGTAGGTACCAATCGGATCCAGGTTCGGAACACTGGATAGCGGTCAAGAATATCCTTAAGTACTTACGAAGAACTAAGGATATGTTTCTTGTATACAGAGGTGAAGAAGAGCTCATTGCTAAGTGTTATGTTGACGCTAGCTTTGACACCGATCCGGATGACTCTAAGTCTCAATCCGGATACGTATTTCTCATGAATGGCGGAGCGGTTAGTTGGAGGAGCTCCAAACAACCTGTGGTAGCGGGATCAACAACGGAGGCCGAATATGTTGCTGCTTCAGAAGCGGCTCAGGAAGCAGTTTGGATGAGGAGTTCATATCTGAACTAGGAGTGGTTGCAAACGCGTTGACCCAATGGTGATCTATTGTGACAACAATGGTGCCATTGCCAATGCTAAAGAACCAAGGTCTCACAAGCATATTAAGCGCCGGTTTCACTCCATCCGCGAGCATGTCAAGGATGGAGATATAAAGATTTGTAAAGTACATACGGATCTCAATGTAGCAGATCCGTTGACTAAAACTCTCCCTAGAGCAAAACATGATCAACACCAGAACTCAATGGGTGTTAGATTTATCACTATGTAACTAGATTATTGTCTCTAGTGCAAGTGGGAGACTGAAGGGAATATGCCCTGAGAGGCAATAATAAAGTGTTTATTATGTGTATTCCAAGTATATGATAGATGTTTATTTTACATGTTATAATTGTATTAATACAGAAACATTAATACATGTGTGTTTAATAAACAAACAGAAAGTTCCTAGTTATGCCTCTCTCATAAACTAGCTCGTTGATTAACAAGATGATCAAGGTTTACTGATCATGGACATTGGATGTTGTTAATAACGGGATCACAACATTAGTGTAATGGTGTGATGAACATTCATCCGAAGTATAGCATTACGATCAAAGTCATTGAGTTTATATTGCTATAACAACTTACGAAGTGATCCTAATCCTTAGACCATGAGATCATGTCAATCACTAACACCGGAAGAGTTTCTTGATAACATCAAACGTCACACCGTAACAGGGTGATTATAAAGATGGATTCAGAACTAATAAAGTGTTATGCTGAGGCTCATGGATAGAGAGTGGAATTTGTTCATCCCGATGACGGATAGATATACTCTGGGCCCTCTCGGTGATATCACATTGATTAGCTTGCAAGCAAGTGATTTGATCACTAGAATGTTATATCACGGGAACGAGAAAAGAGTGCATGTCGGTAACGAGATCAAACTAGGTATGGAGATACCGATGATCGAATCTCGGACATGTAATATATCGTGAAACAAAGGGATTAAGATCCTAGCGTAAAAGGTTCCGACGATCACAAGAAAGTCATCGTTGAATGTGTGGGAGTCAGTATGAGTCTCCAGATTCCGCTTCTGATTATTAATCCGAGAGGGGTCTCGATCATGTCCGCATTATTCACGAACCGTAGGGTGACACACTTAAGAGACACCGACATCCAATTGGAGCAAAAGTTTCATGCCGAAAGAATGAACAAGCGCAGGAATTTATTTCACTAGATACCGAAACAGGTTTTCGGGTGAAATTGCATAAAGTGGTTATGCATGTGAAATGGAATTCTAGCAAGGGGTTATTTGTGAATGTTTGTCATTAAAGTAATTGACAAAATTCTGAATAAAATAAAAGAGTTTTATTTAATGAGAGTTTGCATTAAATTTGGTGGAAATTTAATGGGAATTTGAGTGGACTTTTGAGTGGAGGGAATTTAAAGGACTTTTGTGAGTGGAGTGTACACCCACATGAAGAGGGGAGGGCAAGGGGGCAGCCCCATGCGCCGGCCACCCCCTTGGGGTTCCCCCTCCTCCTATAAAAGGAGCCCCCCTCCTCACTTGTCTCACACACCTCCTCGTGAAGGATCTCTCTCCCCCTCTAGAATTTATCCCCCATGGTCTCGGACTAGCGAGATACATGTTCCCGGTGGCTATTCGGCAAGAAAGAGTTGTGCTTCCGCTGCATCGCTGGAGCAAGGAGGCGGAGGTTGCTCGGTGCCTCGAACGTGTGTGCGAGTACGGATGCGCTGCTGATTTGCGGCGCTAGGACTTCCTCTCGATCTTGAGATCAGCAAGAGATCGTCTACATCAACCACGAGTTGAACTCGTTAAGCTTTGTCGGTCTTCAAGGGTATGTTCTCTACGGATATACATCCGCCCGTTGTTTGTATCTAGTAGATAAATCTTGGTACATAGTTCCCATCGTAGGAAATTTTTTGTTTTCTATGCTGCGAACCCTACAGGTTTGACGTGTGAAATTTACACGGCTGATCTAACGTAGATTCAAACGTGTACTTCAGCCTCTCCTGCCACTGCCTCTTTTGCTCTGGTGTCCACTGTTTTTTCCCTTCATTCCTTGGTGTCCATTGCTGAGGACCATTCTTTTGCCGCTGACTATTTCCGTGACTCGGCTAATCTTGCACTATTGCTGCCACCTGAATCGAACCATATCTATAATCTGGTCTTTCTTCTCTTCTTCTTCCTCTGAAGTAATTGCGCCTGGATGACCCGGCCACATCTCTTGCATATTGATCTTGATGCTCTCGATGATCTGCCGACATTAATTCTGGTTGCGTCGGATCTCCCAATGCACAGGAATATGCTATTCTGATGGTTTCTGCCAATGTGGTTGGCATATCGTTTTGCAGTCGCTGCCATAACACACTGGCATAGCGGCATCCTTGAGCGAACCAAGCTATTGCTTGTGATTCTATAACTCCTTCACACGAATTTCTCCGGTGTCAACACCCGGATTTTTCAATCCTAGATGCCTGTTATGTCATACATCGCAATCCCAGGATTACCATTTTTGCGAGACATAACAGAACTGGATACCATAGTACATCATCCATTACAAACGATACATAAGTTCTTACACAAATAGGGATCTCATGATCCAGTTCTTAATACAACATCAAGCAGCGGAATACGTAATAATAACGGTAGCGTAGGCGAAGCTCCATCTTCGGGGTCACAGGCAATGCTAACGATGGGAGATGATCCTAGTTGTCGTAACCTTCCTGGGGTCCATCTTCCAGGTACTCCTCTTCATAGTCTGGCCATGGGAATAGCCAGGGACAAAGCCATGAGTACTCTTTAAGTACTCGCAAACTAATACTAATAGGTAAAGGGTTTTTTTGGATAATAGGACACTAGGCTCTAGGGTTGTTTTGCAAAAGCCAGATTTATCTCTACTAAGTTCTAAAGCTAGTCACAATTTTATAACTCCTAACTGGGAACTTGTATTTCATATCACAACTCTGTTGTGGTCAAGTCAAAGTCTTAGTTCATTTCATAGGTCATTTTGAAAAGTCTGACAGGGGAACAGTATGGCCACTCCAACTGTCCATAACCGCGGACGCGGCTATTCGAATAGTTTGACACTCTGCAGAGATTGTACACTTTCACCACAACATTCGATACATCCGTCAGGAACAAATCCTGAATTCACCATACTCAGTATGCGGATAATCAATCCTAACCTTTCGATTACACGCCCTAGTATAAGCACCTCTCCTGTGAGTTTGGCCTCCCAACCATGACCAACTGTCATCTTGGGTACTGCACAGGTGGACAATCTTCACAAGGTAGCCTCAGCTCAGACCTTGGCCGTGAGGGAACTAATACTAAGGAATATAAGTTTCTAGTCAAGCCCTACCCAATATTCGGGTATTGTGGTTGTACGATAAAATTGGAATGGTATCGCATCCAGACAACCATCAGTTTTATAAAGGGCTAAGGCTCATGCCTCAACATTTTTATCACCAAAACTCTCAAGTGTTTGGAAACACATGTCCAAAACATTTCAATAGAATGATCCATCATTCCAAGGTTTTCATAACCATTTTTCCACCAAGTATTCCCATCTAAAAGTTGATCAAGTTTTATGCTTAGCACTAGCATCTACAGGTGGGAGTAGTACTAATGAGGGGTGGTAACTAGTGGAGTTTCAACTAAGTACAACCTCATGTCTCAGGCTGATGTCAAGGTTTCTAACTTAGGCCAAATTTTATGCTCTTTATGCAACCTTCAGCATCTTCCCAATATCTACCAGTCACTTAAGTAAACTCTAAGTAAGCTTTGATAAAGAAATAAAGTAAGAAGCTTGCACATAAAACTAGGATTGGTTTATCAAGTGGGTATGATCACATATGCTTAAGGCATATAGTAGTCATAGAACAAGTATGGGTTTGTTGCATCAGTAGGGTATCTTGCAAGGGTTAGCTTGCATAGGTCAACTTGATTAGTAAGGCTTGCATAGGTATAGTATCACCTTGCATCAATAACCGTATAAGCTTGCACATTCACTAGTAGTATTAGGCTTGCCTTGTGCAGAGCAGTGGTTGAAGTTCTCCTCGGCTTCTTCTTCGTAGTATCCTCCTTCCTCCTCGTATCCTTGGTCGGTACTAGCGTCTATGAATAAATACGAGGTACACAATCACCAAACAATACTTAACTACTTGCAATCATCACACACAAGGGTCCTATGGATGATCTAGCATCATCCCTAACATTACAAGGTTAGGGCTTGATTTAAATCCTTTTATTTTTAGAAAAGTAATTTCTACTCACTGAAAAACTACTTAAGATTTAATATTCTCCAAACCCAACATGGGATCATGTTGACACATGTCATCACCACATATTGTAGTCCATGGGAATGTGATTTAAAGTGGTGTCACAATTTAATAAGGTTTTACCCTTTTATTTTAATTAATTAAAGTGGCTAAAAATGCTTATGTAGCATTCTTTTATTACTTGAACACTATTTCTGCAAGTAAACCTATATATTTTTATATATTCCGAAAGGTATGGCTAAATGTGATTTTTGAGAGTTGGAATCAACTCAAAAGCTATTATGGTTTAAATTTGAAAAATGTTTGAATGCAGAAAAGCTTCTGCCTTGTTATTTTTACCATGGGTGATCTATAGGTCCAAATGACTTGAATCCAACGGGCTTGGATTCAGCATTCACAGACCTTTCCAACAAAATTGGTTTCATTCAATTTGGTGCACCGAATCGATCTGGGTTGATTTTTGAAGTTGGGTACAGAAGTGTGTTTGAATTGAAATAGAAAAAGGTTTAATTTGAATAACTGGGCTGCGCGGGAAAAGTTACTGGGCCGGCCTGCTAAGCGCAGTGCTCCCGCGGGCTGCTTAAGTGGGTGTCCCCACTCGTCAGTGACACGGGGCTGGGCGAAGCGGTATGGGGCGACGTGGATCGTTCGATCTAGTTCTAATCTAACGGCTGGGAGTCATCGTCGACGCGAGACAACGCCGGCGAGAACGAAACCTAGCACGGATAGTGAGGGTTGCTGGGGGCTCACCAGGGTACTGGCGAGGGTCGGTGAGGCGGGCGAACGACGAAGTCGACGACGACGAATCTCCTCGTACCGGTGGCTTCTCCTGGGGCGGCTCCAATCGCTGGCTCCTTTCTTCTCCAGAGGCGGCGGGCTCCAGTGAAATTCCGGCGGTGTGGTGCTTGCCTTGCTCTTAGAACGGTGTGGCACGATCAGTGAGGAGAGGGGAGTGAGATGGTGTGAAGAAATCGTGCGGGGGTGGCCTCTATTTATAGTCGAGCGAGGGGACCATCGGGGCGCACAGTGAGCTCGTCGGGGGCGAGGTTACAGGCGGCTAATGGCATGGGCAAGGGTAGGGGACGGTGCGGTGTCTCCTGGCGATGCTCAACGACATGGTCTCGAGGCATGGGGCGGTGTGGTTTGGTCTGGAACGGGCGGTGCTCTACGCGACAGAGGCGGCGTCTTCGACGGCGGGCGGTGGCTGTGCGGAACGGGGCGGCAAACGGGGATGTATGGCGGTCTCCTGGGTCGGTGGGGATTGTGTATGCACGCGGCAAGGGCGGCGCGCGGTCTGTGGGCTTCGGTCGAGGGTCATGCTCTGGCGCATGCTCGGCATGGTCTCTGGCGGTTTGGGCACGGCTTGTGCGTGTGATCCAGGGCTTGGCAATGCTCGCAGCTGGGACAGGTAGTGGCGGTGGACGGTGGGCTGCCTCCCATACAAGGTTGGCAAGGCTAGTTCTTCCTCTAGCCTGCTGTCCACAATGGGGTGACAAGGGGGTGCTCGGCTGTTCACCATTGATGGCAATCACAAGCTCACAGGGGTGCTAGTGCTTAGTTAAACTTCCTAGATGATCTACTGAGTTGTGTGTGAGCTAACTAGGGAACAAGTTAGGCCAATTTTACTGCACACTATAGTGTTTGATGTTTGTTTGATTTGTGTCTGCAACCTGTTTGATGAAATGGCCGCATGAAATCAAGTTTTGAATTTTGAAAAGATTTTTGGTGGGTTTGCTAGATTGGTGCTGGTGAGTCTGCAGATGCTTGGGTTTTGAAAGTTGAGCTTGTTTGAGTGGTTTTTGAAAAAGTGGGATCTTCCCATATGATAAAGATTCAATTTTGAATTGTCATTTAAACTATGCATTTGAAAGTTTCTGGATGATCACAAAGTGGGCCTTGATACCTTGTTATGAGTACATTCAAGGGGTGCAAAGATCCAGAAAAGTTTCTGTTAGGTTCTGAAAGTTTGAGACAGCCAAAGTAGGCATGGGAGTTAAATTGGCCAAAATGACCATTCATTTCATATATGTGTTTTGATTTACTTGTGTTTAGGAAAAGTGTGAGAAATGTTTTAGATGATGTTTATTTCACCTAAGAAACATTTTACAAGCAATGAAACAAACAAACAAGGTGGTTTTAAAGGATTTCAAAATCCATGCATACACATATGCATGCATTCATGATTTCATTTAGAAAAGTTTTTGTTAACCCTAATTTTGATGATTAGAATTTGATGATCCAAGCTTAGTATTTTTGGGACGTTACAAACCTTCCCCCCTTAAACAAAATTTCGTCCCGAGATTTGAAAAAGGACAAAAAGATTACCTAGGATTTGAAGAGATCGGGAAACTCCATCCTGATGTGATCTTCGCACTCCCAGGTAGCTTCCTCTTCTGTGTGGTTGCTCCACTGAATCTTGAGAAACTTGATGCTTCGGGTTCGGGTAGTTCGAAAAGCTTCTTCCAAAATGCGGATGGGTACTTCGGGATAGGTCAGGTCATCGTTGATCTCTATGGTCCGGTGATCGATATTCTTGAACACTTCGGTCTTCTCGGGGACTTCGAGACATTTGCGAAGTAACGAGATATGGAACACATTGTGCACAGCTGACATCTCTTCAGGTAGTTCCAATTGATACGATACTTCTCCTCGACGGTTCAGAATTTTGAAAGGTCCGATATATCTGGGGGCTAACTTTCCTTTGAGTTGGAAACGCTGCATTCCCTTCAATGGCGACACTTTCAGATAAACAAAATCTCCTATATTGAAGGTGAGGTCTCGATGTCTCTTGTCGGCATAACTCTTCTGTCGGGATTGGGCGGTCTTGATGTGCTCACGAATCTTGTGAACCTTCTCTTCTGCTTCTCGGAGGATGTCGGGTCCAAAAATCTGACTCTCTCCTACTTCCGACCAGTTCAAAGGGGTGCGACACTTTCTTACGTACATGAATTCAAATGGGGCCATTTGCAAACTGGCTTGGTAACTATTGTTGTAGGAAAATTCTACAAACGGCAGGCAGTCTTCCCACTTGGATCCATATTCTAGCACACATGCTCTAAGCATATCTTCGAGTATTTGATTTACTCGCTCCGTTTGTCCATCGGTCTGAGGGTGATACGCGGTACTGAAATCTAGGCGGGTTCCTAAACCTTCTTGGACTTTCTTCCAGAATCTCGAGGTAAACTGAGTTCCTCGATCCGATACTATGTTCTTGGGGACTCCGTGCAAACTGACAATTCTAGCGATGTACAACTCCGCTAGCTTATAACTCTGATAGGTGGTTTTGACGGGCAAGAAATGGGCGACTTTGGACAATCTGTCCACTATGACCCAGATAGAGTCATTTCCCCTACTAGAAGTAGGCAGTCTAGTGATAAAGTCCATTCCTACAGAATCCCATTTCCATTCCGGAATTTGCAAAGGTTGCAACAATCCAGCGGGTCTTTGATGTCCTGCCTTGACTCGCTGACATATATCACACTTGGCGATATAACTTCCGATTTCTCTCTTCATCTTATGCCACCAAAATTGCTCTTTCAAATCTTGATACATCTTAGTTCCTCCGGGATGGATAGAATAAAGAGTATCATGAGCCTCCTTCAAGATAACTTCTTTCAACTCCGAATCTGCTGGCACACAAAGGCGTCCTTTGTACCACAGAACTCCTTCTTCGTCCTCGGTGAATCCGGGTACTTTGCCTGTACCGATACGACGCTTGATTCCGTCGATACTGGCATTTCCCTTTCGCGCCTCTTTAATCTGACTGATCAAAGTGGGCTGAAGTTCTATGCTAGCCAAAATCCTTAACTTACTAATTCCATTCGAAAATCTTCCATCTCCTTGTGCAAACTTGGTTGCTCCTTCAAAATCATGGAGTTCAAGCGGCACGGCAATCTGCTAAGGGCATCGGCTACCACGTTGGCTTTACCAGGGTGATAGTGAATGTCCAGGTCGTAATCCTTGATTATCTCAATCCATCTTCTCTGCCTCATATTCAACTCCTTCTGAGTGAATATATACTTTAGGCTCTTGTGATCCGAATAAATCTCACAACGGTTTCCCATTAGGTAATGTCTCCATGTCTTCAGGGCTAGGACTACTGCTGCGAGTTCGAGGTCATGGGTTGGATAGTTTTGCTCATGTTGCTTCAATTGTCAAGATAGATAAGATATAACTTTGCCTTCTTGCATTAGCACACATCCGAGACCAATCTTGGATGCGTCACAATACACATCGAAGGGCTTCGTGATATCCGGCATGATCAAGATTGGGGCTGAAATCAATCTCCTCTTGAGTTCTTGAAAACTCGCTTCACATTTGTCGGTCCATTCAAACTTCTTGTCCTTCTTCAGCAATTGGGTCATGGGTCGGGCGATACTCAAGAATCCTTCTACGAATTTGCGGTAATATCCCGCCAATCCGAGAAAATCATGAACTTGGGTTTGAGTGGTTGGGGCTTGCCAATCTTCTACATCTTTCACTTTGGCAGGGTCAACGGCAATTCCTTCGGCTGATACAATGTGACCGAGGAATCCTACTTCCTGTAACCAGAATTCACATTTGCTACACTTTGCATACAGCTGATGCTCTCTAAGGGTTCCAAGAATGGTCCTTAGGTGTAGCTCATGTTCTTCTTCTGATTTGGAATAAATCAGAATGTCATCGATGAAAACAACGACAAACTTATCCAGGAAGTCCATAAAAATCTTATTCATGAGGTTCATGAAATAAGCGGGGGCATTGGTTAATCCAAAAGACATGACTATATACTCGTACAATCCATATCTGGTGGTAAAGGCAGTCTTTGGAATATCCTTGCACGAATTTTGAGTTGATGATAGCCAGTTCTAAGATCAATCTTAGAAACACCTGGGCACCGGTCAACTGATCAAACAAATCTTCTATCTTGGGCAAGGGGTACTTGTTCTTGACGGTGACATCATTTAACTTCCTATAATCCGTACACAAACGGTTACCTCCATCTTTCTTGTCCACAAATAAGACAGGTGATCTCCATGGTGACGCACTTGGTTGAATCAATCCAATTTCTAGCATGGAATCCAGTTGCTTCTTCAGTTCTGCTAGTTCCGACGGGTTCATACTATAGGGTCTCTAGGATATGGGTCCTGTTCCGGGGATTAGTTCGATGATAAACTCGATATCCCGATCTAGGGGCATACCGGGCAAAACATCTAGAAATACATCGGGGTATTCACAGACTATCCGGACTTGGTCAATGGTAAGTTGGGCTAGACTCTTGTTACACTTGAATTGGCGAGGTAAGGTTTCAGATATATGCTCGACTGATATTCCGGTGGTACTGGTCATGGTGATAGCTTTCTTAGCACAGTCAATCAATCCCTTATGTTTGGACATCCAATCCATTCCTAGTACTACTTCCAAACCTTTAGTTCCGAGTACTATTAGATTAGCATAAAAATCTATGCCATGGATTCGGATAGGGACGGCTTTGCAAATTTGCCTAGCCTTGGTGGTTGATCCGGGAATTTGCACAATCATAACATGCTTCAGTTTGGTTGGTTGAATTTTACTAGTGCAGGCAAATTCTTCGGTGACAAATGAATGCGAGGCACCAGAGTCAAACAACACTCTTGCAAGTACTGAATTAACAGAAAACATACCCAGCACGACGTCTGGCGCTTCCTGAGCTTCTTCAGCATGCATGAGAAAAAGACGGCCATTGCGGTTGAGTGAATTCCCTGGGGCAAATCTTCTCCCTGGCTGGACACGACGCTGCTGCTGAGCTGGGGCATTGGCATTAGGGGCTGTAGCATTCTTCTTGTTGGGGCACTCGTTGGAATAGTGGCCTTTATTTCCATAGTCATAACAGGTCACTTGTGACTTGTCCTTGGCTGCGACAGGCACAACATTGCTTCCAGTCCTTGGGGCAGTGTTGGTGTTGGCAGTAGCGTTGTTGGTGTTGAACTTGGGTGGGGCACGGGTGAAATTGCTAGAGTTGCCGGGGTTGTTGTGATTTCCTCCGGGTCTAGGGTTTCCACGGTTGGGGTAGGTCGGACGGGTCATAGGGGGTCTGTTGGTTCTTGGGGCAAATCCTGGAGATGGGTTGGGGCGATACTTTGGGGTCTGATGGGTTCCTGGTTGATGCATCATGCGACGCTTGCGGTTCTCATTGGCTTGGTTGATCTTTCCTTCCATCTGGATAGCAGAGTCGACAAGGGCTTCAATATCAGCAAAGGGGATATTGACTAACACCGTCTGCATCTCGTCATGCAGACCATTCAGGAATCTTTCTTTCTTCTTGGCTTCGATGTCTATCTCGTCCGGGGCATACCTAGCTAATGACAGAAATTTGTCACGGTATTCCACTACAGTCATCCTTCCTTGCTTCAGCTCTCTGAACTCGTCTCTCATTCTCTTGATCAAACCCGGTGGCACATGGGTTCGGCTAAACTTGACCTTGAATTCCTCCCAGGTCATCATCTGGCCTCTGGTCATTGCGCGAACACTGTTCCACCATGCCTTGGCATCTCCTGCTAGATAATGGGTGGCGAACAGGACTTTCTCGTTGGCTTCTACTCCAGTGACTTCTAGGTTGTTTTCCATGGTTTGCAGCCAATCATCGGCATCTAGGGGTTCTTCTGACTTGGTGAAAACGGGTGGGTTGGTATTCTGGAAATTGTTGAGCTTAGATCCATGGTTGTCCTGATTTCCGTGGCCTTGGTTGTTGTGGTCTAGCTGGGCTATCTGTTGCAGGGTGGCTAGGTTGGCTTGATGTTCCGCTCTTTCAGCTTCGCGGTCAGAAGTCAACAGTTGCAGGATCTGCAACATCGGGTCCGGGGCTGAACCACTTCCTCCACGTGGCATCTGAAGATTGATATAGATCATGAGAAAAGAGGGAAATTTCTAAGGTTTTGGGTCTTTGAAAAGTTTTAAATGTTTGACTCAGATTTTTCTAGCAACTTGCTTTTTTATTCATTCATTCACTCGATACAACGCACACCACAACAAGGAAAAACAGATGGTTTTAAGAACCATTCTGGAATCTACGATATAGTGGGACCGACTACTACTCACTACGCTAGTGCTCAGTGCTACTAATCCTCGGATTCTGTGGCTTCATCATATTCATCATCATCGATGAAGGCGAAATCATCCTCATCGGTGAAGAAGTCCATGGCCTGATCCTCCAGAAAATCATCGTCATCGCTGAGATAGGAGTGAGGGTCTCCACGAAGATCCTCTCCGGCATTCTCCCTTTCCTCCAACTGCATGTCTCTCTCGTGGATGGTCTCCTCCAGAGATGAGATGTGGTGGCGAAGACGGGCAATAATGCGCTCCTTCTTGTCGAGCTGACGGCGGCGAGACTTGCGATCCTTTGCTAGCATGGCTATGGTCTGATCCTTCGTCTTGATGATGGCAGACTTGTGGTTGCAATAGTCACAGCAGTTGTCCAACTCCTGCTGACGATCATACATCATGAAGCTAAGGTGGTCCAATTGAGTCTTCAGCTCGGGGTGGTATGGGGCTTCCAGTGGTTGTCCATTTGCATCACGCCTTGGGCAAAACTCAAAGCGAGTACCCTTGATCTGATTGATGCTCTGCCCACACAGACGGGAAAGAGCTTCCTGCATTGCTCTGGCAAGTCCATCGAGCCAGTTGTTTTCCCTCAAGGTAAACTGAATTCCCTCCGCAGTGGGAGGTTCAATCTTTCCTCGGAGACTTGCAACAATTAGCCACTGCAGATCTTCTCCTCCTTGATCATTGAGTTGAGCTCCAAAGAACTCGGGGTGCGGACGCTCCAGAAGTTCCGAAAGCTAATCGAGATCCCTCTCAAAGATAAGGTCTCCTCCATTCCCAAGTTGGTAAAACTTGCTGTACTTCACGTCCATCTATAAAAATAGAGGATGAGTAGATTAGCAGAGTGATCAAGTGTGTCAAAATTTTATGTATTTTGCAAGAGTTTTTGAGGAACATGAATTTTTATGAAAGAATCAAAGAGATAAGAATGAGAATAAGTTTTTGTAAATATTTGTTTTCTTTGGTTTTGAAACTAAGTTTTTGATTCAAACGTCCAGTCTAACTAGGGTCTCCTATGGTCAGGATGGCTCTGATACCAACTTGTCAACACCCGGATTTTTCAATCCTAGATGCCTGTTATGCCATACATCGCAATCCCAGGATTACCATTTTTGCGAGACATAACAGAATTGGATACCATAGTACATCATCCATTACAAATGATACATAAGTTCTTACACAAGTAGGGATCTCATGATCCAGTTCTTAATACAACATCAAGCAGCGGAATACGTAATAATAACGGTAGCGTAGGCGAAGCTCCATCTTCGGGGTCACAGGCAATGCTGACGATGGGAGATGATCCTAGTTGCCGTAACCTTCCTGGGGTCCATCTTCCAGGTACTCCTCTTCATAGTCTGGCCATGGGAATAGCCAGGGACAAAGCCATGAATACTCTTTAAGTACTCGCAAACTAATACTAATAGGTAAAGGGGGTTTTTGGATAATAGGGCACTAGGCTTTAGGGTTGTTTTACAAAAGCCAGATTTATCTCTACTAAGTTCTAAAGCTAGTCACAATTTTATAACTCCTAACTGGGAACTTGTATTTCATATCACAACTCTGTTGTGGTCAAGTCAAAGTCTTAGTTCATTTCATAGGTCATTTTGAAAAGTCTGACGGGGAACAGTATGGCCACTCCAACTGTCCATAACCGCGGACGCGGCTATTCGAATAGTTTGATACTCTGCAGAGATTGTAAACTTTCACCACAACATTCGATACATCCGTCAGGAACAAATCCTGAATTCACCATACTCAGTATGCGGATAATCAATCCTAACCTTTCGATTACACTCCCTAGTATAAGCACCTCTCCTGTGAGTTTGGCCTCCCAACCATGACCAACTGTCATCTTGGGTACTGCACAGGTGGACAATCTTCACAAGGTAGCCTCAGCTCAGACCTTGGCCGTGAGGGAACTAATACTAAGGAATATAAGTTTCCAGTCAAGCCCTACCCAATATTCGGGTATTGTGGTTATACGATAAAATTGGAATGGTATCGCATCCAGACAACCATCAGTTTTATAAAGGGCTAAGGCTCATGCCTCAACATTTTTATCACCAAAACTCTCAAGTGTTTGGAAACACATGTCCAAAACATTTCAATAGAATGATCCATCATTCCAAGGTTTTCATAACCATTTTTCCACCAAGTATTCCCATCTAAAAGTTGATCAAGTTTTATGCTTAGCACTAGCATCTACAGGTGGGAGTAGTACTAATGAGGGGTGGTAACTAGTGGAGTTTCAACTAAGTACAACCTCATGTCTCAGGCTGATGTCAAGGTTTCTAACTTAGGCCAAATTTTATGCTCTTTATGCAACCTTCAGCATCTTTCCAATATCTACCAGTCACTTAAGTAAACTCTAAGTAAGCTTTGATAAAGAAATAAAGTAAGAAGCTTGCACATAAAACTAGGATTGGTTTATCAAGTGGGTATGATCACATATGCTTAAGGCATATAGTAGTCATAGAACAAGTATGGGTTTGTTGCATCAGTAGGGTATCTTGCAAGGGTTAGCTTGCATAGGTCAACTTGATTAGTAAGGCTTGCATAGGTATAGTATCACCTTGCATCAATAACCGTATAAGCTTGCACATTCACTAGTAGTATTAGGCTTGCCTTGTGCAGAGCAGTGGTTGAAGTTCTCCTCGGCTTCTTCTTCGTAGTATCCTCCTTCCTCCTCGTATCCTTGGTCGGTACTAGCGTCTATGAATAAATACGAGGTACACAATCACCAAACAATACTTAACTACTTGCAATCATCACACACAAGGGTCCTATGGATGATCTAGCATCATCCCTAACATTACAAGGTTAGGGCTTGATTTAAATCCTTTTATTTTTAGAAAAGTAATTTCTACTCATTGAAAAACTACTTAAGATTTAATATTCTCCAAACCCAACATGGGATCATGTTGACACATGTCATCACCACATATTGTTGTCCATGGGAATGTGATTAAAGTGGTGTCACAATTTAATAAGGTTTTACCCTTTTATTTTAATTAATTAAAGTGGCTAAAAATGCTTATGTAGCATTCTTTTATTACTTGAACACTATTTCTGCAAGTAAACCTATATATTTTTATATATTCCGAAAGGTATGGTTAAATGTGATTTTTGAGAGTTGGAATCAACTCAAAAGCTATTATGGTTTAAATTTGAAAAATGTTTGAATGCAGAAAAGCTTCTGCCTTGTTATTTTACCATGGGTGATCTATAGGTCCAAATGACTTGAATCCAACGGGCTTGGATTCAGCATTCAGAGACCTTTCCAACAAAATTGGTTTCATTCAATTTGGTGCACTGAATCGATCTGGGTTGATTTTTGTAGTTGGGTACAGAAGTGTGTTTGAATTGAAATAGAATAAGGTTTAATTTGAATAACTGGGCTGTGCGGGAAAAGTTACTGCGCCGGCCTACTAAGCGCAGTGCTCCCGCGGGCTGCTTAAGTGGGTGTCCCCACTCGTCAGTGACACGGGGCTGGGCGAAGCGGTATGGGGCGACGTGGATCGTTCGATCTAGTTCTAATCTAACGGCTGGGAGTCATCGTCGACGTGAGACAACGCCGGCGAGAACGAAACCTAGCGCGGCCAGTGAGGGTTGCTGGGGGCTCACCAGGGTACTGGCGAGGGTCGATGAGGCGGGCGAACGACGAAGTCGATGACGGCGAATCTCCTGGTACCGGTGGCTTCTCCTGGAACGGCTCCAATCGCTGGCTCCCTTCTTCTCCAGAGGCGGCGGGCTTCGGTGAAATTCCGGTGGGGTGGTGCTTGCCTTGCTCTGAGAACGGTGTAGCACGATCAGTGAGGAGAGGGGAGTGATATGGTGTGAAGAAATCGTGCGGGGGTGGCCTCTATTTATAGTCGAGCGAGGGGACCGTCGGGGCGCACGGTGAGCTCGTCGGGGGCGAGGTTACAGGCGGCTAATGGCATGGGCAAGGGTAGGGGACGGTGCGGTGTCTCCTGGCGATGCTCAACGACATGGTCTCGAGGCATGGGGCGGTGTGGTTTGGTCTGGAACGGGCGGTGCTCTGCGCGGTAGAGGCGGCGTCTTCGACGGCGAGCGGTGGCTGTGCGGCACGGGGCGGCAAACGGGGATGTCTGGCAGTCTCCTGGGTCGGTGGGGATTGTGTATGCACGCGGCGAGGGCGGCACGCGGTCTGTGGGCTTCGGTCGAGGGTCGTGCTCTGGCGCATGCTCGGCATGGTCTCTGGCGGTCTGGGCGCGGCTTGTGCGCGTGGTCCAGGGCTTGGCAACGCTCGCAGCTGGGACAGGTAGTGGCGGTGGACGGTGGGATGCCTCCCAGACAAGGTTGGCAAGGCTAGTTCTTCCTCTAGCCTGCTGTCCACAATGGGGTGACAAGGGGGTGCTCGGCTGTTCACCATTGATGGCAATGGCAAGCTCACAGGGGTGCTAGTGCTTAGTTAAACTTCCTAGATGATCTACTGAGCTGTGTGTGAGCTAACTAGGGAACAAGTTAGGCCAATTTTACTGCACACTATAGTGTTTGATGTTTGTTTGATTTGTGTCTGCAACCTGTTTGATGAAATGGCCGCATGAAATCAAGTTTTGAATTTTGAAAAGATTTTTCGTAGGTTTTCTAGATTGGTGCTGGTGAGTCTGCAGATGCTTGGGTTTTGAAAGTTGAGCTTGTTTGAGTGGTTTTTGAAAAAGTGGGATCTTCCCATATGATAAAGATTCAATTTTGAATTGTCATTTAAACTATGCATTTGAAAGTTTCTGGATGATCACAAAGTGGGCCTTGATACCTTGTTATGAGTACATTCAAGGGGTGCAAAGATCTAGAAAAGTTTCTGTTAGGTTCTGAAAGTTTGAGACAACCAAAGTAGGCATGGGAGTTAAATTGGCCAAAATGACCATTCATTTCATATATGTGTTTTGATTTACTTGTCTTTAGGAAAAGTGTGGGAAATGTTTTAGATGATGTTTATTTCACCTAAGAAACATTTTACAAGCAATGAAACAAACAAACAAACAAACAAGGTGGTTTTAAAGGATTTCAAAATCCATGCATACACATATGCATGCATTCATGATTTCATTTAGAAAAGTTTTTGTTAACCCTAATTTTGATGATTAGAATTTGATGATCCAAGCTTAGTATTTTTGGGATGTTACATCAGGTTACACCACCGAGTTAAAAACTCTCTGTCCGTCTCATTCGGCCTTTGCTTGCACATGGCTAGCTGTTGCGGCCTGTTTGGCCTCTTGTAAGTACTGGTAAAGTTGCTAACGAACATTTCTTCAAAATCCAACCAAAAGTTGATGCTGCCTGCTGGCAGATTATTCAGCCATACTCTAGCTGGTCCTTCCAACATTTGCGGGACATACCGCACTGCCCATCGTAAGTTTCCACCTGCTATTTCTATAGCAGTGGCATAATCGATCAACCAATCCTGTGGTTTGGTGCTCCCATTATATGTTTTTGTGCCTCTTGCCAGCTGAAAGTTCGGCACAGGCGGTTCGCCCATGATCCGTGGTCCAAAGCATGTCGGACCCGGTGGACCCTGTTCTTCCAGCAACTCGGATCGGTATAGCCGGTCTATCTTTACTCTGGCATCATTTGACAGCAAATCTCTGTACAGAACTCTCTCCTGCATTCCATAGTGGTTATTTCCACCATGGATCGCATACTCCATCTCGGAATAACCATCATTGTACCTTTCATTCACCTGATTGTGGCGAGCTGGTCTCGCTTCTCTTTCCTGCCGAGGTTCATGCCTCGGCTGTGGGTTGAGCGGCGGTTCTCTCCTTCCTTCGACCGGGATATTGTTCTCGTGATTTCCTCTTCCGGGTTCTCCTCTGCCGAGATCTCCATTGCCTCGGCTTCCACCGCCTTTCTCAGCACGGCCGGGATTTCTCTCGCCACTGTTACCTCGGCTTCCATTGCCTATGTTCTCGTTTGCTTTTCCGGCTATCGCCGGATCATATGGAACAATTTGCTTATTTCTCTTTCCCGAAGTTACCGCTCTGTCCTTTCGTGCATTGTTTCCAGGTGAAGATGCTACTGCCACAGATAAGGCAGGTACTGCTCCGGCCGAGTGAACCATTCGCGAGGCCCCTGGCCTTGCCGGGTCTGCTCTGAGAATTTCTTCATTCTGCTGGTTCGCAATGCGCACCAGCTCATTAACTCTTTCTTGCTGTTTCTGCCGGGCTTCGCCGGTTAGTCCCTCTAACTCTAATGTTGCGGCATTTGCCGCTCTCAGGTTCTTTGCCGGGGTACTGTACCTCGGCAAACCTAAATCAACTGATTCTGCCTTATGAGCATCATGCTTCTTGTTGATATCATCTATGAGGTTCTTTCCTCTTGATCTCAACTCGTCAACCCGCTCGGGGGCGACGTCAAGCTTGTTTGCCCTGGCATATTCTCGCAGGGTCCTGTTTAAGGACTCCCGCAAGGCCGACACCTTTTTTTGCCTCTACCAGCACCTTTTGCCTGGTTTCTTCCAACTCTGCCTGAGCATTTGCCGGATCAAGTATCGGCGCTACAGGTGTAGTCAGGTTATCTATGATTGCCTGAAGAATATTTTTTGGTCTTTCTAGAGGTGGCCCTCTTACCCTTGGTGCCTTTGGGGTTGTTTCCTGCACCTCGACCTGGTTGGCCACTGAAGGGATTACCTCGGTGGGTTGTGGAGCTGTCTTCCTGGGCACGACCTGCACGCCCGCCGCTGGGTCTCTGCTTGATCCGGCGCCTGCTACTCCCGCCTGCACCCCGGCTGCGACCATCACCTCGACGCTGCTGACAGGGCCCGCTCCGCACGGACTACTCGCGGCGCTAAGGGGAGGTTCTCCTGCAATAACAACCTGGTGAGGATAAACGCCAGAGATGTCGACGCTGACGTAAATCTGGTGCATGCCCAAGTTGATGAAGACGCCGTTGCGTGGAGGAGTTTTTCCCTTGAAGCTACCTGCGTTGTTGCTGACGTAGTCACAGAGATCAAGTCTCCGGACCAAGCCAGAGACAATGCGCTCGCCAGTGTTGATGAAGTTTCCCGTCCGGATCATGACTCCAGCTAGCACCGCTGCTGGCCCCACGGTGGGCGCCAACTGTCGTGGTGGTGGCACGACAGATGCCATGGGTAGGCTAAAGTATGGGGCCAATGGATGCTAGAGGGATCCGGGGAGGGAAGATGCAGTTGATTCTACACACAAAAGACTAAGGCAAAGATCTTTATTTCTCCTTCCCTGGGTTACAAGTGCTCCTTGAGCTGTATACAAGGAGAAAGGAAGAACTTTACCAGCCTAACGGTACTAAATGAGCCGATGCCCTCCTCAGGGTCCAAGCCTCCCCTTATAAAGGAGAGCCTTGGGTTCCTTTAGGGCTGATGTGGCAAGCATATTCGAGGAATATGCTTGTCCCAATATAGTAGTTCGGCGGCCTCCTTTCCCTGTCGCCCCTCTAATGACGACAAGGTTCCAGAGGGCCCCTCCTGCGTGCCTCGGGCTTCAGGACTGTCACCTCCGTGACCTCCTTCTGCCCCTCTGTCGCTCTATGGCTTTGTCTCTTGTGCTTGGCTCCGCTCAGATTCTCCCTAGCCTGCGGCTAGAGTTTGACTTTAGGCTTCTCCTTCTCCTGCAAGCTTCGTATCTTTCGGCCCCGCCTCACGTAACTCGGCTTGTCCTTCACCTGCATTAAGATTACTCGGGATAACCCGGCCGACTTACGCAGTATCTCGGCCGGGTAATGCCTTGCCATTATCATAAGGGTCCTGCCCTTTCCTATCTCGGCCGACCTCTACAGGATTCGGCCGACTCAGACAATAACTCGGAAACTAGACGGGGAACACCCTTCCGTATTTCCCCGTCTTTACCCTATCCGAGGTCACCTCCCCAACAATACCAAATATTCCTTGCTCTATTAAGAATAATTATATTAGAACCGCTTTATGTGATTTGTGTCACATCCCAAAATTTTCCAAATTTTGAAATGTGAAAAATAAATAAACAAAATAAATAATTGTTGAAATTTAGGGTGAAAAGAAACTTTTTTGCTTTTAAATGGAAACATCAAAACCCATCCGTAATAAAATTTGAATAAAAAGGAAGCCAGCAAAATTCAAATTAAGTGAAATGCATTCATCAATAAATGTGATCTTGAAATTTAAACTTGGAAAATAAATCAAAACTCTAAAATCCTAATGGAAGAAAATCATTCCAAGATTACTCTAAGACTATGGATTTGTTCCATATAAAATTTGTCAACACACATTTATAAGTGATCAATATGACAAAAAAATATATTATAAGATCATGGAAATTGATTTCATTCAATTTGGAACCATGGATAAAAACTTATGAATATAATAAGATAAAAGGAAATAATTTTCAAAGCTAATAAAGCTCCTATCTAAAATCCATACCAACTTATGAGCAAAATAATCTTAAAGAGATATAAAAGTATAAACAAATATTAAATAAAAAATATACAAATTGGAATCACCAATTTTGGATCTATAAATAAAAATATAGGGATTTTATAAGACAAAGAAAGAAATAAATAAATTTAAAAGCCAAATTAAATCTTGGGCAAGTCTATAAAAATAAAAGTTTATTAAATAATAAAATTAAATAAAAATATTATTTAAATAAAACAATATGGGCTTTGAACCATATTCAATTTTATTTTAACAAAGACTATTTGCCTAAATAATAAATCCTAAGTAAATTAATTAGAAGGCAATTTAAATCTTGAATTAAATCCATAAGCAAATGGAACAAAGATAATCCAAATCCAAATGAAATAAAGGGATAAAGAATATTCAAATAAAATAATATGACATTAACCAAATTCTATTCTATTTGAATAAAGACAAAATCCCTAATAGAAATGATTAATTAAATCATGGGAAAATAATAAAGTGGAATTTCCCAAGGTGGATATAAAAGTTATTTAATTAACTTAAATGGAATAAAAGAATTTTTTGAATAAAATTTATATGGAATTAAAACCATATTTGATTTTATTTGAATAAAGATAAATGCTCAATATAAATGATTAATAAATCATCTTAAAAATATTTAAAATAATTCAAAGTGAATTATTTGACACCCTAATAAATAAATAAAACCTACTGAAAAGGATTTGGTAAAATTTGGACTTCAAATAGAAGTTAAAAACATATTTGAAATATCAAATAAATAAAGACAAGTGTCTAAATTAATTAATTAATAAACCATAGATGAATAAAATAATTATTCTAAAATGGTCTTTAAAATACATGTTTAAAACAGAATAGAGACTTACTGAAAAGTTCGAAAATATTTGAAATGAAAAAAAGGGTTTGAAACCAATTGAATAAATTCAAAACAGAAAATGAAAATAGAAAAAAAGGAAACAGAATAAAAAAAGAGAAAGAACCAGCCTAGCAGGACCCATCCCAGCTAAGGCCAACAGCCCACCAGCGGCCTCTCCCTTTCTCCCCGCAGAAAATGATTCACATCGCGCGGTTTACCCCCTCAGTTGCCGACTCTGCGACCCCACATGAAACCCCTCCCAATCGCTGACAGCGGACCCCATCGCCAGCTCATCATCGTTCTCACCGCGACTCGTTCCTTCCCCAAATTTCTATCGCCATTTCTGCCTTGATTCCGCATCTTCAATTCATTTGATTGCACCTGTAATTCCTCCCTGCAACCATGCACAATTAAAAACCTCCCTCTCTCCTCTCTTTTCCTTCAAACCTCATTCCATCGGAGCCACCAGGCTACGAGAACCGCTGCTCACATCGTCGCTGCTCCGACGAGCTTCCCCGACAAATTCTGGCCACCACCGCCAGCCCCACTGCCCCCCAGAGCACACGAGCGTGCCCCCATCATCTCCTGCACCTCCCAGTGCCACCCGCTTGGCCGCGCGTGCCCTGCAACCTCGGCAACCTCTTCGACAGAGCAGTGCCACCGTCTGCCATTTCTCCGGCGACCTCCCGTGGTAAATCCCGACCGCTCCTCCCCCTCGTTGACACTCGCGTAACTAGCATCATCTTGCGCATCTAACGAACTGCTTGTATTTCCTTCCCGAGCCGTGTAGCCTCGCCAACGACGACACCAGAGCGAACCCGACACAGACTCAAACTCCGGCGAGCAATCCCTGGCACCACCGTGCGCCCCTTTGCCAACCACGAGTACGCTGAGCATCGGCAACACATGGCGAGTCTGATAAGATATTTATATCCCCTCTCGCTTCCTATATCACCGGCAGCATCACCGCCCGAGCGCACCGTGGCCGCGCCGCTCATCCGTGGTCATATTGTTCTAGAACGTTAGATCCCGATCCAGCGGCTAGGATAGATGACTTAAGTGAACCGGTATGAATAGATCTGTGCCGCTCGATCCTATTTTAATCCAACAGTCCATGTTAGTCAATCTGCCCGAACAGGTACCAGCCTATAGGATTGCTCCACGTGGCTCAGACTTTGATTTAAAAACAGAAACAATTCTATTAGATATGTGATTTTGTAAAATTCATAACTTTTAATCCACACGTACAAATTTTACAAATTTTATGTCAATGGAATCAGGAAAAATAATTCTACCCAACCATGTACTTTGTTTAGTAATTTGCTTCTGTAAAATTGGTTGTATTTGCAGAAACTTGTGTAGGCATATTTTGTGTATAAAATTTATTCTAAAAATGTTTTAGGATGAAATCTTTTGTAAATGGATTGTTTTGAACCTACTGACCATACAAACCAACTTGTAGATTTAAAATTATATTTTTTGATGCTGCGGAATAAACTTTTGAATTAAAACATTTCTAGCTAAATAAAAATATTGAATATGTTTTAAAAAAATACTTTTTGAGTAAAACCTTTTGAAAATGGTTTGAATTAAACTCTCTGACCCTAAACACCAAGTTTTAGGATTTTAAAATGTATTTGCTTAACCCTAGTAAAATTATTACTTTGTTTAAAGGCATTTCCAACAAAATAAAATATTGCTTTGATTAAAACTGGTTTTTAGATGAAACCCTTTGCAAATGGAACTGTTCTAAAACATTATGACCATAAAAATTAATATTGGTGTTTAAAAACATTTTGGCTAACACTAGAAATTATTCTTTGAATAAATCATTTCTAGAAAAACAAAAAAATGATTTAAAGTGGCCATTTTCACAAACTTGATATCAAATGGTTTTGCCACATTTATAAATGACCAATAGGTGTTTTATAATGTTTATAACCTATTATAAACCACTTTTACAAATAAAACATCCTTGGCATGCTTGCATGCATTGATTTGTTTTTATTATTCTATGTGATGAATTGCTTGAATAGTAGATTGAATTTGTGCCTTGATTGAATTGTAGTGAAATTTGAAGAGTGTGACTATTGCAAGATCAAGGAGTGAACTTATATTCTCTACCAAAAAGGCAAGTGGTGCTTTATACTTTTGTCCCATTATTTTCGCTATGCATTAGTGATATTTCTAAGTAGGACTTGCATGAAATTCTACTAAGTATGCTATGCCATGGGAAATCCTAGTAGATGATGCCTTAGTAGAATTTTCCTAAGTTAAGATCCCTACTACAATCATGCTTAGCTTAGCTAGTAGAAAACAAGGATGTATTATATTCATGCTATGAAATTGTCACATCCCAAGATTTTCCAAATCTTGTAATGTGAAAATAAATTAATAAAACAAAACTTTGTTTGATTTTCAAGGCCAGAAGAAACTTTTTGAATCTAAATGGAACCTCAAACCCATTGGAATCAAATAAAGTCCTAAAGGGATTTAAAAAGATAAACATTTTAAATAAAGTAAAACAAAATATTTTGGAAATAATATTTTGGATCTTTTAAAATAAAAGATTTGGTATTAAAAATAAAAGATAGATTTATAAATAAAGATTATTTTATAAAGCCAAATTAAACCATGGCCAAGCTTTGGAATTAAAACATTTTATTCTAAATAAAATTAGCAAAGGTTTATTTAAAATAAATTAATAAGGATTTAATATCCAAGTTTTATTAATAAAGGATCTATCATTTATAAACCATCAAAAACTTATTTGTTTAATTTGGTAAAATTTTCCAAGTACTTTATATCCTCAGATAAAACCTACTAAAGTGTTTTGACTTTATTTTAGATTTCAAATAAAGATTTTATTAATAAAATCAAACTCTATTTGATTTAATAACTAAGGCTCATTTTATTTAATTATTAAAAGATCCTAAAATAAAAGGTTATGTTATTTTATTTTAAACAAGTTTCCAAATATTCCTTTCATTCAAATAAAGCCCACTGATTTGTTTTTAGAAATATTTGGATTTCCAATGGGGAATTTATTAATTATATCAAACCCTATTTAATTAATAAACCATGGCCTGCTTAATTAATTAAGGATGGAACCTAAAAAGATTAAAAGTGTTATTTATTTTATTTGGGACTTTTTGGTTCAGAATACTAAACAGAACCAAATTTTTAGTTACAATGTTTGGTGAAGATTTGAAATGTTTTGAATGCTTGAAAATTGTTTGAAATAACAAATCAGGAAATAGAAATAGAAAAAGAAAAAGAATTAGACAGGAAAAAAATAGAATAGCCCACCAATCTGTCCCAACTAACCCAGCAACAGCCCAGTCCAGCCCAGCTCCTTTTCTCCCCCGAACCGTTTTCTTCACAGCAGAAAGAACCCGCTGAGCAGCTGGCAGGTGGACCTTCTCCTCTCTTCTATTCCCACTGACCGCTGGACCCCCTTTTCACTGTTCTTCTCTCACACCCGCGCGACCAGTTCTTCCCCTCCTCGTCGCCGTTTCCTGCTGTAACTTCGCGGCATCAATTCGCCTTAACGCCGCGTAAATTCCTCGTCGCGACCACGCCCATTTAACCGCCTGCTCCTCCTCCTCCTTTTCCCCCAGACGTCGCCTCCACTTTGCCCCTAGGCTGCCTCCAATTCTCTCTATACCACCGCCGCTCCGAAGAGCTTCCTCTGTCGATTCCGGCCAAGCCACACCTTCCCGAGCCTCCCCGACCAAGCTCACAGCATCCCCACTCTCAGGCGCATCTGCTAGTGCATCCAACTCAACCGCGGGTACCCTGTAACCTCGCCTTCGACAACGACCACCGTCGCCACCGTCTGCTTCATCTCCGGCGAAGCCCACAGGTAGTATCTGACCGCCCCGCGCCTTCTAGTTCATGCACCCGACTCTGTCTTGATCCTGCGCATCTAACCGTGTCGTCATTTCGCTTTGAGGTGATCCACAGCACCGTCCACGACGACCATCTGGCGCGCCCGACGCCGTCTTCAACACCGGCGAGCAATCAAGCCCGACCCAGTGCGCCCCATCACCAACCCGTACCACGTTGAGCATCAGCGAGCGTCAGCGAACCCGGTGAGCACACTTCCCCTCTGCTTCGCTTCCTGTATCGCCGGCGCCGCCGTGAAACAGAGTCGCCGCCGCCAGCAACCGTCGCTGCGCCGCCCAAGTTTGGTCCGTGCAAAGACAACCGTCCGATTTTGATCCAGTAGCTAAGAAAGAAAGTAAACGAAGGGGTATCGAACGATCTGAGCCACGCGATGTCAGTTAAATCCAACGGCCAGCGTCGCCCGATCCGGCCGAACCGGTACCATCCAATCAGAGTGTGCCGCGGGTCACTTATTCAGTTTAAAAACAGATTTTAAAACAGAATTATTTGCAAACTTCAAACCTTTGTAACTTTCAAACCACACGTCCAAATTTTGCAAATTTTATATCAATGAATTCAGGAGAACAAGCCCTAGCCAACCATGCCCTTAGTTTAGCAAATAGTAGCTGTTAGCTTGTTTGAAATTGCAGAAACATTTGTGTACTTGTTTAGAAGAGAAAAATTGTTTAAAAATGATTTTAAGATTAAGACTTTTGCAAAATGGTTTTTGGTGAACTTACTGACCCTAGGAACCAACCCTTGGTGTTAGAAATGATTTTTGTAAGATTTAGGTTAGATTATTTGACTTAGCCAATTTCTAGCCAAATAAAAATAATGGATTGTTTATGGAAATGATTTTGAGTAAAGAACTTTGGAAGAAAATGATTTAGACCAACCCTACTGAACCAAAACACCAAGTTTTGCAATAGCAACTCATTTGGTGAACAACTTAAGAGTTTTGCCTTAATAAAAACATTTTTCACCACATGAAATGATGAATGGATTTAAAAATAGTTTTTGTACAAAATCCTCTTGCTAATGACTTTGCCACTTTGGTAAATGACCAATTTGGATCTTACAAAGTTTAGAAACCCTATAGAGACCCCTTTGCAAAATAAAACTATCTTGTGCATGCTCCCATGCATGACTTAGATTCCATTACTTTGTGTGTGTGAAGAATTGTTTGTTTGACTTTGGCTTGGAATGTGAATTGAATTTGTGTTTGCTTGATTGACTTGTAGTGAAGTGTGAGACTAACAAGATCAAGGAGTGAACCACCATTCCCTACCAAAAAGGCAAGTGATGCTTCATTCTTTTGTCCCATTACTTTCACTATGCATTAGTGATTTTGCTAAGTAAACCTGCATGGATTTTGCTAAGTATAGATCTTGCTATAGGAAAACCTAGTAGATGAATCCTTAGTAGGATTTCCTAAGTTAAGTTTCCTATTACTACCAAGCTTAGCCTAGCTAATAGAAAACATGGGTGGAATATATATTCACACTATGGAAAAATATTCTAAGTCTAAGGACTTGTGATTTTGTCTAATAAAACAACTAAGTTAATGAATCACCTGGGTGGAAATGGAAGGATTGGGTTATGTTGAGTGGTTACACAAGACCATGGACCTGGCTTGTGTATCTCACTTGTGGATGGCCACCTAGGAAACAAAGAGATTTGAGATGTCAAATGTTGAGAAGCTTCAAGTGTAACCACTTGGCAATATGGGCTCTGCCATGATCATATAGGTTGCAAGAACTTAGCCATATGGACAGTTGGTGGTAGTGTTTGATAGGTTGGAACGCGTCCATTTTGGTCTAAGGGAAGGCTTCTGAAAGATCTTGTCTTGGGAAACCAAGTCTTGTGGGGAAAGTGCACCACCTCTGTAGAGTGTAAAATCTAAGTACTTAGCCATGTCCCTGGTAAAGGACAATTTGAGCATCAAGACATGGAAGCAATCAAGAATCTCATCATTCAAATTTCTAAGTTAAAATCTTGTGGTTTGAACAAGGGTTGTTTGAATTCTTCAATCTTTGATGGAGAGATGGCTTGGTACAAGGATCTGAAATCTTTGATTGAGGAAAAATGATTTTGTCAAACAAAAACTTAGTATTTCCAAAAGTTAAGGAAAAATCTATTTTAAGCAATGCAAGCCTCAACTCCACTTAGCCAAATGCATATAGATGATAGATTCCACTATACTACCATAGTATCACTTGCCAATACAATTCAAATGTATTGACCCTTGTGGCTGTAACTTGTATGTTGCAGGTTTGATTGTTTAGTGAAGATTGATTGATTAGGATTACAAAGTCTACAACCAACATCTGCCTGTGGCACTTTGAAGATGAAGGACCCATGACTATATTTATTCCGCTGCAATGTAATGTAATAGCCTAATGAGCTATGTTTGATGTAATAAAAATTATGTTATTCCTGGTTATAAAGTTATATTATGACCCTTGTTTCTTGATATTACATCTAAACTGTGGATGCTAGCTATTGATCCAGGGACTAGCATTGTAAACACAGAAGGGATCAATCTTATTAAAGGTTGGGGCCCCTACAGAAATATTTCTAAGTCTATGACTTGTGTTTTGTTTAATAAAACAACTATGTGAATGAATCACCTGGGTGGAATGGTGGGAATGGATTTATGTTGAGTGGTTACACAAGGCCAGGGGACTGGTGAACCTTGTGTATCACACTTGTGGAATGCCACCCAGGAACAAAGAGATTTGAGATGTCAAATGTTGAGAAGCTTCAAGTGAAGCCACATGGCATTATGGGCTCTGCCTGGATCATATAGGTTGCAATAACTTAGCCAAATGGACAGTTGGTGGTAGGGGATGATAGGTTTGGAATGCGTCCATTTTGGTCTAAGGGAAGGCTTCTGAAAGATCTTGTCTCGATGCATGTCGAGTCTTGTGGGGAAAGTGCACCACCTCTCGAGAGAGTAAAATCTAAGTACTTAGCCGTGTCCCCGGCAATGGACAATTTGAGAATCAAGACATGGAAGCTATCAAGAATCTCCTCATCCCAATTTCTAAGTTAAAAACTTGTGGTTGAACAAGGGATAAAGGATCTTTAATCTTTGATTGGTAGATGCCTTGGGTGATTTTGACAAACAAAACTTAGTGTTTTCAAATGATAAGGAAAATATATTTTGAGCAAAGCAAGCCTAAGATCCACTTATCCAAATGCATATAGATGATAGACTACACTATACTACCATAGTATCACTTGCCAATACAATTCAAATGTATTGACCCTTGTGGCTGTAACTTATTATGTTGCAGGTTTGTTTGATGTTAGTGAAGTGTGTTGATTAGGATTACAATTCTACAACCAACATGATTGCCTGAGGCACTTTGAAGATGAAGGACTCCATGCTATAGTTATTTCTGCTGCATTGAAATGAGATAGCCAAATGAGCTATGTAAGATGTAATGAATTATTTTATTCCTGGTTATAAAATTGTATTATGACCTTTGTTTCTTGATATTACATCTTAACTGTGGATGCTAGCTATTGATCCAGGGACTAGCATTGTAAACACAGGGATCTCTACCTTATTAAAGGTTGGGACCTCTATAATTTGGGAGCTGGAGTTAGTGTTATGCCTTTTTCACTCTACAAGAGACTCCAGATGGAAAAGTTGATACCAACTGATATATCTTTGCAATTGGCTGATAAGTCAACTACTATTCCTGTTGGTATATGTGAGGATGTTCCTGTTCAAGTGGCTCATAATTGCTTGGTTCTAACTAATTTTGTTGTGCTTGAAATGCCTAAAGATGATAATATGTCTATTATTCTTGGGAGACCTTTTCTTAATACTGCAGGTGCTATTATTAATTGCAATCAAGGGAAAGTAACATTCAATATTAATGACAAAGAGCAATATTGTCTATTTCCCCAAGAAAGTTGCTAAAAGCTATTTCCGGAATTCCATTGAAAATATTGAGAGAATCAAGGTTGGAGAAATATATTGTCCCATTCCACAAGAAAATTTTGAAAGTATTATGATTGGTACCATTGCTATCAAGTATGAGGTAACATAATCACCTTGTGGAATGCAAAGTTTTGTTTCATATAAGATTGTTTTGGTAACAAGACTTGATCAACCTTGTTAACAAAAGGATTTTAATGAATAAAATAATGTTTTCACTGTGGTTATACTTGCTCACTTTTACTTTTCTCATTTCCAAACTTTGCTCTCCGTTGTGCCTAACTTAAAGGCGTTAAAGAAAAGTACTTGTTGGGAGATAACCCAAGAGTTTCCTTGAGTCTTGGAAGTTACTACTTCAGTAATGACCTCTCCTTATCCTTTTTGTTTGCTTTTTGTGCCAAGAATGACCCTAATGAGAGGGAAGTAAGATTTGGGGAGTTGCTGTCCCGAAACAGATTTCTGTCCTCCACCATAAAAATTTGTGAGGAGTCTCTGTAAGTCAGATTGAGATGAAAATTTACTAATAAATCCCCCAGTATGTTATCTAACTTTCGTTAGTTCAACACTTTTTTTGAGCAACAGAAGGTCTTCGAAAAAATTGGTTTCTACCTGTTGGTCTGTTTTGACAGATTTCTGCCATTATATGCATTTGCTTCTTATTGATTCCTTTTTGGGTTATTTTTGGAAAATTAAGATTTTTGAAGGAGTTGCTACAGTAGCTTGTGATTTTAGTGAAAGTTTTGCTGTTCTAAAGCTAAACCCAAAGGTCTATTATCTTTTCAATGCACTAATGTTGCTAATGAAGATTGTGTGAAGGAAAATTTTCAGGTGAAAGGAAAGGATGATGCAATGAGATGAATAATGGACAAACGCTCATGCTTGGGGGAGCCACCCCGTGTCACCCCAAGAAATATTCAAGAGGTACAAGCGTCAAAGCTTGGGGGTGCCCAAGGCATCCCCTTCTTCATCAATAAAAATCCCAGGTCTTTCTAGACACTTCCTTTTTATTGTTTCATGCATAATTGTGTTGTTCTTGGAGCGTATTAGTTTTTGTTTTTGGTTTTCTTTTGCTTCGTTTGGTTTTGAATTGTTTGCCTTCTAAAAAAATCAAGAACACCAAAATATTTGTTGTTGTTCTTTGGTTTTGTGAGTTCTTTGCAGGGTTCAGCCATCCTCAGTGGATTTTGGTTTCATGTTATTATTCAAGTCACACAAGTGAAGGGCAATAATGAAGATTAAGACAACTTGAGGTGTGGTAAGAGGCTGGTAACGAACTCTATTTGTTTCATTTTTGTACATATACTCATCATTTTGAGCATGCTTAGCCTGTTTTTGTAAGGTTTATGTCATTATGGATGCTTAGTAGTTCTTGCTTGTCTATGATTAGCTCCAGCTTGCTAATAGTTCGTAGCATGTCATATGAATGTTTTCTTGCATTGTTTTATTCATATTTTGGTATGATATTGTGGTATCCTCCTTTGACTATTCATGTGAATCGACTTGGCACATGCTCACGCAAGCATATGACTAATCAATAGTCAGTAAGCCTCGATGATTTATTTTTCCTCAGAGTTCTTGTGTCACTTTCATGCCATAATTAGTCGTTTTGTTGCAAGCATGTTTATGACAGCTATTGCTCTCTCGTTTGCCGCTCCCTCTCTATTGCTAGCCTTCACTTGCATTGAGTATGTGATCTACCTGTGCTTCCAAGTCCCCAAAACCACTATTGCCAGATGTGTCCATCATATCTACCTATTAGCATCATTTGCTATTTCAGTGCATATTCCATATGCCGTGTTTTCTTCCAAAATAAAATGTTTGTCTGTTTTGAGAAAGTTAGTTAGTAAAGCTCTCACGAACTTGATGGCACACTTTATTCCTTGTGCTTAATAAACATGAACCATTGTGACTTGTCCATGAAAGTTATATGCTTGCTAATTATATACTGGGAGTCAGCAGAACCGTGTTGTCACGGGGAACGCTTTCAACACTTTTTGGATATCTCATCCAGTTGATTCCTTGCTCTTTTGTTTACGGATGTCGACGATGTGAAATAAAAGGGGAGGTTGTGAGTTCATGGAGTTTATACATTGTGTTAGAGAAACGCCTAGGCCGCTAGCCTAAGCCATGCCTAATCATGGTGGAAACTTGCAGCATCACTATAATGAGCATCTATGAAGAGTCCTCAATAAAAAGCTATGCATATGGTAAATAAAAATATTGCTGAGATGCTCATTGTCTGCTTGCCTTGTCATTTTGGTTATGGGAAAGCTCATGTACCATGTGCAAGGGGTACCCCGTTGGCGGTTCTTGATGATATGCATGTATTTACAATGACAAGAACTTTCAGATGACCAAAGTTGAGTAGCATGCGAAGCGACCCTCGTACTTAAGGGACTTGGGATTTCCAGTATATGGTCTGTCAAGCATATGATTCAGAGTGGACCTCACTTTCACCTTAACCATATGAAGATGCCTATGATAGGGGCAATGAGAGCACAAAGCTAATGAGTACCTTCCTTTCAGCATTTGGAAGCCTTTCAAACTTTCCAAAACCGTTTTCACAACTTTGTTGAGTCACCACTTATTCTATGAGCACCTTCTTGAGAGCATAGTTGTCATTCTTGTGTTTGTTTCAAAACTTGGTTAATTATGTCATGACTTTGATGCTTGTATCTCTGATATCTTTACTTCTAGTCTTCATGTGAACTTCAGAGGTGCCTCAACATTTATATTGTGCTCTTCAAACAAAGGCAAGCGAGATACCACTCTATCATACCTTATTATGAGCATTGCAATGTTGCTTATGTTTATGTTTCATGCTACTTATTATTATTGAGTTGGTTTCTCCTCATAGCTTGCAATGACTATTGAGTAGACTTAGTTGCATACTCCTTATTATGAATTTTCTAAGCATCTACTCCTGTGCTGAGAATATTTACATCATATGAAGCAAAGTGTTTGTGAAAGTTCTTTTATCGCACTCAATTTTCAACCGAATTTCTTGAGGACAAGAAGTAAGCTAAGCTTGGGGGAGTTGATACGTCCAAAACGTATCAACTTTCTCGAACACTTTGCTATTGTTTCTTCTCTAAACTTGTGTGATTTGGATACAACTAACACGGACTGACGCTGTTTTCAGCAGAATTACCTTGGTGTCTTGTTTTTGTGTAGAAAATGAACTATCAGGAAAAATCCCGAAAAATATGCCAAAAATTATATTTCACCAGAAGATCCACGAAGCCAGAAGAAAATACGGAGAGGAGGCCTGGGGGGCCCACACCTACCCCAGGCACGGGCCCACCACTGGCCGCGCCTGGAGGGGGTGCAGCCACCCCATGCACCCCCTCGGCCTCCCTCTGCACCTATAAGTTGCCTTTCAACCTAAAAACTGAGGGGGGCTCGATAGTTTTCCACAAAGAGTTTCACTCCGCCGCCGCCACCAGAAACCAAGATTCAGATCCAGAAACTCCGTTCTGGCACCCTATCGGGACGGGGAATTTGGAGAGGATCATCACCATCGTCATAACCAACACATCTCCATCAACCACCGATGTTTCCCTCATCCATGAGTGAGTAATCCCCCGCTGTAGGATTGGGGATGGTAGGGATTGGATGAGTTCTGTCATGTAATCGAATAATATATGTTAGGGAATAGTGCCTAGTATCTCTTGTGCTATTTGACTTTGTTGCAACTTGTTGTGCTTAATGCTTGTCACTAGGGCCTGAGTGCCATGATCTCAGATCTAAACTTATTATTGAATCCACGGACTGACGCTGTTTTCAGCAGAATTACCTTGGTGTCTTGTTTTTGTGTAGAAAATGAACTATCAGGAAAAATCCCGAAAAATATGCCAAAAATTATATTTCACCAGAAGATCCACGAAGCCAGAAGAAAATACGGAGAGGAGGCCTGGGGGGCCCACACCTACCCCAGGCACGGGCCCACCACTGGCCGCGCCTGGAGGGGGTGCAGCCACCCCATGCACCCCCTCGGCCTCCCTCTGCACCTATAAGTTGCCTTTCAACCTAAAAACTGAGGGGGGCTCGATAGTTTTCCACAAAGAGTTTCGCTCCGCCGCCGCCACCAGAAACCAAGATTCAGATCCAGAAACTCCGTTCTAGCACCCTATCGGGACGGGGAATTTGGAGAGGATCATCGCCATCGTCATAACCAACACATCTCCATCAACCACCGATGTTTCCCTCATCCATGAGTGAGTAATCCCCCGCTGTAGGATTGGGGATGGTAGGGATTGGATGAGTTCTGTCATGTAATCGAATAATATATGTTAGGGAATAGTGCCTAGTATCTCTTGTGCTATTTGACTTTGTTGCAACTTGTTGTGCTTAATGCTTGTCACTAGGGCCTGAGTGCCATGATCTCAGATCTAAACTTATTATTGAATCATTATGATAGCATTGTTTGTGATCTTATCTGCAAGTTGTGTACACATATCATTGTCCGGATCCAAAGGCCCCAAAGTGACAATAATTGGGACAACCGGAGGGGATGGCTGTGGTGTGAGGATCACATGTGTTCATGGAGTTTTAATGCTTTGCTCCGGTGCTCTATTAAAAGGAGTAACTGTTGGAATTATTCCCTAGAGGCAATAATAAAGATGTTATTATTATAATTCTTGTTCATGATAATGTTTATATTCCATGCTAGAATTGTATTAAACGGAAACTTTAATACTTGTGTGGTTTGTGAACAACACCGTGTCCCTAGTACGCCTCTATGGACTAGCTCATTGATTAATGATGGTTAAGGTTTCCTAACCATGGACATGAGTTGTCGATTAATAATGAGATCATATCATTGGGAGAATGATATGATGGGCAGACCCAAACTAAGCGAAGCAATTAGATCGTGTTATCGTGTTCGTCTTTGCGAAGCTTTTCTTATGTCAAATATTGTATTCCTTAGACCATGAGATAATACAACTCCCTGGTATCGGAAGAAAGCTTTGAGGTCATCAAACGTCATCCTATGAGAGGGTGATCATAAAGGTGTCTCTCAGGTGATCGGAAAGTATCTATTGGGTTGTATGTATCGAGATGGAATTTGTCCCTCCCAAGTCAGAGAGATATACTTCGGGCCCACTCGGTAATCAATATCAACACCGCTTGCAAGCATGTGGTTAAGAAGTTAATCACAAAGTGATATCGGATTACGGAACGAGTAAAGTACTTGCTGTGAACGAGATTGAACTAGGTATGACGGTACCGACGATCAAATCTCGGGCAAGTAAAATATCGCGAGACGAAGGGAATATATATGGGATTGATTGAATCCTGGCATCGTGGTTCATCCGATATGATCATCGATGAATGTGTGGGAGTCAATATGGGTTTCCAGACCCCGCTGTTGATTATTGATAGAAGATCATGTCTGCATATTCTCGAACCCGCAGGGTCACACACTTAACGTGTCTCAACGCTAGGATAGATTGGATGATTGGTTTATGAGTTTTTGTTCGGAGTTTCGGATGGGATCCGGGACATCACGAGAGGTTCCGGAGTGGTCCGGAGAATAAGATTCATATAAGGCAGTGCAGTTTTTGGAGTTCGGAATTGTTTCGGGTTAATCGGTATTGTACCGGAAGCTTCTAGAACCTTCCGGAAGGGGACCAACGTGGCCCCACCTTCCGGGAGGGGGCATGGGCCTATGAGGGAGTGCTCTGGCCGCATTGGGCCAGGGGCACAAGGCCCCATAGGGCCCAGCCGGCCAAGAGGGTTTAAACTCTAGATAGAGCTTCTAGAAAGGGGGGGGGTTCCTTGCCCCCCACTCCTCCTCCTTGGCCGCCAGCCTTGGCTTGGGGGAGGGGGATAGGGTTTCCGCCCCACCCCTCTATATAAATAGGGCTGGGGGCGCACCACCCCACACCTTCCCCTCCAACCCTAGCCGCCCTGCTGCCCTCCTCTCTCCCCCCCGACTGCTTGTAGGCGAAGCCCTACTGCAGAAATTCTCCACCATATACACCACGCCGTCGTGTTGTAGATCCAATCCGTCTCTCCACCATACTTGCTGGACCGAGGTAGGAGGATACGTCGAGGTGCTGCACGTGTGCATCTCACGGAGGCACCGCCACTTGTGGTGCTAGATCGGATCGGATCGCGAGGAGGAGAAGCGAGTACGACTACATCACCCATGTTCCGACGAACGTTCCGCTGTGCGAATCTTTAAGGGTATGAAGATCTAATCCAATCTCTCTCGTTGTTTGCATCTCCTATATTAGATCTTGGCTTTCCCTCTGTTCGCATCCGTAGAAAATTTTGATTTACTATGCCGCGAAACCCTTCAGTGGTATCAGAGCTAGATCTATGCGTAGATGTGTTTCACGAGTAGAACGCAACATGGTTGTTGCGAGCGTTGATGTTTTATGTTGCAAGCCTCTTGTTTCTGTTCTTCTTATGACGCGGGATAGTGAGATTGAAGCGGTCCAGGCCAACCTTACACGACGTCGTTCGCGAGACCGGCTCCGCACTTGACGTGTGGCTTGTTCCACACATGCGGCTGGTGGATGTCAGTTTCTCTCACTATAGTTGTCATGGGATTAACACCGGAGTTTGGCAACCATAATATCACCGTTGTGGCTTTCCGTAGGTAAGAATCGTTCTTAGCATCTACTCCCATAAGCCATGTAAAACATGCAACAACAAAGTAGAGGCGTCTAACTTGTTTTTGCAGGGAGTGTTTTCTGTGATATGGTATGGCCCAAGATGTGATGTGTGTAATGTATGCGATGATCATGTTTTGTAATGTTTCACGACTTGCATGTCGATGAGTACACAACCGGCAGGAGCCATATGGTTGTCTTTATAATTGTGTATGACCTGTGTGTCAACTTCTTATGCGCCATGTAATAGTTTCACTTTATCGCTAAGTAGTTAGCAATAGTTGTAGTTGCTATTCGTGGTGGAGGCAATCATGGTGGAGTGATGGAGATCATGCCGGAACGCACAAGATGGAGATCATTGCGCGAAGATTGGCTATACCATGTCACATAAAGTTATATGCATGTGATGTTTATCCTTTTATGTATCTTATTATGCTTAGATCGCGACGGTAGCATTATAATATGATTCCTCACTTAAAGATCAAGATAAAAACTGTGTTCTCCCCAAGTATGCACCGTTGCGAAAGTTCGTCGTGTCAAAGCATCACGTGATGATCAGGTGCTATAGACTCTACGCTCACATACAACGGGTGCAAGCCAGTTTTGCACACACGGAAATACTTGGGTCTAACTTGACGAGCCTAGCATGTACAGACATGGCCTCGGAACACATGAACCGAAAGGTTAAGCATGAGTCATATGAATGATATGATCGACACTTCGTTGTCCACCATTGAAGCCACATCTCTTCTCGTGATGATCGGATTAGGTGTGGTGAATTTGGATCGTGTTCACTAAACAACTTGAGGGATGTTGAATTTAGTGGGAGTTCATCTAGTAATTTGATTGAGTTGAACTATTTATCATGAACATAGTCTAAATTGTACTTGCAAATACTGTAGATCACATGGCTAAGTCCGACTTCAACTTCAACGTTTTTGCTGAGATAGAAAATCTTAGAAACAATGGGTCTAACTTCACCAAATGGTTCCGCATTCTGAGAATCATTCTCGCTGGCGGACAAAAGGACTATGTCCTTGAGAACGCGCTAGGTGACGCCCCTGCTATAGATGCGTCGGCTGATGAGAAAGCTGTTTATTAGTCGCGCAAGGATGATTATGATTTGATTAAGATCGCCATGTTGTATGCTATGGAATCGGATCTTCAAAATCGTTTTGAGGAGTTCGCCGGGCCCTTTGAGATTCTTGAGGAGCTGAAAACTATGTTTCAGACTCAGGCCCGTTCTGAGAGATATGAGATCTCTAAGAAATTCTTTAACTACAAGATGGAGGAAGGGAGTTCCGTTAGTGAGCACACCATTAAGATGTTGGGCTACACTCAACGCCTTGAGCAACTGGACTGCAAGATTCCAGAAGAGCTCAAGATTGACAGAGTTATGCAATCACTCCCTCCTAGCTACAAAAGTTTTGTAGTTGCTCACAATCAGATTGGTTCCACTGATATGATCACTGAGCTCTTCGCTAAGATGAAAGTAGCGAAGGTGGACATCAAAAAGAATAATCATGTGTTGATGGTCAACAAGCCCCCCACCTTCAAGAAAGGTAAGGGTGCAAAGAAGCCCTTCAAGAAAGGCGGCGGCAAGCGCGTTGCCCTGCTGAGAAGAAGCTCAGGTCTGGTCCTAAGCCGGACACTGAGTGCTTCTATTGCAAGGACAAGGGTCACTGGAAGCGCAACTGTCCGAAGTACTTAGCGGACAAAAAGGCTGGCACCATCAAAGGTATATTTGATATACATGTTATTGATGTTTTCCTTACTAGCCCTCGTTGTAGTGCCTGGGTATTTGATATCGGTTCAGTTGCTAATATTTGTAACTCGAAACAGGAGCTACGGAATAGACGGCGGCTTGCGAGGGATGAGGTGACGATGCGCGTTGGCAACAGATCAAGAGTTGATGTGATGGCCGTCGGCACGCTCTCCTTAGTTTTACCTTCGGGATTAGTTTTAAACCTTAATAAGTGTTATTATGTGCCTGCGTTGAGCATGAACATTATTTCTGGATCTTGTTTATTGCAAGACGGTTATTCATTTAAATCGGAGAATAATGGTTGTTCTATTTATATGAGTAACATCTTTTATGGTCATGCACCTCTTGTGAATGGTTTATTTCTTCTAAATCTCGAAAGGGATGAAACACACATCCATAACATTGAGGCTAAGAGATGCAAAGTAGATAGTGATAATACTACTTATTTGTGGCACTGTCGTCTAGGTCATATTGGTGTAAAGCGCATGAAGAAACTCCATTCTGATGGACTTTTGGAGTCTCTTGATTTTGAATCATTTGACACATGCGAACCATGCCTCATGGGCAAGATGATCAAAACCCCATTCTCCGGTATGATGGAGCGAGCAACGTACTTGTTGGAAATCATACATACCGATGTATGCGGACCGATGAGTGTTTCGACGCGTGGTGGATATCGCTATTTTCTCACTTTTACCGATGACTTAAGTAGATATGGATATATCTATTTAATGAAACATAAATCTGAAACGTTTGAAAAGTTCAAAGAATTTCAGAATGAAGTGGAGAACCATCGTAACAGAAAGATTAAGTTTCTACGATCCGATCGTGGAGGTGAATATTTGAGTTATGATTTTCTCACGCATCTTAAAGCAAGTGGAATCGTTTCACAACTCACGCCACCCGGAACACCACAACGCAATGGTGTGTCTGAACGCCGGAACCGAACCCTATTAGATATGGTCCGATAGATGATGTCTCTTACTGATTTGCCGTTATCATTTTGGGGTTATGCATTAGAAACCGCTGCATTCACTTTAAATAGGGCTCCATCTAAATCCGTTGAGACGACACCGTATGAACTGTGGTTTGGTGCTAAACCTAAGTTGTCGTTTCTTAAAGTTTGGGGATGCGAAGCTTACGTCAAGAAGTTGATGCCGGACAAGCTCGAACCCAAAGCGGAGAAATGCGTCTTCATAGGATACCCTAAGGAAACTATTGGGTATACCTTCTATCACAGAACCGAAGGCAAAGTGTTTGTCGCAAAGAACGGTTCCTTTCTTGAGAAGGAGTTTCTCTCGAAAGAAGTTAGTGGGAGGAAAGTAGAGCTAGACGAGGTTATTGAACCTTCTCTTGAATTGGAGAGTAGCGCAGCACCTGAAATTGTTCCAGTGCCGCCTGCACCAGCAATAGAGGAAGCTAGTGACAAGGATCATGAAGCTTCGGACGATGCTGCTACCGAACGTCGCAGGTCGACAAGGTCGCGTGCCCCTCCCGAGTGGTATGGCAACCCTGTCTTGACTGTCTTGTTGGTAGAAGACAGTGAACCTACGAACTATGAGGAAGCAATGATGAGCCCAGACTCTGAGAAATGGCTAGAAGCCATGAAATCCGAATTGGGATCCATGAGCGAAAACCAAGTATGGACTTTGGTGGACCCTCCTAGCGACCGAAAGGCCGTTGAGTGCAAATGGTTTTTCAAGAAGAAAACGGACGCGGATGGTAATGTTACCATCTATAAAGCACGGCTTGTCGCGAAAGGTTTTCGACAAGTTCAAGGTGTTGACTACGATGAGACTTTCTCTCCCGTAGCGATGTTTAAGTCCATTCGGATTTTATTAGCAATTGCTGCGTTTCATGATTATGAAATATGGCAGATGGATGTCAAGACTGCATTCCTCAATGGCAACATGGATGAAGAGTTGTATATGATGCAACCCGAAGGTTTTGTCGATCCTAAGGATGCTGATAAAGTATGCAAACTTCAGCGTTCCATTTATGGACTGAAGCAAGCATCTCGGAGTTGGAACCTTCGTTTTGATCAAGTGATCAAGAGCTTTGGATTTGTTCCAAATTGCTACGAATCTTGTACCTACAAGAAAGTGAGTGGGATCTCGGTGACGTTTCTGGTACTATATGTGGATGACATATTGATTATTGGAAATGACATCAACATTCTTAACGATGTGAAGAGTTATTTGAACAAGTGTTTTTCAATGAAAGACCTAGGTGAATATAACATCCCAAAAAAATCATAGTTTCAAAACTCATTCATATCACCTTTGCATCATTCATCCATCTAGAGCTTTCTTAAAAATCAATTAGAGACAGAAGTTGGAGCTATGATTTCATGTGGACAATTTATCCCAAATGACCATCACCCTTGAAATTTTGAAAGTTTAAATACTTGTTTGCTTGACTCCATTGATGGAAAGATTAGGTGAAGCTTTTAACCCAAGATTCGAAATTTAGAAATGGTTTCAAAACCCTATTTCAAATATTTGCAAACTAGAGCAGATCTCTGTTTACTTTGAAAACCAAGCTTGACCAAGCCTTGCAGGATAAACACTTAGTTAGAATGACTGTTTTTGAAACCACAAAACCCTGCAAAAAGTCCCAAAATAGTTTGGATTCAAAAGGATTTGAATTCATATCAAAAACCATTCCAGAAAATAGAAATAGAAAAAAGAAAAGAAATAAACAATAGAAAAGGGCCGCGCGGCCAGAATCTGGCCCAACAACGGATCAAGCCCAGCAAGCCCACCCGGGATCTTTCATTTCTTCTCTCACGTGCGAGCGCACGCGCTGAGCCGCTGACAAGCAGACCCCACCTGCATTTCGCGCACCTCGCTGACAAGCAGGCCATCTCCACGCCAGCGTCGTCTCCACCCGCACGACCTGTTCGTCCCCAATCAACGCGGCCGTTTCCTGTGTGTTAATCGCGGCGTCAATTCGAATCAATGGCCGAGTGATTCTCGTGCTTGACCAGGCTATATAAACCCCCTCTGTCCCCTCTCTCTTTTCCCCCAAACCCCAAACACAGAACGCCCCCAGGCTGCGCGCATTTCTCTCTGCAACCCCGCCGTCTCCGACGACTGCGCCGGCGAATTCCGGTGAGCCTCGAGTTCCCCTCGGTCTCGCATTCACGCTATCTTGTTCAGTGAACCTCTGTGCATCTTTTGACACTCTCCGTTTGCCTTCGCATGAACCATAGCTTCGGCAACGTCGACGACTGGACCGCCACCGTCTTCTGCACGAACTCCGGCGACCTCCCTCCGTAAGTAGCCACCGCCCCTTGCCCTCTGACTGATACGCCTAGAATCCTCATCGTCTTGCGCATCTGACAGTACCCCTATTTTGGCTTAGCGCGACGAGGAACCTCGCCAACGTCGACGACTGACCGTGGCTGACGCATTCGCGAACTCCGGTGAGGAATCCCCGACGACCCCGTGCGCCCCTTCCCAAGCCATTGCCACCTTGAGCATCAGCAGCCTCCTGCGGTTCGGGTAAGCATCTCCTCCCTTCCCCGGGCGACCTAGAACGCCGGCACCGCCACCGACTGACGCGCCGCCGTCTGTCACCGCCGGTAGCGCCGCTCGATTTTGGTTAGGAGATTTTCAGCCGTTAGATCTGAATCCTACGCGTAGAAACACTTCACTTAAACGAAGGGGTATGGACAGATCTGAACCGTGCATCGTTAGTTAGATCCAACGGCACAGAAGGGTGATCCGGTGCGAACCGGTACGCGCCAGTAATAACGCGACGCGTGGCAAGGTTTAAACTAAAAACAGAATTTAAAACCAGATTTAGATTCAAACTTCAAATGCTTATAACTTTTGAATGCCACGTTGGATTTTTGCAAATTTTATACCGTTGGATTCAGTGAAACAAGACCTTTCTGAATATCCACTTTATTTAGCATATAGTAACAGTTAAAAATGATTTTATTTGTAGAACAAGTTTAGGGCTATTTTAGATATAGTTTTATTCTTGTATATTATTTTGGGGCCAAATAAGTTTAGTTGGCAAACTTGTGACATGTTAAGTTTCTGTACTCATGAACATACTTGGTATAATTTTCAAAAATCACCACTTAGTAAATTCTTGCATGCATGCATTCATATTATTTTTGGTTGTATAAATTTGTGTGTAATTGTATGCTATTGATTCTTGTGTAGATTTTGCTAGTGATTGTGATTGTGAAGAGTGCTACTCTCCCCACTACCAAGGCAAGTGATATTTACATGAATAAATTTGTCCTATATTTTGAATTAGCATTAGATATTTTGTTATAGTGATGCATGCTATTTTTGTCTAATGTAAAAGATGGGGAAATCCTATGTAGTCTAGTAGATTTGCTAAGGATTCCTAAGATATGTTGCCATACTTTGCTTAGCCTAGCTTATAGCAAAACAAGGGTTGGTGAAAAACTACACTTGCTATAAAGAAAATATTTCTAAGTCAAGAGACTTATACTTTTCTAATAAAACCACTAAGTCAAATGAACCTCCTGGGTGGAATGGAAAGTATGGGTTATGTTGAGTGGTTACACAAGGCCATGGACTTGGGTTGTGTATCTCACTTGTGGTAAGCCACCCAGGCACAAAGGGATTTGGAGGCCAAGTGTTGAGAAAGCTTACAGTGCAACCACTTGGCATTATGGGCTCTGCCATGATCATATAGGTTGCTAGAACTTAGTCACTTGGACAGTTGGTGGTAGATGGGATGATAGGATGGAACGCGTCCATTTGACTAAGGGAAGGCTTCTGAAAGGTCCTGTCTTGGGAAACCAAGTCTGGTGGGGAAAGTGCACAACCTCTGCAGATGGAAAACCTAAGTACTTAGCCTTGTCCAAGGAAATGGACACTTTGAGCATCAAGACATGGAAGCTACAAGAATCTCATCACTCCAACTTCTAAATAAAAATTGGTGGGTGAACAAGGGTGAAGGACCTCAATGTCTATTGGTGGTTCCTTGGGAATGTTTTTGACAAAGAAAAACTTAGTGTTTTTCAACTAATAGGAAAAACCTATTTTCAAGCAAAGCAAGCCAAGCTACACTTAGCCAGAATGCATATAGTAATATAGTCCACTTAAAATATAATAAGGTATCACTTGCCAATACTATTCCAAAGTATTGACCCTCTGTGGCTGTAACTTGTGATGTTGCAGGTTACTCCGATGATGAATAGGAGTCATGAGTCTACACTCAACATGCTTGCCTATGGCACATGAAGATGAAGACTTGTGTTTATTTACTTATTCCATAAAACTCTTGTATTAGGCCTATGGCCCTGAGTTGTAAAAGACTGTTTTTTTATCTCTGGAATGAATGTAATAAACGACCTTTGTATCTGTGTACTTCATCTTAAACTGTGGATGCTAGCATTGATCCAGGGACTAGCATTGCAATCACAGGGATCCTATCCTTTATAAAGGAGGGGTCTAACAGATGGTATCAGAGCACTGTGTTGCCTGTAGGATTATGACCCTAGGATTGGAAAACCACTAAGGAAAAAGTTTTTTTCAAATACTTCTACACTTGTCTATTCTTCTCGTAAAACTTTTCTAATCTCTTTCAACTTCCTTTGTAGATGAACTCCATCAACGAAGCCGTGAAGAAGGGACCACTCATGACCATGACCTTGGAGTGTGAAACTGAGTTTCCCAATGTTCTCAAGGATCTCATGGAGGCAATGGATGCACATGGTGAAGCCGTGTACAAGGGCTTTCCAGTGATAGATGAAGGAGTGGAATATTGGTGGGTGCAACTTCACTTGTACAAAAACAAGGAAGACAACCACAAAGAAAGGGGATTCTGCATGTACACCAACACTACAATGCACACCACATTCTTTGAGTCAGCCAGGGATGCAGCTTGGAGGACTATCAAAGAACTAAGTGCTAGAGTCAAGTGCAGAATGCTCAACCTCCAAAAGGACTTAGAGAAAGAGAAGGAGCTTACTCAAGAGTTGGAAGACACCAACCAAGAGATAAGGGGAGATGTTATAGACTTAGTGATAGAGTCAAGAGAGCAAGATTGGTGGATTGCATCTAGGAACATAGTGTTTAATAATAGGTCCCGTGAGATTGGATTGTAAGAACACTTCGTTAGCTGGACCACCACTTATCACCTTATTTTCCAAAATGATACCTTAAATAAGTTGGACCTGGTTATGTATGAGATTTAAAGCATGACTTGTGTGTGAAATTGTGTTCCATGGTTATGTATGAGATGATTGTTTTGTGTTCATAAGTGTTGTTCTAACTTTTCAATTTTATAAATAGATGCCTATTGCCGTCAGCACTGTTGAGGAGTTCCAGGTTACTCGTTTCGGGCCCCGTATCGTTGAGCTTACCACTCTGCTCGATCTCCCTCTTCCTACCATCACGGTGTACGCACTCACCAAGTTCGAGAGGAAGGACCTCTGGGGCTTCAAGGTGAACCAGCCCGGACGCCAGACTGAGCCTACTACGGAGGCCATCGTCTTCAAGTTGATGCACGACGACAGGGAGAGAGGCATGGAGGTAGTCATGCAGGACCTGATAGGACGACTGTTAGGCCGTCACTCCCGACAGGTTAGGGGCACTCATTTCCACGCCTTCGGAAGGCGTGATGTTGATGGAGATTCCATCGACTTTGAGGATGACTCGAGGAGCACTGCAGAGCCGATACGCCTCTATCTTCAGGACTTAGAGACTCTTCTCAGGCACGTAGATACGGATAGGACGAACGTCATGCTTGGCAATGACGAGCTTCAGGTGCAGCTACGCGAGAAGGACAAGCTTTTCGCACAGCAGGATGAGATGATCAAGGAAATGGAGACGAAGTTCGAGGCTCAGGATCGCAAGTTCAAGAGTCAGGAGAAACGCGTCCAGGACAGGAACAAGAAAATCCGGGACATGACCGAGGAACTGAAGTCCAAGGACTTCGAGCTTGAGCAGCAGCAGATGGTCATTGAGAGGCTTCGCTCCCAGAAGAGGGCTCTCAAGGCCAAGGTCGATTCCTTGACCACTACGATTGAGGAGAACAAGACCGCGATGGAGAACGCAGGTCTTACTTTCGTTGAGGAGGAGATTGACGCTGATGAGTAGACTTGACTACTCGTTTACTTTTCATATTCATACTTGTTATTGTGAACTTATTATTGGACCATCCGACATGTGGATGGCTTGCCACTTGTGTGTTTACCTCATGAGCTTGTTATGTGGTTGTTGAACTTTTATTCTTCTGTTGCTTGATATGTGTTTGCTTATGATGTATTGTGCATGAAACATCTATGGGTATCTCATTCTTATCTATTTGAACAAACCACAGATGCCTCCCCGTCGCGCAAACCCCAACCCCAACAACATCACCCCGGAAATGCAACAAATGATGAACGCGCAAACACAGCTTATGCAAATGATGACAACGTTCATCCAAAACCAGAATAACAACAACAACGACCCCAACAACAACAACAACAACAACAACAACAACCCTCCGGGTTTCGATATGCTCACCAGATTTCTGCGTCTAAGGCCAGCAAAGTTTTCGGGAACAACTGATCCCATGGTAGCCAATGACTGGTTACGTTCTGTGAACAAAGACTTAGTGACCGTGGGCTGCACGGATGCTGAAAAGGTCAGGTTTGCAGCACATCTGTTGGAAGGACCAGCCGCCACATGGTGGGACAACTTCCAAATCACCACTCCTATTGATGAGGTGACTTGGGCTATCTTTGAAGATGGTTTTCGCACGGCTCATATCTCATCAGGGATAATGAGTCTGAAAAAGAAGGAGTTTCACAACCTGAAACAGCGCCACCGCAACGTGGCAGAATACATAGAAGAATTCAACAATCTGGCGCGCTATGCACCGGATGAGGTTGATACAGATGCCAAGAGAAAGGAAAAGTTCTTGGAGGGTTTGACTGATGAGCTGAACCTACAGTTGTCTGTGGCATATGTTCCAACTTATCAGTCGTTGTGTGACAAGGCTGCTATTTTGGAAAGTAAAATGAAGCAAGTCGAGAGTAGAAAGAGGAAACACTCCGACAAGCACAACTCGGGATCGTCTCACAAACGATCTCACTATGATGACAGTGGCAGCTCAGGATCCCATAAACATGGGAAATTCAACAAGCACAACCGTCATGACAATAAGCACCACCGCAGTCATGACAAGGACAAGTACAAGAACCACAAGGGTGGACATAAGAACCACTATGGTGGAAATGGTAGTGGAAGTGGAGGCCAACCTCCTAAAAAGGACATCAGTCAGGTTGAGTGCTTCAAATGCAAGAAGATGGGACACTATGCCAATGAGTGCCCCGAAAAGAAGGTGGAAGGACCTAACAAGCCGAATCCTTTCCAGAAAGGACAGGTTAACCACATCAATGTGGAGGAGGTCTATGAGGAGCCTGATGCCGTGGCTGGTAAGTTCAGACTCAACTCAATTTCAGCATTTGTACTCTTTGATACCGGTGCATCTCATTCATTCATATCAAAGGCATTTGTTGAAAGAAATGAACTGCCGGTAGAAACCATTGGGTGTCCTATAAGAGTAAGTTCTCCGGGGGGAGAAATGATAGTAAACTCAGGTTGTCATGACTTAGTCATAGAGTTTGGAAAATATAAGTTTCCAGTGAACCTAATAATTTTGGGTTCCCAAGGACTAGATGTAATTTTGGGAATGGATTGGATGGCTAAACATGAAGGAGTACTAGATTGTGCCAATCGTACAGTTACACTCACAACCCCAGAAGGGAAAAGAATAAAATTCAAGTCAAACTTTGAATCCAAAGGAAGTAAGCTGAATTCTCTTAAGGGGGTTAGCATGGACAGCGTACCAATAGTGTGTGAATATCCGGATGTGTTTCCGGAAGAGCTACCAGGAATGCCACCGGATAGAGATGTGGAGTTTCTGATAGATTTGGTGCCAGGATCAGGACCAATAGCTAAGAGACCATACAAAATGTCAGTTGATGAATTGAAAGAGCTCAAGAAACAGCTAGGTGAACAGTTACAGAAAGGGTTTATTCAACCAAGTTCATCATCTTGGGGAGCCCCAGTGTTGTTCGTGGAGAAGAAGGATAGAACACAAAGGCTATGTATTGACTACCGTTCTCTCAACGAGGTTACCATCAAGAACAAGTACCCTTTGCCAAGAATCAACGACTTATTTGATCAGCTAGAAGGAGCATGTGTATTCTCGAAGATTGATCTTCGGTCAGGTTATTTTCAACTCAAGATACGAGAGCAAGACATACCAAAAACAGCATTCACCACAAGGTATGGATTGTATGAGTATACTGTGATGCCTTTTGGATTAACCAACGCTCCAGCATACTTCATGAATATGATGAACAAGGTGTTCATGGAATTCCTTGACAAGTTCGTTGTCGTTTTCATCGATGACATCTTGGTCTACTCCAAGAGCAAGGAAGAACATGAAAGACACTTACGCTTGATACTTGAGAAACTGAGGGAACATAAGCTATATGCCAAATTCAGCAAGTGTGAGTTCTGGTTAGAGAAAGTTGGTTTTCTTGGTCATGTGATGACAAAAGATGGTGTGGCAGTTGATCCTGCTAAAGTTTCAGCTGTGACCGATTGGGAATCACCTAAGAATGTAAAAGAAGTTCGTATTTTCCTTGGCTTAGCAGGTTACTACAGAAGGTTCATTGAAAATTTCTCGAAGGTTGCTAAGCCAATGACAGAATTGTTAAAGAAGGACAAGAAATTTGCTTGGACTGAAGGTTGTGAAGTCAGCTTCCAAGAATTGAAGAAGAGACTAGTGACAGCACCAGTTCTGTGTCTGCCAGATTTGGAAAAAGATTTCCAAGTATATTGTGATGCGTCACATCAAGGTTTGGGTGCTGTACTTATGCAAGATGGTAAAGTCGTAGCCTATGCTTCAAGACAACTCAAAACTCATGAAGTAAACTATCCTACTCATGATTTGGAGTTAGCCTCTGTCGTCCATGCACTCAAAACATGGAGACATTACCTTTTGGGTAAGCGATGTGAAGTGTTCACCGATCATAAGAGCTTGAAGTATATCTTCACCCAGAAGGAAATCAACATGAGACAAAGAAGATGGCTAGAACTTATCAAGGATTACGACTTAAGTTTGCAATACCATCCCGGTAAAGCAAATGTAGTAGCGGACGCTCTAAGTCGTAAGACATTTGTAAATGGCCTTACCAAAGGGGAATTGCCAGATGACTTGTGTAAGCAATTCAAAGAACTCAGATTGGAGATCGTACCAGAAGGACATCTCATGTCCTTAGATGTTGAACCCACTCTATTGGACAAGATCCGAGAAGTCCAGAAGACCGATAAAGAGATTGAAAAGATTAAGGAAAATATTAGTCTAGGGAAGGCTAAGAGTTTCCATATAGATGAACAAGGTACCTTGTGGCACGGGAAACGTATATGTGTTCCACAAGACCCGGAGTTACGGAAACTGATCTTACAAGAAGGTCACAACTCTCCATATTCTATTCACCCGGGAAATACCAAGATGTACATGGACATGAAGGAAAGGTTTTGGTGGAACAATCTCAAAAGGGACATCGCCGAACATATTGCTTTGTGTGACGTGTGTAGCAGAGTCAAAGCGGAGCACCAGAAACCAGCAGGTCTACTTCAACCATTACCTATTCCTGAATGGAAGTGGGAGAATATTGGTATGGATTTCATTACCGGATTACCAAGGACCAGATCAGGGTATGATTCCATATGGGTAGTAGTGGATCGCCTAACAAAAGTGGCTCATTTTATACCCGTGAAGACAACTTATACAAGTGCCAAGTTAGCAAAAATTTACATGAGCAGGATTGTATGCCTTCACGGTGTGCCAAAGAGTATTGTGTCAGATAGAGGAACCCAGTTCACATCTCACTTTTGGAGACAGCTTCATGAATCCTTAGGGACGAGGTTGGAGTTTAGCACTGCGTTTCATCCTCAAACGGATGGACAAACAGAAAGGACCAACCAAATTCTTGAGGACATGTTGAGAGCCTGTGCTTTAGATTATGGAGCAAGTTGGGATGAAAGTTTGCCTTACGCGGAGTTCTCTTACAATAACAGCCATCAATCTAGTATTGGAATGGCACCGTTTGAGTTACTCTACGGAAGGAAGTGTACCACCCCATTGCTATGGAATGGTGTGGGCGAAAGGAGCTTATTTGGACCGGATCTTATCAAAGACGCCGAAGAGAAAGTCAAATTGGTTAAAGACAGGTTGAAGATAGCACAGTCCCGACAGAAAAGCTACGCGGATTCTAAGCGTAGAGAAGTCACCTACGAAGTTGGGGATAGAGCTTATCTCAGGGTATCACCACTTCGTGGAGTGAAAAGATTTGGAGTCAAAGGAAAGTTGGCACCAAGATATGTTGGGCCATTCAAGATTCTAAGTCGCAAGGGAGAAGTTGCATATGAAGTTGAATTGCCAGAATCTCTATCAGCAGTCCATAACGTATTTCATGTGAGTCAGCTTAAGAAATGTCACCCAGAAATGGAAGAGTCTTCTTTGAAGGATACCATACCTTTGGAAGAAGTTCAACTAGAAAGTGATCTCACTTATGAGGAAAAGCCTGTCAAAATTCTAGAGACCGCAGAAAGAGTTACCAGGACCAAGACTATCAAGTTTTGTAAAGTACAATGGAACCATCACTCCGAAGAGGAAGCAACATGGGAAAGAGAAGATGATCTTCGGAAAGACCACCCTCACCTATTTGCTAGCCAAACCGAATCTCGAGGGCGAGATTCATCTTAAGGGGGTTAGATTTGTAACATCCCAAAAAAATCATAGTTTCAAAACTCATTCATATCACCTTTGCATCATTCATCCATCTAGAGCTTTCTTAAAAATCAATTAGAGACAGAAGTTGGAGCTATGATTTCATGTGGACAATTTATCCCAAATGACCATCACCCTTGAAATTTTGAAAGTTTAAATACTTGTTTGCTTGACTCCATTGATGGAAAGATTAGGTGAAGCTTTTAACCCAAGATTCGAAATTTAGAAATGGTTTCAAAACCCTATTTCAAATATTTGCAAACTAGAGCAGATCTCTGTTTACTTTGAAAACCAAGCTTGACCAAGCCTTGCAGGATAAACACTTAGTTAGAATGACTGTTTTTGAAACCACAAAACCCTGCAAAAAGTCCCAAAACAGTTTGGATTCAAAAGGATTTGAATTCATATCAAAAACCATTCCAGAAAATAGAAATAGAAAAAAGAAAAGAAATAAACAATAGAAAAGGGCCGCGCGGCCAGAATCTGGCCCAGCAACGGATCAAGCCCAGCAAGCCCACCCGGGATCTTTCATTTCTTCTCTCACGCGCGAGCGCACGCGCTGAGCCGCTGACAAGCAGACCCCACCTGCATTTCGCGCACCTCGCTGACAAGCGGGCCATCTCCACGCCAGCGTCGTCTCCACCCGCACGACCTGTTCGTCCCCAATCAACGCGGCCGTTTCCTGTGTGTTAATCGCGGCGTCAATTCGAATCAATGGCCGAGTGATTCTCGCGCTTGACCAGGCTATATAAACCCCCTCTGTCCCCTCTCTCTTTTCCCCCAAACCCCAAACACAGAACGCCCCCAGGCTGCGCGCATTTCTCTCTGCAACCCCGCTGTCTCCAACGACTGCGCCGGCGAATTCCGGTGAGCCTCGAGTTCCCCTCGGTCTCGCATTCACGCTATCTTGTTCAGTGAACCTCTGTGCATCTTTTGACACTCTCCGTTTGCCTTCGCATGAACCATAGCTTCGGCAACGTCGACGACTGGACCGCCACCGTCTTCTGCACGAACTCCGGCGACCTCCCTCCGTAAGTAGCCACCGCCCCTTGCCCTCTGACTGATACGCCTAGAATCCTCATCGTCTTGCGCATCTGACAGTACCCCTATTTTGGCTTAGCGCGACGAGGAACCTCGCCAACGTCGACGACTGACCGTGGCTGACGCATTCGCGAACTCCGGCGAGGAATCCCCGACGACCCCGTGCGCCCCTTCCCAAGCCATTGCCACCTTGAGCATCAGCAGCCTCCTGCGGTTCGGGTAAGCATCTCCTCCCTTCCCCGGGCGACCTAGAACGCCGGCACCGCCACCGACTGACGCGCCGCCGCCTGTCACCGCCGGTAGCGCCGCTCGATTTTGGTTAGGAGATTTTCAGCCGTTAGATCTGAATCCTACGCGTAGAAACACTTCACTTAAACGAAGGGGTATGGACAGATCTGAACCGTGCATCGTTAGTTAGATCCAACGGCACAGAAGGGTGATCCGGTGCGAACCGGTACGCGCCAGTAATAACGCGACGCGTGGCAAGGTTTAAACTAAAAACAGAATTTAAAACCAGATTTAGATTCAAACTTCAAATGCTTATAACTTTTGAATGCCACGTTGGATTTTTGCAAATTTTATACCGTTGGATTCAGTGAAACAAGACCTTTCTGAATATCCACTTTATTTAGCATATAGTAACAGTTAAAAATGATTTTATTTGTAGAACAAGTTTAGGGCTATTTTAGATATAGTTTTATTCTTGTATATTATTTTGGGGCCAAATAAGTTTAGTTGGCAAACTTGTGACATGTTAAGTTTCTGTACTCATGAACATACTTGGTATAATTTTCAAAAATCACCACTTAGTAAATTCTTGCATGCATGCATTCATATTATTTTTGGTTGTATAAATTTGTGTGTAATTGTATGCTATTGATTCTTGTGTAGATTTTGCTAGTGATTGTGATTGTGAAGAGTGATACTCTCCCCACTACCAAGGCAAGTGATATTTACATGAATAAATTTGTCCTATATTTTGAATTAGCATTAGATATTTTGTTATAGTGATGCATGCTATTTTTGTCTAATGTAAAAGATGGGGAAATCCTATGTAGTCTAGTAGATTTGCTAAGGATTCCTAAGATATGTTGCCATACTTTGCTTAGCCTAGCTTATAGCAAAACAAGGGTTGGTGAAAAACTACACTTGCTATAAAGAAAATATTTCTAAGTCAAGAGACTTATACTTTTCTAATAAAACCACTAAGTCAAATGAACCTCCTGGGTGGAATGGAAAGTATGGGTTATGTTGAGTGGTTACACAAGGCCATGGACTTGGGTTGTGTATCTCACTTGTGGTAAGCCACCCAGGCACAAAGGGATTTGGAGGCCAAGTGTTGAGAAAGCTTACAGTGCAACCACTTGGCATTATGGGCTCTGCCATGATCATATAGGTTGCTAGAACTTAGTCACTTGGACAGTTGGTGGTAGATGGGATGATAGGATGGAACGCGTCCATTTGACTAAGGGAAGGCTTCTGAAAGGTCCTGTCTTGGGAAACCAAGTCTGGTGGGGAAAGTGCACAACCTCTGCAGATGGAAAACCTAAGTACTTAGCCTTGTCCAAGGAAATGGACACTTTGAGCATCAAGACATGGAAGCTACAAGAATCTCATCACTCCAACTTCTAAATAAAAATTGGTGGGTGAACAAGGGTGAAGGACCTCAATGTCTATTGGTGGTTCCTTGGGAATGTTTTTGACAAAGAAAAACTTAGTGTTTTTCAACTAATAGGAAAAACCTATTTTCAAGCAAAGCAAGCCAAGCTACACTTAGCCAGAATGCATATAGTAATATAGTCCACTTAAAATATAATAAGGTATCACTTGCCAATACTATTCCAAAGTATTGACCCTCTGTGGCTGTAACTTGTGATGTTGCAGGTTACTCCGATGATGAATAGGAGTCATGAGTCTACACTCAACATGCTTGCCTGTGGCACATGAAGATGAAGACTTGTGTTTATTTACTTATTCCATAAAACTCTTGTATTAGGCCTATGGCCCTGAGTTGTAAAAGACTATGTTTTTTTATCTCTGGAATGAATGTAATAAACGACCTTTGTATCTGTGTACTTCATCTTAAACTGTGGATGCTAGCATTGATCCAGGGACTAGCATTGCAATCACAGGGATCCTATCCTTTATAAAGGAGGGGTCTAACAGTGAAGATGCTTATATATTGGGCATCAAAATCTATAGAGATAGACAAAGACGCCTGATAGCTTTAAGCTAGAGTACATACCTAGACAAAGTTCTGAAAAGGTTCAGAATGGATAAGGCAAAGAAAGGTTCAGTGCCTATGTTGTCAGGTAAGATATTGAGCAAGGCTCAGTGTCCATCTACGGTAAATGATAGGGAAGCTATGAGCAAAGTGCCTTATGCCTCAGCCATAGGTTCTATCATGTATGCCATGCTGTGTACTAGACCGGATGTGTCCAATGCTCTTAGTTTGACGAGCAGATATCAAAGTGATCTAGGAGTGGAACACTGGACAGCCGTGAAGAACATCCTAAAGTACCTAAATAGGACTAAAGAAATGTTCTTAGTCTATGGCGGTGATGAACAGCTTGTCGTAAAAGGTTACGTCGACGCTAGTTTCGACATCGACAAGGATGATTCTAAATCTCAGACAGGATACGTGTATATTTTGAATGGAGGAGCTGTGAGCTGGAGAAGCTGCAAGCAAAGCGTGATCGCGGGATCTACAGTAGGAGCGGAATACATGGCTGCTGCAGAAGCGTCAAGTGAAAGAGTTTGGATCAGGAACTTCATCACTGAGCTTGGCGTGGTTCCAAGTGCATTGGACCCACTGGAGATATTGTGTGACAACACTAGCGCCATAGCACTCGCTAAGGAACCAAGATATCATCCAAAGACCAAGCATATCAACCGCAAGTTTCATATAATCCGAGATTATATAGCAGATGGAGACCTGAAGATCAGCAAAGTACATACAGATCTGAATGTTGCAGATCCATTGACTAAACCTCTTCCACGTGTAAAACATGATCAGCACCTCAGTGCCATGGGTGTGATATTGTTGCCAAATGTAAACTAGATTATTGACTCTAGTGCAAGTGGGAGACTGTTGAAATTATGCCCTAAAGGCAATAATAAAGATGTTATTATTATAATTCTTGTTCATGATAATGTTTATATTCCATGCTAGAATTGTATTAAGCGGAAACTTTAATACTTGTGTGGTTTGTGAACAACACCGTGTCCCTAGTACGCCTCTATGGACTAGCTCATTGATTAATGATGGTTAAGGTTTCCTAACCATGGACATGAGTTGTCGATTAATAATGAGATCATATCATTGGGAGAATGATATGATGGGCAGACCCAAACTAAGCGAAGCAATTAGATCGTGTTATCGTGTTCGTCTTTGCGAAGCTTTTCTTATGTCAAATAGTGTATTCCTTAGACCATGAGATAATACAACTCCCTGGTATCGGAAGAAAGCTTTGAGGTCATCAAACGTCATCCTATGAGAGGGTGATCATAAAGGTGTCTCTCAGGTGATCGGAAAGTATCTATTGGGTTGTATGTATCGAGATGGAATTTGTCCCTCCCAAGTCGGAGAGATATACTTCGGGCCCACTCGGTAATCGATATCAACACCGCTTGCAAGCATGTGGTTAAGGAGTTAATCACAAAGTGATATTGGATTACGGAACGAGTAAAGTACTTGCTGTGAACGAGATTGAACTAGGTATGATGGTACCGACGATCAAATCTCGGGCAAGTAAAATATCGCGAGACTAAGGGAATATATATATGGGATTGATTCAATCCTGGCATAGTGGTTCATCCGATATGATCATCGATGAATGTGTGGGAGTCAATATGGGTTTCCAGACCCCGCTGTTGATTATTGATAGAAGATCATGTCTGCATATTCTCGAACCCGCAGGGTCACACACTTAACGTGTCTCGACGCTAGGATAGATTGGATGATTGGTTTATGAGTTTTTGTTCGGAGTCTCGGATGGGATCCGGGACATCACGAGAGGTTCCGGAGTGGTCCGGAGAATAAGATTCAAATAAGGCAGTGCAGTTTTTGGAGTTCGGAATTGTTCCGGGTTAATCGGTATTGTACCGGAAGCTTCTAGAACCTTTCGGAAGGGGACCAACGTGGCCCCACCTTCCGGGAGGGGCATGGGCCTATGAGGGAGTGCCCTGGCCGCATTGGTCCAGGGGGCACAAGGCCCCATAGGGCCCAGCCGGCCAAGAGGGTTTAAACTCTAGATAGAGCTTCTAGAAAGGGGGGGGTTCCTTGCCCCCCACTCCTCCTCCTTGGCCGCCGGCCTTGTCTTGGGGGAGGGGGATAGGGTTGCCGCCCCACCCCTCTATATAAAGAGGGCTGGGGGCGCACCACTCCACACCTTCCCCTCCAACCCTAGCCGCCCTGCTGCCCTCCTCTGTCCCTCCCGACTGCTTGTAGGCGAAGCCCTGCTGCAGAAATTCTCCACCATATACACCACGCCGTCGTGTTGTAGATCCAATCCGTCTCTCCACCATACTTGCTGGACCGAGGTAGGAGGAGACGTCGAGGTGCTGCACGTGTGCATCTCACGGAGGCACCGCCACTTGTGGTGCTAGATCGGATCGGATCGCGAGGAGGAGAAGCGAGTACGACTACATCACCCACGTTCCGACGAATGTTCCGCTGTGCGAATCTTCAAGGGTATGAAGATCTAATCCAATATCTCTCGTTGTTTGCATCTCCTAGATTAGATCTTGGCTTTCCCTCTGTTCGTATCCGTAGAAAATTTTGATTTACTATGCCGCGAAACCCTTCAGTAACTTAATTGCCGGTAGTTCCCTAGAAGCCCCGCTGCCATGGGCTGGCTGGACAAAAGATGTTGTGCAAGTTCTCATTGCGAGCACGTATGACTATATTTGGAGCACATGCCTAGGATTGTTTAGTACTTGGATGCTTATTATTATTTTTCTGCAATGCCCTAGATCTTGAAGTTACATGTTTAGACTTGTCCATGCAACGCCCGTCCATCCATCCCTATGCCTACCACACTCGAATCCTACTGTTACCGTTACTGTTACTATTGCTCCTGTTTCACTGTTGCTACTACAAATTGTTGCTATTGAAAAACTTCTGTGAGCAAGAACTATTTCCAGGTGCAGCTGAACTGACAACTCAGTTGTTAAGGCTTGCAAGTATTCTTTGGCTCCCCTTATGTCGAATCAATAAATTGGGTAATACTACCCGCGAAGACTGTTGCGATCCCCTATACTTGTGGGTCATCAGGTACCCCGTTGACGGTTCTCTATGATACACATGTACTTACTATGACAAGAACTTACATGTAACTAAAGTTGAGTAGCATGAGGAGTGGCCCTCGTACTCAAGGGACATGAGATTGCCAACTTATACTTTGTCAAGCATATACTCCATAGTTTGTTCACTTTAACCTTAATCACTTCAATATGCTTATGAGAGGGACAATGAGAGCTGAAAGCTAACAAGTACCATAATTTTTGGAAGCTCTTTATGAGACTTGAAATCCCTGCTTCCCTTTTATGAAGGGCATTTCTTCCACCATTATATTTACTCTCCACCTTATATCCTTAGGGACCAATTAAGAGAGCATAGTTGCCATTCTTAGTTCTATGTGCATTGTCCCAAAACTTATTGATTGATGCATATTGTTGATATTACTTGCTCATGAAATATTTGTATCTAGTCACTCTTATGAACTTTGAAGGTGTCCTATGCATTTATTTTCTACTCTATGAGGGACAAGCTGAATGCCACTATGCTATGTTTTCTATATGTGAAACAAACAAACGTCTTTCAATGCATTGTTATTCATGATCTTTGTTTTTATCCTTTCATGTTGCATGCATAGTTACTTTGTCTTATTGTTAGACTTCTTCTTTCATGCTCATGATTAGAGTACTTTGATCCCAGCTTTCAATACTTGCAAATGGTTTGATCTTGATTTTGATGGTGCATGTCACCTAAAAAATTATTCTTTTTATCACTTACCTACTCGAGGACGAGCAGGAGTTAAGCTTGGGGATGCTTGATACGTCGTAAACGTATCTATAATTTTTGATGTTCCATGCTTGTTTGGTATCTACTTTGATTTGCTTTGTCTACACTTTGAGGTATTTTTATATGTTTTCTGGGACTTACCTATTAACAAGATGCCACAGTGCCAGTTGCCTATTTTCTGTTGTTTTTGGTTCCAGAAAAGTCAGAAAATGAATATTCTCGGAATTGGACGGGACAAAAGCCAAAGTCAATATTTTACCATGGGTAACACGGAACCAGAAGACGAGACGGAGGAGGGCCTCGAGGGGGCACACCCCCTGGCCGCGCGGCGAGGCCTGGCCCGTGCCTAAGGGGGTGAAACTGCCTCGGGCACCCCCTCTGCCTCCCTCTTCGCCTATAAGAAGCCCCCGATACCTAAACCCTAAGCACCCGATCAATCTTCCACGAAACTGTAGGGTTCGCAGCATAGAAAACAAAAAATTTCCTATGATGAGAACAACTATGAACCAAGATCTATCTACTAGATACAAGCAACAGGCAGATATACATCCGTAGAGAACTGATGTCTACACACTTCTATTCTTGTAGACAGTTGTTGGGCCTCCAAGTGCAGAGGTTTGTAGAATAGCAGCAAGTTTCCCTTAAGTGGATTACCTAAGGTTTATCGAACTCAGGGAGGAAGTGGTCAAAGGTATTCCCTCTCAAGCAACCCTGCAATCAAGATACAAGAAGTCTCTTGTGTCCCCAACACACCCAGTACACTTGTCAGGTGTATAGGTGCACTAGTTTGGCGAAGAGATAGTGAAATACAAGTGGTAACGGTGCCAAAAAATAGCTTGACGGTGAGGTAAAGACTAAAGGCAACAAGAAGGAAGCAAGCAAACATGCAACCGATCTAGATGCAAACGGTGTTTCAATGTTTAGAAACAAGGCCTAGGGATCATACTTTCACTAGTGAACACTCTCTCATATAAATATCCTCTCTTCATGATACTACTCTTAACTACTCTCCGGTTGGACACTCTAATCATCAGTAGGGCTATAACAGCACTCCTCAAAGTCCGCCTTCCCCAATCTAGATAACCCCACACTGTCACCTTGAGCGCTAGATGGTTCCAACAAACACCACAATTTCATAGAGACAACCAACTCAAAATATAACTCATAACAAATATTCAATCTAGCCAAAGTGCCACAAACGGTATGCACGCTGTCACTTTCACACATGTGGGGAAAATCATAGATCTATGAAAGCACAAATAGTATTTATGTAGACTCAAACCTAAGTGCCACCATGGCGTGCATGCTGTCACTTTCACACACATGGCGAGAGCAGAGATCTAATGAAGCACTTGAGTAGCAAGGTAGATCTACTTGATTACAAAGCTCATGACCACAATATCATGCATAGAGAGAGAGATGAACACATAGCTACCGGTAGAGCCCTTAGCCTCGAGGAAGAACTACTTCCTCCTCATCATGGGAATCAGCAAAGGTGATGAAGATGGCGATAGAGATCGATGGAGATGGCTCTGGGGGCACTTCCCCGTCCCGACAGGGTGCCGGCATAGAGACTTTCTGTCCCCCGAATCTCCCTTTCGGTGGCAGCGGCGCTATGGAGGTTTTCGTGGATTTCTGTCAGATGCCCTAGGGTTTTTGGGTCAGAAGCTTCTTATAGGCGCAGGAATCAAGGTCGGTGGGGGTCCAGGGGGCCCACACCCCATATGGGCGCCCCCAGGGCTTGCCCGTGCCTAGGGGGTCGTCCACCCTGTGGCCCCCCCCCCCTTCGGCTCTGTTTCGTGGTTCTGTGTTGCTCCGAGAAAAATAATGACTTCGGCTTTTGTACCGTCCAATTCCGAGAATATTGATTTTCTGCCTTTCTGGAACCAAAAACAAAATAAAACAGGCAACTGGCACTATGGCATCTTGTCAATAGGTTTGTTCCAGAAAGTGTATAAAAATACCCCAAAGTGTAGACAAAACATAAGACAAATGATACAAAACAAGCATGGAGCATCAAAAATTATAGATACGTTTCTGACGTATCAAGCATCCCCAAGCTTAACTCCTGCTCGTCCTTGAGTAGGTAAGTGATAAAAAGAATAATTTTTGAGGTGACATGCACCATCAAAACCAAGATCAATCCAATTGCAAGCATTGAAAGCTAGGATCAAATAACTCTAAACATGTGCATGAAAGATGGAGTTCTAACAATAGGACATAGTAACTATGCATGCACCATGAAAGGCTACAAACAAACATCATGAATAACATGCATTGAAAAACATTTGTTTGTTTCACATACAGAAAACATAGTATAGTGGCAATCAACTTGTACCTCATAGAGTAGCAATATAGATGCATAGGACACCTTCGAAGTTCACAAGAGTGACTAGAAACAAATAGCACAAGAACAAGTAATATCACAATATGCATCAATTAATAAGCTTTGGAACACTGCACACAGAATGAAAACTATGCTCTCTTAATGGTGCCTAAAGGTAGAAGGTGGAGACTCAATAGTGGTGGAAGAAAGGCCTTTTTGTAAAGGAAGCAGGGATTAAAAGTTTCAAAAAGAGCTTCCAAAAATTATGGTACTTGTTAGCTTTCAGCCCTTATTGCCCCTATCATAAGCATCTTGAAGTGATTAAGGTTAAAGTGGCAAAGGTGGAGTATATGCTTGACGAAGTATAAGTTAGCAATCTCAAGTCCCTTGAATACGAGGGTCACACCTCATGCATACTCAACTTTGGGCCCAGGTAAGTTCTTGTCATTGTAAGTATTTGCATATGATTGAGAACCGCCAAGGGGTACCCCTTGCACATGGTACAAGAGCTTTCCCATAACCAAAATGACAAGGCAAGCAGACAATGAGCATCTCAGCAATCTTTTTATTTACCATATGCATAGCTTTTTATTGAGGATGCTTCATAGATAGCTCACTATGGTGATGCTGCAAGTTTCCACCATGATTAGGCATGGCTTAGGCTAGCGGCCTAGACATTTCTCTAACACAGGATACAAACTCCATGGACTTATAAGTTCCCTCTTTATTTCACACCGGTGACATCCATAGACAAAAGAGCATGATATCAACTGAGTACAAAATACAAGTGCAATGTTGAAAACGTTCCCCATGGCAGCATGGTTCTGCTAATTCCAACTTATAAGTGCAAGCATATACAACAAAGTTGTCACAATGGTTCAAGTTTATTAGGGGCAAGGAATAAAGTGTGCCATCAAGTTCATGAGGGCTTTAATCACTAAGTTTTCACATAACAAAATAGTTTTTCATTGGAAGATAACTGAAAACAAGAATATACTTGGAATGGTGTAACACACCATGCATAGGAATTTATAGTGGACACTTTGGAATAACTTGGTTTCTTGGGAGTTGGAAGCATGAGTAAAACTTACTCATACAAGTGGAGGCTAGCAAAATACTGGGAGCAACCAACTAAGAGAGCAATAATGGCCATAATCATGCAGAGTAACAAAACATTACTAATCAAAGCATAGAGTGGTACTACAAGCCAAGGACTAAATGATCATAGAGGCTATGGTGACTTGTAATAGTCACAACATGGTGTGAGCATGTGCCAAGTCAACCCAAACAAAGCATCAAAGGAGAATACCACGATACTATGCTTTTGTATGCTAAACAACGCATGATTCCTTCAAGGCATATTAAGCAATCCTAATTGTTTGAAATAAGTCATGCTACAACAATAATCACTAAGCATAAGGTAAAAGCAACATATAGCATGACATGATAAAGTCTAGGTCACAGTCAATGCAAGCTCCTCTTGTACTACTCAAGCAAGAACTTTCTACTCATTTCCAACACCAAAAAACTTATTTAAAACAACTCACAAAGATAATAATCAATAAAGATCAGTGAGCTTTTCTCATAAATCTACAAAGAAGAACTAAAAAGTTCTAAGCTAAAAGCACAAGCAAACTAAGGCTAAATATAGTGCTAGCAAAAGAGAACACTCATAAAACATAAGACCATGCTTGTTTTGCTGGAAATTAATCCAAAACCCCTGTTTTAGTCGGCCCCGAATAGTTTTCGGCCCGAGCCCAGTTTTGCTACTTGGTTCGCTGTAATTTTTTTCAGCTCCGAATCAATTCCAGCCCGTTTACAGACATAAGTTTCACGGACGTGCCAGGGTCCGAACCCAAACGGAGATCACGCGACACCAGCGGAGAGCACGTCGACTACCCTTCCCAACCCTAGCGCGGCCGCGACAGGCGGGGCGGCGACGTGAGCTTGTCGAGTTGTTGGCGGTGGTGGCAGCGACGAGTCCGGCGGGGAGGCGCAAGATATACGACGAGCTGCGGAGGAAGCGACCTGTCTCATCCGGCGGCGCAAGGTCTGCGACGAACCGGCGGCAGCGTAGGAGGAGGTCGCGGAGGCGCCAGCGCCGGTGCCGCCACCGACAGAGACGGCCGGGGTCTGCGCCGTGTGCTTCAGGCCAACCACGTTCAGGTGCAAACAGTGCAAGGCCGTCAAGTACTGGTGAGTGGGCTCAATCCCTGTTCCTGGTCCCCTTCCAGTTCTTGCAATCTCAGTCGGTTGATTGAATAAATCAAATATATGATCTCCCCTGGAACAATAGCAAGCGGTAGTCGTGCGTCGAGCCAAGCCAGCCAACACTGTCGGTTAGATCGAGGGGAGTGGCCGTCGGATCGATGGAGGAACGTGCAATCATGCTGTGAACATATAATGTTCGATGTTTTTCATATGTAAAGCTGTTGTGTTGATAATTGCCATTGCCATTCGATTCTTTAATAGATGGCCAGAAACTGATGACGTGAAATCTCTTGACATCAGTCCTTTGCAATCCTCCTACTAGCAATGCAATGCATCCATATGTTTCTATACATGGTACATTGCCATGGTAGTGTGAAGGATGTCATCAACACCACGTCTATCCTGTCTTACAGACTGCTTCCATTGAATGCATATATTAGTTTCCTTTTCATTTGCATTTTTCTGTCTGGTGTTGCCCATAATGATCTTTGCTCACTGGAAAGTGGAAAGAGAAGATCTGCAGTGGTGATGTGCTTTGAATCTGAAGTAAAAATGCCGACATCTGTTAGGTGTATGAGGTATCAGTGCACCGCAGTACTCACATGTCAGATCAGATTTCCTGTAGAAGAGTAAAGGCGTATCAGTATCAGTGCGCTCTTCCTTTTGCCCCCTTTTCCTAGTAGTGCGAAGGCAGAGGATCTTCGATTCACCATGATGTCTGCAAGCTTTTTGCTAATTGGTATCAGATCAAGCTGATTGAGAGATTGATTTATTTTTGTTTTAGTTCGTGTTCAACACACGCATATGATTCTACTCCGGGCGTGGCTTGTGTTCTGCGTTCGCTGTATTTCGTGCATCTTCACAATGCACAAGGAAGCAGGGCGGTTTGGTTCGTCGTTGCTTTTAGTTTATTTGCAAAATGAAGCTCCCTTTTTGGACGTTGCAAGTAACCCAAGACCTAAGTCAATACTTTTGTGTATATAAACACAAACACAGGTTTTATATGATCTCTGTCGGTTTTATAACCCTCTGATTATCAAACTAGCACTTGTGTATTTTTATATCTCACTGTTGTTAACTGTTTATTCACCATCAGACATAAGTAAAGGATCAGAATTCCTCACAGCCATAGAGGTTTACTTTGAGATGTCCTTCCGTATTCTATCGATTTTGTCATTTTACTGGCTGATGATTGTTCTGTGATGGTAGTTTTGACGGTTTCCTGATCTATATCTCCTCCCAGATTCCTGATCTATATCTCCTCCCAGTCCGTTGAATATTCATGCGAATCTTTATATCCGTACCTGACTTGTTTGTTTCTGTCTATGCAGGTTCGAGGGGTTCGCAGAGCTTCCTGGGAATGCCAACGAGTAATGAAAAGCTGAAAGCTGGGTAAGTCTCCTCCAGATCCTTCCCGCCTTGTGGATCCAAGTATATGTTTTCCGCAACAATGGCAAACAACTAGTAGCCCTTTAGTTTGCTAAGGAAAATGCTCTGCTATGGGTAGTACTAAATGTTTTGTCGACTGCATAATACCGAGATGGTGTGCTACTTTAGCAATTTTATTGAGAATGGAGGGAATTCAGTCACCTTCATGTAAGTAGCTCATTGCCTTTTCTTTGTGGATTAGAGAATGTGGGATTTGGTTTTTATACCAGATCAGGTTAGTACACCAATAGAATCAGGTTTGGAGTCGTGCTCATGCAGATAGAGATCCGCAACATATTCATCTTTTATATTCAGTAAACCTTCTTTGTGGATTTGTAACTTGCTGCAGGCATATTCCAGCGAGAACCTGACATTATTTATTCTAGTGAGAACACTATATGGTAGCACATACTACTAACTGTTGTGTTAACAAGTGGCATGCGTGACCATATCTGAAAATAAAGAAACACTAGCTCAGTTTGTCTATTTATGAGCATCAGTGCATTACCATTGTTAGTATCTAATATTGATTTTTTATTTTGGATGTCCTCACAGAGTTCAAGTCTTTTGCTGTCATGTTTTGTCTTGTTAGCAAGTGGATGAAGGTATCAAGAAATTATCTTCAAAATTTGTCTTCCATCCTTCAGAAGTCCAGCCCAGTTCAAGTCTTACTTTGGAAGTGGTTGAATGCTTGTTATATGTAATTTAAGTAAACATACTTTATTGTTGATCCGAATAAACTGGAGTTTGTATTCATTGTTGACCTAGGATGCTTTTATGTAATTTAACGTGGATTCTTCATGTATGTTATACTACAGCATGGTCAAAGATACGATTTTTTCAGAGTTGGGGACTAGATGTGTGTTTTAGTCCTAAAATATTATACTTTCCAAACAGGACATATGGCGTCTGTAAATAATACCCTGAGTTACATGTGCACGTCTGAAACCACCTGTAAGAATTCCTGATCCGGAAGTAAAACTGGACACCCAAGCGGGGCCTAAGAATGAAAACTAGAGTGTTCTAGGCAATGAAAACAAAGTGTGTCTCTCTCTAAAAGAAGTGTGGTGTAACCAACCAACTTACTCAAGAAAACTAAGCAAACAAAAACCAAAAAACGAAAACTAAGACGCTCCAAGAATAACACAACAATGCATGAAACAATAAAAAACGAAGTGTCTAGACAGACCTGAGCTTTTTATTGATGAAGAAGGGGATGCCTTGGGCATCCCCAAGCTTCCTTGAATATTTCTTGGGGTGACACGGGGTGACATCCCCAATCTTGAGCTTTTGTTCATTCTTCATCTTATTACATCATTCTTTCTCTACACCTGAAATTTTTCCTTCGTACAAAACTTCATACAATCTTCATTAGCAACATTAGTGTATTCAAAAGATAATAGACCTTATGAAAATATTTAGAATAGCAAGACTTTCACTAAAAATACAAGCTACTGTAGCAACTCCTTCAAAAAGCTCAATTTCCCAAAAAGAACCCAAAAAGGAATCAATAAGAAGCAAATGCAAATAATGGCAGAAATCTGTCAAAACAGACCAGCAGGTAGAAACCGATTTTTTCGAAGACTTTCTGTTGCTCAAATCAAAAAGTGTTGAACTAACGAAAGTTATCTAACATACTAGGAGATTTATTCGTAAATTATCAGCTCAATCAGAGTTACATAGACTCCTCACGAATTTTTATGGTGGAGGACAGAAATCTGTTTCGGAACAGCAACTGCTCAAATCTTACTTCCCTCTCATTAGAGGTCATTCTTGGCACAAAAAGCAAACAAAAAGGGAAACGAGAGGTCATTACTGAAGTAATAACTTCCAAGACTCAAGGAAACTCTTGGGTTATCTCTCAACAAGTATTTTTCTTTAACGCCTTTAAGTTAGGCTTGATAGTTTGAGAAGATGCTCACATAAGAAATATCAATTGAAATAAAAGAGAGCATCAAAAAGCAAATTCAAAACACATTTAAGTCTAACCCACTTCCTATGCATAGTAATCTTGTAAATAAACAAGTCATGAAAGCACAAATAAACAAGCATAGGAAAGAAAAACAAGTGCAACTTCAAGACTTTCAACATAAAGAGGGGAAACTTAATATTATTGAGATACATAAGACCGTGTTTACCTCTCTCATAATAACTTTCAGTAGCATCATGAATAAAATTAACAATATAACTATCACATAAAATATTCTTATCATGAGCCACATGCAAAAAATATTATTACTCTCCACATAAGCATAGTCATTCTTATTAATTGTAGTAGGAGCAAATTCAACAAAATAGCTATCATTAATATTCTCATCACCATAATCATCAAATATAGGAGGCATATTGTAATCAAAATTAATGTTCTCCTCAATAGTAGGTAGACTGAAAATATCATACTCATCATTGTAATCATCATATATTGGAGGTAAAGTATCATCAAAGAAAATTTTCTCCTCCGTGCTTGGGGGACTAAAAATATCATGCTCATCAAAACAAGCCTCCCCAAGCTTAGAGTTTTCCATAGCATTATCAACAATGGTGTCCAAAGAATTCATACTAATAACATTTCTATTAGCATGCAAATAAATCTTCATAGGTTTTTTTAATTTTCTCTTCAAACACTTCATGTCCTAACTCAAGATAGATACTATAGAGCTCTCTAATTTTGTTGTTGTTTTCCATTAAGCCTAACTAGTGAAAGCAAGAAACAAAAATACAAAGTTGCAGAATCTAAAGGAAATAACTTTGAGCACTCACACCGGAGGATCTGAGTACCTTTTACCTTACCTCCCCGGCAATGGCGCCATAAAGAGCTTGATGTCTATGCACTTCTATTCTTGTAGACAGTTGTTGGGCCTCCAAGTGCAGAGGTTTGTAGAACAGCAAAAAGTTTTCCTTAAGTGGATTACCCAAGGTTTATCGAACTCAGGGAGGAAGTGGTCAAAGGTATTCCCTCTCAAGCAACCCTGCAATCAAGATACAAGAAGTATCTTGTGTCCCCAACACGCCCAATACACTTGTCAGGTGTATAGGTGACATTGTTATAACCTACGGGTACACGATATCAGCATACCTGGTCTAGCCCAAGGAAGGCCCATGAAAATATACACGGCCCATGAAGACTTTCGGGTGGCCCAAGCCCATGACTTCTTCGGATCCTTGGAGAGCAAGACTAGATTAGATAGAATATTCAAAGGGGCAAACCCTAAACCTGTAACCGACTCGATTTATGCCTGGGACCTGCCTACTTCTATATAAAGGCTAGGAGGGCACAGCGAGTAGGGCACCTCGCATACCACCGCATACACACCTCCACGCCAGATTGCATCTGCGCACCCCTGTAACTTTCGGTTCCGCCATAATCAAGAGCAGACACGCAGGAGTAGGGTTTTCCCTCCGGGGGCCTGAACCTGGGTAAATCTCGTGTCCCCTGGTTGCTTGTCTGTTAACTGTTCCGCGATCTCCAGCATCCCCATCTTCTCCAAAACCCAAGCTTATAACAATGGGCATTGACGAGATTAAACCTCGTCAATAGGTGCACTAGTTTGGCGAAGAGATAGTGAAATACAAGTGGTAACAGTGCCAGAAAATAGCTTGACGATGAGGTAAACACTAAAGACAACAAGAAGGAAGGAAGAAAACATGCAACATATCTAGATGCAAACGGTGTTTCAATGTTTAGAAATAAGGCCTAGGGATCATACTTTCACTAGTGAACACTCTCATATAAATATCCTCTCTTCATGATACTACTCTTAACTACTCTCCGGTTGGACACTCTAATCATCGGTAGGGATATAACAGCATTCCTCAAAGTCCGCCTTCCCCAATCTAGATAAGCCCACACTGTCACCTTGAGCGCTAGATGGTTCCAACAAACACCACAATTTCATATAGACAACCAACTCAAAATATAAGTCATAACAAATATTCAATCTAGCCAAAGTGCAACACGGTATGCACGCTGTTACTTTCACACACGTGGGGAAAAGCATAGATCTATTAAAGCGCAAAGAGTATTTATGTAGACTCAAACCTAAGTGCCACCATGGTGTGCACGCTGTCACTTTCACACACATGGGGAGAGCAGAGATCTAATGAAGCACTTGAGTAGCAAGGTAGATCTACTTGATTACAAAGCTCATGACCACAATATCATGCATATAGAGAGAGAGAGAGATGAACACATAGCTACCGGTAGAGCCCTTAGCCTCGAGGAAGAACTACTCCCTCCTCATCATGGGAATCAGCAACAGTGATGAAGATGGCGATGGAGATCGATGGAGATGGCTCCGGGGGCATTTCCCCGTCCCGGCAGGGTGCCGAAACAGAGACTTTCTGTCCCCCGAATCTCCCTTTCGATGGCGGCGGTGATGTGGAGGTTTTCGTGGATTTCTGCCAGATGCCCTAGGGTTTTTGGGTCGGAAGCTTCTTATAGGCGAATGAATCAAGGTCAGTGGGGTCCAGGGGCCCCACACCCCCTATGGGCGCCCCAAGGGCTTGCCCGTGCCTAGGGGGTGCGGCCACCCTATGGCCCCCCTCCGGCTCTGCTTCGTGGTTCCGTGTTGCTCCGGGAAAAATAATGACTTCGGCTTTTGTCCCGTCCAATTCGATAATATTGATTTTCTGCCTTTCTGGAACCAAAAACAGAAAAAACAGGCAACTGGCACTGTGGCATCTTGTCAATAGGTTAGTTCCAGAAAGTGTATAAAAATACCCCAAAGTGTAGACAAAACATAAGACAAATGATACAAAACAAGCATGGAGCATCAACAATTATAGATACGTTTCCGACGTATCAAGAACATACCCTTGAAGACCGACAATGCTTAACGAGGTTGAACTCGTGGTTGATGTAGACAAACTCTTGCCGATCTCAAGATCGAGAGAAAGTACTAGTGTCGCAAATCAGCGGCGCATCCGTGCTCGCACACACGTCTGAGGCACCGAGCAACCTCCGCCTCCTTGCTCCAGCGATGCAGTGGAAGCACAACTCTTTCTTGCCGAAAAGCCACCGGGAACATGTATCTCGCTAGTCCGAGACCATTGGGATAAAAACTAGAGGGGGAGAGAGATCCTTCACGAGGAGGTGTGAGTGAGAAGTGAGGAGGGGGGCTCCTTATATAGGAGGAGGGGGCACCCAAGGGGGTGGCCGCCGGCCATGGGGGCTTCCCCTCCCCTCCTTCATTCATGTGGGTGGAAGCACCACTCATAAAATGCCCCTTCAAGTATCCAATCAAAAAATCCCACTCAAATTCCCATTAAATTTCCACCAAATTTAATGCAAACTCTCTTTAAATAAAACTCCTTTTATTTATTCAGAATTTTGTCAATTAATTTAATGACAAACATTCACATATAACCCCTTGCTAGTATTTCATTTCACATGCAGAAACACTTTCTTCAATTTCACCCGAAACCAGTTTCGGTATCTAGTGAAATAAATTCTTGCGCTTTGTTATTCTTTTCAGCATGAAACTATTTGCTCCAAATGGTGTCGGTGTCTCTTAAGTGTGTCACCCTATGGTTCGCGAATAATGCGGACATGATCGAGACCCCTCTCAGATCAATAATCAGAAGCGGGACCTGGAGATCCATACTGACTCCCACACATTCAACGATGACTTTCTTGTGATCGTGAGAACCTTTTACGCTAGTATCTTAATCCATTTGTATCGCGATATATTACATGTCTGAGATTCGATCATTGGTATCTCCATACCTAGTTTGATCTCGTTACTTACATGTACTCTTTTCTCGTTCCCGTGATATAACATTCTAGTGATCAAATCACTTGCTTGCAAGCTAATCAATGTGATATCACCGAGAGGGCCCAGAGCATATCTATCCGTCATCGGGATGAACAAATTCTACTCTCGATCCATGGGCCTCAACATAACACTTTAGTAGTACTGAACCCATCTTTATAATCACCCTGTTACGTGTGACGTTTGATGTTATCAAGATATTCTTCCAGTGTTAGTGATTGACATGATCTCATGGTCTAAGGATTAGGATTACTTCGTATGATATTATAGCAATATAAAATCAATGACCTTGATCTTAATGCTATACTTCGGATGAATGTTCATCACACCATTCCAATAATGTTGTGACCTCTTATTAACAACATCCAATGTCCATGATTAGGAAACCTTTGATCATCTTGTTAATCAACGAGCTAGTTTATAAGAGAGGCATAACTAGGAACTTCCTTTTTGTTTATTAAACACAAATGTATTAATGTTTACGTATTAATAAAATTATAGCATGCAAAATAAAAATTTATCATAAATAAGGAATACGATAATAACCACTTTATTATTGCCTCTCGGGCATATTCCCTTCAGAAACAGTCCATAGCCGCCGCCACCATCGTCCCTAGATCGGGGGGATCTGAAGCTCTTCCCGGCACCCTACCGAAGGGGAGAGATCATCCCGGAGGCCTTCTTCATCACCATGCCAGCCTCCGGTATGATGCATGAGTAGTTTCACCTTGGACTATGGGTCCATGTAGTAGCTAGATGGTTGTTTCTCCTCCTTTGTGCTACCATGTTTAGATCTTGTGAGCTCCGTTCATGATCAAGATCATCTATTTGTAATCATGCATGTTGTGTTTGCGGGGATCCGATGGATATTGAGATTACTATGTCAGATTGGTTAATGATTCTTTATTATTGATTCTATCATGTCTGTGTTGTTTGAGATCTTGCATGCTCTCCGTTTCTAGTAGCTATCTTGGCCAAGTAGATGCTAGTGACTCCAAGAGGGAGTATTTATGCTCGATAGTGGGTTCATGCCTCTATTTAATCTGGGGAAGTGCCAGAAATCTCGAAGGTTGTAGATGTGATATTGCTACTAGGGAGAAAACAACGATCTCTTGTTCATGGAACAAGTAGATTGTTTACTTTACACACCTTTGTTAAAGTAGTTATCCGTTGCTTGCAACTTAATACTGGAGGGGTTCAGATGGTAACCTGAAGGTGGATTACTAGTCATAGATGCAGTTGGATGGCGGTCTATGTATCTTGTTGTAATGCCCAAACAAATCTCATAGGATCATGAATGTCTAGTATTGCATTATTATGCCTTGCTCTGTCCTGTCAACCGCCCTGCTGTAATTTGTTTACCCAACATGTTATGTTGTTTATCTTAAGGAGAACACCTCTAGTGAACTATGTACCCCGGTCCAATCTTTACCATTGATACATCTTCCACTGTTACTGTTTACTTTCTGCAAGCCACCATTACCTTACACACCGTACAGGTAATCCTTTGTTTTCAGCAAACTGGTGAGATTGACAACCTCACTATTCGTTAGGGCAAAGTCTTGAGTTTGTGTTGTGTAGGTTTCCAAGTTGCTAGCAACACCTTTGAGTCGTTTCCTTCCTCCTACTAGTTCGATAACCTTGGTTTCTTACTGAGGGAAAACTTGCTGCTGTGCTCATCATACATTCCTCTTGGGGTCTCCCAACGAAGCTCTATAGTGATCTGAGCTACACATCATCAAAAGGCCCTCGGGAATCCTGAAAAGGTCGGACGAACACGAGGCTTTGGACCATCTTTTCCATGGAAGATTGGGTTTCTCGAGGACATTGACACTTATAGAAGCCGATCGAGAAAAATGAAACGACTGAAGGAGGAGGAGGCTGCGTGGTTAGAGGAGGTTGAAAAAAGGAACGAGGAATTTCAAGCCATGTTCAAGTTGCAGCAGGAGCAGATTAATGAACTTAGAGGACTGGCCCAACAACAAGATCCTACATTCGATAGTATGGTCGGCCCATCTCAGCGGAGAAGCAACATGGATTCCATAGATGTATAGGCTAATAATGTACTACTGATCAAGAATAATGCACCGGTGATAGATGATACAGCCGATGCAATGATGGTTCGCTACCCCGTGGATGAAGTCGAGGCAATGACATCTTGTGAGCTACATGTGACACTGAAGAACATTTTCATGAAGGTGAAGCTCGGCTTTGTTTTACCTTGTCCACCGGAAGCGACCTACTATGGCCTCCAGGTTCCAGCTGGCTATGCTCGTGTCGATGTGGATGAAGTTGTACCGATATTATGATCACTAGAGCTTGACATCCATGCAAGTGAAGGAGAGAAAACACTGGGAGAAGTGGAGAGTTGCATCATTGTTTGGAAAAAGGATCACATCGTATTTCTAGGCTGGGCGCCAAGGCCATCTTCTTCTCCGAGAAGCAATCCATCACCTTCGAGGCCACCATGTCCTCCGAGAAGCAATCCATCGCCTCCAAGGCCACCGTCTCCTTGGATAAGCAATAGTACACCCCTCCCCGAGAGGGACCGCAACACGAGCCCATCTCCATCTCCGGCGCCTCTGCCCACTGACTCAAAGGGTAGAAACCGAAAGAATAGCACCGCTTCGTCGAGGAAGAACCGACGCGGAAAACGACAAGAGCCCCTCCCATGATTATTGTCTCCTCTTCCCAAGTTAGCTTACCACTAGACTGATGAGAAAAATAGGATGATCTCCCAAGCCGAAGTGAAGGCCAATTATGCACCAAAACAACCCGAGGCAAAGCTGCAAATTGCTCCAAAAGTCAAGAAGCACTTTAAGAAAATGCTTGCACAAACACCCAAACATGTGTTATATATGAAAGATGACTATACACGCTGTCTTACGAAGACAGTGAAAGATAAGACATCAAGCAGTAGTGCAAGAGGGAGAAGCTTAAGAGAAGTTCCCAGCTCGACAAACAGGCAAAATAATCGATTCCCCCTCAAGATGTTACCCTAGCCCTCTCAAGGTGCAATAAATATGGAAGACGCTATACAATTATCCAAGGAGTGTCAAATGTCTGTCGAAGAAATTCTAGGCGTCGGAGAATTCGCCAAGGCACCAATAGAACGGAAATATGTCTACGGGGAGCCTTTGGTCAGCAAAGAGGCGTTCAAGCATCTGCCAAGACAAATGCGACTTTTGCATAACTGGTACTTAAAAGTCCCAAAGTAAGAGCTACAATATCTCTTAGTGAAAGTTGGAGATGAGTACTTCCGTCCAGACATGATCTTTATTAAACTTTGTGAATTATTTCACTTATTCAACCAAGAAGCCCTCGACAAGTTCATCGATAACTGCTATTGTATGTACTCCCTCCGTCCTAGAGTGTAAGTCACAATCCCATTTTCAGATTGTCCCGCATATGAAGCAAATAAGGCATAATTTGCATTAATTGGAGTTAATTAGCACATGCAGTCTGCACTTTTCTCTCCTCCACATGCATCGGTTTGGCATATCCATCATGCATGCAGTAATTATGGGGCTGTTTTTATTGGCTATACCAAATACGAAGCATCACAGTCTGACCTAATTAGTCACAATTTCAGCCCCAATCACGTTAAGCCTTGAGCCAAGATATTAGAGGATTGTGACTTACACTCTAGGACGGAGGGAGTAAGTAATTAACTCTCTATCTTAGCTTGTTCAATTTATTGCCCGTAGTTATCCTTACTATATCCGTTTGTACGCTATTATGTAGAATGAAGATTCACAAATGTAGAAGAAAGACAATTTATTCCATTGGGATCGTTGACCCAAACACAGTTAATGAACATTTGCTAAGGTCGAAGCTCGAGGAAACGGAGCTGAACTTGCTAATGTTTTTAAAGGAGCAACATTACACTACACAGATACTATTTCCTTATAACTATAGGTGAGATCCTTACTGTCTTGTACACGTTCATTTTTTGTTTACTGGATATTAAGTATAATTGATGAGTTACTATATATATAAACATGCACAATTTTCACTAAATTCCGCTTGACGAGGTTCGGTCTCGTCAATGTCCATTGTTATAGACTTGGGTTTTGGAGAAGATGAGGATGCTGGAGGTCACGGAACGGTTAACAGACAAGCAACACATGGACACGAGATTTACCCAGGTTCAGGCCTCTGGAGGAAAAACCCTACTCCTGCTTGTCTACTCTTGATTACGGCGGAACCAAAGGTTATATGGGTGTGCAAATGCGATCTGGCAAGAGGTGTGCGTATGAGGTGGTGATTGTTCTTTTCGCCGTTCCCTCCTGGCCTTTATATAGATAGGCCAGGTCCCTGGGTAGGTAGAGTCGGTTACATATTAGGGTTGATACCCTTTGAAATTCTATCTAATGTAGACTTGTCCTCCAAGCAGTCGAAATCGCTATGGGCTTGGGCCACCCGAAATCTTTATGGGCCATCTCCTTTTATGGGCCTTCCTTGGGCTGGACCGGTTATACTAACATTGTGCACACCATAGGGTATATCAATGTCACTGCTAAACATTGACGTTGACCGTGCAAGAGTTAAAATCTCGGACTCGTTAGGGAAAAGCATGGAAGAGTACCGCAGTTTGCTTACTATGCTCCAAAAGTAATTTCAATTATTATCGCACTATAGTTGTCTCTTTCGTTCATTTTTTGTCAAGTAATTAATAACTCATTCATTCATTTATTTTTTGCCGGACAGGATTTGACAAAACTTCACGAAGGAGGTTAATGGTAAATGGCGTAAGGATCTGACTTTTCAACCAGTCATGGTAAGTAGTACGATAGCTAGGTCCGCGCATCTCAATTCTAGTCTCCATACAATTATCAAGCTTGATTATTATTTGATTAAATTATATTCTCAAAAAGTATGCGAGGCAGCTACAGAGTCGATACTGCGTATGCGAGTTCATTCGCGGGTGTGTCAAGCAGGACACAAACTTTTTTAAAGTACGTAAACAATATATTACCATAATCTGTGTTGAGTTTCATTCATAATAATCTACTTCTTTATATATAGTTAGATGCGATACGGGATAAGCTCCTACCACAACAACGCCTACTAACGATTCAAGAGGAATTATCGGGATTTTTGTTCAATGAGGTCATAAACCTAAAAGGAGAATACAATTTGCAGAGAAAATAAAAATCCATGTAATGTAAGAATCTTTATATAATCAAATAGCTCTAGTCTCGGTTGGCACTCGTATACCAACTTGTATATATGTCTCTATATGCTCGTGAGAGAAATTATATTATATATATGTAATGTATACAATTTGTAGTAGCGTAGAATATTTCTGTGAGAGAAATTATATTATATATGCTCGTGAAATAAAAACACAAAATAAAAACATAAAAATAAAAAAAACCATAAAACCCCATCTCCTACTGTGGCAGCCGATTGCACCAAAACGCTGTGGCGACAGAAAACCTTTAGTCTCACCTTGTGTTACGAACCGGGACTAAAGGTTCTCCGGCCCAACGCACTACGTGAGGCTACGTGTAGATCCTCTAGTCCTGGTTCTGTTGTGTAGATCCTCTAGTCCCGGTTTATAACAGAACCGAACCTTTAGTCTTGATTCCGTAATCCCGGATGCATATCCAAAACTAGAGGCTCTTACAAATAGAGACTAGAGGCTTATTTTGTACTAGTGAAGAAGGACCACCATACCAGAGATCTAGCTAACATGTGGTTTAGTTTGCTCTCTATCTATAAGTCTCGCTGCAATTTGTTTTCTCATTATCAAAGAAAAAATCTGTAAAATTGAGCCAACGCTGATTTCTTTGTGAATGAGCATATCCGTTGAAGAGAGAGGACGCCTTCTTCATATATACTATCACCGTTTTAAAATATAAAATATTTTGGTAGTTAATTTTAGCATATCAGAACATCTTATATTATGGACCAAAGGTAGTAGCCTTTTCCTGAGTCAGTTCGAAAAATTCGGTTCAAAGTTTAATAAAATTCTATCAAAAATTTTGAGTGTAGAAAATAATATGATCTATCCAATACACAAAGTCTCAACTCGAAATACCCTATTTTTAGCTGTACAAAAATGTCAAAATCTGACATCTAGAGTAGTGAACAGTGCCAGATTTCAAAGTTCAAACCACCAAAATCCGTGAGATTTTGTTATTTTTTTTGAGCCCGGAATACAAAGTAAGGGTGAGACTTTGTGTATTGTGTAGAGTACATTATTATCTACGTATAATATTTTTTTCATATTTTTTTATAGTTTGAAATCGAGTTTTCAAAATCTGAAAAATAAAGGGCACCATGTGGTCTGGGATCCAAATCCTTTTTTTGCTCTTTCCCTAGATATTTAAACGGACATGAACTTCTTATCACACATGCCTAAATCCCAAGGCGCAATTTGTGGCCAACGGCAAGCAATCCGCATCAATAATCTATCTTCATAGAGTCACGATAATTCACACCGGCGTTGGTCGACAAGCTCAGTTTTGGAGTGTCCTGGGTCCCGGGGCCCTCCTTTAGCTGTTTCTGTACGTGTTACACGCTCTTCCCAGCGCTATTTAAACAGGGCCATGCGATGCTCCTCCAGAATCACGCATTCACAGTCACACACGGCCGCAGAGGCATTTCATTCCTGGGTGCAGGACCGACGCGCGACGATGGCCGGTGGGCGACGGGCTTCCCTGCAGCTGCCATCGGTCTCTGCTCTTCTGCTTCTCTGCATCTTTAGCTCGAGCTGTAAGTTCCCCAATGCATCTGCAGTTTTGCAATACCTGTTTCTTACAGTATAGTCATGATAGTCTCATTGTTATCTTTGCAAGGGGGGCATGCCGTGGCAAAATTTGATCCTGCGAACATGACGGCGCTCCAGAAACATGTCTCCTTTTTCGACCGCAACAAGGATGGCATCATCACTCCTACGGAAACCTTCGAAGGTGACTATGTTTACTCAACAAATAATGCAAAGCTTGTTGCTTGAGTAGAATCTCATGCATTTGCACTAATTTTCCAGATGGTACATCTCTAGCTTGATGACCAAAAGATAAGCTCAAGCAGATGATGTAGTCGTAAATAAATAATATAGAGCGCATGTGAAATATAGTACTAAAGTTCGTTGTTGTTATAGTTCTATCATGATTAAGTTCATTTGCTAAGTGTGTTTGGAACTTCTTTATATTGGTTGTATTAACCTTGGAATTAAGGTAAACCTTAACATATTTCTCCTTTTTAGCACAATATCAATCAATATACCAGGTAACTATGATTTGTCAATGTTCAAAAACTATTAAGCAATCATAAACAAGTGCCAAAATCCCGCACAAGACCAATTTTTTGAAAGCTTTTTGGAGTAGTAACAAGGATAAGCTTGTCTACATTTTCACATTGAGTCCTTCAGATAAGTTCTTATTTTCGTACATATGTAAAAAACATAGAATGGGATTGCAGGGTTCGTTGCAGTTGGTTGCGAGATTGCATTCTCTACTGCTGCCGCGACCACCGTCCACACTGCTCTTGCTCTTAAAACGACCCCGGTATCCCCCTCTATCTCTCTCTTACACACACATAAACATGTGATGTGATTATGCAGCTAACTAACTTAACGTGTTATAATTTTTTATTCAATTTAGGCAGGTACACCACCGCCCTACTTAAACATATATGTAGAGAATATTCACAAAGCTATTCATGGAGGTGATACAGGTGTATATGATGCAAAGGGAAGGTAATTGAAATAATCTAATTTTATTCGAGTGCATGTTAGGACTCAGGATTCATATAAAGTAAACCCAAGCTTAAAGTAAACTCAGAATTCATATAGTGTTAGCTTTGATCATTTTGTGATATCATATACTTTTTTTCATTTTTAATTTGGTTCAAATCCATATGTATTCTGAACCTGGCAATTTGTAGGTTTGTTCCTCAAGAGTTTGAGGGAATATTTAGAAAGTATGCAAAAATCCGACGAGATGCGTTGACATACCCGGAGATAGAGTTCATGCTTGCAGCAAATCTAGATCCACTAGACCCAACATCAGTGTAATTCTTCGTCAACTCAAGTTACTGGTGAATATTGCAATGTTGAAGCAATGATACATTCTAATTTAAATTTCATAACATAAAAAATTGGTAAAAGGGTAGACTGATGGTTTAGGGCTTTGATGTTTGTCTAAGAGCATATCTAACCCATCCCCTTTCGACCGTTAGAGGAGTATATTTTCTTCTCTAACGGTCGGAGCCGACTCTAACCCATCCCCAAACGGTTTTAGAGGAGAATAATTTTTAGGAATCGGCCTCGCCAACTCGCAAATATATGCGCCAGAGGCCACAATTCCCATATTTTTTCTCCTCCACCCGTCGCCACTGCCCCACCACCCCGTCGCACCATTCCCGCCGGTGTTGCCCCCACCGGCCAACGTTTTCCCTCCGCCGCCTTCCCGAAGCACCGCAGACCCATTTCCCCCCATCCGCCCCTGTCGCGGTTGCTCGCCGTCGCTGGAATAGCCCCCTAGAGTTGTCGTATTGAGGTGGATCCCGCCTCCGGTCTCAACCGAAAGAAAGCTCATCTCTGGCCATGGCGAGGTCGATTTCGATCGGGAAAAGCCTTGGGAGGGGAAGGAGGTGGTGTAGAGTGACCGCATGCGTCGAGTTGGTGGCCGTGGCCAAGGTCCATGGATGGATTCCGACAAACTTCTCCCGGCAGCGAGACGCTGGTTCGTGGCTGTCCGGTCATCACGCAACCGCTAGGAGGGCATTTGTTGGCGACGACCTTGCCATTCGTCCGTCCTCTAGCCTGCCCGGTCGTCGAGTCCCCTTTTGGCCGGCGCAACTGCTCCGGCCGCGATCTGCCCCTCCGCCACACACAAAGTACTCGACTGAATTCCCCTATGATATTTGGGTTTGTTTTTCGTCATTGTTCGTGACCTATAACATTTAGCTATAGATGAAGAGGTTGCGAGAGATGATTTTCGACGATTCTTCATCCGAGGAGGAAGAAGATGAAGATGAGGATTTGGAAATGGCAATGATTATGATTTTGAACGAAGATGAGGAGGAGATCCCAATTCGTCCATGCATGGGTCAACTGAAACAGAGACAAGGGGCATGAGAAGATCATGTGAGATTATTTCAACCCCGGTGCCACCTACAAGGACAAGAATTTCTAGCACCGGTTTCAGATGCAAAAAGACTTGTTCGTCACCATCCCAAGAGCCATCGAAGCCCATGATGATTGGTTCAAGCTTCGGAGGAGTGCTATGGGAGAGGTCAGTGCTAGCCCGGTGATGAAGTGTTTGGCGTCCATGAGGGTACTTTCATATGGTTGTTCGGCCGACGCGATTGATGATTATGTTTGCATTGGAGAGGGTATAGTTTTGGAGTCCGTGAGAAGGTTTGCCAAAGATGTGATTGAGATCTTTGGGGCAGAGTATTTGAGGGGACCCAATGAAGAAGACACTGACAAGTTTCTTGCTGAAAACAAAGAAAAAGAATGGCCCGGGATGCTAAGTTCAATTGACTGTATGCATTGGATTTGAAAGAATTTTCTAGGTGGTTGGAAAGGCCAATTCAAAGGCCACTGCAAAGATGCAACAATCATCCTCGAGGCAGTTGCCTCGCATGATCTGTGGATATGGCATTCATTCTTTGGATTGTCTGGCTCTCTCAATGATCTCAATGTGCTGTCGAGGTCATCACTGTTTTCAAGTCTTGTGAAGGGTGAAGCTCCGATCCTCCATGCAACTATGAGATTGGAGGCCATCAGTACACAGAGGGTTATTATCTTGCTGACGGGATCTACCCTCCATGGGACACATTTGTGAAGACAATCCCGGCATCTTTGCAATAATCCGAAGAAATCGCACTTTGCCACAGAGCAAGAGGCAACAAGGAAAGATGCGGAGAGAGCTTTCGGTGTGCTTCAGAAGCGCTTTGGCATTATTCGTGGACCTGTGGAGTATTGAAAACCAGAGGTCCTCTAGAATATCATTACATGTTGTATCATTTTGCATAACATGATCATCGAAGATGAGAGAGATATGAATGATGACTTTAGGTACATCTCAAATGGAGATCCTGTTGTGCCTGAGCATGATCTATCCAGGATCGGCTAGTTCCTCGCAATGCACTGAAGCATCGAGAATAAGGAGGCACATAATCAGCTACATGCTGATCTTGTTGAGCATATGGCATCTCCATGGCAATTAGTTGTGTTTGTTTTCATCGATTTTCTTGCAAACAATTCGATTTATCACATTCAATTTGGTTTGTAATATTCCACTATTGGATTTATTACATTTATTTGGGTTTGTAATAATGAATAATTTGATTTATTATACTTATTTTGGTTTGTAATAGTAATAGTTTTGTTCAAAAGTTTTGATTTGTAAAAAACAAAATTTTACTCCTCTAAACTTTTGGGGGATCGGTTTCGCGGCGCTAAATTTAGAGGAGGAAATTTTCTCCTCTAAAGAAAAGTGGATGAGTTAGAGATGCTCTAAGTCTGTATTTTCTTATATTTTGCAGGGCACCCCAGGTAGAGTGGGGGCTAATATACACGCTTGCAAGCGATTGGCTTGGATTTCTTCACAAGGATGACATCAGAGGTATATATGATGGAAGTGTGTTTACCAAGCTGGAGGAAAAGAGGAAGCCTTTTAGTGATATGTGATGGACTAGCAATCATGCCCTTATTGGAAGTGTATTTGATTGTCCACAAATGAAAAACCGGTGGCCAATCTAGCTGCCCAATGTATCTTCCTCGCTTTCATTTAAATTTGAATTCAGGTAGAGCTTGAACTCGCGGTTTGTGCGGGTCTTGCGCGTCGGGGTCAGAGCTAGAGCTCGACCACGTCCTCGATGAAGTCTGTGGGAATGGCACGGTTTGGCTTACACGATTTCCCTTCATAATAAGCAATGAAAAAGTAGAGAAAAGGTGTACGATTTGGCAGCACAAAATCCCCAGTGTTGTGTGCGTGTGTTTTGTAGGTTCGGAACTGTCGTCGATTGGTATCAGAGCATGCTCATCTCTCTTGATACCTACATGAACCCAACAAAATCGGTATTTACCCATTACATTTACAATCACGGTGAATTCTTAAACCACTTTTTGTTTCACCTCTTCTTGTTGCCGTTAAAGTAGTATTATTGCTTTTGTCTTTGGATCACTACAGAAACGGCATCGCTACGTCGAGGGGAAAAAGCCGTCGGCGTAGCCCAAAATGTCCTCGGCAAAGCTCTCCCTCGGCGGAGGCATTTTTGCCCGTCGGCGTAGCTCTAGCCGTCGGCGTATGCTACGTCGACGGCATAGCCCCGTCGGCATAATAACGACAGGTTGTTCAATTTTTTGAATATCTTTTCTGAATTTTTTCTCAACTGTTTTAAATCTTTGAATTGTTTGAATCGTTAATCTCTCACCCGAAACATTTTTAACACTAATTATATTTAATCTTTGATCAAATTGCAGTCTTTAACAAACTTCCCGCTCGGTCACTCATCCTAGCACTACTCTAGCTCCAGCACACTTAACTTCTCAGTTCCTTCCGAATCAGTTTCCGCAAAGCAATTTGTACCTAGTTGTTAATACTGTCATACCAATCCTATTAACTCTTATATCATTATGTCACATGTTTTTATTTTTGAAACTACAAACACTTATTTAAGTAAAAAACAATGAATAAGTAAAATTATTACTGATTCAAATAAAAATACTATTGAATTCAAATAAAAATATAATACTTTTTTGTATTTTTCTATTTAATATAGAATAATTAATATCTTTAAATCCGTAAATCAAAATTTGATAAATAATATGTCTAAATTGATCAGAAAAATGAAAGGAATCTAAATATGATATCCATATCAACTAATCACAAACCCTCCATTTCTGAATTAGCTATCTGGTGGTTGCTTCAGAAAATCCCCCTTTTTGCGCTCAAAAAATGAAAAATGGCTTTTTGGTGCGACGAAAAGGAAAACTTGCAGGATCTTTGATAAAACAGCATATTGTGAACCTAAAAATGATTTTTGTAAAAAAACATGAGCATTAGATTATGTACATGTAATTCATATCTGACCCACTTCCTATCGATTCGGCAAAAATTTATCTTTTTCACCAGGGGTGGACGGAAAGGTTTCGTATCCCCCAGTTGGGACATTGTCCATATAAGGTGGTCTAGTATTTTTATAAAATATGATGGTAGCATTTTGAATTAGCCATTTGGTGGTTGCTTCACAAAACCGTCTGTTTTTTGTGCTCGGAAAATGAAAAATGGCTTTTTGGTGCGACAAAAAGGAAAACTTCCTCCTGCAACATTGTTCGCCATCCCATTATGCACATGTATACACAATATATGCACATTATCACAAACCATGCCTCGATTCTAGCCATAACATTGGTCATTTGACCCGAAAGTCAAGAAACCTCGAATGAGATAGGTCATTTTGTGAAGGTTTTTTCAGACATAATCAATATATCAGGTTTGATATTTTTTCTTATAACTATGTGACATAATATAACACTGTTGGAGATATGCCCTAGAAGCAATAATAAATATAGTTATTATTATATCTTTGTGTTTATGATAAATATTTACATTCATACTATAATAGTATTAACAAGGAAACATTAATACTTGTGTGATTTGTAAACTTAAAAGAGTCCCTAGTAAAACCTCTTTATATTACTAGCTTGTTGGTTAATAAATGATTGTGATTTCCCTATCATGAACATTGAGATGTTATTAACAACAAGATCATATCGTTAGGAGAATGATATGGTGGACATTGTAGGGGTTCGTAGCATGGAAAACAAAAAAATTCTACCGCATGAACACACAATCAAGATCTAATCTATGATCAAGACAATATATATCTACTAGATTGTAGCAACGAGTCGATAGAGGAACTCACCCTCGAAGATTCCAAAGCGGTTAACGAGAGCAGATTCTCGTGGGTGATGTAGTCGTACACTTGCCGATCTCAAGATCGCGTAGACGATCCTTCCGGCGCTGCGTTCCGGCAGTGCTTCCGCAGTCGGTCACACGTTCGGTACTCGACGAAGACCTTCCTCTCCCTTGGTCCAGCAGGCAGCGGAGGTTGTAGCACTCTCCTCGTGATTCCGGCAGCACAACGGCGTGGTACCGGAAGTAGAGGGGAGATCTCGCAGGGCTTCGCCTTAAGCCGGAGCGAGTATGGTGGACTATGAGAGAGCCCTCGGTGTTCTAGGGTTTAGACACACCAAGGAGGGGTTGCTAGGGCCGGCGGCTAGGGCTTGGAGGTGCCCAAGTCGGCGGCTAGGGGAGAAACCCTAGGCGGTGGCTATGGTGGGCGACGGCGGCTAGGGTTAGGTTTAGAGGGGGCAAACTTGTGTGCTAGGAGGGGAGCCCTGCCCCTCCTCTTATAGGAGGGAGGCGCCGGCCAAGGGGAGGGGAATCTGTGGCATCCCGCAAAACCACTACTAGAAAATCGCGTTGTTTTGTGCATTGCATCGTCATGACCGCATGCTCATGTCATCATGCCACATTGCATTTGGGCATCGTCATCATCCTGCATGGTTTTTGTCTAAACTATTTTCGAAAACGCCTAGTTTTGTTTTCTAAATATCCCCCTTTCTACTTCAAAAGTCAAACCCCGGTCCGTTCGGATCTTTATTTGTCTAAACATATTGCAACTATTTTGTTAAACAAAATAAAATAAATATAATATAATAAAGACATATTTTTTCCCCGGGGAAGGCAGACACCGGTCAGGTCCAATCGGCCCAACCAGAGTCCACCTACTACCCCATATAAAACCTAAACCTAGACCTACCCTTTTCTAAACCCTAATCCCCAAACCAGCCAACTCCCTCACCCCGCCGCCACTCACCTGGCGCGCGCGTCGGCGACCCACCCCACACTCCCCTGGTACCAGCGCACACCACACACGCACTCACACACACACCACACGCCACGCACCCAGGGACCCAGACCCAACCCCCGCTCGCCCCGCGACCCACCTCCCCACGCGCCTCCTCCCCCTGGCCCACCCCGTTCCTCTCCTCGTTCCCCATGGAACCAGGACCTCCTCTCTCCTCCTCCCGCTCGGCCGCGTCCTCCCCGCCCTCTCACCTCGCTCCGCCTCCACCCCGACGGACGCCGCCGCCCGCCGCCCTCCAGCACCGGCCCCGGCCGCGCGACCCTGTCGTCGACATCGCCACGCCCTCCTCGCCTCCGTCGGCCCCGTCCTCTCCACACGCGGCCGTCCCCGCCTCGCCGTCGCGCCCCCTCGCCCTCTTCCGCGGCCGTCCACGCAAGCCGCCGCCACCGGACCCCTCCATCTCCGTCCTTCCGCCAGGAGCTCCACCAACCACCGCCGCCTCCTCGGGCTCCTACCGCGGCTGTGCCCCTCGCCCGCCGCCATCGAATCCGGTGCCCAAGGCCTCGAGGTCGCCACCCCACGTCGTGCAGCCGCCGGGTCCCCTTCCTGCAGAGAGCCGCCGCCGCGCGAGGCCTCCCCGGGCCTGAACCTCTCTGCCAGCGCCTGCCGCCTCCTGCAGCATGCCGTCGGCCACCCCTTGTGTTCCTCCGCCCCGTCCTTCAACCGCTGTCGCCGCGGGTGCTCGGTCGCTGCCGCCAAGAGCTTCGGTTCCCGCCCTGGACACGACCGCAGCGAGTGCCCCTGGAGCACATGTTTTTCCTGCGCCTGGGAAGCTCTCATGTCCTGTGCCTGTTTTTTTTGTGTGGCTCTGTTCTCGTGCCTGCAGTGTTTGAGAGATGATGCTGCCCTAGTTGTTGCGTTTAGGCGCCCTGTCTTCAGTCTTCTAATCTGCAACAGTCTACCTCATCGGGCTTTGATGGTGTGGCAGATGGCCGATCTGTGACATGGAGTCGGAACCCTAAGTTCTCCACATGGAACCCGATCCCGCGGCGCACCAAGGTCCCCTTCATGGACACCAAGGCCCGGATCCAAAGCCCCGGTCCCGTCGACAAGGACAGCAACATGGAAGTATGTCGCCAAGATCTTCCGAGGACCTCGCCAAGGTCTACTGAAGAGTTGTACACCAAGTCTCACACCGACCACCGGAAGCCAGAACCTCAAGTTCTCCCCCCCGACACTAAAGACCGATCTCGCTGAACCGAACCCCTCGGCGCGCCAACACCTTCGAACCCGAACCCTCGAAGCTAAGATCTTCGACCCCTAATATGTGTGACCCCAATCCCGAGCCTTATTTTATTAAATGCTATATACACTTGTTGCATATTAAATTGTCATGCTTGCATACATACTGTGGTTTAGGGGTATATTGACGATTCACCTAATAAATAAATATGGAGACCATATGCGGGCTTTTCTAGTCCTATATTGGTTCCATTTAAATTTATGTAGCGAACCGAAGCCATGTTTTGTCCTGTTAAGACAACAATTAAATTGCGGGGTAGTTAAATAACTTGAACCATCGAAATAATTGTCGGGACCCTAGTTCCGCTTAATATGGCCTAATTGCATCGCACCTTCGCCATGTCATACATCATACATGCATCATGCCCGATCTTTTGCCGTAGTATTAAATAGTGCATCCGGTGTTTATTCTAGTGTTTTGCTTCTTCGCGGATAAGGCCGTTGAGTTGATGTGAGCTTCGCCCCGATCTTCAGATGAACCTTCGGCAATGTTTTTCAGGCGAGCATCTCCCCCTTTCTACCTATCTTACTTTTATAGTATTTATTCTCTCCTGTTGATCTATTGCTATCTGTGTTGCGATGCTCTAGTTTTCGTACCCGTGATATCCCTTGCAGCCTTATATTGCCTTGGACACCTCCTATTACCTGTTGTTTGGTAGATAGTTGGACCTGCGCGTCGTATTCGCTTGCTCAAGTGCTGTTGCGTGTCGTCAAGTACCACAGTTGTTGGAGTATTGCCGTGTGTTTATTGTTGGAGTTGATCAAGACTTTAATTATTGTTAAACAACTAAAATTGAAGTAGGTAATGCAGAGGCACAGGTGGGCAATAGATGTTATTTGGTTGTTAACCGTCCACTTGTGTCCCGTAGGACCCCGAGTACTTGATACCTGTTCCTTGAATATTCGCGCTATCCACATCCGGGAGGATTATGGGACCCCCCTGAGCCAGAGCTTGATTCATTCTTATTTCTTGGGGCCACAAACTAGTTTGAGGTTTTATTTACTATCCTGTACTTATGCCATGCTTTACTGCTTTATTTACGATTGTGCGAGGAGCACCTGTACTGTTTAGGATCGGGACACGTTTTCGCGGTATCGACAAGCCCAGTCACACTTTCGGGTTCCCAGTCGTTTACAGCCGTCCACCCAAACCTTGAGTCCGTCTCGAAGTCAGCTAACTTCGTTGCGGGTGTACTCAATGGGGTGGCCCCCTGAAATATTTCTGAATCTTGTGATTGCTTTGTCGTGAAAGCCTCGTTGGGTTTTGATTTGGTTTTTCCGAGGTTGATTGAGTGTGTGTTGCTATTTGTGCACCCCTGCAGGGTAAAACTTTCTGAAAGCCGTGTCCGCGGTTATGGACGACTTGGAGCACAGTATCTCGATCATAGACAACTATAACTAAAGTAGTGCTATAAATTTGCCTTTATAATGACTAGTAATCAGCTTCACTATAATGGAATGGCTAAATAAAATTGCCAACAATTGCTTGTTTGGGTTGTCTCTTGCTACCATTGTACCTGACTAGTAAGTATTGCAACTATAACGGAATGGCTAAATAAAAGTACCAACAACTGCTGGGTTTGGGATATCTCATGCTAATCGTATCTGACTAGTAAGTGTTGCAACTACAACGGAATGTTTAACTAACAGTGCCCACTGCTTATTATATCAGGATGACTATCTATACCTGACTAGTAATTACTGCAACGATAACTGAGTAAATAAAACTGCCAACTGTGTGAGTTCCTCGGTTGACTTCCTCGTTTGGTCTCGAGAGGGAAATACCAGGATGGGTATGCTTGGTGATAGCATTAGGTTGGTTCCGAATAGGTCTTTCTTACCCCTCTCTCTGATAGCCGTCAGTTATATTGAGTCCCTATAGGTTGTTCTAGTGCATGCTGCGCTGCCGCTTCAGTCCACCATACCTATGTAGGCGAGGACCGCCGAATTCTAGCCTCGCCGTGTACTGGCCTCAGTACTGACCGCTCTCTCTTTTTCCTTTGCCCTTTGTCGGCACCCCTTTTTGTTTAAGCAGGTTTTGAGATCGATGTCGTTAGCAGGGTTACCCTTCCGGCTTGGCCTGGGCAGGGTTATGGACGCCATTGGTTATTCTTCAGGGCTCTTAGCCCCATTTGCATCTTGTCCGTAGTCGGACGCTCTATCATTTTTAAGGTGATTTGGATCTTTGTATATTATGTCTGTATTCTTGACTCATGGAGTCGTTGTTGCATATATCTGTTCTGTGGACTGTTGTGTAATGTTATTACTTCGTTTTCCACCCGCACGAAAGTGCCTGGTGGGCACCTTTGAATCGTTTCTATGCGGGTTTGGCGGGTTTCGCTAAAACTTGCATAGGGCCGATTCTGAAGGTGTTACAGAGTGGTATCAGAGCTCAGCAGTTGCGATACCCCACAAGTCCAGCCTGTAGGATAACCTAGCTAACGGCCGAAGTAGAGTGTCAAAACTATTGTTGCAAAATCGGTTGGATAGTTCTGATTAGGTCTGATTTTTACTCCTTACCCTTCTGCTGCTCTCCTCTCACCTCTGCCTGTTTTGAATCCGCTCTCTTCTCTCTCTTCGAGTCCAGGATTTCTCGTGGTTGGGTTCCATCGTACCTTCAGGGTTTCGCTTCCTCCTTTGGTAACGGTGTTGCTACATCTGGTCTTCATGCTATCCGAGGTATCCTTCGTCTGGTGGACTTCTCTTTGTTCCTTCCCGTGCCTTCCGGTGTTTTCCGACGCGACGACATCATCTACGCCAGATCCGATGCAGAGTCTGCATCACTCCTTTGTTTCTAAACCTCGATTGTCGAGATCTTCAGTCTGATTCCGAGAATGGTTGCACGCTTTTCTACTGATTATGCGGAGTAATAGTTTGGGTGCGTGATGGATTGGCCCCCATGCCGACTACCCCTTCTATTCGCTTTCGTACATTGAAGTGGATGAGAATGCATCGGTTCTCTCTTTCTATCGAAGCTAGAGGTGGCTTTATTTGTTGATACCTCTACCTTCGACCTTTTGTTCCCGGAGTGTTCTCTCGATGATCACGGACAACGACCCCTTGTTAGTGGTGTCATGAGGATCCACACGATGCGAGAAGATTCAGATCGTCGGCCTTCTTCCCCGTACCATGAGGCGGATCTCGAGGGCGAGATCCATTGTTAGTGGTGTCGAATTGTGGCATCCCGCAAAACCACTACTAGAAAATCGCGTTGTTTTGTGCATTGCATCGTCATGACCGCATGCTCATGTCATCATGCCACATTGCATTTGGGCATCGTCATCATCCTGCATGGTTTTTGTCTAAACTATTTTCGAAAACGCCTAGTTTTGTTTTCTAAATATCCCCCTTTCTATTTCAAAAGTCAAACCCCGGTCCGTTCGGATCTTTATTTGTCTAAACATATTGCAACTGTTTTGTTAAACAAAATAAAATAAATATAGTATAATAAAGACATATTTTTCCCCGGGGAAGGCAGACACTGGTCAGGCCCAATCGGCCCAACCAGAGTCCACCTACTACCCCATATAAAACCTAAACCTAGACCTACCCTTTCTAAACCCTAATCCCCAAACCACCCAACTCCCTCACCCCGCCGCCACTCACCTGGCGCGCGCGTCGGCGACCCACCCACACTCCCCTGGTACCAGCGCACACCACACACGCACTCACACACACACCACACGCCACGCACCCAGGGACCCAGACCCAACCCCCGCTCGCCCCGCGACCCACCTCCCCACGCGCCTCCTCCCCCTGGCCCACCCCGTTCCTCTCCTCGTTCCCCATGGAACCAGGACCTCCTCTCTCCTCCTCCCGCTCGGCCGCGTCCTCCCCGCCCTCTCACCTCGCTCCGCCTCCACCCCGACGGACGCCGCCGCCCGCCGCCCTCCAGCACCGGCCCCGGCCGCACGACCCTGCCGTCGACATCGCCACGCCCTCCTTGCCTCCGTCGGCACCGTCCTCTCCACGTGCGGCCGTCCCCGCCTCGCCGTCGCGCCCCCTTGCCCTCTTCCGCGGCCGTCCACGCAAGCCGCCGCCACCGGACCCCTCCATCTCCGTCCTTCCGCCAGGAGCTCCACCAACCACCGCCGCCTCCTCGGGCTCCTACCGCGGCTGTGCCCCTCGCCCGCCGCCATCGAATCCGGTGCCCAAGGCCTCGAGGTCGCCACCCCACGTCGTGCAGCCGCCGGGTCCCCTTCCTGCAGAGAGCCGCCGCCGCGCGAGGCCTCCCCGGGCCTGAACCTCTCTGCCAGCGCCTGCCGCCTCCTGCAGCATGCCGTCGGCCACCCCTTGTGTTCCTCCGCCCCGTCCTTCAACCGCTGTCGCCGCGGGTGCTCGGTCGCTGCCGCCAAGAGCTTCGGTTCCCGCCCTGGACACGACCGCAGCGAGTGCCCCTGGAGCACATGTTTTTCCTGCGCCTGGGAAGCTCTCATGTCCTGTGCCTGTTTTTTTTGTGTGGCTCTGTTCTCGTGCCTGCAGTGTTTGAGAGATGATGCTGCCCTAGTTGTTGCGTTTAGGCGCCCTGTCTTCAGTCTTCTAATCTGCAACAGTCTACCTCATCGGGCTTTGATGGTGTGGCAGATGGCCGATCTGTGACATGGAGTCGGAACCCTAAGTTCTCCACATGGAACCCGATCCCGCGGCGCACCAAGGTCCCCTTCATGGACACCAAGGCCCGGATCCAAAGCCCCGGTCCCGTCGACAAGGACAGCAACATGGAAGTATGTCGCCAAGATCTTCCGAGGACCTCGCCAAGGTCTACTGAAGAGTTGTACACCAAGTCTCACACCGACCACCGGAAGCCAGAACCTCAAGTTCTCCCCCCCGACACCAAAGACCGATCTCGCTGAACCGAACCCCTCGGCGCGCCAACACCTTCGAACCCGAACCCTCGAAGCTAAGATCTTCGACCCCTAATATGTGTGACCCCAATCCCGAGCCTTATTTTATTAAATGCTATATACACTTGTTGCATATTAAATTGTCATGCTTGCATACATACTGTGGTTTAGGGGTATATTGACGATTCACCTAATAAATAAATATGGAGACCATATGCGGGCTTTTCTAGTCCTATATTGGTTCCATTTAAATTTATGTAGCGAACCGAAGCCATGTTTTGTCCTGTTAAGACAACAATTAAATTGCGGGGTAGTTAAATAACTTGAACCATCGAAATAATTGTCGGGACCCTGGTTCCGCTTAATATGGCCTAATTGCATCGCACCTTCGCCATGTCATACATCATACATGCATCATGCCCGATCTTTTGCCGTAGTATTAAATAGTGCATCCGGTGTTTATTCTAGTGTTTTGCTTCTTCGCGGATAAGGCCGTTGAGTTGATGTGAGCTTCGCCCCGATCTTCGGATGAACCTTCGGCAATGTTTTTCAGGCGAGCATCTCCCCCTTTCTACCTATCTTACTTTTATAGTATTTATTCCCTCCTGTTGATCTATTGCTATCTGTGTTGCGATGCTCTAGTTTTCATACCCGTGATATCCCTTGCAGCCTTATATTGCCTTGGACACCTCCTATTACCTGTTGTTTGGTAGATAGTTGGACCTGCGCGTCGTAGTCGCTTGCTCAAGTGCTGTTGCGTGTCGTCAAGTACCACAGTTGTTGGAGTATTGCCGTGTGTTTATTGTTGGAGTTGATCAAGACTTTAATTATTGTTAAACAACTAAAATTGAAGTAGGTAATGCAGAGGCACAGGTGGGCAATAGATGTTATTTGGTTGTTAACCGTCCACTTGTGTCCCGTAGGACCCCGAGTACTTGATACCTGTTCCTTGAATATTCGCGCTATCCACATCCGGGAGGATTATGGGACCCCCCTGAGCCAGAGCTTGATTCATTCTTATTTCTTGGGGCCACAAACTAGTTTAAGGTTTTATTTACTATCCTGTACTTATGCCATGCTTTACTGCTTTATTTACGATTGTGCGAGGAGCACCTGTACTGTTTAGGATCGGGACACGTTTTCGCGGTATCGACAAGCCCAGTCACACTTTCGGGTTCCCAGTCGTTTACAACCGTCCACCCAAACCTTGAGTCCGTCTCGAAGTCAGCTAACTTCGTTGCGGGTGTACTCAATGGGGTGGCCCCCTGAAATATTTCTGAATCTTGTGATTGCTTTGTCGTGAAAGCCTCGTTGGGTTTTGATTTGGTTTTTCCGAGGTTGATCGAGTGTGTGTTGCTATTTGTGCACCCCTGCAGGGTAAAACTTTCTGAAAGCCGTGTCCGCGGTTATGGACGACTTGGAGCACAGTATCTCGATCATAGACAACTATAACTAAAGTAGTGCTATAAATTTGACTTTATAATGACTAGTAATCAGCTTCACTATAATGGAATGGCTAAATAAAATTGCCAACAATTTCTTGTTTGGGTTGTCGCTTGCTACCATTGTACCTGACTAGTAAGTATTGCAACTATAACGGAATGGCTAAATAAAAGTACCAACAACTGCTGGGTTTGGGATATCTCATGCTAATCGTATCTGACTAGTAAGTGTTGCAACTACAACGGAATGTTTAACTAACAGTGCCCACTGCTTATTATATCAGGATGACTATCTATACCTGACTAGTAATTACTGCAACGATAACTGAGTAAATAAAACTGCCAACTGTGTGAGTTCCTCGGCTGACTTCCTCGTTTGGTCTCGAGGGGGAAATACCAGGATGGGTATGCTTGGTGATAGCATTAGGTTGGTTCCGAATAGGTCTTTCTTACCCCTCTCTCTGATAGCCGTCAGTTATATTGAGTCCCTATAGGTTGTTCTAGTGCATGCTGCGCTGCCGCTTCAGTCCACCATACCTATGTAGGCGAGGACCGCCGAATTCTAGCCTCGCCGTGTACTGGCCTCAGTACTGACCGCTATCTCTTTTTCCTTTGCCCTTTGTCGGCACCCCTTTTTGTTTAAGCAGGTTTTGAGATCGACGTCGTTAGCAGGGTTACCCTTCCGGCTTGGCCTGGGCAGGGTTATGGACGCCATTGGTTATTCTTCAGGGCTCTTAGCCCCATTTGCATCTTGTCCGTAGTCGGACGCTCTATCATTTTTAAGGTGATTTGGATCTTTGTATATTATGTCTGTATTCTTGACTCATGAAGTCCTTGTTGCATATATCTGTTCTGTGGATCCCATCGAGGACTGTTGTGTAATGTTATTACTTCGTTTTCCACCCGCACGAAAGTGCCTGGTGGGCACCTTTGAATCGTTTCTATGCGGGTTTGGCGGGTTTCGCTAAAACTTGCATAGGGCCGATTCTGAGGGTGTTACAGAATCCCTCCCCAACTCGGATCCCAAGTGGGCCAGCGGTGGAGGAGGGACTCCTCCCCAACTCAGTTTCCATAACTACTCAACAACATCGAATCCTTAAGTGTCTCTCCCTACGGTTCGTGAATTATGCGGACATGACCGAGACACTTCTCCGATCAATAACCAATAGAGGAATCTGGAAATTCATATGGCTCCCACATATTTCTACGATTACTTTTGTGATCAAATGAACCACTTACATACGATACCAATTTCCCTTTGTCTCACGATAGTTTACTTATCCGAGGTTTTGATCGTCGGTATCTCTGCATACCTAGTTCAACCTCGTTACTGATAAGTACTCTTTTCTCGTTCCCGTGGTATGTGATCCCTTGTGAGCCAGTCACATGCTTGCAAGCTAATTGGATGACATTCCACCGAGAGGGCCCAGAGTATATCTATCCGTCATATGGATGGACAAATCCCACTCTTGATCCATGTGCCTCAACACATACTTTCCGAACACTCAATGCCACCTTTATAGCCACCCAGTTACGGTGTGGTGTTTGATGTCATCAAAGCATCCTTCCGGTGATGGTGATTAACATGATCTCATGGTCGAAGGAATTAGGTTACTATGTATCAGAAAGCTTATAGCAAATGAACTATATTAAATGACTTGATCTTTATGCTACGCTTAACTATAGGAGTATGTCCATCACATCATTCTCCTAATGATATGACCCTGTTGTTAATAACATCTCTATGTTCATGATCAGGAAACCATGATCATATATCAACCAACAAGCTAGTTTAACAAGAGGCTTTACTAGGGACTCTTTTACGTTTACAAATCACACAAGTATTAATGTTTCCTGTTAATACAATTATAGCATGGTATGTAAACATTTATCATAAGTATGAAGATATGATGATAACCACTTTATTATTGCCTCTTGGGCATATCTCCAACAGTCTCCCACTTGCACTAGAGTCAATAATCTAGTTTCAAACCTTTGTGTATTCAACACCTATGGCTTTCTGGCGTCGTATGTACACGATTGCTAGTGGTCAACTGATCTCCGGATCTGACACTTCCAGGTCCGTATGCAATTGCATGTCTTTGCGTCTCTACGCATCACTCATTCTCTAATGAGATGGCTTTGTATAATTTTGGTCCTTTGGTGAGACCTTTAGTTCTTTGGGGTTAAAACATGTTGATAATATTGTCGTACAATATATCTTCATAGTATTATCCCGCTGTGAACTACACCTAGTTTGATAACAAACTACTTGACACAAATGCCCTCTTTTGCTGCTATAATAGCAGTTATATACTTAGCCCTTTTGTTGTAGTATCTGTCACAATGTCTTAACTTTGGAACTCATCAAAATCCATTATGGAACTTACTTTCCATCACATTGTGCCACCCTTAGTTTAGATTGAGATAAACTTAATTTGTACTTCGTGACAAAACTAGTATCAATGTAGTAATTTTACAATGAACTAACCATCTATTTGTCACTTCTACAAATCAATATATTCTTTAGTTCTTCCAAAAGATCATAAGAATATCCTTACTATCGTCCAATGATTATCTTATGAATCATTCTGGTATATGCTCATAACATTTAGAGCATAGGACATATCTGGATTTGTACATATCACAACATGATTGATATAAATACTCTTTGTGATTTCATGCATCAAGTATCAATCTATACTTGAATCTTTGTTTCACTTATCAAGTGTCAATACACTCGAAAATATCATCAATATTGAACTCATTCAATCCTTTCTGTGCGACAAGAACCTTTCTTGTAGTTTCTATGTTGAACTCATTCAATACATCATCTATGTACTTTTGGCACAACCATATTAGCGTCTATTGATGCCAAATATTTGGGTTTTGCCTAAGTCTTTCATCGGGATGAAATTCTTAATATGTGTTAATAAAAGATACATCATTTCCAATCAACAATATGTCTTCCACATAATGTATTAGAAACATGTCTTAGCGCTCCAACTTAATTTCTTGCAAATGCAAGCATCTTCATCGTCTCCGACGAATTTAAACTCCTTTAACAGTTTCATCATAGTGAAGATTCCAACTCTGCGATGCTTACTTCAACCATTGAAGTTTGCATATGCATTTAGCATCCTTTGAATTAACAAAACCCTTTGGACCGTGTCATGCACACGTCCTAGGTAACCCTTCTATTAGAAGAACTTGTTTTGTTTATCCAACACATAACAAAATTATATGTCGTGGTTGCTACATTAATCCGTCTCGACTAAATATCGCTATGAAAGATCAAATCTTGTCATAGTCAACCTTTGAACATTGTTGTGAACTCTTTCCCAACATGTCGACCATTTCATAGATGCGAAACATCCATGTCTATTTATTTATAGATCCAAACACAACTGTAAGGTCTTACACCTGTCTCGAGGGTCCTTCAAGTTCAAACCTTGATTTCTCGTGTATGGAACTATCACGGATTTTATGGCTTCAAGCCATTTTACGGAGTTAGGGCCCATCATCGCTTCTTTGCATGTAGTACGTTCATTATTCTCAAATAATGATTCAACCCTCAAATCTTGGTATTTGATTGCTTACTCGACCTACTTGGTTCAATAGAAACTTTGACCTTCGTAACCACAACCTTTGAGGCACGTGAGCCATGAGCATTGTTGCTGCCTCCGGAACACTTTTCGGTGCTGCACAACTTTGCACATATAGCTAAGGTTCTTTTAACTTTATCAAAGTTCTATTGTCCTCCCACTTAACTTTTCACGAAAAAATTCCTTCTCAAAGAAACTTGACGTTCTAAGCGACAAACACTTTTGTCTTTGGTGTTATGGAGGAATACTTAACTATTATTCAAAATAACATACAAAGATATGTTCATCCGATTTTGGTTGCAAACATCTTTCTTATGCATAGCATACCAATTTTTAAGAAAGGACAACTTGGGTTTTATCCCAAACCATAACTTTATATGGTGTCAATTCAACGGATTATGATGAAGCTCTTTTCAGTGGAAAAACGGTAGTCTATAAAGCTTTTAATCTTTAAAATATAATGACAGTTTTATGAATTACACCTTTGATCTTACCATGTCAAACAAGGTTTAATCACATATCTCGAACGCTCCATACTCTTATGGTGTTTCGGGACATGCAAACCCACAGAACTATTCCTTAAATCTTAGGTATTATGCTAAACTTGTAACTCAAATATCTTCCTTTATGATCTTATCATAAACTATTTATATTCTTGTTACAATGATTTTGCACTTCATCTTGAAAATCTTTGAACTTTTCAAATGTTTCATACTTCATCCTTATTAAGTAAATATTCATATATTCACTCAAATTTTCAGAGAAGGCATATGAAGTTGAAATCCATCGCTCTTGACTACACATAATGGACTTCATACAACAATATGTACAAGTTTCAATAAGCTAGTCATTCGTTCCCTTTTGGCCTATGAACGAAGTTTTAATTATCTCTAGGAAAGTTTCATAAGCGTCATTTGATCAAAAATCAAAAGACTCCAAAATTCCATCCACATGGAGTTTCTTCATGTTTTCTTTCCATTATAATTTAAACGACGATGTCACTTCCTAAGTGATCTTTCAATCAATTTGTCTTTCGACATTTTTAGCACTAGTTTTATGGATGTGATTTCTCCAACGAGATTTGTGAATCATCCATCTTTTATGGATTACGGCAATTATTTGAACAACCCTTTTGTTCTCATAATACCTGATAAAACAAATCTTGAAGGCAATCTTTGATGTTTAACGAGCAACACAATAACCCTTTATTTGTTCTCGATGAACATCATCACATATTCTTTTGCTAGTTACTTAGGCCATTGTAGTTCATGAATTGTGTTGTTTCGTATGACGATTCACACCAACAAATTCAGTATCAAATACTTAAGAACCACATTGTTTAATAAGCAAAGAATATAGACATAACATGTATATCATCTATATACTTAAACTGAACAATTCTAGTCTTTTCTTTTCTGCCATATATTTATGAGATTCTCTTTCAGTATTTCCTTTTCTGTTTGAAAGAATCTATCAATATCAATAGTGGAGTCATACATATGACACATAGTCCAAAGCGTGTATAATTAAATACCAATGTCTTTGGACTTGCACTTTGAAGTAGATCACCATCATCAAATGTTTGGTGTGCTTTCAAATTCCATTCTTTAGTAATCTCTTGGTGTGGTAAATATTTTACCTACATCAAATATTCACCTTTATCATAGAATTATTCATGATCAAGCTACTTTTAGATTATAAAGATGAATCGCGAGTATAATGTTGCTCTCCAAAACCTTTTGGAGGATTAGGAAAACTAGTGTCTCCAACCTTTTGCAAATTCTCATCAAATATGAGAACATGACTTTTGCCATATTATACTCTATCATGCTGCAACCAAAACTTCGTTTCAGATATCACAATATCTTCCACACATCATGGTTTCTGAAACAACTCTTTCAGATCCTAGATAACCTTGATATTAAGACAATTCTTTGAATATCGAGAATCATGGAGACAAACATGATACTCATACACTAACACTTGGAATTGTCACTCTTGATTTAATACCAATTATTAAACTTCATGGAGTAACCGGAACTTACTGAAAGTTTGCAATTGGACTTTTAAACTTTAGATTAACACTTCAAAACAATACGATACCAGTTCGTAAAGTAACTAACCAGAATTCTATAGTTCTATCATCTCAATTATAACTAAGCACAAGGTGGTAAACGGATGCCAATGACTACAACAACTATGCAAATTCACTTTGATTTAATTCTGATAAATAGTGTTCAACTTTTAATCATATTGCCGTTGAACTCCCACTCAAAACAATATCCCTCACATTGTTTTAGTGATCACACGAACCAAATCCACCACAACAAAACCGATCATCACGAGAGTTGATGTAGCTTCAATGGCGAACAATCAACATGTTCATCATATCTACTATATGATTCATGCTTTACCTTTCGGTGATCCGTGTTCCGAGACCATGTCTGTACATGCTAGGCTCGTCAAGATCAAACCTTAGCTTCCGCATGAGCAAATCTGGCTTGCTCACGTTGTATACACTCGCAAAATCTAGCACACCCGATCATCACGTGGTGCTTCGAAACAACGAGCTTTAGCAACGGTGCTTACTAAGGATGAACACTTTAAAACTTGAAATTGTGTGCTTGAGGGATCATCTTATAATGCTACCATCGTGAACTAAGCAATACAAGATGCATAAAAGGATTAACATCACATGCAATTCATAATATGTGATATGATATGGCCTTTCTTCTTGTGCTTCCGATCTCCATCTTCAAGAACGAACATCATCTCCATCATCATCGGTGTGGCGTCAAGGTCAATGGCGCCGCTTCATGGTTGTCTTCCACCAGCATCAACTATTACAACTACTTTGAATAGACACGCGGGTCTGAACAGAATTTAAAGACAACCATATGGCTCCTGCCGGTTGCCAACTTACAATAAGGAACATTGCATACATCAAATATAATCACAATCATGGCCATATCACATCACAGCACACCCCTGCAAAACAAAGTTAGACGCCTCTAATTTTCTTTGCATATTTTACGTGGTTTGGGGCTTTCAATAAGTGTCGCTCTAACTTACGAACAAGAACCACAACATTGATACTAGTATTGTCAATCACCCGTTGTAAATTGAATCTTAACTATGTTGGGAGAAACAGGCACCCGCAAAGCCACTTATGCAATACAAGTTGCATGTCAAGCGTGGAGCAAGTCTCATGAACGATGTCATGTAAGGTTAGCCCGGGCCGCTTCATCCCACCATCCCGCAAGATGCAAAGTACACAAGAAGCAATCGACAACAAAAGCATCAACGCCCACAATGACCATTGTGTTCTACTCGTGCAACAGATCTACATATAGACACGGCTCTGATACCACTGTAGGGGTTCGTAGAATGGAAAACAAAAAATTTCTACCGCATGAACACACAATCAAGATCTAATCTATGATCAAGCCAAGATCTATCTACTAGATTGTAGCAACGAGTCGATAGAGGAACTCACCCTCGAAGATTCCAAAGCGGTTAACAAGAGCAGATTCTCGTGGGTGATGTAGTCGTACACTTGCCGATCTCGAGATCGCGTAGACGATCCTTCCGGCGCTGCGTTCCGGCAGTTCTTCCGCAGTCGGTCACACGTTCGTTACTCGACAAAGACCTTCCTCTCCCTTGGTCCAGCAGGCAGCGGAGGTTGTAGCACTCTCCTCGCGATTCCGGCAGCACAACGGCGTGGTACCGGAAGTAGAGGGGAGATCTCGCAGGGCTTCGCCTTAAGCCGGAGCGAGTATGGTGGACTATGAGAGAGCCCTCGGTGTTCTAGGGTTTAGACACACCAAGGAGGGGTTGCTAGGGCCGGCGGCTAGGGCTTGGAGGTGCCCAAGTCGGCGGCTAGGGGAGAAACCCTAGGCGGCGGCTATGATGGGCGACGACGGCTAGGGTTAGGTTTAAAGGGGGCAAACTTGTGTGCTAGGAGGGGAGCCCTGCCCCTCCTCTTATAGGAGGGAGGCGCCGGCCAAGGGGAGGGGAATCCCTCCCCAACTCGGATCCCAAGTGGGCCGGCGGTGGAGGAGGGACTCCTCCCCAACTCAGTTTCCATAACTACTCAACAACATCGAATCCTTAAGTGTGTCTCCCTACAGTTCGTGAATTATGCGGACATGATCGAGACACTTATCCGATCAATAACCAATAGAGGAATCTGGAAATTCATATGGCTCCCACATATTTCTACGATTACTTTTGCGATCGAATGAACCACTTACATACGATACCAATTTCCCTTTGTCTCACGATAGTTTACTTATCCGAGGTTTTGATCGTCGGTATCTCTGCATACCTAGTTCAACCTCGTTACTGATAAGTACTCTTTTCTCGTTCCCGTGGTATGTGATCCCTTGTGAGCCAGTCACATGCTTGCAAGCTAATTGGATGACATTCCACCGAGAGGGCCCAGAGTATATCTATCCGTCATATGGATGGACAAATCCCACTCTTGATCCATGTGCCTCAACACATACTTTCCGAACACTCAATGCCACCTTTATAGCCACTCAGTTACGGTGTGGTGTTTGATGTCATCAAAGCATCCTTCCGGTGATGGTGATTAACATGATCTCATGGTCGAAGGAATTAGGTTACTATGTATCAGAAAGCTTATAGCAAATGAACTATATTAAATGACTTGATCTTTATGCTACGCTTAACTATAGGAGTATGTCCATCACATCATTCTCCTAATGATATGACCCTGTTGTTAATAACATCTCTATGTTCATGATCAGGAAACCATGATCATATATCAACCAACAAGCTAGTTTAACAAGAGGCTTTACTAGGGACTCTTTTACGTTTACAAATCACACAAGTATTAATGTTTCCTGTTAATACAATTATAGCATGGTATGTAAACATTTATCATAAGTATGAAGATATGATGATAACCACTTTATTATTGCCTCTTGGGCATATCTCCAACAGACATACTCCTGTAGATAAGCGTAGCATAAAGATCAAGTCATTTTAATAGTTCAATTGCTATATGCTTTCTGATACATAGTAACCTAATTCCTTCGACCATGAGATCATGCATATCACCTTCACCGGAAGGATGCTTTGATGACATCAAACACCACACCATAACTGGGTGGTTATAAAGGTGGCATTGAGTGTTCGGAAAGTATTGGTTGAGACAAATGGATCAAGAGTGGGATTTGTCCATCCATATGACGGATAGATATACTCTGGGCCCTCTCGGTGGAATGTCATCCAATTAGCTTGCAAGCATGTGACTGGCTCACAAGGGATCACATATCACGGGAACGAGAAAAGAGTACTTATCAGTAACGAGGTTGAACTAGGTATACAGAGATACCGACAATCATAACCTCGGATGGGATCCGGGATATCACGAGGAGATCCGTAATGGTCCGAAGAATAAGAGTCATATAAGGAAAGTCCTATTTCCGAGTTGGAGAATGGTTCCGGTGTTTTCATCGGGAATGTTCTAGAAGGTTCCGAAATGTCTGGCACTCCGGAGGGGAAGGGTACATGAATGTGTCATATCAATTTGGAATGATTGCATCATGTACTAGGTGTCATCGCTGAACAAAATAAAGGGTTTAATCAAATCCTAGTTTGAAAAGTCAAACGCCAATTTGAAAAGTCAAACGGCTATTTTGGGAAGTGGAGGGAAGTGGGAAACCGAGTTGGGGAGGAGTTCCTCCTCCAACGCCGGCCCACTAGGGATCCGAGTTGGGGAGGGACTCCCTACCCTTGGCCGGCGCCTCCCACCTATAAAGGGAGGAGCAGGGCTGCCCCTCCTAGCACACAAGTTCTCCACCCCAAAACCCTAGCCCGGCGCCGCCACCTCCTGTTGCCGCCGCCTAGGGCTCCCCTAGCCGCCGACTTGGGCAAGCCCCAAGCCCTAGACGCCGGCCCTAGCACCTCCTCCTTGGTGTGTCTAAACCCTAGATCGCTGAGGAGCTCTCTCATAGTCCACCATACTTGCTCCGGCTTAAGGCGAAGCACTGCGAGATCTCCCCTCTACTTCCGGTACCACGCCGTTGTGCTGCCGGAATTGCGAGGAGAGTGCTACAACCTCCGCTGCCTGCTGGAACAAGGGAGAAGAAGGTCTTCGTCGAGTACCGAACGTGTGACCGACTGCGGGAGCGCTGCTGGAACGCAGCGCCGGAAGGATCGTCTACGCGATCTTGAGATCGGGAAGAGTACGACTACATCACCCACGAGAATCCGCTCTCGTTAAACACTTTGGAATCTTCGAGGATTCCATCGACTCGTTGCTACAATCTAGTAGATAGATCTTGGCTTGTTTGTTTGTATGCGATAGAAATTTTTTGTTTTCCATACTACGAAACCCTACAGTGGTATCAGAGCCGTGTCTATATGTAGATCTATTGCACGAGTAGAACACAATGGTCATTATGGGCGTTGATGCTTTTATTGTCGATTGCTTCTTGTGTACTTTGCATCTTGCGGGATGTTGGGATGAAGCGGCCCGAGCTAACCTTACATGACATCGTTCATGAGACTTGCTCCACGCTTGACATGCAACTTGTATTGCATAAGTGGCTTTGCGGGTGCCTGTTCTCCTAGCATAATTAAGATTCAATTTACAAAGGGTAATTGGCAATACTAGTATCAATGTTGTGGTTCTTGTTCGTAAGTTAGAACGACACTTATTGAAATCCACAAACCACATAAAACATGCAAAGAAATTAGAGGCGTCTAACTTTGTTTTGCAGGGGTGTGCTGTGATGTGATATGGCCATGATTGTGATTATATTTGATGTATGCAATGTTCCTTATTGTAAGTTGGCAACCGGCAGGAGCCATATGGTTGTCTTTAATTTTGTTAAGACCCGCGTGTTTTTTCAAAGTAGTTGTAATAGTTGAAGCCGGTGGACGACAACCATGGAGAAGCGTCATTGACCTTGATGCAATGCCGGTGATGATGGAGATCATGTTCGTGCTTGACGATGGAGATCGGAAGCACAAAGAAGAAAGGCCATATCATATCACATATTATGAATTGCATGTGATGTTAATCCTTTATGCATCTTGTATTGCTTAGTTAACAACGGTAGCATTATAAGATGATCCCTCATGCACATGAATTTCAAGTCATAAGTGTTCACCCTTAGTTAGCACCATTGCTAAAGCTTGTTGTTTCGAAGCACCACGTGATGATCGGGTGTGTTAGATTCCGCAAGTGCATACAATATGAGCAAGCCAGATTTGCTCATGCGGAAACTAAGGTTTGATCTTGACGAGACTAGCATGTACAGACATGGTCTTGGAACACGGATCACCGAAAGGTAAAGCATGAATCATATAGTAGATATGATGAACATGTCGATTGTTCGCCATTGAAACTATATCAACTCTCGTGATGATCGGTGTTGATGTGGTGGATTTGGTTCGTGTGATCACTAAAACAATGTGAGGGATATTGTTTTGAGTGGGAGTTCACCTAGATTAATTTAACTATTAATTAGAACTCAATTTGTCATAAACTTAGTCTAAACTATTGCAAATATGTTGTAGATCAATGGCGGCCCCTACCATCAATTTTAATGTGTTCCTAGAGAAAGAAAAGTTGAAAAACAATGGAAGCAACTTCGTGGATTGGTTCCGCAATTTGAGGATTGTCCTCACAGCTGGTAATTTGACCTATGGATTGGATGCACCGCTGGGTGACCCACATGCAGCTATTGCTACCGATGAAGTAAAGAATGTTTACCTCGCTCGGAAGACTCAGTACTCCACATTTCAGTGTGCTATCTTGTATGGTTTAGAATCGGAGCTTCAGAAAAGGTTTGAGAATTCAGACCCACATGATATTGTCCGTGATCTCAAATTGATCTTTGAGACTCACGCGGCAATTGAGAGCTATGAGGCTTCTGAAAAGTTCTTTAACTGCAAGATGGAAGAGGGCATCTCCGTTAGTGAGCATGTTCTTAAGATGTCTGGGCACACAAACAAACTTCAAATCTTGGGTATAGTGATTCCTAATGCTTTGGGGATTTACCGTGTCCTCCAATCACTACCACCAAGTTACAAGAACTTTGTGATGAACTACAATATGCAAAACATGAACAAGCAGTTGCCAGAACTCTTTGCCATGTTGAAATCTGCAGAAGTGGAGATCAAGAAAGAGCACCAAGTGTTGATGGTCAATAAGACCACCAAATTCAAGAAAGGCAAGTCTAAGCAAAAGGGACACTTCAAGAAGGGTGGTAAGAAAGTTACCGCGCCAACGAAGAAGACCAAGGCTGGACCTAAGCCTGATACTGAGTGCTTTTACTACAAGGGAGAAGGTCACTGGAAGCGGAATTGCCCAAAGTACTTGGCGGATTTGAAGAACGGCAACATCAAGAAGAAAGGTATATCCGATATACATGTTATTGATGTGTATCTCACTAGTACTCGTAGTAGTGCCTGGGTATTTGATACTGGTTCGGTTGCTCATATTTGTAACTCGAAACAGGTGCTGCAGAATAAACGGAAGCTAGCGAAGAACGAGGTGACGATGCGCGTGGGAAACGGATCAAAGGTTGATGTGATCGCGGTCGGCACGCTACCCCTTCATCTACCATCGGGATTAGTTTTATACTTAAATAATTGTTATTTGGTGCCTGCGTTAAGCATGAACATTATATCGGGATCTTGTTTATTGCGAGACGGTTATTTGTTTAAGTCCGAGAATAATGGTTGTTCGATTTATATGAGTAATATGTTTTATGCACATGCACCTTTGATAGATGGTCTATTCTTATTGAATCTCGATAGTGGAAATACACATATTAATAACATTGAGGCTAAATGTTTGAAATCGAGCGATAATTCGACCTATATGTGGCACTATCGACTTGGTCACATTGGAGTGAAGCATATGAAGAAACTCCATTCCGATGGACTTCTTGAATCACTTGATTTCGAATCACTTGAAAGATGCGAAGCATGTCTGATGGGTAAAATGACTAAGACTCCATTTTCTGGTATGATGGAGCGAGCTACGGACTTGTTGGAAATCATACATACCGATGTGTGTGGTCCAATGAGTGTAGCATCGCGCGGTGGTTATCGTTATGTTCTTACCTTCACGGATGACATGAGTAGATATGGGTATATCTATTTCATGAAACATAAGTCCGAAACTTTCGAGAAGTTTAAGGAATTTCAAAGTGAGGTAGAGAATCAACGTAACAAGAAGATTAAATTTCTACGTTCTGAGCGTGGAGGTGAATATCTAAGTTACGAGTTTGGCGAGCATTTGAAGAAATGCGGAATACTTTCACAATTGACACCGCCGGGAACACCACAGCGTAATGGTGTGTCCGAACGTCGTAATCAAACTCTCTTAGATATGGTTCGTTCTATGATGTCACTTACAGATTTACCGCTATCATTTTGGGGTTATGCATTAGAAACAGCCGCATTCACTTTAAATAGGGCACCATCTAAATCCGTTGAAACGACACCATATGAATTATGGTTTGGGAAGAAAACTAAATTGTCGTTCCTTAAAGTTTGGGGATGCGAAGCCTATGTAAAGAAGTTACAGCCGGACAAGCTTGAACCCAAAGCGGAAAAATGCGTCTTCATAGGATACCCGAAGGAAACTATTGGGTATACCTTCTATCATAGATCCGAAGGAAAAATCTTTGTTGCCAAGAATGGATCCTTTCTAGAGAAGGAATTTCTCTCGAAAGAAGTGACTGGAAGGAAAGTAGAACTCGACGAGGTTGTCGAACCTTCTCTCAAACTTGCGAGTAGCGCAGCACCGGAAGAAGTTCCTGTGGTGCCTGCACCAATAAGAGAGGAAGCTAATGATGATGATCATGAAACTTCGGTTGTAGTTGCTACAGAGCCTCGCAGGTCAACGTGTACTCGTACCACTCCTGATTGGTATGATCCCGTTATGAGTGTCATGTTGGTGGACAACACCGATGACCCTGCGACATATGAGGAAGCGATGATGAGCCCAGATTCCAATAAATGTCAAGAAGCCATGAAATCCGAGATTGGATCCATGTACGAAAACCAAGTATGGACTTTGGTGGACTTACCGGATGGCCGGAAGGCTGTCGAGAACAAATGGATTTTCAAGAAGAAAACAGATGCTGATGGTAATGTTACTGTCTATAAAGCTCGACTTGTCGCAAAAGGGTTTCGACAAATTCAAGGAGTTGACTACGATGAGACTTTCTCACCAGTAGCGAAGCTAAAGTCTGTGAGGATTATGTTAGCAATCGCTGCATATTATGATTAGATATGGCAGATGGATGTCAAAACAGCATTCCTCAATGGAGACATTGATGAAGAGTTGTATATGATGCAACCCAAAGGTTTTGTCGATCCTAAAGATGCTAACAAGGTATGCAAACTTCAACGGTCCATCTATGGATTGAAGCAAGCATCCCGAAGTTGGAATCAACGTTTTGATAAGGTGATCAAAAGTTTGGTTATATACAAACTTATGGAGAATCTTGTATTTACAAGAAAGTGAGTGGGAGCTCTATAGCATTCTTAATACTATATGTAGATGACATATTGTTGATTGGGAATGATGTACACCTTCTTAATAGTGTCAAGGAATATTTGAATAATAGTTTTTCAATGAAGGATCTTGGCGAAACAGCTTACATATTAGGCATAAAGATTTATAGAGATAGATCGAGACGCCTAATATCATTGTCACAAAGTACATATTTGGACAAAGTTCTAAAGAGGTTTGGAATGGAAGATAGCAAGAAAGGGTTCTTGCCCATGTTGCCCAATACGACCTTGAGTAAAACTCAAAGTCCGACAACGGCGGAAGATAGAGAAAGGATGAGTAAGACTCCCTATGCCTCAGCCATTGGATCTCTAATGTATGCCATGCTATGTACTAGACCCGACATTGCATATGATGTTAGTTTAACTAGCAGATATCAAAGTGATCCAGGAGTGGATCATTGGACAGCGGTCAAAAACATCCTTAAGTACTTGAGAAGAACTAAGGATATGGTTCTTTCTTATGGAGGTGATGAACAACTCGTTGTTAATGGTTACACCGATGCTAGTTGGAACACCGATCCGGATGATTCTAAATCACAATCTGGATACGTATTTACTTTGAATGGTGCAGTTAGCTGGAGGAGTGCAAAGCAAAGCGTTGTGGCGAGATCTTCAACTGAATCGGAATACATGGCTGCTTCGGAGGCTTCACAAGAAGCGATATGGATGAAAGAGTTCATTACAGAGCTGGGTGTGGTTCCTAGTGCGCTGGACCCAATGTCTATCTACTGTGATAACATGGGCACCATAGCCAATGCGCAAGAACCAAGGTCACACAAGAAGCTGAAGCACATCAAGCTACGTTTTCACGCTAGTCGAGAACATGTCCAAGATGGGGACATAAAGATTTGCAAAGTACACACAGATCTGAATGTGGCGGATCCGTTGACTAAACCTCTCCCGAGGGCAAAACATGACCAACACCAAACTGCCATGGGTGTTCGGTATATTACCTTGTAATCTAGATTAGATGACTCTGGTGCAAGTGGGAGACTGTTTGAGATATGCCCTAGAGGCAATAATAAATGTAGTTATTATTATATCTTTGTATTTATGATAAATGTTTACATTCATACTATAATAGTATTAACAAGGAAACATTAATACTTGTGTGATTTGTAAACTTAAAAGAGTCCCTAGTAAAGCCTCTTTATATTACTAGCTTGTTGGTTAATAAATGATTGTGGTTTCCCTATCATGAACATTGAGATGTTATTAACATCAAGATCATATCGTTAGGAGAATGATATGGTGGACATACTCCTGTAGATAAGCGTAGCATAAAGATCAAGTCATTTTAATAGTTCAATTGCTATATGCTTTCTGATACATAGTAACCTAATTCCTTCGACCATGAGATCATGCATATCACCTTCACCGGAAGGATGCTTTGATGACATAAAACACCACACCGTAACTAGGTGGTTATAAAGGTGGCATTGAGTGTTCGGAAAGTATTGGTTGAGACACATGGATCAAGAGTGGGATTTGTCCATCCATATGACGGATAGATATACTCTGGGCCCTCTCGGTGGAATGTCATCCAATTAGCTTGCAAGCATGTGACTGGCTCACAAGGGATCACATATCACGGGAACGAGAAAAGAGTACTTATCAGTAACGAGGTTGAACTAGGTATGCAGAGATACCGACGATCATAACCTCAGATAAGTAAAGTATCGTGAGACAAAGGGAAATTGGTATCGTATGTAAGTGGTTCATTCGATCGCAAAGTAATCGTAGAAATATGTGGGAGCCATATGAATTTCCAGATTCCTCTATTGGTTATTGTTCGGAGAAGTGTCTCGATCATGTCCGCATAATTCACGAACCATAGGGAGACACACTTAAGGATTCGACGTTGTTTGAGTAGTTATGGAATGATGAGAAAGAGACCGAATGTTGTTCGGAGTCTCGGATGGGATCCGAGATATCACGAGGAGATCCGGAATGGTCCGGAGAATAAGATTCATATAAGGAAAGTCCTATTTCGGAGTTGGAGAATGGTTCCGGTGTTTTCATCGGGAATGTTCTAGAAGGTTCCGGAATGTCCGGCACTCCGGAGGGGAAGGGTACATGAATGTGTCATATCAAGTTGGAATGATTGCATCATGTACTAGGTGTCATCGCTAAACAAAATGATGGGTTTAATCAAATCCTAGTTTGAAAAGTCAAACGCCAATTTGAAAAGTCAAACGACTATTTTGGGAAGTGGAGGGAAGTGGGAAACCGAGTTGGGGAGGAGTTCCTCCTCCACCGCCGGCCCACTAGGGATCCGAGTTGGGGAGGGACTCCCTCCCCTTGGCCGGCGCCTCCCACCTATAAAGGGAGGGGCAGGGCTGCCCCTCCTAGCACACAAGTTCTCCACCCCAAAACCCTAGCCCGGCGCCGCCACCTCCTGTTGCCGCCGCCTAGGGATCCCCTAGCCGCTGACCTGGGCAAGCCCCAAGCCCTAGCCTCCGGCCCTAGCACCTCCTCCTTGGTGTGTCTAAACCCTAGATCGCCGAGGAGCTCTCTCATAGTCCACCATACTCGCTCCGGCTTAAGGCGAAGCCCTGCGAGATCTCCCCTCTACTTCCGGTACCACGCCGTTGTGCTGCCGGAATTGCGAGGAGAGTTCTACAACCTCCGATGCCTGCTGGAACAAGGGAGAGGAAGGTCTTCGTCGAGTACCGAACGTGTGACCGACTGCGGGAGCGCTGCCGGAATGCAGCGCCGAAAGGATCGTCTACGCGATCTTGAGATCGGGAAGAGTACGACTACATCACCCACGAGAATCCGTTCTCGTTAAACACTTTGGAATCTTCGAGGGTGAGTTATTCCATCGACTCGTTGCTACAATCTAGTAGATAGATCTTGGATTGTTTGTTTGTATGCGATAGAATTTTTTTGTTTTCCATACTACGAAACCCTACAAACACCACGCGAAGGTTTCGCATTGTTTCGATCGTTTTTGAATTTTTTATGCTCGTTTTAATCTATCATCAAAATTTATCGAACGACGGGCATGAAGATTCTTAGCTCGGGGCCAAGCCTCGCTAAACTTTCATTGGATCTTTGATAAAATAGCATATTGTGAACTTGTAAAAAAACATGAGTATCAGATCATGTACCTGTAGTTCATATATCACCCACTTTCTACCGATTCGGCAGAAATTTGTCTTTTTCACCAGGGGTGGACGGAAAGAATTCGGATCCCCTGTTGGGACATTGTCCATATAAGGTGGTATAGTATTTTTGTAAAATATGATGGTAGCATTTTTGAATTAGCCATTTGGTGGTTGCTTCACAAAACCGTATGTATTTTATGCTCGGAAATTGAAAAATGCTTTTTTAGTACGATGAAAAAGAAAACTTCCTCCTGCAACATTGTTCGACATCCCATTATGCACATGTATGCACAATATGGGCACATTATCAAAAAATATGCCTCGATTCTAGCCATAACATTGGTCATTTGACCCGAAAGCCAAGAAACCTCGAATGGGATAGGTAATTGTGAAGGTTTTTTCAGACATAATCAATATAGCAGGTTTGATCTTTTTCCTTGTAACTATGTCACATAATATGGCACCACACGAAGGTTTCGCATTGTTTCGATATTTTTTAATTTTTATGCCCGTTTTAAACTATCGTCAAACTTTGTCGAACAACGGGAATGAAGATTCTTAGCTCGGGGTTGAGCCTCGCTAAACTTGCATTGGATCTTTGATAAAATAGCATATTGTGAACGTAAAAATAATTTTTGTAAAAAAACATGAGCATCAGATCATGTACCTATAGTTCATATCTGATCCACTTCCTACCGATTCAGCAAGAATTTGTCTTTTTCACCAGGAGTGAACGAAAAAGTTTCGGATCCCCCTGTTGGGACATTGTCCATATAAGATAGTCTAGTATTTTTGTAAAATATGGTGGTAGCATTTGAATTAGCCATTTGGTGGTTGCTTCACAAAACCGTTCGGTTTTTTATGCTCGGAAAATGAAAAATGGTTTTTTGGTGCGACGAAAAGGAAAACTTTCTCCTGCAACATTGTTCGCCATCCCATGATGCACATATATGCACAATATGGACATATTATCACAAACCATGCCTTGATTCTAGCCATAACATTGGTCATTTGACCCGAAAGCAAAGAAACTTCGAATGAGATAGATCATTTTGTGAAGGTTTTTTCGAGACATAATCAATATACCAAGTTTGATATTTTTCCTTCTAACTATGTCACATAATATGACACCACGCGAAGGTTTTTCATTGTTTTGATCGTTTTTGAATTTTTTATGCCCGTTTTAAAATATATATAATATTTTATGTTTCACTTAATTTTATTTACAAATGTGTAATATTTAAGTGTAGATAGATAGATCTTATTTTTCTGCAAATTTTGATATATTATTTGTATTTTTTCAAACTAGAATGATTTAGTTATGATTTTATAAAGTTTAATGAGGTAAAAGAAAAAATAACTACGCCGAGGGCAGCCGTCGGCGTAGCATAGGATACGCCGAGGGACAATTCTACGCGAACGGCTGCTTGGCGGGGCTGGCTTAGACGATGGCTACGCCGACGTGGCCGTCGACGTAGCTTCCCTATTTCTGTAGTGGATGCTTGATGTGGTGGGTAGCAGCGCGCGCTGTCGATCAAACCAATGTGCAAATTTGGCCAAAATCTAGTGTGTTACGTTGTTTCAGCAGGCAACATGATGCATTGAGCACGCAAAACGAATGTTCAAATTGAAAAAGGAACAAGAAACTAGCAAGCTAGCATATGCTGAAGAAGAACTCGGTCGTCGGGCCAAGAATTATTCCTGCGCGTACGTACTGCGCCGATCGAGATCAGCAGACGAGTCCGCTCTTCTTCTTAGCGACCAGCCTCCGCCAGTATGTGGCCACCTCCTTCTCGATCTGGTGCACGGTCTTCTTTACCGGCTCGGCGGCGACGTGCCCCCTCTTGGCGGCGTGCGCGTCCATCTCCCCCATCACCTTGTTGAGGTCGGCGATGAGGCGCTCGGCGAGGCTGCGGCTGAAGTCCTCGCGGATGACGACGCGCATGACGGCGATGTGCTCGGCGTCGGCGGGCATGGTGTACGCCGGCACGATCCAGCCGAAGCGGCGCAGGCTCTCCACCACCTCGAACACCGTGTACCGGGACGAGTCCTTGAGGGAGAAGGCGACCAGGGGCACGCCCGATTCCTTGGACACCACGTCGAAGTAGCCCATGTTGGCGACGCCCTCCCGGAGCACCGTCGCGTTGTCCCGGCAGTTCTGCATGATGCCCTTGTAGCCCTGCATTGGATTTGCCACGTACGTACGGCGACAAAACATTAATTACTCCTGCTAGCTGCGACGGTACGTACTGCTGCGACACTAGCTTCTTGGTTAATATAAGGGCCGGGATTACCTCGAACCCTAGACGGATGAGTTGATAATACTGCGCAATGATCTGGCTGGCACCTATACATGAGACGTACGGAGCAGAGATGAACAAACTTAGCCTTTCTCACTGAACACCTAATTAATTAATTAACCGATCGGTTGGATCAACAATGTGCTAGCTAGCTAGTGTACGTACCTTTGGAGAAGTTGAGCGTGAAGGTTGGCTGGTCCGCGCCGAGGTAGTTGATGTGGAAGATGAGCTCGTCGGGCAGGTCTTCCTTGTTTCTCCAGATGACCCACCCGACGCCGGCGTAGACGAGGCCGTACTTGTGGCCGCTGACGTTGATGCTCTTCACCAGCGGCAGCCGGAAGTCCCACTCCAGCTCCGGGTAGATGAAGGGCGCGATGAAGCCGCCGCTCGCCGCGTCCACGTGGATGGGCGTGTCCCACCTGATATCATCGTCGATCCACCAAATTAATAAAACCCCCAAGGTATATACGGCCGGCCGGCCGGCCGGCGCGCGCTCGATTCCGGTTTGTTTGTGGTAAGGTAATTAATGCATGTGTGCGTATATATACCCTGTCTCTGCATTCTTGGCGACGAGGAGGTCGTTGAGCGTCTTAACGTCCTCGAACTCGCCGTTGAGGGTGGAGCCGAGGATGGCGGCGACGCAGATGGTGTTCTCGTCCACCATCTCCGCGGCCTTCGCCGGGTCCATCACGTAGTACCCTTCCCTCAGCTTCACCTCCTTGAGCTCCACCTCGAAGTACCGCGCGAATTTCTCCCAGCACACCTGTTGCGCAATCAGGAGATCGCGATCAGGTTGATCCTGAAGTCGATCGTGAGAATGTATCTACTCTACTCGCGCGATCAATTACCTGGACATTTGCGCCGGTGACGATGTTGGGCTTGTCGTAGGGCTTGCCCGCGGCCTTCATCTTGTTCTGCCACTTCCTCTTGAACGCCAGCCCGGCCAGCATGATGGCCTCCGAGGAGCCGACGGTGCCCACCCCGACCGCCGTCTCGTCGTCGCCGATCGGCGCGTTGAAGAGATGCGCGATCATGTTCACGCACCGGTTCTGTTTCAAATTGATCACGTATAAAAACCCGATCGATCGCGTTTACGACGAAGGTCTACACCGATTGATCTAGAAAATAGAAAATACGGTACTACCTGGAGCTCTGTGGTTACGGGGTACTCGTCCATGTCGACGTAGTTCTTGTTGATGGATCCCTGGATGAGCTTGTCGCACTCGGGCTCCATCCAGGTGGTGACGAAGGACGCCAGGTTCAGCCGCGGGTTCCCGTCCAGCATCAGCTCGTCGTTGATGATCTGGTACGCCGCGTCCTTGGGGATCGACTGCTCCGGCATCTTGAACCTGCCACACCACCCACGCTACCTCTCGCATCAACAAAGCCAGCTTGAACCTCGATCGATCGATCGATGGATCTGCAGCACTAGTGTACGTACCTCGGGAGCGCGGTGCGCACGTAGCGCGACGCGAAGGTGGAGGAGATGAGGGACTCGCCGGGGTTCGTCTGCGTCCTAGACAGCGCCATTTCGCTCTGCGCGCGGCCTGGTACTGGACGACGCTCGATCAGTTCACCGTGAATGGAGCAGTGTGGGGGGTTTCACAGGCCGATCGATGCAGCAGGGTTGCAGCCTTGCAGGTGGTGGCTCTTGTTTCTATAAAAAGCCAGAGGAAGGGGGCGATGTGGTGGAGGCCAGCAGGGCCCCGGTTCTTTGGGAGGGAGGAACGAACGAAGGGGGGCCGCATCCGATCCACGCACGCCATCCGCTCGCACGTCCCGCCTCTCTGCACGGCTTCCGGCGCTGGACTCGGCTGCTTCTCTGCGCTCGCCCTGATCTGCTCGTAGCCGTGTGGGAGGGAATACAGCAACTTGTCTTTGACCATCTGAAACTTTCTGCTGCCTGATACAGATACAGTATATTATCTTGAGTTCTTCACGTACGTGCCATACAGATACAGTATCACATTTCTACCACCGTGTCAACATTCCAGGACCAGGAGCGCTCTCGTCGAATCACACGATCGATGCAACCGAGATGTTTCTGTCTGCTTACGTTCTGCATTTGTGCTCGAGATGAATTTGGGTATGGACTGCTGTGGGCAGAATGTACGCCTAGTTTGTTTTCGCACCACTGATGTCTAAGCAATTTTTTTGATAAAGAGCGCTTTATTACTTAAAATGTTTAAGCCTTACTCCTAGTCTCTGCATAACTAGAATGCACGATCAAATCCAGAAGTCACAAATAAGAAAAATAAACAAAAAAGCGCAATGCAAGTAATCATCTAAAAAACTGACCTCCAAGGAAATATATGCGCTTTACTAACTTGGCAGAAGCAATGACCCTATTGGTACTACTCCATATCTGATATGAGTGTATGAAAAAGAATACACAAAGTGTAATACTAAATATCTTCTATAGCCCGCTTAATCACAACCTTTTGAAAGGTTGTGATTATGCTTGAACTCACCAAGATTCTTGACTGCCGATGCCTTCCCAAAACCATCCGCAACTTCTCTCGGCACTTGGCAGCTACATCGAGGGGCAAAGTGGAAACAATGCGAGCTACGACGAACAAGCGGGTAGGTCGTTGGATGATGAATGAGCGGGCGGCTGACACGATGGGATCTTCACGAGCGGGGGCGTGAAGATCATTCCCATGGGTAGTGGCGACATCTATCCACCTTGGATCTGCGTTGGCATCTTCTTTGCTACGATCACCAAAGTGTTGATGGGGGGTCATGAGATCGTTCCCAAAGAATACCAGATAGGATCTAGTGATTATATCTCGCATGCTCGTGTCAAGTCGAGGAGATCCTAGGGAGTACTAGAAGCGGAGAAGTATGTGTGTCGGACGGTTGGCATTTTGCAAAGTGTTCTCGATGAGTGGGGGCATTGACACTAACAAACTTGATTGCTCTTGATCTCCGTGTCTCAGCTTCCGGGGTGAAAATCCTAGGTCTGACCTTTAGTGGTTACACCTGTCGATGGTGTCTCCTAGTCATTTTTTTGTTGAAGGCATTGTCAGGAGATTGGACCTTCTCCAAGGTGAAATCCCAGGATCTGACCATACTAGTGAGACCGGACACCAACAATCTTTGTGCATTTTTACCTTCCCGGAGGCATCGTTTTGGAGAAGCTTATTCCGATTCGAGGTTTCATAACCACTGGCGTTGCTATTGCTGCTCGAGTCTCTGGTTGCTTCGGTTGGATCGTGGTTTTGTTTTCATTCTTCCTTTGTTTTTCGGTTGTGTGCATCCTCGATTTTTAGACTTGCTCTAGTCATTATGTTGTTGCAGAGGTTGAGCGTAATTGATATTATTTTGGTATTAATATATTCCCTTTATCAAAAAATCAGCAACTTGATCTTTGTTAGATATAAACATGATGTCTAGCATTTTATTTGCAACCCCCTCTCGATTAAAGTGATAATCAATCTCAATATAATTTGTCCTTGCATGAAAGATATGATTTGCTGACAAATAAGTAGCACCTAAATTGTAACACCAAAAGCATGGTTTTTATTTTAACCAAAGGCCAACTTCCCCAAGTGGAGTCTCAATCCATATCATTCAGCTTTAGTATTTGCCAAAGCCTTGTATTTATCTTCAATACTTGATCTTGAAATTGTAGCTTGTTTTCTTCCACTCCATGAGACCAAGTTTGGTATAAGAAATATAGCGAAACCTCTAGTAGACCTTCTATCTTCAAGACATTAATCGGAAACATTAATACTTGTGTGATTTATAAACTTATTAGAGTCCCTAGTAAAGCCTGTTTATAATACTAGCTTGTTGGTTGATAGATGATCATGGTTTCCTGATCATGAACATTGAGATATTATTAACAACAAGATCATATCATTAGGAGAATGGTATGATAAACATACTCCTATAGATAAGCGTAGCATAAAGATCAAATCATTTTATTAGTTCGTTTGCTATAAGCTTTATGATACATAGTAACCTAATTCCTTCGACCATGAGATCATGCTAATCACCATCACCGGAAAGATGCTTTGATGACATCAAACACCACTTCGTAACTGGGTGGTTATAAAGGTTGCATTGAGTGTTCAAAAAGTATGTGTTGAGGCACATAGATCAATAGTGGGATTTGTCCATCCATATGACAAATAGATATACTCTGGGCCCTCTCGGTGGAATGTCATCCAATTAGCTTGCAAGCATATGACTAGCTCACAAGGGATCACATATCATAGGAAGGAGTAAAGAGTACTTATCGGTAACGAGGTTGAACTAGGTATGGAGAGATACCGACAATCAAACCTCGGATAAGTAAAATATCGTGAGACAAGGGGAAATTGGTATCGTATGTAAGTGGTTCATTCAATCGCAAAGTAATCGTAGAAATATGTGGGAGCCATATGAATTTCTAGATTCCTCTATTGGTTATTGATTGGATAAGAGTCTCGGTCATGTCTTCATAATTCACGAACCGTAGGGAGACACACTTAAAGATTCAATGTTGTTTAGTAGATATAGAATGTAAGTAGGAAAACCTAATGTTGTTCGGAGCCTCGGATGGGATCCGGGATATCACGAGGAGATTCAGAATGGTCCGGAGAATAAGATTCATATAAGGAAAGTCCAATTCCGGAGTTCGGGAATGATTCCAGTGTTATTCACCGGAATGATCTAGAAGGGTCACCGGACCGGAAGGGAAAGGGTACATGAATGTGTCATGACTAAGTGGAATGATTGCATCATGTCCTAGGTCACTTGGCTGAGCGTTTAAAAGAAACAAATTAAACTCCAAAATTAAAAGTCAAACTAGGACAATGTTTCCTGGTGGAGGAAAGAGAGAATCCTTCTCTCCCTCCACCACACTGATACGTCGGAAACGTATCTATAATTTTTGATGTTCCATGCTTGTTTATTATCTACTTTGCTTTTCTTTATCCACACTTTGAGGTGCTTTTTATATGTTTTCTGGTACTAACCTACTAACAACTTGCCATAGTGCCAGTTACCTGTTTTCTGTTGTTTTTGGTTCCAGAAAAGCTAGTAAGGAAATATTCTCAGAATTGGACGGGACAAAAGCCAAAGTCAATATTTCACCAAGGAGAACACGGAGTCCAGAGGAGAGACGGAGGGGCGCCACAGGCCAGCCACACCCCCAAAGGGCGGGTCCACCCTAGGCCGCGCCTGGATAGGGTGTGGGCCCCCTGGCCGCCCTCCTGCCTCGCCTCTTCGCCTATAAGAAGCCCCCGATGCTTAAAACCTAAGTACCCGATCAATATTCCACGAAACCGTCTGTAGCCGCCGCCACCATCGTCCCTAGATCGGGGGGAATCCGAAACTCTTCCCGACACCCTCCTGATAGCGCCCGGTGTTGACGTGGGAGCGCTTCGTTGGAAACCCCAAGAGCAAGGTGTGATGAGCACAACAGCAAGTCTTCCCTCACTAGAGACCGCGGTTATCGAACCAGAAGGAGGAAGGAAACGTCTCAAAGGTGTTGCACGCAACGTGGAAACCTGATCAACACAAACTCAAGACTTTGCCCCAACGAATCAGTGAGGTTGTCAAGCTCACCGGTTTGCTATAACAAAGGATTAAACATATGGTGTGGAAGGTAATGGTTTGCAGCAAGTAAACAAGTAATAGTGGAAGATGTATCAATGGTAAAGATTGGACCGGGGTCCATAGTTCACTAGAGGTGCTCTCTTTAGATAAACAACATGGCATGAAGGATCAACAAATTACAGCAGGGCAATTGACAGGAACTGAGCAAGGCATAACAATGCAATTACTATGCAGAAAGATCCTATGAGATTCGATTGGGTAATACAACAAGATACATAGACCGCCATCCAACTGCATCTATAACGAGAAGTCCATCTTCAGGTTATCATCCGAACCCCCTCCAGTATTAAGTTGCAAGCAACAGACAACTGCTGTAAGCAAAGTGTGTAAGGTAAACAATCCACATGTTCTATGAACAAGAGACCGTTGTTTTCTCCCTAGTAGCAACAACACATCTACAACCGAAGAGATTATTGTCACTTCCCTTGGAAACTAGAGGCATGAACCCACTATCGAGCGTAAATACTCCCTCTTGGAGTCACTAGCAACTACTTGGCCAACATAGCTACTAACAACAGAGAGCATGGAAGATCACAAACAACACAGACATGATACAATCATAAAGACAAAACCATTAATCAAACCAACATAATAATCTCAATATCCATCGGATCCCCGTAAACACAACATGCATGATTACAAATAGATTAGATCTTGATCATGAACAGAGCTCACAAGATCTATACATGAAAGAACAAAGGAGGAGATACAACCATCTAGATACTACATGGACCCATAGTCCAAGGTGGAACTACTCACGCATCATACCGGAGAGAAGGCCTCCGGGATGATCTCCCCTCTGGCAGGGTGCCGGGAAGAACTTCAGATCCCCCGATCTAGGGACGATGGTGGCGGCGGCTACAAACGGTTTTGTGGATATTTGATTGGGTGCTTAGGGATTCTGCATCGAGGGCTTCTTATAGGCGAAGGGGGAGGCCGAGGCGGCGACCAGGTGGGTCAAACCCTACCCAGGCGCGGCCCCTCCCCTGGCCGCGCCTAGGGGGGTTTGGCCGCCCTGGCACGCTTTCTCGTCTCCCCTCTGGACTTCTTGTTCCCCACGGAAAGTAATTGACTTTGATGTTTGTCCCGTCCAATTCCGAGAATATTTCTTTACTAGCTTTTCTGAAACCATAAACATCAAAAAACAGACAACTGGCACTGTGGCAACTTGTTAATAGGTTAGTACCAGAAAACATGTAAAAATCACCTCAAAGTGTAAACAAGTAAATCAAAGTAGATACTAAACAAGCATGGAGCATCAAAAAATGTAGATACATTTCCGACGTATCATCATCCCCAAGCTTTGTAGGGGTTCGTAGCAAGGAAAACAAAAAAATTTCTATCGCATACAAACAAACAAGCCAAGATCTATCTACTAGATTGTAGCAACGAGTCGATGGTATAACTTACCCTCAAAGATTCCAAAGCGTTTAACGAGAGCGGATTCTCGTGGGTGATGTAGTCGTACTCTTTCCGATCTCAAGATCGCGTAGACGATCCTTCCGGCGCCACGTTCCGGCAGCGCTCCCGCAGTCGGTCACACGTTCGGTACTCGACGAAGACCTTCCTCTCCCTTGTTCCAGCAGGCAGCGGAGGTTGTAGCACTCTCCTCGCGATTTCGGCAGCACAACGGCGTGGTGCCGGAAGTAGAGGGGAAATCCCGCAGGGCTTCGCCTTAAGCCGGTGCGAGTATGGTGGAGCTTATGAGAGAGTCTATTAGTGGTCTAGTAATTAGACACACCAATTAGAAGGCTCTAAACCAATTAGAAGGCTCTAAACCGCTGGCTAAAGCAATTAGAAGCTCTAAACCAAAACGGCTCTAAACCGGAGATTTAGAGGTGGAAACTTGTGTGTCTAGGAGGGGAGCCCTGCCCCTCCTTTTATAGATGGGGAGGCGCGGCCAGGGGAGGGGAGTCCCTCCCCAAGTCGGCCTTGGGTGGCGCGCCGGCTTGGGGAGGAGACTCCTCCCTCAAGTCGGTTCCCAACTCCTCTTTCTTGTTTCCCACAGTTTCTTGTTTTAGCCGTTTGACTTTCAAACTGGACATTTGACTTTTCTGTTTTAGGATTCAATTTAATCCTTTATTTGGGACAGCAAGAACACTTAGTACATGATGCAATCATTCCAATATGTAATGACACATTCATGTACCCTTCCCCCCCCCCGGAGTGCCGGACAATCCGGAACCTTCTAGAACATTCCCGATGAAAACACCGGAATCATTCCGCTACTCCGAAATGGGACTTTCCTTATATGAATCTTATTCTCCGGACCATTCCGGATCACCTCGTGATATCCCGGATCCCATCCGAGACTCCGAACAACATTCGGTCTCTTTCTCATAATACCATAACTACTCAAAACAACGTCGAATCCTTAAGTGTGTCTCCCTACGGTTCGTGAATTATGCGGACATGATCGAGACACTTATCCGAACAATAACCAATAGAGGAATCTGGAAATTCATATGGCTCCCACATATTTCTACGATTACTTTGCGATCGAATGAACCACTTACATACGATACCAATTTCCCTTTGTCTCACGATATGTTACTTATCCAAGGTTATGATCGTCGGTATCTCCGCATACCTAGTTCAACCTCGTTACTGATAAGTACTCTTTTCTCGTTCCCGTGATATGTGATCCCTTGTGACCAAGTCACATGCTTGCAAGCTAATTGGATGACATTCCACCGAGAGGGCCCATAGTATATCTATCCGTCATGTGGATGGACAAATCCCACTCTTGATCCATGTGTCTCAACCAATACTTTCCAAACACTCAATGCCACCTTTATAACCACCCAGTTACGGTGTGGTGTTTGATGTCATCAAAGCATCCATCCGGTAAAGGTGATATGCATGATCTCATGGTCGAAGGAATCAGGTTACTATGTATCAGAAAGCATATAGCAATTGAACTATTGAAATGACTTGATCTTTATGCTACGCTTGTCTATAGGAGTATGTCCACCATATCATTCTCCTAACGATATGATCTTGTTGTTGATAACATCTCAATGTTCATGACAGGGAAACCACAATCATTAATCAACCAACAAGCTAGTGAAGTATAGAGGCCATACTAGGGACTTCAAATTAAGTTTACAAATCACACAAGTATTAATGGTTTCCTTGTTAATACTATTATAGCATGAATGTAAACATTTATCATAAACACAAAGATATAATAATAACTACATTTATTATTGCCTCTAGGGCATATCTTCAACAGTCTCCCACTTGCACTAGAGTCATCTAATCTAGATTACATGGTAATATACCGAACACCCATGGCAGTTTGGTGTTGGTCATGTTTTGCCCTCGGGAGAGGTTTAGTCAATGGATCCGCCACATTCAGATCTGTGTGTACTTTGCAAATCTTTATATCCCCATCCTGGATATGTTCTCGAATAGCGTGAAAACGTAGCTTGATATGCTTCAGCTTCTTGTGTGACCTTGGTTCTTGCGCATTGGCTATGGCGCCCATGTTATCACAGTAGATAGACATTGGGTCCAGCGCACTAGGAACCACACCCAGCTCTGTAATGAACTCTTTCATCCATATCGCTTCATGTGAAGCCTCCGAAGCAGCCATGTATTCCGATTCAGTTGAAGATCTCGCCACAACGCTTTGCTTTGCACTCCTCCAGCTAACTGCTGCACCATTCAAAATAAATACGTATCCGGATTGTGATTTAGAATCATCTGGATCGGTGTTCCAACTAGCATCGGTGTAACCATTAACAACGAGCTGTTCATCACCTCCATAAGAAAGAACCATATCCTTAGTTCTTCTCAAGTACTTAAGGATGTTTTTGACCGCTGTCCAATGATCCACTCCTGGATCACTTTGATATCTGCTAGTTAGACTAACAGCATATGCGATGTCGGGTCTAGTACATAGCATGGCATACATTAGAGATCCTATGGCTGAGGCATAGGGAGTCTTACTCATCCTTTCTCTATCTTCTGCCGATGTCGGACTTTGATTTTTACTCAAGGTCGTATTGGGCAACATGGGCAAGAACCCTTTCTTGCTTTCTTCCATTCCAAACCTCTTTAGAACTTTGTCCAAATATGTACCCTGTGACAATGATATTTGGCGTTTCGATCTATCTCTATAAATCTTTATGCCTAATATGTAAGCTGCTTCGCCAAGATCCTTCATTGAAAAACTTTTATTCAAATATTCCTTGACACTATTAAGAAGGTCTACATCATTCCCAATCAACAATATGTCATCCACATACAGTATTAAGAATGCTACAGAGCTCCCACTCACTTTCTTGTAAATACAAGCTTCTCCATAAGTTTGTATAAAACCAAAACTTTTGATTACCTTATCAAAACGTTGATTCCAACTTCGGGATGCTTGCTTCAATCCATAGATGGACCGTTGAAGTTTGCATACCTTGTTAGCATCTTTAGGATCGACAAAACCTTTGGGTTGCATCATATACAACTCTTCATCAATGTCTCCATTGAGGAATGCTGTTTTGACATCCATCTGCCATATCTCATAATCATAATATGCAGTGATTGCTAACATAATCCTCACAGACTTTAGCTTCGCTACCGGTGAGAAAGTCTCATCGTAGTCAACTCCTTGAATTTGTCGAAACCCTTTTGCGACAAGTCGAGCTTTATAGACAGTAACATTACCATCAGCATCTGTTTTCTTCTTGAAAATCCATTTGTTCTCGACAGCCTTCCGGCCATCCGGTAAGTCCACCAAAGTTCATACTTGGTTTTCGTACATGGATCCAATCTCGGATTTCATGGCTTCTTGCCATTTATTGGAATCTGGGCTCATCATCGCTTCCTCATATGTCTCGGGGTCATCGGTGTTGTCCACTACCATGACATTCATAACGGAATCATACCAATCTGGAGTGGTACGAGTTCTCGTTGACCTCCGAGGCTCTGTAGCAACTTCAACCGAAGTTTCATGATCACCATCATTAGCTTCCTCTCTTATTGGTGCAGGCACCACAGGAACTTCTTCCGGTGCTGCGCTACTCACAATTTCGAGAGAAGGTTCGACAACCTCGTCGAGTTCTACTTTCCTTCCAGTCACTTCTTTCGAGAGAAATTCCTTCTCCAGAAAGGATCCATTCTTGGCAACGAATGTTTTGCCTTCGGATCTATGATAGAAGGTATACCCAATAGTTTCCTTCGGGTATCCTATGAAGACGCATTTTTTCGCTTTGGGTTCAAGCTTGTCCGGCTGTAACTTCTTTACATAGGCTTCGCATCCCCAAACTTTAAGGAACGACAATTTAGGTTTCTTCCCAAACCATAATTCATACGGTGTCGTTTCAACGGATTTAGACGGTGCCCTATTTAAAGTGAACGCGGCTGTTTCTAATGCATAACCCCAAAATGATAGCGGTAAATCTGTAAGTGACATCGTAGAACGAACCATATCTAAGAGAGTTCGATTACGACGTTCGGACACACCATTACGCTGTGGTGTTCCCGGCGGTGTCAATTGTGAAAGTATTCCGCATTTCTTCAAATGCTCGCCAAACTCGTAACTTAGATATTCACCTCCACGATCAGAACGTAGAAATTTAATCTTCTTGTTACGTTGATTCTCTACCTCACTTTGAAACTCCTTAAACTTCTCGAAAGTTTCGGACTTATGTTTCATGAAATAGATATACCCATATCTACTCAAGTCATCCGTGAAGGTAAGAACATAACGATAACCACCGCGCGATGCTACACTCATTGGACCACACACATCGGTATGTATGATTTCCAATAAGTCCGTAGCTCGCTCCATCATACCAGAAAATGGAGTCTTAGTCATTTTACCCATCAGACATGCTTCGCATCTTTCAAGTGATTCAAAATCAAGTGATTCAAGAAGTCCATCGGAATGGAGTTTCTTCATACGTTTCACTCCGATGTGACCAAGACGACAGTGCCACATATAGGTCGAATTATCGCTTGATTTCAAACGTTTAGCCTCAATGTTGTTGATATGTGTATTTCCACTATCGAGATTCAATAAGAATAGACCATCTATCAAAGGTGCATGTGCATAAAACATATTACTCATATAAATAGAACAACCATTATTCTCGGATTTAAACAAGTAACCGTCTCGCAATAAACAAGATCCTGATATAATGTTCATGCTCAACGCAGGCACCAAATAACAATTATTTAAGTATAAAACTAATCCCGATGGTAGATGAAGGGGTAGCGTGCCGACCGCGATCACATCAACCTTTGATCCGTTTCCTACGCGCATCGTCACCTTGTTCTTCGCTAGCTTCCGTTTATTCTGCAGCACCTGTTTCGAGTTACAAATATGAGCAACCGAACCAGTATCAAATACCCAGGCACTACTACGAGTACTAGTGAGATACACATCAATAACATGTATATCAGATATACCTTTCTTCTTGATGTTGCCGTTCTTCAAATCCGCCAAGTACTTTGGGCAATTCCGCTTCCAGTGACCTACTCCCTTGCAGTAAAAGCACTCAGTATCAGGCTTAGGTCCAGCCCTGGTCTTCTTCGTCGGCGTGGTAGCTTTCTTACCACCCTTCTTGAAGTGTCCCTTTTGCTTAGACTTGCCTTTCTTGAATTTGGTGGTCTTATTGACCAACAACACTTGGTGCTCTTTGTTGATCTCCACTTCTGCAGATTTTAACATGGCAAAGAGTTCTGGCAACGTCTTGTTCATGTTCTGCATGTTGTAGTTCATCACAAAGTTCTTGTAACTTGGTGGTAGTGATTGGAGGACACGGTAAATCCCCAAAGCATTAGGAATCACAATACCCAAGCTTTGAAGTTTGTTTGCGTGCCCAGACATCTTAAGCACATGCTCACTGACGGAGCTGCCCTCTTCCATCTTGCAGTTAAAGAACTTTTCAGAAGCTTCATAACTTTCAATTGCCGCATGAGTCTTAAAAATTAATTTGAGATCTTCGACAATATCATATGGGTCTGAATCCTCAAACCTTTTCTGAAGCTCCGATTCCAAACCATACAAGATAGCACACTGAACTATGGAGTACTGATTCTTCCGAGCAAGGTAAACATTCTTTACTTCATCGGGAGCATCAGCTGCAGGTGGGTCACCCAGCGGTGCATCCAGCACATAGGTCAAATTACCAGCTGTGAGGACAATCCTCAAATTGCGGAACCAATCCGCGAAGTTGCTTCCATTGTTTTTCAACTTTTCTTTCTCTAGGAACGCATTAAAACTGATGGTAGGGGCTGCCATTGATCTACAACATATTTGCAATAGTTTAGACTAAGTTTATGACAAATTGAGTTCAAATTAATAATAAAATTAAACTAGGTGAACTCCCACTCAAAACAATATCCCTCACATTGTTTTAGTGATCACATGAACCAAATCCACCATATCAACACCGATCATCACGAGAGTTGACATAGTTTCAATGGCAAACAATCGACATGTTCATCACCTCTACTATATGATTCATGCTTTACCTTTCGGTGATCCGTGTTCCGAGACCATGTCTGTACATGCTAGGCTCGTCAAGATCAAACCTTAGTTTCTGCATGAGCAAATCTGGCTTGCTCACGTTGTATACACTTGCAGAATCTAACACACCCGATCATCACGTGGTGCTTCGAAACAACAAGCTTTAGCAACGGTGCTAACTAAGGGTGAACACTTTATGATTTGAAATTGATGTGCATGAGGGATCATCTTATAATGCTACCGTCGTCTACTAAGCAAAACAAGATGCATAAAGGATTAACATCACATGCAATTCAATATATATGTGATATGATATGGCCTTTCTTCTTTGTGCTTCCGATCTCCATCTTCAAGCACGAACATGATCTCCATCATCACCGGCATTGCATCAAGGTCAATGACGCTTCTCCATGGTTGTCGTCCACCGGCTTCAACTATTACAACTACTTTGAATAGACACGTGGGTCTTAACATAAATTAAAGACAACCATATGGCTCCTGCCGGTTGCCGACTTACAATAAGGAACATTGCATACATCAAATATAATCACAATCATGGCCATATCACATCACTGCACACCCCTGCAAAACAAAGTTAGACGCCTCTACTTTCTTTGCATATTTTACGTGGTTTGGGGCTTTCAATAAGTGTCGTTCTAACTTACGAACAAGAACCACAACATTGATACTAGCATTGTTGATCACCCGTTATAAATTGGATCTTAACTATGCTAGGAGAAACAGGCACCCGCAAAGCCACTTATGCAATACAAGTTGCATGTCAAGCATGGAGCAAGTCTCATGAACGATGTCATGTAAGGTTAGCCCGGGCCGCTTCATCCCAACATACCGCAAGATGCAAAGTACACAAGAAGCAATCGACAATAAAAGCATCAACGCCCACAATGACCATTGTGTTCTACTCGTGCAACAGATCTACATATAGACGCGGCTCTGATACCACTGTAGGGGTTCGTAGCAAGGAAAACAAAAAAAATTCTATCGCATACAAACAAACAAGCCAAGATCTATCTACTAGATTGTAGCAACGAGTCGATGGTATAACTTACCCTCGAAGATTCCAAAGCGTTTAACGAGAGCGGATTCTCGTGGGTGATGTAGTCGTACTCTTTCCGATCTCAAGATCGCGTAGACGATCCTTCCGGCGCCACGTTCCGGCAGCGCTCTCGCAGTCGGTCACACGTTCGGTACTCGACGAAGACCTTCCTCTCCCTTGTTCCAGCAGGCAGCGGAGGTTGTAGCACTCTCCTCGCGATTCCGGCAGCACAACGGCGTGGTGCCGGAAGTAGAGGGGAAATCCCGCAGGGCTTCGCCTTAAGCCGGTGCGAGTATGGTGGAGCTTATGAGAGAGGCTATTAGTGGTCTAGTAATTAGACACACCAATTAGAAGGCTCTAAACCAATTAGAAGGCTCTAAACCGCTGGCTAAAGCAATTAGAAGCTCTAAACCAAAACGGCTCTAAACCGGAGATTTAGAGGTGGAAACTTGTGTGTCTAGGAGGGGAGCCCTGCCCCTCCTTTTATAGATGGGGAGGCGCGGCCAGGGGAGGGGAGTCCCTCCCCAAGTAGGCCTTGGGTGGCGCGCCGGCTTGGGGAGGAGACTCCTCCCTCAAGTCGGTTCCCAACTCCTCTTTCTTGTTTCCCACAGTTTCTTGTTTTAGCCGTTTGACTTTCAAACTGGACATTTGACTTTTCTGTTTTAGGATTCAATTTAATCCTTTATTTGGGACAGCAAGAACACTTAGTACATGATGCAATCATTCCAATATGTAATGACACATTCATGTACCCTTCCCCCCCCCCCCCGGAGTGCCGGACAATCCGGAACCTTCTAGAACATTCCCGATGAAAACACCGGAATCATTCCGCTACTCCGAAATGGGACTTTCCTTATATGAATCTTATTCTCCGGACCATTCCGGATCACCTCGTGATATCCCGGATCCCATCCGAGACTCCGAACAACATTCGGTCTCTTTCTCATAATACCATAACTACTCAAAACAACGTCGAATCCTTAAGTGTGTCTCCCTACGGTTCGTGAATTATGCGGACATGATCGAGACACTTCTCCGAACAATAACCAATAGAGGAATCTGGAAATTCATATGGCTCCCACATATTTCTACGATTACTTTGCGATCGAATGAACCACTTACATACGATACCAATTTCCCTTTGTCTCACGATATGTTACTTATCCAAGGTTATGATCGTCGGTATCTCTGCATTAACTCTAGGGCATATCTCCAACAAGCTTAACTCCTTCTTGTCCTCGAGTAGGTAAGTGATAAAAGAATAATTTTTGAGGTGACATGCACCCTCACAATAAAGATCCAACCATTTGCAAGCATTGAAATATGGAATCAAAGAAGTCTAAACATGTGCATGAAAGAATGGAATTCTAACAATAAGACAAAGTAACTACGCATGTAACATGAAAGGCTACAAACAAAGATCATGAATAACATGCTTTGAAAAACGTTTGTTTGTTTCACATACAAAAACATGGCATAGTGGCAATCAGCTTGTCCCTCATAGAGTAGCAATATAGATGCTTAGGACACCTTCAAAGTTCACAAGGGTGACTAGAAACAAATAGCACAAGAACAAGTAATATCACAATATGCATCAATCAATAGGCTTTGGAACACTGCACATAGAATGACAATTATGCTCTCTTAATGGTGCCTAAAGGTAGAAGGTGGAGACGCAATAGTGGTGGAAGAAAGGCCTTTCTTTTTTTGTAAAGGAAGCAGGGATTACAAGTTTCAAAAAGAGCTTCCAAAAATTATGGTACTTGTTAGCTTTTAGCCCTCATTGCCCCTATCATAAGCATCTTGAAGTGGTTAAGGTTAAAGTGGCAAAGATGGAGTATATGCTTGATGAAGTATAAGTTGGCAATATCAAGTCCCTTGAATACGAGGGCCACACCTCATGCATACTCGAATTTGGGCCCAGGTAAGTTCTTGTCATTGTAAGTATTTGCATATCATTGAGAACCGCCAACGGGGTACCCTTGCACATGGTAAAGGAGCTTTCCCATAACCAAAATGACAAGGCAAGCAGACAATGAGCATCTCAGCAATCTTTTTATTTACCATATTCATACCTTTTTTATTGAGGATGCTTCATAGATAGCTCACTATGGTGATGCTGCCAGTTTCCACCATGATTAGGCATGTCTTAGGCTAGCGGCCTAGGCGTTTCTCTAACACAGAATACAAACTCCATGGACTTACAAGTTCCCTCTTTTATTTCACACCGGTGACATCCATAGACAAAAGAGCATGATATCAACTAAGTATAAGTACAAATTCAATGTTGAAAACGTTCCCCGTGACAGCACGGTTCTGCTAATTCCAACTTATAAGTGCAAGCATATACAACAAAGTTGTCACAATAGTTCAAGTTTTTGGGGCAAAGAATATAAAGTGTGCCATCAAGTTCATGAGGGCTTTAATCACTAAGTTTTCACATAACAAAATAGTTTTTAATTGGAAGATAGTTGAAAACAAGAATATACTTGGAATGGTGTAACACACCATGCATAGGAGTTTATAGTGGACACTTTGGAATAACTTGGTTTCTTGGGATTTGGAAGCATAAGTAGAACTTACTCATACAAGTGTAGGCTAGCAAAAGACTGGGAGCAACCAACTAAGAGAGCATAATGGTCATAATCATGTAGAGCAACAAAGCATACTAATCAAAGCAAAGAGTGGTACTACAAGTCAAGGACTAAATGATCATAGAGGCTAATGGTGACTTGTCATAGTCATAACATGGTGTAAGCATGTGCCAAGTCAACCCAAGCAAAGCATCAAAGGAAAATACCACAATACTATGATTTTGCATGCTAAAACAATGCATAATTTCTTCAAGGCACACTAAGCAATCCCAATTGTTTGGAACAAGACATGCTACAGCAATAATCACTAAGCACAATGCTAAAACAACACCTAGCATGTCATGCTAAAGTCTAAGTCACAATCAATGCAAGCTCCTCTTGCACTTCAAGCAAGAACTTACTACTCCTCTCCAACACCAAGCAAACTTATTTGCAAAACAACACAGCGAGAACGTGGGTCCAAACTACTTTATTCTAGCAAACTAAACAACCTAAGAAAAGCAAATGAAAACTAGGACGCTCCAAGAACAACACAACTATGCATGAAACAATAAAAATGAAGTGTCTCGATAGACCTGGGCTTTCTATTGATGAAGAAGGGGATGCCTTGGGCATCCCCAAGCTTGGACGCTTGTACCTCTTGGATATTTATTGGGGTGACACCATGGTGTCATCCCCAAGCTTGAGCTTTTGTCCATTCTTCATCTCATTGCATCATTCTCTCTCTACACCTGAAATTTTTTCCTTCACACAATCTTACTTAACAACATTAGTTTATTCAAAAGATATTAGACCACTGGCAAAGCTTTGAATCAGCAAGGCTTTTCACTAAAAACACAAGCTACTGTAGAAACTCCTTCAAAAATCTCAATTCCCCTAAAGATAACTCAAAAAGGAATCAATAAGAAGCAAATGCAAATAATGGCAGAAATCTGTCAAAACAGACCAGCGGGTAGAAACCGATTTTTCGAACATCTTCTGTTGCTCAAATAAAAAAGTGTTAAACTAACAAAAGTTAGCTAATATACTAGGGGATTTATTCATATATTTGAGCTGAAGCCAAGTTACATAGACTCCTCACGATTTTGTTTGGTGGAGGACAGAAATCTGTTTCGGGACACCAACTCCCCAAATCTTACTTTCCTCTCATTAGAGGTTATTTTTGGCACAAAAAGCAAGCAAAAAGGATAAGGAGAGGTCATTACTGAATTAATAACTTCCAACTCAAGGAAACTCTTGCGTTATCTCCCAACAAGTACTTTTCTTTAACGCCTTTAAGTTAGGCACAAGAAGCAAGAAGAATCAAGTATTTTCAAATGAGGAAGCATTAACGCCTTCAACTATGAAAGGTATCTCATCCAAATGGGTTTTGGAGGATTCCTTCTCATCTATCTTTGGCCTACTACTTTCATCAAAAAGATTTTCAGGAGCAATCCAATCAAAATTCTTTTCAAAGGCTTCATGCATTCCAACAAGCTTAAAGGGTATGAGTATCTTAAATTCCTCTCTAGGCTTAGTTTTATCAGAAGTATCCACAACATCTACACTTGAACCTAGCATATTAAAATGCTCAAAGACCTTTTTGTCTTCCCTAGCAACATCATGGAATTATTTTAATAAAGTTTCAAGGATGAATTCCCTCTTTTCAGCATTCTTTTCTTCTTTTAGTTTTAGGAACAAGAATTGTATGAAGGGGTTAAGGCTAACAAACCTAGCCTCTAACATATGAACTAAAGAAGCTGCAGCAATCTCATAATTAGGAGAAAGCTCTTCTCTATATTTATCCTCAATATCCTCATGCTTGCTAACATAATTCAAGAATTCTTCAATATTATCTTTCCCAATTATGGAGCCACTACCTATTGCAAGATCTTTCAGGGCGAACTTGGGGAACAACATGGTGAGCTAGAGCAAGGAACTAATTTTTGTGTGTCTTTTGAATAAAGAAAGAAAACCAAACTAGACTATTTTTTGTGTGTTTTTTGAATAAATAAAGCAAACTAAAAACAAAGTAAGGAGAAAGGAAGTGAAGGTATCCCCTTGTGAAGACGTCCTTAGCCTCCCCGGCAATGGCGCCAGAAAGCTTGATGGCGCCCGGTGTTGACGTGGGAGCGCTTCGTTAGAAACCCCAAGAGCAAGGTGTGATGAGCACAACAACAAGTATTCCCTCAGTAGAGACCGAGGTTATCGAACCAGAAGGAGGAAGGAAACGTATCAAAGGTGTTGCAAGCAACGTGGAAACCTGATCAACACAAACTCAAGACTTTGCCCCAACGAATCAGTGAGGTTGTCAAGCTCACCGGTTTGCTATAACAAAGGATTAAACGTATGGTGTGGAAGGTAATGGTTTGCAGCAAGTAAGCAAGTAACAGTGGAAGATGTATCAATGGTAAAGATTGGACCAGAGTCCATAGTTCACTAGAGGTGCTCTCCTTAGATAAACAACATGGCATGAAGGGTAAACAAATTACAGCAGGGCAATTGACAGGAACTGAGCAAGGCATAACAATGCAATTACTAGTCAGAAAGATCCTATGAGATTTGATTGGGCAATACAACAAGATACATAGACCTCCATCCAACTGCATCTATGACTAGAAGTCCACCTTTAGGTTATCATCCGAACCCCCTCCAGTATTAAGTTGCAAGCAACAGACAACTGCTGTAAGCAAAGTGTGTAAGGTAAACAGTCCACATGTTCCATGAACAAGAGACCATTGTTTTTTCCCTAGTAGAAATAGCACATCTACAACCGAAGAGATTATTGTCACTTCCCTTGGAAACTAGAGGCATGAACCCACTATCGAGCGTAAATACTCCCCCTTGGAGTTACTGGCAACTACTTGGCCAAGATAGCCACTAACAACGGAGAGCATGCAAGATCACAAACAACACAGACATGATACAATCATAAAGACAAAACCATTAATCAAACCAACATAATAATCTCAATATCCATCGGATCCCCACAAGCACAATGCATGATTACAAATAGATTAGATCTTGATCACGAACGGATCTCACAAGATCTATACATGAAAGCACAAAGGAGGAGATACAACCATCTAGCTACTACATGGACCCATAGTCCAAGGTGGAACTACTCACGCATCATACCGGAGAGAAGGCCTCCGGGATGATCTCCCCTCCGACAGGGTGCCGGGAAGAACTTCAGACCCCCCCCCCCGATCTAGGGACAATGGTGGCGGCGGCTACAGACGGTTTCGTGGATATTTGATCGGGTGCTTAGGGTTTCTGCATCGGGGGCTTCTTGTAGGCGAAGAGGGAGGCCAAGGCGGCGACCAGGGGGGTCAAACCCTACCCAGGCCCGGGCCCACCCCTGGCCGCACCTAGAGGGGTGGTTTGGCCGCCTTGGCACGCTTCCTCGTCTCCCCTATGGACTTCTTGTTCCCCATGTAAAGTAATTGACTTTGACGTTTGTCCCGTCCAATTCCGAGAATATTTCTTTACTAGCTTTTCTAAAACCAAAAACAACAGAAAATAGGCAACTGGCACTGTGGCAACTTGTTAATAGGTTAGTACCAGAAAACATGTAAAAATCACGTCAAAGTGTAGACAAGTAAAGCAAAGTAGATACTAAACAAGCATGGAGCATCAAAAATTATAGATACTTTTCCGACGTATCACCTGCCGGAGGGGAGATCCTCCCGGATGCCTTTTTCTTCATCATGCCAGCCTCCGGTATGAAGCGTGAGTAGTCCCACCTTGGACTATGGGTCCATGTAGTATCTAGATGGTTGTATCTCCTCCTTGTGTTTTCATGTCTAGATCTTGTGAGCTCCGTTCATGATCAAGATCTCATCTATTTGTAATCATGCATGTTGTGTTTGCGGGGATCCAATGGATATTGAGATTATTATGTCAGATTGATTAATGGTTTTGTCTTATTTATTCTATCATGTATGTGTTGTTTGTGATCTTGTATGCTCTCCGTTGTTAGTAGCTATCTTGGCCAAGTAGTTGCTAGTGACTTCAAGAGGGGGTATTTATGCTCGATAGTGGCTTCATGCCTCTATTTAATCAAGGGAAGTGACAGAAATCTCTAAGGTTGTACATGTGTTGTTGCCACTAGGGAGAAAACAATGGTCTCTTCATGGAACAAGTGGATTGTTTACCTTACACATTTTGCTTAAAGCAGTTGTCTGTTGCTTGCAACTTAATACTGGAGGGGGTTTGGATGATAACCCAAAGGTGGACTTCTAATCATAGATGCAGTTGGATGGCGGTCTATGTATATTGTTGTATTGCCCAATCAAATCTCATATGATCTTTATGTCTAGTACTGCATTGTTATGCCTTGCTCACTCCTGTCAATTGCCCTGCTAAATTTGTTTACCCAACATGCCATGTTTGCTTATCTAAGGAGAACACCTCTAGTGAACTATGGACCCCGGTCCAATCTTTACCATTGATACATCTTCCACTGTTACTATTTACTTGCTGCAAACCATTTTCACCTTCCACACCATACATTTAATCCTTTGTTACAGCAACCGGTGAGATTGACAACCTCACTGTTAGTTGGGGCAAAGTCTTGAGTTTGTGTTGTGCAGGTTTCCACGTTGCTTGCAACACCTTTGAGACATTTCCTTCCTCCTACTGGTTCGATAACCTCGGTTTCTTACTGAGGGAAAACTTGGTGTTGTGCTGCATCATACCTTGCTCTTGGGGTTTCCTGACGAAGCGCTCCACGCGCCTAGAAGGAGAGGGAGTTGGGCTAGGATTCAAACTCCCCTCTCCCAAGCTGCCCCTCCCTCATAAATAGAGGGGAGGGGGTGCCCCCAAAGACCACAACAAGCCCCACCCCACCAAGCCGTCGCCGCCGCCTGGCGCCGCCGCCCTAGTCGCCGCTGGCTCCACCTCCTCCTCTCCAGCTTCTAAACCCTAGACGCCGGGGAAACACTACTACTCCACCATAACCCGCTCCGGCTTAAGGCGAAGCCCTACGGGATTTCCCCTCTAACTCCGACACCACGCCGTCGTACTGCCAGAATCGCGAGCAGAGAAATTCAACCTCCACTGCCTGCTGGAACAAGGGGGAGGAAGGTCTTCATCGATTACCGAATGTGACCAACTTCGGGAGCGCTGCTGGAACGCAGCGCCGGAAGGATGTCTACACGATCTTGAGATCGGCAAGTGTACGACTACATCACCCATGACAATCTGCTCTCATTAACCACTTTGGAATCTTCGAGGGTGAGTACTCTAATCAACTCGTTGCTACAATCTAGTAGATAGATCTTGGCTTGTGTGTGTTCATGCGGTAGAATTTTTTTGTTTCTATGCTACCAACCCCTATAGTGGTATTAGATCCGTGTCTATATGTAGATATTTTGCATGAGTAGAACACAATGGTCATTATGGGCGGTGGTTCTTTTATTATCAATTGCTTCTTGTGTACTTTGCATCTTGCGGTATGGTGGGATGAAGCGGCCCGGTCTAACCTTACATGACATCGTTCATGAGACTCGCTCCATGCTCAACATGCAACTTGTATTGCATAAGTGGCTTTGCGGGTGTCTGTCTCTCCCATCATAGTAAAGATTCAATTTACAATGGTCACTTGATAGTTCAAGCATCAACGTTGTGGTTCTTGTTCGTAAGTTAGAACGGTACTTATTGAAAGCCCCAAACCACGTAAAATATGCAAAGAAAATTAGAGGCATCTAACTTTGTATTGCAAGGGTGTGTTGTGATGTGATATGGCCATGATTGTGATTATATATGATGTATGCAATGTTCCTTATTGTAAGTCGGCAACCGGCAGGAGCCTTATGGTTGTCTTTTAATTTCTTTAAGACCTGTGTGTGTATTATTTAAAGTAGTTGTAATAGTTGATGCTGGTGGACGACAACCATAGAGCGGTGCCATTGACCTTGACGCCATGCCGTTGATGATGTAGATCATGTACGTGCTTGAAGATGGAGAACCGAAGCACAAGAAGAAAGGCCATATCATATCACATATTTTGAATTGCATGTGATATTAATCCTTTTATACATATTGTATTGCTTAGTTCACTACGGTAGCATTATAAGATGATCCCTCTCACAAAATATCAAGTTATAAAGTGTTCATCCTTAGTAGGCACCATTGCCAAGATTCGTTGTTTCGAAGCACCACGTAATGATTGGGTGTGTTAGATTCTGCGAGTGTATACAACGGGAGCAAGCCAGATTTGCTCATGAGGAAGCTAAGGTTTGATATTGACGAGCCTAGCATGTACATACATGCTCTTGGAACACGGATCACCGAAAGGTAAAGCATGAGTCATAGAGTAGATATGATGAACATGTTGATTGTTCGCATTTGAAGCTACATCATCTCTCATGATGATCGGTTTTGATGTAGTGGATTTGGTTCGTGTGATCACTAAAACAATGTGAGGGATGTTGTTTTGAGTGGGAGTTCACCTAGATTAATTTAACTATAACTTAAAACTCAATTTGTCATAAACTTAGTCTAAACTATTGCAAATATGTTGTAGATCAATGGGGCCCCTACCAACAATTTTAAAGGGTTTCTAGAGAAAGAAAAGTTGAAAAACAATGGAAGCACTTTGCAGATTGGTTCCGCAATTTCAGGATTGTCCTCAATGCTGGTCAGTTGACCTATGTGCTAGATGCACCGCTAGGTGACCCGCCTGCAGAAGATGCTACCGATGATGAGAAAAATGTTTTCCGTACTCGAAAGAATCAGTACTCCACAGTTCAATGTGCTATCTTGTATGGTTTGGAATCAGAGCTTCAAAAGAATTTTGAGAACTTTGACCCACATGATATTCTCCGTGAACTCAAAATAATATTTGAGGCTCACGCGACAGTTGAGAGTTATGAAGCTTCTGAAAAGTTATTTAACTGCAAGATGGAGGAGGGCAGATCCGTCAGTGAGAATGTTCTTAAGATGTCTGGGCAGGCTAATAAGCTCCAGAGCTTGGGCATAATAATTCCTAATGCGTTGGGAATTCACCGTGTCCTCCAATCACTACCACCAAGTTACAAGAACTTTGTGATGAACTACAACATGTAGCGCATGGATAAGACGTTGCCAGAACTCTTCTCTATGTTGAAGTCTGTGGAAGTGGAGATCAAGAAAGAGCACCAAGTGTTGATGGTCAATAATACCACCAATTTCAAGAAGCAAGGCAATCCTAAGAAAAAGGGAAACTTCAAGAAGGGCGTTAAGAAAGCTACCGCGCTGGCGAAGAATACCAAGGCTGGGCCTAAAGCCTGATACTGAGTTCTTTTACTGCAAGGGAGAAGGTCACTGGAAGCAGAATTGCCCTAAGTACTTGGCGTATCTGAAGAACGGGAACATCAAGAAGAAAGGTATATCCAATATACATGTTGTTGATGTGTATCTTACTAGTAGTCATAGTAGTGCCTGGGTATTTGATACTAGTTCGGTTGCTCATATTTGTAACTCGAAACATCAAGAGGAATGCATTTCACTTGATTTGAATTTTGTTGGATTCCCTTTTATTCAAAGTTTGTTCAAGATGGGTTTTTAAGTTTCCATTTAGAAATAAAAAGTTTCTTTTCACCCTAAAATTCAACAATTATTTCTTTTGTTTATTTATTTTTCACATTTCAAAATTTGGAAAATGATGCAGCCCGTCCTACGACCGCTACTACATCTACTCCCACGAGCTCCCCAAGTGGACCCATGACTCGCGCCCGAGCCAAACTACTTCAAGCTAAGGTGAACTCGCTCCTCTCCTTGTGTGACTTCGACGCACCCTTGGATGGCTTGCTACTTCATACGCATACACTGTGCATCATCAGGTACGAAGAGAAGGACCCAAGGAACGGAGGGAAAGCAACCAGTCGCTGCCAGACGCAAGCGGTACTACCGGTTGAGCCGACCGGTACTACCGCTCCAAGCGGTCCTACCGGCCCCAGCTACCGGACGCTCCAGGAAGCACCACTCCACGCCCCAGACCCAAGCGGTACTACCGGCCCAGCAACCGGTACTACCGGACAGCGGTACTACCACCCCTCCTACCGCTCGCCATAGGCGCCTCCGACGGAAGCTCCAGGCCCTCAAGCGGTACTACCGCCCCCGGAGCTGTACTACCGGTTACCACCGGTACTACCGGTTGCCGGACCGGTACTATCGACCCTGACTGATCCTGAACGCCTAAGTTCGGCCCTGTGCCTTGTAACCCTACCTATAATTTACCTTTTGTTCTGAAACTACCCCTGTTTTGTGGCTGGACTATATATAGCCCCCACCCTCCATTGTAAACCGTAGACTTGGATAATAATAGATATTAAGGAAACCCTTTGAGGACTTATATCTATTGGTCTCATGCTCCTACCAAGGAGCACCGGATTATCCACCCCCCTCTTGGATCTTGCCTAGTGCGTTCAAGTTGTACAAGGCCTTGGGTTCTCGGTTTCTCGCCCCCAAGTCGTCAAGATCTCACCAAGCACCTCATCCCCCGTTGTTGGCGTGGAGAGCGAGCTTCGCCCAACACCGATCCTAGGGATTATGTTGGACCGGTTGCCACCGGCGTGAGAGATAGGTGTGTATCGTGTTTTGGTGTGCGTGTGTTCGTAGTTTTCATCTCCCTCCTCGATTGCATCCTCCGACCACCGCTTTCCCCTCGTTTCTCGTGGAATTCATGAAAGATCGGGCCAACCCCAGGGTTACCCCATAACATATTGGTATCAAGAGCACGGTTGATCACGAATTTCCCCCCAATTTTTCTTTTATCCACCTTAAAATCGAAAATCCCACCAAAAAGAGCCCCAATTTGCCTTTGGATCGATCTCTGGATTTGGTGCGTTTTTCGTGGTTTTGGTCCATAGATCTGTTGCTTTGGGAGTCGATCTATAGCCCCTATTGTTTCTAGCCCAGCCTTTCGGTCAGATCTCCGCGAATTTGAGGTTTTTGGCAAGTTCATCCCGTTCCAGTTCTGTGCCAAGCGGTACTACCGGCCGTGCAAGCGGTACTACCGCAAGTAACCGGTACTACCGGTAGTACAAGCGGTACTACCGCTCACCGGTACTACCGCTCGTTACCAGCGGTACTACCGCTCGACTCTGACCGTGTTTCCTTGCCTTTGACGCCTCATTTTCGTTTGCTGACTTTTCCATTTCGTTTGTTCGTGTTTCGCGTGTTTGTCGCCATTGTCACAACAGCTTCCGCATCAAAGTCATCACGCGCTCAACGACACCGCGACACTCGAACATCACCCCCCACACCAACGGTTGCAAGTCGTCAACAATACCAAAGGTATAACTTGCACCACCTTGACAGCCCCATATCTTCCTTTGTGTGTATCTATCCTATGAGAGCAACTCATTTTGTGTTTGTCTAAGCATTGTGCACTTGCCTTCGGAAAGTGAGAGTGTGAGGCCAAATACAAAAGCTAACATAGTAGCATAGCAAGGGAGAAAAAGAAAAAGAATCAAAAAAAAAGGAAAAAGAAAAAGATAGAATAGAAAGATACATAGTCTCCCAATACAAAGAGAATACCAAGCTTGTAAGCCAAGAAAGAGAGAAGAAAGAGCGCACCGAGGCAAGTGCACAAATCTATTACTTATCCTCTTTTGGCAAACGAGTTGTGGTCTCTCCTTGAGTTGGCACGACAACCGAGCGTAGTCTTCGTTAGGACCTTTGTGCTCATTTTCATAGTCGTGCTAACCCCGTTATTCTCCACGTGTGTGTTTTCCGTGTTTTTCTAGATCATATCCTTTTGCTTTTGATCTTTGGTTCTTTACCACGTAGGACAATAACCTTTTGCTTGGATCGTTTCGCTTGGTTTTCCACAATCCTAACCTTCCACCAAAAGCTTTTGAGAGTTGTAGCATATTTGTGTGTGAGTTTCTTGCCCATTTCACTTTGCACGCTTTTCGCTCATTTGTGTGGCAATTGGTTTGATATAATCTCCAAGGTGAGGTAAAAGGCTAACTCTCCGCACCCTTTCTCTCCATATACAACCCTTGTTCGCTTTGCATCATGGACAGGCACGGAGAGCCATCCCAACCACCACCACCTCCGGAGGATGACACACAATTCATGACAAAATGGGACCATTGGAAGGTCCGAGGAGAATTCAACTATCGTTTTGAAGCTCTCGAGCGGCGCCAAGATGAACAATTTAGCGAGGCCCGTGTGGAATTCAAGAACATCGACAACCGCTTCGAAGAAGTCCGTGGCCAAATGCATGCCATGCAACACAACCTCGGGCATCAAAATGAATCTCTTGGTCGTGCACTCGCCTCAACGGATGAGAAGCTTCAACGCCTCATTGATGGACTCGCAAGGCCACGCTCGCGCGAATCAAGCTCATCTCGGCACTCCTCAAGTGAATCAAGTGCACCTCGCCGTCACGCTTCAAGGCACCGGTATGGACCCGTTCTTCAATCCATGAGCTCTTCGCAAGCAGTACCATCTCCGCGTCACGCCGCAACGTCAAGCTATGATGGTGACCTCTCCGCAAGACCTCCACGACGTGAAGCGAACCGGCCACAACCAAGGGCACTTGTCATTCAACAAGAGCAACCTCACATGGACCACCAAGGCCATCGCCGTCGACATGCCCCTTCAACAACAAGTGAAGCATCCGAAGAGGACGAACAAGATCACCGTCGACGTGAAGCACTCGAAGATCCTCCAAGGCGTCATCATCGACATGATCGTCCACGTCGGCAACATGATGGTAATGACGAGCCTCCTCCACATCAAGAAGAAGAAGAGCAGCCCATTGCGCATGCGGCTCGACGTCCTCCTCGCCACAGGGCGCAAGACAATGCTCCTCGACATCAACCACGACAAGAACAAGAGCAAGCTTCCCAAGCTCGTCGTGAGGACCATCAACCTCCTCCTCGTCCTCAACCGCGTCAACAAAACGAGCAAGCTCCCCAAGCTCGTCGTCAACAACAAGTTCCACCACCAAACGCGGCACCTCAACAACCGCAAGAGCAACGCAACAATCACCAAGCAAGACATGAGAGCTCGGATGATGATGATGATGACCGCCAAAATCATGGCAACCGCCGCAACCGGAACCGCAACGAAGAAGAAACTTTCGGCAAGCTCAAATTCACCATGCCAAAGTTCACCGGTTCCAATGAGCCCGAAGAATATCTCTCTTGGGAACTCAAGGTCGACAAGATTTTCCGCATGCACAACTATAGCAATGAGAAGATGATGGCCATGGCACCCCTCGAGTTTGATGAGTATGCCAACCTTTGGTGGGAACAAGTCCAACTCGCTCGCGAAGCAAAAGAAGATCCTCCAATCGCAACTTGGCAAGATATGAAGGCTCATATGAGATCCTGCTTTGTTCCTTCCCACTATACGCGTGACCTCTTCAACAAGCTTCAAACGCTTAGTCAAGGGACAAAGACCGTGGAAGAGTACTTCAAGCAAATGGAGCTCAACATGATCCGTGCCAACATTGAAGAGCGAGATGAGAAAACAATGGCACGTTTCCTCAATGGCTTGAACCATCCCATTAAGCGCATCACCGAGTTCCAAAAGTACAACAACATGGTTGAGCTTGTGCACATTGCATCGAAATCCGAGCGTCAAGTGCAAGAGGACATCAAGTACAACAAGCCAAAGACGTACTTCACCTTCAAGCAAGCACCAACCACTACTCCAACAACACCAAGTGGAAGCTCCTCAAGTACCACCAAGCTTCCCTTCAAGCCAACTCTCCCTCAAGGAAAACAGCCCCCAAGTGGCAAAAACACAAGGGATGATCAACCATTCAATGGTGAATGCTACAAGTGTGGAGGCAAAGGACACAAGTCGAATCCATGTGGGAACAAGAAAGTTTTGTTCATCCATGACAACGGCGATGAAAAATACTTGAGTGAAGACGAGTTTGATGCAAGGGTCAAGGAAGCCATGGCAAGGCAACATTTGGAAGAGGACCAAGAACTTCTCGTGTGTGAGCATGACGCAAGTCCATCGCTTGTGGTCACAAGGGTCTTGACTACCCAAGTCAATGAAAATGAAGACCAACGATCGAACATCTTCCAAACTCGTGCCGGCATCAATGGGAAGTCCATCAAAGTTGTCATCGATGGAGGGAGTTGCCACAACCTTGCAAGCACGGAATTGTGTGAGAAACTCAACCTCACCCTCCATCCGCATAAACACCCCTACCATATCCAATGGCTAAGTGACCAAGGATCCGTCAAGATCAAGCACACCGTCTCGGTGACGTTCTCCATTGGGAACTACAAGGACACGGTGGAATGTGACGTGGTCCCAATGACGGTTTGTCACATGTTGCTCGGAAGACCGTGGCAATATGACAAGCGTGCTTTGCATAATGGTCACTCAAACACTTACACCTTCAAATGGCTTGATAAAACTTGTGTGTTGCAACCAATGACTCCTAGCCAAATAATTGTGGACAATGCAAAGGCTTTAGCGAGGGTGCAATACGCAAAAACACCTTGTGAGAAGAGTGGTGAGCGAGAGAACCACACCATAGTGAGTGAGAGCTACAAGCCAAACTCGAGTGGAAAAACTAAGAGTGTTCTTCTTGCCACCAAAAGTGAGATGAGAGAAGTGCGGAACAACCCATCCATCTTGCACTATGTCCTTGTATGCAAGGGACTAGCGCAAGGAACTAACGACTTGACAAATGTTCCTCCTTCTTTGATGGCTATTTTGCAGGAATTCCAAGATGTATTTCCCGAAGAGCTTCCTCATGGCCTTCCTCCTCTTCGTGGAATAGAGCACCGCATCGACCTCATACCCGGCGCACCACTCCCAAACTGCGCCGCGTATCGCACGAACCCGGAAGAGACGAAGGAGATCGCACGTCAAATCAACCAACTCGTTTCCAAAGGTTTGATCCAAGTAAGCACTAGCCCAAGCGCGGTCCCCGTGATTCTAGTCCCAAAAACGGATGATACGTTGCGGTTATGCATGGACTGCCGTCCAATCAATGCTATCACCGTGCGTTATCGACATCCTATACCGCGTCTTGATGACATGCTTGATGAGTTATGTGGAGCCACTATATTTTCGAAAATTGATCTTCGTAGTGGTTACCATCAAATTCGCATGGCCGAAGGGGATGAGTGGAAAACCGCCTTCAAGACCAAGCTTGGTCTCTATGAATGGTTGGTTATGCCTTTTGGCTTATCTAACGCCCCTTCTACCTTCATGCGTCTAATGAACCATATTTTGAGATCTCTCATTGGAAAGAGTGTAGTTGTTTACTTTGATGACATTCTTGTCTATAGCAAGTCACTAGAGGAGCATGTTACTCATGTTAAGGAGGTACTTCAAATCCTTCGTCATGAAAAGCTTTATGCTAATCTCCCAAAGTGCACTTTTGCAAGAGACAAGCTGATTTTCCTTGGTTTTGTCATGTCTTCTAATGGCATTGAAGTTGATGACTCAAAAGTCAAGGACATACGAGATTGGCCCATCCCTACAAATGTTAGTGAACTTCTTAGTTTTCATGGGTTGGTTGGCTTTTACCATCGTTTTGTCAAAGACTTTTCTACAATTGCTTGCCCCCTCAACGAATTGACCAAGAAAAATGTCACGTTCGTTTGGGGAAAAGCACAACAAAAAGCTTTTGATGAGCTCAAAAAGAGGCTCACCGAAGCACCACTTCTTGCATTACCGGATTTCACAAAAACCTTTGAGATTGAGTGTGACGCTAGCGGTATTGGCATTGGTGGCGTCCTTATGCAAAATGGGCGTCCTATTGCTTACCATAGTGAGAAACTTGATGGCGCACGCCTCAATTATCCCATTTATGACAAAGAACTTTTTGCCTTGGTTCGAGTTCTTCAAGTGTGGCAACACTACCTTTGGCCGAAAGAATTTATCATCCATTCCGACCATGAGTCGTTGAAGTATCTTAAGGGCCAAGCCAACTTGAGTAAAAGGCACGCAAAATGGGTTGAGTTCATGGAGTCTTTTCCTTACATTGTCAAATACAAGAAGGGCAAAGAAAATGTGGTAGCGGACGCCTTGTCTCGCAAAAACACAAGCCTTCTTACACGACTCGAAGTCAATGTCTTGGGTCTTGATGACATCAAATCTTTGTATGCGTCCAACTCTTTCTTTGGACCAATATTTGCACAATGTTCAATAGACAAAGGGATTGATGATTTCTATTTGCATAAGGGTTTTCTTTTCAAACAAAACAAGCTTTGCATTCCGAAATCGTCTCTCCAACTTTTGCTTCTTCAAGAGTCCCATGGTGGAGGCCTTATGGGTCACTTTGGCCGTGACAAGACATATGACATGCTCTCCACTCACTACTTTTGGCAAAAGATGAAGCGCGACGTGGAGCGCCACGTTCAACGATGCACTACATGTATCCAAGATAAGTCTAAGTCCAACCCCTTTGGTCTTTATATGCCATTGCCTATTCCTCATGCACCTTGGTCGGACATTAGCATGGACTTTGTGTTAGGCTTTCCTAGATCTAAACATGGTCATGATTCCATATTTGTAGTTGTGGATCGCTTTTCTAAAATGGCACATTTCATTCCGTGCCATAAGACCGATGATGCTTCACATGTAGCCAATTTGTTTTTCAGGGAAATAATTCGGCTACACGGTGTGCCTAGAACAATCGTCTCCGACCGCGACGTAAAATTCATGAGCTACTTCTGGAAGACTCTCATGGCCAAGCTCGGCATCAAGCTCCTCTTCTCGTCCGCCTCGCATCCTCAAACCGATGGACAAACCGAGGTCGTCAATCGAAGTCTTGGCACACTCCTCCGGGTGTTGATAAAGAAGAACCTTAAAGACTGGGAGGAATGTATTCCACACGCCGAGTTCGCCTACAACCGCGCCAAGCACTCCACCACCATGAGGAGCCCGTTCATGATCGTCTATGGCTTCGAGCCTCTCACCGCGCTCGATATCCTTCCACTTCCACTTCATGAACGTGCCAATATGGACGTTGTCAAGCGTGCCCAAACAATGAAGAAACTCCATGAAGACACACGAGCTACTATCGAGCAACAAGTCCTTCGCCAAGCATCACGGCTAAACAAGAGCAAGAAAGAGATGATCTTTGATGAGGGCGACCTTGTGTGGATACACTTTAGTAAAGACCGCTTCCCCAAGGAACGCGACTCCAAGCTAAAGCCAAGAGGCGATGGACCATTCAAGGTGCTAAAGCGGATCAACAACAATGCCTACGTCATTGATATACCAACATCGAAGTATCTTGTGAGCTCGACATTCAATGTCAAGGACCTCTCACCCTACCATGGCGAAGAGGAAGTTGTGACGGTTGAAGAGTCGAGGACGACTCTTTCCCAAGGGGGGGAGCTGATGCAGCCCGTCCTACGACCGCTACTACATCTACTCCCACAAGCTCCCCAAGTGGACCCATGACTCGCGCTCGAGCCAAACTCCTTCAAGCTAAGGTGAACTCGCTCCTCTCCTTGTGTGACTTCGACACACCCTTGGATGGCTTGCTACTTCATACGCATACACTGTGCATCATCAGGTACGAAGAGAAGGACCCAAGGAACGGAGGGAAAGCAACCAGTCGCTGCCAGACGCAAGCGGTACTACCGGTTGAGCCGACCGGTACTACCGCTCCAAGCGGTCCTACCGGCCCCAGCTACCGGACGCTCCAGGAAGCACCACTCCACGCCCGAGACGCAAGCGGTTCTACCGGCCTAGCAACCGGTACTACCGGACAGCGGTACTACCGCCCCCTCCTACCGCTCGCCATAGGCGCCTCCGACGGAAGCTCCAGGCCCTCAAGTGGTACTACCGCCCCCGGAGCGGTACTACCGGTTACCACCGGTACTACCGGTTGCCGGACCGGTACTACCGGCCCTGACTGATCCTGAACGCCTAAGTTCGGCCCTGTGCCTTGTAACCCTACCTATAATTTACCTTTTCGTTCCGAAACTACCCCTGTTTTGTGGCTGGACTATATATAGCCCCCACCCTCCATTGTAAACCGTAGACTTGGATAATAATATATATTAAGGAAACCCTTTGAGGACTTATATCTATTGGTCTCATGCTCCTACCAAGGAGCACCGGATTATCCACCCCCCTCTTGGATCTTGCCTAGTGCGTTCAAGTTGTACAAGGCCTTGGGTTCTCGGTTTCTCGCCCCCAAGTCGTCAAGATCTCACCAAGCACCTTATCCCCCGTTGTTGGCGTGGAGAGCGAGCTTCGCCCAACACCGATCCTAGGGATTATGTTGGACCGGTTGCCACCGGCGTGAGAGATAGGCGTGTATCGTGTTTTGGTGTGCGTGTGTTCGTAGTTTTCATCTCCCTCCTCGATTGCATCCTCCGACCACCGCTTTCCCCTCGTTTCTCGTGGAATTCATGAAAAATCGGGCCAACCCCAGGGTTACCCCATAACAGAAAATTTTGGGATGTGACAGGCTACCACCCTTAAAATAAATCTCGTCCCGAGATTTGGGAAGGCTAGAGGTTACAAGTTGGCTTCAAGGCAACTAGGGTACTACTACCCTTAAAAAGGTTTTCAACTAGATTACATCTTGGCTTACTTGGGGTCTTGATGTATCTTCTCTGGACATTTGTTGGCATAATGGCCTAGCTCCTTGCATTTGAAACACATCACTTGGCTAATTTCCTTCTTTTCCTTTGGTATCATTGCTTCTTGTTTGTTTCCTTGGTTCTTCTTCTTTTCTAGGCAATCACTGGCATAGTGCCCCATCTCTTTGCAATTGTAACATTGCAACTGGCTTTTGTCCTTCTTCTTCTTCTTGGGCCTCTCCAAAGCTAGGAGTTCTTCTAGTTCATGTTCTTCATATCTCACCTGAAAGGTGGGATATCTTTCTCTCTTCTTGGGGCAGTTACTAGAGATATGACCTTCTTCTTCACAAGAGTAGCAACACTTTGTGGTCACTTTGGATTTGGCTCTATGAGGCATGGTTCTGACTTTGCCTTCATCCTTCATGGTATAAGTTGTTCCCTTATGGAGGTTTCCAAACATTTGATGCATTCCATCTTGTTTCATTTGTTGAACCATAGGATATATGGGGCATTGGATAGGGACATGATCATTTCCTTCACATAGGAAACAAGTCACTTAAGATGTAGGGCATTGATTAGTTGGATGTTTTTCTTCACAATTAGGGCATTGATCTTCATGCTCTTTGGAAGTGTGTTCCATGTCTCCACAAATATTGCAATCTTGAGTTCCTTCTATAATATCATCCTTGATATCATTGTTGTCACAATCTCCTTGGGAAGAGTTGCTTATAATGTTGATCATTTGATTGGTCATCCTTTGCAACAGTTGAGATTGGCTTTCCAAGAACTTTTGCAAGGTTGGGTCTAACTCATTGTTGTTGGCTAAAAACTGAGTTGTCACTTGAGTCAACTGGGTTTGGGTTGCTAGTAATTGTTCTCTCATGTGCATCTCTTGGTTGTTGTTGTCACCATTCTTGATGTTGGAGTTTCTTGGAGAAGTCATCTGTTTGGGTTGGATTGGATTTAGAATAGGCAAATGATTTCTAAAGGAAGAGGTCTAATCACACACAACAATTCACACAAGCAATGTGCAAGCAATCACAATCAAACATTCCATTCAAACAACAAGGTTCAAGCACATTTTTAGGCAACAAAATATTTTTGTTACACCACACAAGTTGGTGTGTTTGATCTAAACTAAATATTACTATGGTGGTCCAACTATATGGTTCACTTGAGATCATTCCATTCTTCTTAGTCGTTGCTTCATGAATGAGATCTTGGTATCTTTGGAAAAATTCTTGCTTCTTGGTCACAAAACTTCAAAGGTGATGATGGTTCCTTCTAGGTTGTGTTTCCTTAGTCTTCAAGTCTTGAGTAACATTCTTGTCTCACTTGTAGTCCTTGGTGAAAGTTGAAGTCCTTGGTGAAACTAAAGTTGAAGTCATTTGAGTTGGTGAAGTCCTTTGCTCAAGTTGAAGTCTTTGCTTATGGTGGTGTCTTTGTCCATCAAGTTTGAAAAGGAAGAGATGTAGAATTAAAACCAAAATGGTTGAGGAAAGAGTTTACAAGATTGTTATAAATAATTTTTGAACAAATACAACTCCTATTTTCCTAAGGGGTTTTATCCAATCCCAGGGTTACAATCCTACATGCAACACAGTGCTCTGATACCATCTGTAGAGGTCCCAACCTTTAATAAGGTAGAGATCCCTAGTCCCTGGATCAATAGCTAGCATCCATAGTTAAGATGTAATATCAAGGAACAAAGGTCATAGTACAACTTTATAACCAGGAATAAAATAATTCATTACATCTTACATAGCTCATTTGGCTATCTCATTACAATGTAGGAGAAATAACTATATAGCATGGAGTCCTTCATCTTCAAAGTGCCACAGGCAATCATGTTGGTTGTGGAATTGTAATCCTAATCAACACACTTCACTAACATCAAACAAACCTACAACATAATAAGTTACAGCCACAAGGGTCAATACATTTGAATTGTATTGGCAAGTGATACTATGGTATAATAGTGGTATCTATCATCTATATGCATTTGGCTAAGTGGAGCTTAGGCTTTCTTTGCTCAAAATAGTTTTTCCTTATCATTTGAAAACACTAAGTTTTTATTTGTCAAAATAACCCAAGGCATCTACCAATAGACATTGGTGATTCCTTAACCCTTGTTCAACCTCAAGCTTTTAACTTAGAAATTGGGGTGAGGAGATCCTTGATAGCTTCCATGTCTTGATGCTCAAATTGTCCATTGCCGGGGACATGGCTAAGTACTTAGATTTTACTCTCTCGAGAGGTGGTGCACTTTCCCCACAAGACTCGACATGCATCGAGAGAAGATCTTTTAGAAGCCTTCCCTTAGACCAAAATGGACGCGCTCCAAACCTATCATCCTCTACCACCAACTGTCCATTTGGCTAAGTTATTGCAACCTATATGATACAGGCAGAGCCCATAATGCCATGTGGCTGCACTTGAAGCTTCTCAACATTTGACATCTCAAATCTCTTTGTTCATGGGTGGCATTCCACAAGTGAGATACACAGGGCAGGCCATTGAAAAATGGGCCCTGGTAACTACTCAACAAAAATCCATCCATGCAAGTCCCATTCCACCGAGGTGATTCATTCACATAGTTGTTTTATTAAACAAAACACAAGTCTTGGACTTAGAAATATTTCATAGCATGAATATAATACACCCTTGTTTTCTACTAGCTAGGCTAAGCATGATAGTGGTAGTAATCTTAACTTAGGGAAAAATCTACTAAGGTTTCATCTACTTGGATTTCCCATGGCATAGTTAACACATAGAAAATTTCCATGCAAGTCCTACTTTGAAATATCACTAATGCATCGTGAAAATTAATGGGACAAAAGTATGAAGCACCACTTGCCTTTTTGGTAGAGAATATAGTTCACTCCTTGATCTTGCAATAGTCACATTCTTCAAATTTCACTACAATTCAATCAAGGCACAAATTCAATCTAGCATTCAAACAATTTCACCACATAAAATAATAAAAACAAAGCATTGCATGCAAGCATGCCAAAGATTGTTTTATTTGGAAAAGTGGTTTCTAATAGGTTATAAACATTTTAAAATACCTATTGGTCATTTAAAAAGTGGCAAAAACCATTTGATATTAAGTTAGTGAAAATGGCCACTTTAAATCATTTTTGTTTTGTTAGAAATGATTTATTCAAAGTAATAATTTCTAGTGTTTGACAAATATATTTTTAAACACAAATGTTAGTGTTTTAATGTCAAGTGTTTAATATTAAAACCATTTGCAAAAGGTTTTTACCTATAAACCATTTTTATACCAAATCAATATTTTATTTTGTTGGAAATACCTTTAAGAAAGTAACAATTTTATAGGGTTCACCAAATATATTTTTAAATCCTAAAATCTTGGTGTTTAGGTTCAGAGAGTTTAAATCAAATCATTTTCCAAAGGTTTTACTCAAAAAGCATTTTTAAATCATATTCAACATTTTTTTAACTAGAAATGCTTTTATTCAAAGATTTATTCCTAAGTGTCACAAAATATATTTTTAAATCGAAAAGTTGGTTTCTGTGGTCAGTAGGTTCAAAAAACCATTTACAAAAGATTTTATTCTAAAAACATTTCTAGAATATTTTTTTGTATTCAAAATATGCCTAAACAAGTTTCTGCAAAAACAACCAATTTTACAGAAGCAATTCATTAAAAAATGGCATGGTTGGATAGTATTCTTTTTCCTGATTCCATTGATATAAAGTTTGCAAAATTTGGACGTGTAGATTTAAAGTTATGAATTTTTCAAATCTAACCATCTAATAGAAATGTTTCTGTCTATTTAATCAAAACATTGCAACGCGTCTTATTTCTATTGGCTAAAAACGTTTCGTGCAGATCGATCAACTACAGCCGTCAGATCTAACTAACAACGCACGACACAGATGATCTCGTACCCCTTCGCTTAAGCAATCTATCGCATCCATCAGATTAGGATCCAACGGCTCAGGGCGCTGTGACCAAATACTGGTGGCGCTCATCGATGGCGTGCGATGGCGACGCTAGGATAACGGCGGTTTCGGAGAAGCAGGAAGCAGGGGACAAGAGATATGGCTCACCGTTCTCGCGTGATGTCGCTGATGCTCGACATGCTCGTGGGAAGGCAGGTGGCGCTCGGACGTGTCGTCGATTGCTCGCCGTAGGTGCTGTCGGCGTCTAGCGCTCACTGCTGAAGAAAGTGGCGACAGTACAGGTCATGCTAAGGCATGAAAAAGGGTGCGTTAGCTGCGCACATAAGAGGCGAGTGTGCGAGTGTCCACGAGAGGGGGAGGTGCGGTCAGAGGTTACCCGGAAAGCTCGACGGAGTAATGGCAGACGGCGGCGACGTTTAGTCGAAGTCGTTGCCGACGCTGTGGATCATGCGCGGGCGAGCCAGGGGTACCGACGGGTGCGCAAGACTGTAGGGAGTAGGCTCGTGGAGGTCTGGGAGCAAGGGGAGGCAAGGTTTGGCTAGAATCACGGTCGCACCTCGTCGGAGCAGAGGAGTTTGCAGTGGCAAATTGGCGCAGCCTGGTGGCGGAGGACAAGGGGAAAGTGAGGGGAAATGGGAAGAAGAGATAGGCGATTAAGAGGGCGTCGATGCTGGGCGTAATTAGCGTTGTATTAACGCGAATTCAACGCGAGGAGTAATCGGCAGTAACAGCCAGGGGCGAACAGGTCGTGGGGGTGGGTGAGAACGACGACTGACAAGTGGGGTTAGTTGGTTAGCGAGTGGGGAGGGTTACGCGTGGGGTCTGCTGGTCAGCGTCTGCGTGGATTAAAGTTTTGCTGCGAATTGTTTTTCTGTGGGGGAGAAAGATGGGCTAGTTGGGCTTAGTGGGCTGGGCTGCTTCTTCTCTATTTTTTCTTTCCTGTTTATTTTTCTTTTTCTGTTTCTTTTATTCTGTTTTGAATTTATTCAAATGATTTCAAACCCTTTTTCATTTCAAATCTTTTCAAACTTTTCAGTAAGTTTCTATTCTATTTAAACATGTATTTTAAGGACTACTTTAGAATAATTGTTTTATTCATTTATGGTCTATTATTTATTTAAAATAGGCACTTGCCTTTATTTAATTGAGATTTCAAATATGTTTTCAACTTCAATTTGAAATCCAAATTTTACCAAATTCTTTTCAGTAGGTTTTATTTATTTATTAGGGTGTCAAATAATTCACTTTGAATTATTGGAAATATTTTTAATATGTTTTATTAATCATTTAAATTGAGCATTTGTCTTTATTCAAATAAAATTAAATATGGTTTTAATTCCATATAAAATTTATTTAAATGATTCTTTTACTCCATTTAAGTTAATTAAATAAATTTTATATCCACCTTGGAAATTTCACTTTATTATTTTCCCATGATTTAATTAATCATTTCTATTAGGGAGTTTATCTTTATTCAAATATAATTAGAATATGGTTAATGCCATATAATATTATTTGGATATTCCCTATCCCTTTATTTTATTTGATTTATCTTTATTTCATTTGCTTATGGATTTAATTTAAGATTTAAATTGTCTTATAAACAATTCCTTTGGAATTTATTATTTAGTTTAGGCAATTTATCTTTATTTAAATAAAATTGGATATTGTTCAATCCTTATGATTTTGTTTAAATAATCTTTTAATCCTTTTCATAAATTCTTATTCCATTTGTTTATGGATTTGGCCAAGATTTAATTTGGCTTTTAAATATTCCTTATTTATTTCTTTCTTTCTTTGCCTTATAAAATCCAAATCTTTTTATTTATAGTTCCAAAATTAGTGATTCCAATTTGTATAATTTTATTTAATATTTGTTTATCTTTTTAAATCCTTTTAGGATTCATTTGCTCATAATTTGGTATGGATTTTAGATAGGATCTTTATTAGCTTTAGAAATTATTTCCTTTAACTTATTAAATTCATAAGTTTTTATCCATGGTTCCAAATTGAATGAAATCAATTTCTATGGTTTTATAATATTTTTATTTATCATCCTTGATCATTTATAAATGTTTGTTGACAAATTTTTTATATGGATCAAATCCATAGTCTTTGAGAAATCTTTGGAATGATTTATTCCATTAGGGTTTTAGGGTTTTGGTTTAACTTTTCTAAGTGTTTAAATTTTCAAGATACATTTATTGAGGAATGCATTTCACTTGATTTGAATTTTGTTGGATTCCCTTTTATTCAAAGTTTGTTCAAGATGGGTTTTTAAGTTTCCACTTAGAAATAAAAAGTTTCTATTCACCCTAAATTTCAACAATTATTTCTTTTGTTTATTTATTTTTCACATTTCAAAATTTGGAAAATTTTGGGATGTGACACAACTTTACCATAGCAAGCCACAATACCATTTGAGGATCAAATCAAATACAAATCGAGGTAGGTCAAAGTATCAAACCCTAATCTTACAAGTGCCAATCTCTCTCTCTCAATACAAGTGGAGATGATGGTGGAACGAATGGTTTAGAGGCTAGAGATCGTCGAAGAATGAGGCGATGTTCTTCTCCTTCTTTAGATCCGATCTCCCCTCTTCTAGACTCGTTTGCGATAGCTGTGTTGTGTTTTTCGTCTCTCTCCCGTCATGAAAGTTGCTTCTGTTGATATAACGGAGATGGAGGAGGGTCGTACAGGCGGACGGTACGGGCGCGTCCCGACCTTACCAGTGGTAGTTATGGACCCTGGGCGCCTCTAATGAAAGGGCCTTCAATTGGGGATTTGTTTCTTAAAATGTATTTAGCTCATAAATGCTCTGAGATCTTCCAAAAATATTCAACCTGAAAATCATCACAAGAAACCAAGGTTTCGCTAATTCGCGATGTTATCATTAGTAAAAGGTGAAATCCAACGAAACCCGACATAAACCAAAGGAAAATCATCGATAAGTGTTGAAATTTTGAGCTATCAACTTCCCCAAGCTTAGATGTTACTCGCCCTCGACTGACAAAGCTATAATGAATAATAGCAAGAAATTGAATCAAGAGGGAAAACTAACAAGTTCAAGGTTGTATCATATTCCATCGTCACAAATCCTGCAACCTTAAACATGATCATAATATATCTGAACAATTGCACTTAAGTTTGCTTCCTAACCGGAAGTAACTCGTTAGCTAATAATTCTTAAACTCAAAAGAGACCGCCCAAAAAATTGGTTAGGCTTGCGAATCAATTCTTTTCAGCACCCCTCTTTTATGAGAGTAAAAATATTTTTAAGCAAGGATGCTTTGGTCAAATTGTACGGTTCGTTGCACCAAAATAAAAAATTTCTACCACAAGAACACACAAAACCAAGATCTAATCTATGGACAAGCCAAGATCTAATCTACGAGATCGGTGCAACGAGTTTGTCGAGAACTAACCCTTGTAGATACAAAGCGTTTAACGAGATTCAGATCTCGTGGTTGATGTAGTCAATCACTTGTCGATCTTAGGATCGCATAGATGATCCTTCCGGCGCCGCGTTTCGACAGCTCTTCCCTAGTTGGTCACACGTACGGTAGTCGATGAAGACCTTCCTCTCCCTTGTTTCAGCAGGCAGCAGAGGTAGTAGATCTCCTCGGAATCCCAACATCACGATGGTGTGGTGGTGGTGGTGGAGGAGGAGAGATTTTTACAGGGCTTCGCCTAAGCTGGAGTAGGACGGTGGACGAGAGAGAAGATGGGCGGCGGCTAGGGTTAGGCGCCAAGGGACAAGGGTGGGGGAGGTGCACCCCACACCTCTTGTCCCTTGGATCCTTGGAATACCAATAGCATGACGGTGTGGTGGTGGTGGTGGTGGTGGTGGAGGAGGAGAGATTCTACAGGGCTTCTCCTAAGCCGGAGCAGGATGGTGGACGAGAGAGAAGATGGGTGATGGCTAGGGTTAGGCGCCAAGAGACAAGGGGTGTGTGTGTGGTGGGGGGTGCACCCCCACCCCTCATTATATAGGTGGGGGACAGTCAAGTGTTCCTAACCCAGGTCGTGTCCCCCCACGGTCACCAAGGGAAGAGTTGAAACTCTTCCCACCTCTTACCAAAAACTAGAGTTAGACTTTTCAAACTAGGATTTGACTATTCAAACTAGGGTTTGGCCCTTTTACCAGTCTTGGCCGAATTGGCTCTTTAGGGTTTGGTATGGCTGGCCCCTAAGGCATTCCACTGTCCAAGTGACCCCTCCCAGGGGTGGTGGAACCACTAGTGTTCCCTCTAGAACATTCTATAAGTATCTGGTCAAAACACCAAAACTTTTTCTGAACCCCGGAAAACCACTTTCCTTATATGAATCTTATTCTTCAGACCATTCCGGATCTCCTCGTGATGTCCTGGATCCAATCCAAGACTCCGAACAACATTCGGTCTCCAACTCATATTCCATATCTACTTAAACAACATCAAACCCTTAAGTGTGTCTCCCTATGGTTCGTGAACTATACAGACATGATCGAGATACCTCTCCGATCAATAACCAATAGAGGGATTTGGAAATCCATATGGATCCGACATATTTCTATGATGACTTCATGATCTAATGAACCAGTTACATACGATACCAATTCCCTTTGTCGCGCGATACTTTACTTATCCGAGGTTCAATCATCGTTATATCTATACCTAGTTCAACCTTGTTATCGATAAGTACTCTTTACTCGTACTGTGATGTGACATCCCTCATGACCTTGTCACATGATTGCAAGATAATTGGATGACACTCCACCGAGAGGGCCCAGAGTATAACTACCCGTCATATGGATGGAAAAATCCCACTCTTGATCCATGCGCTTCAAACATACTTTCATAATACCTAATGCCACCTTTATAACCACCCAGTTATGAAGTGGTGTTCGATGTCATAAAAGCATACATCCGGTGATGGTGATTAACATGATCTCATGGTCAGAGTATTAGGTTACTATGTATTTAAAAGCTTGTAGTAAACAAACTTTAAATGACTTGATCTTATGCGATGCTAAATATAGGAGTGTGTCCATCACATCATTCTCCTAATGATATGATCTTGTTATTAATAACATCTAATGTCCATGATTAGGAAACCATGATCATCTATTAATCAACAAGCTAGTTTAACAAGAGGCTTACTAGGGACTCTTTTATGTTTACAAAACACACAAGTATTAATGTTTCTGGTTAATACAATTATAGCATGGGATGCAAACATTCATCATAAACACAAAGATATAATAATAACAACTTTTATTATTGCCTCTTAGGCATATCTCCAACATAGATTAAGGGTGCACAAGTAGATATAAAAAGGATAAACTTAGAGCTTTTCATTAACACCCACTTCAAAAATCGTGGCTATCTAACACCCCATCTCTTCCTTATTTTCCAGGAACTCTAGTTTGGGTACTCACATAATTCCTTTTCTCATAAAGTATCTCTTTTCAACTGAGCAAAGCAAGGTTGGCATCTCCCTCTCCCACTGTAAGTTTTTTCCATCAAACAATTCTATTCCGAAGGTGGTATCAAGTCAAACCATTAAGATGCGGGGTTGAGTACTACTAAGGTGAAGCCCTTAAGACAAAAAACATGGCACCAAAGTTGTCACGGGGACACTTTTTATTGTTCCAAAAGAATTTGAAATTTAATCCAACAAGGTGGTTTTTCTAACCGGTTGTAATTGTCATAAGTCGAAACCAAAGTAGTGAAATTAGCCTTGAGGTTAAGTCCTAAAAGATAACGAGTTAAGCGTGGAGTGGAACTCAAGTGCAACCGAACAAACATAGTATGTTTATGAATAAACTTACAGAAAGAGTGAAAATAGGAATGTGGTATCTTCTCTTGCTTGCTCATCTTCTCACTTGGGTCAACTCCCCGCGTTCTTCTCTATAGCTAAGTCACTAGAAGTGAATAACCTGCAAAAAGTTAAAAAGAAAGACGAGAGAACTTCACACAAAACAAGATAACAACTAATCTAATATTTTGGGTTTTATTTTATCAATGCAAACTAAAAATAAATATGCACTGGAAGAAAGACAGATAAATCAAAAGAAGAAAATAAAATATGAATTTAAAAGGTGGGGAGGAGTTCAACATCCCCAAGCTTAGACTCTTGGCCTATCCTAGATCAATTATCGCCGCCATCGTTGGGAGACGGCTACTTGTATGTTGTATGGTTTCAGTTTATATGAGATGGGGATCAGGAGCTATCCTTGTTTTTTTAAAATCTCAGACACACTAAAACCAAATCATCGATCACAACATCATATATAATGTCTTACAATATAGTTTTACAAATTGTGAAGGAAACTAGGCTTATATATGTGATAAATAACAAACCAGACAGGTGTACAAGGTAGCCTTCTTATTAACAACACACATACAAATGAACATGTGGGAGTTCAGGTAAGTGCAACTTATTCTGTCTATTAATGTGGTAGTTCTCCATGATTTTAAGGATATATCTCAATTACCGAATAGGGACCCACTACTGGCATGATTTTGCAATCATCACTAAACCCAGCATCAGAAAAGATCCCCTTCCACTCACTTTCGTTTCGCTCCACCCCATTGATGCAGATCATGAACATGTTCTGCATGGCTTCCATATCAGCTATTTTCTTCTCTTCGTGTGATAATCCTCTTACCATGTCTATAATTATAACCTTTCCACCTGCATTTCTAGCAGGGATGGCTTCCTTGCAACGTTGAAGTATCTTGACGCAATCATCATGACCCCAGTCATGTAAAATGTTCTAGAACAAATATGCATAAATAGTTTAAAGAAAAATGTAAGAATTTAGTGAATGATGAAAGAATGAAGATTGCACTATAAGCCACAATGCGTTTTCAAAGAGTAACTTATATTCCATGAGCAAAGAAAATATCCACAGGTGATTAATGTTCATCGATGTGGGTGTTACAGAAATGTTTATAAGTAACGAGTAAAATAAATAGAAGTAAGTTCCAAATACCCGTCATTTGCAGATTTAAATCAAAATGTCATGCACGAGGTTTTTTATGCCCATCTGTGTTGGAACCTAGAGCATTCACATGCTAAAATCTATGACCGTATGTGTTGATCGAGGCTAAAATTATGAACCAAAGATCCACCCACAAACCCAAAGACGCTGATCCACCATGCCTCTCGTGCACCCTACTCACTTTCTATATCAGAGCATCTCTAGCAGATATCACAAAAATAGTTAACCCCGTAAATTTTGCAAACTTTTATAATTTTGGTTGAAAAAAATGATATAACAGATACCACGAAAGTGGTCAAGACCGTATTTTTTTTGCAATTTCTCATAACTACTCCGCGTACCGAATATATCCAGTTTCTGAGTATATTTTAAGGTAAACCGGTCAACGCTCGACGGGGCACAAATTTCAGCACCAACCGCTCTCATCATCGACGCCGCCGCCGCTTGTGAAGGTCGATTCCATAACGGGGAGTCTCGGTTCGGTGCCAATCTTCTATTTTTGGCTAGTAGGTTCGATTCCCACATCTATCATCAATTTCTGGCCGCCATGGTCGCTGCCCAGAGCAGCAGCAGCTCGCTGGCCGGAACCAGAGCCGCACGCATTCAAGACAAGCAATAGTAAGCAGCAAGCACGCATCAAATCCTATGCGGCAGCAGCTCTCCGGGGCTTGCCACATGCACGCAGGGGCAGGGACGTGCCCAAGAGACTGGCATAGGACGTGCGAGAGGGACCTGCACGCCTGCGAGAGGGACCTGCACGCTCTCCATTTTTTCTTCCATTATTGCCGTACGTCTTGCTCGGAATAAGGAGTTATAGTGCATACTATAATGAATGGATTGTTTCCCTTTTATAATAAATAAACATACTGCCATAGTTGAATTGGATGATTCATTTCCGACACCATCGTGATGCTAGCACGGCACGTTTTCTCTTAAAGTACTAGTGTATAGGATGTAGTATCGATGATGTATGTACCTTGAGTACGACAGCATCGGCCGGTGGAATGGATTCAAACATGTCACCGGCGACGAACTGCATATTTTCATGACCGCCGGCCTGGCCGATGACGTGAGGAAGATCCATGACTGTGCACTTGATGCGCGGGAAAGAACTTGCGATGACCTTGGTGCCTGCGCCCTTGCCGCCGCCGACGTCTACGAGCGAGCCCAGACTGCGGAAGATGCGGCCCTTGTCCATAATAATGACCTCGAGGAAGAGGTGGCTGTCGGCAGCCATGGAGCCGGTAAGGACGTCGTTGAATTCGGAGTCCTTGCGCCCCATCTCCCACTGGGAGCAGCCGTGTGCCAGTTCAAATAGAGAGACGGCTCCCCGAGGCGCCGGCTCACTCCTTAACCAGTCGGTCATGCAGAAGAAGGACGAGACGACGAGAGGGTTCAGCAGGAAATTAACCATAGGGGACAGGTTGTGCCGGCCAACGAGGAAGCGGCACGTTGTGGTCAGCCCGTACAGTACAGCACCGCCATCTTCAACGCTGATGCTCGTGCTGAAGATGCCGGAAGCGGTGAGCAGATCCAGCAGGCGCTGGAGGTTGGCGACTTTGGCCGGATGTACCTTGGTATCGGTGGAGATGTCGACGAGGGTGGCCATGCCACCGCGGCGTTGGATGGCTTCCGGGATGCCCAGTTCCACGGCGCACTTGAGCGACAGGGACTTGACGTAGCCGAGAAAGTGGTCATGGAGCTCGGCAAGACCTACGAGCAACTCCAGTGGGCTCACTTCGGCCAATAGCTTGAGCGTCATGTTTCTAGTTTAGCCAACTTCACTGCAAACGTAATCGTGTGGATGTAGACTTTAGTTATTGGCCCTCCTACCAAGGCTTTTTATACAGGACGAATGAAGTACCTCCACTATTTTTTAGGACTTTTAGAGCATCTCTAACGGGGCATTAAAATTCGGTGCGCTATATATCATTGTGATCGCAGTGTAAACGTTTACCGTGCGTCGCGTTTAATTTTTTCCTGCCGAACACTCTATTATGCAGCGCGTGTTCGGACGCTAAAAAAGAACCTTCGCCAAGCGCTCCATTATGCAGCGCACAGCGCGACGCAAACAACATTTTAATCATATTTTGCGTACGGAATAGATCAAATAAAACATGAAAAATTAACTAAAAATACGAAATATATTGCAAACTTTGACCCTATAGCCACTTATTTCGAAACTACCCTAAACTACTGATGACCCACAAGTATATGGGGGTGTATCGCAGTACTTTCGATAAATACGAGTGTCGATCCCAACGAAGAGCAGAAGGTTTTGACTAGTGGTATGAAGCAGGAAATCTCTGTATATACTTAGCAAATGGATTTTTAGGGGTTTTCTGATAAAGCAACAAAACAAAGTGCAAGTAATAAAGATAACGAGCAAGTGGCCCAATCCTTTCTTAGCAAAGGACAAGCCGGCGGAAATACTTATAATGACCAAACGTTCTCGAGGACACGTGGTAATTCTATCAAGTGCTTTCGCTTCAAATAACTGAGTACTCTTCTTTGGTGTTGTAAGTGTTGTGTGGGTGAACCTGTGCTAACATATCGACCTTACTTGGAATACATACTTGTGATTAAACCCCCTGCAAGCATCCACAACTACAGGGAAATAATTAAGATATAAACCTAACCACAACATTAAACTCTGAGATCCTACGCTCCCTTGTACAAAGGTGTCCTAACAGGGTTCATGTTTTTGTCACTCCAGCAAACCCAACAATTAGTAGCCAAATACACAATGCATTCCCTTAGGCCCATAAATGGTGAAATATCATGTAGTAGACGTTCACATGACACCACTAGAAAAATAACACCACAACTTAAATACTAAACCATTGAATAATAACTCAACACAAATCCACTACTAACAACATGACTTCTTCCATGTTATCAAGAACTAAACGAACTACTCACAAGACATCATATGAATCAAGATCAAAGATGATATGATAATGGATAACAATTTGAACATAAACAATAATCTAATGGTTCAACTCACAAGCATCAACTACAATAGTAATCAACACCGGGAAAGTTTCTCCTAAAAACTAAAGCAATATCCAACACAATTGTTACAGCGGGATGGCGTAATGATGATGGTGTTGGTGGAGATGATGGTGTGGATGATGATGATGATCCCGATGAAGGGTAGCTTGATGACGGTGTTGATGGAGACGATCTCCTCTCTCCGGAAAGGAATTTCCATGGCAGAAATCTGTCTGCCGGAAAGATCTTTCTCTCTCGGTGTTTTCCGCCCCGCAGAGGCGGCGGAAATCTATCTGTGGTCGCTCCCCTGGTGTTAGGGTTCCGTAAGGAAATATAGGCGAGAGGGCGGAGTCGGAGGCCGAGCAGGTGGGCCACACCTGCCCTAGGCGCGGCCCAGGGTGGACCCGCGCCTAGGGGGTGTGGGCCCCATGTGGCCCTTCTTCGCCTCCCCTTCTGGCTTCCTCTGTCTTCTGAAAAAAATATAATTTTCCCATATTTTTATGGTATTTTTCTGATCTTCACGAAATTGCATCAAAACACCTCATTTTCTATCAGAATCTAGACTCAGCCCATCCTCTAAGAATCATCCAACATGCATAAACAGATGAAAAGACATCACTAATACCTTATAATAAGACATATATCAATGAATAAAGGCAAATTATGATATAGAATAGTGATGCAAATTGGACGTATCAACTACACGGAATTCCAGTCGAAATCCGACGAGCCCAGAGTCGTCGACGACACCGGAGTGGATGTCCACTCGAAGGAGGAGTAGAAGACAATCGTCGATGGGCCGGCGCCATTTTTCTTTTCCTCCTTCTTCCTCGCGGCCTTCTCCTCCGTCTCCTTCTTCCTCGCTATCAACTTCGCCCTACGCTCCTCGCGATCCGCCTTCTTTTTCGCCTTCACCGCCGCCTTCTCCTCTTCCTTCTTCTCGTAGAATGCCTCCATCGCGGCGACGTCCTCCGGGAACTGGCGCGCCCACTCGAGGCGAAGGCGCTCATCGCGCTCCGCGTTGGCGAGCCGCTGCTCGAGCTCGGCGCTGGCGCTGTTGCTGCTCGCGTGTGACGGCCGAAGGCGGTGGCGCGAGCGCTTCCGCCTATTCCCGCGTCCACACGTCGTGGAAGTTTATCGTCCGACGGGAGCGGCCGAGGCGACTGTGTCGTAGGCGCGTGCCGCCTCGTGCGCCGTCTCGAATGTGCCGAGCCCGATGCGCTCGTCGCCGCTGCGGATCTCGGCGTAGAACGTGCAGCTCGGTCGCGCGTGGACGCCGCGGTAGACGGAGGTCGAGTGGCGACGGGGCAACATCTCGTCGGGAGGCGGAGTGGCGGCACAAAGTGAGGTGGGAGGCGGAGCAAGGCGGGGGCGGCGTAGCGACACGCGGGGGATGTGAAACTTCTAGACGGTTGGGTGCGCGCGCGTGACATCTTATAGCACGCACGGCAGTCGACGCGGCAAGTTTGGCGCGCAGGATGGCGCAAAAGCACGTGCGGCAAAATTTTAGCGCGTGCGGATTTTTCGCGCGTCCGCTCGAGATTCACGCGGACTCCCGCGCGCGCCAAATTGACGGTTTATTTATCGCGCCTTTTGCCGCGGCAGTTGGAGATGCTCTTACGTACCCTCAAATGATTTTGGTCTATTTATTTTCCGTGGATCTCAAGATCCAGATTAGTTTGTACTAGTGCTTAAAACGAGCTAATTACATTCTTAGTCCCATAATTTGCACCTGGGGTGCAAAATAGTTCCACTTCTTGTAAAGTGGACAATTCTAGTCCTACAACTTGCACCCCGGGTGCAATCTACTTTCTCCGGTCCATATTACTTGTCATAAAAATGGATGTATCTAGATATGTTTTAGTGCTACATACATCCATCTTAATGACAAGTAATATGGATCAGAAGGAGTAGTCCATTTTAACAAAATTTGACTGAATTTAATCAAATCCGAATGAAAACAAATGTGGCTCGACGGCCACTGACTGCGGCGGCGACGACAATTGATTGCATACGCGCGCACGCATCAGTGTTAATGCCATCTGTTTTGAGGGTCGCCGGCTACGCACGCACACCACACGCAGTGCAAATTGCAAAGCATCCCTCCATGTGCGTTCAAGTTGTACAAGGCCTTGGGTTCTCGGTTTCTCGCCCCCAAGTCGTCAAGATCTCACCAAGCATCTCGTCCCCCGTTGTTGGTCATGGAGAGAGCGCTTCGCCCAACACCGATCCTAAAGATTATGTTGGACCGGTTGCCACCGGCGTGAGTTATCGGCGTGTATCGTGATTTGTGTGCGTGAGTTCATCGGGATTTTAGTGTGCGTGTGTTCGTGGATTTCGTCTCCTCTTCCCCTTCCACCGCTTTTTCCTCGATCCCCGCGGAGATTCGTAAAAGATCGGACCACCCCAAGGGGTTCCCCCATAACATATTGGTATCCATCCATTGATTGATGGTAGCTTACTGGTTGCACGCATCGGAATCTGAAGGAGCAGAACTAAAACTGTTATATATATAAATATATGCTCAATTGTGTCAACTGCAGAGAAGTGGTGCATGAAAAATAACTATGTTCCTTGCTGACAGAACATCTCTTAGTTAACTGACACAACATCTCTATTATTTAACTAAATTGAACCTCTACGTATGTCTGAACTGAACTGAACCTCTACGTTCCAACAATTTTTCGAGCCGATCGTGCACCAAAAAACCTCCGTTGAAACTAATGATCGCTCCGCCTCGCCTAGCACTGTCTATTCCGACAATTTTCTAGGTTGAAACTACCTAAATACGAGTTGATCCATGGCGCCCACATCCGCCCTTCATGGCACCGCCGCGAGAAGACAAACAATTGAGGTTACAGAAGATAGAGGGTACCGTAGGGCGGACGGTCCTCGCCATGCTCACGTTAGTGCATCTCCGCCGAGAACTGCCGCCAGGATTGGCCGCGTCGTTGCCGCCACGATCGGCCGTGCCGTAACTGCAGGGACCGCTTCTTCTTTCCTGTTCGTGGCGAGCCAGGGGGTCATGGGCTAATAATCTAACTACTGCTCGTGGAACGGCCTAAGTTCGCCGCAGATTTTTTTTCCCGGACCGTTTTGCAAAAATGCCAATCGAGACAGCTCAACCAGGTTTGTTTTCGTTCAGGTTTGATTGAATTCGATCAAATTTCTTCAAAATGGACTAGATTGCACATAGGAAACAAGTTGTGGGACTAGAATAGTCCACTTTGCAAGAAGAGGGACTATTTTGCACTCCGGATGTAATTTGTGGGACTAAAAATGCAATTAGCTCGCTTAAAACATGGGTAGTATAAATAGTACTAGTGATTACAGGTCGGTAGTGTTTGTTTCTCTAGAGGCAAAATTGGCAAAGCAATCAGCGCACATCCGTTAATTGTGACTACCGCGTAATTCTCGTGACATCTCCTTCTTCCTCGATGAGGGATCAACATGTCACATCCCAAGATTTTCCAAATCTTGTAATGTGAAAAATAAATAAATAAAATAAATTATTGTTGAATTTTGGGGTAAAAAGAAACTTTTGTTTTTAAATGTAAATTAAAAATCCCATCTGGATCAAACTTTGGTTAATATTTGAATCCAACAAAATCCAAAGCAAGAGAAATGCACTCCTCATAAAATGCATCTGGAAATTTAAAACACTTGGAAAATAAATCCAAACCCCAAACCCTAATGGAATAAAAATCATTTCCAAGTTATCTCCAAGCCTATGGATTTGATCCATATAAAAAGTTGTCAACAAACATTCACAAATGATCAAGAGAGACAAATAGAAACATTATAAAATCATGTAAATTGGTTTCAATTAATTTGGAGCCATGGATAAAATCTTATGAAACTAATAAGATAAGATAAGGAAATTGATTTTCCAAAGCTAATAAAGCACTTATCTAAAATCCAAACCAATTGTTGAGCAAATGATCCTAAAGGGATTTAAAAGGATAAACAGAAATTAAATAAGATTTCACAAATTAGAATCACCAAGTTTGGATCTCTAAATAAAAAGATATGGATTTTATAAGATGAAGAAAGAAATATTAAATAAATAATATTTAAAGACTAAATTAAATCTTGGCCTAATCCATAAGCAAATGGAATGAATATAATCCAAATCCAAATAAAATAAAAGGATAAAGAATTTCCAAAATAAAAATAAAATGGCATTAACCATTCTATACCTATTTTAATAAAGACAAATCTCTAATAAGAATAATTGTATAATTTATGAGAAAATAATATTTTGGAAATTACCCAACTGGAATAAAAGTTGTTTAATTAATTTAAATAAAATAAAACTTCCAAATAAAATTCAGGGAATTAAAACTTTATTTAAATAAAACAAATACCCAATTCAAATGAATTATGAATCATATTAAATACTTTCCAAATAATTCGAGATGAATTATTTGACATCCTATTAAACAAATAAAAACCTACTGAAAAGATTTGGAAGGATTTAGAAAATTAAATGGTGTTTGAAATTATTATTAAATCTTATTTAAAACAAGGGCTTATTTGAATAATTAAAAGACCCCAAAAGAATAAAATTTTATTCCAAAATTGACTTCAAATTATATTACTAATCAGTATTTAAACCTACACAAATTTTGGTTGAGGTTTGAATTCAAATTGTTGCTTGAATTGATTAGTCAAAATCAAAACAGAAAAGGAAAAAAAACTGAATAAAAAAAATGAAAACGGACTCGACCCAGCTCATTTAGCCCACTAAGGCCCAACAGCCCACCTCTCCTTCTCTCCCGCAGAAAAACGCTTCGCACCTGAGTCATTACCCGCTGAGTCTATGATGCGTGGACCCCATCTCCCCTGTCCCTCTTTCACTGACGAAACGACCCCACGCCACATCATCATCTTCTCCACCCGCGCGTAGACCACGCCCTCCTCCCGGCCGTTTCCTTCCGTTAATTTCTCAGAGTAAATACGCAGCAATGGCTCGACGAATTAATCCCGTGATCACGCCTGATAAATCCCCTCCCTCTCCTCTTCATTTCCCCTCAAACCCCGCTGCCAGAGAGCCACCAGGCCGCTGGAATTTTTACCTCGAAGCTCCTCTAACAGACGACACTCCGGCGACAATTCCGGCCGAACCCTGCCGCCCCTTGCCTCCTCGACCACGCTCACTTGCTCCCCAGACACTGGCGCATCTCATCATAGCGCCCGCTCATCCCCGCGCGCCCCAGAACCTCGCCAACGACGACGACCACCGCCGCCACCGTCTGTTTTCTCTCCGGCGAAGCCTCTGGTAAGAACCTGACCGCCCCTCTCTTTCTCTTTCACGCACGCATCATCGCCACGTCCTTGCGCATCTGACTGTGTCTTCCACTCGTCTTAGCACGCTCTGCAACTTCGTACCCGTCGATGTCTGACCGCAGCCGACGCAAGGAGCATCTCCGGCGAGGAATCCCGACGACACTCGTGTGCCCCTTGACTGACGAAGGCCAAGTTGAGCATCAGTGCGTCAAGGCTATTCTGGTGAGCCATTAACATTGTCCTCTTTCTTCCTATTTCGCCAGCTCCGCCGCTAGCCGAGCGTCGCTGCCACGCGCTGCCGCTGAGCGCCGCCAGAGTATGGTCAGATCGTCTCCAGCCGTTAGATGCAGATCGTCTCCAGCCGCCACCGTTTAGGGTTTAGGGTTCAGTAAAGTCATCTATCGTATCCCTACGATCTGCATCTAACGGCTGGAGACGATCTGACCATACTCTGGCGGCGCTCAGCGGCAGCGCGCGGCGGCGACGCTCGGCTAGCGGCGGAGCTGGCGAAATAGGAAGCAAGGGGACAAGGGGAATGGCTCACCAGAATCTCCTTTACGCACTGATGCTCAACTTGGTCTTCGTCAGTCAAGGGGCGCACGAGTGTCGTCGGGATTCCTCGCCGGAGATGCTCCTGGCGTCGGGTGCGGTCAGACGTCGACGGGGGCGAAGTTGCAGAGCGTGCTAAGACGAGTGGAAGACACAGTCAGATGCGCAAGGACGTGGCGATGATGCGTGCGTGAAAGAGAAAGAGAGGGGCGGTCAGGTTCTTACCAGAGGCTTCGCCGGAGAGAAAACAGACGGTGGCGGCGGTGGTCGTCGTCGTTGGCGAGGTTCTGGGGCACGCGGGGATGAGCGGGCGCTACGGGGAGATGCGCCAGTGTCTGGGGAGCAAGTGAGCATGGTCGAGGAGGCAAGGGGTGGCAGGGTTCGGCCGGAATTGTCGCCGGAGTGTCGTCGGTCAGAGGAGCTTCGAGGTAAAAATTCCAGCGGCCCGGTGGCTCTCTGGCAGCGGGGTTTGAGGGGAAATGAAGAGGAGAGGGAGGGGATATATCAGGCGTGATCACAGGATTAATTCGTCGAGCCATTGCAGCGTATTTACTCTGAGAAATTAACGGCAGGAAACGACCGGGAGGAGGGCGTGGTCTACGCGCGGGTGGAGAAGATGATGATGTGGCGTGGGGTCGTTTCGTCAGTGAAAGAGGGACATGGGAGATGGGGTCCACGCGTCATATACTCAGCGGGTAATGACTCAGGTGCGAAGCGTTTTTCTGCGGGAGAGAAGGAGAGGTGGGCTGTTGGGCCTTAGTGGGCTAGAAGAGCTGGGTCGAGTCCGTTTTCATTTTTTTTATTCAGTTTGTTTTTCTTTTTCCTTTTCTGTTTTGATTTTGATTAATCAATTCAAGCAACAATTTGAATTCAAGCCTCAACCAAAATTTGTGTAGGTTTAAATACTGATTAGTAATATAATTTGAAGTCAATTTTGGAATAAAATTTTATTCTTTTGGGGTCTTTTAATTATTCAAATAAGCCCTTGTTTTAAATAAGATTTAATAATAATTTCAAACACCATTTAATTTTCTAAATCCTTCCAAATCTTTTCAGTAGGTTTTTATTTGTTTAATAGGGTGTCAAATAATTCATCTCGAATTATTTGGAAAGTATTTAATATGATTCATAATTCATTTGAATTGGGTATTTGTTTTATTTAAATAAAGTTTTAATTCCCTGAATTTTATTTGGAAGTTTTATTTTATTTAAATTAATTAAATAACTTTTATTCCACTTGGGTAATTTCCAAAATATTATTTTCTCATGAATTATACAATTATTCTTATTAGAGATTTGTCTTTATTAAAATAGGGATAGAATGGTTAATGCCATTTTATTTTTATTTTGGAAATTCTTTATCCTTTTATTTTATTTGGATTTTGATTATATTCATTCCATTTGCTTATGGATTAGGCCAAGATTTAATTTGGTCTTTAAATATTCTTTATTTAATATTTCTTTCTTCATCTTATAAAATCCATATCTTTTTATTTAGAGATCCAAACTTGGTGATTCCAATTTGTGAAATCTTATTTAATTTCTGTTTATCCTTTTAAATCCCTTTAGGATAATTTGATCAACAATTGGTTTGGATTTTAGATAAGTGCTTTATTAGCTTTGGAAAATCAATTTCCTTATCTTATTAGTTTCATAAGATTTTATCCATGGCTCCAAATTAAGTGAAACCAATTTACATGATTTTATAATGTTTCTATTTGTCTCTCTTGATCATTTGTGAATGTTTGTTGACAAATTTTTATATGGATCAAATCCATAGGCTTGGAGATAACTTGGAAATGATTTTTATTCTATTAGGGTTTGGGGTTTGGATTTATTTTCCAAGTGTTTTAAATTTCCAGATGCATTTTATGAGGAATGCATTTCTCTTGCTTTGGATTTTGTTGGATTCAAATATTAACCAAAGTTTGTTCCAGATGGGATTTTAATTTCCATTTAAAAACAAAAGTTTCTTTTCACCCCAAAATTCAACAATAATTTATTTTATTTATTTATTTTTCACATTACAAGATTTGGAAAATCTTGGGATGTGACAGGCTACCACCCTTAAAATAAATCTCGTCCTGAGATTTGGGGAGGCTAGGGGTTACAAGTTGGCTCAAAACAATTAGGGTACTACCACGCTTAAAATTTTTTCCAACTAGATCATTTCTTGACTTGCTTGGGATCTTGTTGAAATCTCTCTGGGCAAACATCTGCATAGTGTCCTTTGTTTCCACACTTGAAACATGTGACAAGGCTGAGATCCTTCATAGGCTTTATCTCGTGCTTCATCTTTTCTGGACAATTGCTTGCATATTGTCCTTGGTTACCACAATTGTAACATGTGATAAGATTGAGTTCTTCACGTATCTTCTGTGGACAAGCTGACACATAGTGGCCTAACTCTTTGCAGTTGTTGCACCATACTTGGCTAATCTCCTTATACTTCTTCTTCTTGGGTTTCTCCAAAGCTAGGAGTGCTTCTAGTTCATGTTCTTCATATGTTATCTCAAAGGTAGGAATGTTTCCTGGTCTCCTTGACCTTTTCTTATTCCTTGGATAATACATATGTCTCCTCTTTGGTCCTTTAAATTGAGTCATATTGCATGGAGGTACAAGATGAGATTTTCCTTTGTCTTCATCCTTCTTGGTAGACTTTGCTCTCTCATGGTAGTATGCAATTAGTTGCTGCACTCCACCTTGTTTCCTTTGTTGAACTATGGAATAGATGGGGCATTGGATAGGGACATGATTATTTCCTTCACATAAGTAACAAGTAGCTTGGGTTGTGGGGCATTGATTAGCTGGATGTTTCTCTTCACAATTGGGGCATTGATCTTCATGCTCTTTGGAAGTGTGATCCTTGTCTCCACAAATGTTGCAAGCTTGGGTTCCTTCTAGAATATCATCTTTGTCATCCTTGTTGTCACAAACTCCTTTGGAAGAGTTGTTTCCCATGTTGATCATTTGATCTGTCACCTTATGCAACAATTGGGTTTGGGTTTCCAAAAACCTTTGCATGGTTGGATCTAACTTATTGTTGTTGGCTAAAAACTGAGTTGTCACTTGGTTCAACTGGGTTTGGTTTGCTAGTAGTTGTTCTCTCATGTTGGTCTCTTGGTTGTTGTTGTTGTCGCCATCCTTGATGTTGGAGTTTCTTGGAGAAGTCATCTGTTTGGGTTGGATTGGGATTAGAATAGGCAAAAGATTTTCTAAGGAAATAATTCTAATCATACCCATCACAATTCACACAAGCAATGTGCAAGCAATCACAAACAAACATTCCACTCAAACAACAAGTTTCAAGCACATTTTTAGGCAACCAAAAATATTTTATTACACCACATAAGTTGGTGTGTTTGATCTATACTTAATATGGTGGTCCATCTATGTGGTTCACTTGAGATCATTCCATCCTTCTTAGTTGGTTCTTCTTGAATGAGATCATGGTTTCCTTGGGAAAAATCTTGGTCATAAAACTTTAAAGTGATGATGATTCCTTCTAAGTTGTGTTTCCTTAGTATTCAAGTCTTGAGCAATATTTATTGTCTCACTTGTAGTCCTTAGTGATATCCAAGGTTGAAGTCCTTGTTGAGAATAAGGTTGAAATCCCTTGAAGATGTTGAAGTCATTAGAGTTGATGAATTCCTTTGCTCATGGTGAAGTCCTTGGCCATGGGTAGGCTTTATCCATCAAGTTGAAATAGAAGAGATGTAGAGTTGAAACCAAAATGGTTGAGGAAAGAGTTTACAAGATTGTTTGTAAATAAGTTTTGGAACAAATACAACTCCTATTTTTCTAAGAGGTTTTGTCCAATCCTAGGGTTACAATCCTACAGGCAACACAATGCTCTGATACCATTTGTAAGGTTCCCAACCTTCAATAAGGTAGAGATCCCTGTGTTTACAATGCTAGTCCCTGGATCAATAGCTAGCATCCACAGTTAAGATGTAATATCAAGAAACATAGGTCATAATACAACTTTATAACCAGGAATAAAATAATTTATTACATCTTACATAGCTCATTTGGCTATCTCATTACAAAGCAGCAGAATATAGCAATAGCATGGGGTCCTTCATCTTCAAAGTGCCACAGGCAGACATGTTGGTTGTAGACTTGTAATCCTAATCATTAAACCTCACTAATATCAAACAAACCTGAACATAACAAGTTACAGCCACAAGGGTCAATACATTTGAATTGTATTGGCAAGTGATACTATGGTAGTATAGTGGAGTCTATCATCTATATGCATTTGGCTAAGTGGAGCTTAGGCTTGACTTGCTCAAAATAGATTTTCCTTATCATTTGAAAACACTAAGTTTTTGCTTGACAAAATCCTTCCCAAGGCATCTCCCAATAGAAATTGGTGATCCTTCAACCCTTGTTCAACCACAAGTTTTTAACTTAGAAATTTGGATGAGGAGATTCTTGATAGCTTCCATGTATTGATGCTCAAATTGTCCTTTACCAGGGACATGGCTAAGTACTTAGATTTTACACTCTGCAGAGGTGGTGCACTTTCCCCACAAGACTTGGTTTCACCAAGACAAGATCTTTCAGAAGCCTTCCCTTAGACCAGAATGGACGCGTTCTAACCTATCATACCCCTACCACCAACTGTCCATTTGGCTAAGTTCTTGCAACCTATATGATCCAGGCAGAGCCCATAATGCCAAGTGGCTACACTTGAAGCTTCTCAACATTTGACATCTCAAATCTCTTTGTTCCTGGGTGGCCATCCACAAGTGAGATACACAAGGTAAACCATAGAAATGGGCCTTGTGAACCACTCAACACAAACCATTCCTTCCATTCCACCCAGGTGATTCATTCACTTAGTTGTTTTATTAAACAAAGCACAAGTTCACAGACTTAGAAATATTTCATAGCATGAATATATATTCCACCCTTGTTTTCTACTAGCTAAGGTAAGCATGATAGTAGTAGGAATCTTAACTTAGGAAATTCTACTAAGGTTTCATCTATTAGGATTTCCCATGGCATAGTTTATACTTAGCAAAATTCCCTGCAAGTCCTACTTAGAAATATCACTAATGCATAGTGAAAGTAATGGGACAAAAGTATGAAGCATCACTTGCCTTTTTGGTAGAGAATATAGTCACTCCTTGTCCTTGCAATATTCACACTCTTCAATTCACTACAATTCAATCAAGCAAGGCACAAATTCAATCTACAACTCAAGCAATATCACATAAAATAATAGAAACAAAACAATGCATGCAAGCATGCCAAACTTTGTTTTATTTACAAAAGTGGTTTATAATAGGTTATAAACATTATAAAACACTTATTGGTCATTTTATAAAGTGGCAAAACTTATTTGCAAAAGATTTTACCTATAAACCATTTTCAAACCAAATCATTATTTTATGTGGTTGAAAATGCCTTTATCAAAGTAGCAATCTTTATAGGGTTTACCAAATATATTTTTAAGTCATAAAACTTGGTGTTTAGGTTCAGAGAGTTTAAATCAAAACATTTTCCAAAGGTTTTCTCCAAAAGCATTTTTAACAAATAAACAATATTTTTATTGACTAGAAATGGTTTAAATCAAAGGTTTATTCTTTTGCTTCACCAAATACATTTTTGAAACCACCAATTGATTTCTAGGGTCAGCAGGTTCAAAACAAACCATTTGCCAAAGATTTTATCCCCAAAATCATTTTAGAACAAATTTTATATTCTAAACATGCATACACAAGTTTCTGCAAATACAGTCAATTTAACAGAAGCAACTTACTAAACAAAGTGCATGGTTGGATGGGGCTTGTTTTGCTGAATCCATTGATATAAAATTTGCAAAATTTGGACGTGTGGTTTGAAAGTTATGATTTCTACAAAATTGAACATCTAATAGACACAATTTCTGTTTTAAATCATCTCTGGGACACGCGGCGCTTTCTTATTGGTGCGTACCGTTTCGCGCAGATCGGTCGCTGTGAGGCATTAGATCTAAGTTGGATCGAGCGGCACAGATCTAACCGTAACGGTTTAGTTAAGTCATCTATCGTATCCCTATGATCTGCATCTAACGGCTGGAGACGATCTGACCATACTCTGGCGGCGCTCAGCGGCAGCGCGCGGCGGCGACGCTCGGCTTGCGGCGGAGCTGGCGAAATAGGAAGCAAGGGGACAAGGGGAATGGCTCACCAGAATCTCCTTGACGCACTGATGCTCAACTTGGCCTTCGTCAGTCAAGGGCCGCACGAGTGTCGTCGGGATTCCTCGCCGGAGATGCTCCTGGCGTCGGGTGCGGTCAGACGTCGACGGGGGCGAAGTTACAGAGCGTGCTAAGACGAGTGGAAGACACAGTCAGATGCGCAAGCACGTGGCGATGATGCGTGCGTGAAAGAGAAAGAGAGGGGCGGTCAGGTTCTTACCATAGGCTTCGCCGGAGAGAAAACAGACAGTGGCGGCGGTGGTCGTCGTCGTTGGCGAGGTTCTGGGGCGCGCGGGGATGAGCGGGCGCTACGGGGAGATGCGCCAGTGTCTGGGGAGCAAGTGAGCGTGGTCGAGGAGGCAAGGGGCGGCAGGGTACGGCCGGAATTGTCGCCGGAGTGTCGTCGGTCAAAGGAGCTTCGAGGTAAAAATTCCAGCGGCCTGGTGGCTCTCTGGCAGCGGGGTTTGAGGGGAAATGAAGAGGAGAGGGAGGGTATTTATCAGGCGTGATCACGGGATTAATTCGTCGAGCCATTGCAGCGTATTTACTCTGAGAAATTACCGGCAGGAAACGGCCGGGAGGAGGGCGTGGTCTACGCGTGGGTGGAGAAGATGATGATGTGGCGTGGGGTCTTTTCGTCAGTGAAAGAGGGACAGGGGAGATGGGGTCCACGCGTCATAGACTCAGCGGGTAATGACTCAGGTGCGAAGCGTTTTTCTGCGGGAGAGAAGGAGAGGTGGGCTGTTGGGCCTTAGTGGGCTAGATGAGCTGGGTCGAGTCCGTTTTCACTTTTTTATTCAGTTTGTTTTTATTTTTCCTTTTCTGTTTTGATTTTGATTAATCAATTCAAGCAAAAATTTGAATTCAAACCTCAACCAAAACTTGTGTAGGTTTAAATACCGATTAGTAATATAATTTGAAGTCAATTTTGGAATAAAATTTTATTCTTTTGGGGTCTTTTAATTATTCAAATAAGCCCTTGTTTTAAATAAGATTTAATAATAATTTGAAACACCATTTAATTTTCTAAATCCTTCCAAATCTTTTCAGTAGGTTTTTATTTGTTTAATAGGGTGTCAAATAATTCATCTTGAATTATTTGGAAAGTATTTAATATGATTCATAATTCATTTGAATTGGGTATTTGTTTTATTTAAATAAAGTTTTAATTCCCTGAATTTTATTTGGAAGTTTTATTTTATTTAATTAATTAAACAACTTTTATTCCACTTGGGTAATTTCCAAAATATTATTTTCTCATGAATTATACAATTATTCTTATTAGAGATTTGTCTTTATTAAAATAGGTATAGAATGGTTAATGCCATTTTATTTTTATTTTGGAAATTCTTTATCCTTTTATTTTATTTGGATTATATTCATTCCATTTGCTTATGGATTAGGCCAAGATTTAATTTGGTCTTTAAATATTCTTTATTTAATATTTCTTTCTTCATCTTATAAAATCCATATCTTTTTATTTAGAGATCCAAACTTGGTGAGTCTAATTTGTGAAATCTTATTTAATTTCTGTTTATCCTTTTAAATCCCTTTAGGATCATTTGCTCAACAATTGGTTTGGATTTTAGATAAGTGCTTTATTAGCTTTGGAAAATCAATTTCCTTATCTTATTAGTTTCATAAGATTTTATCCATGGCTCCAAATTAAGTGAAACCAATTTACATGATTTTATAATGTTTCTATTTGTCTCTCTTGATCATTTGTGAATGTTTGTTGACAACTTTTTATATGGATCAAATCCATATGCTTGGAGATAACTTGGAAATGATTTTTATTCAATTAGGGTTTGGGGTTTGGATTTATTTTCCAAGTGTTTTAAATTTCCAGATGCATTTTATGAGGAATGCATTTCTCTTGCTTTGGATTTTGTTGGATTCAAATATTAACCAAAGTTTGTTCCAGATGGGATTTTAATTTCCATTTAAAAACAAAAGTTTCTTTTCACCCCAAAATTCAACAATAATTTATTTTATTTATTTATTTTTCACATTACAAGATTTGGAAAATCTTGGGATGTGACACAATAACATGCGAGCTCCTTCTTCCTCGATGAGGGATCAGTGACAACGTCGTGGCAAAGCAGCCATTAGGCCGGCCATGAAATGCCCAAGCAAGATGTTCCGCTTCCGTGTGCATCAATCAAGCGTCGAACGGTGTGCAAATGCGGCCATCCTTGGCATCGTTAAGAAACAACCTCGGAAGTATTTGCTAACGCTGATCGTCCACGTTTCCATCTAAATTTTATTGTGCAGCTGGTCTTGTACAGAAATCGGTTACAGTTGTTTAGATCTGAGTCAGCCTAAGTATTTTCATGGTTTGTTCCCACCAAGTGCCATGCTTTGAGCCATGGTGATGCACATGCGGAGAATGTAGGAAGAGGAAATTTGAGGGTAGCGATGGTGATTTTTGTTCTTGTGGCGACGGAGATCTGGCTGCGTGATCTGGGACCCATTGCAGCGACTGTTGGTGCGAGAAGACAACACAGGGGAGTCCCCAGTCTTATCTTGCAGGGTGAAAATCCAAGGTCTGGCCTTAGCTGGTTGTGCCTGACAATGACCTTGTTGAAGGCATTGTTTTGTGAGTAAGGACTTTTTTCAGGGTGAAAACCTATGACCTTTGGTCGGGCAACGACGCCGCTTGGGCACTGTTTCCTTCTTGAAGGCATTGTTATTGGAGTGGAGGACTACTGGTGTTGTTCTGATGGTGTCACTTGTTTTTTTGAGGATTAGTTCTCTGTAGCGGGACTTTTATTTTTTGTAATTTCTCTTTCTTTTTTCTGAGCTGTGTGCATCCGTAGAGCCAATAGGACATGCGTTGTTGCAGAGGCTGGGTGTAATTGGCGTCCTTGTGTTATTAATATATACTCTTTTAAAAAAAAAATATTTCCATGGTGTAATTCCATGAAAGAAAGGCAGTGCCTGTGTACTAATGGCGAGGAGAGTCGGCCCAGCGTGGCGGCGCTGGTGCTGTCACCTGTGGCAAGGATGATATCCGTTGTGTTTCATGGACGCCATTCCCGTACGGGCCAAATACACAGATTATTTGGAAGGCGAAAAGAAACGACTGAGCATAGAATGAGGAGATTCGGAATCAGTTTCCGGGATTTCAGCTTAATTAAATGCTATATTTAGTGTGACGACCAGCGCAACTAAAACGCTTTCCTGTCTAAAATATCTAAAATACCCTTTAAAATGGATGGCCAGATTTGAATTATACTAGTCACCTCTCACCGGTAGTAAAAGGTACCTTAAAATGGTCTTTTTAGTGTCACTTCTACTAGCTAATACTAGCGCTGATCTATAGTTGAAATCAGTATTTGATTTTGTTTGAGATTTGAGTATTAGAGAAATTTAACTTATTTGATTAATTTATGAAAATAATTATGGGATGTAAATCGGTTAATTTATACAAATAATTAATCCCAATAATCAAAGGATCTCAATCATGTTCTTATTATCGTGCACGCTACTATTTTGTTCCAACAGGTGCATAGCAACGACGTCATCACCAACGACAAGGCCAGGCACACCAAGATTTCAATTCCCACTAAAAATATAGAATAGAAAAATATGGGCCAAAAAATAAATCCACTCGGTTTCAGACTTGGTACAACCCCAAAACACCATGGTTTGGATAAAGAATTTAGGAAAAATATTCTCATACTGGCACAATATAAGGACAAGTATATGTGAAATCTATCCTTTTTTAGTTAAAAGTTTTGTTCCAATCCAATCTTTCCCTTTAAAGTTAAAGGATTTCAATGGAATAAATACTTTGAAGAATCAAGATTCTGGTTTATTATTTTTAACGTCTCTAATTCAAAACCGAACATGAAATTTTGATTTCATTCGGCTCCTTTATGGATATTCTCACCACTTAACATCTATGTCAGCTTTTCTATTTGAATGGAACCAAAGCTCTCCGCTTTCTAGATGATCCTTATAGAGTAGGAAATAGAACTTCGATCTAAATCCATCTAATCTACTTACTTCGTTCCCTAATTCCATTCAAGAGATCCTCGAGGAAAAGAATTTGGTTTCCACCGAGCTGAAATAATATGCTGATGGTTCTAGTAAACCAAAACTATCGTTTTTTTAGCTATTTGGCTTCCTTATTGTCCCTTATCTTTCTTTTATAAAAAGGAATGAATGGCTCGGCTAGATGGAATAACCGAGCCAGAACAAAAAAAAAGAAAACATTAGAACATGTATAAATAAGAAAATCTCAGTTAAGAGGGTTCATGTAAAGAACATGTTCCAAATCACGATCGATTTTCTTGCATCAAAAGGAACTCATTTTTTGAACAAGAAATGGAAATGGTACCTTATCAATTTGTGGCAATATTTATTCTCTTTTTGGACTCAGCCCCGAAGGGTCCATCTAAACCAATTAGCAAACTCTTGCTTCGATTTTCTAGGGTACCTTTCAAGTGTACCAAAAAGTAGTTTGTTAGTAAGGAATCAAATTCTGGAGAATTTATTTCTAATAGATACTCGAATGAAAAAATTAGATACCATAGTTCCCACTACTGCCCTCATATTTCTACTTGAATCAGAGAGAAGAAGCATTTGTCGGTTTATCAAATGATGATACATAGTGCAATATGGTCAGAACAGGGTGTTGGATTTTTTAATACAAACCCTTGAAAGAAAGGGAGTCTAATCCAGATATTTTCCACTCATTTTCTACACAATTAGTTTATGTTTGTTCTAAATTACAAAAGAGAATACTTTCCCCGTTCTATTGCTACCGCGGGTCTTATGCAATCGATCGGATCATATAGATATCCCTTCAACACAAGATAGGTCATCGAAAAGATCTCGGGCGACTCACCAAAGCACCAAAGCCAGTTAGAAAATGGATTCCTATTTGAAGAGTGCGTAACCGCATGGATAAGCTCACATTAACCTGTCAATCTTTCAACCAATCAATGCCACCTCGTAGGGCAGATTTTGCTAAAACTCGAGCAGTTTCTTGAAAACTTGCTTCAGATATAAAACTTTGGGTATTCAGGGAAGCCCTTGTTATTCCCAATAAGATTGCCCGATAATAGATCGATTCATCCAAAGCTCGCCCTGCTCGTTCCGCTCGCAATAGTCCGATTAATTCCCCAGGTGAACCAAACATGAACCTTTCGATTCATTTGGCTCTCACGCTCTTTTTTTTCTTTATTTTGCTTTTGCTATTTCCATATATCTCACTTGGACAAAATAAATTAATTTTTTTCTCTTATCCGCATTTGTTCCTTCCTTTAGATAAATACTCAAAAATATCCTTTCGATAACAAATCCAATTTCGAAGGGACTTCTTTCCCAAATGGTCGTCAGGTGCCGAGGAGGTTGAAGTCCGGCCAGTTCGACTCCTACTTCGCTAGAAACGTCTATAGGTGCACCCTTCTGCAAAAGGAGACTCAGCACCACAGACTTCAACTGTCTCGTGACGCATTCCGAGGACGTGAGCTCATGCACCCCCAAAGTCGGTGATACCATGAACGTCCACGCCTTCTTTGCTGAGCACAAGGTGTTCGACATTCACCTCCACAAACTCCAACGTGTGTCCATCGCAGAGGGTCACATGCCCCGGTCAAGCCCAAGGTGCCCAAGATCAAGGGACATAGCAGCAAGAAGTGGAGGAAACACCATAGGGAGGAGGTGGAGGCCAGGAGGTGTTGAACTTGTATGTTGTTCTACTGTTGTTAACGAGGGGTAACCTCGACAATGACCATTGTTATGGACTTAGAGTTTCGTGGAAAAGAGAGTGTTGGGTATTTCGTCGGTTGATCAGACAAACAAGCAAGTCGATGTAGTCTGATTATTAAAAAAACATGGTTACAAAGTCATCGGTTCGCTAATTACGAGCGTTGATGACTCTGAACCCAGTCGCAAGGAGATAGCCATAGTCATGGCTTGCTTGGGCCACTTGAGGAAGCGGACATGCTCGTGGGCTATCTTTTGTGGGACTCGTGCTCTTCATGTAAGCCTATCAGCGAGACGACCGACCCTGTAGGTTGTCTCATGAAGAGGATCGTAGGGCCGTACTTGTCATGTTGGCTTCCTCGAGGGACCTTGACAGATCTTTAATTTCTAATGAGAATTTGTTTTGTTCGCCTTTGTTTCGGCTTCCACTATAAAAAAAGCTTCGCCCATGTGAGAGACGTGGCCATGGACATATTGTGCTTAAAGATCTCAGGGTCCCATTTTTAGGTGGGTATCTCCAACGACTTTGAAAACTCACAATCGTCTAATCTTTGGAGATTTCATTTTCTGTGTAATCGTAACCAGTGAAATGAAATGATATAGAATGTAAGGAAAGAATTGTTGATTTCGAGTGATCTTGAAAGAGGTTTATTTTGAGAGAATTCCTTATTTGATACTAGTTTCCAATATGGTTTCTTATTTGACACTATATTTTTTTCACTTCCTTATTTGACACCTAGTGTAAATTATTTTATCTTAATGACACTTTAGTGTATTTTAAGATCTAACGGTGTTAGTTTAGAATCTACAAAGACTTCTTTGCCCCTGGCAAAACAAATTGTAGAACGGGTGTGTGGATTTTGGTAGAAAGGTGCGTAGCTACCCCCATCCACTAGGACCATTGGTAAGATGCCTACAGGCCAGGTGTACCAAGGTTGCATTGACCCTTAGGTTAGCCTAAGGGCATGTACATTAGTTCAGACACCACCCGTCGGTAACAACTCTCCATGTCACCTCTAGGCAGAGGTAACAAACTCCCTGTACAACAGCCTGTCTTTTTGGCTGTCTGTAACTCGCGTCTATTTCTCGTTTTGATCCGCCGGCGATGAAAAACAAAGGGAAAAACAGCCATATAACTGCATGCTGCCGACGACCAAGGCATACAATGGAAAAAAGACCGTCGAGAACTAGCGAATTTGAAGGAACTCGACTGTCTGCCCATTTACAGACACCCTTCTTCTCTCTCCTAGCTTTCTCCCTTCCACGTTTGTAAATTTCCTACGTGGTACATGCTACAGACGGCTGACTAGATGGTGTTGTACATGCCCTAAACGTGAGGCGACAATCGGTGTCGCGTCTTCCATCTGGCTTTGACTGCGCGTGTGTATGAGATGAACTGGTCTGACAACTGGCCTACAATGGTGATAAGAAACTCCCACGGTCCAAAAAAAAAGCTAATTTGATGATGCCCATATTTTTCTAGTAGTAAAAGCTAATCTGGTCCATTGTATAAGCAAATCCTGAGGCTCCGTAGAGAAAGCTAAGGAGATTGATCCCTGCCAGTTTTTCTTTAAAAGGAAACCCATTTGATGCCTGACCTGCACCAGCTACTACGGGGGTATTTTGGTCCAGTTAGAAAAAGGTTGATGGAAGAATGTAACGGGACAAACGGTATTGTTATATAAGGTAAAATATTTATAATAGATGTCAAAGAAGGAAGTAAAAAACAATCGGTGTCAAATAAGGAATCATATTTGAGACTAGTGTCAAATAAGAAATTCTCTCGTTTATTTTTACCTGGAGACTTTTTTGTTGGCCTTCATTTTGGTTTGTTATCTATCGAATATTTTTAATGGATCGGTAAAGCTAGACTATTGTCAATAACTTAAAGAGGTGCATGCACACTTGAAGAGAGCATTCTTTTAAAAATTATGGAAATGTTTATATGATTCCCTACTACTTGTTGTCTACAAATACAACCTTGACCTTTTCGTATACTCAGGCGTGTACTCATGTGTGCAATTTGAATTTGCAGTCTAGGATGTACATGCCCATCTAGGTGAGTAATTTCCAAGAAAAAGCCCAAGTACTACAAATATCAACACATATGCTCTCTTCTACCTGTCATAATTTTAAGACGCTTTCCATATGCATATCCGACGCACACACGTGTAAGGAGAGGACTCTTAATTAACATTTCGGGTCGTCTTCAATCATACAGTTAGGAGCAATCTTTCGGAACAGGCATAATAAGTATTGCTTTTCTGAACAGACTCGGCTAGCGTACATTTCTTTCTTCTGAATAGAGTCCACTAACCACGTTTAATAGATGGAGAGAGTCCACGTCGTTTAAAAGTAGTTCTACGGAAACGACTCAACTCCTCTGTATATTAATCGTGTCAACCGTATCTTAAAAAAAATCGTGTCAACCGAAATTGCACAGTCACGACCCTCCATATATTAATCGTGTCAAACAGAACTATACGTGTACGTAAATCATTAAATCATAACCATGAATTTTAGACCTAACTGTTTAAATAATTTAGGTGATGTGGTTTAACATGACGGCTCCTTTAGACATATGTATATTCCTTTTAATATATAATAGAAATAGATATAAAGAGCCCAACTTTTGTAGGAATAGTTCTTATAATGGATTGGAAGCCTTGTGTAGACATGCCTGCTTGTGGTTAGGATGGAAATGGTTTCAGAGCAACATTGTGTGGAGAGAGGATCTAATAATTGAAGCCATATAAAACTTTGGAAATTTATTACTGTATGAGATTTATGCCCACTATGTAGTAGTAGAAAATTATAAAAATTATTTGTTTTATATACATTTGAACCTCTAATGGCCATACTTTGTTCAAAGACGAGGAATCCATACAAGGACTTAGTTAGGCCTAGTCATAACATTCTTAGTAAACACACCAAAGTAGTAGTATTACAATGAATTACTTTTTGTTCGGGCCAAAAAAAAAGGCATCGAGTAATCTACTTCCACCTGAACGACGAATTAGCTGGTGCCCACCCAGATTTTCTCAACAGTATTGACGCTTTGATCGGACGATGACGACGCTTGTGCACTGTTTCCTTCTTAAAGACGTCGCTATTGCAGCGGTTGGACTTCTTGTGTTGTTCTGGTGATGTTAATGTCGTTGTTTTAAGGAATCGTTCTCTGTGGCGAGACTCTTCTTTTTTGTAATCTTCTTTCTTTTTCTGGGTTGTGTGCATCCGCAAGGCCGCTAGGGCATGCGCTGTTGCAGAGGCTAGATATAATTGATATCTTTTTATATCAATATATACTCCTTTCCAAAAAAAAAATGATTGGCTTTTAGGAAATATTGCCAAACACGTTGTATGATTGGGTTTTGAGGAAATATTGAAGAGATGGATTAATTAGTGGCTGAGACTTTGTATGGGTTGTTGCTATTAGCTCGGCCATGGAAACAACTATAAAGCCTGAGGCTAGAGAGCCCCATAGATACACTGCTCTCTGTCACACACCAAAAGCAGTCTTGAATTCCATCGGCCACGACCGGTGTGCGTGAGAGCCAGCGGGGCATGCAGCAGCACGCAGAAAGCCCTGCGGCAATGCTCGCCATCGGCACTGCGAACCCGACGAGCGTCGTAATACGCCAGGATCAGTTCGCCGACCACATATTCCGCAAGACAAAGACTGACCACCTTACTGAACTAAAGGACAAGATGAAGAGAATTTGTAAGCATATATGCGTGGCCATTCTCCCCTGATGACATAATTTAATTATTCCTTTCGCAACAAGACAATCAGCATGTTCTTAGTAATTATAATCATTTCATTGGTTGGAGAGAAAAATATAAAGAGAAATTATACGAAAATATATAAAGAGCCCCACTTTTGTAGGAATAGTTCTTACGATGGATTGGAAGCTTGTCTAGACATGCCTTGTGGTTAGTGAGGTGTGCTTGCGGTGTCCCCCTCAAAATTAATTTTGTATGAGCCAATTTCTTTTAAATCCGTCGAAACCTATATTCAGACCATATATATCTCCGTATATGTGTAGTTAGTCGAGCAGGGTATACTCCATATTCTAACCGGTTGATCATCTCATCTTCCGTTATCATGATCTACGTCTTTGCATGCCATGTTTTAAATTTTTATTCCTTCTACTATATACCTCTCGATTTCCTCCTCCCGTAGATACGTGAGTATATGTGTATAATGAGTATACGTCTAAGAGGACCATAGGGGCTTCCAATGGGTTCGTATACTCTTCAACACGAATCAGTATCAATTTTTGTTTACCAAAGTTAGAAAATGAGGAGGGGATACCGAAGCAAAAGTGGTGGTCAGGATGCAAATGGTTTCAGAGTAACTCTGGAACTTTATTACTGTCTGGGTGGAGGGAGGATCCAATTGAAGTGCCATATAAAACTCTGGAAATTTATTACTGTATGAGATTTATGCCCACTATGTAGTAGTAGAAAATTATAAAAAAATATTTGTTTTATATACATTTGAACCTCTATTGGTCATACTTTTTTCAAAGACGAGGAATCCATACAAGGACTTAGTTAGGTCTATTCATAACATTTTATAGTAAACACATCGAAGTAGTATTACAATGAATTTCTTTTTGTTCAGGCCAAAAAACAGGCATCGAGAAACGCCACTTCCACCTGAACGACGACTTAGCTGCTGCCCACCCGGATTTCCTCAACAGTCTTGACGCTCGCATCGACATGGTTGCTACCGCCATCCCGAAACTAGCGCAGTCCGCAGCGACTAAGGCCATCGCCGAGTGGGGACGCCCAGCCACCGACATCACCCACCTCGTGTTCAGCACCTACTCCGCCTGGCAGGCACCGAGTTTCGATCTCCAGCTTGCCATGCTCCTCGGCCTCCGTCCCACTGTCTCCCGCACCATACTCAGTCTGCACGGCTGCTATGGCGGTGGCAGGGCCCTTCACCTGGCCAAACAACTTGCCGAGAACAACCATGGCGCACGTGTTCTCGTGGCTTGCGCTGAGCTAACCATCATCTCTTTCGACACCCCCGACGGGAGCAACCTCATTGGCATGACCTTGTTCGGCGACGGCGCCGGCGCCGTCATCGTGGGCGCCGGCCCTTTCAGTGAAGGTGAGCGCCCGCTGTTCGAGATGATCTCCGCCACGCAGATGACAATACCGAGGACCCAGGATGTGCTCGGCATGCAGGTCTCGGGAGCCGGCGTGGACTTCCACCTCGGCATCCAGGTGCCCATGCTAATAGGACAAAATATCAAGCAATGTCTCGTCGATGCGTTCAGTGCTGGAGTCGGCGATGCTCCGTGCTCGAACTGGAACGAGCTCTTCTGGGCGGTGCACCCCGGTGGCCGTCCCATCTTGGATAACATAGACAAGGAGCTGAAGCTGGAGCCAGGGAAGTTGGCGGCCAGCCGGCATGTCCTTCGCGAGTACGGCAATATGAGCGGTGCAACCATTGTCTTCGTGCTCGATGAGCTTCGCCGCCGTCGGAAGGAGACGGGTAACGATAATCTGCTGCCAGAGTGGGGCGCCATGCTCGCCTTCGGACCAGGAATCACAATCGAGACCATGGTGCTACGCGCACCTCCCCTCAACGAAAATTGATTATTATTATGTGTTTCAAAAAATACACATGATAAAAAACAAACCACGTCGACCTCCTATATCGATCACCTTATTGTTTTCTCCAAATGTCGTGTATGCATGTCAACACTAGGTATTGTCACTACCGGAAAATAATTTGTTTGTGAGTGTTTCCGTCTTTGCTGAGCTTTTTCCCTGGAACACGGCAAAGCGAAACTATGGCATGTATTGCACTCAGTAAACATATGTAACATGTCAAAATTTGGCAAGGCACACAATAATGATCTGGAACACGGCAAAATCGATAAAACACACACGGTAAAGAACCATTACACGGCAAAGAGCAGAAAATGCACACGGCGAAAAAGTATACTCGGCAAAATACCGAGCATACATGGCTTCACCCATGTGTCTAATGGCGCCGTACCAGAATGAGACATTGTCGAGAGTTCCTTCTGACGGAAACTCGGCAAAGATTTTCCAGCCACCGATCAAACTGGAGAGGGGGAAATCCCGCACACGGCAAAGAAGTGTCCCATATTTGCCATGTGTAATACACGGCAAAGCTGTGATGATGTACATCTTTGGCTCGTGCAATGCACATGTCAAAGATATTTCACCCGTTTTATTCATTTTGAGTACATTAACCGTCAATTTTGTATATGACATCGGATTAAGCCTATTAGAAAAAACAACATTCTTCATATTTATATGCAATTTTTTTTTCGATTTTTTGTTGAATTAGTTATACCGATTTCAAAACATGGTCAAAACAGTGGGAGTGAAATTTCAGTGTATCTATGATTAAATACTCCCTCCCTAATGTAAAACCTGACTCTTTTGGGAAATACATGTATCTAGACGTGTTTATTGGTTAGATTTACCCATTTTAGTACGAATCTAGTCTACTTTAAAATATTTAGAAGGTCTTAAATTAGTGAACTGAGGGAGTAGCATATTGTCAAGATAAAATGATTTCTACAAAAGATCATGAACAATAAACATGTATTTGTAGTTCAAATTTAACCCACTTTCTTCCAGTTAAGCAGGACATTGTCTTTTTGTTGAGAGATGTATGAAAAGCTTTTAGATACCCTAGTTGGGACATTGTTTATAGAATGCACATAATATTATTATAAAATGGGGTGGTAATATTTTGAAACTTAATTTTGTTGGTTGGTGCAAAAAGACACCCAATTTTGGCACCCGGAGACTGGAAAATGACATTTCCGTGCAACAAAAATAAAAATTCCACCGAAAACAGTGTTCGTCACTCCAAGATACACATATGTGCATAATTTGGGCACATCAGAGTAAATAATAGCGCTAGATTCTTTCGGCTCAAACATTATCCATGTCGTCCCGATTCTTTTATCCCGTGGGATGTTGACGATTACTAGTGGAAACGAGGCCTTTGGTTGAGGTTGGAAATAGGCTTTAACACCGGTTCTTCTACGAAGAAGAACCGGTGTTAAAGGAGGCGCCCGTACCAGCGTGGTCCAGAAAGCAAAAAGGCGCACCCCCTTTAACACCGGTTCAAGCCACGAACCGGTGTTAAAGGCCCTATCAGCCCCGTCCCGTGCAGCCCCCCCTTTAACACCGGTTCGTGGCTTGAACCGGTGTTAAAGGGGGTGGGCCTATATAACACGCTGCAGCCCACACCCCTCTCTCTCATTTTTTCACTCTCTCATTTTGGAGCTTAGCAAGAGGGTGAGAGGTGTGCTAGTTTGTGTTTTTTTCCTATGCACAAGAGGTGTTCGGTGAAATGCCTGAGAGCTCGAATTAAGTTTTATCGTTGCTCTTTCCTTCTCGGTCGAGGTCGGCAACTTTATCCTTTCATGTGTCATTGATGTACTGTATAAGTGATCATCTCCCTATTAATTTTTGATATACTACATAATGCAGATGAACCGGCAATGGATGTACGGTGACCGACGCACTTCCGAGTACATTACGAGCCTTCAAAATTTCATCGTTGTGGCTAAGGCAAACCGTGGTCACAATGGTTTTATGTGTTGTCCGTGTGTTCATTGTCAGAACAAGAAAGATTACTCAAATACCAAAACCATTCACGCCCACCTGCTTCGATCCGATTTCATGCCCAACTATAATTGTTGGACTAAGCACGGAGAAAGAGGGGTTATGATGGAAAACAACAAATAAGAAGAGGATGATGACAACTATCATAATATGTATCCTAGATACGATGATACTACAATGGGGGTAGATAATGAAGATCAAGAGGCAGCAGATGAGCCCGATGATAACGATCTTGGTCAGACCATTACTGATGCAAAGGAATAATGTGAAACTGAAAAGGAGAAGGAGAAGCTGGAGCAGATGTTAAAGGATCACAAAACATTGTTGTACCCAACTTGCGAAGATGGCCACAAAAATCTAGGTACCTAACTGGATTTGCTGCAATGGAAGGCAGAGAACGGTGTGACTGACAACGCATTTTCAAAGTTGTTGGTAAAAATGAAGAATCTGCTTCCAAGAAATAATGAATTGCCCGACAGTACGTACCAAGCAAATAAGGTTGGCTGCCCTCTAGGATTAGACGTGTAGAAGATACATGCCTGCATTAATGACTGCATCCTCTACCGTGGTGAGAAGTATGAGAATTTGGATGCATGTCCGGTATGCACTGCAGTGCGGTATAAGATCATACGAGACGACCCTGGCGATGTTGAGGGCGAGGCCCCTAGGAAGAAGGTTCCTGCCAAGGTTATGTGGTATGCTCCTATAATACCACGGTTAAAACGTCTTTTCAAAAACAAAGAGCATGCCAAGTTATTGCAATGGCACATGGAAGACCATAAGAAAGACGCGATGTTGAGACACCTTGCTGATGGGTCATAGTGTAGAAAAGTTGAGCGAGAGTACCCGGACTTTGCACGTGACACAAGGAACTTAAGGTTTGGTCTAAGTACAAATGGCATAAATCCTTTTGGGGAGAAGAGCTGCAGTCATAGACCTGGCCTGTGACTCTGTGTATCTATAACCTTCCTACTTGGTTGTGCATAAAGCGGAAGTTCATTATGATGCCAGTGCTCATCCAAGGCCCGAGGAAACCCGACAACGACATTGTTGTGTAACTAAGGCCATTAGTTGAAGAACTTTTATAGCTGTGGGCCAAACCAGGTGTACGTATGTGGGATGAGCACAAAGGGGAGCCATTTGACCTACGAGCGTTGCCTTTCGTAACCATCAATGATTGGCCTGCTCTTAGTAACATTTCAGGGAAGACAAACAAGGGATTCAAAGCATGCACGCACTGTTTATATGAGACTGAAAGTGTATATTTGGATAAATGTAAGAAGGTTGTGTACCTAGGGTATCGCCGATTTCTTCCGAACCTGCATCCCATAATAAAGAAAGGCAAGCATTTCAAACATCTGGTAGAATCCCAGAGGAAGCCTGTCCTCCGTCCTAGTGAGGAGGTATTTGGTATGGTCAAGGACCTAGAAGTAATCTTTGGAAAAGTTCCTGTCAGTCTATCTATTCCGAATGATGATGCCGGACACGTGCCCATGTGGAATAAGCAATCTATATTTTTGGACCTACCCTATTGGAAAGTCCTAGAGATTCGCTCTTTAATCGACGTGATGCACGTGACGAAGAATGTTTGCGTGAACCTGCTAGGCTTCATGGGAGTGTATGGGAAGACAAAAGATACACCGGAAGCACGGCAGGACCAGCAATGTATGAAAGACCCTGAAGAGCCTATGCATCCTGAGAACGAGAAGGGTAAAGGACGCCACTTAACTCCTGCCAGCTACGCTCTTACCAAAGCAGAGAAGGAAATCTTTTTGAATGCCTGAGCGGTATCAATGTCCCGTCCGGCTTCTCGTCGAATATAAAGGGAATAATAAATATGGCAGAGAAAAAATTCCAAAACCTGAAGTCTCATGACTGCCACGTGATTATGACGCAATTGCTTCCAATTGCATTAGGGGGCTTCTACCTAAAAATGTTCGAGTACCCATTGTGAAGCTTTGTGCATTCCTCAATGCAATATCTCAGAAGGTAATCAATCTAGAAAGCCTACCAGGGTTACAGACAAATGTGGCCCAATGTATTGTCAGCTTCGAGTTGGTATTCCCACCATCCTTCTTCAATATTATGACGCATCTCCTGGTTCACCTAGTAGAAGAGATTGCCATTCTTGGTCCTGTATTTCTACACAATATGTTCCCCTTTGAGAGGTACATGGGAGTCTTAAAGAAATATGTTCATAACCGTGCTAGGCCAGAAGGAAGCATCTCCAAGGGCTATGTAATAGAGGAGGTCATTGAGTTCTGTGTTGAGTTTATTCCCGACCTTAAGGCGATTGGTGTTCTAGAATCACGACATGAGGGGAGACTGCGTGGAAAAGGCACCGTAGGATGTAAAGCAATGATATGTAGGGACGGGCATTCTCTCAATCAATCACACTACACGGTTTTACAAAGATCTATCTTGGTTGCCCCGTATATCAATGAACACAAGAATTTTATACGCCTCAAACACCCGAAACAGTCTGATGAATGGGTTATAAGCGAACACATGTCGAGTTTTGGCGGCTGGCTGCAAAGACTTCTCACGAATAACACCACTATTGGAGATCAGCTGTACTTGTTGGCCAGGACACCATCTTCGATTGTATGTACTTTCCAAGGGTACGAGATCAATGGGAATACATTTTACACGATAGGCCAAGATAAAAAGAGCACCAACCAAAACAGTGGTGTCCGTTTCGATGCAGCAGAAGACAATGGGCAAAAGACCACGTATTATGGTTTCATAGAGGAGATATGGGAGCTTGACTATGGACCTAATTTTAAGGTCCCCTTGTTTCGGTGCAAATGGGTCAAGCTGACAGGAGGAGGGGTTGAGGTAGACAAGAAGTACAGAATGACAACAGTGGATCTCAACAATCTTATGAAGGTAGACAAGAGCTTAGGCGAACCATTCATCTTAGCCAATGATGTGGCTCAGGTTTTCTATGTGAAGGACATGTCTACCAAACCGAAAAAAGAAAAAAATAAGCAAACAGATACATCATACGATGAGCCAAAACGTCATATAGTTCTTTCAGGGAAAAGAAACATCGTGGGAGTGGAGGACAAGACAGACATGCCAGAAGATTATAATAAGTTTGATGAAATTCCACCCTTCAAAGTGAAGACTGACCCAACCATCCTGCTAAACGGTGCTGATACTCCATGGTTACGGCCGACGCGATCATAAGATTGACTATATGTATTAAATGAGCCATTGTTGGCACACATATGTATGTCAACATGGAATTCAATGTCATATTTTTTCCGTTAACACTATATATGTATTAAATGAGCCATTTTTGGCACACATATGTATCTCAACATGGAAATCAATGTCATATTTCTTCCATTAATACTATATGTATTAAATGAGCCATTTTTCTTCCCGCAATTTTTCTTCCTGCCATTTTTCTTCCCGCCATTTTTCTTCCCGCCAGTTTTCTTCTCGCCATTTCTCACTATATATATGTAGGATTGGCCTCAATTGTCATTGCACATATCTAGACTCATATATGCAACCTCATCACTTTTTCCCATGGCTTCCACCATACCACTAACCCCCAGGGAGGCGGAGGCACTTTGCGCCTCGAACTACCCCTGCCCATCGGGCTACTGCGTCCCCATCGGGTGGATGCTGAGTGCTAGAGGCGTTCCGGTTCCTCCTGCCCCTCTAGGTGTGGCGTGCCGGATGGCCATCACGAACCACTACTACTTCGAGCTCACGCCGGAGCAGCGGAGGAATCCCAACCGGCATCCCGACTATTTCCCGACTTGGGAAGCCTTCTTCGGAGATCGGCGTGAGAGGGCGCTCGCCAGGCACGAGGTGGATGGCCCACCTCTTCCAAACTTCATCGAGGCCGGTCGTCGGCTGTGGTGGTGCGGCCGGATTCTCCAGAGCGTCATGGCCTACGACACGGCCTCCGACTCTAACCCCCGCTTGCGCTACCCTCAAATCTAGCCCACACGTACTCATCCTTCAAGGTTCAACTACGGCGACCCCGACGATGATAGCGACGACGGCCGTGGCGAGTACAATGACTATAGTGGCGAGTATTATAGGTGTAGGCAGGAGCGTGACTAAATCACTCCAACATTCCAAAACAAGTTCGGCCGATTGTGACTTAATCTGGCAATGTATCTTAATTTTCAGTTCTTTTATGTATCTTAATTTTCAGTCGTGCTTTATGTAACTTACTGTTAGTTGCGTTATGTCCTTTAATTCCAGTTCTATCGTAATAAAAATTTCTTCCCGCCCTTTTCCTCCAGCGCATTCAGCCCCCGTCCTTTCCCATTTGTTACTAGTTTGAATAGTTAGAATTTTATTTTTTAAAAACAAAAAATGTTTTAGGATTAATTATTCAAATGCAAACAATTTTCATGTTGAAAGTTTTGTCAGATTCCAAAGTACACAAAAGATGCTAAATTTAAATATCCAAACAATTCAAAAATGTTAATACAAAATAAAATATGATTTTCTCTAATAAAATAGGGTTAGATTCCTTTTCAGATGCTTAATATTTCTTAAGTTCAAAGTTTTAGGGTTTGACTATTTTATTTTTATCTAAATTGAATAATCAAAATTTATATGTAAGTGTTTTAATCATTTTGAAAATTTTCATCTAGAGTAACTACAAAATGTTTTTATATGAATGGATAGATCTTATTTTTCTAAAAATTATGATATATTATTCATATTTTTCTGAGTTGAAATGAAAAAGATATGAATTTTCTAAATTCTATCCTATTTTTTGAATTAAAAATGCCCCCACCCCTTTAATGTACGAAATAAATGCCCCCCTTTAACACCGGTTCCAGCCACGAACCGGTGTTAAAGTGGGGGGTGGGTGCATGCGAAATGAAATACCCACCCCCCTTTAACATCGGTTCGTGGCTGGAACCGGTGTCAAAGGGGGGAGGGGGCGCGAAACGAATTCCCCCCTTTAACACCGGTTCCAGCCATGACCCGGTGTTAAAGGGGCGGGGGGATTTATAACGCGCGCGCCTCTTCCTTCTTCCCCATAGCCAGATCGATCAAGCGTGCGCGAAGAGGAAGAAGAAGAGGAGTCGTCGCCGTCCACGCCCTCGCCGTATGTCGCCGCCGTCGCCGTCCACGCCCTCGCCGTCGCCATCCCACGGGAGCACGTCGCCGGGCCGTGACGTTCCACGCCCTCGTCGCCACGCCCTCGCCGTCGCTTCCCTCGCCATCGCTGTCCCGCGGGAGCGCCGTCGCCGGGCCGTGCCGCGGGAGCGCCGTCGCCGTCGCCCCGGCCCGTGCATCCTCCTCTTCCTCCCCGTCGCCGTGTCCACGTACGGCCGCCGACAGTGAGCTACTTTTTTTTTGCATAGACATGTATATTGTATTTTTTTGCATAGACATGTATATTGTATCTATATATATGTATATATTTGTATGTGTATGTGTATGGCGATTTTTTTACTTAGTTATTTCTAAAAGTATTATATGAATTTCATAATTTACAAATCTAGCACATTGTCGGCTTAGGCCTAGCCGAATGGACTACTCGGCCTGGCCTGACCGATTCAACTCCATTCGGTGAGGAGCAGGCCGATTGCATGTGGTCACAGGGCCGCATCAGTCAAATGCTTCACTCGGCGACTGCCTGGCCAAGTGGCCGAATCGGTCACCGCCTGACCGAATGCACATGAATACGCATGCGTGTCCAGCTCATACGACTGCATGCAACATCTACCAACTCCTATCCTAGTAGTACTAGCTCAATGGATCGGCTGGCTCACTTTTTCAATCGGTTTGCTCCTCACCGATTGTGAGCTGTCGGCTTGTTGACTACGCAGCCGGTGCGGCTCAGGCCGATTGAAGCGCAGTCAACCCTGACCTCCTCTATAGGTGTATGCATATGTATATATAGGTGTACCTATGTGTATGTATATATATGTGTACCTATTGTATCTATAGGTGCATATGTCAATATAGCATTATAATAACCATGCATTGTTAATCAACTTTCATGACAAGTTAATTAGAAGAAGTAAATGCATCCTCTCATATGAATCCGGGGTTTCTCCGAATTAGGGTTTGAAATGACCAAGCATGTATTAGGGTTACATTTCAATGCTTTTAACCTGTCATATCATCATCCTTGCTTGAGCATTTCAATAGATGTATTACTGATATTTGTGTGATAATATTATTGTTTTAGTGGATCCACTCAGTAGAAACCTTGAAGAGGAAGAAATAATGGAGAACATGATCCACGAGGACACCTCACAATATCTGAACTTGGAGAGACATGATGATAACTCAAGTAGTCATGGAGAAGATGACGACTCCGGTGAACGCACTTTAGTGATTACAAAGTCCGTCGAGGTATATGCATGGATTAAGCCTCTGTTGACTTGCACCAATTGATTTGTATATATGTACATGTATTAATTAACTCTTCTTTCTTCTTTTAGCCCTCCAGATCGACCAACCAGCAACAATCTTCTTCTACGAAAAATAGCAAGCGAGGCGTGAGCCATCGGTTGAAAGATCGTGCAAAGTTCACGATCAAAGCAGTCCGTGTTGATGGCAGGCCGATGGAGCCCAAAAAGGACGCAGACAAATTTATACGTCAGGCTGGAGTTCTTGTTAGGGACCAAATCCCAATCACAATTGAATATTTTAATAAGCCAAAGAAGGGCGAAGGTACCTTTGTCGATGAAAGATCCAACGAAACACTTTGGACTTCGCTGTTGGTAAATTTCACCCTACCGCCAGAGGAGGATGCAAATAAACCGGTTATAAAGGAAAAGATCAAAGATTGGACTCTAAAGAAGATGGCTGAATATTTCCGCAACTGGAAGACAAAATTGAACAAATTTGTCAAAGCTCGCGAGACTCCAGATTTCGAAGACGCATATTATGCGAAGATAAGACCTCACTGGCCCAAATTTGTGGCGTACAAGGAAGGTGCTATAGCTACAAAGAGGTCAGAAACAATACTCTAAATGCCCAGAAGAAGTAAGATCACCAGCGGACGGGGTCAGGTGGCTACATATCTCAGAGGCCTAAGTGGGAGGAAGCTGAGAAGGCCCTGCGCGCTAGAGGGATCACACCCCAGACAGAGGGGTGGGACCTACGTGCAAAGACTTGGTTCTACGGAATCGGGGCAAGGTTGGACCCAGAAACGAGATTGTATATCTTCCCAACAATTCTTTTGCCAAACCCGTCACTGAACTCATCACGGCATACGAGGAAATAGCCGCCAGGACCTTCCATCCCGATAGAGAGAATGACCAGCTGACACGCGCCATCGGTAAAAAAAGACCACCCTGGACTTGCACGAGGCACAAGGGGTATGACGTGGAAAGATGGGTTTGCCGAGTGGGGCGACTCTTATAGATGGTGCGGAAGAAAAGAAAAAGAGCGTACAAACAAGATGACATAGATAGAACATGCACTTGTGGCGCTGCAGGCGCAAGTGAATGCACAAAATAGCCAGCAAGCTACTGGCCCATCTCAGCGGCACGAAGAGCCTGCCTTAGAAGCTGCCGGCGGCATAGACTCTGCACGGAAAAGCAGTGTGGCTTCCACGGAGAACATGCAGCCCACACTTGAAATGGCGGGTCCTCGATACCCCGTGGATGAGATCACGAAGAGTGAACACGCTGATCTGCATGTGAGATTAATGGTCTTATCCATTAAGGTGGTGGTCGGCTATGCCTTACCTCATGTAGCGGGTGGAACTTACCACTGTCGACCGATTCCAGATGGCTATTCTATTGTCGGGGTGGATGAGGTTGTGAAGGAATATGAGGAAGCACAGCTTGACCATGCTATAGGTGAAGGGGAAACTCAACTCAAATTTGAAGTGAAAACAACCATTCTTTGGAAGAAGGAACACATCGTGCTTCCAAATTGGAGGCCACTGGCACCCCCGCCGTCTCCGCAGCGTCAGCAGTCTGAGCCGCCTCAGCCGTCCCCAAGTCATCAGAATACTCCCCTGTCGTCTCCACTGCGTCAGCCGTCTCCGGCGCTTCAGTCATCTCCTGCGCGTCAGCCATCTCCGTCACGTCAGCCATCTCCTGCGCGTCAGCCATCTTCGGCGCGCCAGCCATCTCCTGCGCGTCATCCATCTCTGGCGCGCCAGCCATCTCCTGCGCGTCATCCATCTCCGGCGCACCAGCCATCTCCTGCGCGTCAGCGTAAGCGGAAGAGCACTGCCACAAAGAGCACTAGCACTGCCACGAAGAAATCCGCAGGAAATCGTACGCCAAAGAGTTCAAGAAACTACATCCCGCAACCTTTCGCCAAGCCATTGCCGGTATTACCGTGGAATCGCAGCGACGAGGAGAACATGAGGATCTCGGAAGAAGAGGTCAAGAAATTCTTTGCACCTAGACGGGCCGAGCCAAAGGAGAAACTAGATCCCGCGGTGGTGGAGAAGTTTTACAATAATCTTTTGAAACCTGAAACCCCACTTGTGCCGGACTACGAGCGCCAGATTATGAAGGGGGATGCAAGGCGGAGGGAGTCTGAAATTAGCAGTCATGCGGCACGCCAGAAAACAGTTCCCATGCTCAGAGAGCAGGAAAACCAATCGTGCGCCCCGCTCCAAGTGTTCGACACACATATAGCTCCTCCTGTAAACGATTACAAGGAAGAGCTACAAAGAAAGGCCAATGAGATGTGGATGACCTACATTGCATACTTGAACATCATGGGAGACCACTTGCCCAAAGGCGATGTCAACCCCATACAACATGGAAGTACGGGAAGAATCTCGTCAAGAAAGAGAAGCTCAAGAATCTACCAACAAAAATGCGAATATTGCGTAAGTGGTACCTTGATTTATGCAAGACGAGAAAGGAAGAATGGATCACGACGCATATAAGAGATCAAATTTTCTTGTGCGGAGACAACGAGATCACCTTCAACATTCAAGACTTGCATTTTTATTCAATCAGAAGGAACTCGACAAAGCTGCCATCAGCCTTAATTGTGTGTAAGTACTATTTCTGTAATTTCTATCTCAGCTCATTCAATTCATTAATTACATGTATATATATGCTCACCATATATGTATATACTATTATGCAGGAAAAAGGTTATGGAATGCATGAAAGGTGGCCCTTTTGACATTGGGTTCGTTGACCCAAATAGAGTTCATGAACAAGTGGTAAAGCACAAACCCGGGCAAACAGAAGATTTCTTGCTAACGTCTTTACTGAGACAACAAACCAAAAGGGAAATACTATTGCCTTACTGTAAGGTTCCCAACCTTTGATAAGGTAGAGATCCCTGTGTTTACAATGCTAGTCCCTGGATCAATAGCTAGCATCCACAGTTAAGATGTAATATCAAGAAACAAAGGTCATAATACAACTTTATAACCAGGAATAAAATAATTCATTACATCTTACATAGCTCATTTGGCTATCTCATTACAATGCAGCAGAATATAACAATAGCATGAGGTCCTTCTTCTTCAAAGTGCCATAGGCAGACATGTTGGTTGTAGACTTGTAATCCTAATCATTAAACTTCACTAATATCAAACAAACCTGCAACATAACAAGTTACAGCCACAAGGGTCAATACATTTGAATTGTATTGGCAAGTGATACTATGGTAGTATAGTGGAGTCTATCATCTATATGCATTTGGCTAAGTGGAGCTTAGGCTTGCTTTGCTCAAAATAGATTTTCCTTATCATTTGAAAACACTAAGTTTTTGTTCGACAAAAACATTCCCAAGGCATCTACCAATAGAAATTGGTGATCCTTCAACCCTTGTTCAACCACAAGTTTTTAACTTAGAAATTGGGATGAGGAGATTCTTGATAGCTTCCATGTCTTGATGCTCAAATTGTCCTTTACCAGGGACATGGCTAAGTACTTAGATTTTACACTCTGCAGAGGTGGTGCACTTTCCCCACAAGACTTGGTTTCACCAAGACAAGATCTTTCAGAAGCCTTCCCTTAGACCAGAATGGACGCGTTCCAACCTATCATCCCCTACCACCAACGGTCCATTTGGCTAAGTTATTGCAACCTATATGATCCAGGCAGAGCCCATAATGCCAAGTGGCTGCACTTGAAGCTTCTCAACATTTGACATCTCAAATCTCTTTGTTCCTGGGTGGCATTCCACAAGTGTGATACACAAGGTTCACCAGTCCCCTGGCCTTGTGTAACCACTCAACACAAAGCATTCCTTCCATTCCACCCAGGTGATTCATTCACTTAGTTGTTTTATTAAACAAAACACAAGTCCTTGACTTGGAAATATTCCATAGTATGAATATATATTCCACCCTTGTTTTCTATTAGCTAAGCTAAGCATGATAGTAGTAGGAATCTTAACTCAGAAAATTTCTACTAAGGTTTCATCTACTAGGATTTCCCATGGCATAGTTTATACTTAGCAAAAATTCCATGCAAGTCCTACTTAGAAATATCACTAATGCATAGTGAAAATAATGGGACAAAAGTATGAAGCATCACTTGCCTGGTAGAGAGTATAAGTTAACTCCTTGATCTTTTCAATGTTCACACACTTCAAATCACTACAATTCAATCAAGCCAACAATAATTCAATCTACCATTTCAAGCAATTCATCACATAAAATGATAAAAACAAAGCAATGCATGCAAGCATGCAAAAGGTTGTTTTATTTGTAAAAGTGGTTTCTAATAGGTCATAAACATTTGGAAACACCTATTGGTCATTTTATAAAGTGGCAAAACAATTTGCAAAAGTTTTTACTTCATAAACCATTTTTAAACCAAGTCATTATTTTATGTGGTTGAAATGCCTTTAGCAAAGCAATAATTTTTATAAGGTTCACAAAATTTGTTTTCAAACATAAAACCTTGTGCTTAGGGTCAGAGAGTTTAAATCAAAACATTTCCCATAAGGTTTTCCCCACAAATTATTTTTAAACCAAATCAACATTTTTAATTGGCTAGAAATGCTTTTATTCAAATATTTGTACCCTTGCTTCACCAAATACATTTTTGAAACCACAAATTGATTTATAGGGTCAGTAGGTTCAAAACAAACCGTTTGCCAAAGATTTTGTCTCAAAAATCATTTTAGAACATTTTTTATATCCTAAACATGCATACACAAGTTTCTGCAAAAACAATCAATTTAACAGAACCTTTTTACTAAACAAAGTGCATGGTTGGCTAGGGCTTGTCTTGCTTAATCCATTGATATAAAATTTGCAAAATTTGGACATGTAGATTAAAAGTTATAGATTTTACAAAATCTAGCATCTAATAGATCAAATCTGTTTTAAATCAAACGGACAGGGACACGTGGCTAGTTCTTATTCGCTGGTACCGGTTCGTTCGTATCACGCACTGAGGGCCGTTGGATTTAAGTTACATCACATGGCACAGAGGCACTACTTACCCTTTCGTTCACGTTCTATCGCATCCGTCAGATCAAGATCTAGCGGCTCAGGGCATGTAACCAAAAGTCAGCGGCGCTCGACGGTGGCTGGCGGTGGCGACGCTCGGGCGGCAGCGCTCTGGCTATTCCAGGAAGCTAGGGGAAGCGAGGGTATGCTCACCATGTTCACTGGGACGTGCTGGAGCTCAACGTGCTCGTGGTTGGCGAAGGGGCGCACAGAGATGATGGCGATTCCTCGCCGGAGTTGTCGTCTGCGTATGGTACTTGCTGTCGACGTCGAAGGCGAGCCTACGGGTCCTGCGCGAGTGAATGGCGAGCACCTGGATGTTCACAAGGCACATACGAACAAGTTGGCATGAAACTCTGGTCGAGGCGCGCACGGGTTCAAGCGATGAGGCTCACCGGAGTTGTTTCCAGACGGCGGCGCTGTTGGTTGACGTCGTTGCCGAGGTTTTGGGGCGCACGGGGACGATCTGGCGCTACAGGGAGGTTCGCCAGGAGGTGGGGATCATGTGAGCGTGGTCGAGGAGGCAAGGGGCGGCGAGGGGCTGCCGGAATCGCTGGTGGAGCTCGCCGGAGCAGAGGGCGGTGCAGGGGGAAATTGAGCAGCCTGGGGGCGCGCTAGGGTGGGGGACTGAGGGGGAAACGAATAGGAGGGAGAGGCGGTTAAGTAGGCGGGATCACGGGATGGGTTATTGCGCCATTACCGAGCAATTAAGCGAAGAAACCGCCGGCGGAACGACAGGGGGAGAAGGACGTGGTCTACGCGCGGGGAGGAAGAAGGTGAGGTGGCTGTGGGGTCCTTTCGTCAGCGAGGAGAGACACGGGAGGTGGGGTCCGCGCGTCATAGACTCTGTGGGTTCTGTCTGCGGTGAAAAACGATTCACTCGGGGTGAGAGGGAGAGGTGGGCTGGTGTTGGGCTTAATGGGCCTGCTGACTGGGTCGAGTCTGTTTCATTTTTTTATTCAGATTGTTTTTCTTTTTCCTTTTCCTTTATTCTGTTTTGGTTTTGTTTAATTAATTCAAACACTCATTTGAATTCAAACCTTTGCCAAATTTTGTGAATAATCAAACACTGTTTATTACCACATTGTGATGTTAAATTTAGAATAAAACTTTTATTCCTTAAGTGCCTTTTTTAATTATTTAAAGTAGGTCCTCGTATTAATTCCTTCAAGATTTAATAATGTTTTTAATTTCCATTTGAATTCTAAATCCTTCCAAAACCTTTCAGTAGGTTTTTATTTGTTTAATAGGGTGTCAAATAATTCATCTTGAATTATTTGGAATAATTTTAATATGATTTATTAATCATTAAGATTGGGTAATTGTTTTAATACAAATGGAATTAAGTATAGTTTTTAATTCCCTAAATTTTATTTGGAAGTTTTATTTTATTTAAATTAATTAAACAACTTTTATTCCACTTGGGTAAATTCCAAAATACTATTTTCTCATGAATTATATAATTATTCTTATTAGAGATTTGTCTTTATTAAAATAGGGATAGAATGGTTAATGCCATTTTATTGTATTTTGGAAATTCTTTATCCTTTTATTTTATTTGGATTTGGATTCTATTCATTCCATTTGCTTAATGGATTAGGCCAAGATTTAATTTGGTCTTTAAATATTCCTTATTTAATATTTCTTTCTTTATCTTATAAAATCCATATCTTTTTATTTAGAGATCCAAACTTGGTGACTCTAATTTGTAAAACCTTATTTAATATTTGTTTATCCTTTTAAATATATTTAGGATTATTTTCTCACCATTTGGTATGTATTTCTAGGTGGTTGGTTTATTAGCTTTGGGAAATCAATTTCCTTATCTTATTAAATTCATAAGATTTTATCCATGGCTCCAAATTAAGTGAAACCAATTTATATGATTTTATAATATTTCTATTTGTCATTCTTGATCATTTTGAAATGTTAGTTGACAAATTTTTATATGGATCAAATCCATAGGTTTGGAGATAACTTGGAAATGATTTTTTTATTCCATTTAATGTTTAGGGTTTGGATTTATTTTCCAAGTGTTTGAATTTCCAGATGCATTTTAAGAGGAATGCATTTCTCTTGATTTGGATTTTGTTGAATTCAAACTTTAATTAAAGTTTGTTCAAGATGGGATTCGAAGTTTCCATTTAAAAACAAAAGTTTCTTTTCACCCCAAAATTCAACAATAATTTATTTTATTTATTTATTTTTCACATTACAAGATTTGGAAAATCTTGGGATGTGACAAGCTACCACCCTTAAAATAAATCTCGTCCCGAGATTTGGGGAGGCTAGGGTTACAAGTTGGCTCAAAGCATCTAGGGTACTACCACCCTTAAAATTTTTCCAACTAAATTACATCTTGGTTTGCTTGGGATCTTGTTGAAATCTCTCTGGACAAACATTTGCATAGTGTCCTTTGTTTCCACACTTGAAACATGTGACAAGGCGGAGATCCTTCATAGGCTTTATCTTGTGCTTCATCTTTTCTGGACAATTGCTTGCATAATGTCCTTGGTTACCACAGTTGTAACATGTGATAAGATTGAGTTCTTCACGTATCTTCTGTGGACAAGTTGACACATAATGGCCTAACTCTTTGCAGTTGTTGCACCACACTTGGCTAATCTCCTTATACTTCTTCTTCTTGAGCTTCTCCAAAGCTAGGAGTGCTTCTAGTTCATGTTCTTCATATGTTATCTCAAAGGTAGGAATGTTTCCTGATCTCCTTGACCTTTTCTTATTCCTTGGATAATACATATGTCTCCTCTTTGGTCCTTTAAATTGAGTCATATTGTATGGAGGTGCAAGCTGAGATTTGCCTTTGTCTTCATCCTTCTTGGTAGACTTGGCTCTCTCATGGTAGTTTGCAATCAGTTGTTGCACTCCACCTTGTTTCCTTTGTTGAACTATGGAATAGATGGGGCATTGGATAGGGACATGATTATTTCCTTCACATAAGTAACAATTAGCTTGGGTTGTGGGGCATTGATTAGCTGGATGTTTCTCTTCACAATTGGGGCATTGATCTTCATGCTCTTTGGAAGTGTGTTCCTTGTCTCCACAAATATTGCAAGCTTGGGTTCCTTCTAGAATATCATCTTTGTCATCCTTGTTGTCACAAACTTCTTTGGAGGAGTTGTTTCCCATGTTGATCATTTGATCTGTCATCTTATGCAACAATTGGGTTTGGGTTTCCAAAAACCTTTGCATGGTTGGATCTACCTCACTGGTGTTGGCTATAAATTGAGCTGTCACTTGGTTCAACTGGGTTTGGGTTACTATGAGTTCTCTCATGTTGTCCTCTTGGTTGTTGTTGTTGTTGTCACCATCCTTGATGTTGGAGTTTCTTGGAGAAGTCATCTGTTTGGGTTGGTTTGGGGTTAGAATAGGCAAAATATTTCTAAGGGAATAATTCTAATCACACACCTCACAGTTCACACAAGCAAAGTGCAAACAATCACAAACAAGCATTCCACTCAAACAACAAGTTTCAAGCATATTTTTAGGCAACCAAAAATATTTTTGTTACACCACATAAGTTGGTGTGTTTAATTTTAAACTAAACATGGTGGTCCAACTATATGGTTCACTTGACATCTTTCCATTCTTCTTGAACAAGATCATGGTTTCCTTGGAAAAATTCTTGGTCACAAAACTCAAAGGTGATGATGATTCCTTCTAAGTTGTGTTTCCTTAGTCTTCAAGTCTTGAAAAACATTTCTTGTCTCAGTTGTAGTCCTTAGTGATATTCAAGGTTGAAGTCCTTGTTGAGAATAAGGCTGAAATCACTTGAAGATGTTGAAGTCATTAGAGTTGATGAAGTCCTTTGCTCATGGTGAAGTCTTTGGCCATGGGGTAGGCTTTGTCCATCAAGTTTGAAATAGAAGAGATGTAGAATCAAAACCAAAATGGTTGAGGAAAGAGTTTACAAGATTGTTTGTAAATAAGTTTTGGAACCAATACCACTCCTATTTTTCTAAGGGGTTTGTCCAATCCTAGGTTTACAAATTCTACAGGCAACACAATGCTCTGATACCATCTGTAAGGTTCCCAACCTTTGATAAGGTAGAGATCCCTGTGTTTACAATGCTAGTCCCTGGATCAATAGCTAGCATCCACAGTTAAGATGTAATATCAAGAAACAAAGGTCATAATACAACTTTATAACCAGGAATAAAATAATTCATTACATCTTACATAGCTCATTTGGCTATCTCATTACAATGCAGCAGAATATAACAATAGCATGGGGTCCTTCTTCTCCAAAGTTCCACAGGCAGACATGTTGGTTGTAGACTTGTAATCCTAATCATTAAACTTCAATAATATCAAACAAACCTGCAACATAACAAGTTACAGCCACAAGGGTCAATACATTTGAATTGTATTGGCAAGTGATACTATGGTAGTATAGTGGAGTCTATCATCTATATGCATTTGGCTAAGTGGAGCTTAGGCTTGCTTTGCTCAAAATAGATTTTCCTTATCATTTGAAAACACTATGTTTTTGTTTGAAAAAAACATTCCCAAGGCATCTACCAATAGAAATTGGTGATCCTTCAACCCTTGTTCAACCACAAGTTTTTAACTTAGAAATTGGGATGAGGAGATTCTTGATAGCTTCCATGTCTTGATGCTCAAATTGTCCTTTACCAGGGACATGGCTAAGTACTTAGATTTTACACTCTGCAGAGGTGGTGCACTTTCCCCACAAGACTTGGTTTCAGTAAGACAAGATCTTTCAGAAGCCTTCCCTTAGACCAGAATGGACGCGTTCCAACCTATCATCCCCTACCACCAACTGTCCATTTGGCTAAGTTATTGCAACCTATATGATCCAGGAAGAGCCCATAATGCCAAGTGGCTGGACTTGAAGCTTCTCAACATTTGACATCTCAAATCTCTGTGTTCCTGGGTGGCATTCCACAAGTGTGATACACAAGGTTCACCAGTCCCCTGGCCTTGTGTAACCACTCAACACAAAGCATTCCTTCCATTCCACCCAGGTGATTCATTCACTTAGTTGTTTTATTAAACAAAACACAAGTCCTTGACTTGGAAATATTCCATAGTATGAATATATATTCCACCCTTGTTTTCTATTAGCTAAGCTAAGCATGATAGTAGTAGGAATCTTAACTTAGAAAATTTCTACTAAGGTTTCATCTACTAGGATTTCCCATGGCATAGTTTATACTTAGCAAAAATTCCATGCAAGTCCTACTTAGAAATATCACTAATGCATAGTGAAAATAATGGCACAAAAGTATGAAGCATCACTTGCCTGGTAGAGAGTATAAGTTAACTCCTTGATCTTTTCAATGTTCACACACTTCAAATCACTACAATTCAATCAAGCCAACAATAATTCAATCTACCATTTCAAGCAATTCATCACATAAAATGATAAAAACAAAGCAATGCATGCAAGCATGCAAAAGGTTGTTTTATTTGTAAAAGTGGTTTCTAATAGGTCATAAACATTTGGAAACACCTATTGGTCATTTTATAAAGTGGCAAAACCATTTGCAAAAGTTTTTACTTCATAAACCATTTTTAAACCAAGTCATTATTTTATGTGGTTGAAATGCCTTTAGCAAAGCAATAATTTTTATAAGGTTCACAAAATTTGTTTTCAAACATAAAACCTTGTGCTTAGGGTTACAGAGTTTAAATCAAAACATTTCCCATAAGGTTTTTCCCCAAAATTATTTTTAAACCAAATCAACATTTTTAATTGGCTAGAAATGCTTTTATTCAAAGATTTGTACCCTTGCTTCACCAAATACATTTTTGAAACCACTAATTTGTTTCTAGGGTCAGTAGGTTCAAAACAAACCGTTTGCCAAAGATTTTGTCTCAAAAATCATTTTAGAACATTTTTTATATCCTAAACATGCATACACAAGTTTCTGCAAAAACAATCAATTAACAGAAGCTTTTTACTAAACAAAGTGCATGGTTGGCTAGGGGTTGTCTTGCTTAATCCATTGATATAAAATTTGCAAAATTTGGACGTGTAGATTAAAAGTTATAGATTTTACAAAATCTAGCATCTAATAGATCAAATCTGTTTTAAATCAAACGGACAGGGACACGTGGCTAGTTCTTATTCGCTGGTACCGGTTCATTCAGATCACGCACTGAGGGCCGTTGGATTTAAGTTACATCGCACGGCACAGAGGCACTACTTACCCTTTCTTTCACGTTCTATCGCATCCGTCAGATCAAGATCTAGCGGCTCAGGGCATGTAACAAAAAGTCAGCGGCGCTCGACGCTGGCTGGCGGCGGCGACGCTCGGGCGGCAGCGCTCTGGATATTGCAGGAAGCTAGGGGAAGGGAGGGTATGCTCACCATGTTCACCGGGACGTGCTGGAGCTCAACGTGCTCGTGGTTGGCGAAGGGGCGCACAGAGATGATGGCGATTCCTCGCCGGAGTTGTCGTCTGCGTATGGTACTTTCTGTCGACGTCGAAGGCGAGCCTACGGGTCCTGCGCGAGTGAATGGCGAGCACCTGGATGTTCACAAGGCACAGACGAACAAGTTGGCATGAAACTCTGGTCGAGGCGCGCACGGGTTCAAGCGATGAGGCTCACCGGAGTTGTTTGCAGACGGCGGCGCTGTTGGTTGACGTCGTTGTCGAGGTTCTGGGGCGCACGGGGACGAGCTGGCGCTACAGGGAGGTTCACCAGGAGGTGGGGATCATGTGAGCGTGGTCGAGGAGGCAAGGGGCGGCGAGGGGCTGCCGGAATCGCTGGTGGAGCTCGCCGGAGCAGAGGGCGGTGCAGGGGGAAATTGAGCAGCCTGGGGGCGCGCTAGGGTGGGGGACTGAGGGGGAAACGGATAGGAGGGAGAGGCGGTTAAGTAGGCGGGATCACGGGCTGGGTTATTGCGCCATTACCGAGCAATTAAGCGAAGAAACCGCCGGCGGAACGACAGGGGGAGAAGGGCGTGGTCTACGCGCGGGGAGGAAGAAGGTGAGGTGGCTGTGGGGTCCTTTCGTCAGCGAGGAGAGACAGGGGAGGTGGGGTCCGTGCGTCATAGACTCTGTGGGTTCTGTCTGCGGTGAAAAACGATTCACTCGGGGTGAGAGGGAGAGGTTGGCTGGTGTTGGGCTTAATGGGCCTACTGACTGGGTCGAGTCTGTTTCATTTTTTTATTCAGATTGTTTTTCTTTTTCCTTTTCCTTTATTCTGTTTTGGTTTTGTTTAATTAATTCAAACACTCATTTGAATTCAAACCTTTGCCAAATTTTGTGAATAATCAAACACTGTTTATTACCACATTCTGATGTCAAATTTAGAATAAAACTTTTATTCCTTAAGTGCCTTTTTTAATTATTTAAAGTAGGTCCTCGTATTAATTCCTTCAAGATTTAATAATGTTTTTAATTTCCATTTGAATTCTAAATCCTTCCAAAACCTTTCAGTAGGTTTTTATTTTTTTAATAGGGTGTCAAATAATTCATCTTGAATTATTTGGAATAATTTTAATATGATTTATTAATCATTAAGATTGGGTAATTGTTTTAATTCAAATGGAATTAAGTATAGTTTTTAATTCCCTAAATTTTATTTGGAAGTTTTATTTTATTTAAATTAATTAAACAACTTTTATTCCACTTGGGTAAATTCCAAAATACTATTTTCTCATGAATTATATAATTATTCTTATTAGAGATTTGTCTTTATTAAAATAGGGATAGAATGGTTAATGCCATTTTATTTTATTTTGGAAATTCTTTATCCTTTTATTTTATTTGGATTTGGATTCTATTCATTCCATTTGCTTAATGGATTAGGCCAAGATTTAATTTGGTCTTTAAATATTCCTTATTTAATATTTCTTTCTTTATCTTATAAAATCCATATCTTTTTATTTAGAGATCCAAACTTGGTGACTCCAATTTGTAAAATCTTATTTAATATTTGTTTATCCTTTTAAATATATTTAGGATTATTTTTCTCACCATTTGGTATGGATTTCTAGGTGGTTGCTTTATTAGCTTTGGGAAATCAATTTCCTTATCTTATTAAATTCATAAGATTTTATCCATGGCTCCAAATTAAGTGAAACCAATTTATATGATTTTATAATATTTCTATTTGTCATTCTTGATCATTTTGAAATGTTAGTTGACAAATTTTTATATGGATCAAATCCATAGGTTTGGAGATAACTTGGAAATGATTTTTTTATTCCATTTAATGTTTAGGGTTTGGATTTATTTTCCAAGTGTTTGAATTTCCAGATGCATTTTAAGAGGAATGCATTTCTCTTGATTTGGATTTTGTTGAATTCAAACTTTAATTAAAGTTTGTTCAAGATGGGATTTTAAGTTTCCATTTAAAAACAAAAGTTTCTTTTCACCCCAAAATTCAACAATAATTTATTTTATTTATTTATTTTTCACATTACAAGATTTGGAAAATCTTGGGATGTGACAAGCTACCACCCTTAAAATAAATCTCATCCCGATATTTGGGGAGGCTAGGGTTACAAGTTGGCTCAAAGCATCTAGGGTACTACCACCCTTAAAATTTTTCCAACTAAATTACATCTTGGTTTGCTTGGGATCTTGTTGAAATCTCTCTGGACAAACATTTGCATAGTGTCCTTTGTTTCCACACTTGAAACATGTGACAAGGCGGAGATCCTTCATAGGCTTTATCTTGTGCTTCATCTTTTCTGGACAATTGCTTGCATAATGTCCTTGGTTACCACAGTTGTAAATGTGATAAGATTGAGTTCTTCACGTATCTTCTGTGGACAAGTTGACACATAATGGCCTAACTCTTTGCAGTTGTTGCACCACACTTGGCTAATCTCCTTATACTTCTTCTTCTTGGGCTTCTCCAAAGCTAGGAGTGCTTCTAGTTCATGTTCTTCATATGTTATCTCAAAGGTAGGAATGTTTCCTGATCTCCTTGACCTTTTCTTATTCCTTGGATAATACATATGTCTCCTCTTTGGTCCTTTAAATTGAGTCATATTGTATGGAGGTGCAAGCTGAGATTTGCCTTTGTCTTCATCCTTCTTGGTAGACTTGGCTCTCTCATGGTAGTTTGCAATCAGTTGTTGCACTCCACCTTGTTTCCTTTGTTGAACTATGGAATAGATGGGGCATTGGATAGGGACATGATTATTTCCTTCACATAAGTAACAATTAGCTTGGGTTGTGGGGCATTGATTAGCTGGATGTTTCTCTTCACAATTGGGGCATTGATCTTCATGATCTTTGGAAGTGTGTTCCTTGTCTCCACAAATATTGCAAGCTTGGGTTCCTTCTAGAATATCATCTTTGTCATCCTTGTTGTCACAAACTTCTTTGGAGGAGTTGTTTCCCATGTTGATCATTTGATTTGTCATCTTATGCAACAATTGGGTTTGGGTTTCCAAAAACCTTTGCATGGTTGGATCTACCTCACTGGTGTTGGCTATAAATTGAGTTGTCACTTGGTTCAACTGGGTTTGGGTTACTATGAGTTCTCTCATGTTGTCCTCTTGGTTGTTGTTGTTGTCACCATCCTTGATGTTGGAGTTTCTTGGAGAAGTCATCTGTTTGGGTTGGTTTGGGGTTAGAATAGGCAAAATATTTCTAAGGGAATAATTCTAATCACACACCTCACAGTTCACACAAGCAAAGTGCAAACAATCACAAACAAGCATTCCACTCAAACAACAAGTTTCAAGCATATTTTTAGGCAACCAAAAATATTTTTGTTACACCACATAAGTTGGTGTGTTTAATTTTAAACTAAACATGGTGGTCAAACTATATGGTTCACTTGACATCTTTCCAATCTTCTTGGTTGATTCTTCTTGAACAAGATCATGGTTTCCTTGGAAAAATTCTTGGTCACAAAACTCAAAGGTGATGATGATTCCTTCTAAGTTGTGTTTCCTTAGTCTTCAAGTCTTGAAAAACATTTCTTGTCTCACTTGTAGTCCTTAGTGATATCCAAGGTTAAAGTCCTTGTTGAGAATAAGGCTGAAATCACTTGAAGATGTTGAAGTCATTAGAGTTGATGAAGTCCTTTGCTCATGGTGAAGTCTTTGGCCATGGGGTAGGCTTTGTCCATCAAGTTTGAAATAGAAGAGATGTAGAATCAAAACCAAAATGGTTGAGGAAAGAGTTTACAAGATTGTTTGTAAATAAGTTTTGGAACCAATACCACTCCTATTTTTCTAAGGGGTTTGTCCAATCCTAGGTTTACAAATTCTACAGGCAACACAATGCTCTGATACCATCTGTAAGGTTCCCAACCTTTGATAAGGTAGAGATCCCTGTGTTTACAATGCTAGTCCCTGGATCAATAGCTAGCATCCACAGTTAAGATGTAATATCAAGCAACAAAGGTCATAATACAACTTTATAACCAGGAATAAAATAATTCATTACATCTTACATAGCTCATTTGGCTATCTCATTACAATGCAAGAGAATATAACAATAGCATGGGGTCCTTCTTCTTCAAAGTGCCACAGGCAGACATGTTGGTTGTAGACTTGTAATCCTAATCATTAAACTTCACTAATATCAAACAAACCTGCAACATAACAAGTTACAGCCACAAGGGTCAATACATTTGAATTGTATTGGCAAGTGATACTATGGTAGTATAGTGGAGTCTATCATCTATATGCATTTGGCTAAGTGGAGCTTAGGCTTGCTTTTCTCAAAATAGATTTTCCTAATCATTTGAAAACACTAAGTTTTTGTTTGACAAACACATTCCCAAGGCATCTACCAATAGAAATTGGTGATCCTTCAACCCTTGTTCAACCACAAGTTTTTAACTTAGAATTTGGGATGAGGAGATTCTTGATAAATTCCATGTCTTGATGCTCAAATTGTCCTTTACCAGGGACATGGCTAAGTACTTAGATTTTACACTCTGCAGAGGTGGTGCACTTTCCCCACAAGACTTGGTTTCACCAAGACAAGATCTTTCAGAAGCCTTCCCTTAGACCAGAATGGACGCGTTCCAACCTATCATCCCCTACCACCAACTGTCCATTTGGCTAAGTTATTGCAACCTATATGATCCAGGCAGAGCCCATAATGCCAAGTGGCTGCACTTGAAGCTTCTCAACATTTGACATCTCAAATCTCCTTGTTCCTGGGTGGCATTCCACAAGTGTGATACACAAGGTTCACTAGTCCCCTGGCCTTGTGTAACCACTCAACACAAAGCATTCCTTCCATTCCACCCAGGTGATTCATTCACTTAGTTGTTTTATTAAACAAAACACAAGTCCTTGACTTGGAAATATTCCATAGTATGAATATATATTCCACCCTTTTTTTCTATTAGCTAAGCTAAGCATGATAGTAGTAGGAATCTTAACTTAGAAAATTTCTACTAAGGTTTCATCTACTAGGATTTCCCATGGCATAGTTTATACTTAGCAAAAATTCCATGCAAGTCCTACTTAGAAATATCACTAATGCATAGTGAAAATAATGGGACAAAAGTATGAAGCATCACTTGCCTTTTTGGTAGAGAGTATAAGTTCACTCCTTGATCTTTGAAATGTTCACACACTTCAAATCACTACAATTCAATCAAGCTAACAATAATTCAATCTACCATTTCAAGCAATTCATCACATAAAATGATAAAAACAAAGCAATGCATGCAAGCATGCAAAAGGTTGTTTTATTTGTAAAAGTGGTTTCTAATAGGTCATAAACATTTGGAAACACCTATTGGTCATTTTATAAAGTGGTAAAACCATTTGCAAAAGTTTTAACTTCATAAACCATTTTTAAACCAAGTCATTATTTTATGTGGTTGAAATGCCTTTAGCAAAGCAATAATTTTTATAAGGTTCACAAAATTTGTTTTCAAACATAAAACCTTGTGCTTAGGGTCAGAGAGTTTAAATCAAAACATTTCCCAAAAGTTTTTTCCCCAAAATTATTTTTAAACCAAATCAACATTTTTAATTGGCTAGAAATGCTTTTATTCAAAGATTTGTACCCTTGCTTCACCAAATACATTTTTGAAACCACCAATTGATTTCTAGGGTCAGTAGGTTCAAAACAAACCGTTTGCCAAAGAATTTGTCTCAAAAATCATTTTAGAACAATTTTTATATCCTAAACATGCATACACAAGTTTCTGCAAAAACAATCAATTTAACAGAAGATTTTTACTAAACAAAGTGCATGGTTGGCTAGGGCTTGTCTTGCTTAATCCATTGATATAAAATTTGTAAAATTTGGACGTTTAGATTAAAAGTTATAGATTTTACAAAATCTAGCATCTAATAGATCAAATCTGTTTTAAATCAAACGGACAGGGACACGTGGCTAGTTCTTATTCGCTGGTACCAGTTCGTTCGGATCACGCACTGAGGGCCGTTGGATTTAAGTTACATCGCACGGCACAGAGGCACTACTTACCCTTTCGTTCACGTTCTATCGCATCCGTCAGATCAAGATCTAGCGGCTCAGGGCATGTAACCAAAAGTCAGCGGCGCTCGACGGTGGCTGGCGGCGGCGACGCTCGGGCGGCAGCGCTCTGGCTATTCCAGGAAGCTAGGGGAAGGGAGGGTATGCTCACCGTGTTCGCCGGGACGTGCTGGAGCTCAACGTGCTCGTGGTTGGCGAAGGGGCGCACAGAGATGATGGCGATTCCTCGCCGGAGTTGTCGTCTGCGTCTGGTACTTGCTGTCGACGTCGAAGGCGAGCCTACGGGTCCTGCGTGAGTGAATGGCGAGCACCTTGATGTTCACAAGGCACAGGCGAACAAGTTGGCATGAAACTCTGGTCGAGGCGCGCACGGGTTCAAGCGATGAGGCTCACCGGAGTTGTTTGCAGACTGCGGCGCTGTTGGTTGACGTCGTTGCCGAGGTTCTGGGGCGCGCGGGGACGAGCTGGCGCTACGGGGAGGTTCGCCAGGAAGTGGGGATCATGTGAGCATGGTCGAGGAGGCAAGGGGCGGCGAGGGGCTGCCGGAATCGCTGGTGGAGCTCGCCGGAGCAGAGGGCGGTGCAGGGGGAAATTGAGCAGCCTGGGGGCGCGCTAGGGTGGGGGACTGAGGGGGAAACGGAGAGGAGGGAGAGGTGGTTAAGTAGGCGGGATCGCGGGCTGGGTTATTGCGCCATTACCGAGCAATTAAGCGAAGAAACCGCCGGCGGAACGACAGGGGGAGAAGAGCGTGGTCTACGCGCGGGGATGAAGAAGGTGAGGTGGCTGTGGGGTCCTTTCGTCAGCGAGGAGAGACAGGGGAGGTGGGGTCCGCACGTCATAGACTCTGTGGGTTCTGTCTGCGGTGAAAAACGATTCACTCGGGGTGAGAGGGAGAGGTGGGCTGGTGTTGGGCTTAATGGGCCTGCTGACTGGGTCGAGTCTGTTTCATTTTTTTATTCAGATTGTTTTTCTTTTTCCTTTTCCTTTATTCTGTTTTGGTTTTGTTTAATTAATTCAAACACTCATTTGAATTCAAACCTTTGCCAAATTTTGTGAATAATCAAACACTGTTTATTACCACATTCTGATGTCAAATTTAGAATAAAACTTTTATTCCTTAAGTGCCTTTTTAATTATTTAAAGTAGGTCCTTGTATTAATTCCTTCAAGATTTAATAATGTTTTTAATTTCCATTTGAAGTCTAAATCCTTCCAAAACCTTTCAGTAGGTTTTTGTTTGTTTAATAGGGTGTCAAATAATTCATCTGGAATTATTTGGAATAATTTTAATATGATTTATTAATCATTAAGATTGGGTATTTGTTTTAATCCAAATGGAATTAAATATAGTTTTTAATTCCCTAAATTTTATTTGGAAGTTTTATTTTATTTAAATTAATTAAACAACTTTTATTCCACTTGGGTAAATTCCAAAATACTATTTTCTCATGAATTATATAATTATTCTTATTAGAGATTTGGAATAGAATGGTTAATGCCATTTTATTTTATTTTGGAAATTCTTTATCCTTTTATTTTATTTGGATTTGGATTCTATTCATTCCATTTGCTTAATGGATTAGGCCAAGATTTAATTTGGTCTTTAAATATTCCTTATTTAATATTTCTTTCTTTATCTTATAAAATCCATATCTTTTTATTTAGAGATCCAAACTTGGTGACTCCAATTTGTAAAATCTTATTTAATATTTCTTTATCCTTTTAAATATATTTAGGATTATTTTCTCACCATTTGGTATGGATTTCTAGGTGGTTGCTTTATTAGCTTTGGGAAATCAATTTCCTTATCTTATTAAATTCATAAGATTTTATCCATGGCTCCAAATTAAGTGAAACCAATTTATAGGATTTTATAATATTTCTATTTGTCATTCTTGATCATTTTGAAATGTTAGTTGACAAATTTTTATATGGATCAAATCCATAGGTTTGGAGATAACTTGGAAATGATTTTTTTATTCCATTTAGGGTTTAGGGTTTGGATTTATTTTCCAAGTGTTTGAATTTCCAGATGCATTTTAAGAGGAATGCATTTCTCTTGATTTGGATATTGTTGAATTCAAACTTTAATTAAAGTTTGTTCAAGATGGGATTTTAAGTTTCCATTTAAAAACAAAAGTTTCTTTTCACCCCAAAATTCAACAATAATTTATTTTATTTATTTATTTTTCATATTACAAGATTTGGAAAGTCTTGGGATGTGACACTTACAACTTCTCATGAGTGTTACCCTCTCTTGTACACATTCTGTTTTGGCTTACTCGATGTTAAGTGTAACTGATGATGAGTTATGTGTGTGTAGGTTCCACTTTATTCTGCTAGTCATTCAAGTTGACTCAGGAAAAGTCCTTGTCATGGACTCGGTACGAAAATACCAAGAGCTATAGGCAGACTTTAAAGAGATGCTCTAGAGGTAATTTCAATCATATTATCACACTAGATTGGCAACTTTCGTGACAACAAGTAATTAATTACTCCTTTATCCATTTTCTTTGCCGGACAGGGTTTGGAAAAGGTTCATGGGTAGGGCCGTGGGTGAATGATTAGAAGAACTAAAATTTGTAGATCAAAATGTATGTAATACTATCCAGCTAGGTCTGCGTATCTCTTTGATTCTGCTTCCAATTCCATTATATCATGCTTTATTGATTATTATTTTGATTGAACTCTTTATTCTCGTAAAGTGCACGCATCAGGGACCCGGCAATAACTTATATGGATACTATGTTTGCGAGTTTATTCGCAACACGATATGTGCGACGGACCAAGCCGCACTAGAACAACTTAGAGTAAGTAAACAAAGTATACACAACATTATTTTATTACCATCAGTTGTGTTGAGTTTCATTCTTATATATATATTGACCCCATTCTTCATATATATATTTAGATCGAACGGATGCGGAACAAACTCCTACCATTTGACTGCATACGAGCCATTCAAGAGGAATTGGTGGGGTTCATACTTAATGAGGTCGTCACGCCTGGCGGAGAACTTTTTATATATTCAAAATGAACGTGTTATTTTGTATACATGCTTGAACGTGTTTGTCTTGTACTTGATGCTTCAACGTGTACGAAGAATACCATAATGACGATGTTTGTGTATAGTAATAGTTGCTTAATTATTCATGTACTCGTATGTACCGATGATGTATGTATATACCTCTCCCGATCGATACCCCCTCCCCCCGTCCCTGTCCCCCCCGTGCCCGCTGCGCATGGGGCGGCGGCAGAACTCTGCCGCGATAGAGATATAGGCCGTTTTCCTGCTGCGGCAGAGAACCTTTAACACCGGTTCGTGTTACGAACCGGTGTTAAAGGGGGGGGCCTGAGCGCTGCGGCAGCTCCACGTCCGCCACCCTTTAACAGCGGTTCGTATAAGAATCGCTGTTAAAGGGGGGTCTCTAACACTGAACCCTCAACAGCGGTTCTATAACCGCTGTTAGAGGGCATTATGAACCGGTGTTAGAGGCCATCGTCTGTACTAGTGGATCAACGACTGAAAACCATACCCCGACTCGAAATTTCTCTCCAATCCCGTGTTCGGTACTCTTTTGCCTCCGCTTTAACCCTGAATCATGATCTAAGTCACTGATGGGTGGGCCTTACATTCACTACAAGAATCTGGGCGGTCCATGACGCTTATTTATGACGCTCCCTAAAAAGGTCGCGGATCCCTGATGTTCTTGCCCGTTTCGTCACAACTCCCTAGAAGGCCCTCCAGCCCAATTTTCCATCACGTTCCTTTGGTTCGTCGCGGTAGATTTCATCGCAGTTTTCGTCCCAGGCCCTAAAGCCCAGTTCGCCATTTCGTCTCCTGCTTTATTCGTCATGGATTTCGTCGTGGCCCATGGTCGATTTTTTCTCATCGACCGTGCCATCTGTGTGTTAAGCCTACATGTCAGATCGGTCTGCACGGTAGTGTTTCATGGTATCAGATGGGTTTTTGGCCGGCCCCAACTGTCAGTGCGCTTCGAGAAATTAAGTAAGAGAAAAAATTATCTAGGCAAAGAAAGAATCGAACCTATGACAGGCTGTTTGGGACCATATACAATTGTAACCGCTGCAGTTGTCTAGTTGTTTGTTCCATATAAAATACTTCAGTCTAGATGTTACAGACCAGCTCTCAGTCACAGGAATTAAAGAAATTGAAAATAGAAGAATCAGCACAATATATATGTACGTTTCGCACAACCATAAAAGAGAACACAACATAGCACATTTTTAGATCATCTTTTAAGAGTACATAGAAAGGCAACAACATGCACACAATCATCCAAATATAGACATAGCATATGGAGATAATATTACTTAGCATGTACAGCACCAGGGTGACATCAAGTTCCTCACCACTACAAGTTCACTAACAACATATTACTTTAATGGTGCATCCAATAGCAGAATAAACGAAATACTTTTTAGTCTCACTATAGAACATTAACACTACCAATGAAGCCTACTTGCCCCTACCTTAAAAAACTAAATAGGCACACATTCCCCTTCCTAATTCCAGCGAGTTCAAGAAGCTTAGACCAGCCACTTGTCATCTGGGCAGCACCATTCATGCCTTCGAAGAAGTAAACATGCTGAAAAATGGTCTTGTAGGAGCATATGAGTGGTAAACCCTTTGGGAGATAGCTGTGAGGTGGACACTGCTGTAGCTAGTTGAAAATTACTATATGAGAAGAAGAATATTAGTTGTTGGCTAGAGTTCAATGTGCATAAGAAACTTTTAATATTGAAATAATAACAAATGTTAACCATCTTGGCCTTCCTAGCGCTGACATTTGACTTGTTCATCTTGCACACATAGTATGGTATAAATGGCTTGTGTCCTTTAACTATCGCTTTAAGGGAAGCAAATTGGTTAGAAGTTAATTCCAAATTGTTTCCGAACATGCAGTGATCATTGAATTCCTTGCCCCATCATCTTTGGACCTAGAAAGAAAATATTAGAAAGTAATAATCTATATGTATGGCTGCATATAAATGTAGCAAAACATGTACTTAGGCAATGCCACACCTCTACTAATAAGGATTCTCGGTTTCTCGACTAATTTAAATCTTTTCATATAAGCCTTAGCTCTTCGTCTCGCCATCTTAGCTTTAATCTTGCGAGAAACTACAAGTGGTTTCTTCACATCGTCATCATCAGATGAGACATCAATGACAACAGCCTTGATTTCACCAACCTTGTAGGCATCCTTTTTAGCCTAAATTGGACATTGTAGTAATTAGAATATTTAGTTTTTATGCCATATACAATAGTGCCAGTAGCAACAATTTTAGAACGTGCTCATGTATCTCCCTTGCCTTCATACGGTAGACCTGGGGTTCCTCACAGTTCATCCTACCTGCCCCCAAAGAGTAAATAAAAGAATTATGTTAGCATACATATTTTAATTAGTGAATTATTACGAGAATGAAATTTAGCAAGTAAAGCTAGCATCCAGAGAATAAAATTAAAGGGCGCTTCAGGTGAACTCGACTAAACGTTTTCCGTCAGCAGCAACGTCGGGCACAGCATCGCTGATGCTGTGAGAATGGTGAACTAGAATGAACTAAACAGAAACGTCGAGGCGGTGACCTAGATTGAGCGCAGAGCTGCTACCATATAGAACTAGGAGGCGACGTGTCGAGCTAGAACGAGGGCACGATGAAGTTGACGGTGAAGAGGAGGCGACGACATCGCCGGCCGGTCAATCAAGAGTTGACGAGGTGAAAGGTCGAGGAGCTATTACATGTCAGTTTGCAGCCTCCGCTGCCATCGTCTTCGTTGGCGGGGTATTTGGTTGTCGGTGGCGAGGCAATTTGGTTATCAGCGGGAAGGTGAGAGGGTTTTTTCTACCCCGGATTTGGGGGAACTGTTGTGGGATTTGGGAGTGGCATGGAGCAGAGAGGGTCTTTTCTAGGTGCTATGACGGGTGGGTCCCATGGATGGGCGGTTTTGGTTCGCATAGGCATCGTCTGCAAGGCTGACGAATGGGTCCCACGCGGACTGAATAAGCATAATTTTTCTACCATAAAAAGTGCTTACGATCATCCAAGTTTGACAGGCAGAATAACAACATAATGTTTTTGTAATTGATCAGTTCAACACAGGCATGGACAAACGGTCATCAGTTCAACACAAGCATCTGTTCAAGAATGCACACAACCATTTGTTCAAGCATGCAACACACAGGCATGTAGAAACGAACATCAGTTCAACACAAGAATGCACACGACCATCAGTTCAGGCATGCAACACAAAACATGCACACACGATCATCAGTTTAATACAAGCATGCACACGATCATCAGTTCCAACATGCAACATAGAGCATACACACGATCATCAGTTCACCATAGGCTGGAACTACTCTTCACCAGTATCATCTTGTAGTTCCTCTTCTTTGTCACTGCAGTACTCCTCAATTGTGTCGTCTTCTTCAGGATCACTGTCAACTTCCTCCTCCTCCTCAATAGCTTTCCTTTTACCTCTGATACGCTCGAACGCTGATGCATCTATGATGCGGCCTACTTTGATAGGGAGTCGATGTTTCTTGAAAGTCAGAGCCTCAGATACAGTCTCATTGTTAGAGCCTACAAACTCTTGGTATTCTACATCAGTATGCACCACCTCCTTCTCCTCTTCTTCGGCAACATCAAACTTATGTCTCTGAACTATTTTTTGAACCACCCGCCAGTTTTTGCCCTTGGCTGTGTCTGGAACATAGAACACTTTTGTAGTCTGGGTTGTCAAGATGTAACAGTCATCTTTGTACCAATAATTGGTAATGTTAACACTCAAGAAGAGTTTATCATACACCATTTCAGTATCCTTGCGGCCCTCAAGATGATACCAATCACAGTGGAATAACAAAACTGATCATTTGTGTTCCAAATTAGAGTTAAAATCTAGCACCTTGATATCATTGAGGACACCATAAAAATGTCACTACTAGGAAACTAGGTATAGATAGACAGACCTTCTGTGGCGCTTGGTTCTGACCATGCGCCACAAAAGTTGTCCCGTGGCGCATTTCATCAAATGCGCCACATAAGTCTTCTAACTTCTGAGGCGCATATAGGAAAAATGCGCCACAGAAGTTGGAATTTATGTGGCGCATATGTCCACATGCACCACAGAAGCGCATATGACCATATGCGCCACAAAAGTTTATCTTCTGTGGCGCATATAGAGGCATGCGCCACAGAAGTTTCTGTAGGAAAAATAGATTCTACTCTACCCCCCACCCCGTGGATCGCCTTTTTAGCCTTGTAAAAATAATAGAAAATGAAAAACACTTCAAAAAAAATCCTTTCACATAGTGATAGGTAATATGGTCTAGTTTGTAGGAAAATTAACAAACATGCATTTTGACTTTTTATACAAAAAAAAGTTTATGCCACGGTAAAACGGCCGTAACTTTTGCATACGATGTCGAAAAAATATGTATAATATACCAAAATGACGAGAATGAGATTTCACATCCGCTCGCGATTATTTAGATTTTCAAAATTCGAAAAGAGTAAAATGTTATGGCCAAAAGATCGTTTTTCCTGCAAAAAAATAAAAAAGGAGGACAAACTTCTCTGGCGCATTTCTTTCATATGCGCCACAGAAGTTTTGGGAGGGATTCGAATTTTGAATCCCTCCCCCCTTCTCCATCTCTTATACTCTTCCACTCCTCCAACCTTCTTCTCCTCCATCCTTCTTCTCCTCCACTTCTTCTCTCATTCTCCTCACCTTCTCCTTCTCCTCCTCCTCCTCCTCCTTCTCCTCCACCCCGGTGAGCTTCTCCTCCTCCTCCTCCTCCACCACCACCACCCCGGTGAGCTCCTCCCTCCTCCACCCCGGTGAGCTCCTCCTCCTCCTCCCACCTCCCTCCTCCTCCACCCCGGCAAGCTCTTCCTCCTCCCACCTCCCTCCTCCACCCCGGCGAGCTCCTCCTCCGGCGACTTTCTCCTCCTCCGACGACCTTCTCCTTCTCCTCCTCCTCCTACTCCGGTGGCCTCCTCCTCTCCTCCACCGGCGACCTCCTTCTCTCCTACATCGGCGACCCCCACCTCCAGCGAGCACCACCTCCGACGAGCACCACCTCCGGCCAGATCTTTCCGGTGTTTTTTTTTTGAAATTTGAAAAAAACTTCTGTGGCGCATATTGGACAAATGCACCATAGAAGTTTGAGATCTGGTTCGGGACTTCTGTGGCGCATTTTGGCCATATGCGCCACAGAAGTTTTTTAGACTTCTGTGGCGCATTTCAATATGCGACACAAAACTGAACTTTAGTGGCGAGATAACAGTGGCGTATCCCATATGCGCCACAGAAGTACAAAAATGGCGCGCCACTGATGGGCCTTTTCCTAGTAGTGTGTATATCCTTCTCATAGTCACAACCTTCAGTCATTACTCCATTATTTTGTGTTTTCTTGCCCTTCTCACGGTCGGTAGTGAGGAATGGAACACCATCTATAATACAACCTAAATATGTTCTTACTTGGAAGTCTAGGACACACGCCAATGCAAAAAGCTATTCATACATAGCTTCTGTATTCTCTTGTCGCTTTTTCATGACCTGTATGTACCGTAGAAGAAAACCAATATGGTCAATCATGAATTGAAATGTGATGGCTCAGATATGTAGAGCTCGTTGGGAACCCGAAGAGGAAGGTATGATGATCACAACAACAAGTTTCCCTTAGTTATGAAAAACCAAGGTTATCAAACTAGTAGGAGTAAGGAAACAACTCCAAGGTGTTGCTACAAACTTGGAACCTGCACAACACAACCATAGAACTTTGCCCCAACTTACAGTGAGGTTGTCAATCTCACCGGTTTTGCTAAAAACAAAGGATTAAACGTATAGTATGGAAGATAGTAATTGCTTGCAGAAAGTAAACAACAAACGGTAGATGGAATATCAATGATAAAGGAATGTACCGGGGTCCACAGTTCACTAGAGGTGATTCTCCTTAAGATAAATAACATGTTGGGTGAACAAATTACAGTTGGGAAATTGACATATTGAAAATGCATAAATATGCATGTACAAGTCATGATGATTTCTATGAGATTCGTGTGGGCATTTCAACATAATATATAGACCGTAATCCAACTGCATCTATGACTAATAATCCATCTTCAGGTTATCATCCGAACACCTTCTAGTATTAAGTTGCAAGCAATGGACAATTGCATTAAGCAAAGTGTGTAAAGTAAACAATACAATTGTCCTTGGACAAAGGTTTCTTGTTTTCTCCTAGTAGCAACAACACACCTACAACCTTAGAGATTTATGTCACTTCCCAGATTACTAGAGGCATGAACCTACTATCGAGCATAAATACTCCCTCTTGGAGTTGCAAGCATCTACTTGGCGAAAGCATCTACGAACAACGGAGAGCATTCAATATCACAAATAACACAGACATGATAAAAAAAATAATCAATCTTGAACATAGTACTCAATATCCATCGGATCCCAACAAACACAACATGTAGGAATACAAAATAGATGATCTTGATCATGAACGGAGCTCACAAGATCTAAACATGATAGCACAAAGGAGGAGAACCAACCATCTAGCTACTGTATGGACCCGTAGTACAAGGGTGAACTACTCACGCATCACTCCGGAGACTGGCATGGTGATGAAGAAGGCCTCCAGGATGATCTCTCCCCTCTAGCAGGGTGCCAGGAAGAGCTTAGGATCCCCCCGATCTAGGGATGGAGATGGCGGCGTCTACAGCCTGTTTCGTGGAGATTTGATCGGGTTCTTAGGGTTTCTGCGTCGGGGTGCTTTTATAGGCGAAGGAGCAAGGTCGGTGGGCACTCGAGGGGCCCACACCTAGGGCTGGCGCGCCCCCCCTTGTACGCGCTGCCATAGGGTGTGGCCGCCTCGTGGCCCCACTTTGGCTGCCCTTCGGACTCCGTGTTCCTTTTGGTAAAATATTGACTTTTGCTTTTGTCCCATCCAATTCCGAGAATATTTTCTTACTATCTTTTCTGAAACCAAAAACTGCAGAAAACAGGCAACTTGCACTGCGGCATCTTGTCAACAGGTTAGTTCCAGAAAATGTATAAAAATACCTCAAAGTGTAGACAAAATATAAGAAAGTTGATACAAAACAAGCATGGAGCATCAAAAATTATAGATACGTTTACGATGTATCAAGTATCCCCAAGTAGGTAAGTGATAAAAAGAATAATTTTTGTGGTGACATGCTATCACAATTTTGATAAAAATATTTGTAAAAACATTGATAGTTGTGATCATAGTAGTTTAAACATGAGCATGAAAGATGTAGTTCTAACAATAAGAAATAGCACCTATGTTGTAACATGAAAAGTAACACAAACACAAGATCATGAATAACAATGCATTGGAAGACATTTGTTTGTTTCACATATAGAAAACATAGCAAAATTGGTATTCAGCTTGTCCTTCATGGTATAGAAAAACATAAATGCATAGGACACCTTCAAATTTCATAAGGGTGATTAGATACAAATAATTTAAGAACAAGCAATATCAATATCATGAATCAATCAATAAGTTTTGGGACAATGCACATTGAACTAAGAATGAAAACTATGGTCTCTTAATTGGTGCATAAAGGTAGAAGATGAAGACTCAACATAATGGTCAAAAGAAAGGCCCTTCATAGAGGGAAGTAGGGATTTCAAGTTTCATAAAGAGCTTTCAAAAATTATGGTACTCTTTAGCTTTCAGATCTCATTGCCCTATCATAAGCATCTTGAAGTGATTAATGTTAAAGTAAAACAAATATGAAGTATATGCTTGACATATCATAAGTTTAAAATCTCATGTCCCTTGAGTATGAGGGGCGTTCATCATGCTACTCAACTTTAGTCACGAGAAAGTTCTTGTCATTGTAAGTATATGTGTACCATAGAGAACCGCCAACGGGGTACCCCTTGCCCCATGACACATGAGATATCCCATATCAAAATGACAAGGCAATAGACAATGAGCATCTCAACGATCTTTTTATTTACCATGAGTATGGTGCTTTTTTTCTATATATTTTTTCTAAAGATGCTTCATAGATTGCTCACTATGGTTATGCTGCAAGGTTCCACCATGATTAGGCATGGATTAGGCTAGCCCCAGGCGTTTCTATAACACATATACAATATTCCATGGACTTACAAGCTCCCATTTTATTTCACACCACCGACATTCATAAACAAAATATCATGATATCAACTGGATAATACGTACATGTGTTGAAAGCGTTTCCCATGATAGCATGGTTCTGATAACTACCAACTTATAATTTGCAAGCATATATATAAGCAACATAAATGATACAATGGTTCAAGTTTATTAAGTGCAAGAAAGTAAAGTGTTCCATCAAATTTGTGAGAGCTTTAATCACTAATTTTCACATAACAAAAGTTTAATTTGAAAGATAGATAAAAACATGAATATACTTGGAATGGTGTAACACACCATGCATAGGAATTTATAGTGGACTCTTTGGAATAACTTGGTTTCTGGGGAGTTGGATGCACGAGTAGAGCTCATACTCAGTACAAGTGGAGGCTAGCAAAATACTTGGAGCAACCAACTAAGAGAGCAATAACGGCCATAATCGTGCAAAGCAACAAATCATTATTAATTATAGCATAAAGTGATATCACATGTCAAAAACTAAATGATCATAGAGGCTAAGGTGATTGGTTCATAGTCTTAACATGGTGTAAGAATGTGCCAAGTCAAGCCAAATAAAGCATCAAAGGAGAATACCACAATATTATGCTTTTGTATGCTAAAACAACGCATGATTATTTCAAGCACATTAAGCAATCTCAATTGTTTGGAACAAGTCATGCTACAACAATAATCACTAATCATATGGTCAAAGAAACACCTAACATTACATGATAAAGTCTAAGCCACAGTCAAAACAAGCTCCCTTTTGTACCACTATAAGAATGAAGCTTTCTACTCTTTTCCAACAAAAATCAACTTATTTGAAACAACTCACAAGAATAATAAAAAATAAAGACCAGTGAGTTTGTCTCACATATCTACAAAGAAGAACTAAAAAGTTCTAGGCTGAAAGCACAAGACACCTAAATCTAAACATAGTGTTATCAAAAGAGAACACTCACAAAACAATAAGAATGAAAACTAAGGTGTTATAAACAATGAAGAACTAGGTATGACTTCTCCAAAATAGGAGTGTTGGGGTTCGGCCAATTTATTCCAGCAAACCAAACAAAAACAAAACTAAAGACAAAAACAAAGACGCTCTAATGTGGTCTAGACTAGATAGTTATGATCACATGGCCAAACGTATTTGCAAAGAGAAAAGAATAGAGAGAAGATCAACACAACAAGAATAGATAAAATATATAGAAATAATAATATGGAAAGGTTTAAAGAGAAGTGAATTCATCTCAATTTGGGCATGTAACAATATATCAAGAACCAACTATAATATATTAAGAACCAACTACAATATATCAAGAGGCAAATACAAGTAATCCAATATAAATGCATATGGGATAAGAACCAAATGAAAATGGGTTTCATATGATGCTCAAATCCAAGGTGGCATGGTGACATGAGAATGATATAATGATGATACAATAATGATAAGTAGGAAGTAGCATTTTATAGATTAGGCAAGTAGCATTACAATTGTTAGACAATTGGGATGCTACACAAGTCTTGGCGGAAATAAAAACAGTAGGTCCCAAAGCGCCTCACGAGCGTTACATGGACAAGGAATCAAGCCATGCTAGTGGTGCTGCCCGAGCTCGCCTCCTCGAGGAACTTCGCTTCAGTAGCAGGGTCGCCTGAGCCATCAGGTGGGGCCTCCTCCTCCTCATCGCACACCATGCGCGGTAACGCCTCGAGCAACAGGTCGATGAGCGGGGCAATGCGCGCCTCAATGGCAGGCACTACCTCCGACCGCTGCACAACTAGGGAGCAGTTGAGCTCAGGCGACAACTGCAGGAGGTTGGTGAAGAGGGACATCCCGACAGCGGTCATCATATCGTGGAACTCCAGGGAAATGAAGTTATCTAGGCCCTGGGCAGCCGTGCTGAAGGGGTTCAAAATCCTGCGCACAAGCTCCAGGAACTCCTCGTCCTCACGGCTGGCATGGAGCCCTGGCGCGACAAAGTCCTTCGCCCCTAGGAGTGGAAGGACGGTGGTGCCCTATTTGGCAAGGGCGGAGAAAGACTTATAGTGAGCCTTGAGCGCTATGAGCTTGTCGCCTCTCCTCTTCAGGGGCCCGAGATGCCAAGAGATCGGTCTCCTGCAGCGCTTTAACCTCACCTTGGAGGTCCTCGGCCTACCGGAGCGAGCCCAAAAGAGAACCCTCACAAAACAATAAGAATGAAAACTAAAGTGTTATAGACAATGAAGAACTAGGTATGACTTCTCCAAAATAGGAGTGTTGGGGTTCGGCCAATTTATTCCAGCAAACCAAACAAAAAGAAAATTAAATACAAAAACAAAGACGCTCTAATGTGGTCTAGACTAGATAGTTATGATCACATGGCCAAATGGATTTGCAAAGAGAAAATAATAGAGAGAAGATCAACACAACAAGAATAGATAAAATAGGTAGAAATAATAAGTAGAGGAAGGATAGATTGGACTCAAATAGATAAAGCAGAGAACTAAAAAGGTACTAAGATTTAAACAATCCACATGGATACATACCCATGTGGTAGGATTACAGAGAGGGTCAAATGGAGTTAGATAGATGATAAAATAGATAGGCCAAGATACATGTAAATATAGAAAAATGAAGATGGCCTCAAGCAAGATGGGATTGGAAAGGAATTTTACCAAAAAGCCAAGGTCGAGCAAAACAATTATACGACAAACACCAACTTTTTTTAGATAGAGATAGAAGCATGCATGAAGGAACACATTATTGCATGCAGTCGAAGGGTGCATTATTGCATGTGCGAAGTACATGTATGTGATATTTTTTTGTGAGAAAAAAATAAATACACACATATGCCTTGCTTGAAAAAAAGTGAGAAAGTAAAACATGTACGTGGTATATAGATGATTTGGGTCATACCATTATTAGCCATGTAACAAGAATTGGACCATACCCTCTACATGTGAGAGAGAACTAAAATACCAAAATAAATATTGGAAGCTCACATATAAGAATATGTTTGAATTGAAGATAGATGGTATCAATTGGAATATGAGGGAATGTTAGAATATGGAAAGGTTTAAAGAGAAGTGAATTCATCTCAATTTGGGCATGTAACAATATATCAAGAACCAACTATAATATATTAAGAACCAACTACAATATATCAAGAGGCAAATACAAGTAATCCAACATAAATGCATATGGGATAAGAACCAAATGAAAATGGGTTTTATATGATGCTCAAATCCAAGGTGGCATGGTGACATGAGAATGCTATAATGATGATACAATAATGATAAGTAGGAAGTAGCATTTTATAGATTAGTCAAGTAGCATTACAATTGTTAGAAAATTGGGATGCTACACAAGTCTTGGCGGAAATAAAAACAGTAGGTCCCAAAGTGCCTCCCGGGCGTTACATGGACAAGGAATCAAGCCATCCTAGTATTGCTGCCCGAGCTCGCCTCCTCAAGGACCTTCGCTTCAGTAGCAGAGTCGCCTGAGCCATCAGGTGGGGCCTCCTCCTCCTCGTCGCACACCACGTGCGGGAACGCCTCGACCAACAGGTCGATGAGCGGGGCAATGCGTGCCTCAAGGGCCGGCACTACCTCTGACCGCCGCACAGCTAGGGAGTAGTTGAGCTTAGGCGACAACTGCAGGAGGTTGGTGAAGAGGGACATCCCGACAACGGTCATCATATCCTAGAACTCTAGGGAAACGAAGTTATCTAGGACCTGGGCAGCCGTGCTGAAGGGGTTCAAAATCCTGCGCACAAGCTGCAGGAACTCCTCTTCCTCACGGCTGGCATGGAGCCCTGGCGCGACAAAGTCCTTCACCCCTAGGAGCGGAAGGACGGTGGTGCCCTGTTTGGCAAGGGCGGAGAAAGACTTATAGTGAGCCTTGAGCGCTATGAGCTTGTCGCCTCTCCTATTCAGGGGCCCGAGATGCCAAGCGAGCGGTCTCCTACAGCGCTTTAACCTCACCTTGGAGGTCCTCGGCTTACCGGAGCGAGCCCTCTAGAGCCTTCTCTGCGGGCTTGTTACTTTGCAACCCGAAAGTTCATAGGAGAAGGCATCGCGGGGTCCGAGTTGCGTGTAATCGCCACGATTTGAAAAGTTGTGGGGGGGGGGGGGGGGGGGGTAATTACCGAGAGGGGCATTTCGAGTGAATGGTGGTCGAACCAAATATTTTCCAATCTTCGCCGTTATGTGAGGATATTCCGCTACACTACTACCTGCCGTGCCCCCTTCTAGTCACCCTGCACGTGTTGCAGGGGCAAATCCATTTCAGTGCTTTCCTAACCCCCAATACTGAATCCGACGGCGGCGACAGTCCTTTTTATCCCTCTCCCCACACTGAATCTGGTTTGGTGGAGGTGGCAGTAGTCGTTTTTCTCCCCGTCCCCTCCCCTCCCCACCCACGGCCACACACTGAATCCGGCGGCATCGGTCCCTTTTCTCCCTGTCCCTCCATATCCATGTCCGGCATTTCACGGGAGACCAAGGTTGTAGCTACGTCGGCAACTGCTTCAGCTTCGTTGGAGAAAGCATCTCGGGAACATCGCCAGACAAGAGAAGCAGCGGCGGGGTCTGCAGCCTAGGTTAGCGAGGAGGTCAGCCAGAAGTCTGCTAATAGGGTACCTACGAGCAGCAGGTTGAAGAGAAAAGCTAGGACGGTGGCAGAGTGTTTGGCTATAGTGCGGGTTCGTGCAACCCACATCTTGAAGAAAACCACCCGAGAGAAGAGCGACAGGTGAATTTTTTCTGTAATTTGTCTTGCAAGTAGATTAGTAACAGCAAAGTAGTGTCGAATGAACTGAATGGTCCCCTTTTTAATCAAATTAGGAACAACTTTGATGCAGCGGACCTATATGAGTTCATGGATCATGTCCGCCAGTACACTTGAAAACTAGATTTTGGTTGCGAGAGGGTTGTGTTCGGGCAGGATGTGCGTCTGCTTATCAACTACAAAGAGGTTGTGTCTATTTCACAGCTGATAGATATGCTTCATGCTAGAATTCCTAGGGGATCCAGACAAAGGGAAAATTTGGTGTGGCGTAACATGAGTGTACCTATGTGAAAATTGAGCACTCCCATGAGCTTCAGATGCATTGGGAGTGTTGTGCAGATGATCGTCATGTGAAAGTTGAAGCAATAATTGATGATATCTATGCAGATACTACTAGAGATCTTGCTGCCAGAGCTTCTGCTGCTCGAGTTTACAGACCACCAGATGCTGATCAAGCTAAGTTTAATATACACCTAGAGGTGGATTCATACATAGCAAAATGTGATGGCGGAGTTAATAAGCCAATTTCGTCATGTACTATGGAGATAGACGTGGATTCCAAAAACATAACTCTTGTTGAACTAAGAGAGATGATTGGTAAGGAAATCATTATTGGCCCTAAGCAGATGGCACGATTCCGGTGGTGACATCATAAGAAGCAGGAATTCGTAGAGGTTTTGGATACCGATGATCTGATGTAGATTATTGTCACATCCCAAGATTTTCCAAATCTTGTAATGTGAAAAATAAATGAATAAAATAAAACTTTGTTGATTTTCAGGGTGAGAAGAAACTTTTTGAATCCATTTGGAAACCTTCAAACCCTTTTGATCAAACAAATCCTAAAGGGATTTGAAAGTTAAACAATTAATAAAGAAAATATTTTGAATAAGTGAAATTACTATTTTGGATCTTTTAAATAAAAGGTTTTGGCTTTCAAAAGAAAAAGTGGATTTATAAATAAAGATTATTTTATAAAGCCAAATTAAACCTTGGCCAATGTTTTGAAATAAAATATTTTGTTTGATAAAAATAGTAAAGGTTTATTTAAATAAAATAATATCCAATTTTATTTAAATAAAAGGTTTTACCATTTTAATTAAAACATCAAAACTTATTAAATTATTTTAAATAAGTTTTCTAAGTATTTTATTTTCTCAAATAAAACCTACTGAAGTGTTTTGGTTTTATTTTAGATTTCAAAATAAATATTTTTAATAAAACAAATTCTATTTGATTTAATAATGAGGGTCTATTGTATTTAATTATTAATGGACCCTAAAATAAACGGTTATTTTGTTTTAAACAAGTTTCCAAGTATTCTTTATTTTCAAATAAAAACTACTGATTTGGTTTTGAAAATATTTGGATTTCAAATGGAGATTTTATTAAATAAATTAAACCCTATTTGATTAAATAACTAAAGGTCCATTTTATTTAATTAATGAATGGATCCTAAAAAGAATAAAAATATTATTTTATTTTGGGGTTTGGTTTATGTTGTTAAATAGAACCAAATTCAAGTACAAGTGTGGTGATTGTTTGAATTGTTTGAATGTTTGAATGTGTTTGGAATTTCAAATCAGTAAATAGAAATAGAAAAGGTTAAATCATTCAGACAGAAAAAATAGTGCAAAGGACCCAGCCCAACAAACCAGCCCAACAGCCCAGTCCAGCCCACCTGTTCCCTCGCCCCGAACCATTTTTCTTCCCCGCAGAAACAACCCGCAAGGCCACTGACTTGTGGACCCCAACTCCCTATCTCAATCCACTGACGCAACGGCCCCACATACCCAGCCATCGTCTTCAAGCGAGACCCCGTCGCCCTGCCGTTGCAGTGAGTTACTCCGGTGGTGATTGCGCATTGATGGAGGCTTTGATTCCTCGCAGTGACCATACCCCTTTAAACGCCAGTGACTCCTCTCCACTTCCCCTCTGTCGCCCCACCTCGACACGCTCTCAGGCTGTCAAATTTCGACCAACACTCCCTCTGTTCCGACGACACTCCGGTGCCGATTCCGGCGACTCAACACCGCCCCGTGCCTCCCTGAGCACACTAGGCGACTCCCCACTCCCAGACGCTTCTTCCCATACCACCCATACGACCGTGGGCGCCCCAGAGCAACGTCTGCAACAAGCTCTGAACGGCACCGCCGTCCGCTCCAACTCCGGCGAGCCCCACAGGTAGTTTTCGGCCGCCCCTCTTCCTCTCGTTCACGCACACACCTACACCATGCCCTAGCGCGTCTAACCATACCCTCGGTTTGCTTCCTTGCGATCTATAGCACCCACCCGGCCACGAGCAGGACCATCTGACGCCAGGAGAAACTCCGGTGAGCAATTAAGGACGAACCCGCGCGCCCCTCGACGAGCTTCCACAACGTTGAGCATCAGCAGGCTTTGGCGATTCTGGTGAGCCACCCCTCTGCTTCCCTCTCCTCCTAAATCACCGGCGACCACACCGTCTGAGCGCGCCGCCGCCAACCACCACCACCAGCGCCGCCACTTTGTGGTCAATTAGATCAGAGCCATTCGTTTCATATCGGACGCGTAGGAACAAGCGACTTAAACGAAAGGGTATGAGTTGATCAGATCCGCACAGATCCTTTTTAATCCAACGGTCTGCAGCGTGATCCACACTGAACCGGTATGGACCAATAGAAACATTACACGTGGCCTGTAGTTGATTTAAAAGACAGAATTGATCTATTAGGATTCCAATTTTGTAAATTGCACAACTTTTGATACACACGTCCAAAAATTGCAAATTTGGTATCGTTGGAATCAGTAGAACAAACCCTATCCAACCATGCCCTTGGTTTAGTAAATAGTATCTGTTAGCTTGTTGGTTTTTGCAGAAACTTTTGATTGCTTGTTAAGAATGTAAAAATTGTTCAAAAATGATTTTGGGGATAAAATCTTTGGCAAATGGTTTGATTTGAACCTAATGACCATAGGAAACACTTTGTGGTTTCAAAAATGTATTTGGTGAAGGAAAAGAATGATTCTTTGATTTAAAACCATTTCTAGTCAAATAGAAATGTGGTTTATTTATTAAAAATGGTTTTGGAAGAAAACCTTTGGAAAATGTTTAGTTTTAAACTCTCTGACCCTAAACACCAAGTTTTGTGGTTTGAAAACATATTTTGTGAACCCTATAGATTAATGCCTTAGTAAAAATATTTCTACACCACATAAAATGATACTTTGTTTTGAAAATGGTTTTTGAAGTGAAACCTTTTGCCAATGACTTTGCCACTTGACAAAATGACCATTAGGTGTTTTCAAATGTTTATGACCCATTAGGAACCACTTTTCCAAATAAAACAAAGTTTGGCATGCTTGCATGCATTATCTTAGTCCTATGATTTTATGTGTTGTTTTGCTTGATTGGTAGATTGAGTTTGTGCCTTGCTTGATTGATTTGTAGTGACTTGAAGAGTGTGATTGTGCAAGGACAAGGAGTGAACCCATACTCTACCAAAAAGGCAAGTGATGCTTCATACTTTTTGTCCTATTACTTTCACTATGCATTAGTGATTTTCTCTAAGTAAAACTTGCATGGAATTTTGCTAAGTATAGACCTTGCTAGTAAAACCTAGTAGATGAAACCTTAGTGGAAATCTTCCTAAGTTAAGATTCCTATTACTATCAAGCTTAGCCTAGCTAATAGAAAACATGGGTGGAATATATATTCACACTATGGAAAAATATTCTAAGTCTGAGGACTTGGTTTTTGTTTAATAAAACAACTAAGTTAATGAATCACCTGGGTGGAATGGGACTTGCTTTGTGGATTTTGGTTGAGTGGTTACACAAGGCCAGGGGACTGGTGAACCTTGTGTATCTCACTTGTGGATGGCCACCCAGGAACAAAGAGATTTGAGATGTCAAATGTTGAGAAGCTTCAAGTGCAACCACTTGGCAATATGGGCTCTGCCATGATCATATAGGTTGCAAGAACTTAGCCATATGGACAGTGGGTGGTAGTTTTTGATAGGTTGGAACGCGTCCATTTTGGTCTAAGGGAAGGCTTCTGAAAGATCTTGTCTTGGGAAACCAAGTCTTGTGGGGAAAGTGCACCACCTCTGCAGAGTGTAAAATCTAAGTACTTAGCCATGTCCCTGGTAAAGGACAATTTGAGCATCAAGACATGGAAGCAATCAAGAATCTCATCATTCAAATTTCTAAGTTAAAACTTGTGGTTTGAACAAGGGTTATTTGAAATCTTCAATCTTTGATTGAGAGAAGCATTGGAAAAGATTTTGTCAAAACAAAAACTTAGTATTTTCAAAATGATAAGGAAAATCTATTTTGAGCAATGCAAGTCTCAACCCCACTTAGCAAAATGCATATAGATGATAGATTCCACTATACCACTATAGTATCACTTTCCAATACAATTCAAATGTATTGACCCTTTGTGGCTGTAACTTGTTATGTTGCAGGTTTGATTGTTTTAGTGAGGATTGATTGATTAGGATTACAAAGTCTACAACCAACATCTGCCTGTGGCACTTTGAAGATGAAGGACCCCATGACTATAGTTATTCCGCTGCAATGTAATGTAATAGCCAAATGAGCTATGTAAGATGTAATAAAATTATGTTATTCCTGGTTATAAAGTTATATTATGACCTTTGTTTCATTATATTACATCTTAACTGTGGATGCTAGCTATTGATCCAGGGACTAGCATTGTAAACACAGGGGACACCATCTTATGTTGTATAAAGGTTGGGACACTCCCTCTACAATTATGAGACGAAAGAAGCAAACTAGAAAGGTGTTCTTCCTGGCTACCATTTCTGAAGTTGTTGGACAGGTTGTAGTGGATGCAGAGGCCCCTGTTGTGGCTAAACAGAACGAGGCGATAGACGTTGATCAGATCTGATGAGAGCTGCTACCCAGGGCTTGTCAGATAGACCGCAGGGTTCCCCTACCTGTATTTGTAACAAAGATCGTTGTTGCTTTGAAATTGTGTTGATGTTGTCGTGTTTATTCAGAGATTGCAATCCGATGTTCTGTGAGCTGTTGAGATTTTCGGACATATCACTCGATGAAAGCATCATTGTTGTAATAATACATAAGTACATTGTAGTTGACATGATTATGTTTTCTGAGATGATGTGATATACTTGTTTCTGAGATTATGATTGTTGAGAGATTGTAATATAATGTTCTGTGAGCTGTTGGGATTTTTGGACATATCATTCATTGAAACCATCACTGAACAAGGTGATATACAAGTACCTTGTAGTTGACATGATTATGATGTAATATAATGCTCTGTGAGATCACTAATTTGACTAATCCTTGGATAACTACCTGTTACTTAGAAGGAAGTACTATCATGGATGAATGAGCGTAGGGTTTAGGAAAAAATCTTACTAAGTAGGAGACATTGATCTATTGGATGGACCGGTCTAGGCTTTAGGAATAAGGGTTAAGGGGTTAGTACAATAAACAGTACATTAGACCCTAAACCATAAACCCTAATCCTATATTGTTCGGTACATAAGATTTTGTATGTTAGTATAATTCAAACAAATTGGGAAAGAGTAAGTACATGATTAATATTACAAATTAAAATGATGGAAGAGAAAAACTATTAGATATGAGATAGTAACCCAGTCATGGTACATTGTATCAATTAAACCATTGTAGCATGCTGATTTAGTCAATGTTGTAACATTGACACACTTCCCTTTCCCCACTCCTGCTCTCTCGACTCACTACCCTCCTCTCTCTACTCACGTCGCCGCAGACACATTCGCCATGTCGTCCTGGAACAACGAGGATGAACAGTCGAGCAGCCACAACTTTCTCTCTGACATCGAGTCTTCCCTCCCCGATGTGAGTTCCTCTGTTTTCTCGGCAATGTTTAGGCCTTGGTAATTACCTCGACCCAAGACTTGAAATGTGCATGCAATCATGCTTATTCCTAGATTTTCGTCCCCTTATAGGTACCACTCACGATCTACAACCCTGATTGGGAGGGCCAAGATCTCGATTGGGAAGTACCATGTGACCATGGGCTAAAAGTGAGGAAATATGTTGCATTTGAAGGCAATATAGTGGGTGGATCTTGAGTGGCCAAACACACTTAATAAATGTTTGGCACAGTTGTGGGAAATGTATGAGATCGAAAGGTCGGGGATATCTACAGATGTATGTGATGCAGCTGCAAAAAATTACAAGCTCTTGGTAGGAAATAAGGAGCTGGAACAGGAAATCAAGCATTTGTTGTTAGAACTAAATGACACAATCAATGGGAGATTGTGAAGGGAATATGCCCTGAGAGGCAATAATAAAGTGTTTATTATGTGTATTCCAAGTATATGATCGATGTTTATTTTGCATGCTATAATTGTATTAATACGGAAACATTAATACATGTGTGTTTAATAAACAAACAGAAAGTTCCTAGTTATGCCTATCTCATAAACTAGCTCGTTGGTTAAAAAGATGATCAAGGTTTCCTGATCATGGACATTGGATGTTGTTAATAACGGGATCACAACATTAGTGTAATGATGTGATGAACATTCATCTGAAGTATAGCATTATGATCAAAGTCATTGAGTTTATATTGCTATAACAACTTACGAAGTGATCCTAATCCTTAGACCATGAGATCATGTCAATCACTAACACCAGAAGAGTTTCTTGATAACATCAAACGTCACACCGTAACAGGGTGATTATAAAGATGGGTTCAGAACTAATAAAGTGTTACGTTGAGGCCCATGGATCAAGAGTGGAATTTGTTCATCCTGATGACAGATAGATATACTCTGGGCCCTCTCGGTGATATCACATTGGTTAGCTTGCAAGCAAGTGATTTGATCACTAGAATGTTATATCACGGGAACGAGAAAAGAGTGCATGTCAGTAACGAGATCAAACTAGGTATGGAGATACCGATGATCGAATCTCGTACATGTAATATATCGCGAAACAAAGGGATTAAGATACTGGCATAAAAAGTTTCCGACGATCACAAGAAAGTCATCGTTGAATGTGTGGGAGTCAGTATGGGTCTCAAGATCCCGCTTCTGATTATTGATCCGAGAAGGGTCTCAATCATGTACGCATTATTCACGAAACGTAGGGTGACACACTTAAGAGACACCGACATCCAATTGGAGCAAAAGTTTCATGCCGGAAAGAATAACAAGCGCAGGAATTTATTTCACTAGATACCGAAACAGGTTTTCGGGTGAAATTGCAGAAAGTGTTTTTGCATGTGAACTAGAATTCTAGCAAGGGGTTATATGTGAATGTTTGTCATTAAAGTAATTGACAAAATTCTGATAAATAAAAAGAGTTTTGTTTAATGAGAGTTTGCATTAAATTTGGTGGAAATTTAGTTGCAAGTTTGAGTGGGATTTTGAGTGGAGGGAATTTAAAGGAATTTTGTGAGTGGAGTGTCCACCCACATGAAGAGGGGAGGGCAAGGGGGAAGCCCCATGCGCCGGCCACCCCCTTGGAGTTCTCCCTCTCCTATAAAAGGGACCCCCTCCTCACTTCTCACACACACCTCCTCGTGAAGGATCTCTCTCCCCCTCTAGAATTTATCCCCCATGGTCTCGGACTAGCGAGATATATGTTCCCGGTGGCTATTCGGCAAGAAAGAGTTGTGCTTCCGCTGCATTGCTGGAGCGAGGAGGCGGAGGTTGCTCGGTGCCTCGGACGTGTGTGCGAGCACGGATGCATTACTGATTTGCGGTGCTAGGACTTCCTCTCGATCTTGAGATCGGCAAGAGATCGTCTACATCAACCACGAGTTTAACTCGTTAAGCATTGTCGGTCTTCAAGGGTATGTTCTCTATGGATATTCATCCGCCCGTTGTTTGTATCTTGTAGATAGATCTTGGTACATAGTTGTTCCCATCATAGGAATTTTTTTGTTTTCTATGCTGCGAACCCTACAGTGGTATCAGAGACGGATCTATGCGTAGATGCTTTACACGGGTAGTACACATATGAGTATGTGGGAAATGATGATCATGTTGTTGCTCCTTAGTTGTATGGATATTGGTGGCATAGTCGGATGAAGCGGCCCGGACAATCTTTACATGTCCTTGCACATGAGACCTGTTCCACGCTTGACATGCAACTAGTTTGCATAAGTGGCTAGCGGGTGTCTGTCTCTCCTACTATAGTCAATATCTATTTTGCAATGAGTTGTCAACAATTTGGTTATCCTTGTTGTGGTTCATGTTCGTAGGTATGAACGGTTCTATCTTCGAAAGCCCTAAGCCACGTAAAACTTGCAATGGATAAATTAGAGGCGTCTAGTTTAGATTGTTGCTGGGCGAGTGTTATGATATGGTGATGTTGTAAGTAGAAGTATGAGATGATACTCTTACAACACACATAACATGTAAGTTCCATAGACCTTGGCCTTACACATAAAGGTATGATAGTGATCATACCACGATGCACATGATAGAGATCATGTGCAGGAACCATATCATTCCACTAATAAACATGTGATGTTTGATAGCATATTATATTGCTTGTTTGGCGTTTTATTAGCATAATAAGATGATCCCTCATTTAAATATCAAGATAAGAATGCGTTCTTCCTTTAGTATGCACCGATTATGTTCTCGTCGCTCCAAGAAATCACGTGATGATCAGATGTTCTTAGATCCACGATCATATTTCGGGTGTAAGACAGTTACACACGCGAATACTAAGGTTCTTACTTGGAGAGCCTAGCATGTACAGACATGGCATCGGAACACGGACCGAAAGGTTAAGCATGAGTCATATAGTAGATATGATGCCCATTTGATGCTCGCCTTTGATGCTACACCGACTCACGTGATGATCGGACTTGGTGTAGTGGATTTGGTTCATGTAATCACCAAAAAGACACGAGGGATGTCGTTTTTGAGTGGGAGTTCATTCGTAATGTGGATTAGTTGAACTCAATCTATCATAAACTTAGTCTAAACTTTACAAATTCTGTTGTAGATGGCACCACCTGCTTTTAATTTCAATGTGTTCATGGAGAAAGAGAAACTTGCAATGAACGGTAGCAACTTTACCGAATGGGCCATGAATTTGAGGATTCTCCTCTCTGCTGCACAAAAGCAATATGTGCTAGAAGCGCCGCTAGGCCCCCCACCTTTTGAGGATGCCCCTGACGAGGAGAAGAATGTCTATCAGACTCGTCAGGAGGACCACAACTTAGTTCATTGTGGCATATTGTATGTGCTAGAGCCAGAACTTCGAAAGCATTTCGAAAACGGCAATGCATTTGATACAATGGGTGAGTTGAAAATGATTTTCGATAGACATGCTTCTGTAGAGAGCTACAATGCTTCAGAAAAGTTCTTTAGCTGCATGATGGAAGAGCACAGCTCCATTAGTGAGCATGTACTCAAGATGTCGGGTTACGCCGATAAGCTTGTGTCCTTGGGAATATCGATTCCCATTGACTTAGGCATCCATCGTGTTCTGCAGTCTCTGCCACCTAGCTATAAGAGCTTTGTGATGAACTATAATATGCAAGGCATGAAGCAGTCTCTCCCCGAGCTTCTGTCAATGCTTAAAACTGCAGAAGTGGAGATAAAAAAGGAACATCAAGTGTTGATGATCAATAGGAACACTGGTTTCAAGAAAGACAAGAAGGGAAAACAGAAGGGAAGTAAGGGCGGCAAGCCGGTTGCCGTGCCTGAAAAGAAACCCCGAGTTGGACCTAAGTCTGACACCGAGTGCTACTATTGTAAGGGGACTGGCCACTGGAAGCGCAACTGCGCCAAGTATTTGGCAGACAAGAAGGCCGACAAGGCAAACAAAGGTATATATGATATACATGTTATTGATGTGTACTTGACTAGTGCTCGCAGTAGCACCTAAGTATTTGATACCGGTTCAGTTGCTAATATTTGTAACTCGAATCAGGGGCTGCGGAACAAGCGACCTCTAGCAAGGGGTGAGGTCAAGATGCGTGTCGGCAATGGATCAAGCGTTGATGTGATCGCCGTTGAAACGCTACCTATGCACTTGCCGTCGGGATTAGTAATAAACTTGAATAATTGTTATCTGGTGCCAGCACTGAGCATGAACATTGTATCTGGATCGTGTTTGATGCGAAGTGGTTATTCATTTAAATCCGAGAACAATGGTTGTTCTATTTATATGAATGAAATCTTTTATGGTCATGCACCTATGATGAATGGTTTATTTCTATTAGATCTCGATAATAATGTTACACATATTCATAATGTTGATGCTAAAAGGATTAAACTTAATGATGATATATCTGCATATATGTGGCACTGCCGTCTAGGTCATATTGGCGTTAAACACATGAAGAAGCTCCATTAGGATGGACTTTTGGAATCGCTTGATTTTGAATCATTTGATACATGTGAACCATGCCTTATGGGCAAGATGACTAGAACGCCGTTTTCCGGTTCAATGGAACGGGCGACAGATTTATTGGAAATCATACATTCTGATGTATGTGGTTCAATGAGTGTGTCGGCGTGAGGTGGATATCGTTATTTTGTTACTTTCACGGATGATTTGAGTAGATACGGTTATATCTACTTGATGAAACACAAGTCTGAAACCTTTGAAAAGTTCAAGGAATTTCAGAATGAAGTGGAAAATCATCGTAATAGATAGATCAAATTCTACGGTCCGACCGTGGGGGTGAGTATCTAAGTTACGAGTTTAGCACTCACATGAAAGAGTGTGGAATTGTTTCACAACTCACACCTGCTGGAACACCATAGAGAAATGGTGTGTCGGAACATCGTAATCGTACTTTATTGGATTTGGTTCGATCTATGATGTCTCTGACGGACTTGCCGTTGTCATTTTGGGGTTATGCACTAGAAACTGCTGCATTCACTTTAAATCGGGCACCATCTAAATCCGTTGAAAAGACACCATATGAATTGTGGTTTGGAAAAAAACCTAAGCTGTCATTTCTTAAAGTTTGGGGATGCGATGTTTATGTGAAGAAACTTAAACCAGATAAACTCGAACCCAAAGCAGAAAAATGCGTCTTCATAGGATACCCTAGGGAAACTATTGGGTATTCCTTCTATCACAGATCCGAGGGCAAGGTTTTTGTTTCCAAGAATGGATCCTTTCTAGAGAAAGAGTTTCTCGCGAAAGGTGTGAGTAGTCGGAAGGTAGAACTCGAAGAGGTTATTGAACCTTCTCTTCAAAGTATGGCGAGTAGCGCAGCACCGGAAGTTGTTCCGGAGTTGGATTTACCTATTGAAGAGGGAACTAATGATAATAATCATGAAACTCTGAAAGAGAGTACTACCAAACCTCACAGGTCTATCAGGGCGCGTGCAGCTCCCGAGCTGTACGGAAACCCTGTTATGAATTTCATGGTTCATGAAATTGATGACCCTGCGACGTATGAAGAAGCGATCACTACTAGGAAAACGCCTATTCGTGGCGCACCTGAAAAGGCCTTCCGTGGCGCACTAGCAGTGCGCCACGGGCCTCGCGCTACGGCTATCTCGTAGCCATGACGCACTGCATGGTGCGCCATGGTTGTGTCGAGATAGGCGTGGCGCACTATCAGGTGCGCCACGGCTAGGGGTACAGGGGTGCGCCACGGATGTGTTTTTCAAAAAACAAAAAAAAATGCAAAAAACACCCTCGTTTTGAATTGCAAAAGCAATCGGGTCCGTGCGCCGCCGTCGTGTCGCCTCGCCGGAGCATGGTCGTGGCCACGACCTACCACTGCAGGGAGGTGCGGGAGGCCGTGCCCGTGGTAGTCCTTGCCGGCATCGAGGCAGTAGATGGTTGGAGAAGGGGAGGTACGACCAGAGGGAGGAAGAAAAGAATAGAGGGAGGAAGGGAGGTAGGTGAGGAGAAGGAGGCCGCCGTCGCCTGTCGTCGCTGCGAGGAGGAGGAGGCCGCCGTCGCCTGTCGTCGCTGCGAGGAGGAGGAGGAGGCCGCCGTCGCCAGTCGTCGCTCCGAGGAGGAGGAGGAGGCCGCCGTCGCCCGTCGTCACCACGAGGAGGAGAAAGCCATCGTCGTGCCACCGTCACTTGAAGGAGAGGAAGAGGCTGAAGCAAGGACGCCGGAGCAAGGTGGCCAGAGATAGGTGTAGGGGAAAAATGGGAAGGAGGAGAAGGAGAAGGAGAAGGAAGAAGGAGAAGGAAAAGGGGGAGGGAAAGTTGAGGGGTAGGTGGGCGGGGTGGTGATTCAAATTTGAATCCCTCCCAAGCTTATCCGTGGCGCACTAGGTGGTGGTGCGCTACGGGTAAGTTGCCCTCTTTTTTTTCTGCAGGAAAAAACGGTCTTTTGACCGTAACTTTTTACTCTTTTCGAATTTTGAAAATCTAAATAATCGATAAACGACCGGAGGTGGTTGCGAGCAGATGCGAAATCTCGTTCTCGTCATTTTGGTATATTATACGATTTCTTCGATATCGTATGCAAAAGTTACGGCCTTTTTACCGTGGCATGACTTTTTTTGCAGAAAAAGTGGAAACTCATGTTTGTTAATTTTCCTAGAAACTATACCACATTACCTACCTAAAGATGAAAGGATTTTATTTTTTAAGTGTTTATTATTTTCTTTTATTTTTTCAAAACCTAAAAAAGGCGATCCACAGGGGGGGTGGAGTTGGTGCATGCCACTTAGCCGTAGGGCACTAGGGCAGAGTGCCCTACAGCTAAGTTGACCCAGCAGCAGCAAACATGCCCGTAGTGCACTAGGTCAAGGTGCCCTACGGATAAGTGACACATCCGTAGCGCACCTTGACCTAGTGTGCTACGGGTATACGTGATGTGGCCACATGTGCCCTGGCCCACACATAGCCGTGGCGCACCACCCCCATGTGTGCCACGCTTATGACAGTTAGCCGTAGGGCACCTATGGGCAATGCGCCACGCCTATTTTACCCGTGGGGCACCACTAGCAAGTGCGCCATAGAAGTGTGGATTACCTATAGCCGTTTTCCTAGTAGTGGATGATGAGCCCGGATTCCAACAAATGGTTATAAGCCATGAAATCCGAGATGGAATCCATGTATGAAAATCAAGTTTGGAACTTGGTGGAATTACCTCACGACCGAAAGGCCGTGGAGAACAAATGGATTTTCAAAAGGAAAACTGATGCTGATGGAAATGTGACCGTCTATAAAGCTCGACTTGTCGCAAAGGGGTTTCGACAAATTCAAGGAGTTGACTACAATGAGACATTCTCTCCCGCAGCGATACTAAAGTCAGTTAGGATTATGTTAGCAATTGCTGCATATTTCGATTATGAGATATGGCAGATGGATGTCAAAACCGCGTTTCTCAATAGTAATATTGAAGAAGAGTTGTATATGATATAACCAAAGGGTTTTGTCGATCCTAAGGATGCTAACAAGGTGTGCAAGCTTCAGCAATCCATCTATGGATTGAAGCAAGCATCACGAAGTTGGAATCTCCACTTTGATGAGGTGATCAAGGAGTTTGGATTTGTCCAAACTTATGGAGAAGCTTGTATTTACAAGAAAGTGAGTGGGAGCAATGTGGCATTTCTGATATTATATGTGGATGACATATTATTGATCAGAAATGATATAGATCTTTTAAACAGTGTTAAAAGTTATCTAAATAGCAAATTTTCAATGAAGGACCTAGGTGAAGCGTCATACATATTAGGCATACCTTGATAAGATTTTAAAGGGCTATCGCAAAGTACATACCTTGATAAGATTTTAAAGAAGTTTAAAATGGACGGAAGTAAGTAGGGGTTCTTACCTATGTTGCAAGGCAATACATTGAGTAAGACTCAAAGTCCGGCTACAGCGGAAGAAAGAGCGATAATGGACAAAGTCCCCTATACTTCCGCCATAGGCTCGCCATGCTATGTACAAGACCGGATGTGGCACATGCTATTAATTTGACTAGTAGGTACCAATCAGATCTAGGTTCAGAACACTGGATAGCGATCAAGAATATCCTTAAGTAGTTAAGAAGAACTAAGGATATGTTTCTTGTATACGGAGGTGAAGAAGAGCTCGTCGCTAAGTGTTATGTCGACGCAAGCTTTGACACCGACCCGGATGACTCTAAGTCTCAATCCGGATTGTATTTCTCATGAATGGCGGAGCGGTTAGTTGGAGGAGTTCCAAACAACCTGTGGTGGCGGGATCAACAACGGAGGCCGAATATGTTGCTGCTTTGGAAGCGGCTCAGGAAGCTATTTGGATGAAGGAGTTCATATCCGAAATAGGTGTGGTTGCAAGCGCGTTGGACCCAATGGTGATCTATTGTGACAACAATGGTGCCATTGCCAATGCCAAAGAACCAAGGTCTCACAAGAATTCCAAGCATATTAAGCGCCGGTTTCACTCCATCCGTGAGCATGCCAAGGATGGAGATATAAAGATTTGTAAAGTACACACGGATCTCAATGTAGCAGATCCGTTGACTAAAACTCTCCCTAGAGAAAAACATGATCAACACCAGAACTCCATGGGTGTTAGATTCATCACTATGTAACTAGATTATTGTCTCTAGTGCAAGTGGGAGACTGAAGGGAATATGCCCTGAGAGGCAATAATAAAGTGTTTATTATGTTTATTCCAAGTATATGATAGATGTTTATTTGCATGCTATAATTGTATTAATATGGAAACATTAATACATGTGTGTTTAATAAACAAAAAGAAAGTTCCTAGTTATGCCTCTCTCATAAACTAGCTCGTTGATTAACAAGATGATCAAGGTTTCCTGATCATGGACATTGGATGTTCTTAATAACGGGATCACAACATTAGTGTAATGATGTGATGAACATTCATCCGAAGTATAGCATTACAATCAAAGTCATTGAGTTTATATTGTTATAAAAACTTACGAAGTGATCCTAATCCTTAGACCATGAGATCATGTAAAATCACTAACACCGGAAGAGTTTCTGGATAACATCAAATGTCACGCCGTAACAGGGTGATTATAAAGATGGGTTCGGAACTAATAAAGTGTTATGTTGAGGCCCATGGATCGAGAGTGGAATTTGTTCATCCCGATGATGGATAGATATACTCTGGGCCCTCTCGGTGATATCACATTGGTTAGCTTTCTAGCAAGTGATTTGATCACTAGAATGTTATATCACGGGAATGAGAAAAGAGTGCATGTCAGTAACGAGATCAAACTAGGTATGCAGATACCAATGATCGAATCTCGGACATGTAATATATCACGAAACAAAGGGATTAAGATACTAGCGTAAAAAGTTTCTAACGATCACAAGAAAGTCATCGTTGAATGTGTGGGAGTCAGTATGGGTCTCCGGATCCCGCTTCTGATTATTGATCCGAGAAGGGTCTCGATCATGTCCGCATTATTCACGAACCGTAGGGTGACACAGTTAAGAGACACCGACATCCAATTGGAGCAAAAGTTTCATGCCGGAAAGAATAACAAGCGCAGGAATTTATTTCACTAGATACCGAAACAGGTTTTTGGGTGAAATTGCATAAAGTGTTTTTGCTTGTGAAATAGAATTCTAGCAAGGGGTTATATGTGAATGTTTGTCATTAAAGTAATTGACAAAATTCTGAATAAATAAGATTTTTATTTAATGAAAGTTTGCATTAAATTTGGTGGAAATTTGATTGCAAGTTTGAGTGGGATTCTGAGTGGAGGGAATTTAAAGGAATTTTGTGAGTGGAGTGTCCACCCACATGAAGAGGGGAGGGCAAGGGGGCATCCCCATGCGCCGACCACCCCCTTGGGGTTCTCCCCCCTCTCCTATAAAATGCACCTCTCCTCACTTCTCACTCACACCTCCTCGTGAAGGATCTCTCCCCCTCTAGAATTTATCCCCCATGGTCTCGGAGTAGCGAGATACATGTTCCCAGTGGCTATTCGGCAAGAAAGAGTTGTTCTTCCGCTGCCTCGCTGGAGCGATGAGGTGGAGGTTGCTCGGTGCCTCGGACGTGTGTGCGAGCACGGATGCGCTGCTGATTTGTGGCGCTAGGACTTCCTCTCGATCTTGAGATCGTCAAGAGATCATCTACATCAACCACAAGTTTAACTCGTTAATCTTTGTCGGTCTTCAAGGGTATTTTCTCTACGGATATACATCTGCCCGTTGTTTGTATCTAGTAGATGGATCTTCGTACATAGTTGTTCCCATCGTAGGAAATTTTTTGTTTTATATGATGCGAACCCTACAGATTGGTGGTGGGAACTACACGGAAGGTTCAAGGCAGAAAAGGAGAGGGATCATCTCATGGAAGAGAATAAGAAGCTAGAGTACTACATTGTGGACCTGTTGAAGGATCTGAAGGCGAGGTGAAAAAGGACAATCTACAGAGGATCAAGGAAATTTTAGATGAATAATTTGTGTCGTGGCAATATCTGAAACTAGTTAACTATAAGAATGACAATTGTGATATCTTAACTAATCCAAACTCAATCCTTCAACAAAATAACCTTTCAGAGGAAAGCATAGTTTGCATAGAGAGAGGTCCACATTTACAAAATCACTACTACATGGATAAAACATGATTTGGTCCATCAGAACACATAGTTTGCAAACTAATTCCAGAAGAACTTATAGTTTGCACTGAGCCTGGCGCGGAGATGCTCGTTTTCCTTCCTAAGAACCTCCATTTAGAGGGTTCGTTCGATCAGGTCCACTTTGTTTTTTACCTGCTCCCTCGGTACTTGGACATGCGCCTCCTACTGGTTCAAGCTCTCCATCTAGGGAGCGACAAACTTATCAGTTAGCTTAAGATTATCCCCCATGAGCTCCTTGATGATCTCCTTAGTCGCACGCGCTGAGGAGAGACCTTTCTTGTGAAGTTCCTTCCAGCCGGCGATGTCCACCTTCAGATTGTGGCACTTGTCATAAAGGACCGCCACTTCTTCAGTGAGGTGATCATAGGCCAGTTTCTGAAAATTCTGCTTCTTCATTTGGATGACCATATTGTCCTTCAACCAGGTCGACAGTTCTGGGTTGAGTTTTCTCCTCTTCCGCTACAACAAAAAATGTGGTTATTTTCCATAATTGAAACAATTAACTAGTGTCAAAGTCATAATTTGAAGGATAGAGCGATCTAGAATTGTTCAATATTTAAAAGAATCAACTAGTGGCACAGTCTTAATTCAATGTCAGAGCAATATAGGATTTTCCCATTCAACGGGATAAACTAGTGGCACAGTCCTAATTTCAATGCCAGGTCAGTATAGCCTTTTTCCCAATTCAACAGGATAAAGTAGTGGCACAGTCCTAATTTCAATTTCAAAGAAACCTAGGACTATCTCCAACTAAGGGTGCTTTCGGTTTTTCCAATGTAACCAAATAGTAGTGGCATAGTCATAATCTAATTCCAAGCTCAGATACATAATGGACAGAAAGGATGATGTCCATTCATGAGAACACAAACCCATAATTTAGTTGACATGCAAGTAAGATAAATAGAGAAATAAGGAGTTGCTCCAAGATTCCTTAATTGCACGACATGTATAAATTACAAAAGTGGAGCATGAACAGGAATCTGACTTGGGCATTGCCCGATATGCCTCCAGCTTGGTCGTTAGCTCCTCGTTCTCCTTGTTTGGTCACTTGAGAACGATGAGACCTCGGCCCATGTGCTCCTTCATCCGTCTCACTGCATCCAGGCAACAGTCCCTGTTATTGTTGGCTTCGATGGCAGCCTTTGCTTCGATGATGCGTTCTCTGTGTGTCTCGGTGGCGTCATCCAGCGGGAGGATGCATTTATTATAGAGATTCTTCTTGTCACACATGAGCTTCGTAATTAACTTGATGACCAGGTCTTGTTTGCACAAGATGTGTGCGATCAAGTTCTGCAGCTCATCGATCACCCTATACAGCTCGTTGCGCTCTGCTTCGAGCCTCTTTATGTGAAGTGAAAAATCAAGCGTGATCTCCTTCTGCAGAGACAAACGCCTTCGAAGGCACTCGTTAGCCTGGGTTAGGGAGCGTGCACCCTGCAGTTGGTTTTCTATCTTGGCATTGATCGCGGCCACCTTGTCACGGCAATCAGCCTTAACTTGCTGCATTATTCATGTTATTTAAAATAGGTACCCTATAATTGTACTGCATGTTGCAGGGAAGCACAATATTCAGATCACAAAACCCCCCAATGTGTCTACGAAGAACAATATTGAATAAAAGGATTGAGCATGGTCCCTACTTGGAGGCTACTTGCGGGCAGACACGATCTAATATTTCCACATTTAGAATCTCAAAAATAAAACCAAATGCATGCCAGTGGCATTATGAGTGGTAAAAAGTGTGGGGATTTCCTACCTCGCTGAGCCGGGGAACATGGCCGAACATGTTTTGCGATGCCGCCGCCATCATGCTGGTTTTAGGGTCCACGACCGCCCTGGAATATGTAGCAGAGTAACAAGAAGAAGAATAAGAAGTAGACATAGAAGAAGAAGAAAATAGAGAAGAAGAAGAAGACTGGACCTGGAGGAGCCCTCGCCTGCTGGAACATTCAACGCCACCGCCTCCATCGTGTTGGTTTCAGGGTCCACGGCTGCCCTGGAATATGTAGCATAGTAATAATAAGAAGAATAAGAAGTAGACATAGAAGAAGAAAAAAAATAGAGAAGAAGAAGAAAACTGTACCGGGAGCTGGAGGAGCCCGAGCCTGCTGGAACATTCTGCACCATTGATAGGGGAGATTGGGCCTCTGTGCGAGGGGGGAATGAGCAGATGGTTGAGCAGGAATTCGAAGGCAATGAGCTCTCTTGTTTCTCTCCGCACGCATGGTCTAACCCACTTCCTATGCATGGGGGTATATGAGGGAATGTTAGAATATGGAAAGGTTTAAAGAAAAGTGAATTCATCTCAATTTGGGCATGTAACAATATATGAAGAACCAACTATAATATATTAAGAACCAACTACAATATATCAAGAGGCAAATACAAGTAATACAATATAAATGCATATGGGATAAGAACCAAATGAAAATGGGTTTTATATGATGATCAAATCCAAGGTGGCATGGTGACATGAGAATGATATAATGATGATACAATAATGATAAGTAGGAAGTAGCATTTTATAGATTAGGAAAGTAGCATTACAATTGTTAGACAATTGGGATGCTACACAAGTCTTGGCGGAACTAAAAACAGTAGGTCCCAAAGCGCCTCACGGGCGTTACATGGACAAGGAATCAAGCCATCCTAGTGGTGCTGCCCGAGCTCGCCTCCTCGAGGACCTTCGCTTCAGTAGCAGAGTCGCCTGAGCCATCAGGTGGGGCCTCCTCCTCCTCATCGAACACCACGTGCGGGAACGCCTCAACCAACAGGTTGATGAGCGGGGCAATGCGCGCCTCAAGGGCCGGCACTAACTCCGACCGCCGCATAGCTAGGGAGTAGTTGAGCTGAAGTGACAACTGCAGGAGGTTGGTGAAGAGGGACATCCCGACAGCGGTCATGATATCCTGGAACTCCAGGGAAATGAATTTATCTAGGCCCTGGGCAGCCGTGCTGAAGTGTAACACCCTCAGAATCGACCCTATGCAAGTTTTAGCGAAACCCGCCAAACCTGCATAGAAACGATTCAAAGGTGCCCACCAGGCACTTTCGTGCGGGTGGAAAACGAAGTAATAACATTACACAACAGTCCTCGATGGGACCCACAGAACAGATATATATATACAACACGACTCCATGAGTCAAGAATACAGATATAATATACAAAGATCCAAATCACCTTGAAAATGATAGAGCGTCCGGCTACGGACAAGATGCAAATGGGGCTAAGAGCCCTGAAGAATAACCAATGGCGTCCATAACCCTGCCCAGGCCAAGCCGGAAGGGTAACCCTGCTAACGACGTCGAAACCTGCTTAAACAAAAGGGGTGCCGACAAAGGGCAAAGGAAAAAGAGGAGCGTCAGTACTGAGGCCAGTACACGGCGAGGCTAGAATTCGGCGGTCCTCGCCTACATAGGTATGGTGGACTAAAGCGGCAGCGACAGCATGCACTAAACAACCTATAGAGACTCGATACAACTGGCGGTTATCAGAGAGGGATAAGAATGACCTATCCGGATCCAACCTGATACTACCAACATACAAACCCATCCTGGCGTTTCCCCCTCGAGACCAAACGAGGAAGTCAACCGAGGAACTCACACAGTTGGCAGTTTTATTTATTCAGTTATTGTTGCAGCAATTACTGGCCAGGTGTAGATAATCATCCTGATAAAATAAGCAGTGGGCAATTTTAGTTAACCATTCCGTTATAGTTACAGCACTTACTAATCAGATACATTTAGCATGAGATAACCCAAAACCCAGCAGTTGTTGGTACTTTTATTCAGCCATTCCGTTATAGTTGCAATACTTACTAGTCAGATACAATTGTCGCGAGCGACAACCAAACAAGCGATTGTGGGCAGTTTTAGTTAGCCATTCCGTTATGGTGGAGCTGATTACTAGACATTATGAAGTCAAATTTATAGCACTACTTTAGTTATGCTTGTCTATGATCGAGATACTGTGCTCCAAGTCGTCCATAACCGCGGACACGGCTTTCAGAAAGTTTTAACCCGGCCGGGGTGCACAAATAGCAACACACACTCGATCAACCTCGGAAAAACCAAATCAAAACCCAACGAGGCCTTCACGACAAAGCAATCACAGGATTCAGAAATATTTCAGGGGGCTACCCCATTAAGCTACCCGCCACGAAGTTAGCTGACTCCGAAACGGACTCAAGGTTTGGGTATACGGCTGTGAACGACTGGGAACCCAAAACTGGGCTTGTCGACACCGCGGAATCGTGTCCCGATCCTAAACAGTACAGGTGCTATCTGTCGCACAATTTAAATAAAGCAGTAAAGCATGGAATAAGTACAGGATCGTAAATAAAACCTCAAACTAGTTTGTGGCCCCAAGAAATAAGACTGAATCAAGCTCTGGCTCAGGGGGATCCCATACTCCCCATATGTGGATAGCGCGAATATTCAAGGAACAGGTATCAAGTACTCGGGGTCCTACGGGACACAAGTGGGCGTTCGGAAACCAAATATTATCTATCACCCACCGATGCCTCTGCTTACTTACTTCAATTTTTAATTGTTAAACAGGAATTAAAGTGAACGATAAGTACAGCCATGATCATCTCCAACAACAAACATGCGACAAAAACACCAGCAACTGTGGCACTTGTCGACACGCAACAGCACTTGAGCAAGCGACTACGACGCGCAAGTCCATCTATCTACCAAACAACAGGTAATAGGATGTGTCCAAGGCAATATAAGGCTGCGAGGGATATCACGGGTACGAAAGACTAGAGCATCGCAACACAGATAGCAATAGATCGACAGGAGGGAAATAAATACTATAAAAGTAAGATAGGTAGAAAGGGGGAGATGCTCGCCTGAAAACATTGTCGAAGGTTCAACCGAAGATCGGGGCGACACTCGCATCAACTCAACGGCCTTATCCGCGAAGAAGCAAAACACTAGAAGAACACGGGTGCAATATTTAATACTACGGCAAAAGATCGGGCATGATGCATGGCATGGCAAAGGTGCGATGCAATTAGGTCATATTAAGTGGAACCAGGGTCCCGACAACTAAATAGGTGGCTCATGTTGTTTATCTACCCCGCAATTAAATGTTGTCTTAACATGGCAAAATAAGTTACCGGTTCGCTACGCAATTTAAATGAGGCCAATATAAGGCTGGATTTGCCCGCATATGGGCCCCATATTTAATTATTAGGTGAATCGGCATAAGGCCCCCAAACCAATGATATGCATGCGAGGATGACCATTTAGTATGCGACAAGTTGTTATTATATATTATAAAATAGGGTTCTCGGATAAGAGGTCACACATTGGGGGGGCTCGACGATCTTGGGGTTCCGGGGTTCGGGGTTCGGTCTCAGGGTTCAGGGTTCGACGGGGTCGTTCTTGGATAACGGCGCAGAGTAGATCTTGGCGTATCCGGGTTCTCGGCGAACTTGGCGTCCTGGAAGGAGTACTTGGTCTGGCGTCGGGGCGCATCGGATCCGCCCTGGTCGGTGCCGATCTTGTCGTCTCGAAGATCTTGTCGGGTCCGGTCTTCGCCTCCGGGAACGGGTCCTCAGGGTCTCGACGAACTTGGTGTCCTGGCATCTCTGAGTCGTGGATCTTGGCGTCCGAGCTCTCGGTCATCGGTTGATCTTGATGTTCCAGGTCGGAGTCCTCGGAATTCAGCACCGGCGGTCTTGGCGTTCGGGACGAAGATCTTGGCGTGCGACGTCGTCGGCATCGGTTCGGGAAGGAGTTCTTGTCGTTCAGGGTCTCGGCGACAGAAGGAAGGACATGGAGTTCCGTGTAGGCGATCTTGGGGTTTCGCGTCGACGGCCTTCGGGTACGGGGGTCTTGCCTACCAAGAGGGCTCGAAGATCTTGAAGTCCGTAACGATCTTGGATAAGAGGGTAGATCTTGGCGACAAAAAGGCATCGGAGCACTTGTTACGGGTCGGAAGATCTTGAGATTCATGTCGTCGACCTTGGGTACCATTTTGGTCAGCCGATGGCGAACTTGGGATCAGCATCAGGGTCTTTCCTTTCCACCGGGTACAAACAGTACCGCAAGGGAACGCAGTAGTACCAGCACCTGGACAGTAACCATGTGCGTAAGCTCGAGCACGGAGGTGCCCTGGTCCATGACGCTACCGAAGGCGACAGGAGAGAAGGGAGGACGGCGGAGGGGGCTTGGCAGCGAGGGACTCGGCAGGGAGGCAGACGAGGCGAGGCCCACGCGGGGCAGCGGGGTCCGCAGGGTGGTCGGGCGCGATGGAGAAGCCCCGGGGGGAAGGCAGAGCACAGGGGACCGTCAGGAGAGCGCGCAGACTCGGGGACAGCTCCTGCAGGCGGCGGCGCGAGGCGGCGCAGGGGGATCGGGGAATGCGTGGCCGGAGGCGGCCTCCTGGCCGGCGGGCGGAGGTGGTTGATGGCGAGGCGGTGAGGCGGCTCCGGCGGCGACGCCGGGCGCGGCTTGGGTGGAGGAGGCCCCGGGCGGCAGAGCGGGGAGCCAGGGAGGCGGAGGCGGCGCGGCCACGCTGGAGGGAGAGGGGAGCTTGAGCGGCGGCGCGCGCGCGCTGGCGACAGAGGCGAGGACGGCGGTGGCGGGAGGTTGAGCTCGCCGGCGGCGCGCACTGGAGGAGGGAGGGCGCCGGCGAGGGCGAGCGCGGGAGGAGGTTCGGTGAAGGGAGAGGGGAGGAGGGGCGCCGCGGCGAGGTTGGTGGCGGAAGGAGGCGGCCGAGGATGCGGCCTGGCCGGACAGAGGGGCGGGGGATAGAGGTTGGGGACGGCGGCGGTGGACACCGAGCCAGGGGAGAAGGGGAGCGTGCGAGGGAGGCAGAGAGGGAGCGGGGTCGCGTGGGGAGAGAGAGGCGGGCGTGGGACCGGGGTGGGCCAGGGTGCTGGGATTGGGGCAGGTGGAGAGGAGTCAGGCGGGTGGGGTCGGTTCCAGGGAGTGGCCGGGTGTGTGCGTGCTGGAGGTTGAGTGTGGGGTGGGTTGAGTGGGGAGGTGAGGAGGGTTAGGTGACGTGGCAGATGCTGGTTGGGTGGGGATTGGGATGAGGGTGAGGTGGCGAGAGATGATTGGTGGGGGTGAGGTGGAGGTAGGGTGGGTAGGTTAGGTTGGGTAGATGTAGTATTTTAGGTGGACCGATTTTTATTTCTGGGGTGGTCGTTCGGGTCTCTTCGGCCCGTTCGACTGCCCCACAAAAATAATTTAATATTTTATTTGTGTTAAACGGACCGTTTGCAAAACATAGTTTAGTCAAAACAAAATATTCCGGAGACCCGGTTTTAGGTTTTGAATAAAGATGGGGCGTTTTAGGAAACACAAAATAGGTTTTTCTGCAAATAGTTTGATGCAAGCAAATGCAAGACGATGACGATGCTCAAATGCAATGTGGCATGATGACATGAGCATGCGGTCATGATGATGCAATGCACAAATACAACGCGATTTTCTAGTAGTGGTTTTTGCGGGATGCCACATGAAGGGGTTCAAAATCCTGCGCACAAGCTCCAGGAACTCCTCGTCCTCACGGCTGGCATGGAGCCCTGGCACGACAAAGTCCTTCTCCCCTAGGAGCGGAAGGACGGCGGTGCCCTGTTTGGCAAGGGCGGATAAAGACTTATAGTGAGCCTTGAGCGCTATGCGCTTGCCGCCTCTCCTCTTCACGGGCCCGAGATGCCAAGTGAGCGGTCTCCTGGAGCGCTTTAACCTCACCTTGTAGGTCCTCGGCCTACGAAGCGAGCCTCTAGAGCCTTCTCCGCGAGCTTGTTACTTTGTGGCCCGAAAGTTCATAGGAGAAGGCATCGCGGGGTCCGAGTTGCGTGTAATCACCACGATTTGAAAAGTTGGGGGGGGAGGTAATTACCAAGAGGGGCATTTCGAGTGAATGGTGGTCGAACCAAATATTTTCGAATCTTCGCTGTTATGTGAAGATTTTCCGTTACACTACTACCTGTCGTGCCCCTTCTAGTCACCATGCACGTGTTGCAGGGGCAAATCCATTTCAGTACTTTCCTAACCCCCGACACTGAATCCGGCGGTGGCGGCAGTCCTTTTTCTCCCTCTCCCCACACTGAATCTGGTTTGGTGGAGGCGGCAGCAGTCGTTTTTCTCCCCGTCCCCTCCCCTCCCACACAGCCTCACCCCCTCCCCACCCACGGCCACACACTAAATCCAACGGCATCGGTCCCTTTTCTCCCTGTCCCTCCATATCCATGCCCGGCATTTCAAGCGAGGCCAAGGTGGTAGCTACGTCGGCAACTGCTTCAGCTACGTTGGAGCAAGCATGTCGGGCACATCCCAGACAAGAGAAGCAGCGGCAGGGTCTGCAGCCCAGGTTAGCGAGGAGGTCAGCCAGAAGTCTGCTAACAGGGTACCTACGAGCAGCAGGTTGAAGAGAAAAGCTAGGACGGTGGCGAAGTGTTTGGCTATAGTGCGGGGTCATGCAACCCACATCTTGAAGAAAACCACCCGAGAGAAGAGCGAGAGGTGAATTTTTCTTTTCCGTGCCTTGTCTTGCAAGTAGATTAGTAACTGCAAAGTAGTGTAGAATGAACTAAATGGTCCCCTTTTTAATCAAATTAGGAACAACTTTGATGCAGCGGACCTATATGAGTTCATGGCTCATGTCCGCCAGTACACTTGAAAACTAGATTTTGGTTGCGAGAGGGTTGTGTTCGGGCAGGATGTGCGTCTACTTGTCAACTACAAAGAGGTTGTGTCTATTTCGCAGCTGATAGATATGCTTCATGCTAGAATTCCTTGGGGATCCAGACAGAGGGCAAAATTGGTGTGGCGTAACATGAGTGTACCTATGTGAAAATTGAGCACTCCCCTGAGCTTCAGATGCATTGGGAGTGTTGTGCAGATGATCGTTAGGTGAAAGTTGAAGCAATGATTGATGATATGTATGCATATACTAGAGATGTTACTGCCAGAGCTTCTGCTGCTCGAGTTTACAGAGAACCAGATGCTGATCAAGCTATGTTCAATATACACCTAGAGGTGGATTTATACATAGCAAAATGTGATGACGGAGTTAATAAGCTAATTTCGTCATGTACTATGGAGATAGACGTGGATTCCAAAAACATAACTCTTATTAAACTGAGAGAGATGATTGGTAAGGAAATCATTATTGGCCCTAAGCAGATGGCACGATTCCGGTGGTGACATCATAAGAAGCAGGAATTCATAGAGGTTTTGGATACCGATGATCTGATGTAGATTATGCGACAAAAGAAGCAAACCAGGAAGGTGTTCTTCCTGACTGCCATTTCTGATGTTGTTAGACATGTTGTAGTGGATGCAGAGGCCCCTGTTGTGGCTAAACAGAACGAGGCGATAGACGTTGATCAGATCTGATGAGAGCTGCTACCCAGGGCTTGTCAGATAGACCGCAGGGTTCCCCTACCTGTATTTGTAACAAAGATCTTTGTTGCTTTGAAACTGTGTTGATGTGGTTGTGTTTATTCAGAGATTGCAATCCGATGTTCTGTGAGCTGTTGAGATTTTCTGACATATCACTCGATGAAAGCATCGTTAGTGTAATAATACATAAGTACATTGTAGTTTACATGATTATGTTTGCTGAGATGATATGATATACTTGTTTCTGAGATTATGGTTGTTGAGAGATTGTAATATAATGTTCTGTGAGCTGTTGGGATTTTTGGACATATCATTCATTGAAACCATCACTGAACAAGGTGATATACAAGTACCTTGTAGTTGACATGATTATGATGTAATATAATGCTTTGTGAGATTAGTAATTTGACTAATCCCTGTATAACCTGTTACTTAGAAGGAAGTACTATCATGGATGAACGAGCATAGGGTTTAGGAAAAAATCTTATTAAGTAGGAGACATTGATCTATTGGATGGACCGGTCTAGGATTTAGGAAAAAGGGTTAAGGGGTTAGTACAATAAATAGTTCATTAGACCCTAAACCATAAACCCTAATCCTATATTGTTAGGTACATAAGATTTTGTATGTTACTATAAGTCAAACAAATTGGGAAAGAATAAGTACATGATTAATATTACAAATTAAAATGAAGGAAGAGAAAAACTATTAGATATGAGATAGTAACCCAGTCATGGTACATTGTCTCAATTAAACCATTGTAGCATGCCGATTTAGTCAATGTTGCAACATTGACGCACTTCACTTTCCCCACTCCTGCTCTCTCCACTCACTACCCTCCTCTCTCTCCTCACCGTCGCCGCAGACACATTTTACATGCCATCCTGGAACAATGAGGATAAATAGTCGAGCGACGACAACTTTCTCTCCAACATCGTGTCTTCCCTCCCCGATGTGAGTTCCTCTGTTTTCTCGGCAATGGTTAGGCCTTGGTAATTACCTCGACCCAAGACTTGAAATGTGCATGCAATCGTGCTTATTTCTAGCTTTTCGTTCCCTTATAGGTACCACTCACGAGCTACGACCCTGATTGGGAGGGCCAAGATCTCGATTAGGAAGTACCATGTGACCATGGGCTAAAACTAAGGAAATATGTTGCATTTGAAGGAAATAGAGTGGGTGGATCTTGAGTGGCCAAACGCACTTAAGAAATGTTTGGCGCAGTTGTGGGATATGTATGAGCTTGAAAGGTCGGGGATATCTACAGATGTCTGTGATGCAGTTGAAAAAAATTACAAGCTCTTGGTAGGAAATAAGGAGCTGGAACAGGAAATCAAGCATTTGTTGTTAGAACTAAATGACACAATTAATGGGAGATTGGTGGTGGGAACTGCACGGAAGCTTCAAGGAAGAAAAGGAGAGGGATCATATCATGGAAGAGAATAAGAAGCTAGAGTACTACATTGTGGATCTGTTGAAGGATCTGAAGAAGGAGCGCGAGGTGAACAAGGACAAGCTACAGAGGATCAAGGAAATTTTAGATGAATAATTTGTGTCGTGGCAATATCTGAAACTAGTTAACTGTAAGAATTGCAATTGTGATATCTTAACTAATCCAAACTCAATCCTTCAGCAAAATAACCTAAAGATATATGACTGCTATAGTAGCAGCAAAGGAGGGAATTTGTGTCAAGAAGTTTGTTATGAAACTAAGGTGTGGTTCGCAACGGGCTACCACTAAAGATATATTGTATGACAATAGTATCGGCATGATTTAACCCCAAGAAACTAAAGGTCTCACCAAAAGACCAAATTTAAACAATGCCATCTCATTGGAGAATAAGTGATGCGTGGAGACGCAAAGACATGTAAATACACACGGACCTAAAAGGATCAGATCCGTAGATTATGTTAACCACTTGCAGTTGCGTATATGGAACACCAGAAAGCCATAGGTGTTCAATACGCAAAGTTTTCAAACTAGATTATTGTCTCTAGTGCAAGTGGGAGACTGAAGGGAATATGCCCGAGAGGCAATAATAAAGTGGTTCTTATCGTATTCCTTGTTTATGATAAATGTTTATTTTGCATGCTATAATTGTATTAATACGGAAACGTTAATACATGTGTGTTTAATAAACAAACAGAAAGTTCCTAGTTATGCCTCTCTCATAAACTAGCTCGTTGATTAACAAGATGATCAAGGTTTCCTGATCATGGACATTGGATGTTGTTAATAACGGGATCACAACATTAGGGTAATGATGTGATGAACATTCATCCGAAGTATAGCATTACGATCAAAGTCATTGAGTTTATATTGCTATAACAACTAACGAAGTGATCCTAATCCTTAGACCATGAGATCATGTCAATCACTAACACCGGAAGAGTTTCTTGATAACATCAAACGTCACATCATAACAGGGTGATTATAAAGATGGATTCAGAACTAATAAAGTGTTATGTTGAGGCCCATGGATCGAGAGTGGAATTTGTTCATCCCGATGACGGATAAATATACTCTGGGCCCTCTCGGTGATATCACATTGGTTAGCTTGCAAGCAAGTGATTTGATCACTAGAATGTTATATCACGGGAACGAGAAAAGAGTGCATGTCAGTAACGAGATCAAACTAGGTATAGAGATACCGATGATCGAATCTCGGACATGTAATACATCGCGAAACAAAAGGATTAAGATACTAGCGTAAAAGGTTCCGACGATCACAAGAAAGTCATTGTTGAATGTGTGGGAGTCAGTATGGGTCTCCAGATCCCGCTTCTGATTATTGATCCGAGAGGGGTCTCGATCATGTCCGCATTATTCGCAAACCGTAGGGTGACACACTTAAGAGACACCGACATCCATTTGGAGCAAAAGTTTCATGCCGAAAAGAATAACAAGCGCAGGAATTTATTTCACTAGATACCGAAACGGTTTTCGGGTGAAATTGCAGAAAGTGTTTCTGCATGTGAAATGAAATACTAGCAAGGGTTATATGTGAATGTTTGTCATTAAAGTAATTGACAAAATTCTGAATAAATAAAAGGAGTTTTATTTAATGAGAGCTTGCATTAAATTTGGTGGAAATTTAATGGGAATTTGAGTGGGTTTTTGAGTGGAGGGAATTGAAAGGCATTTAAGTGAGTGGAGTGTCCACCCACATGAATATGGAAGAGGTGGGGGCAGCCCCATGGCTGGGCACATGGCCCCTTGGGTGCCCCCCCTCTCCCTATAAAAGGAGCCCCCTCCCTCTCTCTCACTCACACCTCCTCGTGAAGGATCTCTCTCCCCCTCTAGAATTTATTCCCCATGGTCTCGGACTAGCGAGATACATGTTCCCGGTGGCTATTTGGCAAGAAATAGTTGTGCTTCCGCTGCATCGCTAGAGCGAGGAGGCGGAGGTTGCTCGGTTCCTCGAACGTGTGTGCGAGCACGGATGCGCTGCTATTTTGCGGAGCTAGGACTTCCTCTCGATCTTGAGATCGGCAAGAGATCGTCTACATCAACCACGAGTTTGGACTCGTTAAGCTTTGTCGGTCTTCAAGGGTATGTTCTATATGGATATACATCCGCCCGTTGTTTGTATCTAGTAGATAGATCTTGGTACATAGTTGTTCCCATCGTAGGAAAATTTTTGTTTTCTATGATGCGAACCCTACATAATATACCTTTTGAAGCAATGTCTTCCCCTCTATAGATTAGTACTCCTGGGTCTCGTTGGCAGACCATCTGGGTTACTCATGGGGTTGAGATAGATATAGCATATCAGAAGTTTCCCACTTCCCTCATTGCACTCAAGTCAACTGACATAGATGTCATTCTGGGCATGGACTGGTTAACCAAGTATCAAGCCGTCATTGACTGTGCACTTAGAACAGTTACTGTGACCTCTCCTATTGGCATAACTGTCTAGTATTGGACTGGTGGTTCAAAGTCTCCGTCAACAGTCCTTAAACCTTTCTCAGAATTGTATGCCATGGATGTCCCACCTATTCTCGAGGTCCAAGATGTCCATATAGTCTGTGATTTCCCGGATGTCTTTCCTAAAGAGTTGCCTGGCATGACACTTGATCGAAGTGTGGAGTTTGTCATATAGCTAGTTCCTAGAACTGCTCCTATCTCCAAAAGACCTTACTGCATGCCTCCTCATGAGTTGGTTGAGTTGAAGAAGCAACTTCAAGAGCTTGAAGGCCTAGGATACATCCAACCTAGCACATCCTCTTGGGGTTGCCCTACCATCTTTGTCAAAATGCGGGATACAAATATTCCAAGATTGGTTGTTGATTACCGTCCACTCAATGCGGTGACAATCAAGAATAAGTACACACTTCCCCGGATAAATGACCTCTTTGATCAATTAAGTGGTGCCAATGTCTTCTCCAAAATGGACTTAAGATCAGGGTATCATCAAATCAAGATCAGAAAGGAAGATATCCCAAAGACAGCATTCACAACTCGTTATGGTCTTTACGAGTATACAGTGATGTCCTTCAGGTTAACCAATGCCCCTGCCACATTTATGAGGCTCATTAACTCCGTCTTCATGGAGTATCTCGACAAGTTTGTCGTGGTATACATTGATGACATTATTATCTATTCCAAGACCGAAGAAGAGCATGCCGAACATCTACGTTTGGTGTTGACTAAACTTCGTGAACATTGGCTCTATGCCAAATTCTCCAAATGTGAGTTCTGGTTACAAGAGCTCATCTTCCTTGGCCATGTTGTGTCTGCAAGTGGTGTTGCTGTCATACCGGATAAGGTTCAGACCATTCTGGAATGGAAGTCACCTACTTCAATCAAGGAAGTCCGAAGTTTTCTTGGAATGGCTGGATATTACCGCCGATTCATCGAGAACTTCTCCAAGATAGCCAAGCCTATGAATGATCTTCTTAAGAAAGATAAGAAGTTTGAATGGTCAGAAAAGGCAGAAGAAAGCTTCCAAGCCTTGAAAACTAAGCTAACCACCGCCCATGTTCTTGTCCTTCCGGACACAAGCAAGGACTTCGTCATCTATTGTGATGCTTCTCTCCAGGGGCTCGGTTGTGTGTTGATGCAAGATGGTCATGTAGTGGCATATGCTTCTCGGCAGTTGAAGCCACATGAGAATAATTATCCAACCCATGATCTCGAACTCGCTGCTGTTGTTCATGCTCTTAAGCAATGGCGACATTACCTCATCAGTAACTGTTGCGAACTTTACTCGGATCATCAAAGTCTGAAGTATCTCTTTACCCCGCCAGATCTGAATCTCAGGCAAAGACGATGGTTGGAACTCATTAAAGATTATGATTTGGGTCTCAAATATAAACCGGGCAAAGCCAACGTCGTTGCTGATGCGCTAAGTTAGAGGTTTTATTGCAACAATCTGATGATTTCACAAGCCCAACCTGCTCTCTATGAGGAAATAAAGCGTCTTAACCTTGAAGTAGTTCCTCGTGGATTCCTTGCCAACCTTGACATAAAATATTCTCTTGAGGACCAAATCAAGGAAGCTCAAAAACAATATGGTGAGATCATCGAGATCAAAGAACGTGTTGCAAGTGGTGAAGCTAAATGTTTCTCCATCAATGATCAAGGTACTCTTTATTTTGGTAACTGGCTAGTGGTTCCAAACAGTCGGAAAATCAAAGATCTAATCCTACTAGAAGCTCATGAATCCCCCCGTCCTGGTGGTACCAAGATGTACCAAGATGTACCGTCAAAGATTCTGGTGGAGTGGAATGAAACCAGAAATCGCTCGTTTTGTTGCAGAGTGCGCCGTTTGTCGTCGCGTGAAGGTTGAACACCAAAGGCCTGCTAGACTTTTGCAGCCATTGAAAATTCCTGAGTGGAAATGGGATGAAATTGGTATGGATTTCATTACTGGACTCCCAAGGACACAAGAAGGAAATGATGCCATATGGGTAATAGTTGATCGGTTATCCAATGTTGCTCATTTCCTTCTGGTTCGTGAAACTATCCGTGCTAGTCAAATGGCTGATCTATACCTCTCTCGTATCGTTGTTCTCCATGGTGTTCCCAAGAAGATCATCTCTGATCGTGGAAGTTTGTTTACTTCCAAATTCTGGCAGAGTTTCCAAGAAGCAATGGGAACTCATGTCTCCTTCAGCACATCTTATCATCCTAAAACCGGTGGTCAAACCGAAAGAGTAAATCAAATTCTTGAAGACATTCTAAGAGCGTGTGTCATATCCTTTGGAAAGAACTGGGAGAAATGTCTTCCTTTTGCGGAGTTTTCTTACAACAACAGTTTTCAATCTAGTTTGGGCATGGCATCTTTCAAATTCCTATATGGGAGAACATGTCGAACACCGCTAAATTGGACAGAAACCAGGAAAAGACAATTCTTTGGTCCGGACATGATCCAAGAAGTAGAAGATCAAGTTCGCATAATTTGGGAGTGTCTAAAGGCCGCTTAATCTCGTTAGAAGACCAACTATGATTGTCATCATCTTGATGTTCATTATGAAGTTGGTGATCAAGTTTACCTCCGGGTCACTCCTCTGAAGGGTGTCTATCGATTCGGTATCAAAGGCAAATTGGCTCCTCGCTACGTTGGTCCCTTTCACATTCTCTCCAAGCGGGGTGAGCTTGCCTACCAATTGGATCTACCATCAAATTTTCCAGAGGTTCATGATGTCTTTCATGTGTCTCAACTCAAGCGTTGCTTCAAAGATCCTATTCATGGTGTGGATCATGGAACTTTGGATCTCCAAGATGATCTAACCTACCGAGAATACCTTGTTCGTATTCTTGATGAAACCGAGCGCAAGACTCGTCGTCAAACCATCAAGTTCCTGAAAATTTAATGGTCTCATCACTCTGAGTCAGAAGCAACCTGGGAACACGAAGATCGTCTTCGATCTGAGTACCCTGCCTTCTTTTCTAAAACCTAGGAATCTCGGGTCGAGATTCTTGTAAGTGGGGTAGAGCTGTAACATACCACCCTTTTGTGTAATATAAATAAAGACATGTTTGAGCATTGCATGCATGCATTACACTTGCACCTGGGTTTAATAAAATAAGAACAAACAAAACCCTAGATATTTCCCTCTCAAACCATTCAAATGGTTTTCATATTTTGAAAACTATCAAAAGAATGGAACCCAAAATGAATAAAAGGGTTCCCCAATGTTTTTATAGTCTTATAAAAGTTTCTGGTAATTTTGAAAGTATCCAAAATAGTTTGGAATTTGAAAATACAAACAGATAAATAGAAAAACAGAAAAGAAAAAGGTTTAACAAAAAAATCTAAACCTAACCCTCTCTGGGCCGAGCCCATCTCTCTCTCCCTCTCTCTCTCTGTCTCTCGTGCGTGCAGCAGCAGCCCAGAACCAGCCCACCCGGGGCCCAAGCCAGCCCAGCAGTAGCCCGCCTTGGCCCCGTATCGCTTCGTCGCTTCTGTCGACCGTCTTCCACCTCCCGATCGAGCTAAGAAGCTCGCTGGGGGCGCCTTTATCGCCGGTGTGCGCCAAGATCCGCGCCGCCGCCCCGAACGTCAATAAGAGCCCCACGTCGCCGCCGGAGAAACCTAGCCCGCCAGTTCCCCCTCTCTTCCTCATTTCTTTTCGCCATGGCCTAACCCTAGCCGTTAGATCCTCTTCGTCCCCGCCGTCTTCGGCCATCCCGCGCCAAGCCAAGGCCACCATTGGATGCGCCGTGTCCTCCTCTTCCTCCCCCTCGAAGCATGCGTGCCGCGCTCGTGGTGAGCCCACGGTGCTCAAGCACCCCTCCGTTGTCCCCTCCCCCTATGCTGTCTTCCCCATGTGAGTCCGCCGCCGCCGCTTGCCGTCGTCGCACCGCCGTCTCCGGTGACCAAGAACAGGCGACACCACCACCATATGACTCCCTGCGACGCCCTCTCTCCAGCACGCCCCTTCGCGCGTCCAGGCGCGCACTGGATCGATGGATCCATGCTCTACCTAGGAGCATCCCCATTGATGACATCAGATGTCATAATCTCTTTTCCTTTTTCTTTTATTATTTGTGTAATTATTTTATATAAATAAGAAATCCCTGACATGTGGGCCCAACTTGGAAATTAAATTAATTATTCCAACAATGATTTAAAATGAATAAAAATTGGAGAAATTCATAACTAATTCATTTGAAATCAAAAAAACACAAATAATATACCAAAATGATCAAAAAATGAAACATATCTAACTAAGCTATAATCATACACTGTTAACCAACTTTGATGGAAAGTTTAATTAGAAGAACCAATTGAACCCCACAGGTGATTCCGATGATCCTCCTGTTCTAGGGTTTGGACATCTCGAACCCCATTTAAAATGACCAAGCATGTTATAGGGCTCATTTCAACACTATTTAACTTGTCATATCATCCATATTGTATGAGCATTGCACATGCCATGTGTTGAATGTTGCTTTCTCTTTTCTGGTGATTGGTTATTGCGAATAGGAACCGAACCCGAGGCTGAAGTTAACGCCATCGAAGAGCAGTACCAATCCAACAACGGACAAGGCAAGCGAATCCCCACTCATACATATGAATCCTATGTTTACAAAGTATTTCATTCTATCCATATGCATTCGGTTCAACAGTGTTTTATAAGTAGATAGAGTAATCCTATCAGATGCATATTTCCCTTTGTGAACTATATTACCTGATCCACTTCTCCTAGCATAACTAGGGTTTGGATTATGAGCATCGTTAGTGCCAAAGTTCAGTCAAGCTTAGACATGCTTAGTAGTTCGGTACTGATCATCCAGATGATGCATCAGAGATGTGAATGAATCTAGTATGGTAGGATGTTGTGATGTGATCAGAGATTGATAATAAACATGCTAAGGCGTGTATGGGAGGCCATGTGGGTTGTGGTTTTTGCAGTCTCATACTTGCCACCCCTAGGACCCGATGTTCTTGCCTCTTGAACCAAGACGAGCATACAAACATACGGGGGACTGGAAACCCCCTCGACTCACTAACTTGCCTAGTAGATTCCATGAGTCACATAGTTCAGGCTTTCCCTTCGACATATGCATCTTGGTTGTTCCTGAATGGAGGTGAAGGAGGTGCATTCATAACAGGTAGGCAAGCGTGGCTGGGAACAAGAGATGCACGACATCCGTAATCTTGAACCTTGCGCACATCATTAGGGACCAGCTTTGGGACTTGACCCGTTACGGCGGCATCTCCCTAGTGCGTGACTCATGGTCTCGGAGAAAGCAAGGTAAAGGTTGTGGTCAACCACTCTCTGCCGGCCTTCCAAGGAAGAGGGCTAATAATTTGGCATTAAGAATCGGTTGGTACGTGTGGGTAAATTTGTGCACCCCTGTAGGGTTATTAATCTTGGGTTATGAACAACTTGGGAACGGACGTGAAGATCATAGAGAACTATAACCAAATGATAAAACTTGGCCAACTAAAGTGAAATCCGGAATACTTCCTCGGGGTTGTTTGAGGGGGTAGTCCGGGAAGAGAGGTTCAGTTGATGATGATTCTTGGTGGATATCGAAGAGATAAAGTTGTAGTCTTCTTATCCCTTTTGAAAATGATCTGACTAGACGAGCTTCTTTTCCCTCTTGTTTCGAAAACCAAAGATGGCTTTATGCAAAATAACTCCACTAGCCATAAGTCTTGCGGAGTACACCCTATACTCAGCCTTGCTTCGTTGATGTTTTCTACAGATGAAATTACTCCAACTGAAGGTGGTTTCTACGTCGAAGTCGACGAGTAGTCGGGGTTCCCGGGCAGCAGCCTAGGATCTATGGAATGGTTTCTACTTTTGTTTATGGCCTCTTAGGACCTTCACTAAGTTTGTTGTTTAGAACAACTTGTTTGCTTCCATTGTTTGTTGTAATGATGGGTCTGTGACCCCTGGCTTGTATGACTAGTTTGTAACTCTCTTAATAGTTTACCTTATTAATGTATGGTTTGTATGTTCTGTAATGTTACCGATCTCTCCCTGCGCTCGTTAGGCTTATATCAGATAAGTATCTGGTATTTTTCTAGCCCTGATCCCGGGTCGTGACAGTGCACCCTGCAGTTGGTTTTCTATCTTGGCATTGATCGCGGCCACCTTGTCACGACAATCATCCTTCACTTGCTGCATTGTTCATGTTATTTAAAATAGGTACTCTATAATTGTACTGCATGTTGGAGGGAAGCACAATATTCAAATCACAAAACCCCCCAATGTGTCTACGAAGAACAATATTGAATAAAAGGATTGAGCATGGTCCCTACTTGGAGGCTACTTGCGGGCAGACACAATCTAATATTTCCACATTTAGAATCTCAAAAATAAAAACAAGTGCATGCCAGCGGCATTACGAGTGGTAAAAGTGTGGGGATTTCCTACCTCGCTGAGCCGAGGAACATGGCCGAACGGGTTTTGCGATGTCGCCGCCATCATGCTGGTTTTAGGGTCCACGACCGCCCTGGAATATGTAGCAGAGTAACAAGAAGAAGAATAAGAAGTATTCATAGAAGCAGAAGAAAATAGAGAAGAACAAGAAGACTGGACCTGGAGGAGCCCTCGCCTGCTGGAACATTCAACACCGCCTGTTGGGGGTATGCTATATGGGTATCCTTATAGCATGTCTCTTATCCGACTAACCCGGGTGGCCCATAGTCGGTAGCATGGCCTATGGCCTGCTGGGCGGCCCAGTTAGGTGGATCCAGAAGGGAGGCCCATGCCGGATAAAGGAAGGCTACGGTGGAGTCACCAGAGTACCCGAAGCCTTGGAGTGCAAGATACACAAGACTAGTAATAGACGGTGTAGGACTCTGTAACCTGTCCGGCTAGGACTTTTCCCTGTAACCCAAGGACCTGGCGACTATATAAGTCGGGCCTATGGGAGCCTTTAGGGCATCAATTCAGACAACCTCGCACAGCAAACCTATCTCTATAACTCGGCGTATTGCCCTTATAGTGATTTATAGCAAGAGTAGGATTCCGCCACCTTTGTGGGATCTGAACCTGGGTAAGCTATGTTACCTCGTACCCGTCAACCGTCCGCCTTACGCCATGTCTCTAAACACGCACTGTGAGGACCCCTCCATGGCGTACTCGTCGGCAATACCACGACAGTTGGCGCCCACCGTGGGGCAAGAGGCGCTTCAGGATCTTCAGCGGGCGAGGACCAAGATCTTCACGGGAATCGGAGAAACCGTAGCCATTGCCGTGTTCTCTTCTCCGGCAACATTCCGATTGTCCCTCCCGACGAGTTCTGGATCCCGGCGAAGACGAAACCTACGCGGTGTTCGATCATTCCTATCGGAGACATCCACCTCTTCATCGGCGAAACCGACTCAGACACTAGTTCCCTGGGAGTCGGAGGAGCATCAAGACCCGCACGGACCGTCTACGGGCAGGATACGTTCGCGGAAGGATCGATGTCGGATCTCTCTTCGGAGTTTGCGGGCAAAGATCAAAAAAATTCAAGGCCCACCCAAACCGCCCCTGTGCAGGTTATAAAGGTGGAAGATCACTGCAAATCCGCCGGCTTAGTCCGTGCATCTGGACAGCAGAGATCCAAGTTCGTCGGCGTGGTTACCATCTTCGATCTGGCGCGCTGCGTTTAGAGAGAGGGCAAAACCCCCCGCGATTACCTGGCCAGGTGGCTCCGCATACGAGCCGACCTAGCCCACTACCCCGATGATAACGCTCTGTATCACTTCATGGAAGGACTGGACCGTGGCACGCTTCTCCGACATTCTTTAAGACGGCAGCAGGCAACAGGACGCCTCACCCTCGAAGAGATGGTGAGCACCGTCAACAACTACACGGAGGCCGAAGCGGCAGCTCAGACAGCGCTTGCGCTCATTGACGGAGCCCCTCCGATTCAGCCACCGCCACCACCGCCTCCGGCCGCCATCATCGTAGCAGCAGCACCGCCTCCAGTCATCGTCGCGCCCGTTGCACCTCCACCGCCCATCATCGAGGAAATCCTGGCACCCTCCGACTCTGTCATTGACGCGCTTTATGCTGATTTCAGTGCAGATTCAGAGGAAATAGACTTCAGTCCAGAAGAACTAGACTCCGCTATGCAGGAGATGGAGGAGGAGTACTCACGCGACGAGCAGGCCAACAACGTTGTCGCGTCCCGAGGGGTGTTCGTCACCATTGGGACGGCGATGGATGAAGATCAACCCGGACGAGCTCCGCCTACGGCACTAGAAAAAGGGGAAGGGGCCACTTATTGTTGCTGACGATGATCGCGCAAAAGACATGCCTCCTCCGCCCAACCCAGTGCAGCAGCCGCAGGAACTCGGCACCGACCCGAGTAACAATAACACCACAAACTTGCCGCCTCCAGCATCTACGTCTGCAGCAGCCCAGGTTACTCTAGCTGATAGAGTGATGTACGGCAACCTCCTCGTCGAGCCACTGACCGTTGCTCATATCCGGAACGTGACCCAGCTTGATGAGAAACGCCAGCAGCTGCTGGAGGAGGCGCAAGCCATCGCGGAGCAAGGCGCTAAGCTAGATCGAGATCTGGTCAATACACAGAAATCCATAGAAAAAGCTTGAGCAATGGAGGCCGAGTACAAGACTCTGCTATAGCAGCAGAAGGCTAAAAAAGCTCCGGCTCGCGTCATCAACGATCCTGTTGTACGGCGTAACCTAGGATGGGATCCCTCGAAGCCGGCACAATCCAAGCCTTACATTGACAGTGAAGGCAAGCAGGTGATGCCCACCCCACTCCTTAACCTCGCCGTCGCCAAGACCCTTCTGGAGCAGGATAGATCACCTGAGGCAGTGGAACAGGTCTACGACCTAGTAGCCAAGGCGGTGAAGCAGTAGGAAAAGGCCACCTCCCAGAGGCTTGAGTCTAACCCAGCGCTCTGCCAGTCTAGCCAGTACAAACCGCCAAGGGACAGATCTCCTCTTGATGTCAGGTCCCAGACGGGTTCCTCAGAACGAAGACGGAGGGATGCACGCAACAGGAAGGATGCCATCCCAATATCCTCCGACCATGGAGAAAAGGCCCGACCTCGTCGCCCATCGCCATCGCCCCGGTCTCCCCGACATCGCGAAGATTACAACGCTCACCATCGTACGGATATGCCCCCACCAAAGCAGTGTGGCATCGTCGCGACAACACGGAGCAGACCCGTCATGACGGAAAGCGCAATGAAGGACAAAAGAGCAGGTCGCGCCATGACCCTCCGCGTCCGACAAGCAACCGTGACAGACGTGAGGCGTCGCAGGAGGGCAATAGCAAGAAGGCTAACCCATCGCCACCTCCGCCTCCGTCACCACCAAGCAGTCACCATGGCGGAGGAGGCCCGCGTCGTTCACGCAGCCCATCCCCTGTTAACAAGAAGAAGAAGAACCCGGAGCCATACGATGCACGTTCGCGGATCGACAAGATCCACGAGGCCCGGGAAGGACCATACCTGGGACCACGTTGCTTTGGACTTGCAATACGGTCCGCAACTTACCCCAAAGGCTTCCGGATTGACAAGACCATCAAGCCCTATGACGGCACCACCAAGCCAGCCACATGGTTGCAGGACTACGGCAACGCGGTGGAGATTGCCGGAGGCAACCCCAACGTCGCCGTCAAGTACCTCCCATTAATGTTGGCGGGTACGGCCCGTCAGTGGATCGACGACTTGTCGGAGAAATCTATCTACAACTGGTTGGACATGCAAGAAGTGTTCACCAAGATCTTTGAGGGTACATACAAGCGTCGCTGCACTATGGGCGATCTACAGCGGTGCGTGCAAGAGAAAGACGAGACATCTCGCGCCTACCTCTCCCGCTGGCTGGACATGAACATTTCCTGCGCAGGAGTGCACGCTCAGACCGCCATGGCCGCCTTCATCGATGGGTTGGAAAGGGGAACGTTGCTCCGACATAAGCTGAAGCGCTTGCAGGACAATCACCAGCTCGACTTGAACCAGATGATTCAGTTGGCTAGTGAGTTCGCAGCTGCCGACGACGATGCTCGTGGCTCCTTGCTGGCAACGGCCGTTCCAACTCAAGATCGGAGGAACAACAGTACAAAGCGGAAGACCGCTCCAGAAGGAAAGCAATTTACCGACATGGTCACCATGACTTTTGCAGGACGAGGAGAAGGCGGACAACGTGGCTGAGGAAGGGGAGCTGGTCGTGGGTAGCAACGAGGAAGTGAAACCACCTCGGCGCCGCTCCGCGTTCCCCAAACCTACGAGGAGTACCGTGATATGCCATGCCTCGTACACCTCGACGTCAACGGCAAAGCCACCCATACCAATCGACACTTCAAGTTCGTCAACGACCTCCAGGAAGACCCGAAGTCCGGCTACAAGCAAAGTCGGAAGAACAGACCGCACGGCAAGGGCAAGGGGAAGAAGAAGGAGGAGGAGTCCAAGGATTCAAGTGACATGGACGAGGACGTTGACCCCAAGCACGCCGCCAAGAGCGACGACAAAGGCAAGAACCCCTTCGCGAAGAAGGCCCCAGTCTACCACACTTTCCTTGGCACCCCCACCGTCCGACAACAGAAGACCTCTCTGAGGATCCTGATGGATACTCTCCCCCAGTCCCTCAGTACCTGCGCTGGTCGGAGGTTCCAATAACTTGGGACAGGATGGACGACCCAGACCTTATACCCACGGAGAACCAATACGCCATGGTCATCAACCCCTTGATTGACGGCGTGGAGTTCACCAAGTGTATGGTGGACAGTGGAAGCAGCATCAACATCATGTACCTGGATACACTGCAAAAGATGAACTTGACGGAGGCAAACCTAAGGCGTACCAACACCATCTTCCATGGCGTAGTGCCTGGTCGGGAGGCTCGGTCCCTTGGGTGCATTACACTTCAGGTAGCCTTTGGCGATGTTAATAACTACTGCCAAGAGCGCATGACCTTCGAGGTGGTCCCCTTCAAGAGCGTGTACCATGTCATATTCGGCCGCAACATATTCCACACGTTCATGGCCAAGCCATGCTTCGTCTACAACAAACTCAAGATACCCGGACCAAACGACATCATCATCGTATCCGGAAGCTTTACCAAGGCAAGGGACTGCGAGATCAACGAAGCAGCCGTTGCAGAAGCTGTCCTCTACAGAGCAAGGTTGATGACTTAGAGATGCCCGCGTGAAAGAAAAAAATCTCCGACTCCGCTCCTGCGTTCAAGGCCGCCATCGAGACCAAGCCGGTGGAACTTGTGGTTGGCGATGCCTCCAAGGTCACCGCCATTGGGACGAACCTGGATCCCAAATAGGAAAGCGCGCTTGTCGAGTTCCTCTGCGAGAACAGGGACATCTTTGCCTGGAAACTTGCCGACATGAAAGGTGTACGTAGGGAACTTGCCGAGCACAACTTAAACATTGATCCAAAATCCAAACCAGTGAAACAACCTCTACGACGCTTTGGAGATGAGAAGAGACGCGCCATTGGCAAAGAGATAGCTAGGTTGCTTAAGGCTAGATTTATCCGAGAAGTCCTTCACACCCAGTGGGTGGCCAATCATGTACTTGTCCCCAAAAAGGAAACCATTGAATTAAGAATGTGCGTTGATTACACCGGCTTGAACAAATCATGTCCCAAAGATCTGTTTGCTTTGCCTCGCATTGACCAAGTCATTGACTCGACGGCTGTCTCGGGACTTTTGTGTTTTCTCGATGCATACTCAGGATACCACCAGATCAAGATGAGGAAGTCGGACCAATTGGCCACTTCGTTCACTACCCCATATGGCACGTTTTGCTATGTCACAATGCCCTTTGGGCTGAAAAACGCAGGTGCTACCTACCAGCAGACAATGCAACGTTGCCTTCATGACCAAATTGGTCGGAACGTTCACGCCTACGTGGACAATATCGCGGTGATGTCTAAAAAGTCAAACGACTTAATCTCCGACTTAAAAGAAACCCTCGATAATCTCCGAAAATACAACATGATGCTTAACCCTAAGAAGTGCTTCTTCGGGGTTCCAGCCGGCAAATTGTTGGGCTTCATCGTTTCCCAGCGTGGAATCGAGGTCAACCCGGAGAAAATCAAGGCCATCTTAAACACAAACCGTCTGACATGCCTAAAGGACGTTCAATGACTAACCGGTTGTGTTGCAGCAGTTAGTCAGTTCGTCAGCCGACTTGGAGAGAAGGCCCTGCCGCTGTACAATTTGCTGAAGAAGGCGGACAAATTCACGTGGACGGGCGAAATAGATGCAGCATTGAAGCAGCTCAAGGAGATTCTCTCTTCAGCGCCCATCCTCGCAGCACCTGAGCCTGGCGAGCCCCTGTTAATTTACATGGCGGCAACCAACCGGGTTATCAGCATCGTCATCATCGTAGAGCGGAAGGAACCAGGCTATGAGCACGGAGTTCAACAACCAGTTTACTATGTAAGCTAGGTCTTGACGGAGTCTAAGCAGCGTTACCCGCACTACCAAAAGATAGCTTATGGAGTATTCCTTGCTTCTCGGAAGCTGAGGCATTACTTTCAGGAGTACCCAATCACAGTGGTGAGCAAGACTCCACTGTCCGACATCATCAATAACAGTGACGCTACAGGAAGGGTCGCAAAGTGGGGCATTGAACTTGCCGCCTTCGAGATCACCTACAAGATACGCGACGCTATCAAATCACAAGGGCTTGGCGGATTTTGTTGCAGATTGGACGGAGATGCCAGACGCTACTCCGTTGCCAGAACCAGAGTACTGGGTGATGCACTTTGACGGATCAAAGCTGCTCAACGGCTCGGGGGCTGGTGTATTGCTACAGTCACCAACAGGAGACAAGCTAAACTATGTTCTGCAGATCCACTTCGAGGCTACAAACAACATGGCGGAGTATGAAGCACTCATTCACGGACTATGTGTAGCCAAGGATATTGGCATCAAGCGCATAGTTTGCTGTGGAGATTCCGACTTGGTTGCCCAGCAGGTGGCTGGCACCTGGAAGCGCGGAACCCTATGATGGCGGCATATCGAGACGAAGTGGACGAGATAGCCAAGAGCTTCTTGGGCTACGAAGTTAAGTATGTGCCTAGGGAACAAAACGAGGTGGCTGATCTACTGTCTAAGCTAGGATCAGGGCGCAAGCGAATTCCGCCAGGAGTTTTCCTAGAGCATTTGCGCACACCATCCGTAAAGGGAGCCGACATCGACAACTCGGATAGATCTGACTCTTTCGTCAACATGGTGACTAAGGTCCCTCCGGCTTGGACAAAACCGTTCATGGAATACCTCGAACACGGAACTTTGCCCGACGACGAAGTCGAAAGACGGCAAATAGTATGACAAGCAAAGGGTTATACCATAATCAATGGGCAACTCTACAAAAGGAGCACTACTGGTGTATACCTAAAGTGTGTTTCCCAGCTAGAAGGTATGGAAATCCTACGTGAAATCCATCTCGGAGATTGCGGGCATCACGCCGCTCCTCGATCGTTGGTCGCGAAAGCCTTCTGGCAAGGATTCTACTGGCTGACCGCGAAGGCGGACGCCGACAAGCTAGTTGAGACATGCATGGGATGCCAGTATTATGCCCGACAACCACATGTTCCTGCTGAAGAACTACGAACAATACCAATAACTTGGACGTTTGCGGTCTGGGGGCTAGACATGGTGGGACCGTTACAGACGGCACCTTGTGGTTTTACGCATCTGCTTGTAGCAGTTGATAAATTCATCAAATGGATAGAAGCTAAACCCATTAGAAAGCTTGATGGGGCAACTGCCCTCAGGTTTGTCCGAGATCTAGTGGTGAGATTTGGTCTCCCACATAGCATTATCACCGACAATGGCAGCAACTTATCACTCGGGGAAGTGGAGGCATATTGCTGGGAGAAAATCATCCGACTTGACCTTGCATCTGTGGAACACCCACAATCCAATGGACAGGTCGAGCGAGCCAATGGATTAATTCTGCAGGGAATCAAGCCACGTCTTGAGGCACCGCTACATAGAGCAGTTGGAGCCTGGGTGGAAGAATTGACATCCGTGCTGTGGAGTATATGAACTACACCCAACAGGTCTACCGGCTACACCCCTTACTTCATGGTATATGGAGCATAAGCCATCCTGCCTTCCGACATCCTCCACGATGCACCAAGAGTTGCCGCCTACGACGAGGATGACGCTGAAGAATCCAGACGCCTGGATGTGGACCTTCTCGAGGAGGAACGAGTTTTGGCATGCCAAAGATCCGCCATCTACCAGCAGAAGCTACACAGCTACCATAGTCGCCACGTTCGGCATCGCTCGTTTAAAGAGGGGGATTTGGTGCTCCGACTTAAGCATAAGAAGTCACACAAATTATCTCCGCCATGGGAAGGACCATTCATCATAAGCAAGGCGCTTCTCAATGGGTCTTACTACCTTGTTGACAATCGTGAACTAAAGGATAGACCCAACGAGGATCATAAGCGTAAGCGACGTGACCCGGATGATGACTACCCGGAGCTTGATCGGCCATGGAACATAGCACAGCTACGTCCTTTTTACACTTAGCATTTTTATCTAATTGTGTATCTCTTATATGATCAATGAAATAAAGCTCTTTGGTTCACTCATATTGCTGAGTCTTTTACCTCCTTTAGTGTTCATTTTTGGATCATATAAAACCTATATGCACAAGCTTTGCGTTTGCACTTGTGAAAATTCCGCCTACGGGCGTTAGCTTAAGTTTTCTAGTCTACACGTTCTTTGTCGTTTTTATGTGGATTCTGGAGTAGTGACTTTCGGCACTTATTGTCGGCGATTTTGTGCTCAGGTTATTGACGGTGCCATTGGGCATCATCACCTAAGCGCATGGTTCCGACAATGAGTCTTTCGACTCACGAAAAGTCAAGCATAAGAACCAAAGTAATGGATAAGCCAGCACTTGCTTAAAAAAATATATACATGCTGGGAATTAAATTCTTAAGTAGCAGGACATAACAACCATTGTTTTCCGCCTTCAGTTACACCATCAAGTTTTTTTCCGCGCATCCACCAAAGGAAAAACAAATATTACATAGTGTTTTTCACTCTTTGGGCGCAGGAGACTTGGAAGCAACATCGTCCCCAGCCGGAGAATCACCCTCAACGTCGGCGCTATGATGAGACTCAGAGGAATCTTGGTTGACGTTGTCGATGGTGTTCATGGGCACGAAGACGTCGATGTCCACCAACTCGGCGACTCTGGTGTCATAACACGCGAGTGATGACAAGATGGCTTCGTGATCAATCTCTTTGCCGTCATCAGCAATGTCGGGGATGCCAGAGGTCACCATGTCGATGTCGACATCTTTGTAGTGTGCCTTCACCATTGAGAGCGCCATCCTTGCGCCAGCCCGTGCACATGAAGCTTTCCAGCTTGTAACACGCTCGGGGGCTCGGCACAGAATCTCCGAGTACTTCGTCACGGAGTCCGATGCCCTGATATATATCTGGAGGGGCTTAGCAATCTCCTTGGCTTGGGTGTTGGCGGTATTGATGAAGTTGCCGGCAAGAACCATGCATTCCTTGTCCGAAGGAGGCGAGCGGGTTAAACCCATAGGCGCTAAAAATTCCGACAAGGAGCGCATGAGTTCAATAAAATCTAAGTATCCAGACTACAGAAATACAAGGCGGAGGAAACTTACTGAAGATGCTGGCCTTAGCCTGCCAGACGGTGTCCGCCAAGGATTCCTTCTCTTGTTGGAGGAGCTTAAACGCCTCACTGTGGTGATGGTTTTGCTCATCAGTAGCTTGCTTCTGATCTTTTAAGATCGCAAGCTCCTCCTTCAAGCGATTGATCTCCGCGGAGGCAGAATCTTGCAGGGCTTTCATGGAATCCTCGTGCATCTTCAGCATCTCTTCCCTCTCCTTCTTAAGGATTTTGTTCTCACTGTCCAGCTGTTAGATGTGCTTGGACTACTCGACAATATCCTTGGCCTTGGTGACATGCTCTGCAAGTCGGAGAAAACAAAGTACACAGTGAGTACTCGAAGAAGAAAGGCATAAAACCAAGACGGAACGCGCAAAAAAGAATACAAAATCTTGTTTTTGATGATCTGTTCCTTCAAGATGGCAGTTTTACCCTTTTCGGCTTCAAGATCTGCGTGCATCTTCTGGTACTTGTCGTTGGCCATGCCCCGCCGAGCATTCTCGTTCTGTGAAACAAAGGAAAAAGTTAAAACTGTTGTTTAGTCTGCTTGGAGCACCTAGTCGGAAACTTCCTATCTAGGCGCTCGGGGGCTACAGCGAAAGTTTTTCAACTTAGCAATATGCTTAGCTTTTCTTTAAGCATCTAGTCGGAGCTACTTCAGTTCTCGATTAGAAGCTTGGGGGCGACAGTATAAAGTTTTAACTCAGAAAATGCTTAGCTTTTCTTTAAGCATCTAGTCGGAACTAATTCAGTTACAACTAAAGGCTTGGGGGCTACAATATTGAAAAATATAAACACTGCGTATGCTACTCTTACAGCATCTAGTCGGAATAGTTTCTTTCATCTAAATGCTTGGGGGCTACAGTGAGAGCTCTTTCTAACTTAGTCATTCTTAGAGCATATAGATGCAAAACCTATGGTTTTCCGTCTACATCCTCGGGGGCTACAGTGGGATACTCATAATCAAATGCAAAAGGCAAAGTAAAACTTACAAGTGCAATAATCTTGAGGTTTGTAGCACTCTCGGCCAGCAGCTTGCCAAAGGAAATGCTATTTTCCCGCAAGATATCTGCTTGTCGGAGCAGCTCCTCAATACCGCACGTCGGAGATGACGGCACTCCTCCAGGAACCATAGTTGTGTTACTCGGCAAGAGCGCCGGGTAAACTATCTTCGGGAACTAGAAGGGTTTCTGGGAAGTAGGGGCGCCGCCTTCGACAGAGGTAACAACTCCCACTACCGCCTTGCCGCTACCGATGGCATCCTTAGCCGAAGCTTCAGCCATTTGTAGAGCAGCGCTCTCCTGCGACGCCTGCTCGCCGACAACAGCGAGTTCGGTAGAAGCGCCAGAATCCACTTCCATGGCGGAAGGGCCTGGTGCCTCCTGGGCTTGAGAGCTTGTCAGGGTAGAGGAAGGCTTGACGGCAGGAGTAGCAGGGGCGATGGCGGGGGAGGAGTCGCGATGCAGCATATCTTTGATATTTCTAGAAGCCCCCAAAGTCTTGGAGGTCTTCTTGAGGCTGGTCGTGGCTTTCTTCCCGAAACGTGCAAAGTGCATAAGTACAGGAACAAGACAGATAAATAAGACAATGTCGGAGAATGAGAAGCTCACACTAATGGGGGTGCTTTGGCAAAAATCCCGGTGGATCTTTTCTTTTCCGCCTCCAGGGCGGCGGTAGTCTTCTTGGAGGCTCCACCCTCCGTATTCTTCTTCTTGCCTCCGTCGGCAGCATCAGAGGTGGAGCTCTTCCGCTTTCGCGCCAATGGGACATCGTCGTCGGACACGACCGTGACTTCCTTCATCTTTGGATCGTAGATTTGGACAGCCAGGTTGTCCTCATCTAGATCGCTAAGCTGTTAAGTTAGAAATCACCGTGTTAGATGGGGTGGTAATGGCAAGACGGAGAAACTGGAGTATATGTCGTACACGGAAAATACATATCTACCTTTGGGCACTTGCCGTCTACGAACATGTCGTAGGTGATGGTGAAACCACGCTTCTTATCCTTCACCTTGACGATGTCCTTCAGGCGGAGCTTGACGGAGTCGCTCGAGAAGTTATCCACGGAGATCCGGAGGGTATCCCTTCGATCACTGGTATACTCGTGCATGAACTTCGCGCGGTGCTGTAGAGGCTGGATTCGCCTGATGAACCAGCACATGGCCAGGTCCAAGCTGGTCAAACCCGTCTCTACGAACCATTCGATCCGCCTTATTGCGCGAGAAGCGTCGAGGTCGGAGGGAAGGGAGGCATGGGATCTCCATGTGGAAACTTCAGCGGAGGCTCCATCCGCGAAGTCCGGGTACGTTACTTCTCGGCCCGCCAAAGGAATGTCGGGGCCATAGAAGTACGTCCGCTGCCAATTTTTCCAGGACTCGTGGCCGACGATGTCGGGGAACCGTCGGCCAGGTCGGATCTTGAAGCTTATGGTGCCGCAGTTCCTAAGCTCCTCCCTACTGTGTCCGGCTTCACGTTTGACGGTGAAGAAGTACACGAACAAGTCTAACCTAGGCCTAATCCCTAGGTAACCCTCACAAAGTGTCGCGAAGTTTCTAAGCACTAAGATGCTATTGGGGGAGATGTTATGGGGTTGGACCTTGTAGTGGTTCAAGACGGAGAGAAAGAAGTGGGAGATGTGCAGAGAAACGCCGCGTACCAGCTGATCCTTGAGGTACACCTTTTCTCCGGCTTGGGGAGAAGGTGTCACCTCGTCGGCGGGTGCCGCCCGCCAAGCGAGCCCCTCCGTCGCAGGGAGGTAGCCTTCGGCGACCATCTCTTGGATGTCGCGGTCGGTGATGTCCGAGCCGCGCCAGTCGCCCTTGTGCAAGTCTGGCTCTTCTTCCAGAGGCTCTAGCGCCGCCAGATTATGGTCGCCGCCGGTGGTTTCGATCACCGCCGATGCGGGGATGAGCAGGCCCTCTGGGGGCACGACGACGGAGCTCGCCGGCTTCGCCGTGGCTTCGCTCGACACCGCCATCGATGGGGAGGAGCTGCTGCTGGCCATGGGGTGATGGAAGGATGCGACTGACGCAGAGGGAGGCTAGGGTTCTCGAGGTTTCTTGCGGAGAGCTCGAGGAGGCGTGCGGCTGGAGGAAGAAGACGATGACGCAAGAGGAATGAGGTAAAAAGTGGAAAGTGTCCCATGGTTACTATTTATCATACTCTGTGTCAAGATTCGTGCAGCTGATCGGACGGTTGCCGCGTAGACGACATGTTCGTGAACGTGAGCGGTAATTTCGCCACGTCTCCAACCGTCGCCACCAACGGTTCGTATCACTCGCGCGGGAAAATCGGATATGATTGCGTTCTCTGCATGTGTGAGTTACGAGGCGTCGCTGACCTAAGCCTACGTCGTCCTAGCTGACACGGGTAGATGAGCCGTCGCATCGAAGATTCCAGCATGGACGGATTTAATCCGACTACGGAAAAGTACGATGGAAGATTCAGCATTTCTCTGGCTTACCATTCGAAGACGGAGAAAACCTTGCAGGGTTCTTTGGGAGGACTACAAGATGTTGCTTGACGATTTGCCGACATCCATCTAGATGGAGCATTCAATGTGAATAGGCAAGACGGCGCAAGATCTCAGAGTTCTCCGGGGGCTACTGTTGGGAATATGCTATATGGGTATCCTTATAGCATGTCTCTTATCCGACTAACCCAGGTGGCCCATAGTCGGTATCATGGCCTATGGCCAGCTGGGCGTCCTAGTTAGGTGCATCCAGAAGGGAGGCCCATTCCGGATAAAGGAAGGCTACGGTGGAGTCACCAGCGTACCCGGAGCCTTGGAGTGCAAGATACACAAGACTAGTAATATACGGTGTAGGACTTTGTAACCTGTCCGGCTAGGACTTTTCCCTGTAACCCAAGGACCCGGCGACTATATAAGTCGGGCCTATGGGAGCCTTTAGGGCATCAATTCAGACAACCTCGCACAGCAAACCTATCTCTGTAACTCGGCGTATTGCCCTTATAGTGATTTATAGGAGGAGTAGGATTCTGCAACCGTTGTGGGATCTGAACTTGGGTAAGCTGTGTTACCTCGTACCCGTCAACCGTCCGCCTTACCCCACGTCTCTAAACACTCACTGTGAGGACCCCTCCATGGCGTACTCGTCGGCAATACCACGACACCGCCGCCGCCATCGTGTTGGTTTTAGGGTCCACGGCTGCCCTGGAATATGTAGCATAGTAATAAGAAGAAGAATAATAAGTAGACATAGAAGAAGAAGAAACTAGATAAGAAGAAGAAAACTGTACCGGGAGCTGGAGGAGCCTGAGCCTGCTGGAACATTCTGCGCCATTTCTAGGAGAGATTGGGCCTCTGTGCGAGGGGGGATGAGAAGATGGTTGAGCAGGAAGTCGAAGGCAGCGAGATCTCTCGTTTCTCTCCGCACGCATTGTCGAAGGCAGTGATGGGCGTTGAAGAATGGTCGAAGAGTCAAGTCCGTGGTACAGTCTTATACAAGATCACCATTTACTCCGGTGCTATATCAACTTACATCCACCGTTCATTTGTTAATCGATGGTCTATGTTGCTTCCTTCTCAAAGAAGCGTGACTGGCAGAACCAGAGAATAAAACCCCACAGTCCACACGATGGGACTCCATTGGACTGGATTTAATGAGATGGACAGTTTAGTGGGGGCTTCGGCGCGCTCCGCCTAATATCCCATGGATAAATGGGCCAGGCTGCGACTACGAGGGAGGAAGTAATGTCGGGTTGGACGTCCAGCGTGCGTGCATGCTTATAGACTACGAGATACTCCTCGTGTGTCCAAGGGGTTGTCATGACACGCGCAACTACTGCATGGACACAACATGCTGAAACGTTGGAGTCCACGTCGACATGCACGCACTGGACACTTCCCAGTATGTAGATATTTTGCGTAGGATAATTTCTATGTGACTAAACTATGAGATGCTCCTGGCGCCCGTTATAGGATCAACACCCAACTCTGCGTACCTGCCATTGCGCATTTCCGAACAACTTCCTCACGCAGGATGGAACCATGTCATGGCAGTGGAAGATCCTTGCCGGTGGCTGACCGTCCTGCGTCACCTGCTTGTCGTAGAATCATTCGTGCCCGTCGACAGCCATCTGAGGCACCACGACGTGTCCAACCGCTCCTGGATCCATCGACATCGGCACTCGAGGACACCGAGATGTCGAACATTGCCTTACCCGCCGCACCTGAGAAGCGCATTGCACTGGCAGAGACGGAGGAGCGCCAAGCAGCAGCCAAGAGAGATGATCGCTGGAGGAAGGCCTGCGAGACCACAATGAAGAAGGCTAGGAGCAATAGAGGAGCCAGCGACTAGGACGACTCCGACTCGGGCAACGAGGATGTGTTAATGGAGTAGTTGGAGGCAGAATCGAACGAGAGTAACGTCGACCCGTGGACTACTAGTAGGAGGAGGACCCCGACGAGGAGAGGGCGCGTATCTACGAGGAGGGAGTTGCTGACGAGTTATCACAGGACACCGCCGCCGCCACCGACGAGGACGACAGTGGTGAGTAATGTTCTATTATTAGTATTGTTATTATACATTTAACTGCCACATCCTGCATTGAGATTGTTATAACTACCATGTCATGCTATAATACTGGGATGTTGCTATAACAATTTCGTGTGGCCGTTAAATCAAAGAGGATCAACAGTTGGTGGGGATGATCCGCGTGACAATTGTCTGACCAATCAGGGCGTGCTGGTTTCTGGGTGAGCTATCGTAAGGGCTTTTCTAAGTATTCGTGACTAGCATAGAGGGCATAACTGAGTTAACATGGTTTGCAACCCTAGATTCCTCCCCCCTCGCTGCCCAGAACATGGAACCACTCCATGGATTGAGCCCAAACCCGGCACCTAGCTCCCTCTCGGCATCGCAAGCGAATTCTCCAACTAGAGATTACGTGGTCATTTGGAGAAATCTTGACTTTCCATTTTCTGAACCCAAAAAATGGTGTTTTCCCAAAGGAGGTGCAAGATTAGGACGCGTCGTGGGCCCAAGGCAATTTCCACGCATGCTACACCATGGTGAATGGCCATTCCCGAGAGGTGGTTATTTATCTCGTGGTGCAAGCATCTACTGTATATTTTTTGAGCTACGGCCCGGCAAATACAGTTCTAACCGTATGTACCCTATAAGACACTCTCAATTTTCAGGGAAAAATGGTTTGGGGTGCCCCATGGGGTACCTAGGCTGAATGCATGCCTGGGTCCAGGATTGCACTGACCATTGCGTTGTAACGGCCGCCGGCGGGTTTTGCCATTTTTTTGGGCAGCACCAAACAAAATAAAAAAAATAAAAAAAATGTAAAAATAGCTCCTAGAGCCCTTGCATGTGACTCACTGCCCTCATAAAATCATAAGAAATGCATACTAGGTCCTTTGGCACCCAAGGCACCACCAGGATGTCTATCAAGTGTGGGTTAACATGGCTTCCAACAATAGATTCCCCCCTTGCTATCCAGAACATGGAACCACTCCCTAGATTGAGCCCAAACCCGGCACCTAGCTCCCTCTCGGCATCGCAAGCGATTTCTTCAACTAGAGATTTCGTGGTCATTTGGAGAAATCTTGACTTTCCATTTTCTAAACCCGAAAAACCGGTGTTTTCCCAAAGGAGGTGCAATATTTGGGCACGCCCAGGGGCCCGAGGCAATTTCCATGCATGCTACACCATGGTGCACACCAATCCCGGGAGGTGGGTATTTATCTCGTGGTGCAAGCATGCATGGTATTTTTTTGAGCTACGGCCCGGTAAATACGGTTTCTAACTATATGTACCCTATAAGACACTCTCAATTTTAAGGGAAAATGGTTTGGGGTGCCCCATGGGATACCGAGGTTGGATGCATGCCTGGGTCCAGGATTGCACCGACCGTTGCGTTGCCGCGGCCGCCGGCGGGCTTCGCCGTTTTTTGGGTAGCACCAAACAAAATCTAAAAAAATAAAAAAAAGTGAAACAGCTCCTGAAGCCCTTGCATTTGACTCACTGCCCTCATAAAATAATAAGCAAGGCATACCAGGTCCTTTCGCACCCAAGACACCACCAGGATGTCTATCGAGTGTGGGTTAATGTGGCTTCAAACCCTAGATCCCCCCTCGCCACCCAGAACATGGAACCACTCCATGGATTGAGCCCAAACCCGGCACCCTATCGCCATCACAAGCAACTTCTCCAACTAGAGATTTCGTTGTCATTTGGAGAAATCTTGACTTTCTATTTTTTGAACCCGAAAAACCGGTGTTTTCCCAAACGAGGTGCAATATTAGGGTGCGCCCAGGGGCCCGAGGCAATTTCCACGCATGCTACACCATGGTGCATGGCCATTCTCGGTAGGTGGGTATTTATCTCGTGGTACAAGCATATACTATATTTTTTTGAGCTACGACCCGGTAAATACGGTTTCTAACTCTATGTACCCTATAAGACACTCTAAATTTTCAGGGAAAAATGGTTTGGGGTGCCCCATGGGGTACCTAGGCTAGATGCATGACTGGGTCCAGGATTGCACCGACCGTTGTGTTACCACGGCCGTCGGCGGGTTTCGCCTTTTTTTGGCAGCACCAAACAAAATCTAAAAAAATAAAAAATTGTGAAAACAGCTCATGTTGCCTTGCATGTGACCGACGCCCTTATAAAATCATAAGCAAGGCATACCAGGTCCTTTGGCACCCAAGGCACCACCAAGATGTCTATCGACTGTAGGTTAACATGGCTTTCAACCCTAGATTCCCCTTCTCGCTGCCTAGAACATGGAACCACTACATGCATTGATCCCAAACCCGGCACCTAGCTCCCTCTCGGCATCACAAGCGACTTCTCCAACTAGAGATTTCGTGGTCATTTGTAGATATCTTGACTTTCCATTTTCTGAACCCGAAAAACCGGTGTTTTCCCAAACGAGGTGCAAGATTAGGGCACGCCTAGGGGCCCGATGCAATTTCCACACATGCTACAACATGGTGCATGGCCATTCTCGGGAGGAGGGTTTTTATCTCGTGGTGCAAGCATATACTAAAAATTTTGTTCTACGGTTCGATAAATGCGGTTTCTAACTAAATGTACCATATAAGACACTCTCAATTTTCAGGGAAAAATGGTTTGGGGTGCCCCATAGGGTAACTAGGCTAGATGCATGCCTGGCTCCAAGATTGCATCGACTGTTGCGTTGTCGCGGCCGCTGGCGGGTTTCGGTGTTTTTTGGGAAGCACCAAATAAAATCTATAAAAAATATAAAAAACGCAAAAACAGCTCATGAAGCCCTTGCATGTGACCCACTGCCCTCATCAAATCATAAACAAGGCATACCAGGTCCTTTGTCACCCAAGGCACCACTAGGATGTCTATCGAGAGTGGGTTAACATGGCTTCCAACCCTAGACCCCCCTCACTGCCCAGAACATGGAACCACTCCATGGATTGATCCCAAACCCGGCACCTAGCTCCCTCTCGGCATTGCAAGTGACTTCTCCAACTAGAGATTTCGTGGTAATTTGGAGAAATCTTGACTTTCTATTTTCTGAACCCGAAAACTAGTGTTTTCCGAAAGGAGGTGCAAGATTAGGACGCGCCCAGGGGCCCGAGTCAATTTCCACACATGCTACACCATGATGCATGGCCATTCCCGGGAGTTGGGTATTTATCTCATGGTGCAAGCATATACATTATTATTTTTAGCTACGACCCAGTAAATGCGGTTTCTAACTGTATGTACCCTATAAGACACTCGTAATTTTGAGGGAAAAATTGTTTGGGCTGCCCCATGGGGTACCTAGGCTGGATGCATGCCTGGGTCCAGCATTGCACCAACCGTGGCCTTTCCGCGGCAGCCGGCGGGTTTCACTGTTTTTTGGGTAGCACCAAAAAAACAAATAAAAAAAATGTGAAAACAGCTCCTCGAGCCCTTGCATGTGACCCACTGCCCTTATAAAATCATAAGAAAGGAAGGCATACCAGGTACATTGGCATCCAAGGCATCACTAGGATGTCTATCGAGTGTTGTTTAACATGGCTTGTAACCCTACATTCTCACCCTCGCTGCCCATAACATGGAACACTCCATGGATTGAGCCCAAACCCGGCACCTAGCTCCCTCTCGGCATCACAAGCAACTTATCCAACTAGATATTTCGTGGTCATTTGGAGAAACCTTGACTTTCAATTTTCTAAACCCGAAAAACCAGTGTTTTCCCAAAGGAGGTACAAGATTAGTGTGCGCTCAGGGCCCGAGGCAATTTCCACGCATTCTACACCATGGTGCATGTCAATTCCCGAGAGGTGGGTATTTATCTCGTGGTGAAAGAATATATTGTATTTTTTTGAGCTATGGCCCGGTAAATGCGGTTTCTAACTTTATGTAGCCCATAAGACACCCCATGGTGTACCTAGGCTAGATGCATGCCTAGGTCCCGGATTTCACCGACTGTTGCGTTGTCGTGGCCGCTGGCGGGTTTTGCCTTTTTTGGGCAGCACCGATCAAAATCTAAAAAAATAAAAATGTGAAAACAGCTCGTAGAGCACTTGCATGTGACCCACTTACCTCTTAAAATCATAAGAAAGACATACCAGGTCCTTTGGCACCCAAGGCACCACCAGGATGTCTATCGAGTGTGGGTTAACATGGCTTCCAACCTTAGATTCCCCCCTCGCTGCACAGAACATGGAACCACTCCATGGATTGATCCCAAACCTGGCACCTAGCTCCCTCTGGGCATCGCAAGCGACTTCTCTAACTAGATATTTTGTGGTCATTTGGAGAAATCTTGACTTTACATTTTCTGAACCCGAATAACCAATATTTTCCCAAAGGAGGTGCAAGATTAGGGCGCGCCCAGGGCCCGAGGCAATTTCCACGCATGCTACACCATGGTGCATGTCCATTCCCGGGAGGTGGGTATTTATCTCGTGCTGCAAGCATATACTGTATTCTTTTAGCTACGGCCCAGTAAATACGGTTTCTAACTGTATGTACCCTATAAGACACTCTCAATTTACAGATAAAATGGTTTGGGTGCCCCATGGGGTACCTAGGATGGATGCATGAGGATTGCACCGACCGTTGCGTTGCCGCGGCCGCCTGTGGGTTTTGCCATTTTTTGGGCAGCACCAAACAAAATCTAAAAAAATATTGTTATTTGAAAATAGCTCCTGGAGCACTTGCATGTGACCCACTGCCCTCATAAAATCATAAGCAAGGCATACCATGTACATTGGCATCCAAGGCACCACCAGGATGTCTATCGAGTGTGGTTTAACATGGCTTCCAACACTACATTCCCACCCTCGCTACCCATAACATGGAACCACTCCATGGATTGATCCCAAACCCGGCACCTAGCTCCCTCTCGGCATCGCAAGCAACTTCTCCAACTAGAGATTTCGTGTTCATTTGGAGAAATCTTGACTTCCCATTTTATAAACCTGAAAAACCGGTGTTTTCCCAAAGGAGGTGCAATATTAGGCTGCACCCAGGGGCCCGAGGAAATTTCCATGCATGCTACACCATGGTGCATGGTCATTCCTGAGAGGTGGTTATTTATCTCGTGGTGAAAGCATATATTGTATTTTTTTGAGCTACGGCCTGGTAAATGCGGTTTCTAACTGTATGTACCCTATAATACACTCTTAATTTTCAGGGAAAAATGGTTTGGGGTGCCCCATGGTGTACCTAGGCTGGATGCATGCCTAGGTCCAGGATTTCACCGACTATTGCGTTGTAGTGGCCGCCGGTGGGTTTCGTCGTTTTTTTGGGCAGCACCAATCAAAATCTAAAAAAGTAAAATGTGAAAACAGCACCTAGAGCCCTTTCATGTGAACAACTAACCTCATAAAATCATAATAAAGGCATATCGGGTCCTTCGGCACCCAAGGCACCACCAGGATGTCTATCGAGTGTGGGTTAACATGGCTTCCAACCTTAGATTCCACGCTCGCTGCCTAGAACATGGAACCACTCCATGGATTGAGCCCAAAACCGGCACCTAGCTGCCTCTCAGCATCGCAAGCGAATTCTCCAACTAGAGATTTCGTGGTCATTTGGAGAAATCTTGAGTTTCCATTTTCTGAACCCAAAAAACCAGGGTTTTCCCAAAGGAGGTGCAAGATTAGGGCACGCGCAAGGGTCCGAGGCAATTTCCGCACATGCTACACCATGGTGCATGGCCATTCCGAGGAGGTTGGTATTTATATCGTGCTGCAAGCATATACTGTATTTTTTTGAGCTACGGCCCGGTAAATGCGGTTTCTAACTATATGTACCCTATAAGACACTCTCAATTTTCAGGGAAAATGGTTTGGGGTGCCCCATGGGATACCTAGGTTGGATGCATGCCTGGATCCTGGATTGCACCGACTGTTGCGTTGCCACGGCCGCTGGTGAGTTTCACCATTTTTTGGGCAACACCAAACAAAATCTAAAAAAATAAAAAAAAAAGTGAAAACAGCTCCTTGAGCCCTTGCATGTGACCCACTGCCCTGATAAAATCATAAGCAAGGCATACTAGGTACATTGGCATCCAAAGCACCACCGGGATGTCTATCGAGTGTGGTTTAACATGGCTTCCAACCCTACATTCCCACCCGCAGTGCCCATAACATGGAACCACTCCATGGATTGAGCCCAAACCCGGCACCTAGCTCCCTCTCGGCATCACAAGCAACTTATCCAACTAGATATTTCGTGGTCATTTGGAGAAACCTTGACTTTCCATTTTCTAAAGCCGAAAAACCGATGTTTTTCCAAAGGAGGTTCAAGGTTAGGGTGCACCTATGGGCCCAAGGAAATTTCCACGCATGTTACACCATGGTACATGGCCATTCCCAAGAGGTGGGTATTTATCTCGTGGTGAAATCATATACTGTATTTTTTGAGCTACGGACTGGTGAATGCAGTTTCTAACTGTATGTACCCTATAAGACACTCAATTTTCTGGGAAAATGGTTTGGGAGTTCCCCATGGTGTACCTAGGCTGGATGCAATGCCATGGCCGCCAGTTGCAATGCCGTGGCCGCCAGCGGGTTTCGCCATTTTTGTTGGGCAACACCAATCAAAATCTGAAAAAATAAAAATGTGAAAATATCTCCTAGAGCCCTTGCATGTGACCCACTAACAGCATAAAATCATAAGAAAGGCATACCAGGTACTTTGGCACCCAAGGCACCACCAGGATGCCTATCGAGTGTGGGTTCACATGGCTTCCAACCTTAGATTCCCCCCTTGCTGCCTAGAAAATGCTACCACTCCATGGATTGAGCCCAAACCCGGCACCTAGCTCCCTCTCGGCATCGCAAGTGACTTCTCCAACTAGAGATTTCATGGTCATTTGGAGAAATATTGACTTTTCTTTTTCTGAACCCAAAACACTAGTCTTTCCCCAAAGGAGGTGCAAGGTTAGGGCGCGCCCAGAAGCCCGAGGTAATTTCCACGCATGTTACACCATGGTGCATGTCCATTCCCGGGAGGTGGGTATTTATCTCGTGCTGCAAGCATATACTATATATTTTTTCAGCTACGACCCGATAAATGCGGTTTCTAACTGTATGTACCCTATAAGACACTCTCAATTTTCAGGGAAAATGGTTTGGGGTTCCCCATGGGGTACCTCGGCTGGATGCTTGACTGGGTCTAGGATTGCACCGACTATTGCGTTGCCGCGGTCGCCGGTGGGTTTTGACTTTTTTTCGATAGCACCAAACAAAATCTAAAAAAACAAAAAAATGTGAAAACAGCTCCTAGAGCCCTTTCATGTGACCCACTGCCCTCATAAAATAATAAGCAACGCATAACAGGTCATTTGGCACCCAAGGCGCCACCAGGATGTCTAGCGAGTGTGGGTTAACATGGCTTCCGACCCTAGATTCCTCCACTCATTTCCTAGAACATGGAACCACTCCCTGTATTGAGCCCAAACCAGGCACCTTGCTCCCTCTCAGCATCGCAAGCGACTTCTCCAACTAGAGATTTCGTGGTCATTTGGAGAAATCTTGACTTCCCATTTTGTGAACCTGAAAAACCGGTCTTTTCCCAAAGGAGGTATAAGATTAGGGCGCCCAAGGGACCGAGGCAATTTTTATGCATGCTACACCATGGTGCATGTCCATTCCCGGGAGGTGGGTATTTATCTCGTGCTCTAAGCATATAATGTATTTTTTTGAGCTACGGCCCGGTAAATGCGGTTTCTAACTGTATGTACCCTATAAGACACTCTCAATTTTCAGGGAAAATGGTTTGGGGTTCCCCATGGGGTACCTAGGCTGGATGCTTGCCTGGGTCCAGGATTGCACGGACCTTTGCGGGTTTCTCCTTTTTTTGGACAACACCAAACAAAATAAAAATAAAAAATAAAAATGTGAAAACAACTCCTGGAGCCCTTGCATGTGACCCACTGCCCTCATAAAATCATAAGCAAGGCATAACAGGTCCTGTGGCACCCAAGGCACCACCAGGATGTCTATGGAGTGTGGGTTAACATGGCTTCCAACCCTAGATCCCCCACCTGCTGCATAGAACATGGAACCACTAATTGGATTGAGCCCAAACCCGGCACCTTGCTCCCTATCGGCATTGCAAGTGACTTCTCCAACTAGAGATTTCATGGTTATTTGTAGAAATCTTGACTATCCATTTTCTGAACACAAAAAAGGTGTTTTCCCAAAGGAGGTATAAGATTACGGCTCGCCCAAGGGCCCGAGGAAATTTCCATGCATGCTACACCATGGTGCATGGCCATTCCCGGGAGGTGGGTATTTATCTCGTGGTGCAAGCATATACTGTATTTTTTTGAGCTACGGCCAGGTAAATGCGGTTTCTAACTGTATGTACCCTATAATACACTCTTAATTTTCAGGGAAAATGGTTTGGGGTGCCCCATTGGGAACCAAAGTTGGATGCATGCCTAGATCCAGGATTACACCGACCGTTGCGTTGCCACGGCCACCGACGAGTTTCACCTTTTTTTGGCAGTACAAAAAAAATCTAAAAAAATAAAAAATGTGAAAACAACCTTTGGATCCCTTTCATGTGACCCATTGCCCTCATAAAATCATAAGAAAGGCATACCAGGTCCTTTGGCACCCAAGGCACCACCAGGATGTCTATCGAGTGTGGGTTAACATGACTTCCAGCCCTAGATTCCCCCCTTCGCTGCCAAGAACATGGAACCACTCCATGGATTGTGCCCAATCTCGTCACCTAGCTCCCTCTTGGCATCATAAGAAACTTCTCCAACTAGAGATTCCATGGTCATTTGGAGAAATCTTGGCTTTTCATTTTCTAAACTCGAAAAAACGGTGTTTTCCTAAAGGAGGTGCAAGATTAGGGCGTGCAGGGGCCCGAGGAAATTTCCACGCATGCTACACCATGGTGCATGGCCATTCCCGGGAGGTGGGTATTTATCTCGTGGTGCAAGCATATACTATATATTTTTGAGCTTCGGGCCGGTAAATGCGGTTTCTCACTGTATGTACCCTATAAGATACTCTCAATTTTCAGCGAAAAATGGTTTGGGGTGCCCCATGGGGTACCTAGGCCGTATGCATGCCTAGGTCCAAGATTGCACCGACCGTTGTGTTGCCGCGGCCGCCGGCTGGTTTTGCCGTTTTTTAGGGAAAAACCAAACAAAATCTAAAAAAATAAAAAAAATGTGAAAATAGTTCCTGGACCCCTTGCATGTGACCCACTGCCCTCATAAAATCGTAAGCAAGGCATACCAGGTCCTTTGGCACCCAAGGTACCACCAGGATGTCTATCGAGTGTGGGTTAACATGCCTTCCATCCCTAGATTCCCCCCTCGCTGCCTATAACATGGAACCACTACATGGATTGAGCCCAAACTCGACACCTAGCTCCCTCTCAGCATCACAAGTGACTTCTCCAACTAGATATTTTATGGTCATTTGGAGAAATCTCGACTTTCCATTTTCTGATCCCCAAAAACCGGTGTTTTCCCTAAGGCGGTGTAAGATCAGGGCGCGCCCAGGGGCCCGAGGCAATTTCCATGCATGCTTGTGAAAGACTTATGATTTTTTGAAATCTGGTTAAAACCAAGATAAACCACATTAACTAACTCGTTAACCTTGCAGAAACTATGCCTATTGTTAGGGTCTTCTAGAAGCCTCCCGCGGGACCAGGTTGATTATGCGTCCCAATTGTTAGGCACTGTTGGATTTGGGAGAATGGACGATAAGGATCGTCCTTTGCAAGAGCGATCCGTGAGTAGGCATTTATGCTTCCCTATTGGCCCTCGCAACCACCAGTGGGCCTACCTCCTTGACTTTATAACCGCGACCGTGTGGCCAAAGCTCAAACCTCATTCGTTCCCTGCAACTCGCGTCAGCACAAGCATCGAATCCTACCTAAAGAAACAACGCCTTTCCATGGAGAGGCCTCGTCTCCGTTAGCACGAGGTCGAGTTGTTTTCCCACTACGACATACTCGCGCTGCCGCTAGCGAGGCTACTGGCCGGCTACGAGCTCTGCTACGTTGGGGTGCCCATGGCGCCGCTCTTGTGTGGCATCGCGCTGTCGAGGCAGATCGAGGAGCCCCGCCGCCAGGTGTTGAAGCGGAAGAGGGCACTGGATCGATACGCGCCTACCAATGCATACTGGACAAGGCGCTTCAAGAAGGAGCGGGAGGCGTTGCTTTGGCTTTATAGAGCTCACCATCAGGATATCCACCCGGATCTACGCAACCCCGAAGGGAGGAAGCCCTTTGATGACCCACACGTATAGGGCGTGTATCGTAGAACTTTCAATAAATAGGAGTGTCGATCCCAACGAGGAGCAGAAGGTGTTGACTAGTGGTATGGAGCAGGAAATCTGTGTAAATACATAGCAAACAGATTTTTAGGGGTTTTTGATAAAGCAAGGAGATAGAGTGCAAGTAAATAAAGACATCAAATAATTGCAGCAAGTGGCCCAATCCTTTCTTAGCAAAGGACAAGCCGGAGGAAATACTAATGAGGACCAAACGTTCTCGAGAACACATGGGAATACCATCAAGTGCTTTCGTTTCATATAGTTGATTAATCTTCTTTGGTTTTATAACTGTTGTGTGGGTGAAACTATGCTAATGTTCCGACCTTACTTGGACTAATACATACTTGTGATAAAACCCCTTGCAAGCATCCACAACTACAATAAATCAATTAAGATAAAAACCTAACCACAGCCTTCAACTCTGAGATCCTACACTCCCTTCTGCAATGGTTTCCTAACGAGGGTTCAGGTTTCTGTCACTCCGGCAACCCCACAATTAGTAGCCAAATACACAATGCATTCCCCTAGGCCCATAAATGGTGAAGTATCATGTAGTCGACGGTCACATGAAACCAGTAGAAGAATAGCACCACAACTTAAATATTAAACCATTGAATAATACCTCAACACAATTCCACTACTAACAACATGACTTCTCCCATGTGCTCAAGAACTAAACGAACTACTCACGAGACATCATATGGATCAAGATTAGATATGATAAAATGATGGATACAATCTGAAGATAAAAAATAATTCAATGGTTCCACTCACAAGCATCAACTACAATAGTAATCAACATCAGGAAAGTTTACCCTAAAAACTATGCAAGATTCAACACAATTGTTACAGCGGGATGGAGTGGTGATGATGGTGCTGGTGGAGATGATGGTGTGGATGATGGTGATGATGATCTAGCTTGATGATGGTGTTGATGGCAACGATCTCCCCTCTCCGGGAAGGAATTTCCCCCGCAGAAATCTGTCTGTCGGAGAGCTCTTTCTCTCTCGGTGTTTTCTGCCCCGCAGAGGCGACGAAATCTTTATGTGGTTGCTCCTCCCGACTTTAGGGTTTCGAGGAGAAGATATAGGCGAGAAGGTGGAGCTAGAGGTGGGCCAGGGTTGCCACACCCCCTGTAGGCGTGGCCTAGGGTGTCCCGCGCCTAGGGGGTGTGGGCCCCCTGTGGCCCAACTCTGCCTTCCCTTGTGGCTTCCTTTGTCTTCTGATAAAATATGATTTTCTATAGTTTTAATGGTATTTTTCTGATCTTCGTGAAATTGCATCAAAACACCGCTTTTTCCATCGCAATCCTGACTTCGGTAGTTAATCCTCCAAGAATCATCCAACATGCAAAAACAGATGAAAAGACATAAGTAACACCTCTTAATATGAAATATATCAATTACTAGAGGCAAATTATGATATAGAATGGTGATGCAAATTGGACGTATCAACTCCCCCAAGCGTAGACCTCGCTTGTCCCCAAGCAAAAACTGAGCTCAGTAAACATGTCCACAGGTTTATGGAGTGAAGTGTTGGTAAAAATAATACGGACAAGAAGCATCACACTTACCAATACACAACTCAAAGTATAAAGCAACTCACCATTATATAACTTATCTTGAAACCAGTATGGGAGTCACAATAAAGATGCATAAAGATAAATCATAATTGGGATTGGAAAACTTTGTTCTTGGTTAGAGAACAGTTGGCAAACAGTTTTCAGGTAAAGCTTTTGTAAGGAAGTTTATAGCAGGAGTACTCTTTGCTCAAACATAAAAGGTTTTTCACAATGATAGCTTTCAAAGTAATACTCATTTAGATAAGAGTCTTGTGTCAACAAGGACGATAAAGAACATGATTGAATAAATCATCATATGAATGCTTGAAACACAACAACTCAAATGCTTGCTGGAGATAGAGAGGAATAGGTTTACTGACTCAACTTAGAAGTAGAAGAAAGTCCCTTCATAGAGGGAAGCAGGGATTTCAAGTTCATAAAGAGATTTCAAAAGATTATGGTACTTACTAGCTTTGAGCTCTCATTGCCCCTATCATAATCATCTTGAGGTGATTAAGGTTAAAGTGAACAAAGATGGAGTATATGCTTGACGAAATATAATTTGGCAATCTCATGTCCCTTGAGTATGAGGGCTGCTCCTCATGCTACTCAACTTTAGTTACCGGTAAGTTCTTATCATAGTGAGTACATGCGTATCATAGAGAACCGCCAACAGGGTACCCCTTGCACATGATACAGGAGCTATCCCATAATCAAAATGACAAGGCAAGCAGACAATGAGCATCTCAGCAATCTCTTATTTACCATGGGAAAATGGTGCCCTTTTTTTTCTCTCTTTCCTCTTTTCAATATGTCTCTCTCTTTTTTTATATAATAAGAAAGCTTCATAGATTGCTCATTATGGTGATGCTACAAGTTTCCACCATGATTAGGCATGGATTAGGCTAGAGGCACAGGCGTTTCTCTAACACACATACATAACTCCATGGACTTACAAGCTCCCCTTTTATTTCACACCGATGACATCCGCAAACAAAAGAGCATGATATCAACTGGGTATGTATTTACAGGTGTTGAAAGTATTCCATGTGACATCACGGTTCTGCTAATCATAACGTATAGATGCAAGCATATACAACTTCGATAACACAATGGTTCAAGTTTATTAGGGGCAAGAAAAATAAGGTGTGCCATCAACTTCGTGAGAGCTTTACTAACTATTTTTCACATAACAAAATAATTTCTAATTCAAAAGATAGATGAATCTTGAGAATTTACTTGGAATAGCAATAATGCTAATAGGTAGATATGGTGGACACAAATGGCATGGGTTTTGGTTTAAGGAATTGATGCATGAGAAGTATTCCCTCTCAACACAGGTTTTTGACTAGCAAGGCTGGGTAGCAAGCAAAAGAGTTGAAGGAAATAAACAAATCTACAAGTGATAAAGCCAAACAAGCAATCTTCCTTGAAGACACAAAAGATCTTAAATAAAGAATACTAAGCTTATGAGGCAATCAGGAAAGAAAGAAAACAATATAAAATACCTGTAAGTTCTTTTCTCTTTTCCTTTCAAACCTCAAACAGTGTTGCTGCTAACCAGAGCTCAGTTTGCCAAAACCAATTTAGATCTACTTGATGATCCCAAAGTGATACCAATACTGATCAACAAGATCAATCATATAATAGAGATTGCAAACTAAAATAAGAAGTGCAAAAAGTAAGATGAAGCTTATCATTAATATTCCATAAAGGCACTCACACCAAGGGATACATATATAACCAACTAAAGGAGAGATACTTCCACAATGCAAACCAACCTATAAGATAACTTCTCTACCCAGGATATGAATCTACTAAAAAGGTAAAAAGATAAAAGATAATGATGTGATACCACGGCACTCTGCCAAGCTTGGAACAAGCCAAGGGAAGCCAAACCTGATGACGAATTACTCCTTCGGTGGTGGTGTTCCCTTGTTTAGGGTGAGAAAATCCTCCAGCATCCTATGAAGTCTGTTGTTCTCCTCTTGAAGTATGTCCACCTTAATTCTTAGAGCATGGTGCTTATCACAAAACTCATTAGTGTTTCGAAGGGCTTCCACTGCCTCAAGGCAGGATTTGAAGTCTGTAATGGAGGTCATCATCCCCTGCATATTATGAGAAAAGGAACGTCCAATGTTAAGTGCCCCTATAAAAGTAGTTTTTCTTGCCCTTGATCTTGTGGCAGTTTGTCTCTTCATGCCTGCCGTCATGTCCTTTACTTCCTCCCCGACGCTCCAATCCATGTCTTCATGCCTAGCAACGATCCTTTCTTCTTCCATGAGCTCCTTGCCCTTGTCGTTGGCGGAGACCATGGTGCCTCTAACTTGAGAAGATTTCCTAACAAAAATAGATCGAAACAAAAACACGACGAGAACACGATATACGAACCTTGGGGGATCTGAGGGTTATATATTACGAAGTTTCACGACATAAGGAAGGTACTGTGCAAAAACGAGGCGGAGACGGACTCCAGGGGGCTCACACCCCTGGTGGCGCGGTCAGCTAGGGCCCGCGCCACTGGTGGGTGTGGCCCACATGGGCTCCGTTTCCTCCTCTGTTTAATCTCGTAACCTTCCATAAGTAATAAAAACATAAAAAATATAAAGAAAAAGGTTTTTCACGAACCTTCTGTTTGCAGCACTTTTACCTATTCAAAGACATACTGTAGAGGTCCCAACCTGATAAGGTAGAGATCCATGTGTTTACAATGCTAGTCCCTACATCGAATAGCTAGCATCCACAGTTTAAGATGTAATATCACGAAACAAAGGTCATAATACAACTTATAACCAGTAATAAAATAATTCATTACATCTTACATAGCTCATTTGGCTATCTTATTACAATGCAGCAGATATAACTATATATCATGGAGTCCTTCATCTTCATTTTCCACAGGCAATTATGTTGGTTATAGACTTGTAATCCCTACTATTCAAATTCCACTAACATCAAAGAAACCTGCAACATGATAAGTTGCAGCCACAAGGGTCAATACATTTGAATTGTATTGGCAAGTGATATCATTTTGATATGGAGAATCTATCATCTACATGAATATTTGGATAAGTGGAGTTTTGTCTTGCCTTTGCATAAAACAAGTTTTCCCTATCCTTTGAAAATAGTTTTTCTCTTTTCAAAACCTTTCATCACACAATGGCACACTGGATACCCTCCAGGTGCTTCCCTTGTTTTCCCAACAAGTTTTAATTTAGAGAAATTGGGACGAGGAGATCCTTGATTGCTTCAATGCCTTTGATGCTAAAATTGTCCATTGTCAGGGACACGGCTAAGTACTTAGGTTTTACCCTCTTGAGAGGTGGTGCACTTTCCCCACAAGACTCGACATGCATCGAGACGAGATCTTTCAGAAGCCTTCCCTTAGACCAAATGGACGCGTTCCATCCAATCATCAATACCACCTTCTATCCATCTGGCTAAGTTATTGCAACCTATATGATCAAGGAAGAGCCCATATTGCCATGTGGCTGCACTAGAAGCTTCTCAACACAAAACATCTCAAATATCTTTGTTCCTGGGTGGCAATCCACAAGTGAGATACACAAGGTAGTCCATAGAAATGGGTTGTGTAACCACTCAACACAAATCCTTCCAAGCAATTACCATTCCACCCAGGTGTTTGATTCACTTAGTTGTTTTATTAATCAAAACATAGTCATAGAATTTGCATAATATCATAGCATGAATATTCCACCCTTGAAATCTTTTAGCTAAGATAAGCATACTAGCAGAACTTGTCTCTTGTCTTAGGGATAATCCTACCAAGATATATTATATATGATCTACTATAGCATAGCAATATATATAAAATAGTCATATCATGCATACTACAAAAATATCACTAATGCAGTATTGAAAAGATAGGACTTTTGATGAACAAAGTATCACTTGCCTTTTTGGTAGAGAAACTATGTACACTCCTTGATCTTGCAATTGTCACACTCCTCAAAGATTACTACAATCAACCAAGCAAGGCACACATTCAAAACTAAGCATTCAAATAATTCACCACATAAAATAATGAAAACAAACCAATGCATGAAAGCATGAAAAAGATTATTTTATTGGGAAAAGTGGTTTCTAACAAGGCACTAAACATTTCACACCTACTGGTCATTTATAAAAGTGGCAAAACATTTGAAAACAAGTTAGTGAAAATAGGCCATTTAAATCATTTTTGTTTTACTAGAAATGACTTTATTCAAAGTAATAATTTTCTAGTGTTAACAAAATATATTTTTAATTCCAAAAGTTAGTGTTTATGGTCAGTAGGTTCAAGACAAACCATTTGCAAAAGGTTTTACTCAAAAAGTATTTCTAGAATAATTTTTATACTCAAAATAGTCCTACAAATGTTTCTGCAAAAACACCTAATTTTCCAGAAGCAAAATACTAAACTAAGGCGATAGTTGAAAAGTTTAGAATTTCCTGATTCAATTGATATAAACTTTGTAATTTTTGGCCAAGAAGATCAAAAGTTATGAATTTTTCAAACTCAACCATCTAATTGATCATTTCTGTTTTTAAAACAACAGCTAGGCCACACGTCATGTTTCTATTGGTTGATACCGCTTCGGCAGGATCATGCAACATGGAGCGTCGGATTAAAATAGAATCGCACGGCACAGATCAGCGCGTACCTCTTTGCTAAGTGATTCTTTCCTATCCTCACGATCTAGATCTAACGGTCCAGAGGAGCTGACCACTATCTGGCAGCGCTGGCTTGACGACGCGTGGTGGCGGTGCTCTGTCAGCGGAGTTCCGGCACTACAGGAAGCAAGGCAGGGAGAGGAGGGCTCACCGGGTTCGTGGAGTCGCTGCGGTGCTCAAGGTAGTAGTAGATGGCGAAGGGGCACACAGACGCGACGGGAATTCTTCACCGGAGATGCTCCTGGCGTCGGGCACACACGGTTGTCGTCGGGGGAGAGGCTACAAAGCACGAGAAGGAAAGAAGAGGGTGGCGTTAGACGCGCAGGAGGATGGTGAGGGTACGAGTGTCAACGAGAAGGAGAGGCGCGGTCAGGACTTACGGGGAGAGCTCGTCGGAGTCAAAGCAGACAACGGCAACGCATAGGCGAAGTCGTTGCTGACGTTCTAGGGCACGCACGAGCGAGCGGAGACCACTGTAAGATGCGCCGAGGTTCCTGGTCAAGCCCGTGTGAGCCAGGGGCAAGGGGGTGGTCGGGGGCTGGCCGGAATTGGAGCGGAGGATCATCGGAGCAGCGATGGTGCGGGCAGAAATTCCTGCAGCCTGGTGGCTCACTGGTAGAGGAGTTTGAGGGGAAACAGAGAGGGAAGGGAGGCGCTTAAGAGGGCAAGGTCGCGGGGCGGAATTACTGGCGCATTAACACGAATTCAAGCGCTCAAGAAACGGCCAGAATGACAAGGGGGAAGAATTGGGGGCGGGGTCAGCGCGCGGGTGGAAACGACGAGGTGACGTGGCGTGGGTCCCGAGCGTCAGCGAGTATGCGGGTGCGGGTGTGAGTGAGAAAGGGGCTCGCGGGGAGAGAGAGGGGAGCCGAGTGGGCTGGTTCTGGGCCTAGTTGGGCTAGGCTAGTTGGGTAGGTCCGTTTCATTTTTTCTTCTTCTCTGTTTTCTTTTTCTTTTTCCATTTCTATTTTCTATTTTTCATTTGATTCAAATGTTTTAATTATTTGTTTGAATTCAAATATTTCAGAACTTTTTCAGTAAGTTTAAACTATTTATTAGTGTGTTTTAAAAGTCCATTTTAGAATATTTCAAATATTATTTTTTATGATTTATTATTTATTTGAATTAGGCATTTGTCTTTATTTAAATAAAATCAAATATGGTTCAAGCCCATATAATTTTATTTAATTAATCTTTTATTCTTTTTAAGTTAATTAGATAACTTTTAATCCACTTTGGCGATTTCAATTATTTTTCTCATGATTTAATTAATCATTTATAATAGACAATTTTGTCTTTATCCAAATAAAATTGAATATGGTTTAAATCCATATAATTTTATTCAAATAATACTTTATTTCTTTTTATTATTCAGTAAACGTTTATTCCATTTGCTTATGGATTTGGCCAAGATTTAAATTCTCTTTTAGATAATTTCCTTATTTATTTCTTTCTTTCTTTATCTTATAAAATCCATTTATTTTTATTTATAGTTCCAAAATTGGTGATTCCAATTTGTATAATTTTATTTAATAATTATTTATCTTTTTAAATTCCTTTAGGATTATTTTTCTCGCAATTTGGTATGGATTTTATCTAGGAGCTTTATTGGCTTTGGAAATTAGGTCCTTTTATCTTATTAAATTCATAAGTTTTTATCCATGTCTCAAAATTGAATGAATCCAATTTCCATGGGTTTGTAATATTTTTTTATCATTTTTGATCATTTATAAATGTTTGTTGCTAAATTTTGATATGGAACAAGGCCATAGTCTTGGAGAGATCTTGGATATGATTTATTCTATTAGGGTTTTAGGGTTTTGGTTTATTTTTTCCAAGTGTTCAAATTCAAGATTAATTCCAATTATGAATGTATTTGATCTTTGAAATATTTGTTTGTTGCTTTCTTATTCAAATTTTGTTCAAGTAGGGTTTCGATGTTTCCATTTAGAAGCAAAAAGTTTCTTTTCACCCTCAATTTCAATAATTATTTCTTTTGTTTATTTATTTTTCACATTTCAAAATTTGGAGAATTTTGGGATGTGACACAGACTCCGCAGATTCCTTCTCTCCATCACCTGAAAATTCCCTTCATACAAAGCCTTACACAAACCTTATTGCCAACATTAGTATATGCAAAAACAATAAACCTTTAGGTTCAAACTTCAACTGAAATGCATCAAAACAAAAGCTGCTGTAGCAACTCCTTTCCAAAATCCCAAAAAGAACCTGAAAGGGAATCAATATAAGAGGCAAATGCAAATGATGGCAGAAATCTATCAAAACAGACCAGCAGGTAAAGATTGATTTTTTTGAAAATCTTATGTTGCTCAAATCAAAAAGTGCAAAACTAATGAAAGTTGGAGAACAACTTGGGGAAAAAGCACAGAAATTATAGCTCCATCCGAAGTACTGATCTCCTTCACGAATTTTTACAAAGCAGCACAAAAATCTGTCTCAGGACAGCAAGTTTTCACAACTCCTCTACTTCACAAAAGTGGTTGATCTTCACTCAAAAACCAATACAAAAAGGATAAGGAGAGGTTATTACTGAGGTAATAACTTCCAAGACTCAACAAAACAAAAACCAAAAGCAAACTAAAGCGGGTTGTCTCCCAAAAGCTCTCTCTTTATAGCCTTTAAGTTGGGCATGATAATTTCAATGACGCTCACATAGGAGATATGGATTTGAAGTGAAAGAGAGCATAATGAAGCAAATATCCAACACATTTGAGTCTAACCCACTTCCTATGCAAGGGAGTCTCATCAGAAAACAAATTATTGAAACAAAAGGCCACCAACATAGGAAGACAAAAAAAATTCAACTTCAAATCTTTCAACATAAAACGGGGAAACTTAATATTATTGAGATGCATAAAACCATGTTTTCCTCTCTCATAATAAATTTCAGTAGCACTATGAATAAAGTTGACAATATAACTGTCACAAGAAACAACGCTATCATCGGAATGAGCATACTTACAATCCTCAAAAAGAGGTCCAAGGTCATAAACTGGATAATAGAAGCAACCTGTTCAACCCTAAAATCTTTATTAGGCAAACTATTTTCATAAGGAGTTTTAGCAAATTTGGAAAAATTAAACTCATAAGATTCTCCATCAATCTTATTTAAAACTTTCTCCTTCTTACAATCTATGATAGCCCCACAAGTATTCAAGAAAGGTATACCAAAGATAATAGGACAGGTTTTACTAGCTTCTGAACCAAGTACTAGAAAATCAGCAGGATATTTAATCTTACCACAAAGAACCTCCACATATCTTACAATGCCAATTGGACAGACTGTCTCTATATTTGCAAGGTGAACAACCACATCTATGTCCTCAAGTTCATAAGGACCAATTTCATGAATAATTTCCCTATAAATCTCATAAGGAATAGCACTAGAACTAGCACCAATATCACATAAACCATAATAGCAATGATCACCAATTCTAACAGAAAGCATAGGGACACTAGTTTTCCTAGATTTTCTAGGATGAGAGACAATATTAGAAGCGTCTTCACAAAAACAATGTGCTCATCCTCTATATTTTTAGTGACAAGATCTTTCACAAGGGCTAATACAGGTTCAATGTTTATTTTCTCATCGGGTTCCACAGTTTTCTTTGTACTTTTTCTAACCACATTAGCTATGATAGAATGTTCCTTTACCTTAGCATGAAAAGGGATTTTCTCAACATAAGGTTCAGGCAAAATAGGATCAACAGTACAAACTTCAGTGTTTTTAATAAGAACATGATTAACAACATCTTTATAAGGTGCATGGTACGTGTCCCACTTCTTTTTAGGAATTTATATATAATAGGCAAAAGCCTTAAAACAATTGGCAATACTTTGAGAATCAAGACCAAACTCGGTACTAATATCAGGAAAGTCATCAGTTCCCATAAAAGATTTAATGCATTCATAATCATGGTTTCTACCTGATTTTCTTCCTTTGTCATTCTCCCATGCTTCAGTGTTCTCTTGAATACTGTCTAGGAGATCCCATTTAGCTTCTTCCTTCATACGTGTGAATGATCTAGCACAAGAAACATCTAGTAAATCTTTATCATAATTGTTATTAATAATAATATTGTTGGGGAGTTCATGAATAGGACATTTAAGCATTAGTAACTTCAATATCCCCTAAGCTTGAGTTGTACTCTCTCCATCACGAGGCCAAAAGTTATATATTTGATTCCTATCCTTATGAATCTCACTGGAAGGATAGAATTTAGAATAAAAGAGAGGTACTATTTCGACCCATTCCATGGATTGTCCATTCTTCAGCATCTTATACCATTCTTCAACTCTTCCTTTCAATGATATAGAGAGTAACTTCTTCTTCACCTGTTCAGTTGTGATACCTGCACACTTAAACAACCTGCATAATTCATGGATAAAAAGCAAATGATCACCAGGATGGACAGTTCCATCTCCTAAATAATAATTATCCATAACACGATCAACAATATTTGTAGGAATATTAAAAGGATCTATCTCAACAGGTGGTGATTCATCTACTACCCTAACAGTGGTGGTAGTTTTTCCAAATAGGAAACCAAGTGGGTTACCCATATTGAAAACAAAGTAACAAACAGAAATAAAAAACAATACTCATAGTAGAAGCTTCCTTTACCAGTTCCACTCTTCAATAGCGCTTCACTCCCCGGCAACAGCACCAGAAAATAGTGTTGATGACCCACAATTATAGGGGGTGTATCGTAGTACTTTCGATAAATAGGATTGCCGATTCCAACAAGGAGCAGAAGGTGTTGACTAGTGGTATGGAACAGGAAATCTCTGTAAATACTTAGCAAATGGATTTTAGGGGGTTTTGATAAAGCAAGGAAATAGAGTGCAAGTAAATAAAGACAGCAAATAATAGCAGCAAGAGTCCCAATCCTTTCTTAGCAAAGGACAAGGCGGAGGAAATACTAATAAGGACAAAATGTTCTCGAGGACACATGGGAATACCGTCAAGTGCTTTCGTTTTATATATCTGATTAATCTTCTTTGGTTTTAGAACTGTTGTGTGGGTGAACTTGTGCTAATGTACCGACCTTACTTGGACTAATACATACTTGTGATTAAACCCCTTGCAAGCATCCACAACTACAAGAAAGAAATTAAGATAAAAACCTAACCACATCCTTAAACTCTAAGATCCTACACTCCCTTGTGCAATGGTTTCGTAACGGGGGTTCAGGTTTCTGTCACCTCGGCAACCCCACAATTAGTAGCCAAATACACAATGCATTCACCTAGGCCCATAAATGGTGAAGTATTGTGTAGTCGACATTCACATGACACCACTAGAAGTATAGAACCACAACATAAATATTAAACCATTGAATAATACCTCAACACAAATCCACTACTAACAACATGACTTCTCCCATGTCCTCAAGAACTAAACGAACTACTCCTGAGACATCATATGGATCAAGTTCAGGGATGATATAATGATGGATAACAATCTGAACATAAACAATAATTCAATGGTTCCACTCACAAGCATCAACTACAATAGTAATCAACATCAGGAAAGTTTCCCCTAAGAACTATCCAAGATTAAACACAATTGTTACATCGGGATGCAGTGGTGATGATGGTGTTGGTGGAGGTGATAGTGTGGATGATGATAATGATGATCCTGATGACGAAGTCTAGCTTGATGATGGTGATGATGGCGACGATATCCCCTCTCCGGGAAGGAATTTCCCCGGCAGAAATCTGTCTGCCGGAGAGCTCTTTCTCTCTTGGTGTTTTCCGCCCCGCAGAGGCGGCAGAATCTTTCTGTGCTCGATCCTCCCGACTTTAGGGTTTTGAGGAGAAGATATAGCCAAGAGGGCGGAGCCAGAGGTGGGCCAGGGTGGCCACACCCCCTGTAGGTGCGACCTAGGGTGGCCCGCACCTGGGGAGGTGTGGGCCCCCTGTAGCCCAACTCTGCCTCCCCTTCTGGCTTCCTTTGTCTTCTAGGAAAATATTATTTTCTATAGTTTTCTGGTATTTTTCTAATCTTCGCGAAATTGCATCAAAACACCGCTTTTTCCATTAGAAACCTGACTCCGGCAATTCATCCTCCAAGAATCATCCAACATGCGAAAACAGATGAAAATACTTAAGTAACACCTCTTAATATGAAATATATCAATGAATAGAGGCAAATTATGATATATAATGGTGATGCAAATTGGACATATCACGCTTCTAGGCAGTGCCTGGGCGTACGCCCTCCACCGTTATCATCGCGGCGCACTGTCAGGCTCATCCTCATCGATTCAGACTCGGAAGAGGCGGACGACGATGCGAAGGACGTCGTGCACGATGAAGACAGCAGGAACAGCATAGCCGATTATGGTCACTTGAGCCTAAATTTAATTTATGAACGGTAGCTTAATGACCTCTTCAGATTGCATGGCCAAGTTGTAAGTGTGTTAGCCACTAGCACCAAAGCCATCACCGTCTGCTCGGCCACGGACACCTTCGGATAATCCGGCGGCACCACCGCAGCCATCGCGGCAGCTATGGTACGACCATGTAGATGAAGTTGCCATTGCTGGAGATGAAACATGGCAGATGAGCGAGACCGAGGAGAGCAACAATTTCCCTGACGTAGCCCATGTGAGCATTAGACGTTGCTGACAAAGACGAGGAGAGGCTGATGGGACGGTACACTATCTTTGCTCCTAGCACTTGATGGCACAATCATAATTTTGGAGTGCGCCAAAGGAGAAGGAGATGCGAGTGTCCTGTTTTTTGTGATGGGAATACAAGGGAGGTGAGCCTCACCAACTCCACGGCATGGCCATAATTTTGGTCATTGAACGGTTAAAATTCCATGATTATTATTTATGTATAATCAGTTTAAAAATTAATGTACTATTTAACGACCTGGAATCTGGTCCACACCACACATCATATACCCGTTACAAGCACCAGATATAAATAAATTTCAATGAAAATTCAAGAAACGATGTTACTGTGCCAGCTTCTCTCTGCTCCTCTTATTATTGTTCAATCCCGCGCTGCACTAAACAACAGTTGATGAGGACTGAAACAAAAATGATCAAAATGCCAAGTAAAACTATTTTCAAGCTTACCTTTCGTCCAGAGAATCGTACAAAGACGAAATTAACAGGGATTTACTGTTTCTCCTGCAGTTAGCCAAAAGATCCTCAATCACCCCAGCAACTTCTTCATATTCAAACTCAACTCCATTATTATCATTTACCTTTCGCTCCCACTTACCCTTCTGTTTCTTTTTGCCCCTATCCCCGCCGACACGTCCACATCCTCAACTAATTGCTACTTGTTGACTTTCCCTCCATATGCGCATCACTGTTTTCCTTCAGATGTAGCACTTCTTCTATGTCATCTTGCTGCACTTCCTCCAGTTATGCATAAGAAGCCTCATCTTGTGCCTCTGTGATGTGAACAAGGACAAGGTGAGAATCTTAGAAATCACATGGAATTGGGTTTTTGCATAGCCTCTTGATATGGCCCAACCCTCCACACCGTTTGCACTTCCACCTCCTTGCTCCTAGTCTCGAACCTTTTTCAGTGAAGGCTTTGGTCCTTTGCTTTCTAGGCCTCCCATGTGGCCTCCTAAAAAGTGGTGGTTCAAGTTTGAACCCTGGATCAACTATCTCCCAATCATTTTCATCAGCCATAGGTGGTACGTTTTCTGCATGAGTTGCAGCTAACTTGTCCATGGAGAAATAGTTATGAACATAGTTCTCTATTTCAGCACCTCTACCTCTTAGCTTTAAGATGAAGTGTAGTGCATGGTGGCATGGAAGACCAGTAACTTGCCACTTTCTGCATAAACAAGTCTTGTTTCCAATGTCTAAAGTATACCTCCGTTCAGTCCCATGCTTTTCCTATGCATAAACCTCAGCCAATGTATTGGAACTTCTGACCATCCTCGTCTTTATCGTTCTCATCTCCCTAGTTCTTGCATTTAGTAATAAAACCACCTTTGGAACTATTTTATGGCCTACAAATTTTCTCGCACAAATTCTCTGCCTAAAATCTATCTTCACCATTATACATTGTCTTATTGCATCTAACAAAATAACAATTGCAAGTGACTTCATGATCCTAATCTTAGAATTGAAACTTTCTGTTAGATTATTGCTAACAAAATCCACTTTGCTAAACTCACCAAACTTGCTTCTGGCCCATAACTTTCTATGATGTTCTTCGAGGTATTCTTTCAGCTTCGGCACAGTATACATGTTCTGCATATAAGTAGCATGCATGCTTGGGGTGTACGTGTATGTTGATCGCCCCAAGTTGTCTTCAGAGGTCTTTCCTTTGAAATTCTTCATGAAGCTAGTAGCGAGGGATATCCAATGGCTCCCACCCAGCCACCCCCATAGTGACACCCTACTCTGGCGATCTCCTACCTCCGGCCAACTAAAACCAAATATGATTCATGTAATCAATCCCCACCACCCCTAAACCCATACACCAAGCATCATGACACCATCCACAATCTCCTTCCCTCTAGATCTTGATTCTGGTTTGGCTTTTTCAAAAAAAGTGGTGAACTTTTACTCCACCCCTGTTCATCCGATCTATGATGAATTTGGTTTCTCTCTTGTGGTTTGTTTCGGTAATGCCAAGTTTGATCTTTCATGTGCTAATGTTGGCATGGCACTCTCGGCATGTTTGGGTGCAGGTTGGGACAAACTTCGAATTTCTCCCTTGTAGGGTCATGTCTTCTTATTCGATGTTTGTTCAAAGGCAGTCAGGCTTATGATCGTTAAAATGAGATCATATAAATCTCGGGATTTTACATGTTACTTTGATCTATGGAGCAATGAAGGACCAAATTGGGAACGAGAATTTAAACTCTGGTATGAGGAAGAAGAGAGACAATGGAATCTTGTGCATCACAAGAACAAAAGGAAATCCACTGGCTCAAACTTTGGATCATACAATCAACGAGGTACATCTTCTACCCCACTATTTGCACTTATACAAAATCCTCTATCTGGTGCAAATCTAGTCCCTATTGTCCCTAGAGATTCATTCGTTGATGTTGTACGTTCATACAACGTTACTCAAATTCAAAATCAAGCTCATGTACATGATCTTATATCTCGGCATGAGATCCCAAATTCTAGGACAGAAAAACCTGACCGATCCAGCTCACATACTAGACTATCACCTGAACGGACAAATAATGCGGATTTATCTATTTATGGAAACGTCATTAAGCCATTTAAATGCACATGTTGCTTGGCAGATAATGATCATATACATGCGGACGGCCGCAATCATGTCCATTGCCGTAAATGCTACAACTATGTTGGGCACATCTCCCGATCATGTCTATCACCGTCAACAAGAAAATATTTTTACCGGAGAATATTGCGTGTTACTGTTACACCTACCTCTGTCGTCTCGGCTTCTCCAGAGAAAACCCCATACACATCTCCGCTGCCATTATCCTCGCCGTCACCTCCTCCACAAACCCCATTGTGCTCATCGGCAGCGGCAATGGCAAACTATCCTGTTGACCCTTCCCCCCACGTCCCCCTGGCATGACGACTATCCCTCGTGGTCCTCTACGCAGCTACGTGTTCCTTGGAGGGGACACACCCATCTATGTTGATGACTGGGCAATCGTAACCCTCACACCTAACCCTGATGCTGCTGATTTCATCGGTTCTATTGCGATTATCGGTGAGTTTCTCCATGGACTGGGCCTACAAGTTGGTAGCACATCTAAGAGTTCCATGGGTACTGCTCTGTTTCGCTTTGCTACTGTTACTGATAGACATGCTGCAGTGGGGGGTAGTCCATATCATATAGGAGAAAGTGTTTTGAGGATTGTCAATGAGGATTGTGGAATCAACCATAGGGCTATTATTTTCACCCATGACATTTGGTGCATGCTACTTAACTACCCTCAATAGCTCTCGGATCCTAAATCTGTTATGAAAACATTTATCCCCTTTGGTAGATTTCTTGTCTGGAATAAAGATCTGTCAAACAAAGCTAGAATCTTGGTTAAATTTCGTGCTTATGACATTGACACACTTCCTCTGAGTGCGGTGGTGGGAAAGAATGTCTCTGATGATGGTAGTGGAGATTCCTAGACATGCCCCATGATCCTGCTATCTACCACTATACTTGGTGGCATTGCTGGAGATGAAGATCATCTGCCTCCCAATGATGGAAATCCACACCCTCTGCCCATTATCCACCAGTGTTTTTGGCATGATGCCCAGCATGACCATGTGATGGAAGAGAATGTTGCAGACAATGAAAATGTTGCACATGTACATGCTGCAGTTGGAAATGCAGCACCTGCTGCTAATGTTCAGAATGAGGCAGCTGTGAACCCGGAACCTGCCACTCCCCCTCTGCAACCTGAGATCCCTGAGAATCAAAATGTGCCAGCTGCTGACCAGGACCCCATTGCCAACCTATCCAACCTGCTAGTTAACTTGATGGGGGGAGGAACATGGGAATTTTCCCAATCTTGCTGGAAGCACCATCACTGGAGCATATGTTCAGATGAATGAGATTGAAAACAATGGTATCAGCACTGTTAAATTCACCCTGGAAATCAACAATGTTCCTCCCAATCAACAGGTTAGTCAGCAGAACAATGCCCATATGGAGATGAACAATGCATCACAAATGGTTGATATCAGCAATGCTATAGACAATGGGGCAGGTTCTAGTTTCATACCTGTACCCACCGACAGCTCTGACAGTGTAACTGTGATTCCTAAGCTAGACAACTTCCCCAAGAATAAGCGGAAGAAACCAAAACCTAGCTCTGTCAAGTATGTCAGGAGAAGCTGCAAAACTACATGTCTTGATGCAGGTTTCAAGAACAAGGACAGTGTTGATGAACATGCCTCCAATTCTCAAGTCACTCCCATGAATTTGTTTGGGCATTTTGAAGCTATTTTTATGGACAATGACAGAGCACCCCCTCCTGTTCTTCCTGTTGACACCATCCAGGCGATTGGCACCACCTTCTATCAGATTCCTCCTAGGGAGGTCTCTACTGCCAACCTGAACTATGATAGATCCAATGATAGTGTGTAATCACACATGCATTATGTCCAAGAGGAGGGACAGTAGCTGCTCTGTTATCTTAGGATTTTAGTCCTGTTTTACTCCTATCAAGTTCTTATATTAGGCATCTTATATTTATCATCAAAAGTGTCTGGTGTGTTCAAAGCAAAACAATTGCCTTATCTTATCTGGGATGTACTATGCACTTTATGTTGTGGTTTTATTATGTCAGTTGTGTTTGAATCACCATCTAATTGACTTTATTTACTCATTGGTTGTCTGCTTGAGGTGTATGTTATCTGTTATCTGGTCCATACAATGCAATCAATGTACTTATCCATATGGATACAACAACATACCTCATTCCCCATGCCCTCCCATCTATGATATACAATGCATGTATATTTGTCACAAAGCACATACCAAAGTTACCAATGAGTACACAAATTAAAATTCTAGATTGGAATATTAAATGTATAAACTCATAGGAGAGGTGGGATGATCTTGCTGATAAAATCAACCAGAGCAACTGCAACATCCTAGGTATTCAGGAGACTAAGAGGGAAATATTTGACAATCTCTACATCAAAAAATTCTGTCCTAGGAGATTAGGACAATTTGTTTACCAACCTTCCATAGGTAATTCTAGAGGCTTGATTACTATCTGGAATGGCAATATGTTCAATGGCAATGTGGTCAACCAATCTACTTTCCACCTCACAATTAAGGTCATTTGCAATTTCAAAAATGAAGAGATATACATTACCAACATATATGCACCATGCACAAATGAAGGAAGGGCTGAATTTATTGATTGGTTCATGAATATTGACTCAACCTATAAGTTGTTGATCATCATGGGAGATTTTAATATGATTAGAATCTCAGAGGATAGGAACAGAGCATGGGGAAATATAGCAAATATTCATACTTTCAACTCCATCATCCAAGAACATGATCTGGAGGAGATTCTTCTGAAAGGGAGATCATTTACTTGGTCCAATATGCAACAACATCTTCTTGAGAAACTTGATTGGATCTTCACATCTCATGATTGGACTACTGTTTCCCCTAACACTATGGAAACTCCTATGGCTAGATTAGGGTCTAACCATATCCCAATTCTGATACAAATCAGCACTGATATACCAAAATCACAACTCTTCAGATTTGAAGACTACTGGCTAGAATTTGAAGGACTGTCCGATATTGTACGGAACAATTGGATTAACAAAGGTCTGTTTAAGAATGATGCACATGACCTGTCTGCTAGATTCAAAAACTTGAGACATGCTATCAAAAACTGGAGAAGATCTCTCTCTAACCTCAACATTATCATTGATAACTACAATTTTGTATTATCACTCTTGGATGGGCTTGAGGGACAGAGGACTTGGTCAATGCCTGAGATGAATTTGAGGAAAATTCTAAAATCTCATTTGTCCAAACTACTTGAAGCAAAAAGAAGGTATTAGAGGAAAAGGGCAAACATTAGATGGGCTAAACTTGGCAACGAAAACACTAATTTTTTCCACTCCATTGCCACCAGGAATTACATAAATAATTATATTGTTGTTTTACATGATGAACAGGGCAATGAAGTCACTGACCATGATCACAAAGCTGCACTTTTATGGACTGCTTTCAGAGGCAGATTAGGGAAAACTTCTGAAACTAAGATGATGTTTGACTTGCAAAGTCTCATTACCCCACATGACCTACCATCACTAGAAGAGCCTTTCACAAATTTGGAAATTGATGACATTATCAAACACATGCCAAATGATAAATCTTCTGGACCTGATGGATTTAATGGCTACTTCATGAAGAAATTTTGGAGCATCATCAAATTTCAGTTCTACAATTTATGTAACATCTTTCATAGTGGGGAGCTAGATATTCATAGTATTAATACTGCACATATTGCTCTTATTCCCAAAATATCAAATCCCATGAAACCTTCTGATTAGAGGCCTATCTCACTTGTCAGCATGGCACTTAAGGTTATGAAAACTAATTGTCAACAGAATTCAGAGCATAATTATCCCCATTGTCAGCAAAAATCAATATGAATTTATCAGATCTAGAACAATACAGGACAGCTTGGCTTGGGCATTTGAGTATCTACATATTTTCCATAAATCCAAGAGAGAGATTATTATTTTAAAACTTGACTTTGAGAAAGCTTTTGACATGGTTGAATATAGCACTATCATCACAATGCTTAAGCACTTTGGATTTGGGGACAAAATCATTGGATGGATCAACAAGATACTTACTAGTTCAAATACTTCAGTCATCCTAAATGGAGTAGCTGGTAAGAATATCTTATGCAAGAGAGGTGTCAGGCAGGGAGACCCACTATCACCTCTGTTATTTGTGGCCACTGCTGAATTACTGCAAATCATTATTAACAATGCATGGCAAAGTAATGAGTTATCACTCCCTATTTATCAGGCATATGGGCATAATTACCCTATTCTCCAATATGCAGATGACACACTTCTAATATTGCCAGCTGATCAGGACTGACTCAATTATCTGAAGAATCTGCTTATGGACTTCACTAAATCAACTGGACTTCAGATAAATTACCATAAATCCTCTATGGTTCCCATTAATATGCCAACTGATAGATGCAGTACCCTTGCTGATAGTTTTGGATGTAAATTTGAATCTCTACCCTTCACATACCTGGGACTTCCAATGGGCACCACAAAGCCAAGTGTTGAAGACCTATCTCATTTGATATGTAAGGTTGATAAAAGACTAGCAGGCATATCTAACCTACTATCACACTGCTCCAGAGTTATTGTGATCTAGTCTGTAATATCTGCAATGCCTAATCACATTATGGGTGCTATGAAACTGCACTATTCCCATATTGATCATGTGAACAAATCCACCATAACCTTTCTTTGACATGGTAAGGACATTGAAAAAAGGGAAATGTCTTGTGGCATGGGACAATGTTTGCTTATCCAAAAAGGCAGGTGGATTAGGTATAATGAACTTGAGATAGCACAACAAGGCCATGATGATCAAAAAATCTGTGTAAATTCTTCAACTGTATGGATATCCCTTGGGTCAATCTAAATTGGCAAGCATATTACCAAAATGGCACACTTCCAGACTGCAATTCCAACAAGGGATCTTTTCGTTGGAGGAATTGCCTCTCATTCCTATTGGAATTCAAGAATATGACCTCTATATCACCTGGTCAGGGAAATATTACCCTGTTTTGGCATGACAAATGGTATGACACTTCACTATGCAACAAGTTCCCTGAGCTCTTCTCATTTGCCAAAAATCCAAAGATCAAAACCCATGATGCCAACCAACTTCATTTTGAGGGGGAGTTGCTGGAAATGTTTCACCTACCATTGTCCCTCATTACAGAAAATCAGATGAACAGTTTATCTATCATCCTACAGGCTAACACCAATGATTTGGATAAGGACAAATGGACATTCCCATGGGGTGGTGATAGATTTTCAACTAAAAAGGTATATGGCCATCTTGTCAAAGCTCCTGATGCTCCAAAAACATTTGAGTGGATTTGGAAATCACCATGTATCCCCAAACACAAGTTCTTCTTCTGGCTTCTCCTAAATGATAGACTAAACACCAGAGATCTACTAGTGAGGAAAAATTTCCATATTGAAGATGACACATGTGTCCTTTGTGAGGAAGGCTCTAGTAAATCTTTTGATCACCTATTCTTCAGGTGTGACTTTAGTCAAAATTTCTGGTGGAAGCTTGGGGAAGAATGGAACACTGATCTTCCTATAATGAATATGATCTAGGATGCCCATAACAGATCATCAAATCAGTTCTTCAATATTACTATGATGGCTGGATGCTGGAGCCTATGGAATCATAGGAATGATATCATTTTCGATCAACAATATCAGTGTATGGACACTTGTTACAGTTTATTCAAAATGTTAGTAGCTGACATTAGGCATAAAATCAAGCTTACAACAAGGCATGCAAGCCTGGCTAGACACCTTGTAATTTTTTTGTTGTTTTACACTCCCCTTGTACATTCCCACTCTTTTATGAAAATGAAAATGACACAGTGGGGGAATTCCCCACTGTCTTTGTGTAAAAAAAAGCTAGTAGCGAGGTGCCGCATGCATTCCCTATGCTCAACCCCAGGAGACACGGCATGAACAACATTCTGAAGCCCCTTGCATGCACCAGTGTGTATCACCAACCCTTCAGGGTGACCAATTACTGCACGTAGTCTCCGCATGAACCATGTCCTGCTTTCAGTCGATTCACCCTCAAGAATAGCATAAGCTATGGGAAAAATCCAATCATGCACGTCCATAGCATAAGCGGTAGCAAGCTATCCCCTGAACTTCAATGTTAAAGAAATTGCCTCTATTGCCAAGTATGGCCTGCAGCCGTCTAGGAACCCGTTCCAACATGCCTTCAGGCTGAAAAAAATCTCCTGAAGCATTTCTTATTTGCCTTCTTATACTTGACCCGACTTGAGACCTTTTCTCTTCCTTTCACAACCTCGTAATCAATGTCAATAACACTACCAGGTGATGTCTTCTCTACCTCATCTTTGAAACTATACAACATGTGAAAACTGTCAGTCCACTTGCCCTGAATGAAGTCTAGAGCCATCTCCTTCCCATCAAAGACTCTATGGTAAGGAATCAGAATGTTTAACTTTTCACTAAGCTTAGTTCTGAGTTCAACAGGTCCAATGATATGATCCTGCCTCACCCAGTCAAGTACCTTACCAGCAATCCACTTGGTTGTCGCTGGTCTAATTCTATCACTTAAAGAAGTATTAGGGAAGTTGTGTTTCTTCATGTTTACCTTGATCTGCATTCAGTGGGAATAAAAATAAATCAGATGACTCATCAGTAGAACAAATATGAGAAAGACTGAAACTAAATGTAGCTATTGCAACCTAATATGGGTGTCCACCCGCATTGGAGATGCATGCAATCTCCATTTACACACCTTAATTTCCCTAAAATGCACCCTAAATCTCTTTGGGTCGCTCTTTTCAATGATAAATTCAAACCCAACTCTTATTGCATAGGTAGCAACGGCATATATGCATTCCTCCACAGTATCAAAGACAGTCCCCTCGTCAATTGTAGGGTTGTCCCTGTCAAAGTGTATCACTGTCATGTCCTCGTCTTCGTCATCGTATATGCATCCCATTTCCCCATACTCACATTCCTCTTCCTCATCAGTCCCATAGTCAGGCTCATACACTACTAGAGAAAAGCCTATCCGAGGCGCACCAAAAAGCCTATCCGAGGCGCATATCACATGTGCCTCTAGCTTCAAGCCTCGGGTATTTCTTATGCGAGGCGCATCTGATATGCGCCTCCTATACTTCACATATGCGAGGCGCATATCGATATGCGCCTCGCATAATAATATGCGAGGCGCATATCGATATGCGCCTCGCATATGTGAAGTATAGGAGGCGCATATGATATTATGCGAGGCGCATATCGATATGCGCCTCGCATATGTGAAGTATAGGAGGCGCATATCATATGCGCCTCGCATATGTTTCAGAATGCGCCTCGGGTATTTATAGTATATGCGCCTCGCATATGTTTCAGAATGCGCCTCGGATATTTATAGTATATGCGCCTCCTATAGTATCCTATATGCGCCTCCGGTAATATTTTCGAAATTCAAGTTTTACAGACCACTATAAATAATAATATACAGATATTCAAATATACAATATAGTCCAGAATACAGTATAAAGAGCACAAAAATTTTCAGAAACTTGCAATTTGCCAAAGCATAATAGAACCAACATAAATACAATACATTACACATCAATCATGACATACAAGTTCATACATCAAGTGTTTGTGCCACAAGTTTACACCTCCGAGTACAAGTTCACAATCACATTACACCTTCGAGTGCAAGTTCACAATCACATTATAACTCCAACGACGTAGCTCTACCTAGATGAGGTTCAAGGAGCAGTTCAGTGTGACCATCTTGGTTGGAACCCCACTGTGGTCTGTACCCTCACCAGCATAGAAGTTGTCCATGGCGATGCTCTGTGCAAAACAGAAAAGAGGAGCTTAGTACAAATTTGACAGAACCGACAAATTCAAATCCAGAGAAAACTTTGTTAAGGATTGTGAATGGTGTATGTATGAAGTTTACCTCGCACCAAACTAGTACTACTACTGCATATTTAAATGTAATAACAGAGACAGTCAGACATTCTGGCTGCAGTGGCAGCCCAGAACATCTCTGTCAGAAACAGAACAAAAAGAAACCATTTCCTTTGCCTTGTGGTCATTGTTTTATGCTTCTCCGTAGTATTTATTTAATACTACTACTAGTATAGTTAGCTATCACTAACGTCCAACGAAGTTTTCATTTTTTTTAGAAAACGAAGTTGCTTCAGCTGATTTGGCTATTCTTCAGTCTGCAGACATTTGCTCTGTTTCGTGTTCAGAGCAATGAACCATGAAGAATAAGGCAAATTTCTTCAGAGAAAACACGCTGAAATGGATCTGCCACCAGCTTTGTTTGCCAAATATCATTACTAAGTGGCTCTTTCCCATTACTGTAAGTGAAATTGGAGCAATTAAACATGGAATTCATATCATGTGTAGGGTGTGAAAGCAAAGAGGGAACACCAATCTATCTACTCGTAAATTAAGCTCCAACAAATAGTACTACCTTGACGATGACATCTGGCTCTGTTTGTTTAATCCCTCCTATCAGCCAACAACACATGAAAATAACAAAGTACTAGTTCAGCATGGATGAAAAAGGCAACACGAACAGGAAAACTAGAGTTGATAATTATTACAAATATGTGCTTCTAATTACTGTACAATGCTCAAGAATCATCATCACCAGATACAAATTAAATTGATCAAGAACAAATGGCAAAAAATATACTCCCTCCATTCGAAAAAGGATATCGCCCCCTATGTATTTCAATATTTGTCCTGATTCAAAATAAGTCCCCGTCTGTGTCGTTGTGCTCATGGTAGTCCCGGTCCTTGTCCCCATCTGAGCTCGCGACGCCGCCTCCCCGTCCAAGCTCATGAATGCATAGGAGAACGCCCTCGCCGGACTCGCCTACTCCTGCGCCCGCATAGGAGGGAGCATGACCTCGCCGCACTATTCCGCCGCGCAAGGCCATCCTCCCCGTCGGCCGCCATCGCCCCTAGGCTCTGTGGCACATTCGAAGCTGCTCCACCGCATCGCCCCACTCACCCTGCTCCGGCTATCTAGGAGCTCTCTCCTAGGGCCGTGTTGCCGCTCAGCTCGCTGGAGGGCTCCAGCGGGGTCACCCAACTCACCGCCACTCCGCCGTCCTAGGTCTGCTCCTAGGTTGTGAGGCGCCAAGGACCTTGTGGCGTCCATCTTGAGCTGAATTCAGGTGAAATGTAATTTACATGCATCTACAGATAGTCAAGATTGCAAGATTGCAGAGGTATTTATCATGTTGTACTAGTACTTAAGTGCAACAAGCCAATCTTAAGTGTGCACCCCTGCCAAGTGAGATTATGATCTTCTATTATCTCTAAGTATCTGTCTAGTAGCAAAGGAAAAACATGCAAGTCAAACAGTCCAATTTGACAAGTACTCACGTTTAGCTAGATTGCATTGTTCCAATTTGAACCATCATCTTTAATGCAATGACCTAGTGATCCATGTCAGAAATTCAGAGCACCGTTTGATTAGGAGCAGACGGTAACCTCCATTGTTTCATGACTTGTTGATCGACCACAGAAATTCAGAGCACTATTTGATTAGGAGCAGATCAATGCATATGTATCTCAAAAGAAATCAAAAGCACATAACTGCTGGATGATATCGAGCGGCTGAATGTGCTGTAATGAACCAATGGTGTAGAGAGCACTCTATAGCAGTCTTGTGGGAGCAGAAGCTGTCGACAATGCACCAGAGAAACAAAATTGGATTTGGAGCTGTAGACAATACACCAGAGAAACAAAATTGGATTTGGATCTGTAGACAATGCACCAGAGAAACAAAATTGGATTTGGCACGGCGATTTCTTGGAAAGTGAGGATGTAGTAGAAGCCAGAGTGGGGCTGGCAGAGCATAGCGACACACTTCCGCAGATAGCTAAATTATCAATCCATTATAAAAAAAAGCTAAACTTTGAAAGAGGCGACAAATTAGAAACTCCATGAGGCAGTGTCTTGTCTAGAAACTCCAAACAATAGTCTGTACCTAAACTTTGGAAGAGGCGAAAAATTAGAAAGACACTCCAATTATTGACTACAAATCTGGGTGTCTTTTGCCATAGTATTAGGAGTTCAGATTCAGTCTATGTTTACTTAACTGTTCCACAACATTAGGAGTTCAGATTCAAACAACGTTTACTTACAACGTATACAGCATCAAAAACATTGCGAGTTCATAATCAAGGTCTTCTTATTTATAGCGTATATAACATCCTTTCCTTGCCATTTAATCTTTGTACAAAATTATGGATCAGGCTGGTTCACACATATCAGAGACCGGAGACATAATTGCAGATAGAAAGCGATGGAGGGAAGATATTACCGGGGTCATAGATGCTATGGCTCAGATCAAGACCTTCCATGGGAGGATTCAGATCCAAGTTCTCGAGGAGCTTTGCTCATCGAGTGAGCCCAAACCAACCATCCAACAGGGCCCATATGGCAGGAACATAATGGCGGAGATTCAATGGGTCAATGGCACACCAAAGCAACCACGAATGCAATGCGTGGAAAGGCCACCGCCCAGGACCTGCCCACACCAGGGAAAAATTAATTGGAACAAATCCAAGGTTACTATCTTTGTTTATTTGATGATTGGATAATCAACTTCGAACAGGGATAGTGAGAGAGAAAAGGTGCAAAAGATAGAAATCTTGATTGTTATGTTGGCGGGATTTAAAGGATGAGTAACTTTTTTAATCAACTTTTATATATCTTATTTTGACTTTGCCAAAACAACATCCAAATTTCTACAATAAAGTGCAGAACAAAAGTAATACACAGATCAAGCAAAATCGATCTATCCCTGCACCGCACTTGCAAAAAAGTCCACCATATCAATCAGTAGCAAGAACATGTAAAAGCATGGTTAGCTAGTAAAGAATTAGCCGCATGGAATGATCTTCTTTCTTTTCTCTCCAAGAGAACCCTAGAAACCATAGGAAGAGGTCACGGGAAGGAAGAGGAGCAGTAGGGACATACCAGTGCCAAGCCGCTGAGGACACGCAGTAACGCCGAAGGTGGACTCTCGCTGTCGCCGGCGAGCTCGTACACCTCCAGGTCGCCGGTGAGCTCCCGGCAACGGACGCCGCCATGCCGCGCGCAAGAGGGGGAATCAGTCGTCTCCTCCGGTTCATCGAGTGAGCGTCGTCGCCTCCGGTCCTCGCGCCACCGCCATGTACGAAGTTGCGAGAGATGGGATCGGGGGGAGAGAGGGTCTCGCTCGAGCGACTGTTCGGGATTGGTTCCATGGATGGGGAGGAGATGTTTTTTCCCCGGTCGAGGAGGATAGGGGCTTGAAGAAGGGCAAACGTCTGCGCGTGCACGTGGGCGTGTCGGTGCGAAGGGACATACTCGAGGCGCACTCGGCTAAACGCGCCTCGCATATTTCAAGTATAGGAGGCGCATATGCTGATATGCGCCTCGCATATTTCGTGCACCTACTAACACGTGGGCCCACACATAATATGCGAGGCGCATTCTGGTCATATGCGCCTCGCATATTATCAAATATAGGAGGCGCATATAGCCATATGCGCCTCGCATATTCGTGCACCTACCAACACGCGGGCCCACACAAAATATGCGAGGCGCATTCTGTCCATATGCGCCTCGCCTATCTGATATATAGGAGGCGCATATGACTAGAATGCGCCTCGCATAATATGGGGCTGCTAGATTCTGTCCGTACAGGGATTATAGGAGGCGCATTCTTATCATATGCGCCTCGCCTATTTTTATACTAGAGGCGCATATCGTAAAGTGCGTCTCGCCTATTTTTATAGGAGGCGCACATGCTAAATGTGCCTCGCATAAGCATGTCTCCTATAGCCTTTTCTCTAGTAGTGATAATTTGAATCAACCAAATATTCCCTACTATCCATCCTACTAGGGTCAGCAGCCACATCTGGATATGCTTTCTCATCATCATCATCATCGTTAGCAGCAGCATCATCATCATCTTCATGCACAAAATCATCTTGACCGCCACACATTTTGATGTCTTCATGCTCGCTTGAGAAGGCATCATGCTCAACGACAGGCTGGTCGGTCGCGGTCGGTATGAAAAACAGAGACTTATCTGTTTGCATCCCACACGGGTCGGTATCATTCAAGACAATATCTTCCCCAGTATTTTTGTTAACTATGTGCACAAACATCAGCACAGTCCTCGTGCCGAGGTGTTTACCCCACATCATGTCCAGAGCCTCCTCAGTTCTAACGTCATAGAAAGGCTTTGAATTTGTATCATAGTACATGCTTACGAATTCATCATGCTCCAATCAGAAACTTGCCAAATTGCATGTGCAAGTCACTTAGAATTATGTCCTCCGCATCTACTGTTAGCCGATAATCAAATCCAGTGGTAACTGTGATTCTACCATCGAACAAGGTTTCAGTCCGACACCCATGCCGAATCTTCAAAAGAAATCTGGATGCAGCAGACGTCCTACGGTCACCAACACAGATCCTCCCCATTAACACGGGACTATGATTACCCACAAGTATAGGGGATCGCAACAGTCTTCGAGGGTAGTATTACCCAATTTATTGATTCGACACAAGGGGAGCCAAATAATACTTGCAAGCCTTAACAACTGAGTTGTCAATTCAGCTGCACTTGGAAATAGTTCTTGCTTACAGAATTTTATCAGTAGCAACATTTTGGTAGTAGCAACAGCAAAGTAACAGTAGCAGTAAAACGAGAGCAATAGATAGTAGAAAACAGTAGGATATAAGCGCGGTAGGCATAGTGATTGATGGACGGGCATTGCATGGACAAGTCTAAACATGTAACTTCAAGATCTAGGGCAATTGCAGATAAATAAGAATAAGCAACAAAGTACTAAACAATCATAGGCATGTGCTCCATATATAGTCATGCGTGCTCGCAATGAGAACTTGCACAACATCTTTTGTCCTGCCAGCCCGTTGCAGCGGGGCCTCAAGGGAACTACTGGCAATTAAGGTTCTCCTTTTAATAGAGAACCGGAGCAAAGCATTAACATTCCATGAACACACGTGATCCTCACATCACATCCATCCCCTCCGATTGTCCCAATTTCTGTCACTTCGGGGCCTTTGGATCCGGACAATGATATGTGTACACAACGTGCAGATAAGATCACAAACAATACTATCATAATGATTCAATAATAAGTTCAGATCTGAGATCATGGCACTCAGGCCCTAGTGACAAGCATTAAGCACAACAAGTTGAAACAAAGTAAAATAGCACTAATAGAGATACTAGGCACCATGCCTTAACAATCTTATTCAATTACATGATAGAACTCATCCAATCCCTACCATCCCCATAGCCTATAGCGGGGGATTACTCACTCATGGATGAGGGAAACATGGATGGTTGATGGAGAGGCGTTGGTGATGACGATGGCGATGATCCTCTCAAAATTCCCCGTCCCGGCAGGGTGCCAGAACGGAGTTTCTGGATCTGAATCGCAGTTTCTGGTGGTGGCGGTGCAGCGGAACTCGTTGTGGAAAAACGTCGAACCCCCCTCGGTTTTTAGGTCAAGAGGCATCTTATAGGCAAAGAGGGAGGCCGAGGGGGTGCCTGGGGTGGCCACACCCCCTCCAGGCGCGGCCAAGCCTAGCCCGCGCGGATGGGGGGTGTGGGACCCCCATGCCCCACTCCGCCTCGTCTTCTGGCTCTGTGAGTCTTCTGGTGAAATAGTATTTTTGGCATATTTTCCGGGATTTTTCCTGATAGTTGATTTTCTGCATAAAAACGAGACACCAAGGTAATTCTGCTGAAAATAGCATCAGTCCGTGTTATTTGTATCCAAATCACACAAGTTTAGAGGAGAAACAATAGCAAAAGTGTTCGGCAAAGTAGATACGTTTTGGACGTATCACCCCCCCCCCCCCAAGCTAAGCTTATTGCTTGTCCTCAAGCAGTTCAGTTGAAAACTGAGTGCGATAAAAGAACTTTCACGAACTCATTTGCTTCATATGATGTATATATTCTCAGCACAGGAGTAGATACTTAAACCATTGATAATAAAGAGTATGCAACTAAGTCTACTCAATAGTCATTGCAAGCTATGAAGAGATTCCAACTCAATAATAATAAGTAGCATGAAACATAAACATTAGCAACATTGCAATGCTCATAAGAAGGTATGATAGAGTGGTATCTCGCTTGCCTTTGTTTGTAGAGCATAATATAAATGCCAAGGCACCTCTAAAGTTCAAGTGAAGACTAGAAGTAAGGATATCAGAGATATAAGCATCAAAGTAATGACATCATTACCAAGTTTTGGAACAAACACAAGAATGACAACTATGCTCTCAAGAAGGTGCTTCATAGAATAAGTGGTGACTCAACAAGGAAGTGAAAAGGTTTTGAAAAGTTTGAAAGGCTTCCAAATGCTGAAAGTAAGGTACTCATTACTTTGAGCTCTCATTGCCCCTATCATATGCATCTTTAGATGATTAAAGTATAAGTGAGGTACAATATGAGTTATATGCTTGACATACCATAAACTGGAAATCCCATGTCCCTTGAGTACGAGGGTCTCTCCTCATCCTACTCAACTTTAGTTACCTGTAAGTTCTTATCATTGTAAATACATGCATATCATAGAGAATTGCCAATGGGGTACCCCTTGCACATGATACAAGAGCTATCCCATAATCAAAATGACAAGGCAAGCAGACAATGAGCATCTTAGCGATCTTTTTATTTGCTATTTGCATAGGTTTTTATTAATGATGCTTCACAGATTGCTCGTTATGGTTATGCTGCAAGTTTCCACCATGATTAGGCATGGCTTAGGATAGCGGCCCAGGCGTTTCTCTAACACATATATATAACTCCATGAACTTACAAGATCCCCTTTTATTTCAAACCGACGACATCCTCAAACAAAAGAGCATGATATCAACTGGATATATATCCATATGTGTTGAAAGCATTCCCTGTGACAGCACGGTTCTGCTAACTCCCGGACTATAATTTGCAAGCATATAACTTTCATGGACAGTCACAATAGTTCAGGATTATTAACTGCAAGAAATAAAGTGTGCCATCAAGTTCGTGAGAGCTTTACTAACTAATTTTCTCAAAACAGACAAACATTTTATTTGGAAGAAAACAAGGCATAATGAATATGCACCGAAATATCAAATGAAGCTAATAGGTAGGTATGGTGGACACTGTTGGCAATAATGGTTTGGGGAGTTGGATGCACATGTAGAGCTCATACTCAGTGCAAGTAAAGGCTAGCAATAGAGAGGGAGCAACAAACGAGAGACCAATAACTGTCATAATCATGCTTGCAACAAAACAGGACTAATTATGGCATGAAAGTGATACAAGAACTCTGAAGAAAAATGAATCATCGAGGCTTACTAACTATTGTTTAGTCATATGCATGCATGAGCATGTACCAAGTCGATTCACATGAAACATTCAGAGGAGGATACCATGATATCATACCAAGTTATGAATAAAACAATGCAAGCAAACATTCATATGACATGCTACAAACTATTAGCAAGCTAGAGCTAATCACAAGAGAGCAAGAACTACTAAGCATCCATAAATAACATACACCTTACATGAATAGACTAAGCATGCTCACAATGATGAGTATATGTACAAAAATGAAAACAAATAGAGTTCGTTACCAGCCTCTTACCACACCTCAAGTTATCTTAATCTTCATTATCGCCCTTCACTTGTGTGACTTGAATAATAACATGAAACCAAAATCCGCTGAGGACGGCTGAACCCTACAAAGAACTTCACAAAACCAAAGAAGAACAACAAATATTTTTGGTGTTTTCGATTTTTTAAAGCAAGCAAACAAATCAAAAGCAAACAAAGCAAAATATTTTTGGATTTTTCTTTAAGGCAAACCAAAGCTAAAAAGCAAAGAAACAAACCAAGAGAAACAATGGAAATATTTTTGGTATTTTTGTGTTTTGATAAAGCAGAAACAAAAACCAAAAATAAAGAGAAACATGGATATACAAAGAACCGACGAAACATGATATATAGATGAGTGTGATGTCGGTATACCTCCCCCCAAGCTTACGCTTTTGGCCTAAGTAGGGCTCAACCTCATGGTGACCAAGAAGGTGCACCTCCGTAGTACGTTGAGGAGGCCCCTTCGTCCTGGTAAGAGCTCGAGGACTCCCCTGTGTAGTACACAGAGGGGTCGTATGAGGGCGCGTCCCCCTGATAGTTTCCATGGAAGCCAATGATGCGCATCTTCTCGTCCATCTCCTCCTTGGAGCGTGACAAAGGTCTTTGGGAAATACTGAACACAGTGGTTTGGGGCAGAGGGATCTCTCTCTCTCTTCCCCGTCAGTAAACAACATTCTATAAACCAGGCTCTCAGGGGTAGAGCCAGCAGTGAGAAAGTGACTCGCTTTCATAGAAGATCAAGCCTTTGAGGAGCCAAAACTGTATCATTTGGATCAACAGCAAGGTCTAAGGCAGCAACAACATGTGCAGCAATAATTTCCCCATAAATGGGTCCCTTAGCAGCCAAGCGACGAGCAATGAGAGAACCAAGATTGTACCTAGTTTCATTGTTGAGCGCAGCAGCTAGGAAGGCCAAATGATAGTTGGAAATATTGCTAGTGTTCTCCCTACTAAGAACACTAGTGGTAAGATAATAAGCAAAGTACCTGATAGCTGGGAGTTGAATATTTCTTATCTTTCCCCGCTGGGCTCTGCGGTCATCATCATTAGTTATCCTGCGGTAGAGCTCCAACAAATCAGTGGGTTGAGCTGGAATCTTCTTCACCGTCCAAGCTATGCCAATACCCAGGATCTCATAAAATTTCTTCAATGTCATGGAGTAAGGCCTATTATAGATTTTGAAAGACACATCTGGCTTGAAAGCACTGATATAAAAAGAGAAACTATCCACAAAGGTTTTAGTAAGCGTGGCATACTGCATGCTCTCATCCTGCATATAGCTCGTTATTCCAACCCTCTGAACCAAGGTTAGGAAATCATTGAGAATCCCAGTATCCCGCAAAAAGGTAGGACAAGGAAAGGTAGAAGGGTGCGCAACCCCTCATCTCCCTCATTGCCAAATCGTGGTGTAATGAGATCCTCATTGTATGAAGGCCTGGCTCGGGAGGATGTTCTTCAAGGCCTTGTCCTTCTAGGTGCATCACTCTCAAATATTTCACCATAGGTGTGGTTATCCATGACCACTTTTTTCTAAAAAAATTAGACAAACATCAAACCAAGTGATTTCCAAGTTGATAAATGATGAGAAACTTGCTAGAGGGCTACACATGCATCAAAATGAAATTTCTAAGCATAGAACAAGCATGCAAGCTCACACAACCTGACTCCTATAGTAGCAAAATACTCAAGAAACAATCTAGCAATCACAAATCTAATTGGACAAGCGGAGGAGGCACATACCAAGGAGCAATCCCTCCAAAAATCAGCAGAAAATATGGGCTAAGCAAGGAAATTGAAAATAGGGAGCAAGAACATCAAGAACTCGATCTTGAGAAAGTTTTCCGGTGTTTTTTGGTAGAGAGAAAGAAGGTGGCTAGGAGGAGACAACTTGGAGGGCCTCAGGTGGGTCCCACCCAGGCCAGGCGCGCCCCTAGGGCTGGCCGCGCCACCAGGGGGTGTGCTGGCCCGGGGGGCCCCCTGGGCCACTCCAGGTGTCCCTCTGTAACATCCCTAAATTCATATTCCAAAACTCATTCATATCATCCTTTCATCCATCATCATTTAGGGTTTTCTCAAAATCATTTCAGAAACAGGAGCATTTGTGGCTCATTATTTTATGTATGAAAACCCTAGCCTTTGTGCTACATGCTAATAAGATAGATGCTATTATTCATTCAGGATGTTTTGAATTCAAACTTAAGTGGTCTCATAAGCTTGAGCAAGGTTTCAAAACAAAATATGGAATAAAACCAAAGTTTTGCCTATTATTATATCTCCTAAAAGGCTTGGTTTTATTGGATTATTTTCAAATAACCTAAGTAAGTCTAAGTGAACAGATGTGTGTTACACCTATTTAAATGCAAGGAACACTGTACAAAAGGCTGGAGCAAGTTTGAATTCAAACTTAATTGAAAAGAGGTTTGAAAACCATTTCTAGAAATTCAATCAGAAAAAGAAAAGGAATAAAGAGGAAAAAAAATAGACAACCAGCCAATCTGGCCGACCCAGCCCAACACGGCCCAGCTAGCCAGCAGCTCCCACCCCCGCGAACCGTTTTCTTTCACTCACCCCCGCACCCACCGAGTGACCGACGGGCAGGACCCACTCCCTCTCCTTTCCTCTCGCTGACAGCCGCGGCCCACACGACGTCGTCGTCTCCACCCGTAGACAGCTCAATCCCCAAATCACGCCGGCCGTTCCCAGTATTGATTCGCAGCGTCAATTCACGATGAATGCCGGAGTAAATCTCGCTCACGACCAGGCTACTTAAACCCCCTATGTTCCCTCTCCCTTCTCCCCCAAACCCCGAACCCAGAGCGCCACCAGGCTGCGTGAATTGTTCCCTGCAACCCCGCCGTCTCCGACGAGCTGCAGCCACGATTCCGGCCAACTCCGACCACCCCTCTGCTTCTGCTTCACACGAGCAGACTCCGCTTGGCCTCACGCATCTCCTAGTACCTCTGGTTCGCCCGCGCGTGACCCAGAATGTCGCCAACGCAAACGACTGAGCCGCCACCGTCTTCGGCTTCAACTCCGTCGAACTCCTCCGGTAAGACCAGACCGCCCCAAGCCTTTTTCTTCACGCATGTGTATTCTCCGTGAACTCCTGCATCTAACCACATCCTCTGCTTGACTTATCGTGATCGACAGCGTCGCCTTCGACCTCGAACTGAACCATCCGTCGCCAGACCCTACTCCGGCGAGCAATCCACCGCAACCCTGAGCGCCCCTTGCCGAGCTGACCACACGTTGAGCATCCCCACTTCCTTGCGATCACGGTGAGTACCTTCCCTACCCTTATAGCGTCCTATATCGCCGGCGCCGCCACCGTCTGACCGTCGCCGCCGCGCGCAGTCGTTCAGCGCCGCCAGTTAGTGGCTCGCTGATTGAGTCCGTTGGATCTGTATCATAGGGCTAGGATAGATCTTAAACGAAGAGGTACGCGCGCATCTGAGCCGCCAGATCTAAGTTAGATCCTACGGTCCGCATCTGTCGATCCGACCGAATCGGTACGCGCCAGTAGTTTTGCGACACGTGTCTAGGGTTGGATCTGAAATAGAAATTCAAATCAGATTTAGATCAGATTTTCAAATGGCTATAACTTGAGATTTCCACGTTGCAATTTTGCAAACTTTATACCGTTGGATTCAGTGAAATAAGGCCTTTCTGAATCTACAATGTGTTTAACAAATAGTATCTGATAAAATGACTTTTTATACAGAAACATGTTTAAGGCTATTTTGAGTATAGATTTAGTTTAGTAATTTGTATTAGTGCCAAATAAGTTTGATTGGCAAACTTTGTGTCTTGTTTTGTTTAAGTTCATACAATTGCTTGGTAGAGTTTTCAAAAATCATCACTTAGCATTTTCTTGCATGCATGCATTCATATCTTTGCTTGAATATAAATTGTATGTAATTGTGTGCTACAAATTTTGTGTAGATTTTGCTAGTGACTGTGATTGTGAAGAGTGCTACTCTCCCCATTACCAAGGCAAGTGATACTTCATGATATTTCCACCCCTTTATTTTGAATAAGCATTAGAATTATTTTGCTAAGTCTTGCATGTTACTTTTGCCAAATGCTATGTTGGGAAATCCTATGTAGTGTAGAATTGTAGAATTGCTAGGGAATTTTCCTAAGTTAAGTTACTATGCCATGCTTAGCCTAGCTAGTAGAAAACAAGGGTTGGTAAAGAATGTACATGCTATGATGAAATAATTCTAAGTCCTTTGGGACTCATGCTTTTCTTAATAAAACAACTAAGTCAATGAACTTCCTGGGTGGAATGGGACTTGAATGGTGGTTTTTGGTTGAGTGGTTACACAAGGCCATGGATTTGGCTTGTGTATCTCACTTGTGGTATGCCACCCAGGCACAAAGGGATTTGGAGGCCAAGTGTTGAGAAAGCTTATAGTGCAACCACTTGGCAATATGGGCTCTGCCTTGATCATATAGGTTGCTAGAACTTAGTCACTTGGACAGTTGGTGGTAGTGGGAATGATAGGTTGGAGCGCGTCCATTTGACTAAGGAAAGGCTTCTGAAAGGTCCTGTCTTGGGAAACCAAGTCTGGTGGGGAAAGTGCACAACCTCTGCAGATGGAAAATCTAAGTACTTAGCCATGTCCATGGCAATGGACAACTTGAGCATCAAGACATGGAAGCTACAAGAATCTCATCACTCCAACTTCTAAGTAAAACTTGTGGGTGAACAAGGGTAAAGGACCCCAATGTCTATTGGTGGTTTCTTGGGAAGTTTTTGACAAAGAAAAACTTAGTGATTCAACTAATAGGGAAAACATATTTTCAAGCAAAGCAAGCCAAGCTACACTTAGCCAAAATGCATATAGTAATATAGTCCACCTAAAATTTACTAAGGTATCACTTGCCAATACTATTCCAAAGTATTGACCCACTGTGGCTGTAACTTGTGATGTTGCAGGTTACTCCAATGATGAGTAGGAGTCATGAGTCTACACTCAACATGCTTGCCTGTGGCACATGAAGATGAGGACTTGTGTTTATTTACGTATTCCATAAACTCTTGTATTAGGCCTTTGGCCCTGAGTTGTAAAAGACTATGTTTTATCTCTGGAATGAATGTAATAAACGACCTTTGTATCTGTGTACTTCATCTTAAACTGTGGATGCTAGCATTGATCCAGGGACTAGCATTGCAATCACAGGGATCCTTTCCTTTACAAAGGAGGGATCTTACAGATGGTATCAGAGCACTGTGTTGCCTGTAGGATTATGACCCCTAGGATTGGAAAACCACTAAGGAAAATTTTTCAACTACTTCTACACTTGTCTATTCTTCTCGTAAAACTTTTCTAATCTTCTCATCTCTATTTGTAGATGAACTCCATCAACGAAGCCGTGAAGAAAGGACCACTCATGACCATGACCTTGGAGTGTGAAACTGAGTTTCCCAAAATTCTCAAGGACCTCATGGTGACAATGGAAGCACATGGTGCAGCTGTTTACAAAGGCTTTCCAGTGATGGATGAAGGAGTGGAGTATTGGTGAGTGCAACTTCACTTGTACAAAAACAAGGAAGACAACCACAAAGAAAGAGGATTCTGCATGTATACCAACACTGTGATGCACACCAACTTCTTTGAGTCAGCAAGAGAAGCAGCTGGGAGGACTATCAAAGAACTAAGTGCTAGAGTCAAGTGCAGAATGCTCAACCTCCAAAAAGACTTAGAGAAAGAGAAGGAACTTACCCAAGAGTTGGAAGCCACCAACCAAACCTTAAGGGGAGATATTATAAACTTAGTGATGGAATCATGTGAACAAGATAGGTGGATTGCCTCTAGGAACATTGTGTTAGCCAACAGATCCAGTGAGATAGGGTTGTAAACACATTTCGTTAGTTGGACCACCACCTATCACCTTATTTTCCAAAATGATACCTTAAATAAGTTTGGACCTTGATTGATGTAATGGATTCATGTATGCATGACTTGTGTGATTTTGTGTTCCAAGGATGTGTATGTGATGTTTGTCTTTGTTTATCTTAAATAGTGTTGTTCTAACTTTTCTATCTTATAATAGATGCCTATTACCATCAGCACTGTTGAGGAGTTCCAGGTTACCCGTTTCGGTCCTCGTATCGTTGAGCTTACCACTTTGCTCGATCTCCCTCTTCCCACCATCATGGTGCATCCACTCACCAAGTTCGAGAGGAAGGACCTCTGGGGCTTCAAGGTGAACCAGCCCGGACGCCAGACAGAGCCTACTACAGAGGCCATCGTCTTCAAGCTGATGCACGACGACAGGGAGAGAGGCATGGAGGTAGTCATGCAGGACCTGATAGGACGTCTGTTAGGCCGTCACTCCCGACAGGTTAGGGGCACCCACTTCCACGTCTTCGGAAGACGTGATGTTGATGGCGAGTCCATCGAATTTGAGGACGACTCGAGGGACGTAGCAGAGCCGATACGTCTCTATCTCCAGGACTTAGAGTCTCTTATCAGCCACGTGGACACGGACAAGACCAACGTCATGCTCAGCAATGACGAGCTCCAGGTGCAGCTTCACGAGAAGGACAAGCTTTTCGCACAGCAGGATGAGATAGTCAAGGAAATGGATACGAAGTTCGAGGCCCAGGACCCCAAGTTCAAGAGTCAGGAGAAACGTGTCCAGGATAGGAACAAGAAGATCCGGGACATGACCGAGGAACTGAGGTCCAAGGATTTCGAGCTAGAGCAGCAGCAGATGGTGATGGAGAGGCTTCGCTCCCAGAAGAGGGCTCTCAAGGCCAAGATCGATTCCTTGACCACTACTATTAAGGAGAACAAGACCGCGATGGAGGACGCATGTCTTACTTTTGTCGAGGAGAAGATTGATGCTGATGAGTAGACTTGACTACTCGTTTATATTTCATTATCGTACTTGTTATTCTTGAACTTGTTATTAGACCATCCGACATGTGGATGGCTTGCCACTTGTGTGTTTTATTTCGAGAAATTTGTTATTCTGTTGTTGAGCTTTTATCCTTGAGTTGCATGCTATGTGTTTGCTTGTGATGTATTGTGCATAAAACATCTATGGGTATCTCATTCTTATCTATTTGAACAAACCACAAATGCCTCCTCGTCGCGCAAACCCGAACCCCAACAACATCACTCCAGAAATGCAACAGATGTTGAATGCTCAGACGCAGCTTATGCAGATGATGACAACATTCATCCAAAACCAGAATAACAACAACAACAACCCCAATAATAACAACAACAATAACAACAACAACAACCCTCCGGGTTTTGATATGCTCACCAGATTTCTGCGTTTGAGGCCAGCTAAGTTCTCGGGGACAACTGATCCCATGGTAGCCAATGATTGGCTACGTTCTGTGAACAAGGACTTAGTGACCGTGGGCTGCACGGATGCTGAAAAGGTCAGGTTCGCAGCGCATCTGTTGGAAGGACCAGCCGCCACATGGTGGGACAACTTCCAAATCACCACTCCTTTGGATGAGGTGACTTGGGCTATCTTTGAAGATGGCTTTCGCACTGCTCATATCTCTTCAGGAATGATGAGTCTGAAAAAGAAGGAGTTTCACAACCTGAAGAAGCGCCACCGCAGCGTGGCTGAATACATAGAAGAGTTCAACAATCTGGCGCGCTATGCACCGGATGAGGTTGACACAGATGCCAAAAGAAAGGAAAAGTTTCTGGAAGGCTTGAATGATGAGTTAAACTTGCAGTTGTCTGTGGCATATGTTCCAACTTATCCGTCTCTGTGTGACAAGGCTGCTATTTTGGAGAATAAAATGAAGCAAGTCGAGAGTAGGAAGAGGAAACACTCCGACAAGCATAGCTCGGGATCGTCTCACAAACGATCTCACTATGATGACAGTGGAAGATCGGGATCCCATAAGCATGGGAAATTCAACAAACACCACAACCACAACTGTCATGACAACAAGCATCACCGCAGTCATGACAATGACAAGTACAAGAATCACAAGGGTGGACATAAGAGCCACCACAGTGGGAATGGTAGTGGAAGTGGAGGTCAGCCTGCAAAAAGGGACATCAGTCAGGTTGAGTGCTTCAAATGCAAGAAGCTGGGGCATTATGCTAATGAGTGCCCTGAGAAGAAAGTTGAAGGACCTAACAAGCCCAATCCTTTTCAGAAAGGACAGGTTAACCACATCAATGTGGAGGAGGTCTATGAGGAGCCTGATGCTGTTGCTGGTAAGTTCAGACTCAATTCCATTCCAGCATGTGTACTCTTTGACACTGGTGCATCTCATTCATTCATATCAAAAGCATTTGTTGATAGAAATGGGTTTGCATCTGAAAACATTGGGTGTCCAATAAAAGTTAGTTCTCCGGGTGGAGATATGATAGTAAGTCTTGGATGCCGGGATCTTGTCATAGAGTTTGGAAAGCATAAGTTTCCAGTGAGCCTGATAATCCTAGATTCCCAAGGACTTGGCGTAATATTGGGAATGGATTGGATGGCTAAGTATGAAAGAGTACTAGATTGTGCTAATCGTACTGTTGCACTCACAACCCCGGAAGGAAAAAGAATAAAATTCAGGTCAAACTTTGAATCCAAAGGAAGTAAGCTAAATTCTCTTAAGGGGGTTAGCATGGACAGTGTGCCAATTATATGTGAGTATCCGGATGTGTTTCCGGAAGAGTTGCCAGGAATGCCACCAGATAGAGATGTGGAATTTCTGATAGATTTGGTACCAGGTTCTGGACCAATAGCCAAGAGACCATACAAAATGTTAGTTGATGAACTGAAAGAGCTCAAGAAGCAACTAGGAGAACAGTTGCAGAAAGGATTTATCCAACCAAGTTCTTCATCTTGGGGAGCCCCAGTATTGTTCGTGGAGAAGAAGGATAGAAGCCAAAGGTTATGCATAGATTACCGTTCACTCAACGAGGTAACTATCAAGAACAAATATCCTTTGCCTAGAATCAATGACTTGTTTGATCAGCTAGAGGGAGGATGTGTGTTCTCGAAGATTGATCTCCAGTCAGGCTATTTTCAAATTAAGATAAGAGAGAAAGACATACCTAAAACAGCATTCACCACAAGGTATGGATTGTATGAGTATACCGTGATGCCTTTTGGCTTAACCAATGCTCCAGCATACTTCATGAATATGATGAACAAGGTGTTCATGGAATTTCTTGACAAGTTCGTTGTCGTTTTCATCGATGACATCTTAGTTTACTCTAAGAGCAAAGAAGAACATGAGGGACACTTGCGTTTGATACTTGAAAAATTAAGAGAGCATAAACTTTATGCCAAATTCAGCAAGTGTGAGTTTTGGTTAGAGGAAGTTGGTTTTCTTGGTCATGTTATGACAAAGGATGGTGTAGCAGTTGATCCTGCTAAAGTTTCAGCTGTGACAGAATGGGAATCTCCCAAGAACGTGAAAGAAGTACGCAGTTTCCTTGGCTTAGCAGGTTACTACAGAAGGTTCATTGAAAATTTCTCAAAGGTTGCTAAGCCAATGACTGAATTGTTAAAGAAGGACAAGAAATTTGCTTGGTCTGAAGGTTGTGAAGTCAACTTCCAAGAATTGAAGAAGAGACTTGTAACAGCACCGGTTCTATGTCTGCCAGATTTGGAAAAGGATTTCCAAGTATATTGTGATGCGTCTCATCAAGGTTTGGGTGTCATACTTATGCAAGACGGTAAAGTTGTAGCCTATGCCTCGAGACAACTCAAAACACATGAAGTAAACTATCCTACTCATGATTTGGAGTTAGCCTCTGTCGTCCATGCACTCAAAACATGGAGACATTACCTTTTGGGAAAACGTTGTGAAGTGTTCACGGACCACAAAAGTTTAAACTATATCTTCACCCAAAAGGAAATCAATATGAGACAAAGAAGATGGTTAGAACTTATCAAGGATTACGACTTAAGTTTGCAATACCACCCCGGTAAAGCAAATGTTGTAGCAGATGCTCTAAGTCGTAAGGTATTTGTGAATGGCCTTACCAAAGGAGAATTGCCCGATGATTTGTGTGCTCAATTCAAAGAACTCAGATTGGAGATTGTGCCTGAAGGACATCTCATGTCTTTGGATGTTCAACCCACTTTGTTGGACAAGATTCGAGAAGCTCAGAAGACCGATAAGGAAATTGAAAGGATTAAGGAAAATATTAGTCTAGGTAAAGCTAAGAATTTCCATGAAGACGAACAGGGTACGTTATGGCATGGGAAACGTATCTGTGTTCCACAAGATCCGGAGTTACGGAAACTGATTTTACAAGAAGCACACAACTCTCCGTATTCTATCCACCCAGGTAACACCAAAATGTACATGGACATGAAAGAAAGATTTTGGTGGAACAATCTCAAGAGGGACATCGCCAAGCATATTGCTTTGTGTGATGTGTGTAGTAGAGTAAAAGCGGAGCATCAGAAACCAGCAGGTTTGCTTCAACCACTACCTATTCCTGATTGGAAATGGGACAAAATTGGTATGGATTTCATCACCGGATTACCAAGGACCAGATCAGGATATGATTCCATTTGGGTAGTCGTGGATCGCTTAACTAAAGTGGCACATTTCATACCCGTGAAGACAACCTATACAAGTGCCAAGTTAGCCAAAATCTACATGAGTAGAATAGTATGCCTTCACGGTGTGCCTAAGAGTATTGTGTCCGATAGGGGAACCCAATTCACTTCCCATTTTTGGAGACAGCTACATGAGTCATTAGGAACAAGGTTGGAATTCAGTACTGCTTTTCATCCTCAAACTGATGGACAAACAGAAAGGACTAATCAAATTCTGGAAGACATGTTGAGGGCATGTGCCCTAGACTATGGAGCAAGTTGGGATGAAAGTCTGCCTTACGCAGAATTTTCTTATAATAACAGCTATCAAGCCAGCATTGAGATGGCACCGTTTGAGTTTCTCTATGAAAGAAAATGTACCACCCCATTGTTATGGAATGGTGTGGGAGAAAGAAGTTTATTCGGGCCAGATCTTATCAAAGAAGCCGAAGAGAAGGTCAAATTGGTTAAGGACAGATTGAAGATAACACAGTCCCGACAGAAAAGCTATGCAGATCCAGAGCGTAGAGAAGTCACCTACGAGGTTGGTGATAGGGCTTATCTTAGAGATCACCACTCCGTGGAGTGAAAAGATTCGGAGTCAAAGGAAATTTGGCACCAAGGTATGTTGGGCCATTCAAGATTCTGAGTCGCAAAGGAGAAGTTGCTTATGAAATTGAACTGCCAACATCTCTATCAGCAGTCCATAATGTATTTCATGTGAGTCAGCTTAAGAAATGTCACCCAGAAATGGAAGAATCTTCTTTGAAGGATACCATACCTTTGGAAGAAGTTCAACTAGAAAGTGATCTCACTTATGAAGAAAAGCCTATCAAGATTCTTGAGACTGCAGAAAGAGTCACAAGGACAAAGACTATCAAGTTTTGCAAAGTGCAATGGAACCATCATACCGAAGAGGAAGCGACATGGGAAAGAGAAGATGATATTCGGAAAGACCACCCACACCTATTTGCTAGCCAATCCGAATCTCGAGGGCGAGATTCATCTTAAGGGCGTTAGATTTGTAACATCCCTAAATTCATATTCCAAAACGCATTCATATCATCCTTGCATCCATCATCATTTAGGGTTTTCTCAAAATCATTTTAGAAACAGGAGCATTTGTGGCTCATTATTTTATGTATGAAAACCCTAGCCTTTGTGCTACATGCTAATAAGATAGATGCTATTATTCATTCAGGATGTTTTGAATTCAAACTTAAGTGGTCTCAAAAGCTTGAGCAAGGTTTCAAAACAAAATATGGAATAAAACCAAAGTTTTGCCTATTATTATATCTCCTAAAAGGCTTGGTTTTATTGGATTATTTTCAAATAACCTAAGTAAGTCTAAGTGAACAGATGTGTGTTACACCTATTTAAATGCAAGGAACACTATACAAAAGGCTGGAGCAAGTTTGAATTCAAACTTAATTGAAAAGAGGTTTGAAAACCATTTCTAGAAATTCAATCAGAAAAAGAAAAGGAATAAAGAGGAAAAAAAATAGACAACCAGCCAATCTGGCCGACCCAGCCCAACACGGCCCAGCTAGCCAACAGCCCCCACCCCCGCGAACCGTTTTCTTTCACTCACCCCCGCACCCACCGAGTGACCGACGGGCAGGACCCACTCCCTCTCCTTTCCTCTCGCTGACAGCCGCGGCCCACACGACATCGTCGTCTCCACCCGCAGACAGCTCAATCCCCAAATCACGCCGGCCGTTCCCAGTATTGATTCGCAGCGTCAATTCACGATGAATGCCGGAGTAAATCTCGCTCACGACCAGGCTACTTAAACCCCCTATGTCCCCTCTCCCTTCTCCCCCAAACCCCGAACCCAGAGCGCCACCAGGCTGCGTGAATTGCTCCCTGCAACCCCGCCGTCTCCGACGAGCTGCAGCCACGATTCCGGCCAACTCCGACCACCCCTCTGCTTCTGCTTCACATGAGCAGACTCCGCTTGGCCTCACGCATCTCCTAGTACCTCCGGTTCGCCCGCGCGTGACCCAGAACGTCGCCAACGCAAACGACTGAGCCGCCACCGTCTTCGGCTTCAACTCCGTCGAACTCCTCCGGTAAGACCAGACCGCCCCAAGCCTTTTTCTTCACGCACGCATATTCTCCGTGAACTCCTGCATCTAACCACATCCTCTGCTTGCCTTCTCGTGATCGACAGCGTCGCCTTCGACCTCGAACTGAACCATCCGTCGCCAGACCCTACTCCGGCGAGCAATCCACCGCAACCCTGAGCGCCCCTTGCCGAGCTGACCACACGTTGAGCATCCCCACGTCCTTGCGATCACGGTGAGTACCTTCCCTACCCTTCTAGCGTCCTGTATCGCCGGCGCCGCCACCGTCTGACCGTCGCTGCCGCGCGCAGTCGTTCAGCGCCGCCAGTTAGTGGCTCGCTGATTGAGTCCGTTGGATCTGTATCGTAGGGCTAGGATAGATCTTAAACGAAGAGGTACGCGCGCATCTAAGCCGCCAGATCTAAGTTAGATCCTACGGTCCGCATCTGTCGATCCGACCGAATCGGTACGCGCCAGTAGTTTTGCGACACGTGTCTAGGGTTGGATCTGAAATAGAAATTCAAATCAGATTTAGATCAGATTTTCAAATGGCTATAACTTGAGATTTCCATGTTGGAATTTTGCAAACTTTATACCGTTGGATTCAGTGAAACAAGGCCTTTCTGAATCTACAATGTGTTTAACAAATAGTATCTGATAAAATGACTTTTTATACAGAAACATGTTTAAGGCTATTTTGAGTATAGATTTAGTTTAGTAATTTGTATTAGTGCCAAATAAGTTTGATTGGCAAACTTTGTGTCTTGTTTTGTTTAAGTTCATACAATTGCTTGGTAGAGTTTTCAAAAATCATCACTTAGCATTTTCTTGCATGCATGCATTCATATCTTTGCTTGAATATAAATTGTATGTAATTGTGTGCTACAAATTTTGTGTAGATTTTGCTAGTGACTGTGATTGTGAAGAGTGCTACTCTCCCCATTACCAAGGCAAGTGATACTTCATGATATTTCCACCCCTTTATTTTGAATAAGCATTAGAATTATTTTGCTAAGTCTTGCATGTTACTTTTGCCAAATGCTATGTTGGGAAATCCTATGTAGTGTAGAATTGTAGAATTGCTAGGGAATTTTCCTAAGTTAAGTTACTATGCCATGCTTAGCCTAGCTAGTAGAAAACAAGGGTTGGTAAAGAATGTACATGCTATGATGAAATAATTCTAAGTCCTTTGGGACTCATGCTTTTCTTAATAAAACAACTAAGTCAATGAACTTCCTGGGTGGAATGGGACTTGAATGGTGGTTTTTGGTTGAGTGGTTACACAAGGCCATGGATTTGGCTTGTGTATCTCACTTGTGGTATGCCACCCAGGCACAAAGGGATTTGGAGGCCAAGTGTTGAGAAAGCTTACAGTGCAACCACTTGGCAATATGGGCTCTGCCTTGATCATATAGGTTGCTAGAACTTAGTCACTTGGACAGTTGGTGGTAGTGGGAATGATAGGTTGGAGCGCGTCCATTTGACTAAGGAAAGGCTTCTAAAAGGTCCTGTCTTGGGAAACCAAGTCTGGTGGGGAAAGTGCACAACCTCTGCAGATGAAAATCTAAGTACTTAGCCATGTCCATGGCAATGGACAACTTGAGCATCAAGACATGGAAGCTACAAGAATCTCATCACTCCAACTTCTAAGTAAAACTTGTGGGTGAACAAGGGTAAAGGACCCCAATGTCTATTGGTGGTTTCTTGGGAAGTTTTTGACAAAGAAAAACTTAGTGATTTCAACTAATAGGGAAAACATATTTTCAAGCAAAGCAAGCCAAGCTACACTTAGCCAAAATGCATATAGTAATATAGTCCACCTAAAATTTACTAAGGTATCACTTGCCAATACTATTCCAAAGTATTGACCCACTGTGGCTGTAACTTGTGATGTTGCAGGTTACTCCGATGATGAGTAGGAGTCATGAGTCTACACTCAACATGCTTGCCTGTGGCACATGAAGATGAGGACTTGTGTTTATTTACGTATTCCATAAACTCTTGTATTAGGCCTTTGGCCCTAAGTTGTAAAAGACTATGTTTTATCTCTGGAATGAATGTAATAAACGACCTTTGTATATGTGTACTTGATCTTAAACTGTGGATGCTAGCATTGATCCAGGGACTAGCATTGCAATCACAGGGATCCTTTCCTTTACAAAGGAGGGATCTTACACCCTCTACCCCTTTTTTGGAGGAAAAATTTATTATGGATTTTCTACGATTTTTTGGGAAACTTTATTTTTCGCCAATTTTCAGGGTATGAAAAATTGATTTTCTCGCAGAAAAGATATTTTTAGAAGAAGCAAAAACAAACCAAAACCAAAACAACAGAAGTTCTAAGACACTCTAAACAAGCAAACAACTAGAAAAACCAAAACTAATAAGAGAAAAAACAAAGACTTATATGAAAGTATAACCAAAACTAATAAGTAAAGTGAGAAAGTATAACCATAGTGAAAATATTATTTGGTTCATTAAAATCCTTTTGTTAACAAGGTTGATCAGGTCTTGTTACCAAAACAATCTTATATGAAACAAAACTTTGCAATCCACAAAGTGATTATGTTACCTCAAACTTGATAGCAATGGTCCCAATCATAATAGTTTCAAAACTTTCTTTTGGAATGGGACAAACTATTTCTCCAACCTTTATGCTCTCAATATTTTCAATGGAGTTCAGGCAATAGCTTTTAGCAACCTTCTTGGGGAAATAAACAGTATGCTCTTTGTCATTAATATTAAAATTTATTTTTCCTTGATTACAATTGATGACAGCACCTGCAGTATTAAGAAAAGGACTCCCAAGAATAATGGACATATTATCATCTTCAGGCATTTCAAGCACAACAAAATCAGTTAAAACCAAGAAATTATGAGCCACTTGAACAAGAACATCCTCACATATACCAACAGGAATAGTAGTTGACTTATCAGCCATTTGCAAAGATATATCAGTTGGTACCAACTTTTTTAGATGGAGTCTCTTGTTGAGAGAAAAAGGCATAACACTAACTCCAGCTCCCAAATCACATAAAGCAGTTCTAACATAATTATTCTTAATAGAGCAAGGAATATTTGGTATACCTGGATCACCAAGTTTCTTTGGAACCTTACCATTGAAGGAATAATTAGCAAGCAAAGTAGAAATCTCCTCATTAGGAATCTTCCTTTTATTAGAGACAATATCCTTCATATACTTTGAATAAGGAGGCAACTTAATAGCATCAGTCAAAGGAATTTGCAAAAATAAAGGTTTCGTCCACTCACAAAACTTGTTGTAGTGTTCTTCCTCCTTTGACTTGTGTTTCTTATTGGGAAAAGGCATAGGTTTCTGCATCCAAGGTTCTCTCTCTTTACCATGTTTATTAGCTATAAAATCTTCCTTAGTGTACCTAGTATTCTTGGTGTGCTTCTCAGCATCAGAGACAGATATACTATTAGGATCTACAGCGGGTTCAAGTGGTTCCTCAACTATTTTGTGTTTCTTTTTCTTTCTCTTACGAGGACTACCACTACTTTCACCTTATTGAGAAACCTGCTCAATTATTTTAGGGTGTCCTTCAGGATATAAAGGATCTTGAGTATCTATACCACTCCTAGTTCTAATTCCATAAGCATGTTTATCTCCTGAGCCATTAACTAGCATATCCTTATGTACCTTAGCAAGTTGATCAATTTGAGTTTGAACCATGTGAAAGTGTTTACAAAGCACTTTAATATCATTAGTAGTTCTTTCCACAATATCTTTCAACTCATTAATAGATCTAGAGTTTTCCAATAAATGATTCTGAACTTGTTTATTAAAATTACCTTGTTTAATAATAAATGTGTCAAGTTCATCTAAGCATTAATCAGGAGGCTTTCCATACGGAATATTACCTTCATCAAAGTGGAGAGAGTGTACCTCAATAGTAGATGAGTGGGGAATTCACTTACATAATTCTTCTATAGGAGGTAGATTCTTCACATCTTCAGCTCTAATACCTTTCTCCTTTAGACACTTCTTAGCTTCCTTCATCACTTCATCATTTAATGCAATAACTCCTCTCTTCTTTGGTGTTGGTATTGGAATTGGTTCAGGCACAACTGGTTCAGGAGTAATAGGCTCAGTTGTATTTAGCTCAGTTGAAGTCCAATCATCATAATTATTGCTTATTTTAGCCATTATATCTTCAGCATCTGTAGGAGTTCTTTTCCTGAAAACACAATCAACAAAGCTATCTAGTTATGTCCTAGAATCATTAGTTAGTCCATTATAGTAAATATCAAGAAGCTCATTTTTAGGTAATGGACATCCAGGATGTGCATGAATCAAGGCACAGAACCGTGTCCATGACTCAGACAATTTCTCTTCTTCTCTGTTTAAAATCAAAAAGTTTCCGCAAAGCAGCATGTCCATCACTGGGAGGAAAATATTTCTGGAAGAAAGAAGCAATCGAACAATCAGGACTATCAATGGATCCAGGAGGTAATCTATTAAACCAAGCCCTAGCTTCTCCTTTTAGTGAAAAAGGGAAGATCTTTGTAACAAAGTACTTGCACATATTAAAATCATCAGAGAATAAAGCACTCATAGTGGAAAGCTCATTCATATGAGCCACATCGCTCTCATTTTCAGTCCCACAAAAAGGTTCTTTCTCAACAATGTCTAAATAGGATAAAGCAAGAGAGAAATCATAATCTTTATCTTTAATATCTATGGGAGAAGTGGCAAACTTAGGATCAGAGGATAGTTTAGGAATAATGGTACGTCTCTCAAGGAGAGTCTTAATAGCACTAGCACCATGTGTGTTTTGGCACTCTTCAATAAATTCATCAGTAAAATCAATGTAACCATCATTAATATCGTATATCTCTCTAGACTCAGGTGAGCTAACATGTGTAATAGTGTCTTCACTAGGAGTTTCAGTATTTCCTAGACTAGCCATAGTAGCATATAGGAAAGGACCTAATGAACCACTTGCATCAAGCACAGTAGAAGTAACATCATGAGTATCAAAAGTAGTTTCAGATTCAGTAGTAGTAGTAGTGTGTGTAGCATGAGTATGTGGTGGTGGTGTAACAAGGTTACTTATAACAGACAGTTAATCAAGAGTAGCAGAGGTGTTTAGGACTGTACCTCTTCTTGTAGTGGATGGTAAAATAGGAAACTTTCCATCATGAGACTTCCCCATGATGAAAGGAATAGTAGTGAACAATAATAGATCAAAGTGAACTTACAAATAAAGCTATGCTCCCCGGAAACGGTGCCAGAAAATAGTCTTGATGACCCACAAGTATAGGGGATCGCAACAGTCTTCGAGGTTAGTACTATCCAATTTAATGATTCGACACAAGGGGAGCCAAAGAATACTTGCAAGCCTTAACAACTGAGTTGTCAATTGAGCTGCACCTAGAAATAGTTCTTGCTCACATAAGTTTATCAGTAGCAACATTTTGGTAGTAGTAACAACAAAGTAACAGCAGTAGTAAAACGAGAGAAATAGTAACAGTAGTAGCAAACAGTAGGATATGAGCATGGTAGGCATAGGGATGGATGGACGGGCGTTGCATGTACAAGTCTAAACATGTAACTTTAAGATCTAGGGCAATTGCAGATAAATAAGAATAAGCACCCAAGTACTAAACAATCATAGGCATGTGCTCCATATATAGTCATGCATGCTCGCAATGAGAACTTGCACAACATCTTTTGTCCTGCCAGCCCATTGCAGTGGGGCCTCAAGGGAACTACTGGCAATTAAGGTGCTCTTTTAATAGAGCACCGGAGCAAAGAATTAACACTCCGTGAACACACGTGATCCTCACATCACAACCATCCCCTTCGGTTGTCCTAATTTCTGTCACTTCGTGGCCTTTGGATCCAGACAATGATATGTGTACACAACTTGCAGATAAGATCACAAACAATACTATCATAATGATTTAATAATTAGTTCAGATCTGAGATTATGGCACTTGGGCCCTAGTGACAAGCATTAAGCATAACAAGTTGCAACAAATCAAATAGCACTAATAGAGATACTAGGTACCATGCCCTAACAATCTTATTCGATTACATGATAGAACTCATCCAATCCCTACCATGCCCATAGCCTACAGCGGGGGATTACTCACTCATGGATGAGGAAAACATGGATGGTTGATGGAGAGGAGTTGGTGATGACGATGGCGATGATTCTCTCCAAATTCCCCGTCCCGGCAGGGTGCTAGAACGGAGTTTCTGGATCCGAATTGCGGTTTCTGGTGGTGGCGGCGCAGCGGAACTCTTTCTGGAAAAGTGTCAAACCCGCCTTGGTTTTTAGGTCAAGATGCATCTTATAGGCGAAGAGGGAGGCTGAGTTGGTGCCTAGGGTGGCCACACCCCCTCCAGGCACGGCTAAACTTGGCCCGCGTGGCTGGGCGGTGTGGGACCCCTAGGGCCCCACTCCGCCTCGTCTTCTGGCTCCGTGAGTCTTCTGGTGAAATAGGATTTTTGGCATATTTTTCGGGATTTTTCCTGATAGTTTATTTTCTGCACAAAAACTAGACACCAAGGTAATTCTGCTGAAAACAGCGTCAGTCCGTGTTAGTTGTATCCAAATCACACAAGTTTAGAGGGGAAACAATAGCAGAAGTGTTCGGGAAAGTAGATATGTTTTGGAAGTATCAGACTAGAAACGCTAATTGGAGATGTAGAGATGGAATTGCAGTTCTTACCTTTCAGGGAGGATGTATGACACATTCAATGGGCTCTAGAGCACCAAAGCTTTGCACCCCATGTCCTCTTCCCCTGTTTTGTGCTCCTCTATGTCCTCCAGCCTTGAAGGGTCCATCTCCTCGCTCTCCATCCGGGAATGACCCATCTCCGTGTTCTCCGGCATGCAGGATCCATTTCTATGCGGGATCCAGATCAAAGCTACTCTCATTGCACGACAAACCTAGCGCTCACCTAACGATTTTCGTTCCCAGACGCGCCTGGGAGGGGACGGAGGCAATGAGACAGGGCAAGGCAGGGTGGGTAGGGAGGGTAGGGGATGACGGGAGGACGATAGACCAGCGGGAGGATGAGAGTGTTGCACGACGGGACAGAGTGGCGGCATGCAAGACTAGAGCAGTGGAGAGGAGCTGCGAGCGATAGAATATGGAACATCACACAATAATGGGGAGCACTAATCCTCGAACCTGGGATGCGCGCCGTCGACGGTCGAGGTTGCGGGGCCTGCCAGTCAGTAAAACACCACGTCCTCTTCCCATATTTCTAATCGTGTTTCTGAAGGGAATATGCCCGAGAGGCAATAATAAAGTGGTTATTATCGTATTCCTTATTTATGATAAATGTTTATTTTACATGCTATAATTGTATTAATATGGAAACATTAATACATGTGTGTTTAATAAACAAAAGGAAGTTCCTAGTTATGCCTCTCTTATAAACTAGCTCGTTGATTAACAAGATGATCAAAGGTTTCCTGATCATGGACATTGGATGTTGTTAATAACGAGATCACAACATTAGCGTAATGATGTGATGAACATTCATCCAAAGTATAGCATTACGATCAAATTCATTGAGTTTATATTGCTATAACAACTTACAAAGTGATCCTAATCCTTAGACCATGAGATCATGTCAATCACTAACACCGGAAGAGTTTCTTGATGACATCAAACGTCACACTGTAACTAGGTGATTATAAAGATGGCTTCAGAACTACTAAAGTGTTATGTTGAGGCTCATGGATCGAGAGTGGAATCTGTTCATCTCGATGACGGATATATATACTCTGGTCCCTCTCGGTGATATCACATTGGTTAGCTTGCAAGCAAGTGATTTGATCACTAGAATGTTATATCACGGGAACAAGAAAAGAGTACATGTCGGTAACGAGATTAAACTAGGTATGGAGATACCGATGATCGAATCTCGGACATGTAATATATCGTGAAACAAAGGGATTAAGATACTAGCGTAAAAGGTTCCAACGATCATAGGAAATTCATCGTTGAATGTGTGGGAGTTAGTATGGATCTCTAGGTCCCGCTTCTGATTATTGATCAGAGAAGGGTCTCGATCATGTCCGCATTATTCGTGAACCATAGGGTGGCACACTTAAGGGACACTGACATCCAATTGGAGCAAAAGTTTCATGCCGGAAAGAATAACAAGCGCAGGAATTTATTTCACTAGATACCGAAACGGGTTTTCGGGTGAAATTGCAGAAAGTGTTTCTTCATGTGAAATGAAATAATAGCAAGGGGTTATATGTGAATGTTTGTCATTAAAGTAATTGAAAAAATTCTGAATAAATAAAAGGAGTTTTATGTAATGAGAATTTGCATAAAATTTGGTGTAAATTTAATGGGAATTTGAGTGGGTTTTTGAGTGGAGGAAATTGAAAGGCATTTGAGTGAGTGGAGTGGCCATCCACAGGAATGTGGAAGAGGTGGGGGCATCCCCCATGGCTGGGCGCCATGCCCCTTGGGTGCCCCCCTCTCCCCTATAAAAGGCCCCCCTCTCATCCTCTCAAAGCACACCTTGTGAAGGATCTCTCTCCCCCTCTAGAATTTATCCCCATGGTCTCGAACTAGCGAGATACATGTTCCCGATGGATATTCGGCAAAAAAGAGTTGTGCTTTCCCTACATCGCTGGAGCGAGGAGGTGGAGGTTGCTCGGTGTCTTGTACGTGTGTGCGAGCACGGATGCGCTGCTGTTATGCGGCTATAGGACTTCCTCTTGATCTTGCGATCGGCAAGAGATCGTCTACATCAACCACGAGTTTGGAATCGTTAAGCTTTGTCGGTCTTCAAGGGTATGTTCTCTATGGATATACATCCGCCCTTTGCTTGTATCTAGTAGATATATCTTGGTACATAGTTGTTCCCATCGTAGGAATTTTTTTGTTTTCTATGCTGCAAACCCTACAGTGGTATCAGAGTCGGATCTATGCGTAGATGCTTTGCACGGGTAGTACACATATGAGTATGTGGGCAATGATGATCATTTTATTGCTTCTTAGTTGTACTTTGGATATTGGTGGCATAGTGGGATGAAGTGGCCCAGACAAACTGTACATGTGCTCGCACATGAGACCTGTTCCACGCTTGACATGCAACTAGTTTTGCATAAGTGGCTAGCGGGTGTCTATCTCTCCTACTATAGTCAATATCTAATTTGCAATGATTTGTCAACAATTTGGTTATCCTCGTTGTGGTTCATGTTTGTAGGTAAGAAAGGTTCTATCTTCGAAAGACCTAAGCCACGTAAAACTTGGAATGGATAAATTAGAGGCGTCTAGTTTAGATTGTTGCTGGGCTAGTGTTATGATATGGTGATGTTGTAAGTAGAAGTATAATATGATACTCTTACAACATACATAACGTGTAGGTTCCATAGACCTTGGCCTTACACATAAAGGTATGATAGTGATCATACCATGGTGCACATGAAGAGATCATATGCGGGAACCATATCATTTCACTTACAAACATGAGATGTTTCTAATGATGAGATTCATGATCATGATGGCAAGGCAGATCTCCTATGGAAATCCTTTAAAGATAGATTGGGTACTTCTGATAAGCCTGAAATGCACTTCAGTCTTAATGACTTGGCTAGGGAATTCTTAAAGCAAGAGGAAAAGGATGCTTTGGAGAAACCTTTCTCTGATGAGGAGATTGAAGATGTAATTAAAGAACTTCCAAATGATAAATCCCATGGCCCTGATGGTTTTAATAATGAATTCATGAAACAATGTTTGCCTATTATTAAGGATGATGTGAAACAACTCCTTGTGGATTTTAATGAGGGGCAAACTTCCTTGGAAAGCATTAATGCCTCTTTTATCACCCTCATTCCAAAAACTGAAGCTCCTCTGACACCTGCTGATTTTAGGCCTATTTCTCTGCTAAACAGTGTCTTCAAGGTTATAACCAAAGTTCTGGCTAATAGACTGCAGAAGTTCATCCTTAAACTTGTACAAAAGAATCAATATGGTTTCCTCAAACAAAGGTATATTCAAGATTGTTTAGGTTGGGCATTTGAATTCCTTGACCAATGCCACAAGTCCAAAGAAGAAATTTTAATTCTTAAGCATGACTTTGAAAAGGCTTTTGATAGAATTGAGCACTCTGCAATTATCAGTATCCTCAAAGCCAAAGGTTTTGGTGATAAATGGATTTCTTGGATTCAGTTAATCTTTGGTTCAGCTTCCTCCTCTGTTCTATTAAATGGAGTGCCTGGGAAGAAATTTTATTGCATAAGAGGTGTAAGACAAGGTGATCCTTTATCTCCTCTCCTGTTTGTCTTGGCTGCTGATCTTCTCCAAAGCATCCTCAATAAAGAAATGAATCTTGGTCTTCTTTCCCTTCCCATTGAAGGTGTGTTCTGTCCTGATTTCCCTGTGGTGCAGTATGCCGATGACACTTTATTAATCCTTAAGGCTGACTCTGAGCAACTATTGTGCCTCAAGGCTCTTCTTCATACTTTTGCACTCTCCACTAGACTCAAAGTTAATTATTCTAAATCTAGTATGATGCCAATTAACATGGACTCTATGAGGCTTGAGAACTTTGCCAATACTCTTTCTTGCCTCCCTCGCTCATTGCCATTCACCTACCTTGGTCTGCCTTTAAGCATTAATAAGCCTGCAGTGGAACATTTCCTGCCTATTGTTTAGAGAGTTGAGAAAAGGTTGTGTGGGATTGCTGATTTTCTTAATTATGGGGGGAAACTACAGTTAGTTAAATCTGTTTTATCTTCCCTTCCCATATATTACATGAGTTGTTTTGATATTCCTGTCACTATTAAAGATCAGTTGATTAAGTATATGAGACAATGCCTGTGGATAAAGAAAACATCTGATGTTCAAGCTAGGGGTCAAGCTCTTGTTGCATGGAAGAAAGTTTGTCGACCCAAGAATCATGGGGGATTGGGGGTTCTTGACCTTAATGTTCAAAACTCTGCACTTCTTTTGAAGAATTTGGATAAATTTTACAATCACAAGGATATCCCATGGGTTCACCTTATCTGGAACACTTATTACTGCAATGGTAAACTTCCTGGAAGAAGTCTGGAGGGATCCTTTTGGTGGAAAGCTCATCTGAAATTGGTTGACATATTTAAAGGAATTGCAAAGTGCTCGGTGGGCGATGGAAAATCCACCCTTCTCTGGTCTGATATGTGGAATGATGGTTGTCTGCAGCATAAGCTTCCTCATCTCCTTTCCTATGCAAAAATCCCACACATCTCTGTCAATGAGTTTCTGCAGATAGATAATATTCAAGATCATTTTTTTCTCCCTCTGTCACAGCAAGCTTACCAGGAATATCAAAACCTTGAGCAAATTCTTAGTATTGGCAGGCAGGGGGAAGCTGACCACTGGAGTTACATTTGGGGCAGTAATTTTTCAGTCCAAAAGGCTTATTATTATTTATCTGGTTACCAACCTGTACAGCCACATTTCTCCTGGTTGTGGAAGTCCTCTTGTCAACAAAAGCACAAATTCTTGTTCTGGCTCTTGCTTCTTGATAGGCTAAACACAAGAAACCTTCTGAAAAGGAAATGTTTTACTCTGGTTTCTTATGAATGTGTGTTTCATGGCTGCATCAGTGAAGAAACCATACTACACATATTTTGGGACTGTCCTTTTGCAAGAGCTTGCTGGGCTGAAATCTCACATGTCTAAGTGGCTGATCAAAGTCTTTTTGAAGCTTTAGCCAGTATTAAAAAAGATCTTAAAGTCCCTTTTGCAATGTAAATTATTATGTTAGGAGCTTGGGGCATATGGATGTGCAGAAACAATGAAATCTTCAACAACAAGCATGCTTCGCTTGAGGAATGGAGGGCTATTGTCGCCCAGGAATTAAGATGGGTCCTCTATAGAATTAAGAAAAAGAATTATCAGGGCCTCAAAGATTGGATTGAGAATAATTTAGACAGAAGATAGCTGCTTAGAATGTTATCCCTCTTTTGAGGTGGCCTGAACTTGTAAATACTTTTTTGTAACTCTCTATGATATATAAAAATTGCAGTGGGGTGCTTTACCCTACTGTTTTACCCTCAAAAAATATTGCTTGTTTGGCGTTTTATTAGCATAATAAGATGATCCCTCATTTAGATATCAATATAAAAATGTGTTCTTCCTTAAGTATGCACCGAAAATGTTTCGTCACTTCAAGACATCACGTGATGATCAGGTGTACTTGAATCCACGAGCATATCTCGGGTGTAAGACAGTTACACACGCGAATACTAAGGTTCTTACTTGTCGAGCCTAGCATGTACATACAAGGCCTCGGAACACGGACCGAAAGTTTAAGCATGAGTCATATGTTAGATATGATGCCCATTTGATGCTCGCCTTTGAAGCTACACCGACTCACGTGATGATCGGACTTGGTGTAGTGGATTTGGTTCATGTAATCACCAAAAAGGCACGAGGGATGTCGTTTTTGAGTAGGATTTCATTTCTAATTTGGATTAATAGAACTCAATTTATCATAAATTAAATCAAAGTGAATTTGCATAATTTGTTGTAGTCATTGGCATTCATTCACCAACTTATGCTTAGTTGCAATTGATATAATAGAACTATAGAATTCTGGATATTTACTTTACGAACTGGTATCGTATTGTGTTGAGTGTCAATCAAATTTTAAAGTCCTATTGCAAACATTCAGCAAACTCTGTTTACTCCGTGAAGTTTAATAATTAGTATTAAATCGAGAGTAACAATTCTAGTGTTAGTATCTTAAGTATCATGTTTGCCTCCATGATTCTTGATTGTTTTAATATCAAGTTTATCTAGGAGCTGAAAGAATTGTTTCAGAAACCATCATGTGTGACAGATATAATGATATCTGAGACAATGTTTTGGTTGCAATATGATAGAGTATAATATATGTTCTCATATTGGATGAGAATTTGCGAAGGTTGGAGATGCTAGACATCCTAATCATCCAAAAAGGGTTTTGGAAAGTAATGTTATACTCATGATTCGCCTTTATAAGATATAGTAGCTTGATCATGAAAGTCGTCATGATAAGGATGAATAGAATATGTATGTGAAGTGTTTACTACACTAAAATATTACTAAAGAATGGATTTTGAAAGAATGCCGATCATTTTGATGATGGTGATCTACTTCAAAGTGCAAGTCCAAAGGTATTATTATTTGAATATACACTCTTTGGACTATGTGTCATGTATATGGCGCCACTTTTGATGTTGATAGATTCTTTTAAAAGGAAAAGGAAATGCTGAAAGAGAATCTATAAAATATATTTGGCAGAAAAGAAAATATTGGAAATATCCAATTTAGGTATATGGATGATATACATGTTATGGTTGTATTCTTTGCTTGTTAAACAATGTGGTTCTTGGGTATTGGATACCGAATTGGTTGGTATGAAATTTCATACGGAACGACGCAATTCATAAACCACAATGGCCTAAATAACTAGCAAGAGAATATGTGATGATATTCATAGAAAACAAACCGTTGTTTGTATTTCTCGTTGACATCAAAGCTTGACTTCAAGATTTGTTTTAATAATTGTTATTTAAATCAGGTATTATGAGAACAAAGGTTGTTCAAATAATTACCATATTCCATATAAAATGGATGATTTACAAATCTAGTTGGAGAAATCACATCCATAAAAACTAATGCTAAAATGACGCAAGACAAATGATTGAAAGATCACTTACGAAGTGACATTGCCGTTTAAATTATATTGGAAAGAAAACATGATGAATCTCCATTTTCATGGATTTTTGGAGTCTTTGATTTGATCAAGTGACGCTTGTGAGACTTTCCTCGGGATAATTAAAACTTCGTTCAAAGGCCAAATAAGAACGATCGACTAAATTATTGGAATTTATACATATCAATGTATGTAGTCCATTATGTGTAGTTGTAAGCGATGGACTTAAACTTCATATGCTTTCTCCGGAAATTTGAGTAAATGTTCACTTAATGATAAAGAAGTATGAAATATTTGAAAACGTTCAAAGACTTTCAAGATGAAGTGGAAAATCATTGTAACAAGAAAATAAATGATTTATGATTTTATCATAAAGGGATTTATTTGAGTTACAAGTGTAACAAGAAAATAAATGAATTATTGTCACATCCCAAGATTTTCCAAATCTTGTAATGTGAAAAATAAATGAATAAAATAAAACTTTGTTTGATTTTCAGAGTGAAAAGAAACTTTTTGAATCCAATTGGAAATCTTCAAACCAATTTGGATCAAATAAAATCCTAAAGAGATTTAAAAATGAAAACATTTGATAAAGGAAAATAAAAATATTTGTAATTACTATTTTGGATCTTTTAATAAAAGGATTTGGTTTTCAAAAGAAATAGAAGTTTTATAAATAAGGATTATCTTATAGAGCCAAATTAAACCTTGGCCAAGCTTTTGAAATAAAACATTTTGTTTTGATAAAAATTAATAAAGGTTTATTTAAAATAAATTAATAAGTATTTAATATCCAAGTTTTCTTAATAAAGGTTTTACTAGTTCCAAAAAATCAAAACTTATTTATTTAAAATAAGATTTTCCAAGTATTTTATATTCCCAAATAAGACCTACTGATTTGGTTTTGAAAATATTTGGATTTCAAATGGAGTTGTTAAATAAATTAAAACCTATTTGATTTATTAACTAGTGTCCATTTTATTTAATTATTAATGGACCCTAAAATAAAATTATTATTTTGGTTTTGGAATTTTGGTTTATGTTACTGAACAGAACCAAATTCAAAGTTACAAAGTTTGGTGATTGTTTGAACCAATTTGAATGCTTGAGTGTTGTTTGAATTTCAAAACAGAAATTAGTTTTGGAAAAGGAAAAACAATTTGGAAAAAAAAAATAAGGATCTGGACTCAGCCCAACTAACCAAGCCCAGGAAGCCCAAACAACCAGCCCAGTTCACTCATCCTCAGAAAAACGCTTCGCACCCGCTCCCTGACTCGCAGAGTGACTGACTTGTGGACCCCAACCCTCTCTCTCGCTCCACTGACGAAACGGCCCCACACCCGAGCCTTCTTCCTCACCCGCACGACCCCTTCTCCCCCAAACCTCGCTGCCGTTCTCTGTCATTCAATCCGCGCGTAAATTCACAAGTAATGGCCGCGTTAATCTCGCCCTGACCACACGTACATAAGCGCCTCTCCTCCCTCTGTCATTCCCCGCAAACGCCAACTCCACATCGCCACCAGGCTGCTCGGAATCATCTCCAAACCGCCGCTGCTCCGACGAGCTTCCTCCTCCAATTCTGGCCAAGCCTCGCCACCGCCTGCCTCCCCTAGCACACGAGCACGCTCACCACTCCCAGACGCTCCTCCCAGTACCCTCCGTTCAACTGCGGGCGCCCCAGAACGCCGTCTTCGACAAGCTCCGAGCGCCGCCGCGTATGTCTTCTACTCCGACGAGTTTCCCAGGTAGAATCCGACCGCCCCTCTTCTTCTCGATCATGCCAGCATCATCGCCTTGGTCTTGCGCACCTAATCATGCCCTCTGCTTGCCTTTTCGTGATCGACAGCGTCGCCTTCGACCGCGAAAGGAACCACCCGTCGCCAGACCCTACTCCGGCGAGGAATTCCTCATGTCCTCGTGCGCCCCTTGCCCAGACAACTCCGAGTTGAGCTTCGGCGTCGCCCTACGATCATTGTAAGCATCTCCTCACCTTCCCTTGCTTCATGTTTCGCCAGCGCCGCCACCATCTGACCGCACCGCCGCTCGCCTTTGACCTTGCGCCGCCAGTTCTTGGCCAGGCATTAGCAGCCGTTCGATTTAGATCGGAGAGACACGATTAGATCACTTATCAGCGAAAGGGTATGCAGCCAGTGCCATGCGATGCAACTTGATCTAACGTCATGTATCTGTCGATCCACACGAACCGGTACCGTCCAATAAGAAAGCGACGCGTGGCCAGACTTTGATTAGAACTGAATTTGAAATCTGTTTAGAATGTGATTTCGAAAACACTATAACTTTTGATACACACGTCCAAAATTTACAAACTTTATATCGTTGGAATCAGTGGAACAAACCCTAGCCAACTATTGAATTTGTTTCGCAAATAGTATCTGATAGATTGCTTGAATTTGTAGAAACTTTTGTATGCTTGTTTAGATTAGAAAAATGATTCAAAAATGTTTTTTAGTTTGAAACTTTGGCAAATTAGTTTGTGGTTAACTTACTGACCCTAGGAACCAATCCATGGTTTTGAAAATGGATTTGGAAAAGTTTAGGATGGATTAATTGGTTTAGCCCTTTTTCTAGCCAAATAAAAATAATGGTTTTGTTATGAAAATGTTTTTGGAGTAAAATCTTTGGGAAAATGTTTTGGATCAAACCTACTGACCCTAAACACCAAGTTTTGAGAGACAACAACTTATTTGGTGAACAACCTATAGTTGTTGCTTTGATAAAAATATTTTCCACCACATAAAATTATGATTGGATTTAAAAATGGTTTATGGACAAAACCCTTTTGCAAATGACTTTGCCACTTTGGAAAATGACCACCTTGAACCTTGAAAAGTTTAGAAACCTAGTGGAGACCATCTTTGCAAATAGAACCACCTCTTGCATGCCTACATGCATGACTTAGATCCCATTGTTTTGTGTGTGTGAAGTGTTTGATTGATTATTGGTTTGGAATGCTAGTTGATATTGTGTTTGCTTGATTGATTGTAGTGAAGTTAGCAAAGTGTGAGACTAGCAAGATCAAGGAGTGAACCATCATTCCCTACCAAAAGGCAAGTGACACTATCATCTAAATTCATACTATTTTCATTATACTTAGTGGATTTTGAAAACATGCATGAAAAGAATTTCTATACTTATGCTATGCTAAATCCTAATAGGATTCCCTATAAATTCCTTAGTGAAAACAATGTAGTTGTTACATGCTTAGCCAAGCTATATTTTGAAAAGAGATACATGTTGAGATTTTATGAAGTTGAGAAAAGGACTTGTGTTTTTATATAATAAAACAAGGACTCAATGAACCACCTGGGTGGCCAATGATACTTTGAGTATTGGAGAAGGTGGCAACAAAAGGAACCATGTCTATGGCAATCTCTTTGTGTTGTGCTCCAAAGGAAACCACCCAGGAAACTTAGAGATTGAACATGTTTCTCCAATTGTGGCTTTCGTGTGCAACCACATGCTATTATGGCTCTGGCTTAGTCAACTACATTGGGAAGACCCATGCATTGTCTTCAGGCTACTGGACATGAGGACCTGGAATCCTACATGCGTACTTGAATACAAGCTAGCAATGGTGTATGGGAGGACCCTTTGGAAAGACTTCGTCACATTCTCAATCTGCCGGTACTCCATCTTGGTGAGCACTAATCCAGTGGCCACTGGTGGCAAAAGGATGGGATTGTGACATGTGGGTAAAGTGTACTACTTCTGCAGAAGATAATAAAATCTAAGTACTTAGCCGTGTCCCCGGTTATGGACAATACCGAGCAACTAAAGTTTGAAGCTATGGGAGATCTCGACATTCTAATTTCTAAAATAAAACTTTTAAAGGCTTGATGCACTTGGGGGTACCAAGGAGCTCAAGAGACTTTGATAAAACTTGATGTACTTGGGGATACCAAGGAACTCAAGAGATTTTGATGAAATCATGAACACTTGGGGTTACCAAGGAACTCATGAGATTTTGATAAAACTTGATGCACTTGAGTTTCTACCAAGGAGCTCAAGGAATTTTGACAAGGACTTGAACACTTGAGTTTCTACCAAGGAGTTCAAGGGATTTTTGAAAAGGAGATTTGACAAAGGACCAAAACCATTTTGAAAAGATAGGATAAATTTTGCTTTATGCAAAAGAGCCTAAAACTCTACTTAGCCAAATATGCATGTAATGATAGGATCCACTTATATTCTACATAGTAGTGAAACTTGCCAATACAATTCAAATGTATTGACCCTTGTGGCTGTAACTTATAATGTTGGAGGTTTGATTGATTTTAGTGAAGATTGATTGATTAGGATTACAAAGTCTACAACCAACATCTGCCTGTGGCACTTTGAAGATGAAGGACCCCATGCTTATAGTTATTCCGCTTCAATGTAATGTAATAGCCAAATGAGCTATGAAAGATGTAGTAAAATTATGTTATTCCTGGTTATAAAGTTATATTATGACCTTTGTTTCTTGGTATTACATCTTAACTGTGGATGCTAGCTATTGATCCAGGGACTAGCATTGTAAACACAGGGGACTCCACCTTATATTGTGTAAAGGTTGGGACACTCCCTCTACAGATGGTATCAGAGCATTGTGTTGCCTGTAGGATTTGTAAACCTAGGATTGGACAAAAACCCTTAGAAAAATAGGAGTTGTACTTGTTTCAAAAACTTATTTACAAACAATATTGTAAACTCTTTCCTCAACCATTTTGGTTTCAACTCTACATCTCTTCTACTTCAACTTGATGGAAAAACCTACCCCATGGCCAAGGACTACACCATGTGCAAAGGACTTCTTCAACATCTTCAACTCTAATGACTTCAACATCTTCAACTCTAATGACTTCAACATCTTCAGCATATTCACCAAGTACTTACAACTTGGATACCACTAAGGACCACAAGTGAGACAAGGAAATCTTGCTCCAGATTTGGAGACTGAGGGAATGCAAAATAAGAAGGAGTTCACTACACTTGAAGTGTTGTAACCAAGAGTTTTTCTCAAGGAAACCATGATCTCATACAAGAAGAATCATGAAGGAAGGAAATATCACAAGTGAACCATATAGATGGATCACCATATTTTAATTAAGTCAAACCCACCAACTTATGTGGTGTAACAAAAAAATATTTTGTTGCCTAAGTATGTGCTTGAACTTTGTGTTGAGTGAAATGTTTGGTTTGTGATTGCATGCACATTGCTTGTGTGAATTGTGATGTGTGTGATTAGAATTGATTCCTTAGAAATATCTTGCCTATTCTAATCTCCATTCAACCCAAACAGATGGCTACTCTAAGAGACTCCAACATCAAGGTTGATGACACCAACACCAACCAAGAAGACAGCATGAAAGAGCTCATAGCAACCCAGAACCAGTTGAACCAAGTGATAGCTCAATTCATAGCCAAAACTAGTGGAGAAGATCCAGCACTGCAAGGATTTTTGGAAACTCAAGGCCAATTAATGCTTAAGGTGACTGATCAAATGATCAATATGGAAGAAAGCTATTCCAAAAGAGTCTTTGACAACAAGGATGACAGCAATATTATTCTAGATGGAGCCCCAGCTTGCATTATTTGTGGAGACAAGGATCATACTTCCAAGGAGCATGGAGATCAATGCCCCAACTATGAAGAGAGACATCCTGTTGGACAATGTCCCACCTCTCAAGCTACTTGCTACCTATGTGAAGGAAACAACCATGTTTCTATCCAATGCCCCATCTATTCCATTGTGGAACAAAGGAAACAAGGTGGATCCAAGTCTACCCAGAAGGTTGATGACAAAGGAAAAGGACCACTTATACCTCCAAACAAAACAACCCAATTCAAAGGATCAAAGAAACCCAAGAAGCAAAAGAAGGACAAAAGCCATGTGCAATGTCATAAATGCAAGGAAATGGGACACTATTATAGTGAATGCCCAGAGAACCAGAAGAATAAGGAGATTGGCCAAGTGGTGTGCAAAAAACTGCAAAGAGCTAGGGCACTATGTAGCAACTTGTCCACAAGAGCTACGTAAAGAACTCAAAGATATCAACTGTTTCAATTGCAAGAACCCAGGACATTATGCAAGCAACTGTCCAGAAAAGATGAAGAACAAGTTGAACAAGCCTATGGAGAAACTCAACCTTGGCCCACGAGTCAAGTATGGAAACAAAGGACACAATGCAAATGTTTGCATAGAGAAGTTTCCCAGGATCCCAAGAAGGCCAATATGTAATTTTGTTTGAAATTATTTTAAGGGTGGTAGTACCCTAGTTGTTTTGAGCCTACTTGTAACCCTAGCCTTCCCAAATCTCGGGACGAGATTTATTTTAAGGGTGGTAGCCTGTCACATCCCAAGATTTTCCAAATCTTGTAATGTGAAAAATAAATGAATAAAATAAAACTTTGCTTGATTTTCAGAGTGAAAAGAAACTTTTTGAATCCAATTGGAAATCTTCAAACCAATTTGGATCAAATAAAATCCTAAAGAGATTTAAAAAAGAAAACATTTGATAAAGGAAAATAAAAATATTTGTAATTACTATTTTGGATCTTTTAATAAAAGGATTTGGTTTTCAAAAGAAATAGAAGTTTTATAAATAAGGATTATCTTATAGAGCCAAATTAAACCTTGGCCAAGCTTTTGAAATAAAACATTTTGTTTTGATAAAAATTAATAAAGGTTTATTTAAAATAAATTAATAAGGATTTAATATCCAAGTTTTATTAATAAAGGTTTTACTAGTTCCAAAACATCAAAACTTATTTATTTAAAATAAGATTTTCCAAGTATTTTATATTCCCAAATAAGACCTACTGATTTGGTTTTGAAAATATTTGGATTTCAAATGGAGTTTTTAAATCAATTAAAACCTATTTGATTTATTAACTAGTGTCCATTTTATTTAATTATTAATGGACCCTAAAATAAAATTATTATTTTGGTTTTGGAATTTTGGTTTATGTTACTGAACAGAACCAAATTCAGAGTTACAAAGTTTGGTGATTGTTTGAACCAATTTGAATGCTTGAGTGTTGTTTGAATTTCAAAATAGAAATTAGTTTTGGAAAAGGAAAAACAATTTGGAAGAAAAAAATAAGGATCTGGACTCAGCCCAACTAACCAAGCCCAGGAAGCCCAAACAACCAGCCCAGTTCACTCATCCGCAGAAAAACGCTTCGCACCCGCTCCCTGACCCGCAGAGTGACTGACTTGTGGACCCCAACCCTCTCTCTCGCTCCACTGACGAAACGGCCCCACACCCGAGCCTTCTTCCTCACCCGCGCGACCCCTTCTCCCCCAAACCTCGCTGCCATTCTCTGTCATTCAATCCGCGCATAAATTCATGAGTAATGGCCGCGTTAATCTCGCCCTGACCACACGTACATAAGCGCCTCTACTCCCTCTGTCATTCCCCGCAAACGCCAACTCCACATCGCCACCAGGCTGCTCGGAATCATCTCCAAACCGCCGCTGCTCCGACGAGCTTCCTCCTCCAATTCCGGCCAAGCCTCTCCACCGCCTGCCTCCCCGAGCACACGAGCACGCTCACCACTCCCAGACGCTCCTCCCAGTACCCTCCGTTCAACCGCGGGCGCCCCAGAACGCCGTCTTCGACAAGCTCCGAGCGCCGCCACGTCTGTCTTCTACTCCGGCGAGTTTCCCAGGTAGAATCCGACCGCCCCTCTTCTTCTCGATCATGCCAGCATCTTCGCCTTGGTCTTGCGCACCTAATCATGCCCTCTGCTTGCCTTCTCGTGATCGACAGCGTCGCCTTCGACCGCGAACGGAACCACCCGTCGCCAGACCCTACTCCGGCGAGGAATTCCTCCTATCCTCGTGCGCCCCTTGCCCAGACAACTCCGAGTTGAGCTTCGGCGTCGCCCTACGATCATTGTAAGCATATCCTCAACTTCCCTTGCTTCCTGTTTCGCCAGTGCCGCCACCATCTGACCGCACCGCCGCTCGCCGTTGACCTTGCGCCGCTAGTTCTTGGCCAGGCATTAGCAGCCGTTCGATTTAGATCGGAGAGACACGATTAGATCGCTTATCAGCGAAAGGGTACGTAGCCAGTGCCGTGCGATGCAACTTGATCCAACGGCCTGTATCTGTCGATCCACACGAACCGGTACCGTCCAATAAGAAAGCGACGCGTGGCCAGACTTTGATTAGAACTGAATTTGAAATCTGTTTAGAATGTGATTTTGAAAACACTATAACTTTTGATCCACACGTCCAAAATTTACAAACTTTATATCGTTGGAATCAGTGGAACAAACCCTAGCCAACTATGGAATTTGTTTAGCAAATAGTATCTGGTAGATTGCTTGAATTTTCAGAAACTTTTGTATGCTTGTTTAGATTAGAAAAATGATTCAAAAATGTTTTTTAGTTTGAAACTTTGGAAAATTAGTTTGTGGTGAACTTACTGACCCTAGGAACCAAACCGTGGTTTTGAAAATGGATTTGGAAAAGTTTAGGATGGATTAATTGGTTTAACCCTTTTTCTAGCCAAATAAAAATAATGGTTTTGTTATGAAAATGTTTTTGGAGTAAAAACTTTGGGAAAATGTTTTGGATCAAACCTACTGACCCTAAACACCAAGTTTTGAGAAACAACAACTTATTTGGTGAACAACCTATAGTTGTTTCTTTGATAAAAATATTTTCCACCACATAAAATGATGATTGGATTTAAAAATGGTTTATGGACAAAACCCTTTTGCAAATGACTTTGCCACTTTGGAAAATGACCACCTTGAACCTTGAAAAGTTTAGAAACCTAGTGGAGACTATCTTTTCAAATAGAACCACCTCTTGCATGCCTACATGCATGACTTAGATCCCATTGTTTTGTGTGTGTGAAGTGTTTGATTGATTATTGGTTTGGAATGCTAGTTGATATTGTGTTTGCTTGATTGATTGTAGTGAAGTTAGAAAAGTGTGAGACTAGCAAGATCAAGGAGTGAACCATCATTCCCTACCAAAAGGCAAGTGACACTATCATCTAAAGTCCTACTATTTTCATTATACTTAGTGGATTTTGAAAACATGCATGAAAAGAATTTCTATACTTATGATATGCTAAATCCTAATAGGATTCCCTATACATTCCTTAGTGAAAACAATGTAGTTGTTACATGCTTAGCCAAGCTATATTTTGAAAAGAGATACATGTTGAGATTTTATGAAGTTGAGAAAAGGATTTGTGTTTTTATATAATAAAACAAGGACTCAATGAACCACCTGGGTGGCCAAGGATACTTTGAGTATTGGAGAATGTGGCAACAAAAGGAACCATGTCTATGGCAATCTCTTTGTGTTGTGCTCCAAAGGAAACCACCCAGGAAACTTAGAGATTTAACATGTTTCTCCAATTGTGGCTTTCGTGTGCAACCACATGCTATTATGGGTCTGGCTTAGTCAACTACATTGGGAAGACCCATGCATTGTCTTCAGGCTACTGGACATGAGGACCTGGAATCCTACATGGGTACTTGAAGACAAGCTAGCAATGGTTAATGGGAGGACCCTTTGGAAAGACTTCGTCACATTCTCAATCTGTCGGTACTCCATCTTGGTGAGCACTAATCCAGTGGCCACTGGTGGCAAAAGGATGGGATTGTGACATGTGGGTAAAGTGTACTACTTCTGCAGAAGATAATAAAATCTAAGTACTTAGCCGTGTCCCCGGTTATGGACAATACTGAGCAACTAAAGTTTGAAGCTATGGGAGATCTCGACATTCTAATTTCTAAAAGAAAACTTTTAAAGGCTTGATGCACTTGGGGGTACCAAGGAGCTCAAGAGACTTTGATAAAACTTGATGTACTTGGGGATACCAAGGAACTCAAGAGATTTTGATGAAATCATGAACACTTGGGGTTACCAAGGAATTCATGAGATTTTGATAAAACTTGATGCACTTGAGTTTCTACCAAGGAGCTCAAGGAATTTTGACAAGGACTTGAACACTTGAGTTTCTACCAAGGAGTTCAAGGGATTTTTGAAAAGGAGATTTGACAAAGGACCAAAACCATTTTGAAAAGATAGGATAAATTTTGCTTTATGCAAAAGAGCCTAAAACTCTACTTAGCCAAATATGCATGTAATGATAGGATCCACTTATATTCTACATAGTAGTGAAACTTGCCAATACAATTCAAATGTATTGACCCTTGTGGCTGTAACTTATAATGTTGCAGGTTTGATTGATTTTAGTGAAGATTGATTGATTAGGATTACAAAGTCTACAACCAACATCTGCCTGTGGCACTTTGAAGATGAAGGACCCCATGCTTATAGTTATTCCGCTGCAATGTAATGTAATAGCCAAATGAGCTATGAAAGATGTAATAAAATTATGTTATTCCTGGTTATAAAGTTATATTATGACCTTTGTTTCTTGGTATTACATCTTAACTGTGGATGCTAGCTATTGATCCAGGGACTAGCATTGTAAACACAAGGGACTCCACCTTATATTGTGTAAAGGTTGGGACACTCCCTCTACAATTATGATTTTATCATAAAGGGATTTATTTGAGTTGCAAGTTTAGCAAAACACCTAGATTTACATCTCCCGGAACACCATAGGAGTATGGAGTGTTTGAGATTTGTCATGAAACCTTGTTTAACATGGTTGGATCAAAGGTGTTATTTATAAAACTACCATTATGTTTTAAAATATTAAAAGCTTTAGAGACTACCGCTTTTACACTGAAAAGAGCTCCATCTTGATCCGTTGAAATGACACCATGGAAGTTATGGTTTGGGGTAAAACCCAAATTGTCATTTCTTAAATTTTGGTATGCTAAGCATAAGTAAGATGTTTATAACCAAAGTCGGATGAGCATGTCTTTGTAGGTTATTTCGAATAACCATTGGATATTCCTCCATAACACCGAGGACAAAAGGGTTTGTCACTTGAAATGTGAAGTTTCTTGAAAAAGGAATTTTTCACAAAAGTTAAGTGGGAGGAAAATAAAACTTTGATAAGGTTAACGAACCTTAGCTAAATGTGTTGAGTTGCACAGCGCCAGAAAATGTTCCAGAGGTAGCCAGAATGCTCATGGCTCACGTGCCTCAATGGTTGTGGTCACGGAGGTCTAAGTTCCTATTGAACCAAGTAGGTCGGATAAACAATCAAATACTAAGATTTGAGAGTAAATCATTATTGTTTGACAATGATGAACCGAGTACATGAAAAGAAGCGATGATGGGCCCTAACTCCTTCAAATGGCTTGAAGCCATAAAATCCGTGATAGTTCCATACATGAGAAATCAAGTTTTGAACTTGGATGACCCTTCGAAAAGGTGTAAAAACCTATCGGTCGTATTTGGATCTATAAAGAAACAGACATGGATGTTTCACATCTATGAATAGTGGACATGTCGATAAAGTTTTTACGACAATGTTCAAGGAGTTGACTATGAGAAGATTTGATCTTTCATAGTGATATTTAGTCTGGACGGATTAAAGTAGCAACCACTACATATAATTTGGTATATGGGTAGATGAATAAACAAAACAAATTTCTTCTAATAGAATGGTTACCTAGAGACATGTACAAGACACGGTCCAAAGGGTTTTGTTAAATTCAAAGGATGCTAAAAAGGGCATGCAAACTTCAATGGTTGAAGTAAGCATCGCAGAGTTGAAATTTTCACCGTGATGAAAAAGGAGTTTTCATCTGGAGACAATGAAGATGATTGCATCTGCAAGAAATTAAGTGGGATCGCTAAGACATATTTCTAATACATTATGTGGATGACATCTTGTTGATTAGAAATGGTGTATATTTTATTAACAAAGGTTAAGAATTTCATTTCGATGAAAGACTTAGGCAAAACCCGAATATTTAGCATGAATGTCTATAGTGGATAGACTGTGACGCTAATATGGTTATGCCAAACGTACATATATGACATATTGAAGGATTTCAATATAGAAACAACAAGAAATAGTTCTTGTCGTATGGAAAGGAATTGAATCAAGATTCAAGTGTATCGACACTTGATAAGTGAAACAAGATTCAAGTGCTTTGACACTTGATGAGTGAAATCACAAGGATGTTTTGATCAATCATACCATGATATATACACATCCAGATATGTCCTATGCTCTAAGTGTTATGAGCATATACCAGAATGAATCATAAAATTATCATTGGATGATAGTGAGGATATTCTTATGATCTTTTGGAAGAACTAAGAATATATTTGTGTAGAGGTGACAAATAATTACAAATATTTCATTGTAAAGCGTTACATTGATACTAGTTTTGTCACGAGATACAAATTAAGTTTATCTCAATTTAAACTATGGGTGGCACGATGTAATGGAAAGGAGATTCGATGATGGATTTGGATGAATTCCAAAGTTAAGATATTGTGACGAATACTACAACAAAAGGCTAAGTATATGGCTGCTATAGTAGCAGCAAAGGAGGGCATGTGTGGTTCGGAATGGGCTAACACTAAAGATATATTGTACGACAATAGTATTGACATGATTTAACCCCAAGGAACTAAAGGTCTCACAAAAATACCAAATTTATACAATGCCATCTCATTGGAGAATGAGTGATGCGTGAAGACGCAAAGACATGCAAATACACACGGACCTGAAAGTGTCAGATCCGTAGATTATGTTAACCACTTGCAGTTGCGTACATGGAACACCAGAAAGCCATAGGTGTTCAATACGCAAATTTTCTAAACTAGATTATTGTCTCTAGTGCAAGTGGGAGACTGAAGGGAATATGCCCGAGAGGCAATAATAAAGTGATTATTATCGTATTCCTTATTTATGATAAAAGTTTATTTAACATGCTATAATTGTATTAATATGGAACCGTCAATACATGTGTGTTTAATAAACAAAAGGAAGTTCCTAGTTATGCCTCTCTTATAAACTAGCTCGTTGATTAACAAGATGATCAAAGGTTTCCTTATCATGGACATTGGATGTTGTTAATAACGAGATCACACCATTAGCGTAATGATGTGATGAACATTCATCCGAAGTATAGCATTATGATCAAAGTATTTGAGTTTATATGGCTATAACAACTTACGAAGTGATTGTAATCCTTAGACCATGAGATCATGTCAATCACTAACACCAGAAGAGTTTCTTGATGACATCAAACGTCACACCGTAACTGGGTGATTATAAAGATGGCTTAAGAACTACTAAATTGTTATGTTGAGGCTCATGGATCGATAGTGGAATTTGTTCATCCCGATGACGGATAGATATACTCTGGGCCCTCTCGGTGATATCACATCGGTTAGCTTGCAAGCAAATGATTTGATCACTAGAATGTTATATCACGGGAATGAGAAAAGAGTGCATGTCGGTAACGAGGTCAAACTAGGTATGGAGATACCGATTATCAAATCTCGGACATGTAATATATCGTGAAACAAAGGGATTAAGATACTAGCATAAAAGGTTCCGACGATCACAGCAAAGTCATCGTTGAATGTGTGGGAGTCAGTATGGATCTCCAGGTCCCGCTTCTGATTATTGATCGGAGAAGGGTCTCGATCATGTCCACGTTATTCGCGAACCATAGGGTGGCACACTTAAGGGACACTGACATCCAATTGGAGCAAAAGTTTCATGCCGGAAAGAATAACAAGCACAAGAATTTATTTCACTAGATACCGAAACGGGTTTTCGGGTGAAATTGCAGAAAGTGTTTCTGCATGTGAAATGAAGTACTAGCAAGGGGTTATATGTGAATGTTTGTCATTAAAGTAATTGACAAAATTCTGAATAAACAAAAGGAGTTTTATTTAATGAGAGTTAGTATTAAATTTGGTGGAAATTTAATGGGAATTTGAGTGGGTTTCTGAGTGGAGGAAATTGAAAGCCATTTGAGTGAGTGGAGTGTCCACCCACATGAATGTGGAAGAGGTGGAGGCAGCCCCCATGGCTGGGAGCCATGCCCCTTGGGTGCCCCCCTCTCCCCTATAAAAGGCCCCCCTCTCATCCTCTTAAAGCACACCTCCTCGTGAAGGATATATCTTCCCCTCTAGAATTTATCCCCCATGGTCTCGGACTAGCGAGATACATGTTCCTGGTGGCTATTCGGCAAGAAAGAGTTGTGCTTCCGCTGCATCGCTGGAGCGAGGAGGCGGAGGTTGCTCGGTGTCTTGTACGTGTGTGTGAGCACGGATGCGCTGCTGTTTTGCGGCGCTAGGACTTCCTCTCGATCTTGAGATCATCTACATCAACCACGAGTTTGGACTCGTTAAGCTTTGTCGGTCTTCAAGGGTATGTTCTCTACAGATATACATCCGCATGTTGCTTGTATGTAGTAGACTGTGACACCCCCGGGATTAGGGCTAGACAAATCCCAGACCTCTGTATGATATAAGCCTAACCTAAATCTCGAAAGCATACAGAGAGAGAATTGATAACACAACAGTGACCCTACGACACAAAAATTATTACATCAAGCTCATAACTGAGCAAAGAACCAAAATATTACAAGAAGAGGTCACTGACCACAAACATCAAACAACGGAAGGCAATTTATGCTATTAAGTATATCAAACTTAACAAATAACCTAAGAGGCCTCAAGCATAGCGATGACGTCCAATCCATAGATCCCAGACTGCCGACTGGGAACTCCAAGCTACTCGTCGATGTCGATGCCGTGAAGAACTCATCTTTTATGGTAACACTTACCCTGCTGCTAAAGTGTCAACGAAGCAAGGGTGAGTACAGGGTGTACTCCGCAAGACTTATGGCTGGTGGAGTTATTTTTCATAAAGCCATCGTTGTTTTGTAAAACAAGAGGGAGAAGAATCTCTACTAATCAAAATATTTTAAAAGGGAATAACAAAATGGTATCTCCAACTTTGATCATCTTTTGATATCCACCGAATCATCATCAGCTGAACCTATCTAGGATCACCCCCCGCGTACCCATGAGGAGGCATCCTTAAGCACACATTGATCAACTTGCCAAATTTTACGATTAGGTTCAAGTTCTCTATGATCTTTGAATCTGGTCTCCAATTTCGTCCATAATCGTGGACACAGCTTTTCAAAAAGATTTAACCCTGTAGGGGTGTACAACTTTACCCACACATACCAACCGATTCTTAATGCCAGTTAACATTAGCCCTCTTCCTGGGAAGGCTAGCAGAGAGTGGTTGACCACGACCGTTACCTTGCTTTCGCCGATACCATGAGTCACACACTAGGGAGATGCCGGCGTAACGGGTCGAGTCCCGAAGTCGGTCCCTAATGATGTGAACAGGGTTTGATATTACGGATGTCGGGCATCTCCCATTCCCTGCCATGCTTACCTACATGTATGAATGCACCTCCTTCGAGAAGAGCCAGAATGCATATGTCGAATGGAACGCCCGAACTATGTGACTCATGGAATCTACTCAGCAAGTTAGTTGGTCGAGGGGGTTTCCAGGCCCCCGTGTGGCTGTACGCTCGTCTTGGACCATAGGCAAGAACTCAGGTCCTAGTAGTGGAAAGTATGGGACTGCAAAAACCACAACCCACCATGGCCTCCCATACAAGCCTTAGCATGTTTAACTTTCATCTCTGATCATTTCACGTCATCTTGTCATACTAGGTTCATTCGTAGCTCTGATTCATCAACCGGATGGATCAGTGGTAACAGCTAAGCATGGCTAAGCACAACAGATGTAACAGCTCTAGCAATGCCTCGCAAGCCAAACCCTAGTTATGCTAGGAGCAGTGTATCAGGGAATATAGGCTTCAAAGGTAACATGCATCAGATAGGATTACTATATCTATCGATAAAAGACATTAGAATTGTATGCACATGGCATGAATGTAATACTTTCAAAGCATAGGATTCATATATATATATATATATATATATATATATATATATGTGTGTGGGGCTTCACTTGCCTTTGCCTGTTGATATCCATAAAGCAGAGCTTCAGACACCGGGTACTTGACTTGATTACAGTTGGTCAAGTATTGGTCTTCGATCTTCGACGGTGTTGATCTCAATCTCGATATCGTATTCTACCGGGGAAGAAGCAAATACCGAAAAGAAAGGGGAAACAATCAACACATGGCATCAATGCAATGCTCAAGCAAGGATGATGATATCACAAGTTAAATTGCATTGAAATAAACCCCTAAGGCATGCTTGACAATTTAATCGGGGTCCGAGGGGTATAAACCCTAATTCGGAGAAACTCCGGAACCATATGAACGGGGTTGGTTTGTTGTTATAATTAAACTTGTCATGGAAGTTTATTAACAATTCATGATTATAGCCTAAAGAGATAGGTCTCATTTTTCTGAACATTTTGATATATTATTTGTATTTTTCTGATTTAAATGAGTTAGTTATGATTTTCCCAATTTTATTTCATTTTAAATCATTTTTGGAATATTATAAAATAATTTATAATTTGGAATTACTTAAAATTTTTTATTAATCAAAATCATTTATGAAATATGTTAATATCACTTACATCTGGACCCCAACTGTCAGGTATTTATCATTTACAAAATAATTACAGAAATTAGTTCAGAAAACATTAAAAGAAAAGAAAAGGAATTACTGCATCAGCATGATGCAATGCTGACGTCAGGGCTTGAGCCTCAGATCGATGATCGATCTGTTGATCGAGCGCGCGCGGGGCAGTGAGAGGGGGCGCGCTGGACAGAGGGCAACGCGGGCTACTAGAAACTGGCGGCGCCACTTGCAGAGGGTGGCCGGAGCGACGTGCGCGACGGTGAACAGTAGCGGCGGCGACAGGTGGTCTACGGGGAGGAGCTAGAGAGCGAGAGGAAGAGTGTGGAGCGGTTCATTAGAACAGTGAGATCACCCTGAGCGCTACGATGGTGACGGCGACGTGGAAGATTGAAGGGTTTCGTAGCATAGTAAATCAAAAAAAAATCTACTGATGCGAACGGGGAAGCCAAGATCTAATCTAGGAGATGCAAACAACGAGTGGGATAGATGAGTTCTTCATACCCTTGAAGATTCGCACAGCGGAACGTTCGACGGAACATGGTTGATGTAGTCGTACTCGCTTCTCCTCCTCGCGATCCGATCCGATCCAACACCGCAAGTGGCGATGCCTCGGAGAGATGCACACGTACGGCACCTCGACGTCTCCTCCTTCCTTGGTCCAGCAAGTGGGGTGGAGAGATAGGTTGGTTCTACAACACGACGGCGTGGTGCAAACGGTGGAGAGTTTCTGCGGCAGGGCTTCGCCTGTGCGCAGTCGGGAGGGAGGGAGAGAGAGAGGAGGGCAGCAGGGCGGCTAGGGCTTGAGGAGGTGTGGGGGGAGGGTGCGCCCCCAGCCCTCTTATATAGAGGGGTGGGCGGCTTCCCCTTGCCCCCTCCTCCAAGCCTAGGGCCGGTGGCCAAGAGGGAGGAGTGGGGGGCAAGTTCCCCCCCCCCTTCTAAAAGCTCTCCCTAGGGTTTCCCCTAGGGCTTGGCCGGCTGGGCCTATGGGGCCTTGTGCCCCTGGCCCAATCTGGCCAGGGCACTCCCTCGTAGGCCCACGCCCCCTCCCTACAAGTGGGGCCACGTTGGTCCCACTCCGGAAGGTTCTAGAAGCTTCCGGTACAATACCGAACAATCCGAAACAATTCCGAACTCCAAAAACTGCTTTGCCTTATATGAATCCTATTCTCCGGACCATTCCGGAACCTCTCGTGATGTCCTGGATCCCATCCGAGACTCCGAACAAAAACTCATAAACCAATTATACATTCTATCCTAGCATCAAGACACGTTAAGTGTGTGACCCTGCGGGTTCGAGAATATGCAGACATGATCTTCTATCAATAATCAACAGCGGGGTCTGGAAACCCATATTGACTCCCACATACTCATCGATGATCATATCGGATGAACCACGATGCCAGGATTCAATCAATCCCATATACATATTCCCTTTGTCACGCGATATTTTACTTGCCCGAGATTCGATCGTCGGCATCGGCATACCTAGTTCAATCCCGTTCACAGCAAGTACTTTACTCGTTCTGTAATCCGATATCACTTTGTGATTAACTCCTTAACCACATGCTTGAAAGCGGTGTTGATATCGATTACCGAGTGGGCCCGAAGTATATCTCTCCGACTTGGGAGGGACAAATCCCATCTCGATACATACAACCCAACAAGTACTTTCCGATCACCTGAGAGACACCTTTATGATCACCCTCTCATAGGATGACGTTTGATGACCTCAAAGTTTTCTTCCGATACCAGGGAGTTGCATTATCTCATGGTCTAAGGAATACAATATTTGACATAAGAAAAAGCTTCGCAAAGATGAACACGATGACACGATCTAATTGGTATGCTTGATTTGGGTCTGTCCATCATACCATTCTCCCAATGATGTGATCTCATTATTAATCGACAACTCATGTCTATGGTTAGGAAACCTTAACCATCATTAATCAATGAGCTAGTCCATAGAGGCGTACTAGGGACACGGTGCTGTTCATAAACCACACAAGTATTAAAGTTTCCGCTTAATACAATTCTAGCATGGAATATAAACTTTATCATGAACAAGAATTATAATAATAACATCTTTATTATTGCCTCTAGGGCATAATTCCAACAAAGATGACGAACCAAGCGCTGGCACGCAGCTGCTTAGGTCACCGGCGTCCTTCTGTCCGAGGAAGAAGAAAAGAGGAGAACGGCGAAGGGGTACGGGACAGTTGGGTCGAGGTGGGCCGCGCGTGGGCCGAACTAGGCTGCATGGGAACGCGCGGAGCGGTGGGGAGGAGAGGGAGAAGAGATGGGCTACGACCCAGGAAGAGAGGAGAGTGTTTTTTATTTCCAGATTGTTTTTCTATTTCTGTTTTTTGATTTCTTTTGCATATTTCAATTGTAATCTGTTTTAAATATTTCCAAAATACAAGAGGATTTGTAAAATATCTATAAACACTAAGGGACCCTTGATAACCATTTGGGTTCCAAATATTTTTGGGTTTGCAAAATATTTAAAACCATTTGAATTGATTTTTAAAGAGGAAGGGAATTTGTGTTTAGGGTTTTATTTCCCCTACTTGTTTAATAATTGCACATTTTCTTTAGTTCAAAGGGATGCATGCAATGCTCATGATGTACAAATCAATTCTTAATTAACAATTAATGAAACTAGGGTTGTTACAATTCTATCCCCCTTAAAAGAATCTCGACCCGAGATTCCTAGGTAGGAAGATAGAAGGAACAGGGTTACACTAAACTTCAACGATCTTCTGGAAAAGGTTGATCCATGCCACCATGACGAGTGGACGAAGTGCTTCATAATCTTCGAGGTGGCTTCTCACACTAAGGAAGAGAGGGAATGGCACAGGACCACGAACTGAGTATCTCAGGGTTAACTCATGGATAGATGTTTCACAAACATCTCTAAATCCAACGACATGAAACACGTCAAGGTAACAGAGGAAATAAAAGGAGATGGTTTTCAAGGTGACAGGTAACTGGTCTTCATAAGGATTGAGACCATGGAACTTCAGAAGAGGGTGGAATTCTGAGGGAAGAAACTTCCAACAGAATAGATAAAGAACACAGACTTCGAGAGGTGAACCTCTACTAAACAGCTTAAGTAGAGCTTTACAGGTGGAAGAGATAGATACCAACGAAACCAAGCTATTGAACTACTTTTTGAAACAGAAGGGTCACTCTTTCATTCAACAGAAGGCCAAGACAGAAAGGTGTTTTGGTGGAGAGGACTCGTAAGAGTCATAAGGAACATGTAACAAGAGAAACTATTGAATACAAAAATCATGGTCGCTCCTCAAACATGATTAAGAAAGTGAGAAGGAAATTCTTTATTCATCGAGAACTATCAAAATCCTTGCCAAAGATCATGATATCACTTTACACCACCAAGATGAATATTTGAGAAGATTCCCAATGACACGAGAAGAAAGAAACTTCATTCTCAGACTCTAAGTACTTGGAATAACAAGACACTTGCCATCATAAAAGGGTCTGGAGGATTGACCAAGATACATTTACCAACACTTCTTTAAATGTTCTCCTTGATGTTCGAGACACCGATAGCAGACTACTGATAAGCCTTTAACCATTCATCAAGTAAAGGTCAGACTTCGGATACTAAGGAAACCATAAGATCAACTCCTATAACAAATCATAGAAGAATCCTCATGAGGAGTGGTTGTTATTGCTGATTCAAGGGGTATGGCAATAGGTCCTTCGATTAATTGTGTCAACCACTACATTAATCTTGCCAGATTTACAAAGGAACCTATGTCATAGCCTTGAGGAACACCAACCATTATTGCTGCTTGAGATTTAGCTTTGATTAAGTGGAGAGATACTTTAGACTCAGCATGTCCGAATAGAATATTTGCAACATTTACCACAGAGGTAAAGTCACTAGACTCTCGAGACGTGGACTACAATGTCAAGCTCCAAAATATGAGCTAGGTTGCAAAACCCATGTATTAGCAAGTTATCAGAGGACAATTGCACCTACATGAATTGTTTGCAACAAAACACAACTGAATCCAGTTTAGGAAACATTTAGGATGATATAGAAGTTTTGTTAGACTTCTTATCTTCCATGACAAATCAGTCAGTGGCTTAAGATGCTTGGAGAATCTTTTCGAGATGTGAAGGTATCATCCTACCATATCAAGAATTCTTCGCACATGCTTGACTAATTTGAAATGATTTCCGAGGAAACAAAGACAACTCTACTCGAATCCACGTGGACATCTTTCAACATTTGCACGTGAATCGGAGAAGGTCACTTCTAACATCCAGAACACATACTTCGAAATGACACGAAGATGGTTCTCAAAGTTTCCAACATTAATGCCAGATGTTCCATAAGAATCTTTTCTAACATGGATAAGATAAGGATGTCATCGATGGGATCAATAACAAATTTATCGATACACTCCAAGAGGACGGACTCATATGTTGTATAAACAGAGCATAGACATTGGTCAGACCAAAGAACATGAAGATGTACCTAGGTGAAACATCACAAGAAGATACACCATCAAGATTATCCTTGGAATTGAGTTTGATTTGACGAAAACCCAAATCAAATCAAAGGCGGTAATGATAACATATCCACAAAGGACTTATTATCCTGCTTCAATATGAACAGAACTAGACATACCTTTTAAAGAGGAGCAGAGCTGGATAGAACTTTCGTCTTACAACTCTCCAAGTTTGTGTTTAAGCTCAACCAACTCATTCAGGGGTATCCAGTACGGATCCTTGGAGAAAGGAGCAGTTCAAAGAACCTGCTTACTCAAGAACTTGACAACACGGTCATGTGGCAACATGGCGATACTTCTAGTAAGACATCCAGAATATCACGAACCACCGATATGTCACTTAGCTCAAGAGGAAACTTGCTTTGTAAGGCAAGGAGACATAGTCTCAGAGCTTCGGCATGATCCTAACTCTTTGACCAAAGAGAGTGTACTAGAATAACGGACTTGGTAGCACAATCAAACTTAACTTAGTGATAGGGTTAACCAATCACGCTAAGAATGATACAAATGTCCTTAAAGTTCAAAGCAATAAGAATTGCTAAGAATCTATGATGGTCACATCATTTCTCACACGCAACATTTCTGAGCACGGACAACTCAGTAGAAGGGTGAGTAAAAATGTGTGAGAGCATCACTTCATTAAGAGGGTCATGAATCTCAGCATGACCTCTTAATTTCAAAGAGTGTGACACTTTAAGGTGGAACATAACATAAACTAATCAATGCTTATTGATCTATGGATTACAACACTTTGACCCGGTCCTGGATATGACGAGGTACTGGAGTTTGTTTCGCCTGACATCCCGAACTGGTTTGTCATGATGGACCACAAGAGTATCTTGCATCCGAAGATACCATTGCATTTACTACTTGGCTACCAATTGGTAGACAAAGGTCGGAAAACAACAAGAGTAAGGAAGACCATGCTCAGGATCGAATCCCGAGATGTGGATGCATAAGTCAACAATCTTCTGAGGACCAATGCAAAGAAGGGAAGGTGTGGCAGAGTCACATGTATAGATGAGAGACTCACTAGGAGAACTCTTGTCGTGATCTATTTGGTTCCATTAAAGAACATCTGCCACAACATGTGGTAAGGGAAGTCCTTTATCGTCACTATTGATCAATAGCGACAATATTCACAAGCTTGAAGGCTATACTAGAAGGTATTATCCATTCTGAGGTATTGTATGAACATTAACCATAGGGATAAAAAATGGATCTTGGGTTAAAGGTCAACTTCATGTACAAGATTCGCAACACTAGAATCCAACACAATCGGGGATCTTAGGTTCAAGTCCAAGGGTTAAAACCCAAAGAAAGGAGTAAATACTACTTGAGTGACAAAGCATACACTACAAGATAGTAATCACGAGGTAGCTTCCAAGAGAAGAAACGACTTCTGAAGTACCCAAACAAATGAAAAGGAGGCACATGAGGCGAAAGGAAACTTTGAGGCCTAGAGCAGAACATTGAGGAACCATCAACATGATGTTGTGGACCTATAAAACAAAGAGATTATGATAGAAAGAAATCTCTTGGAAGAAACGGAACAAAGGGAGCAAGGAACACACATCAGACTCTAGAGAGCTTAACACTAGGTCACTGGTTGAGAACCGACATGCCTGAGAAGGCACCTAAGTTTTGAAAGACTGGACGAGATAGCAAAACTTTTCCAAATCAACACAAGATAAGATGACCCAGAGTTAGAGCGAAACTGGATAAGGAGAAAATAAGCATACCAGAGTTTTTGCACATAATTTTCATCTTTGAAAATAGTTTTCACAAGTACTAGACTCAACATCGACCAATAGAAAGGTTTTCTAAAGTCGGTACTGCTCTGATACCAAAACCTGTGACACCCCCGGGATTAGGGCTAGACAAATCCCAGACCTCTGTCTGATATAAGCCTAACCTAAATCTCGAAAGCGTACAGAGAGAGAATTGATAACACAACATGACCCTACGACACAAAAATTATTACAGCAAGCTCAAAACTGAGCAAAGAACCAAAATATTACAAGAAGAGGTCACTAACCACAAACATCAAACAACGGAAGGCAATTTATGCTATTAAGTATAGCAAACTTAACAAATAACCTAAGAGGCCTCAAGCATAGCGATGACGTCCAATACACAGATCCCAGACTGCCGACTGGGAACTCCAAGCTACTTGTCGATGTCGATGCCGTGAAGAACTCATCTTCTATGGTAACACTTACCCTGCTGCAAAAGTGTCAACGAAGAAAGGGTGAGTACAGGGTGTACTCCGCAAGACTTATGGCTGGTGGAGTTATTTTGCATAAAGCCATCTTTGTTTTGTAAAACAAGAGGGAGAAGAATCTCGACTAATCAGAATATTTTAAAATGGGATAAGAAAGCGGTATCTCCAACTTTGATCATCTTTTGATATCCACCGAATCATCATCAGCTAAACCTATCTAGGATCACCCCCTCGTACCCATGAGGAAGCATCCTTAAGCACACGTTGATCAACTTGCCAAATTTTACGATTAGGTTCAAGTTCTCTATGATCTTTGAATCTGGTCTCCAAGTTTGTCCATAACCGTGGACACGGCTTTTCGAAAAGATTTAACCTTGCAGGGGTGTACAACTTTACCCACACGTACCAACCGATTCTTAATGCCAGTTAACATTAGCCCTCTTCCTGGAAAGGCCGGCAGAGAGTGGTTGACCACGACCTTTACCTTGCTTTCGCCAAGACCATGAGTCACGCACTAGGGAGATGCCGCCGTAATGAGTCGAGTCCTGAAGTCGGTCCCTAATGATGTGAACAGGGTTTGAGATTACGAATGCCGGGCATCTCCCATTCCCTGCCACGCTTACCTACCTGTATGAATGCACCTCCTTCACCTCCTTCCAGAAGACCCAGAAAATGCATATGTCGAATGGAACGCCCGAACTATGTGACTCATGGAATCTACTCAGCAAGTTAGTTGGTCGAGGGGATTTACAGGCCCCCGTGTGGCTGTACGCTCGGCTTGGACCATAGGCAAGAACTCAGGTCCTAGTAGTGGCAAGTATGGGACTGCAAAAACCACAACCCACCGTGGCCTCCCATACAAGCCTTAGCAGGTTTAACATTCATCTCTGATCATACCACGTCATCCTATCATACTAGGTTCATTCGCATCTCTGATTCATCAACAGGATGGATCAGTGGTAACAACTAAGCATGGCTAAGCACAACAGATGTAACAACTCTAGCAATGCCTCGCAAGCCAAACCCTAGTTATGCTAGGAGCAGTGTATCAAGGAATATAGGCTTCAAAGGTAACATGCATCAGATAGGATTACTCTATCTATCAATAAAAGACTTTAGAATCGTATGCACATGGCAAGAATGTAATACTTTCAAATCATAGGATTCATATATATGTGTGGGGCTTCGCTTGCCTTTGCCTGTTGATATCCAGAAAGCAGAAACTGGCGAAAGGGGGTGCGCTTGACAGAGGGCAACGCGGGATACCAGAAACTGGTGGCGCCGCTTGCAGAGGGTGGCCGGAGCGGCGTGCGCGACGACAAACAGTAGCGGCACCAAGAGGTGGTCGTCGGGGAGGAGCTAGAGAGCGAGAGGAAGAGTGTGGAGGGGTTCGTTAGAACCGTGAGCTCACCCTGAGCGCTACGATGGTGACGGCGACATGGCGGACAACGAACCCGGCGCTTGCACGCAGCTGCTTAGGTCGTCGGCGTCCTTCTGTCCGAGGAAGAAGAAAAGAGGAGAACGACGAAGGGGTACGGGCCAGTTGGGTAGAGGTGGGCCGCGCGTGGGCCGAACTGGGCTGCACGGGAATGCGCAGAGCAGCGGGGAGGAGAGGGAGAGGAGATGGGCTACGACCTAGGAAGAGAGGAGACTGTTTTTTATTTCCAGATTGTTTTTCTATTTTTGTTTTCTGATTTCTTTTGCATATTTAAATTGTAAACTGTTTTAAATATTTCCAAAATACAAGAGGATTTCTAAAATATCTGTAAACACTAAGGGACCCTTTATAACCATTTGGGTTCCAAATTTTTTTGGGTTTCCAAAATATTTAAAACCATTTGAATTGATTTTTAAAGAGGAAGGGAATTTGTGTTTAGGGTTTTATTTCCCCTACTTGTTTAACAATTGCACAATTTCTTTAGTTCATAGGGATGCATGCAATTCTCATGATGCACAAATCAATTCCTAATTAACATTTAATGAAACTAGGGTTGTTACATAGATAGATCTTGGTACATAGTTGTTCCCATTATAGGAATTTTTTTGTTTTCTATGCTGCGAACCCTGAAGTTTAGACAATTATACGATCGTAGTGGCACATGCAAAATTTGTGGACACAAATAAGGACATACTCGTAAATATACTTAAAATGGAACCCTATCTTGGTACATTGCCCGATGCGGTTGCTAGCCACGACCTGTATTTTTAATATCGTAGCACACTTATGCTTAGAAGGGAAATAAAGATTCAGTAGTTAGTCGAACTAGTTTCGAATAAATAAGATACACTCTTAGGAAGCTTAGCTATGGCCCCTCCTAAGCAGAAGCCGCCACCCCTGCAGCCGCGGATGCAAGCTTGGCTATTTGGCCCCTCTGAGGCAGGCCATGCAGCTGTACTACAAGGCCGGTCTTCCATTGCCTTCCGAGACGGTTGATTTCACAGAATATACTGCATCTACGGAGGCGGTGGCAACGGCGAAGGCTACATCAGTGTCGACAAGGGCCAACCGAGCATTATGGAGAAAGCGTGCGGTGGCATTTTTGTGTTCTCTGTGATGGCGTGTTGTCAATGCCTCGTTGGGAGACCCTAAGAGAAAGGTGTGATGAGCACAACAGCAAGTTTTCCCTCGGTAAGAAACCGAGGTTATCGAACCAGTAGGAGGAAGGAAATGACTCAAAGGTGTTGCTAGCAACTTGGAGACCTTCACAACGCAAACTCAAGACTTTGCCCCAACAAACAGCAAGGTTGTCAATCTCACTGGTTTGCTGTAACAAAGGATTAACTGTATGGTGTGGAAGGTAATGGTGGTTTGCAACAAGTAACAGTGGAAGATGTATCAATGGTAAAGATTGGAACGGGGTCCATAGTTCACTAGAGGTGTTCTATTTAGATAAACAAAAACATGGCATGCTGGGTAAACAAATTACAGCAGGGCAATTGATAGGACTGAGCAAGGCATAACAATGCAATACTAGACATTCATGATCCTATGAGATTCGATTGGGAAATAAAACAAGATACATAGACCGCCATCCAACTGCATCTATGACTAGAAGTCCACCTTTGGGTTATCATCCGAACCCCCTCCAGTATTAATTTGCAAGCAACAGACAACTGCTTTAAGCAAAGTGTGTAAGGTAAACAATCCACTTGTTCCATGAACAAGATACCGTTGTTTTCTCCCTAGAGGCAACAACACATCTACAACCTTAGAGATTTATGTCACTTCCCTTAGATTAAATAGAGGCATGAACCCACTATCGAGCATAAATACCCCCTCTTGGAGTCACTAGCAACTACTTGGCCAAGATAGCTACTAACAACGGAGAGCATGCAAGATCACAAACAACACAGACATGATAGAATCAATAGGACAAAACCATTAATCAACCTGACATAGTAATCTCAATATCCCTCGGATCCCTGCAAACACAACATGCATGATTACAAATACATGATATCTTGATCATGAACGGAGCTCAGAAGATCTAAACATGAAAGCACAGAGGATATACAACCATCTAGCTACTACATGGACCCGTAGTCCAAGGTGGAACTACTCACGCTTCATACCGGAGGCTGGCATGATGAAGAAGAAGGCCTCCGGGATGATCTCCCCTTTGGCAGGGTGCTAGGAAGATCTTTAGATCCCCCCGATCTAGGGACGATGGTGGTGGCGGCTACAGACGGTTTCGTGGAATATTGGTCGGGTACTTAGGATTTAGGCATCAGGGGCTTCTTATAGGCGAAGAGGCGAGGCAGGGGGGTCGCCAAGGCGGCTGCACCCCCCCAGGCGCGGGGTCGGCCCACCCGCATGGCCAGGGGGTGTGGCCCCCTGCTGACTCTCCTCCGTCTCGTATTCCGGCTTCGTGTTCCCCCACGGTAAAATATTGACTTTGGCTTTTGTCCCGTCCAATTCCGAGAATATTGATTTTCTGCCTTTCTGGAACCAAAAACAGAAGAAAACAAGCAACTAGCACTGTGGCATCTTTTTAATAGGTTAGTACCAGAAAACATATAAAAACACCTCAAAGTGTAGACAAAGCAAAGCAAAGTAGATACTAAACAAGCATGGAACATCAAAAATTATAGATACGTTTCCGATGTATCAAGCATCCCCAAGCTTAATCCTGCTCTTCCTCGACTAGGTAAGTGATAAAAAGAAAAAAATTGAGGTGACATGCGCCATCAAAATCAAGATCAAACCATTTGCAAGCATTGAAATATGGGGTCAAAGAACTCTAAACATGAGCATGAAATATGGAGTTCTAACAGTAAGACAAGTTAACTATGCATGCAACATGAAAGGCTACAAACAAAGATCATGAATAACATGCATTGAAACGTTTGTTTGTTTCACATACAGAAAACATGGCATAGTGGCATTCAGCTTGTCCCTCGTGGAGTAGCAAATAGATGTATAGGACACCTTCAAAGTTCATAAGAGTGACTAGATACAAATATCAGAAGAACAAGTAATATCAATAATATGCATCAACCAATAAGTTTTGGGACAATGCACATAGAACTAAGAATGGAAACTATTCTCTCTTAACTGGTTCCTAAAGGTAGAAGGTGGAGACTCAATATAAAAGTGGAAGAAAGGACCTTCATAAAGGAAGGCAGGGATTTCAAGTCTCAAAAAGAGCATCCAAAAATTATGGTACTTGTTAGCTTTCAGCTCTCATTGCCCCTATCATAAGCATCTTGAAGTGATTAAGGTTAAAGTGAACAAACTATGGAGTATATGCTTGACAAAGTATGAGTTGACAATCCCATGTCCCTTGAATACGAGGGTCGCTCCTCATGCTACTCAACTTTAGTCACCTGTAAGTTCTTGTCATAGTAAGTACATGTGTATCATAGAGAACCGCCAACGGGGTACCCCTTGCACATGGTACAGGAGCTATCCCATAACCAAAATGAGCATCTCAGCAATCTTCTTATTTACCATTGGAATATGGTGCTTTTTTATCTCTTTCCTATTTTCTCAATATGTCTCTTTTTTTATAAGAAGATTGCTTCATAGATGTCACTATGGTGATGATGCAAGTTTCCACCATGATTAGGCATGGCTTAGGCTAGCGGCCCAGGCGTTTCTATAACACCCATACATAACTCCATGGCCTTACAAGCTCCCTTTTATTTTACACCGACGATATCCATAGACAAAAGAGCATGATATCAACTGTGTACAAAGTACAAGTGCAATGTTGATAGCGTTACCTGTGACAGCATGGTTCTGCTAATTCCAACGTATAAAGCATATACAACATAGATGACACAATGGTTCAAGTTTATTAGGGGCAAGAAAAATAAAGTGTGCCATCATTTTTGTGAGAGCTTTAATCACTAAGTTTTCACATAACAAAATACTTTTTAATTGGAAGATAGATGAAGACAATAATATACTTGGAATGGTGTAACACACCATGCATAGGAGTTTATAGTGGACACTGTAATAACTTGGTTTCTTGGGAGTTGGAAGCATGAGTAGAGCGTACTCATACAAGTGGAGGCTAGCAAAAGGCTGGGAGCGACCAACTAAGAGAGCAGTAATGGCCATAATCATGCTGAGCGACAAAACATTACTAATAAAAGCATATAGTGGTACTACAAGTCAAGGAATAAATGATCATAGAGGCTATGGTGACTTGTTCATAGTCATAACATGGTGTGAGCATGTGCCAAGTCAACCCAAACAAAGCATCAAAGGAGAATACCACAATACTATGCTTTTGTATGCTAAAACAACGCATGATTCTTTCAAGGCACACTAAGCAATCCCAATTGTTTGGAACGAGTCATGCTACAACAATAATCACTAAGCATAAGGTCAAAACAACACCTAGCATGACATGCTAAATTCTAAGTCACAGTCAAAGCAAGCTCCTCTTGTACTACTCAAGCAAGAACTTTCTACTCCTTTCCAACACCAATCAACTTATTTTAAACAACACAGCGAGAATAGGGGTCCAAACTACTTTATTCAAGCAAACTAAGAAAAGCAAACGAAAACTAAGACGCTCCAAGAACAACACAACAGTGCATGAAACAATAAAAACGAAGTGTCTAGAAAGACCTAAGCTTTTTATTGATGAAGAAGGGGATGCCTTGGGCATCCACAAGCTTTGACGCTTGTACCTCTTGGATATTTCTTGTGGTGACACCAGGATGGCATCCCCAAGCTTAAGAGTTTGTCCATTCTTCATCTCATTACATCATTCTCTTTCTACATCTGAATTTTTTTCTTCATACAAAACTTCACACAATCTTCATTAGCAACATTAGTGTATTCAAAAGATAATAGACTCTTAGGTTTAGCTTTGGAACAGAAAAACTTTCAATAAAAACACAAGCTATTGTAGCAATTCCCTCAAAAAGCTCAGTTTCCCAAAAACTACCCAAAAAGGAATCAATAAGAAGCAAATGCAAATAATGACACAAATCTGTCAAAACAGACCAGCAGGTAGAAACCGATTTTTTCGAAGATCTCATGTTTCTCAAATCAAAAAGTGTTGAACTAACTAAAGTTAGCTAACATACTAGGGGATTTATTCGTAAAATAGCAGCTCAATCTGACTTTCAGAGATTGCTCACAATTTTTTACGGTGGAGCACAAAAATCTGTTTCAGGACATCAACTCCCCAAATCTTACTTCCCTATCATTAGAGGTCATTATTGGCACAAAAAGCAAACAAAAATTATAAGGAGAGGTCATTACTGAAGTAAGAACTTCGAATACTCAAGAGAACTCTTGGGTTATCTCCCAACAAGTACTTTTCTTCAACGCCCTTAAGTTAGGCACAAGAAGCAAGAATTAAGTATTTTCAAATGAAGAAGCATTAACATCAAACCTTGCTTTAAAAGGAGGAGCAAAAAGCAACTTCTCTCTCCTCATAGGGAAGTTTTCAATACCTTTCTTGAATGTAAATTGGTATTTAATGGCGCCTTCTTTCATATCAATGATGGCACCAACAGTTCTAAGAAAAGGTCTTCTTACCATGTGGAGCTCTCTCAGTGTGCCATTCAGAATAATTAACCATCATATTATCAAGGAGTTTTGTTGCAGCACCCAAGGTGATGGTCATAAAGGTACCTCCAGCAGCTAAATCCAACAGGTTTCTTGAAGATAAGTTCAAACCTGCATAAAAAGTCTGGATAATCATCCAAGCAGTAAGTCCATGAGTGGGACAATTCTTAACCAAAGATTTCATTTTTCCCAAGCTTGAGCAACATGTTCATTATCAAGTTGTTTAAATTTCATAATATCAATTCTCATAGATATAATCTTACCAGGAGGGTAGTACTTTCCAATAAAAGCACCCTTGCACTTAATCCAAGAATCAATACTATTTCTAGGCAAGAATAGCAACCATTCTTTAGATTTTCCTATCAAGGAGAAAGGAAACAACTTTAGCTTAATAATATCTCCATCTACATCCTTATACTTTTGCATCTCACAAAGTTCAACAAAGTTATTGAGGTGGGCAGCAGCATCATCATAACTAGCACCAGAAAATTGCTCTCTCATCACAAGATTCAACAAAGCAAGCTTAATTTCATACAAGGTAGCATCAGGAGCAGGTGGAGCAATAAGAGTGCTAAGAAAATTATTATTATTTGTGCTATTGAAGTCACACAACTTGGTGTTCTCACCAGAGTTCATTTTGGCAAAAGTGGAGCAAGCCAACAGCAGCAGCAACTAGAGCAGGAACTAATTTTTTGTGTGTTTTTGATAAGGGAAAGCAACCCAAACTAAACTATTTATTTCGAGTTTTTGATAAAAAGAGGCAAACAAAACCAAACATAAGAAACTAAGCAAAACAAAAACAAAGTAAAGAGAAAGGTTGAGAAGGACTCCCCTTGTGAACATGTCGTTAGCCTCCCTAGCACCAGCACCAGAAATAGCTTGATGGCGTGTTGTCAACGCCTCGTTGGGAGACCCTAAGAGCAAGGTGTGATGAGCACATCAACAAGTTTTCCCTCAGTAAGAAACCGAGGTTATCGAACCAGTAGGAGGAAGGAAACGACTCAAACATGTTGCTACAAACTTGGTGACCTGCACAACACAAACTCAAGACTTTGCCCCAACGAACAGCGAGGTTGTAAATCGCACTGGTTCGCTGTAACAAAGGATTAACTGTATGGTGTGGAAGGTAATGGTGGTTTGAAACAAGTAACCGTGGAAGATGTATCAATGGTAAAGATTGGACCGGGGTCCATAGTTCACTAGAGGTGTTCTCCTTAGATAAACAAACATGGCATGCTGGGTAAACAAATTACAGCAGGGAAATTGAAAGGACTGAGCAAGGCATAACAATATAATACTAGACATTCATGATCCTATGAGATTCGATTGGCAAATACAACAAGATACATAGACCGCCATCCAACTGCATATATGACTAGAAGTCCACCTTTGGGTTATCATCTGAACCCCCTCTAGTATTAAGTTCCAAGCAACACACAAGTTCTTTAAGAAAAGTGTGTAAGGTAAACAATCCACTTGTTCCATGAACAAGATACCGTTGTTTTCTCCCTAGTGGCAACAACACATCTATAACCTTAGAGATTTCTATCACTTCCCTTAGATTAAATAGAGGCATGAACCCACTATCGAGCATAAATACCCCCTCTTGGAGTCACTAGCAACTACTTGGCCAAGATAGCTACTAACAACAGAGAGCATGAAAGATCAAAAACAACACAGACATGATAGAATCAATAAGACAAACCATTAATCAACCTGACATAGTAATCTCAATATCCATCGGATTCTTGCTAACACAACATGCATGATTACAAATAGATGAGATCTTATCATGAACGGAGATCAGAAGATCTAAACATGAAAGCACAAAGGAGGAGATACAACCATCTAGCTACTACATGGACCCGTAGTCCAAGGTGGAACTACTCACGCTTCATACCGGAGGCTGGCATGATGAAGAAGAAGGCCTCCGGGATGATCTCCCCTCCAGCGGCGTGCCGGGAAGAGCTTCAGATCCCCCCTCGATCTAGGGAAGATGGTGGCGGAGGCTACAAACGGTTTCGTGAAATATTGATCGGGTACTTAGGGTTTAGGCATCGAGGGATTCTTATAGGCGAAGAGGCAAGGCGGGGGTCGCTAGGGCGGTTGCCCCACCAGGAGCAGGGTGGGCCCACCCACGCGGCCAGGGGGTGTGGCCCCCTGCTGACTCTCCTCCGTCTCGTATTCTAGCTTCGTGTTCCCCCACGGTAAAATATTGACTTTGGCTTTTGTCCCGTCCAATTCCGAGAATATTGATTTTCTACCTTTCTGGAACCAAAAACAGAAGAAAACAGGAAACTGGCACTGTGGCATCTTGTTAATAGGTTAGTACTAGAAAACATATAAAAACACGTCAAAGTGTAGACAAAGCAAAGCAAAGTAGATACTAAACAACCACGGAACATAAAAAATTATAGATACGTTTCCGACGTATCACTCTACGCATGATAAACAAAGTACATTGCAAAGCGTTCCTGCGAGCTTGCCACCGAGGAAACAAACCCCCGAACAGGGAGGCGTCAATGTCAACGACCTCTCGCCTCCATGCCTCAGAGCAGGCGACCTTACCGTAGTGGGGCAATATGGGCACACGCCGTCAGCGGCAAAGACGATCCATCCTATGTGTAACAACCCAAGTTTGTATCATATGTAAATAGTACCTAAGCATCGCATGCATCTGTCTAAATCAATAAAGTAAATACATGCGGCCAAGTGTGTGAATAAACACAAGTAAAAAACCCTAAAATATGTGCAAATGGTTTCAAATATGCACCAAATTCAAGTTTGGTAATATTCTGGTATTTACAAAAGTGCCCTAGCCTTTTTCTCTATTTAAAATGCCTTAAAAATCAATTAAATAGAGCTCTTTACAATAAAAACCCAGGGGTTTCCATGCAATTTTCAGCCCCCGGATCGCTGATCTGGACTGTGGGTTGTTTTCAAAGTTTGCCAGGGGTTTTCCGCAAAATCTTTGTTGTCTTCTCCAGCTGGAAGCTACTTTGTGTCCTGTGCGCCACCGTCGATCCGCGCCGCTCGGCCGCCGTCATCCATCACTCTCCTGGCGAGGATAAGATCAAGACGCGATGTGTCCTTCTTCCTCTCTCTCTCTCTCTCTCTCTCTCTCTCTCTCTCTCTCTCTCGCAGTCGTGCGCTCTCCCTCTCTCTCTCTGCTACAGGATCCAAAAACCCTAGCCACCACGGCCGCTGGCTAGCCGCCTTTGCTACCTCCCCCAAGCCTCTCCGACCTTCCTACGAGCTCCGCCTTGGCGCTAGCTCCCTCCTCCCTGAAGGAATCGAGCCGGGATGCCCTCAATCGGCCGCCCCGACCTCATCTTCTCCGACACCGACGAGATCCGCCATCGCCCTATCTTCTGCCCCGGCCTTCCTCTGGCTCCGTCGCCTGCACAACCAGCCTCACAGTGAGCTCGTGCGTTTTCCCGTCCTCCCCTTGTTTCCTGGCATGGGCTGTGTCATCCTTGCGCCGCTGCTCGACATCGCAGCACCTCGCTGTGCTGCTAGCCCTAGTGACCATAAAGGGGCGGCGCCACCTCTGTGTGGTTCCCCTCGTCGCGCTCTCTCCAGTACGCACATCCTCCCGTGCTGGGGTGGACCGAGTCACTGGCGGCGACCACCGCCTATCGCTTCCCTCCGTTGCGTCTGACGTGGCCACCACGTGGCCAAAGGGTGGACCCAGCATGGCCTGGGGCCCCCTCATCAGTGACTGTGGGTAGAATTCCCTACGGTATAGAAAGAATTAGGGTTAGGGTCTAATGACATCAGGATGATGCAGTAATTGCTTAATAGTTACCAGAAATGTTTAAAAATGGTGGAAATTAATATAAACTTGTAAATTTCATAATAATTCATATTTAATCAGAAAATATGAATAATATATTAGAATGTTCATAAAAATGATATCTATCGATCTAAGTTATCATCATACATTGTTAAGCAACTTAAAACCCTAGATTAGATAAGGAAACATCGACACCCCTCATATACATGTGGGTTCGACGATGCACCTTTGCCAGGGAATTACGAACCCTCTTAAATTGATGTTGCACTTAGGGTTACTATGTAGTCTCTAATTCTACATGTCATACATATTGATTTCGCATTGCATTATGCCATGTCTTGATTGTCGCTTTTCTTTCCGGTATTGGTTCTTCGCGATAGGATCCGAGTCCGAGGCTGAAGTCAACGACACCGAAGATCCATATCTGTCTACTAAAGGAAAAGGCAAGCATGGCCTCTCATTCTGAAACTATGTTTTACAAAGTATTTACTTTCTCGCTATGATGCACACGATTCTAATGTGGTATATTGTCAGTAGCTAGAGTTACCTATCTGCTACATAGTTTCCTTTTGTAGCCTTATACTCCTGATTCACTGCTCCTAGCATACCTAGGTATGGCATCTGAGCATTGCTAGATCTTTTGCGACCGACAGCTTAGCCATGATTAGTATCAACGTCTAGTTTATCCGAATGATGAATCGGAAATGCCAAGGATTCTATAAAGGTAGGAGGTGGAGATACCATCGATGGAGATAACTAAACATGCTAAGGCTTGTATGGGAGGCCACGTTGGGTATGGTTTTTATAGCCCCATGCTCGCCACCATTAGGACTCGAGTTCTTGCCTCTTGAACCAAGATGAGCGTACAACCACAAGGGGCTTGGGAACCCCTCGGCTGACTAACTTGCCTAGTAGATTCCATGAGTCACATAGTTCGGACTTTCCATTTGGCATACGCATTGAAAACATTTTCGAAAGAGGAGGTGAAGTAGGTGCATCATAACAGGTAGGGAAGCATGGACCGGGTTGCTTGGGGTCGATGGATCCCCTGGTAAACCAACATCGCCTCACATCTTTAGGAACCGGCTTAGGGACTTGACCCTTTATGGCGGAACCATCCCTAGGGTGTGACTCATGGTCTCTGAAAAAGTAAGGTAAAGGTAGTGGTCAACCACCCTCTGCCAGCCTTCCAAGGAAGAGGGCTAATAATTTGGCATTAAAGTGTCAGTTGGTACATGTCGGTAAAGTTGTACACCCATGCATGGTATTAATCTTTTCAAAATGACGTGTTCACGGTTATGAAGAACATGAGAATGGACATGATGATCATAGAGAACTATAACCTAAACTAAAACTTGTTGATACACGTGTGCATAAGGATGCTTCCTCTGGGTCGAGGGGGTGATCCTAGATAGGAGGTTCTGATAAATCTGGTGGATACCGAGATATGCTGATCAAGATGAAGAAATCGTTATCTTATCTATTTTTAAAAAAGATTCTGAGTAGACGACCCTCTTCTCTCTCTTGTTTACAAATAAAGATCGCTTTACACAAAAGTAAATCTAGAGAAAGCCTTTCTATCCAGAGCATGTAGACAATAGGTTATCTAAGTCTAGCGGAGTACATTCTCGTACTCATCCTTGTGCCATTGTTCTTTTTCTATAGATGATCTAGTTGCAACTGAAGGTGGCTTCTATGTTGACATCGAAGAGTAGCTGGGGATTGTAACACCCTCGCCTGATAAGGCTGAGTTCATGTGTATAGTGCCAATCCCTGGATCAATTCACTAGCACACACAGTACAGATGAATACCAAAGAAATTAACAGTGCATCATAAATAACGAATTGATCCAGAATTTACATTATTACAATAATGCTTAGCTCAAGGCTAGCTCAATATCAAGTAGCATACGGAAGCATAAACAATTGATAGGCTCCATCGTCAATTGTGCCACAAGCGAACAACTGTTGAGTGGAGTATCGCGACCTATTCGATCACTCAGAATTGGAACATCCTACAACATAAAACGTAGCAGCCCCGAAGGGTCAATACTTGGAATGTATGGCAAGTAGATCTATTAAAGGAGACAATAGATCTAACATCTACATGCATATTTGGCAAGTGGAGCTGCGGCTAGCTTGCATTTGCAAATACCTTTGTCCTACTTTCATAAACAGTTTTGATTTTCTTTGAAAAGATCCCAAATAGATTAACCCATCAACATTAAAGCAATTAGGAAATTAGAATGAGCGAGAAACATGTCATGAACTCAATATCAAGCAACTCAGATGTCCATAACCTGGGACACGGCTAATTGATTAGTTTATACACCCTGCAGGGGTTAGTACACTTTACCCATGTGACTTGGCCAGCCCAGCTCATACCACCACTCTCATATTGGGTGATGATAGGGATAAGTCCAAGAAGGGACCGTTCGGGAAGTAGCTCCCCAAACCCGACATGCACCGGTCCAACCTACCAAAAATTCTACATCTCTGGATACGTGGGTTCGAGTTACCACAACCTACTGAGTCCAACCAACCGCCCATTCCATTATTGGCACATGGTTGTACATGTAAGCTACAAAATAAAGAAGCCAATCATTTTCTCTTGATACCTGGGTGCCTTTTCACAGTGATACCACCAAAATTTTCAATCCCATCACACCCAGTATATTCATTGATTAAGTTGTTTTTAGTTTTCGCAAACCAACACATTTAGAAACAACTTTCAGTGATGTAACCCAGTCCTCGTTCATCATAGCATGGCTAAGCACATCTACCAACGGTGGCTCATCTACAGGAAATACCTACCACATATGTCACATCCCAAGATTTTCCAAATCTTGTTATGTGAAAAATAAATGAATAAAATAAAACTTTGTTGATTTTCAGGGTGAGAAGAAACTTTTTGAATCCATTTGGAAACTTTCAAAACCTATTTGGATCAAATAAAATCCTAAAGGGATTTAAAAAGATAAATAAACAATAAAGTTAAAAATATTTGGAATTACTATTTTGGATCTTTTAATAAAAGATTTGGTTTTCAAAAGAAAAGGTAGATTTATAAATAAAGATTATTTTATATAGCCAAATTAAACCTTGGCCAAGCTTTTGAAATAAAATATTTTGTTCTGATAAAAATAGTAAAGGTTTATTTAAATACAATAATAAGGATTTAATATCCAATTTTATTTAAGTAAAGGCTTTTCCCATTTTAAATAAACATTAAAACTTGTTAAAATTATTTTAAATAAGTTTTCCAAGTGTTTATTATTTTCAAATAAAACCTACTGAATGGTTTGGTACTATTTTTAGATTTCAAAAGATAAAGATTTTATTAAAGCAAATTCTATTTGATTTAATAACTAAGGTCCATTTATTTAATTATTAATGGGTCCTAAAAAGAATAAAATTATTTTATTTTGGGACTTGGGTTTGTGTTGTTAAACAGAACCAAAACCCAATACAAGTGTGGTGAATGTTTGAATTAATTTGGTTATTTGAATTGATTGTTTGAATTTAAAACAGAAATTGAATTGGAAAAATAAAAAGATTCAAAAAAGAAAAAATATATGAAAAGGAGCCAGCCCAGCCGGCCAGCCCAACTAGGCCCAGCAAGCCCACCTACTTCCCCCTCCCCGAAACATTTTCTGACTCGCGAAACGACCCATACAGACGCTGGCAGATGGACCCCATTTTCCTTTCCCCTCTCTCGCTGCCAGACGGCCCCACGCCACGTCATCTTCTTCCTCCTCGCGTTGAACTCGCCCAGCCGTTGCTGCCATAGATTTATCCGGTTGAATTCGCCTTAATGCGGCGTTAATCTCTTGCCGTGACCACGCGGTATTAATCGCCTCCCTCTTCTCTCTCTTTGCCCCCAGATGCCACCCCACCGGAGCCACCAGGCTGCGACAATTCCTCTCCACACCACCCTCTGTCCGACGATGCTCCGACGACGATTCTGGCCAGCATTCACCGCCCCTTGCCTCCCCGAGCACGCAGGCAAGTTCACCAGACCCTGGCGCACCGCTCTGTGGCCTCAGCTCGCCCGCGAGTGACCTGCAACCTCGCCTCCGTCTTCGTCTGAGCGCCACCGAAGAACCCCGCAACTCCGGCGACATCTCCTGGTGAGCCCAGACCACCCCGGACCCTCTAATGGATACTCTCACACTCTCCTCTCTCACACGCATCTAACGTTGCTCTCCATTTGTCTTAGCATGCCCTCAGTCGTCGCCTCCGTCATCAAGCAGACGAACCCGACGCTAGGCAGAACTCCAGTGAGCAATCCGCGTCACCACCGTGCACCCCTCGACGAGATACTGCCACGTTGAGCATCAGCGAAGCACGGCAATCTCGGTGAGCCCCTCCCCTGTCTCTTTTGCTTCCTGCATCACCAGCGCCACCCTCGTCTGAGCACGCCGCCGCTCGCCGCCGCGCCAGCGCCGCCCCTCCCTGGTCGCACACTTTACAACCGTTAGATCTTGATCAGACGCGTGAGAATAGATTTAACCTGAAGGGGTATGTATCCACCTGAGCCGCACGATTGCACTTTAATCCAACGCACCAGAGCAGCTGATCCAGACGAAACGGTATGGACGAATAGAATTAAGACGCGTGTCCCAGTGTTTGTTTTAAAAACAGAATTTGATCTATTAGATTTCCAATTTTGTAAATTGCATAACTTTAGTTCCACACGTCCAAAAATTACAAACTTTATATCAATGGAATCAGTGGAACAAGCCCTAGCCAACCATGCAATTTTTTTAGTGAAGCGTTTCTGTTAAATTGTTTGTTTTTGCAGAAACATTTGTATGCTTGTTTAGATTATAAAAATTGTTCAAAAATGATTTTGGGGATAAAATCTTTGGAAAATGGTGTGATTTGAACCTACTGACCATAGGAAACACTTCATGGTTTCAAAAATGTATTTGGTGAAACAAAAGAATGATTCTTTGATTTAAAACCATTTCTAGTCAAATAAAAATATAGTTTATTTATTAAAAATGGTTTTGGAAGAAAACTATTGGGAAATGTTTTGTTTTAAACTCTCTGACCCTAAACACCAAGTTTTATGATTTGAAAATGTATTTTGGGAACCCTATAGATTAATGACTTAGTAAAAACATTTCTACACCACATAAAATGATACCTTGTTTTGAAAATGGTTTATGAAGTGAAATCTTTTGCAAATGACTTTGCCACTTTCTAAAATGACCATTAGGTGTTTTAAAATATTTATGAAACATTAGGAACCACTCTTTCAAATAAAACAAAGCTTGGCATGCTTGACTGCATTACTTTGACTTTATCATTTCATGTGATGTTTTGCTTGATTGGTAGATTGAGATTGTGCCTTGCTTGATTGAATTGTAGTGATTTGAAGAGTGTGATTGTTGCAAGGACAAGGAGTGAACTTATACCCTCTACCAAAAAGGCAAGTGATGCTTCATACTTTTGTCCCATTACTTTCACTATGCATTAGTGATTTTTCTAAGTAAAACTTGCATGGAATTTTTGCTAAGTATAAACCTTGCTATGGGAAATCCTAGTAGATGAAACCTTAGTAAAATTTCCTAAGTTAAGACTCCTACTACTATCATGCTTAGCTTAGCTAGTAGAAAACAAGGGTGGAATATATATTCACACTATGGAAAAATTTCTAAGTCTGAGGACTTGTGTTTTTGTTTAATAAAACAACTAAGTTAATGAATCACCTGGGTGGAATGGTAATTGCTTGGTGGTTTTTGGTTGAGTGGTTACATAAGGCCCATGGCTATGGTTTACCTTGTGTATCTCACTTGGGGATGGCCACCCAGGAACAAAGAGATTTGAGATGTCAAATGTTGAGAAGCTTCTAGTGTAGCCACTTGGCAATATGGGCTCTGCCTGGATCATATAGGTTGCAAGAACTTAGCCATATGGACAGTTGGTGGTAGGGTTTGATAGGTTGGAGCGCGTCCATTTTGGTCTAAGGGAAGGCTTCTGAAAGATCTTGTCTTGGTGAAACCAAGTCTTGTGGGGAAAGTGCACCACATCTGCAGAGTGTAAAATCTAAGTACTTAGCCATGTCCCTGGTAAAGGACAATTTGAGCATCAAGACATGGAAGCTATCAAGAATCTCATCATCCAAATTTCTAATTTAAAAACTTGTGGTTGAACAAGGTTAAAGGATCTTCAATCTTTGATTGGGAGATGCCTTGGGAAAGGTTATTTTGTAAAGAAAAAACTTAGTGTTTTCAAATGATAAGGAAAATCTATTTTGAGCAAAGCAAGCCTAAGTTCCACTTAGCCAAATGCATATAGAAGATAGACCCCACTATACTACCATAGTATCCCTTTCCAATACAATTCAAATGTATTGACCCTTGTGGCTGTAACTTGTTATGTTGCAGGTTTGTTTGATTTTAGTGAAGTGTGTGGATTAGGATTACAAAGTCTACAACCAACATGTCTGCCTGTGGCACTTTGAAGATGAAGGACCCCATGCTTATAGATATTCTGCTGCAATGTAATGTAATAGCCAAATGAGCTATGTAAGATGTAATAAAATTATGTTATTCCTGGTTATAAAGTTGTATTATGACCTTTGTTTCTTGATATTATATCTTAACTGTGGATGCTAGCTATTGATCCAGGGACTAGCATTGTAAACACAGGGGACTCTACCTTATTTTAAGGTTGGGAACCCTACAACATAATAGGACATAGCATAGCGATAGTAATTTCCTACACATGCATGTACAAAATACACGACAATGCATTGAAAATAGTAGGACAACGACATGAACAAAGTAGCATCTACTTTCCTTGATAGTTATTGAAGTCGTTCAAGCACTCTTTGCAATCACACATGTTGCACTCCTCACAATCTATCGATCAAACAATTGCATACAACATAAACAATAACACATAGAGATCAAACAAATGCAACAAATGCATGCATGATAATTTAATAAGTCACAATGGTTGTTACTTTAGTTCTCTAAACAATACTGAAGTATATGATGCATGCAAGAGGCCAATTAATGCAATGGAGTACTTGTTATTAATAATTACTTGCCGATATAGGTTTTTTAATAGTTATGTTATAACGCCTGTTCTAACTATAGAATTAAATTTGTTTCTTGGGTTTACTGGATAAAGGACGTTAATACGAACCAGTAGGCGTTGGATTCACCCTAATCGGAGTTATAAATCTTTTTGTATGATTTAAATAGTGTTTAATGGGTTTTAAATGGTTCATATAGTTTCTGTTGCCTAAAGATCAAACTAGAATTATATCTGTAATCTTCACGGAATTGTGATTACAGGGACATATTATTTGTAATTTTCCGAGAAGTATTCCAATTACTATGATTTTAATACTCTAAATAAGACATTAATCTATTTATTTAATTGCTACGTAACCTTACAGTATTTGCCTGAACCATTTGCATATTGATGATCTACATGGAACCAGCTTTCCATCGATATATCATTTATATTTTTGTGATATGCAAATAATTTACTATGAATTTAATGATTTCTAAAGCCATTAAAACTAATTAAATCACTACAAGGTAAATAATCCGCAAAGGCTGGATCCAACCAGATATTATTAATTTACATTATAGTAGCTTCAATTTGATATATGGTTCATATTTTTTGGAGTTACAGATAATTTCCTATGAATTTATTAACCTAAAAGACCATTAAAACTAATTAAATTATTGCAGTAAATACGTACTGTAAAAGTTAGATATAGTGCCATAATAATATTCTACACATTTTTCTAAATCCATTGATATATTATTTGCTATTTTTGGACCTACGAATCTTTTTATATAATTTTTGCAATTTTACTTAATTTTCTACAAATTAAATTTCAATTTCAAATTTACAGGGAATATTAGGGAATATTCTTTGCTGACTGGGCTGCGGGCTGACCTGGCGTTGACACGTGGCGAGATTTGGTTGGCTCGTACCCCTTCATGGAATCGATCTAATCCTGGTCGTTGGGATGAGATCCAGTGGCTAGCAGAGGAGATTGACCCGATTTTGGCTCAGAATAGACAAGAAATAGATCTGTATTAGAGAGACAAATCCGTAGGTCAAATTGAAAAACTTACAACATAAAAGTTGCCGAGACTGAAAGATTTCGACGAGATCTACAACTTTTATTTTTTGGCCGAAGGCAAACGACGAAGTCTAGATGGGTTAATAAGCGAAATAAGATTTGGGCATGTGTAGATTCGGGATTTCGAGAAAGGAAACTCATACAGCTGTGGCTACACAGGTTTATATGGAAGTTTAGTACGGTGGAGAGATAGGTCTTGGAGTAGGAAACAAGTTTAAAACAAACGGAAGTCGATTTGGAGTTGTAGATTAAAAGTTATAAGAGTTTGAATAGAGATAAGTTTGAGAAAAAATAATTTGCACGGAAATTAAAGCAAACCAGAGATCGATCCTTCTTCGTGCGCGTGGCTGGCTGGTTCGGTCTAGTAGCTGGGCCGGCCCACTTAGATTTTTTTCTTTTTTTCATTTTCTATTTACTTGTTCCCTTCATATCTTTTGCATATGAACTCCAAATGATATGATTCTTATTTCTAAATTTTTCTAAAATCGAATAGATCATTGTAGGATCATATTTATAATTTTTTTACTAGTTTGCAAGTAGTGGATTTATAAATCCTTGTATATTTCATTTTATTTATATCTTTATTTGTTTGTATTTATTCCATAACTTTTTCATAATAGCTCCAAATGAGCTCAATTTTGTTTCTAAAATTTTGTAATATTAATTGGATCTTTTTAGGCTATAATTATCAATAATCGATGCCTTAGAAACAATGGGTTTTTATAAAGCCAATTTAATTCCCTTTAGGAACAAAGTGGCATATACTATTTAGGGTTTTAGTACTTTATTTATATTTAGGGATTTTTCTTGATGCAAATATGCAATGCAATGCTGATGAATATCATGCAAATGCAAAAAAAATTCTATTCCCAGTTTCTAAAATCTTGGGATGTGACAGGGATCCCAGGTAGAAGCCTGAGGACTATGGGATGGACGTCGCTTTTTTATGGCCTATTAGGCCCTTTGCTAAGTTTGTTGTGTAGAAAAACATATTTTTGCTTTTGCTGTTTGATGTAATGTTGGGTCTGTGACCTCTGGTTTGTAATAACTCTGATACCGTACTCTGTTAAGAGTTTAAACTTATGTTGTTAATTCCCTGAGTTCTATAATGTTACCAAATTTTACTATGATCTTCCATGCTTGGAGTTAAGATCATCTTAAATGCTGATCTGAGGTTAGTTTAACCCTAATCCCGAGGGTGTTACAGGTTTTAGTATCAGAGCAGTACTTCCTGTAGGAAACCCTTTTATTGGTCGATGTTGAGTCTAGAAGTTGACAAAACTATTTAAAGTTAAAAATTATTTACATAAACTCTGACTAGGATTATTTTTACTCCTTCTCTGGTGTGTTTCTGATGCTGGAGTTTTCTTACCCTATTTGGTTGAGAAGGTTTTCATTCGTTATCTCATATCTCAAAACTTTTAGGATCGTGGTTTTGGTTTTTTTTCTTAAGTACTTTGTACCTGGTTGCTATCCCCAGAGTTCCAAGACATCTCAGTTTTGCTTGGTGTGTAACATCTTAGCATTCCGTTGTCATGGTTTGTAAGTCAGCTGGTTAGTGTATACATTAGTATGCTTGGATACTACCATGCTTGATAAGATGATATGTTTATATCAATTAATTTTTGTTCTTCTTTCCGCCTTGTTCCTTTGAATTCTTTGTCGAACTCATTTCGTTCTTCTAGGATGGGTGACACCTCTCATGCTCATACTCGTGCTCATGCCCGTGGTGCTGCAAATGAGGGTGAATCTTCCAACCTTCCTCCACTACCATCCATCGTTCAACTCATGGCCATGTATGAAACCAACCATGCTGACAACATGAGGATCCTTGAAAAGATTGAGCGCAACACTACTCAACGCCAGAACAATAAAGTTGGTATCAAGGACTTCACACGTCTCACTCCGCCAGTTTTCAGCTATTCCACTTAGCCACTTGATGCGGACTACTGTCTTTGCACCATGGAGCACAAACTTCAGGTTGGTCATGTTGCTCAAGCTGATTGGGTGACTTTTGCTGCCTATCATATGGAAGGAGCAGCTGGTTCCTGGTGGGAAAATTTCTTGGCAATGCAAGTTGCCCAGCATGTTGTTACATGGGAGTTCACTGAAGCCTTCCGAGCTTATCATATTCTGGAGTGCCTGATGGATCAGAAGAGGGAGGAGTTCCTCAAGCGAAAGCAGTGCACTGGTTTTGGTGTGTGATTACCAGCGCAACTTTAATCGTCTTGCTTGCTATGCTACTAAAGAGGTCTCCACTGATGCTAAGAAGCAAGCTCTGTTCCACAAGGGACTGGATCCTGAGGTTCACTGTGATATCCACCTCATGGACTTTGGTAACTTCCAAGCTCTTGTCAACAAGGCTATGAAGTCGAGAGTGGAAAGGTGGAGTATGAGGAGACCCGTAAGCGTCCTTAGGAGGGGTACAACAAGGCTGGTTCAGGCAATAAGAAGCGCCGTGTCTTCGTACCTTATAGTGTTGTGCCACGTACTCCTTACACTCCAAGATCTTCTGGATATACATCTCGCCCAAATACTACTCCAAACATTGCTAGTAGAACAAACTATCCTACTACTAGTACCGGATTAGGTCTTATCTATTTCAATTGTCACCAGCCTGGCCACTTTGCAAAAGAGTGTCCTCAAAAGAGTGCTACCAAGAGAGCACCACCACCGAAGAAGAATGATAAATCTCAAGGTGCTGGAAGGGGTCGTCTGACCCATATTTCTGCTAAGGAGGCTCAGGAAGATCCAAGTGTCATCATGGGTACGCTTCGTATCAATCAAATTCTAGCTAAAGTTTTGTTTGATTCTGGAGCATCTCATTCATTCCTATCACAAGCTTTTGCTCAAATGCATGGAATAAGTTTTGAGGGGTTATGCATTCATCTGCTAGTTCAGTCTCCTGGTTCTAGGTGGTGTTCCACCATGGTTAGTCATGGGAATCTAATTGAAGTTTCATTTCAGATTTTCCCCACCTCTATTATTGCCCTCAAGTCAACCGACGTTGACATCATTTTGGGCATGGATTGATTGACCCGCTATCAAGCGATCCTTGACTGCATAACCAATCATGTGACTCTAACTAGTCGTGCTGGCATAACAGTCAAGTATTGGACCGTAGGGTCACTATCTCCTTCAGTTGTTTCTATTCCTCAAGCCGAGTTGTATGCTCTTGAAGTTCTACCTTCGTTATAGATTCAAGATGTTTCCGTGGTTTGTGAATTCCCGGAAGTCTTTCTTGAGGAGTTGCCTGGCATGCCACCTTATCGAAGTGTGGAGTTTGTCATAGAGTTAGTTCCTGGAACTGCTCCTATTTCTGAAAGACCCTATAGTATGCCTCCTCATGAGCTTGTGGAGTTGAAGAAGCAATTAGAGGAGTTAGAAGGAAAAGGATACATTCAGCCCAACACATCTTCTTGGGGATGTCCTACCATCTTTGTTAAGAAGCGGGATACCAATTGTAGGGGTCCCAACCTTTAATAAGGTTGATCCCTCCTGTGTTTACAATGCTAGTCCCTGGATCAATAGCTAGCATCCACAGTTAAGATGTAATATCAAGAAACAAAGGTCATAATATAACTTTATAACCAGGAATAACATAATTTTATTACATCTTTCATAGCTCATATGGCTATTACATTACATTGCAGCGGAATAACTATAAGCATGGGGTCCTTCATCTTCAAAGTGCCACAGGCAGATGTTGGTTGTAGACTTTGTAATCCTAATCAATCCATCTTCACTAAAAACAATCAAACCTGCAACATTACAAGTTATAGCCACAAAGGGGTCAATACATTTGAATTGTATTGGCAAGTGATACTATGGTAGTATTGTGGAGTCTATCAACTATATGCATTTGGCTGAGTGGAGTTGAGGCTTGCATTGCTCAAAATAGATTTTTCCTTAACATTTGAAAATACTAAGTTTTACTTGGCAAAATCATTTTTCTCAATCAAAGATTTGAAGATCCTTTCAAGGCATCTCTCCATCAAAGATTGAAGATTTCAAACAACCCTTGTTCAATCCACAAGTTTTAACTTAGAAATTGGAATGATGAGATTCTTGATTGCTTCCATGTCTTGATGCTCAAATTGTCCTTTACCAGGGACATGGCTAAGTACTTAGATTTTACACTCTGCAGAGGTGGTGCACTTTCCTCAGAAGACTTGGTTTCCCAAGACAAGATCTTTTAGAAGCTTTCCCTTAGACCAAAATGGACGCGCTCCAACCTATCAAACACTACCACCCACTGTCCATATGGCTAAGTTCTTGCAACCTATATGATCATGGCAGAGCCCATATTGCCAAGTGGTTGCACTTGAAGCTTCTCAACATTTGACATCTCAAATCCCTTTGTTCCTGGGTGGCCATCCACAAGTGAGATACACAATCCAAGTCCATGGCCTTGTGAACCACTCAACCATTCTCCACCAAGATATCCCATTCCACCCAGGTGATTCATTAACTTAGTTGTTTTATTAGACAAAATCACAAGTCCTCAGACTTAGAATATTTTTCCATAGTGTGAATATATATTCCACCCATGTTTTCTATTAGCTAGGCTAAGCTTGGTAGTAGTAGGAATCTTAACTTAGGAAAATCCTACCAAGGATTCATCTACTAGGTTTCCTATAGCAAGGTTTATACTTAGCAAAATCCATGCAAGTTTTACTTAGCAAAATCACTAATGCATAGTGAAATTAATGCGACAAAAAGTATGAAGCATCACTTGCCTTTTTGGTAGGGAATGGTGGTTCACTCCTTGATCTTGCTAGTCTCACACTTCACTACAAGTCAATCAAGAAAACACACATTCAATTCTCATTCCAAACCAAAGTCAAACAAACAATTTTTCACACACACAAAATAATGGAATCTAAGTCATGCATAAGCATGCAAAGGTTGGTTCTATTGCAAGGATGGTCTCTACTAGGTTTCTAAACTTTGTAGGGTCCAAATTGGTCATTTACAAAAATGGCAAAGTCATTTGCAAATGGGTTTTATCCATAAACCATTTTTAAATCCATTCATCATTTCATGTGGTGAAAAATGTTTTTATCAAGGCAAAACTATTAAGTTGTTGACCAACTGAGTTGCTAATTTGCAAAACTTGGTGTTTTGGGTCAGTGGGTTTGATCAAACCATTTTCTTAAAGTTTTCTTTCCATAAATATTTTTATAACAAAAACCATTCTTTTTATTTGGCTAGAAAATGGCTAGGTCAAGTAATCCAACCTAAATCTTTCCAAAATCATTTTTAACACCAAGGGTTGGTTCCTAGGGTCAGTAAAGTCACAACAAACTAATTTGCAAAAGTTTTCCTTCAAAATCATTTTCAATAAATAAATTACATTTCTATTTGACTAGAAATGGTTTTAAATTAAAGAATCATTTCTTAATTTCACCAAATACATTTTTGAATCCACAAAGTGTTTCCTAGGGTCAGTAGGTTCAAATAAAACCAATTGCCAAAGATTTTAACCCCAAATTCATTTTTAAACAATTTTTACATCCTTAGCAAGCATACAAATGTTTCTGTAAATTCAAACAAGCTAACAGATACTATTTGCTAAACTAAGGGCATGGTTGGCTAGGTCTTGCTCTCCTGAATCCATTGATATAAAATTTGTAATTTTTGGACGTGTGGTTTGAAAGTTACAGGGGTTTGAAGTTTGCAAATAAGTCTGTTTTCAAATCTGTTTTTAAACGGAATAGGTGACACGCGGCACACTCTGGTTGGACGGTACCGGTTCGCGCGGATCGCGCTCTGTAGAGCGTTGGATCAAGTTAGATCGTATGGTTCTAGAAGCGTACCCCTTCGGCGTTAAATGATCTATCTAGTGCATCCGATCCAGATCCAACGGTGCTGGCGAGTTTGACCAAAAGGGGGCGGCGCTGACGGTGGCTAGCGGCGGCGCACGGCCAGGCGGTGGCTCTGCGGTGGTTCTAGGAAGCGAGAGAGGGGGAGAGTAGGCTTACCGAGGTCACGAGGACGGGGTGATGCTCGACGTGTGCTTGTCGTGGCAGGGGGTGCTCAGGTACTTCTGCGATTGCTCGCCGGAGTATAGAACGACGTCGGGTGGTCTCAGTCGTGGTCGGAGTCGTCGCTACAGGTCACGAGAAGAACAACCGAGGGTAAGGTTAGACGCAGGAGATCACAGGGGTGCCGTGTGCGTGAACGGGAAGAAGAGGGGCGACCTGGTTCACCTGGAAAACGTCGTCGGAGAAGAAACAGACGGCGGCGCTGTCGGAGCTTTTCAAAGCCGACGCTTCGGGGCGCCCGCGGTTGAATGGGTGGTACCGGGAGGAAGCTCTGGGAGTGGGGAGTCTGCTAGCGTGCACAGGGAGGCAAGGGGCGGTGACACTTGGCCGAAATTCGACGAGGAAGGTCGTCGGAACAGAGGGGCTCGGGGAGGAATTGAGGCGGCCTGGGGGCGTGCTTTGGGGAGGGGGCAGAGGGGAACGAGAGGGGAGGTGCTGGCGTTTTATCAGGCATGGTCAATGGCGGGTTTAATCCATCCTTCAATGCGAATTACTTCGGGTTTAACTCGCCTGCAACGGCCGGCGAGGGGGGGGGAGGCGTGGTTCGCGGGTAGGGAAGAAGGGGGCGTGGTGTGGGGTCCTCTGGCAGTGAGAGAAAGGGAGTGGAGGTGGGGCCAGTAGTCAGTCGCTCGGTGGGTAAGTTGCTGGGTGAAAGAAAACGATTCGGGGTGGAGGGGAGGTGGGCTGAGTTGGGCTGGGGCAGTTGGGCCAGTCTGTTCCATATTTTTTTTTCTTCTGAAATCTTTTTCCTTTTCTAATTCTATTTTTCTGTTTTGAATTTCATCCAACTATTCAAGCATTCAAATAATTCAAACAATTATAATGAGTTTTTGGTTCTGTTTATCAACATAAACCAAATCTCAAAAATAAAATAATATTTTTTATTTATTTTAAAATTCATTCATTATTTAATAAAATGGGCCTTTTGTTTATTTAATCAAAATAGGGTTTGATTTATTTATGAGAATCCTAATTTGAAATCCAAATATTTTCAAAACCAAATCAGTAGGTATTAATTGAAAGTAAAGAATACTTGGAAAGCTTGTTTAAAACAAAATAACATTTTTGCTATAGGGTCCATTGATAATTAAATAAATATACCAAGGTTTATTAATCAAATAGGGTTTTGTTTTATTTAAAAACCTCTTTTGAAATCTAAATATTTTTTTTTTAAAACCAAATCTGTAGATTTTATTTGGGAAATATAGAATACTTGGAAACTTGTTTTAAAATAAAATACCATTTTATTTTAGAGTCCATTATTAATTAAATATAATAGACTTTCATTATTAAATCAAATAGGATTTGTTTTATTGAGATATTTATTTTGAGATCTAAAATAAAACCAAAACACTTCAGTAGGTTTTATTTGTGAATATAAAATACTTGGAAAACTTATTTAAAATAATTTAATAAGTTTTGATGTTTTAATTTAAAATGGTAAAACCTTTTATTTAAATAAAATTTGGATATTAATTCCTTATTATTTTATTTAAATAAACCTTTACTATTTTTATTCAAAACAAAATGTTTTAATTCCAAAGTTTGGTCAAGGTTTAATTTGGCTTTATAAAATAATCCTTATCTATGAATCTGTTGCCTACCAAAACCCACCGGCGAGCAGCGACGGGCAACACGGAGAGCCGGGAGGCTCCTAGGACTGCTGGTGGGCCCTGGTCCCTCGGGCAACGGCCCGCAAAACTCTAGCACACGTCCTGGATGGTTCGAGGGCGTGCCACCTGACCTATACCTGGTCAGGAAGGTGAAGGATTGCTTCGATTGATTTCCTGCATGGTAAACAAGTATACGTAAAATTCGAGCCGTGACCGGCTCCCAGGTTTCCCTGTGAATCGGCTCCTAGAGCCGATTAACCCATGGTTCTGCATTAGATCTATGGTAACATGGGGTTTTGCTTCATCATTACAAGTTAAATCGATCTACGATAGTTTAGCGTTTTCACTACATAATTGGAACGTCCTATACGTAATTGAGCCTGGTAGATACAAAAGATAATAGAAAACCAATCCTAGAGAAGGCCTAAAAACCAACGTAACGTTAATTCCCGGAACAACTCCTCTTGGATTGGTAAACCATATCTTCCATACTACTGGATCGTTCAACCCGTTTGCAAGGCCTGATCATGTAGATATCAAACTAAACCTTGGAGAACAAGGCACAACTATAACAGATCAAGTCGACTTAAATAAAGATCAAGCAAAGTGCCACCCTTACACCCGGGAAAAGGTGCAAAGGCGGCGAGATAACTAGAGGCAGCATATCTAAACGATCATAGCAAAAAAGTACCGATGCTAGCCTAAACAAATCTATGATAATAGTGTTACTCGCCATCAACAAGGCTTCAGTACGAGTAACACCAAATAATCGCATAAGTAGATACTGCCTAGATCGCAAGATGCGATCTAGGCAGCATGGCACTTACCCGAGAAAAACCCTAGAAACAAGGGGTGGCGATGCGCCGAGATTGTGTTTGTTGTGAACGTGATTGTCCTCCTTTTCTCAATAACCTTAGGTACATATTTATAGTCCGGAGACTTTCTATCTTTGGAATAACTCTACAACTCTATCTCTTACCTAAATCGAAACGGAACCTATTCCAATATAAGATACACGGGCAATTTAGCCCAAATCAACGCACGAGGCCGATTCAACAACACGTTGCATATACGTATCTTCTAAGCCCATCTTGATTGCGGCCCAACTCCTCCTTTGGCCAAAATATGGCGATAACACATGCCCCCTGGTTTTGGCAATAATAATTCCAAAACCACTCTGTTTTTTCCTTCTCCTCTTTTTTTTCTGTATCGGGTTACGCGTTGCCAGAATGCGTTGCAGAACAGAATCGTCACGCCACCCCCTCATCATGATGCCCTGTCTTCTCCACTTCTCCGCAGTGCATGATTTGATAATTTCGGCAGCACATTCTGGGAAACCGCTATAGCATTGAACCGCTTCATACTATTCACCTTATTTATATTCATCTGAGCAGTTTGCAGCCCCATCTTCCTCCAGCAGCCAAAAAACCCTCTTCCTCCGCCATGGCCTCCTCTTCTTCATCTGGCCTGTCCTCCCAAGCCTCCAACTCAATGAGCGACCGGGAGCCGACGCCAGAGCATCTGCCGACGGCGGTGTACAACGCTCTCGCCCCACAATGGTGGGACGAGAGGGATTGGGATTTCGCCACCTGGTCGGAGGACGACGAGTCCTTGACCGATGGCGAGGAGGACCTGCAGTTCCTTGCCGATGGGGAACTGGAGGCGGACAGCACCGACGACGCCATGTCCTGGGACGGCGTCGACTCCTCCGACGAGGAGGAGGAAGCGGAGGAGGACACCTCCTCCGACGAGTACCAGCCGGTGAAGTACTTCCGCGCCGGGTCCAGCGAGGACACCGAAGACGACGAGGACGAGGAGGCCCCCGCTGGCATCTGGATCAGCAGCAGCGAAGACGACGCCGGCAGCAGCGCTGATGACAGCGAACAAGACGACGGCGAAGATAGCGGCGACGACCTCGGCCTCTAGATTAGGAATTAGTAGTAGTAGTAGTAGTAGATTTCCTTTTGTAAGCAATCAGCTCCTTTTGTAAGCAATCAACTCCACTGTAAATAATCGTCTTTTGAATGAACGAAGATTGCTTTTCCAACTCGAAGATTGCCGATAGTCACATAGGTCGATGTTCCAGAAGCCGATAGCAACGCATCGGCTTTTACCCTGCTGCGCTCATACAGTCAACCAAGTCACAGCCCAAAGAGCCGATGGTACAACATCGGCTTTCCCAAAAACGTTGACAAGGTCAAGTTCGGTCGCATACTTAGACAAATCTGAGCGGCCACTTTCCAGTTTCAAACGGTAACCTGCGACCCTCTTCAAAAAGGGCGACCCAGATCTCCAATCGCTCATCGACCAAATCGAGCTCACAGCGACAAGACCCCTCGATCCCTAATTGCACAAATCCATCTCCGCCAGCAAACTAGATGGCGGAATCGTCCAACACCAACCCAGAGGTCTCCGGTCTGAAGGTACGCCTACTCCCCGCAGTCTGAACGCGATGCTAGAATTAATGGCGAACACCTGAATTAATGCCTTATTCCATTATTAAATTTTCTAGGTTTCAGACATCCTGCTGCCACATCCTTCTCTCCCAAATTCTCTCTGCCTTGGCCCTCGTACAGCATCTAGTCCTGCCCATCTGATTTCTTGCGAAGCAAACCGAATCCCCTTCGTAAGCCAAGACCTAGATTTAAACTCTTGGGCCGACTGCTTGCGAGCCTGGCCTAATCCTCCTGAACATTGGGTCACTTGGTTCAGCAGGGTAGCTAGAGCTTACCAATCCCAATGGGAAACCACGAGAATAGCCGATGCCTTGCATTTGTCATTGTCTCCTCTTGAGAAACATGAGAATCTTCTCAAAACCATCGGCTACTTCTGGTCTGACGCTCTGAATTGCTTCATGTTCGGTCATGGCCCTATGTCACCAACCCTGTTAGACGTGGTGATGATTACTGGTCTGGATGTTACATCACCCAGCCCTTCTGCTTTTAAACTGACCAAAGTCCCCTACAAACTGTCTTCCAAAACAGAATGCACGAACTGGGGCGCATATATTCAAAGCCACATGAAAACTAGAGGTCCTGTCACCGAGAAAGAACACACGGCTTTCCTCAACCTCTGGCTAGAACATTTCATATTATGTGGCCCTTCCCTTACTCCAACCAAGAATTATCTCTCCCTGGCCTATGAACTTGCTAAAGGCACTCAACTTGGCATCGGCAAACTGTTCCTTGGAGAGGTCTACCGATATCTCCAGTTGATGTCTGTCAAGCTGTTCTCTGGCATAGCAGTCAAAACAGGTGGTCCTTGGTGGTTCATCCAGCTATGGGCTCAGCTGTATTTTCAAAACCACATCCCAAACTTCCCCCTTTTGGCGAGTTGCACCTTTCCAGATGTCAAAGGAAGGCAGATCAGATGCACCAGTTATGGCCAAGCTTTGTATAGGCTGCCAGGTAGTAAACTATCCCCTCAGGAAGCTTCCCAGTGGTTTAGTATTTTCTTCCAAGGCCTGGATAATCCTACCTTCTTCCCTTACATGGAAGAATCGGAACATTTTGAAAATCCCATCTCCTTCAGGCTAGACAGCTTTGCCGATGACACCAGCACTCGGCAACTCTTTTCCATTGCGATCCGTCCCTGTTTCCTTCCAGTTGGCATGAGTACATCCAACAGAATCATCAAGCCTGGGTATGAATTCTACCAGCCGGTCATAGTGGCTCGGCAATTTGGCCTTGGACAAGTACCTCCCCATCTCTTTCTCCACCATCTTACGGAGAGCAGAGCCGACCTGCCTGATCCTCTCACCAGTCAAAGGTGTTACTCCTTCTTTGATGCTCTGACCATCCCAATTCCCAACGACCTCACCTTCGCCTCATCCACCGATGGCTTTGAAGACTGGTGGTCGATGTGGAAGACTCACGCCTTCAGGAGAGCTCTGGGACCGTTGCTGAAACAGCTCGATGCTGACTATGACATCCCCGTGGAACAGGTACCACTATTTTCTTGATGCAGCTCACAAATGACTCTTCTACTAACCCACTCTTTCTCTTTGCAGCAACAAGATGGCCCTGAACCTACGCACAGTGATGACTCCCCCTTTGAGTTCTTTCCGCCAGCTCCTGTGGTTCTTTTCTGCAAAAACTCGCCACCTTTGAAAAGGGTCATGATGCAGAACCAGCCGATAACACCACAATCGGCTTCTAAGAAGCAAGTAACCTCAAGGTCAGCGGCCCCTCAAGTTCCAACTAAAACAAGAACGGTGGTGAAGAAGGTAGCTGCCAGGAAGACTTTGAGGCGCCGGAGCCCTTCTCCAGAAAGCTCGCATGTACGCTGATCCATGCTTTGGTTGATTTCTCTCATTCTTTCATTCTTGCAGACATGCTCGTGTCTAATAACTTTCCTTCTCTTGCAGGCTTCCGTCGAAGACACCTCGCACGAGGACACACAACCTGATCAAGGAGCATCAAGCCCAACAGACTCTGAGAGGACTGCCACACCAAACCAGCCAGATGTGCCACCATCGGCTCCCAGGAAAAGGCCAGTTCCTGAACCTGCTGCCCCCCGAGCATCAGTCGAGGCGGGGCCATTTGTGGGTCCCAAGAGAGCTCGCAAAGGACTACAAGCTTCTTCGTCGAGCCAAGAGGTTTCGAAAATCATCACCCTTCATGCTCTTACCACTTAATTCCTTCTTATCTGCCGATTCGTCATCATTTACATCGGCTAAACACCTTCAATGCAGACGACTGACGTTTCTAGTGGGAAGGCTGGGGCAGTGCCGATGCCTCTAGCCGAGCCGGATTCAGCAATCCCCGAAGGTGCAGATGAAATGGCTACCCCTTTGGCCAAGCCTCCAGCAACTACACACAAGCCGATTGCCTCGTCATCTGCAATCCCCTCGATCTTAGGAGAGGTATGTTAGCTTTTTTCGGCTAATTCTTCTCTGTTGGACGCATACTGACGCTCTTTCGGGCTGCCAGGGTTGTGATATTTCAGGCTTGTTGACGTTCGACCCTGAATCCATCGAACCAACTGCCTCTGTCGCCACCGATGAACCACAAGCCAGGGCTGTTCTACCTCAATTCCAGCGTCTTCGAGCCTTGCTGTCCTCCTCGATCGAAGAGTTGATCGAGGGTTCTGAGGAGGTGAAGAGCGTTCTTGCTGAAATAAAAGACCAACTCCCAGTAGCATTGCAGGTGAAGCTCTGGCCCGTTATATCTCTGTATTTCTACGGGTCAAGGGTGAAGCTAGCTCGTGAAAGGATCAACCTGCGTCGTGCCCAACTTCCGCTGAAGGCCAACATTGCAGACAGATGTCAGCAGCTCAACGAGAAAAAGGCGTCTCTGGATGCCAAAACTGACACCTCCGTCAGTACCGCCGAGCTCGCATCCTTGAAAAGGGAGTTGGAAGATCTTGAAGAGAAAGTCCGGGCGACAAAACAGCTCATTCGCGACAAGGAAGAATCCATCGCCCGATCCCAAGACGAAGCAGAAAACCTCAAGGCTCAACTGAAGACCGATCTGGCAGAAATACGTGCCCTGAACAAGCAGCTAGTGACGGGCAAGGACGAAGATGACGAAGCCGAGATCGCCGAGGTGGACCGTGTCCGTTCTGACGCCCTCCACGCCTTCGAGGCATTTCTTCAGTAGCTGGTTTATGTAAATCTGAACCTCTAGAGTCGATGGCTGTGCATTGGCTGTATTTTTTTTTATTGGCCGATTTCATGTATCGGCCCCCATATCTCACTGTCCATCATCCCACATGCTTTGGGAAACATTGGCCGATTTCATGTATCGGCCCCCGTATCTCACTGTCCATCATCCCACATGCTTGGGAAATATTTCTTGAGATGCTGACCGTTGACAGCCACTGGGAATTTCACGCCATCCAGCTCCTCCAGCATGTACGCGTTCCCCCTCAAGACCTGATCGACTCTGTATGGCCCGTGCCAATTCGGGGACCATTTACCATATGCTGCATCCTTAGTTCCCAATGGCAATACAGCTTCCCATACCAAATCGCCAACGTGGAACTCCTTCGGTCTCACCTTCTTGTTATATGCACGAGCTACCTTGGCCTTGTTTTCTTTGATTTTCTCAAGAGACCATAGCCTAAGCTCAGTCAGATCCTCAACACTGTCACTCATCAGGGCCGCATATTCTTCAGTCGTTAGATCGTTCTGAAAAGTGACACGTCTCGATCCAGCCATAATTTCCCAGGGCAATACGGCTTCTTGTTCATAGACTAGGGTGCTCATCGATTTTCCTCTTGATCAGCTTGATAAGGCTCTGGTTGGACGCTTCAGCTTGCCCATTTGCTTGAGCATAGTATGGAGATGATCGAATCAGCTTAATCCCTGTGTCCTCACAGAACTTTCTGAACTCGTGAGAAGTGAAGACCGAACCTCCATCGGTCGTGATAGTCTGGGGAATCCCAAACCTATGAATGACGTGTTCTTTCACAAAATCGACAACATCCTTCGAGCTTACTGACTTCATAGGGACGGCTTCCACCCATTTAGTGAAATAATCCGTAATGGCCAAAATCCACATGTGGCCTTTGCTTGACGGAGGATTGATCTTGCCAATCATATCCATGCCCCAACCTCGGAATGGCCAAGGCTTGATGATGGGGTTCATTGCTGACGCGGGTACCATCTGAATTTTTCCAAATCTCTGACATGCTTGACACCCTTTGTAGTACTTAAAACAGTCCTCCAGCATGGTAGGCCAATAAAACCCTGATCGCCTGATCAACCACTTCATCTTGTGAGCCGATTGGTGAGTTCCACAGGCGCCTTCGTGTACCTCGTGTAGGAGCCGATTGGCCTCGGCTGTCCCCAGACATTTGAGCAATAACCCTTCCAGAGTCCTGTAAAACATGTCGTCCCCAATGAGCACATACTTCATGGCCTTGTACCTTATCCGTTTAGGTGCCCCCCGAGCCGAATCCTTCAAGTAATTGAAGATATCGGCTCTCCAGTCGTCTCCGTCCAGGAACTGTACCTGAACATCGGCTCCCTCTGCTACGTCCTTGTAGCCTGAAGCCATTTGTGCAAGATCATTCGCCTCGGTATTCTACGATCGCGGGATCCAGGTGAAGTTTATGTACCGGAACTGTGCCATCATCTCACGGCATTGCAGCCATAATGGGAAGAGCGACTCGCTCTCACACTTGTATTCCTCCGTGAGCTGAGAAATCACCAACTTGGAGTCTCCAAAAATTTCCACTGCTTCTGCTCCAGCTTCGATGAGCAACTCCATTCCCTTGCGTATCGCCTCATGTAGGGGTTCGTAGCATGGAAAACAAAAAATTTCTACCGCATACAAACAAACAAGCCAAGATCTATCTACTAGATTGTAGCAACGAGTCGATGGAATAACTTACCCTCGAAGATTCCAAAGCGGTTAACGAGAGCAGATTCTCGTGGGTGATGTAGTCGTACTCTTTCTGATCTCAAGATCGCGTAGACGATCCTTCCGGCGCCACGTTCCGGCAGCGCTCCCGCAGTCGGTCACACGTTCGGTACTCGACGAAGACCTTCCTCTCCCTTGTTCCAGCAGGCAGCGGAGGTTGTAGTACTCTCCTCGCGATTCCGGCAGCACAACGGCGTGGTACCGGAAGTAGAGGGGAAATCCCGCAGGGCTTCGCCTTAAGCCGGTGCGAGTATGGTGGAGCTTATGAGAGAGGCTATTAGTGGTCTAGTAATTAGACACACCAATTAGAAGGCTCTAAACCAATTAGAAGGCTCTAAACCGCAGGCTAAAGCAATTAGAAGCTCTAAACCAAAACGGCTCTAAACCGGAGGTAGAAGATAGGAACTTGTGTGTTCTAGGAGGGGAGCCCTGCCCCTCCTTATATAGATGGGAGGGGGCTGGCGCGCCAGGGGAGGGAGGGAGTCCCTCCCCAACTCGGCCTAGGGCTGGCCGCCGGCTTGGAGGAGAGAAACTCCTCCTCCAAGTCGGTTCCAACTCCTCTTGCTTGTTTCCCACAGTTTCTTGTTTTAGCCGTTTGACTTTCAAACTGGACATTTGACTTTTCTGTTTTAGGATTCAATTTAATCCTTTATTTGGGACAGCAAGAACACTTAGTACATGATGCAATCATTCCAATATGTAATGACACATTCATGTACCCCTCCCCCCCCCCGGAGTGCCGGACAATCCGGAACCTTCCAGAACATTCCCGATGAAAACACCGGAATCATTCCCGAACCCCGAAACGGGACTTTCCTTATATGAATCTTATTCTCCGGACCATTCCGGATCACCTCGTGATATCCCGGATCCCATCCGAGACTCCGAACAACATTCGGTCTCTTTCTCATAATACCATAACTACTCAAACAACGTCGAATCCTTAAGTGTGTCTCCCTACGGTTCGTGAATTATGCGGACATGATCGAGACACTTCTCCGAACAATAACCAATAGAGGAATCTGGAAATTCATATGGCTCCCACATATTTCTACGATTACTTTGCGATCGAATGAACCACTTACATACGATACCAATTTCCCTTTGTCTCACGATAGTTTACTTATCCGAGGTTATGATCGTCGGTATCTCTGCATACCTAGTTCAACCTCGTTACTGATAAGTACTCTTTTCTTGTTCCCGTGATATGTGATCCCTTGTGAGCCAGTCACATGCTTTCAAGCTAATTGGATGACATTCCACCGAGAGGGCCCAGAGTATATCTATCCGTCATATGGATGGACAAATCCCACCCTTGATCCATGTGTTTCAACCAATACTTTCCGAACACTTAATGCCACCTTTATAGCCACCCAGTTACGGTGTGGTGTTTGATGTCATCAAAGCATCCATCCGGTAAAGGTGATATGCATGATCTCATGGTCGAAGGAATTAGGTTACTATGTATCAGAAAGCATATAGCAATTGAACTATTGAAATGACTTGATCTTTATGCTACGCTTATCTATAGGAGTATGTCCACCATATCATTCTCCTAATGATATGATCCTGTTGTTAATAACATCTCTATGTTCATGATCAGGAAACCATGATCATATATTAACCAACAAGCTAGTTTAACAAGAGGCTATACTAGGGACTCTTATTTTAGTTTACAAATCACACAAGTATTAATGTGTCCTATTAATACAATTATAGCATGGTATGTAAACATTTATCATAAGTGTGAAGATATGATAATAACCACTTTATTATTGCCTCTTGGGCATATCTCCAACAGTCTCCCACTTGCACTAGAGTCAATAATCTAGTTTCGAACCTTTGTGTATATAACACCTATGGCTTTCCGGTGTTGTATGTACATGATTGCTAGTGGTCAACTGATCTCCGGATCTGACACTTCCAGGTCCATGTGTAATTGCATGTCTTTGCGTCTCTACGCATCACTCATTCTCTAATGAGATGGCTTTGTAGAAATTTGGTCTTTCGGTGTGACCTTTAGTTCTTTGGGGTTAAAACATGTTGATAATATTGTCGCACAATATATCTTCATAGTATTATCCCTCTGTGAACTACACCTAGTTTGATAACAAACTACTTGACACAAATGCCCTCTTTTGCTGCTATAATAGCAGTCATATACTTAGCCATTATGGAACTCACTTTCCATTATATTGTGCCACCCTTAGTTTAGATTGAGATAAACTTAATTTGTACTTTGTGACAAAACTAGTATCAATGTAGTACTTTTACAATGAACTAACCATCTATTTGTCACTTCTACAAATATTATACTCTTAGTTCTTTCAAAAGATCATAAGAATATCCTTACTATTGTCCAATGATCATCTTACGAATCATTCTGGTATATGCTCACAACATTTAGAGCATAGGACATATCTGGATTTGTACATATCACAGTATGATTGATATAAATACTCTTTGTGATTTCATACATCAAGTATCAATCTATACTTGATTATTTGTTTCACTTTACCAAATGTCAATACACTTGAATATATCATCAACATTGAACTTATTCAATCCTTTCTGTGCAACAAGAACCTTTCTTGTAGTTCCTATATTGAACTCATTCAATATATCATCTATGTACTTTTGGCACAACCATATTAGCGTCTATTGATGCCAAATATTTGGGTTTTGCCTAAGTATTTCATCGGGATGAAATTCTTAATATGTGTTAATAAAAGATACATTATTTCCAATCAACAATATGTCTTCCACATAATGTATTAGAAACATGTCTTAGCGCTCCCACTTAATTTCTTGCAAATGCAAGCATCTTCATCGTCTCTAATGAACTTTTAAACTCCTTTAATAGTTTCATCACAGTGAAGATTCCAACTCCGCGATGCTCACTTTAACCATTGAAGTTTGCATATGCTTTTAGCATCCTTTGAATTAACAAAACCCTATGGACCGTGTTATGCACATGTCCTAGGTAACGATTCTTTTAGAAGAACTTGTTTTGTTTATTCAACTACCATATAACAATTTATATGTAGTGGTTGCTACATTAATCCTTCTAGACTAAATATCACTATGAAAGATCAAATCTTGTCATAGTCAACCTTTGAACATTTTGTGAACTCTTTTCCCAACATGTCGACTATTTCATAGATGTAAAACATCCATGTCTATTTCTTTATAGATCCAAACACAACTGTAAGGTCTTACACCTTTCTCGAGGGTCCTTCAAGTTCAAAACTTGATTTCTCGTGTATGGAACTATCACGGATTTTATGGCTTCAAGCCATTTGATGGAGTCAGGGCCCATCATCGCTTCTTTGCATGTAGTCGGATCATTATTGTTAAATAATGATTTAACTCTCAAATCTTGGTATTTGATTGTTCATCCGACCTACTTGTTTCAATAGGAACTTAGATCTCCGTGACCACAACCTTTGAGGCACGTGAGCCATGAGCATTGTTGCTGCCTCCGGAACACTTTTCGGCGCTGCGCAACTTTGCACATATAGCTAAGGTTCTTTTAACCTTATCAAAGTTCTATTGTCCTCCCACTTAACTTTTCACGAAAAATTCCTTCCAAAAGAATCTTGACGTTCTAAGCAACAAACACTTTTGTCTCCGGTGTTTATGGAGGAATACTTAATAGTCATACAAAGACAGGTTCATCCGACTTTGGTTGCAAACATCTTTCTTATGCATAGCATACCAATGTTTAAGAAAGGACAACTTGGGTTTTATCCCAAACCATAACTTTATATGGTGTCATTTCAACGGATTACGATGGAGCTCTTTTCAGTGGAAAAACGGTAATCTCTAAAGCTTTTAATCTTTAAAATATAATGGCAGTTTTATGAAATTACACCTTCGATCTTACCATGTCAAACAAGGTTTAATTACATATCTCGAACGCTCCATACTCTTATGGTGTTTCGGGAAAATGCAAATCCACGGAACGATTCCTTAAATCTTAGGTATTATGCTAAATTCTGTAACTCAAATATCTTCCTTTATGATCTTATCATAAACTATTTATATTCTTGTTACAATGATTTTGCACTTCATCTTGAAAGTCCCTGAACTTTTCAAATGTTTCACACTTCATCCTTATTAAGTAAATATTCATATATTCACTCAAATTTTCGGAGAAAGCATATGAAGTTGAAATCCATCGCTCTTGACTACACATAATGGACTTCGTACAACAATATGTACAAGTTCCAATAAGCTAGTCTATCGTTCCGTTTTTGCCTATGAACGAGGTTTTAATTATCTCTAGGAAAGTTTCACAAGCGTCATTTGATCAAAAATCAAAAGACTCCAAAATTCCATCCATATGGATTTTCTTCATGTTTTCTTTCCAATATAATTTAAACGGCGATGTCACTTCCTAAGTGATCTTTCAATCAATTTGTCTTTCGACATCTTTAGCACTAGTTTTATGGATGTGATTTCTCCAACGAGATTTGTGAATCATCCATCTTTTATGGATTACGGCAATTATTTGAACAACTCTTTTGTTCTCATAATACCTGATAAAACAAATCTTGAAGGCAAGCTTTGATGTTTAACGAGCAACACAATAACCCTTTATTTTGTTCTCGATGAACATCATCACATATTCTTTTGCTAGTTACTTAGGCCATTGTAGTTCATGAATTGTGTTGTTTCGTATGACGATTCACACCAACAAATTCAGTATCAAATACTTGAGAACCACATTGTTTAATAAGCAAAGAATATAGCCATAACATGTATATCATCTATATACTTAAGATGAACAATTCTAGTCTTTTCCTTTCTGCCATATATTTATGAGATTCTCTTTCAGTATTTCCTTTTCTGTTTGAAAGAATCTATCAACATCAATAGTGGAGTCATACATATGACATATAGTCCAAAGCGTGTATAATTAAATACCAATGTCTTTGGACTTGCACTTTGAAGTAGATCACCATCATCAAATGTTTGGTGTTCTTTCAAATTCCTTTAGTAATCTCTTGGTGTAGTAAACATTTTACCTACATCAAATATTCACCCTTATCATGGAATCGTCCATGATCAAGCTACTTTTAGCTTATAATGATGAATTATGAGTATAATGTTGCTATCCAAAACCTTTTGGAGGATTAGGACAACAAGTGTCTCCAACCTTTTGCAAATTCCCATCAAATATGAGAACATGACTTTAGCCATATTATACTCTATCATGTTGCAACCAAAACTTCGTTTCAGATATCACAATATCTTCCACACATCATGGTTTCTGAAACAACTCTTTCAGATCCTAGATAACCTTGATATTAAGAGAATCCTTTGAATATCAAGAATCATGGAGACAAACATGATACTTATATACTAACACTTGGAATTGTTACTCTTGATTTAATACTAATTATTAAACTTCATGGAGTAACCGGAACTTACTGAAAGTTTGCAATAGGACTTTTAAACTTTAGATTTAACACTTCAAAACAATACGATACCAGTTCGTAAAGTAACTAACCAGAATTCTATAGTTCTATCATCTCAATTATAACTAAGCGCAAGGTGGTAAACGGATGCCAATGACTACAACAACTATGCAAATTCACTCTGATTTAGTTTATGATAAATTGAGTTCTAATTAATAATTAAATTAATCTAGGTGAACTCCCACTCAAAACAATATCCCTCACATTGTTTTAGTGATCACACGAACCAAATCCACCACATCAAAACCGATCATCACGAGAGTTGATATAGCTTCAATGGCGAACAATCAACATGTTCATCATATCTACTATATGACTCATGCTCTACCTTTCGGTAATCCGTGTTCCTGAGGCCATGTCTGTACATGCTAGGCTCGTCAAGATCAAACCTTAGCTTCTGCATGAGCAAATCTGGCTTGCTCACGTTGTATACACTTGCGGAATCTAACACACCCGATCATCACGTGGTGCTTCGAAACAACAAGCTTTAGCAACGGTGCATACTAAGGGTGAACACTTAAGAACTTGAAATTGTGTGCTTGAGGGATCATCTTATAATGCTACCGTCGTCTACTAAGCAATACAAGATGCATAAAGGATTAACATCACATGCAATTCATAATATGTGATATGATATGGCCTTTCTTCTTTGTGCTTCCGATCTCCATCTTCTAGCACGAACATGATCTCCATCATCACCGACATTGCATCAAGGTCAATGATGCTTCTCCATGGTTGTCATCCACCGGCTTCAACTATTACAACTACTTTGAATAGACACGCGGGTCTTAACAGAAATTAAAGACAACCATATGGCTCCTGCCGGTTGCCGACTTACAATAAGGAACATTGCATACATCATATATAATCACAATCATGGCCATATCACATCACTGCACACCCCTGCAAAACAAAGTTAGACGCCTCTACTTTCTTTGCATATTTTACGTGGTTTGGGGCTTTCAATAAGTGTCGTTCTAACTTACGAACAAGAACCACAACAATGATACTAGTATTGTTAATCACCCGTTGTAAATTGGATCTTAACTATGCTAGGAGAAACAGGCACCCGCAAAGCCACTTATGCAATACAAGTTGCATGTCAAGCGTGGAGCAAGTCTCATGAACGATGTCATGTAAGGTTAGCCCGGGCCGCTTCATCCCAACATACCGCAAGATGCAAAGTACACAAGAAGCAATCAACAATAAAAGCATCAACGCCCACAATGACCATTGTGTTCTACTCGTGCAACAGATCTACATATAGACACGGCTCTGATACCACTGTAGGGGTTCGTAGCATGGAAAACAAAAATTTTCTATCGCATACAAACAAACAAGCCAAGATCTATCTACTAGATTGTAGCAACGAGTCGATGGAATAACTTACCCTCGAAGATTCCAAAGCGGTTAACGAGAGCAGATTCTCGTGGGTGATGTAGTCGTACTCTTTCCGATCTCAAGATCGCGTAGACGATCCTTCCGGCGCCACGTTCCGGCAGCGCTCCCGCAGTCGGTCACACGTTCGGTACTCGACGAAGACCTTCCTCTCCCTTTTTCCAGCAGGCAGCGGAGGTTGTAGTACTCTCCTCGCGATTCCGGCAGCACAACGGCGTGGTACCGGAAGTAGAGGGGAAATCCCGCAGGGCTTCGCCTTAAGCCGGTGCGAGTATGGTGGAGCTTATGAGAGAGGCTATTAGTGGTCTAGTAATTAGACACACCAATTAGAAGGCTCTAAACCAATTAGAAGGCTCTAAACCGCAGGCTAAAGCAATTAGAAGCTCTAAACCAAAACGGCTCTAAACCGGAGGTAGAAGATAGGAACTTGTGTGTTCTAGGAGGGGAGCCCTGCCCCTCCTTATATAGATGGGAGGGGGCTGGCGCGCCAGGGGAGGGAGGGAGTCCCTCCCCAACTCGGCCTAGGGCTGGCCGCCGGCTTGGAGGAGAGAAACTCCTCCTCCAAGTCGGTTCCAACTCCTCTTGCTTGTTTCCCACAGTTTCTTGTTTTAGCCGTTTGACTTTCAAACTGGACATTTGACTTTTCTGTTTTAGGATTCAATTTAATCCTTTATTTGGGACAGCAAGAACACTTAGTACATGATGCAATCATTCCAATATGTAATGACACATTCATGTACCCCTCCCCCCCGGAGTGCCGGACAATCCGGAACCTTCCAGAACATTCCCGATGAAAACACCGGAATCATTCCCGAACCCCGAAACGGGACTTTCCTTATATGAATCTTATTCTCCGGACCATTCCGGATCACCTCGTGATATCCCGGATCCCATCCGAGACTCCGAACAACATTCGGTCTCTTTCTCATAATACCATAACTACTCAAACAACGCCGAATCCTTAAGTGTGTCTCCCTACGGTTCGTGAATTATGCGGACATGATCGAGACACTTCTCCGAACAATAACCAATAGAGGAATCTGGAAATTCATATGGCTCCCACATATTTCTACGATTACTTTGCGATCGAATGAACCACTTACATACGATACCAATTTCCCTTTGTCTCACGATAGTTTTCTTATCCGAGGTTATGATCGTCGGTATCTCTGCATACCTAGTTCAACCTCGTTACTGATAAGTACTCTTTTCTCGTTCCCGTGATATGTGATCCCTTGTGAGCCAGTCACATGCTTGCAAGCTAATTGGATGACATTCCACCGAGAGGGCCCAGAGTATATCTATCCGTCATATGGATGGACAAATCCCACTCTTGATCCATGTGTTTCAACCAATACTTTCCGAACACTTAATGCCACCTTTATAGCCACCCAGTTACGGTGTGGTGTTTGATGTCATCAAAGCATCCATCCGGTAAAGGTGATATGCATGATCTCATGGTCGAAGGAATTAGGTTACTATGTATCAGAAAGCATATAGCAATTGAACTATTGAAATGACTTGATCTTTATGCTACGCTTATCTATAGGAGTATGTCCACCATATCATTCTCCTAATGATATGATCCTGTTGTTAATAACATCTCTATGTTCATGATCAGGAAACCATGATCATATATTAACCAACAAGCTAGTTTAACAAGAGGCTATACTAGGGACTCTTATTTTAGTTTACAAATCACACAAGTATTAATGTTTCCGATTAATAAAATTATAGCATGGTATGTAAACATTTATCATAAGTGTGAAGATATGATAATAACCACTTTATTATTGCCTCTTGGGCATATCTCCAACACCTCATACTCAGCGACGTTGTTGGTGCGAGGGGCAGATAACCTGATGGAGAAGGAGAATGTTGCCCCCCGGGGCGACACGAGTAGCACGCCGATGCCGCACCCATCGTCACAAACCGATCCATCGAAAAACATAGCCCATGCTCGTATAGATAGTGCTGCTATATTAGTGTTGATCCTTTCAGCGATAAGGTCGGCCAATGCCTGTCCCTTAACTGCTTTCGCGGGTTGATACCGGATGTCAAACTCTGATAATGCACACATCCATTTGCCCAGTCGGCCTTTCAACATAGGAGCCGACAGCATGTGCTTTATGACATCTGATTTGCATATGATGACAATCTCTGCTGATAGCAAAATGTGGCGCAGCTTGGTGCAGGTGAAAAACAGGCAGAGGCACAACTTGTCGATCTCAGGATACCTTGTCTCTGCATCCAGCATCCTTCTGCTGATGTAAAATACAACTCGCTCCAGCCCATCATAAACTTGCACCACCACTGAGGCGATGGACGTGTCAGCTACTGATAAGTAAATGTAGAATGGCCTATCCGGCTGGGGCGGAACCAATACTGGCGGCTTCGTCAGATATTCTTTGATCTCGTCGAAGGCTCGTTGTTGTTCTGCCCCCCAGCTGAACTCCCCATCAGATTTAATCTTTACCAGTCCCATGAACGGCTCTATCCTTCCTGACAGATTGGAGATGAATCTTCTGACGAAGTTGATCTTGCCGATGAGAGACTGCAGTTCTTTCTTCGTGGTAGGTGGCTTCATTGTTCGCACTGCCTCCTGACTTTTCAGGACGATCTTAATTCCGCGTTCATGGACCAAGAAACCCAAGAACTGACCGGCCGTCACACCGAAGTCACACTTCTTTGGATTCATCCGTAGCCCGAATTTTCTTGTTCGGTCCAGGACGTGTCGCAGATCGTCCAAGTGTCCTTGTACTGAAGCTGACTTGACCACCACGTCATCGATATAAATTTCCACCAGCTTGCCGATCAGATCATGGAAGATGTAATTCATGGCTCTTTGGTATGTGGCGCCGGCGTTCTTCAGTCCAAACGTCATGACTACATATTCAAACAACCCCACCGAACCTGGGACTCTGAATGCAGTCTTGTGTATATCTTCCGGAGCCATAAAAATTTGGTTGTAACCGGCATTGCCATCCATGAAGCTCAAGATTTTATGACCAGCAGCTGCGTTGATTAACGTCTCTGCTACTGGCATCGGATATTCATCCTTCGGAGTAGCTCTATTGAGATCCCGAAAATCTATGGCAACACGCCAGCGGCCATCCTTTTTCTCTACAGGTACGATACTAGAAATCCACTCAGCATACCTGCATGGCCTGATTAAATTGGCTGTCAACATTTTCTCGATCTCCTTCTTGACATCTTTCAAAATTTCGGCCTTCATCTGTCGTGCTCGCTGCTGGAATGGCCAAAATCCTTTTTTAAGCGGGAGTCGATTCTCAATGATGCTCCTGTCTAGCCCGGGCATCTCTGTATAATCCCAGGCAAAGCAATCTGGATATTCTTTCAACAAAGCTATCATCGGACCCCGTAGATTCGGATCTAACTTCTTGCTGATAAATGTTGGTCTTGGCTTATCCCCAGGACCGATGTCAACCTCCTCTAGCTCATCAGCGGATGTAAACCCATACCCTAGCTTTCCATCACCTGTTAAATCGATGCTAAACACGGGGTAAACAGTAGGTGAGGATGACAAAAATAATTTGGGCCGATTGCCGGAATCGGCCCCCTTTTTCATTGCATTAGTCAAGGAAGGTTTACAACTTATCTGTGTTTCACAATGGCAGGGAATCTCCCTGCTACGACTACATGATCTGCTTGTCGTAAGATTGCTGCTTTTTGTTTTTTGTGGCCGATCGCAGGGATCGGCCGTACCACGTATGATCGTGAACTTTGCTACTCTGTCAGGCCAGTGGATAAGACCAGCCTCACCCCGTTTTTTGTAGCTTCAATGCGCTCACAGCCGTCTAGACTGATTCCAGAGATCGGCTCTTGGTCTTCTGCTTCCCAGATGTTCATGCCAGCTATGGAGATCTCGATAGAATCATCTGCATGAATGACCTCCACTTCATCTCCATCCCACTGTATTAGGCACTGGTGCATCATGGATGGAATGCAGCAGTTGGCATGAATCCAATCTCTCCCTAGCAAGACAGCGTAGGTGCTTTTGCTGTCCACGACGAAGAATGACGTAGGGATGGTTTTTCTGCCCACGGTCAGATCCACGTTCAGCACGCCCTGCGTTTCTGAAGTTTGGCCGTTGAAGTCGCTTAACGTGACGTTGGTTTTGATCAGATCTGCAGTGGAGCGTCCCAAACGCCGTAGCATGGAGTATGGCATTATATTGACTGCCGCTCCGGTGTCCACCAACATCTTGCTGACGGGCTGCCCATTGATGTAACCTCGTAGGTACAGGGCTTTCAGATGTTTGTAGCCCTTCTCACGTGGCTTCTCAAAGATAACCGGCCGTGGGCCGCAGTCAAACTGTGCCACTGGTAGCTCGTTGGTTCTTGGCGCGCAGAACTCTGACGGAAGTATGAACACCATGTTTATGCCAGCCGATGTCTTTGCATCGGCTTTTACCGGTTTGGGGCGCCACTCTTTCCTTTTCGGGCGATCTTCCGTTTCCAAGGTCTGCCGAATCTTAACGGCCAAATCGGGCCGTGCTTTCTTTAAAGCGTAGAGATACTGCGCTTCGGCTTCCTCCAAGTTACGCAGCCGCTGCACTCTACGCTTTTGGGTGTGTCTGAGTCCGTCGGGACACCACCTTGGACGGTGATATCTGTCCTTTCCTTTGTCACCCATTGGCTCCTCGAGATCTTTTGCTCGAGCGGACTCCCTGTATCGGCTCTGAGGTGGGAGAGGCCCTAGACGCTTGAACACTGACACTGGCCCCGTGTCCTCCTTCTGCTGGCCACATTCCGGGCAGTTATCGATTGTAGGCAATCGGCTCATTCCCGCATCCCAGCAATACTTGAAGAAAGGACAATCCCAATGTTTGTCTGCACCTTCCTTTTCTTTTGACGGTCCCCTAGCGAGGTGCTCATATCCTTCATCGTCTCCATCGCGCCGGCGACGTCGGTCATACTGACGCTCATACTTGTTAAGGAGATGCGTGGAATGTGGCTTCTGATATCGCACGCTCCTCACCTGTTCCTCAGTTAAATACCGCCTGTCATCGTAGCTGGGCTGGTCGCGTGGACCAGCCTCCTCTCTTTCTTTGCCCCGAGAGCGACCGTCTTCCTCCTTATATGCGCCACGGTGGTACACAGGTCCTGCCATATTAATATCGAACGAGAAATCCAACTGACGCCTTGTGGACTGGCTGTGTTCTACCATGTTGACGCCGGGAAACGGGTTAGTGTCTACTTTCATGGCGAATTGCCCCAGGATCAGACGGCCCTGCTCTATCGCCCTTTGGATCTGGCGACGTAGCTCTTTGCAGTCATTGGTGGTGTGGGTGAACGAGTGATGCCACTTGCAGTATGGTCTTCCGTTCATCTCTTGAGCCGTAGGGATTTTGTGGCCTTCGGGTAACTTCAGCTGCTTTTCTTTCAGCAGTAAATCAAATATCTGCTCAGCTTTGCTCACATCGAAGTCAAACCCTTTTGCAGGCCCTTGCTGTTTCACCCATTTGCAGGATACAGGATCTGCCCCCCGAGCCCATTCAGCCACGGCCACCTCCTGGTCTTGCGTAGGATCTTCTTCTGTATCGACCAGGCCTATCGGACGTTTGAACTTGTCCTGGTACAACTCAGGGTGACGCTGTTCATATATCGTCAGCTTCTGGGCCATGTGCGCCAACGAGTTGTACTCTACTTGGAAAGCCAGATCCTTGATAGGTGCTGAGAGACCCAACGCTGCCAGTTCGACTGCTTCCTTTTCAGTTAACCGAGCTGAGTAACATCGGTTCTTGACAGTCCTGAAGCGCTGGATGTACTCGGCTACAGTTTCTCCCCGCTTTTGCCGCACCTGTGCCAGGTCTGCAATGCCAGCCTCGGTAGCCTCTGAATGATACTGAATGTGGAACTGCTCTTCCAGTTGCTTCCAGGTCTGGATCGAATCAGGTGGCAGCGAGGTGTACCACCCAAAAGCTGGTCCTGTCAGAGATTGCGCAAAGAACCTTACGCGCAACTGATCCGATGCTGAAATCATGCCTAACTGTGCCAGGTATCGGCTCACGTGCTCGATCGAGCTCGACCCTTCTGACCCGCTGAACCTCGAGAACTCAGGGAGCCGATACTTGGGTGGCAGCGGAATCAGGTCAAACTCGTTGGGGTACGGCTTTGAATAGCCGATTGTCCTTCTCTTCGGCACGAAGCCGAACTGGTCTCTCAAGATGGTACGGATTTGCTCCACCGTTTGAGCTGCAGGGGCTAAATTCTCAGAACTTGCTCCGGTGGCGTACTTGGCTAGCCATGCCTGTTTATCAGCGTCCATCCCAGACATCCCTGCTCCGGAAATACCTGCTCCCGGAGCCCCTGCTCCAGAAACTCCTGTTCCGGAAATCCCTGCAGTTGCCACCTGGTTCGTGCGCGTGAGGTTATTGCAGTCCGGCACGTAGGTGCACACATATCCATGTGGGATCTCTTTAGGTGGTTCAAACAGGAATTGGTAATCGCCAGGGTCACCTCCAACCTTGTAGACGACGTAAGCCGGTGCCCCTGGTGGCTCCGGAGCTGTAAGCGTGAATGGCAGCTACGGCCTGGTCTGGAGCGGTCTTTCTCCCTGGTGAGTCCCTAGAGTAGGACCCGATGGAGAGTACTGATGTTTCATGAGCTCTTGAACTACGCGAACTGCGACACGCTCGAAAGCGTTTACTAGGCTCTCAGAATGGCGATGCAGAGAATGAGCCACCATGTAATTGACTTCCTGTCGCAGAGCTCTGGTGCGCTCCTCCGAAGGAACAGACAGATCCACCTCATCAAGAGCACCCTCGGGTGAGAACCCTTTCCACCTGATGCCATGCTTACGAGTCCTCTCAAAAGAGCCGATGAGATCGGCTTCGAAGAGAGCTTTGACGTCATCATACTTCGCCTTGTGCTCCTCAGGCAGCTCGTCGTACGTGACTGGTCTGTTCTCCATCGCAGCGTCGGATGTTGATGTAGACGTTGTTGAATGTCCCACCGGGCGTGCCAGAATGTGTTGCCTACCAAAACCCACCGGCGAGCAGCGACGGGCAACACGGAGAGCCGGGAGGCTCCCAGGACTGCTGGTGGGCCCTGGTCCATCGGGCAACGGCCCGCAAAACTCCGGCACACGTCCTGGCTGGTTCGAGGGCGTGCCACCTGACCTATACCTGGTCAGGAAGGTGAAGGATTGCTTCGATTGGTTTCCTGCATGGTAAACAAGTATACGTAAAATTTGAGCCGTGACCGGCTCCCAGGTTTCCCTATGAATCGGCTCCTAGAGCCGATTAACCCATGGTTCTGCATTAGATCTATGGTAACATGGGGTTTTGCTTCATCATTACAAGTTAAATCGATCTACGATAGTTTAGCGTTTTCACTACATAATTGGAACGTCCTACACGTAATTGAGCCTGGTAGATACAAAAGATAATAGAAAACCAATCCTAGAGAAGGCCTAAAAACCAATGTAACGTTAATTCCCGGAACAACTCCTCTTGGATTGGTAAACCATATCTTCCATACTACTGGATCGTTCAACCCGTTTGCAAGGCCTGATCATGTAGATATCAAACTAAACCTTGGAGAACAAGGCACAACTATAACAGATCAAGTCGACTTAAATAAAGATCAAGCAAAGTGCCACCCTTACACCCGGGAAAAGGTGCAAAGGCGGCGAGATAACTAGAGGCAGCATATCTAAACGATCATAGCAAAAAAGTACCGATGCTAGCCTAAACAAATCTATGATAATAGTGTTACTCGCCATCAACAAGGCTTCAGTACGAGTAACACCAAATAATCGCATAAGTAGATACTGCCTATATCGCAAGATGCGATCTAGGCAGCATGGCACTTACCCGAGAAAAACCCTAGAAACAAGGGGTGGCGATGCGCCGAGATTGTGTTTGTTGTGAACGTGATTGTCCTCCTTTTCTCAATAACCTTAGGTACATATTTATAGTCCGGAGACTTTCTATCTTTGGAATAACTCTACAACTCTATCTCTTACCTAAATCGAAACGGAACCTATTACAATATAAGATACACGGGCAATTTAGCCCAAATCAACGCACGAGGCCGATTCAACAACATGTTGCATATACGTATCTTCTAAGCCCATCTTGATTGCGGCCCAACTCCTCCTTTGGCCAAAATATGGCGATAACAGAATCCACCTTTTCTTTTGAAAACCAAATCTTTTTATTTAAAGATTCAAAATAGTAATTTTAAAACATTTTAATTTCCTTTAATAAATGTTTATCTTTATAAATCCCTTTAGGATTTTATTTGATTCAAATTGGTTTGAGGTTCCATTTGAATTCCAAAAAAAAGTTTCTTCTGGCTCTGAAAATCAAACAAAGTTTTATTTTATTCATTTATTTTCACAATACAAGATTTGGAAAATCTTGGGATGTGACAGGCTACCACCCTTAAAATAAATCTCGTCCCGAGATTTGGGGAGGCTAGGATTACAAGCAAGTTCAAAACAACTAGGGTACTACCACCCTTAAAAATTTTCAAACAAAAATTACACATTGTCCTTCTTGGGATCCTGAGAAATACTTTCTCTAAGCAAACAGTTGCATTTATGTCCTTTATTCCCATGCTTGACTCATGGGCCAAGGTTGAGATCCTTCATAGACTTGTTTAACTTGTTCTCCATCCTTTCTGGACAATTGTTTGCATAGTGGCCTAGTTCCTTGCATTTGAAACATGTGACAAGGCTGAGATCCCTCATAGGCTGGTTTATCTTATGCTTCATCTTTTCTGGACAGTTGTTTGCATAATGTCCTAACTCTTTGCAGTGTTTGCACATCACTTGGCTAATATCTTTCTTTTCCTTGGTTTTCACTAGCCTTTGTTTGTTTTCTTGGCTCTTCTCCCTTTCTGGGCATTCATTGGCATAGTGTCCCATCTCTTTGCATTTGAAACATTGCACTTGTGTAATATCCTTCTTGCTAGTGTTGGGGAATTTCTTCTTCTTCTTGGGTCTCTCCAAAGCTAGGAGTTCTTCTAGTTCATGCTCTTCATAGGTGGGGGATCTTTCTCTCTTCTTGAGGCATTGATCTTCATGCTCCTTGGATGCATGATCCTTGTCTCTAAAAATATTGCTAGCTTGGGTTCCTTCTAAATTAACCTCTTTGTCATCCTTGTTGTCATTAGCTCTTTGGGAAAAGTTTCCTCCCATGTTGATCACTTGAGTAACCAATCCTTGCATCAACTGGGATTGAAGCTTCAAAATCCTTTGTTTGGCTGGGTCTAGTCCATTGTTGTTGGCTAAAAGCTGAGTTGTCTCTTGGCTCAACTGGTTTTGGGTTGCAATAAGCTCTTTCATGTTGTCTTCTTGGTTGGTGTTGGTGCCTCTTGGATTAGTCATTTGTTTGGGTTGGATTGGGATTAGAATAGGCAAAATATTTCTAAGGAATTATTTCTAATCACCCACATCACAATTCACACAAACAATGTGCATGCAATCACAAGCAAACAATTCACTCAAACAACAAGTTTCAAGCACATTTTTAGGCAACAAAATATTTTTGTTACACCACGTAAGTTGGTGTATTTGACTTAACTAAAATATGGTGGTCCATCTATATGGTTCACTTGTGATCCTTCCATCCTTCTTGGTTGCTTCTTCTTACTTGAGATCATGGTTTCCTTGAGGAAAAACTCTTAGTTACAAATACTTCAAAGTTGTTGATGGCTCCTTCTTATTTTGCATTCCCTCAGTCTCTAAATCTTGAGTAAGATTTCCTTGTTTCACTTGTAGTCCTTAGTGGTATCCAAGCTGGAAGTCCTTGGTGAATATGCTGAAGATGTTGAAGTCATTAGAGTTGAAGAAGTTGGAGTCATTAGAGTTGATGGAATCCTTTGCACATGGTGTTGTCTTTGGTCATGGGTAGGTTTTTCCATCAAGTTGAAGTAGAAGAGATGTAGAGTTGAAACCAAAATGGTTCAGGAAAGAGTTTACAAGTGTTTTTGTAAATAAGTTTTGTATCAAAATATAACTCCTATTCTTCTAAGGGTTTTTGTCCAATCCTAGGTTTACAAATCCTACAGGCAACACAATGCTCTGATACCATCTGTAGAGGTCCAAACCTTTAATAAGGTTGATCCCTCCTGTGTTTACAATGCTAGTCCCTGGATCAATAGCTAGCATCCACAGTTAAGATGTAATATCAAGAAACAAAGGTCATAATATAACTTTATAACCAGGAATAACATAATTTTATTACATCTTTCATAGCTCATATGGCTATTACATTACATTGCAGCGGAATAACTATAAGCATGGGGTCCTTCATCTTCAAAGTGCCACAGGCAGATGTTGGTTGTAGACTTTGTAATCCTAATCAATCCATCTTCACTAAAAACAATCAAACCTGCAACATTACAAGTTACAGCCACAAAGGGGTCAATACATTTGAATTGTATTGGCAAGTGATACTATGGTAGTATTGTGGAGTCTATCAACTATATGCATTTGGATGAGTGGAGTTGAGGCTTGCATTGCTCAAAATATATTTTTCCTTAACATTTGAAAATACTAAGTTTTACTTGGCAAAATCATTTTTCTCAATCAAAGATTTGAAGATCTTTCAAGGCATCTCTCCATCAAAGATTGAAGATTTCAAACAACCCTTGTTCAATCCACAAGTTTTAACTTAGAAATTGGAATGATGAGATTCTTGATTGCTTCCATGTCTTGATGCTCAAATTGTCCTTTACCAGGGACATGGCTAAGTGCTTAGATTTTACACTCTGCAGAGGTGGTGCACTTTCCCCACAAGACTTGGTTTCCCAAGACAAGATCTTTCAGAAGCTTTCCCTTAGACCAAAATGGACGCGCTCCAACCTATCAAACACTACCACCCACTGTCCATATGGCTAAGTTCTTGCAACCTATATGATCATGGCAGAGCCCATATTGCCAAGTGGTTGCACTTGAAGCTTCTCAACATTTGACATCTCAAATCCCTTTGTTCCTGGGTGGCCATCCACAAGTGAGATACACAATCCAAGTCCATGGCCTTGTGAACCACTCAACCATTCTCCACCAAGATATCCCATTCCACCCAGGTGATTCATTAACTTAGTTGTTTTATTAGACAAAATCACAAGTCCTCAGACTTAGAATATTTTTCCATAGTGTGAATATATATTCCACCCATGTTTTCTATTAGCTAGGCTAAGCTTGGTAGTAGTAGGAATCTTAACTTAGGAAAATCCTACCAAGGATTCATCTACTAGGTTTCCTATAGCAAGGTTTATACTTAGCAAAATCCATGCAAGTTTTACTTAGCAAAATCACTAATGCATAGTGAAAGTAATGGGACAAAAAGTATGAAGCATCACTTGCCTTTTTGGTAGGGAATGGTGGTTCACTCCTTGATCTTGCTAGTCTCACACTTCACTACAAGTCAATCAAGAAAACACACATTCAATTCTCATTCCAAACCAAAGTCAAACAAACAATTTTTCACACACACAAAGTAATGGAATCTAAGTCATGCATAAGCATGCAAAGGTTGGTTCTATTGCAAGGATGGTCTCTACTAGGTTTCTAAACTTTGTAGGGTCCAAATTGGTCATTTACAAAAATGGCAAAGTCATTTGCAAATGGGTTTTATCCATAAACCATTTTTAAATCCATTCATCATTTCATGTGGTGAAAAATGTTTTTATCAAGGAAAAACTATTAAGTTGTTCACCAAATGAGTTGCTAATTTGCAAAACTTGGTTTTTTGGGTCAGTGGGTTTGATCAAACCATTTTCTTAAAGTTTTCTTTCCATAAATATTTTTATAACAAAAACCATTCTTTTTATTTGGCTAGAAAATGGCTAGGTCAAGTAATCTAACCTAAATCTTTCCAAAATCATTTTTAACACCAAGGGTTGGTTCCTAGGGTCAGTAAAGTCACAACAAACTAATTTGCAAAAGTTTTCCTTCAAAATCATTTTCAATAAATAAAGTACATTTCTATTTGACTAGAAATGGTTTTAAATCAAAGAATCATTTCTTAATTTCACCAAATACATTTTTGAGTCCACAAAGTGTTTCCTAGGGTCAGTAGGTTCAAATCAATCCAATTGCCAAAGATTTTAACCCCAAATTCATTTTTAAACAATTTTTACATCCTTAGCAAGCATACAAATGTTTCTGTAAATTCAAACAAGCTAACAGATACTATTTGCTAAACTAAGGGCATGGTTGGCTAGGTCTTGCTCTCCTGAATCCATTGATATAAAATTTGTAATTTTTGGACGTGTGGTTTGAAAGTTACAGGGGTTTGAAGTTTGCAAATAATTCTGTTTTCAAATCTGTTTTTAAACGGAATAGGTGACACGCGGAACACTCTGGTTGGACGGTACCGGTTCGCGCGGATCGTGCTCTGTAGAGCGTTGGATCAAGTTAGATCGTATGGTTCTGGAAGCGTACCCCTTCGGCGTTAAATGATATATCTAGTGCGTCCGATCCAGATCCAACGGTGCTGGCGAGTTTGACCAAAAGGGGGCGGCACTGACCGTGGCTAGCGGCGGCGCACGGCCAGGCGGTGGCTCTGCGGTGGTTCTAGGAAGCGAGAGAGGGGGAGAGTAGGCTTACCGAGGTCGCGAGGATGGGGTGATGCTCTACGTGTGCTTGTCGTGGCAGGGGGTGCTCAGGTACTTCTGCGATTGCTCGCCGGAGTATAGAACGACGTCGGGTGGTCTCAGTCGTGGTCGGAGTCGTCGCTACAGGTCACGAGAAGAACAACCGAGGGTAAGGTTAGACGCAGGAGATCTTAGGGGTGCCGTGTGCGTGAACGGGAAGAAGAGGGGCGACCTGGTTCACCTGGAAAACGTCGTCGGAGAAGAAACAGACGGCGGCGCTGTCGGAGCTTGTCAAAACCAAATCTGTAGATTTTTTTTTAAAACCAAATCTGTAGATTTTATTTGGGAAATATAGAATACTTGGAAACTTGTTTTAAAATAAAATACCATTTTATTCTAGAGTCCATTATTAATTAAATATAATAGACTTTCATTATTAAATCAAATAGGATTTGTTTTATTGAGATATTTATTTTGAGATCTAAAATAAAACCAAAACACTTCAGTAGGTTTTATTTGTGAATATAAAATACTTGGAAAACTTATTTAAAATAATTTAATAAGTTTTGATGTTTTAATTTAAAATGGTAAAACCTTTTATTTAAATAAAATTTGGATATTAATTCCTTATTATTTTATTTAAATAAACCTTTACTATTTTTATTCAAAACAAAATGTTTTAATTCCAAAGTTTGGTCAAGGTTTAATTTGGCTTTATAAAATAATCCTTATTTATGAATCCACCTTTTCTTTTGAAAACCAAATCTTTTTATTTAAAGATTCAAAATAGTAATTTTAAAACATTTTAATTTCCTTTAATAAATGTTTATCTTTATAAATCCCTTTAGGATTTTATTTGATTCAAATTGGTTTGAGGTTCCATTTGAATTCCAAAAAAAAGTTTCTTCTGGCTCTGAAAATCAAACAAAGTTTTATTTTATTCATTTATTTTCACATTACAAGATTTGGAAAATCTTGGGATGTGACACCAATATACCGCGTCTGGTTGTGGATTATCGCCCACTCGATGCAGTGACTATCAAGAACAAGTATCCTCTCCATAGGATCAACGATCTTTTTGATCAGTTAAGTGGTGCCACTGTATTTTCCAAAATGGATTTGAGGTCAGGGTATCACCAGATAAAGATCTGTAAAGAAGATATTCCAAAGACTTCTTTCACCACTTGTTATGGTCTTTACGAGTATACCGTCATGTCTTTTGGTCTTACCAATGCTTCAGCCACTTTTATGCGGCTTATGAACTCTGTCTTCATGGAGTACCTCGACAAGTTATTTGTGGTCTACATCAACAATATTCTGGTCTATTCCAAGACCGAAGAATAACACGAGGAACATCTTCATTTGGTGTTGACAAAACTTCGAGAACATCGTCTCTATGCCAAGTTTTCCAAATGTGAGTTTTGGTTACAAGAGCTCATCTTCCTTGGTCATGTTGTTTCTGCCCAAGGGGTTGTTGTTTCTGCCCAAGGGGTTGTTGTTATCCTAGATAAGGTCCAAACTGTACTCGACTGGGAGTCTCCCAAATCCTTTAAGGATGTCCTAAGTTTTCTCGGGATGGCCGGTTATTACCGTCGATTCATCGAGAACTTCTCTAGGATTGCAAAGCCTATAACTAATCTTATTAAGAAGGATAAGAAGTTTGAATGGTCTGATAAGGCTGAAGAAAAGCTTCTAGATGTTGAAAACCAAGTTAATAACTGCTTTGGTGCTGGTTCTCTAAGACACTAGCAAAGATTTTGTCGTCTTTTGTGATGCTTCTCACCAAGGTCTTGGATGTGTGTTAATGCAAGATGGGCATGTGGTGGCTTATGCCTCCCATCATCTAAAACCACATGAGAACAACTACCCAACTCATGATATTGAGCTTGCAGTTGTTGTTCATGCTCTTAAGCAATGGTGACATTACCTTCTCGGTAGTCGTTGTGAGTTATACCATGATCATCAGAGTCTGAAGTATATTTTCACGCAACCTGATCCGAATATCAGGGAAAGAAGATGGTTGGAACTCATCAAGGACTATGATTTGGGTCTCAACTATCAACCAGGCAAATCCAACGTCATTGCTGATGCGCTGAGCCGTAAGTCTTACTGCAAAAACCTGATGATCAAACAAGCTCAACCTTCTCTTCATGAGGAATTTGCTCGATTGAATCTTGAAGTAGTTCTTTGTGGATTCCTATCTACTCTTGAAGTGAAGTCTTTTCTAGAGGATCAAATGAAAGATGCTCAAAATAAAGATCCTAAGATTAACATGATCAAGGAGAACATTGCTAGCAGAGTTGCTAAATGTTTCTCCATAAACAAGGAAGGCGTTCTCTATTTTGGTACACGATTGGTACTGCCAAATGGAAATGACTTGAAGCAGATAATCCTTACTGAAGCTCATGAATACCCTCTATCCATCCACCCTAGAGGTACCAAGATGTATCGGGATCTTCATCAAAGATTCTGGTGGTCTGGTATGAAGAAAGATATCGGCCATTTTGTTGCTCAGTGTGACGTTTGTCGTCGCATCAAAGCTAAACATCAAAGTCCTGCTGGTCTCCTACAACCATATTGTATCCCTGAGTGGAAATGGGATGAAATTGGTATGGACTTCATCACTGGTCTCCCAAAAACTCTAAAAGGAAATTATGCAATATGGGTGATCATTGACTATCTGTCCAAGGTCGCTCACTTTCTTCCCATCAAGGAAAGCCTTCGAGCCGGTGAACTGGCTGACCTTTACATTTCCCAGATCGTTGTTCTTCATGGTATTCCTAAGAAGATAACATCTGACCATGGAAGTTTGTTCACCTCCAAGTTCTGGGAAAGTTTCCAAACTGCCGTGGGAACTCACCTCTCCTTTAGTACAGCTTATCATCCTAGCACTGGTGGTCAGACCGAAAGGGTGAATCAAGTCCTTGAAGATATGCTAAAAGCGTGTGTCATATCTTTTGAAAAGAACTGGGAGAAATTCCTTCCTTTTGCTGAATTCTCCTACAACAACAGTTATCAGTATAGTATAGAAATGGCACCTTTCCAGTTCTTATATGGAAGAACCTATCGTACTCATTTGAACGAGTCAGACACCGGTGAAAGAAAGTTCTTTGGTCGGGATATGATTTAGGAAGTAGAATATCAAGTCTGTATCATTCGAGATCGTTTGAAAACCGCTCAGTCTCACCAGAAAAGCTATCATGATCTTCACCATCAACATGTTGAATATGAAGTTGGTGATCAAGCTTATCTTCAGGTCACTCCTTTAAAGGGGGTCCATTGTTTTGGCATTAAAGGAAAACTGGCTCCTCATTATGTTGGTCCTTTTCGCGTTCTCTCCAGGCAAGGTAACCTTGCATACAAGTTGGAGTTGTCTGCAAATTTCCCTGAGGTGCACGACGTCTTCCATGTGTCTCAACTCAAGCGTTGCTTCAAAGATCCTGTTCATGGTGTTGATCACCAAACTCTTGATCTCTAGAAGGATCTGAGTTATCATGAGTATCATGTTCATATTCTTGATGAAACCGAGCGTAATACTCGTCGTCAAAACATCAAATTCCTGAAAGTTCACTGGTCTCATCACTCTGAGGACGAAGCAACCTGGGAACGAGAAGATCGTCTTAGATCTGAGTACCATGCCTTATTTTCTAAAACTTAGGAATCTCGGGATGAGATACTTGTAAGGGGGTAGAGCTGTAACAACCCGAGTTTGTATTATATGTAAATAGTACCTAAGCATCACATGCATTTGTTTAAATCAATAAAGTAAATGCATGCGACCAAGTGTGTGAATAAACACAAGTACAAAACCCTAAAATATGTGAAAATGGTTTCAAATATGCATCAAATTCAAGTTTGGTAATATTCGGGTATTTACAAAAGTGCCCTAGCCTTTTTCTCTATTTAAAATGTCTTAAAATCAATTAAATAGAGCTCTTTACAATAAAATAAAGGTTTTAATAAAACCCAGGGGTTTCCCTACAAGTTTCAGCCCCTGGATCGCTGATCTGGACTTCAGGTTGTTTTCCAAAGTTTGCCAGGGGGTTTTCCGCAAAATCTTCATAGTATTCTCCAGCCGGAAGCTGCTCCGTGTCCTGCGCGCGGCCGTCCATCGCGCTCCTGGCGAGGATAAGATCAAGACGCGTCGTGTCCTTCTTTCCATGTCTCTCTCTCTCTCTCTCTCTCTCTCTCTCTCTCTCTCTCTCTCTCTCTCTCGCACTCGGGCGCTCTCCCTCTCTCTCTCTCTCTCTCTCTCTCTCTCTCTCTCTCTCTCTCTCTCTCTCTCTCTCTCTCTCTCTCTCTCTCTCTCTCTCTCTCTCTCTCTCTCTCTTTTGTGGGATACAGAAACCCTAGCCGCCATGGCTGCCAGCTAGCGCCATTGCTTCCCTCCCCGAGCCTCTCCGACCTCCCTATGAGCTCCTCCTTGACGCCAACTCCCTCCTCCCCGAAGGAATCGGGCCGGGACGCCCTCAATCGTCCGCCCGACCTCGTCTTCTCCGACACCTACGAGATCCGACGCCGCCCTATCTTCTGCTCCGGCCTCCCTCTAGCTCCGCCGCCTGCACGACCAGCTTCACAGTGAGCTCGCGCGTCGTCCCATCCTCCCATTTCTTCCTGGCGTTGGATGTGTCGTCCTTGCGTCACGCGCCGCTGCTCGCCGTCGCAGCACCTCGACGCGCTGCTAGCCCCGGTGACCATAAAAGGGAGGCGCCACCTCTGTGTTGCTCCTCTTGTTGCACTCTCTCCAACGCACCCATCTACGCGTGCTGGGGTGGCCCGAGTCGCCAGCATCGACCACCGCCTGTTGCTCCCCTCCGTCGCGTCTGACGTGGACACCACGTGGCCACAGGGAGGACCCAGCGTAGCTTGGGCCCCCCTCATTAGTGACTGTGGGTAAAATTCCCTACGGTACAGAAAGAATTAGGGTTAGGGTATAATGACGTCAGGGTGATGCAGTAATTGTTTAATACTTTTTAGAAATGTTTAAAAATGGCATAAATTAATATAAACTTGTAAAATCCATAACTAATTCATATTTTATCAGAAAAATATGAATAATATAGCAAAATGTTCATAAATTTATATCTACATATCTAATCTATCATTATACATTATCAAGCAACTTAAAACCCTAGATTAGATATGGAAACATCTACACCCCTCATATACATGTCGGTTCGACGATGCACCTTCACCAGGGCATTCCGAACCCTCTTAAATCGATGTTGCACTTAGGGTAAGTGTGTAGTCTCTAATCCGAATTGTCATACATATTGATTGCGCATTGCATTATGCCATGTCTTGATTGTCGCCTTTATTTTCGGTATTGGTTCTTCTCAATAGGATCCGAGCCCGAGGCTGAAGTCAACGGGACCAAAGATCCATATCTTTCTACTGAAGGACAAGGAAAGTGTAGCCTCATTCTGAAACTATGTTTTACAAAGTATTTAATTTCTCGCTATGATGCACATGATTCCAATGTGGTCTTTTGTCAGTAGCTAAAGTTATCTATATGCTGCATAGTTTCCTTTTGTAGCCTTATACTCCCAATCCACTACTCCTAGCATACCTAGGTATGGCATCTGAGTGTTGCTAGAGATTCTCTGACCGACAGCTCAGCCATGCTTAGTATCAACGTCTAGTTTATCCGAATGATGAATCAGAGATGTCGAGGAATCTAGAAAGGTAGGAGGTGGAGATACCATCGATGGAGATAACTAAACATGCTAAGGCTTGTATGGGAGGCCACATTGGGTGTGGTTTTTTTAGTCTCATGCTCGCCACCATTAGGACCCGAGTTCTTGCCTCTTGAACCAAGACGAGCGTACAACCACAAGGGGCTTGGGAACCCCTCGACTGACTAACTTGCCTAGTAGATTCCAAGAGTCACATAGTTCAGGCTTTCCATTTGGCATATGCATTGAAAATGTTTTCGAAAGAGGAGGTGAAGGAGGTGCATCATAACAGGTAGGGAAGCATGGACCGGGTTGCTTGGGGTCGATGGAACCCCTGGTAAACCAACCTCGCCTTACCTCTTTAGGGACGGCTTCGAGACTTGACCCGTTACGGCGGAAGCATCCCTAGGGCGTGACTCATGGTCTCGGCAAAAACAAGGTAAAGGTTTTGGTCAACCACCCTCTGCCGTCCTTCCAAGGAAGAGGGCTAATAATTTGGCATTAAGAGTCGGTTGGTACATGTGGGTAAAGTTGTACACCCCTTATGTCTACGCGCATCTATTCTTGTAGACAACTGTTGGGCCTCCAAGTGCAGAGGTTTGTAGAACAGCAGCAAGTTTCCCTTAAGTGGATTACCCAAGGTTTATCGAACTCAGGTAGGAAGTGGTCAAAGGTATCCCTCTCAAGCAACCCTGCAATCAAGATACAAGAAGTGTCTTGTGTCCCCAATACACCCAATACACTTTTCAGGTGTATAGGTGCACTAGTTCACCGAAGAGATGGTGAAATACAAGGGGTATGGATGATTATAAGTAGTAATGGTGCCAGAAAAGAGCTTCTGACGGGGAGGAAAATACTAAAGGAAAATAGAAGGAAGCAAGCAAACGTGCAACAGATCGAGTGGCAAACGGTGTTTCAATGCCTAGAAACAAGGCCTAGGGATTATACTTTCACTAGTGAACACTCTCAACAAATATATTCTCTTTATGATACTACCCAGAACTACTCTCCGGTTGAACACTCTAATCCATGGTAGGGCTATAACAGCACACCTCATAGCTCGTCTTCCCCATCTAGATAACCCCACACTGTCACCTTGAGCGCTAGATGGTTCCAACAAACACCACAATTTCATAAAGACATCCAACTCCAAATATACTCATGATAAGGATTTATAAACTCTAGCCTAAGTGCCACCACGGCGTGCACGTCACTTTCACACACGTGGGGAGAGCAGAGATCTATTGAAGCACTTGAGTAGCAAACTAGATCTACTTGATTACAAAGCTCATCACCACAACATGATCATGCATAGAGAGAGATATGAACACATAGCTACCGGTAGAGCCCTTAGCCTCGAGGAAGAACTACTCCCTCCTCATCATGTGAATCAGCAACGGTGATGGAGATGGTGGTGGAGATTGAAGGAGATGGATCCGGGGGCACTTTCTCGTCCCGGTAGGGTGTCGAAACAGAGACTTTCTTTCCCCTGAATCTCCCCTTCGGTGGCAGCGGCGCTGTGGAGGTTTTCCTAGCTTTCTCCCAGATGATTTGGGGTTTCTGAGTCGAGGGCTTCTTATAGGCTAAGGAGGCAAGGACGGTGGAGGCCTAGGGTGCCCACACCCCCTGGTGGCATGGCCTAGGTGGGCCCGCGCCACCCTAGGGTGTGCCCACCCTGGTGCCCTACTCCGTCTCTGCTTTGATTTTCTGTATCGTTCCGGGAAAAATAGTAACTTTGGCTTTTCTCCCGTCCATTTCCGAGAATATTCATTTTTTAGCTTTTCTGAAACCAAAAACAGCAAAAAACAGGCAACTGGCACTGTGGCATCTTATCAATAGGTTAGTTCCAAAAACTGTATAAAAATACCTCAAAGTGTATACAAAACATAAGACAAATGATATAAAACAAGCATGGAGCATCGAAAATTATAGATACGTTTACGACGTATCAACCCCTGCAGGGTATTGATCTTTTCGAAAAGCAGTGTTCATGGTTATGAACAACTTGGGAATGGACGTGATGATTATAGAGAACTATAACCTAAAGTAAAACTTGTTGATCCACTTGTTCATAACGATGCTTCCTCTGGGTTGAGGGGGTGATCCTTGATAGGAGGTTCAGTTATATCTGGCGGACACCAAGATCTGCTGATCAAGATGAAGAGGTCGTTATCTTATCTCTTTTTAAAAAAGATTTAGAGTAGACGAGCCTCTTCTCTCTCTTGTTTATAAATAAAGATCGCCTTATGCAAAAGTAAATCCAGAGAAAGCATTTCTAGCCAGAGTATGTACACACTAGGTTATCTAAGTCTTGCGGAGTATATTCTCGTACTAAGCCTTGCGCAATTGTTATTTTTCTACAGATGATCTAGTTGCAACTGAAGGTGGCTTCTACATTGACATCGAGGAGTAGTTAGGGGTCCCAGGTAGCAGCATGAGGACTATGGGATGGACATCGCTTTTGTTTATGGACTCTTAGGCCCTTTGCTAAGTTTGTTGTGTAGAACAACATATTTTATTTTCTCTGTTTGATGTAATGTTGGTTCTATGACCTCTGGTTTGTAATAACTCTGATATCGTACTCTGTTAAGAGTTTAAATTTATGATGTTAAACCCTTGAGTTATGTAATGTTATCAAATTTTACTGTGATCTTCCGTGCTTGGAGTTGAGCTCATCTTAGATGGTGATCTGAGGTTAGTTTAACCCTAATCCCGGGGGTGTTACACTACACACCATCAGCGTCCACACTGCGTCGGCATGCATCCATCTACACTCAGCTTGTTGGAGTGTTCGACAGCTGGAGCCGACGACGGGCAACAGCTCAGCGCCAGAATTCAGGGACCTATGATCCCTGCCACAAGAAGCCGGAGTTCACGTTCAAAGGAATCGTTGCAGTGGCGCGGCTGTTCGTACTGAATCGGGACTGGCTCAAGCGCATCAACTAGTGCATGAACATTGCAGATCTCTTGAAGTTTGGCAGGAAGGAAAAAAATCAGTTGTGGTTGAACGATCCTTGAACTTACGTCCTCTCTAGGCAATTGGCTAGCCAACTTTTATGCCGGAGATCTGCAGTTTCTTCTGTGGAGAACAGTTAAGTTTAGACTAACACTATAGAATGAATTTTGTAAAGGCAATAGCCCCCTTTTGCGCATCTATCCCATACTATAGTATGGAATTAGGTCGGAAGTAACAAATATGAAGATGTACCAATTTATTCAATTACTACCGACTGTTCAATTCCGTTTACTGTCATACTTATCCGAGGCATACAAGATTCAGACAACATTTTATGAACTGGTCTTGGCAGGTTTATTCATGCAAGTTCCATATAGAATCACGCACCAGCCCGAACAAATCTAGTTAAAAATTGTTCGAGGCATACAAACCAGCAGCATTTCGTGCCTTTCGGATCGCTCACCAGCAGCATTTTCCTGGCAATGGTGACATTGATCGTTTGCTCCCACCCTCTTTTCAGGAGGCTAACCTTGGTTATTCACACAAATTCATTTGCCACACATACTACAAATTCATTAACCACACAAACTACAAATCATTAGCCACACATACTACAAATTCAGTAGCCACACAAACTACAAATCATTAGCCACACATACTACGAATTTAGTAGCCACACATTAGAAATTTAGTAGCTACACATACTACAGTAGTCCAAACTATAACATAAGGCGTACTATGTGCTCAGATCTCAAGTCAGCAATCTTTCATATTCACTAAACCTCTTTCTTCACTCGAGGGAAATCAGAACCACCACCTTGTCCACTCCTGGTCCCCCCACCGAAACCGTGCGCTCAGTCGCGGACGGTGGTGGTCATGTGCCATCAATCCTTCCAGGCCGACACTATAGGCGATGAGGACACTTTCTAGCCACCTCGTCGGGGTCCTGAATGCCATGTACCAGGTGGATGATCATCGGGTGATTCCAGCAAATCCGTCGTCTTGCCCTTCTTGGAATCTCCACCTCATACATCTTAGGAACGGTGTCTGGATCTTTCAGCCATCCCTTTACCTCGATGATCCATTTGTCGCTCGGTGGCACAATCTCCACCAGCTCACCGCCAAGGCTACTGACGACCTGCTTGAGGGCCTTCGGTTCCCAAGCATGCAAAGGGAGGCCATCAAAGTCGAGTTTAGAGAAGAAATAAAGCTGCCCCAAGCGATCATCCCACCCATAGGCGCGATGCCAACGCATGAAGCTAATTTTCTTCCCACAACACTCGAAAGAACGGGTAGAATGCAGAACACGATCGTTGTCTGAGCTATGGGTGAACCAAACAAAGAAATTGAATAATAGCGCGTATACCCAAATATTGAGAACTTTTCGTCTGATCCCAGAACGAGACCTGAAAGCCGACAGCAAGTCTGTCGGCATCACGGCGGGACATGTGCCTAGCACGGTGGCCATGAGAGTGTTGTCATCGAACTCCTCTACCAGGGCTACCATGCCTGGGGTGCACGACAGCATGCAACCGCACGAGGTTGGTCGCCGGTCCGGATTGCCCGGCTGGACGCACGCCTCCGTGCGATAAGGTCTAGGCAATGGCAAGAGGCTAGGCTGCGGACACGAAGCTCTGACGTGCCGACTAGGAGAAACAATGCAAGGGCAACGGCGACAAGCTTCGATTAAGGGCGTGGGAGGTTGACCGGCCATGGCGAGGACGCAAGGAGAGCAACGGCGAGCTCCAATCTAGAGACCAATAGCCCAAGCTAAGCAAGGTAATGGAGAGGAATAATAGGGGATAAGAGTAGAGTAGAGAAGAAGATCTAGTCCTCGCAGGGGTAAACCAGTCCACGACTGCAAAGGATAACAGGAAATACTGACAGGGCGGGGAAAGAAGAGTACTGAAGGGATACGGGTAGGCTACACTAGCACAAATCAAAATTTTCTACCACGTAAACCGGGATTACCGTTGTCATAGATCACAGGATTACCACTATACACACAGTTGGGGAACTTGATGAAGCGCGTCGAGGAAGTGCAGACGTTCTACATCTCCTCCTTGTCCTCATCCCACGAGAAGCTCCCCTTGTGTGGCTCGTCCAAGTGCTACGGCTGCAGCACCTCCGAGGTATCCACATGTACAAGGTGGAAGTGTCAGACGCCGGATTGCTAAGTCCGCGCGTGCAACACAGGCGTGAGGAGTGGCGGTTGGGTGGAATGGTCTAACCCTGGTCAACTCGCCCCACCCTCTCTTATATAGGCGTCCCTAGTGGGATTCTACATTAGCAGCCCATCAGTAGCCTAAGCCTAGTCTAATTCGGATCTAATCATCATTATGCTTCCAGCCCCTTATGTGTGTGACCTTATAGGTTCATATACGTATAGACATGACATGAATACACTTATTCTGTCAATAGTTGGTAGCGGCATCTAGCAAGATGTGCTAACTCCTAAACGCATACAAAGATCATCCAAACGAACCATCACAAGGTTTAGTATATGTCTTTCCCTTTGCCTCAAAATATTTGGTCTAGCTCCAAGCTGGCCTCCCTTTCTCGATACTTTGATTCGGAATCCCTTTCCTAGGTTAACTCTTAACCATATGTAGCACGGCCATTCATTTCTGGATCCGATCACTCGAGGGGCCCAGAGATATCTCTCTCAAGTAGAGAGGGGCAAATCCCATCTTGATTGACCATGCCTTGCAGCATGCTTCAGGATAAACCCGAAAGCTACCTTTCTAACTACCCAGTTACGGAGTAGCATTTGATAGCCCCAAAGTAGGTCGATCCACATCTCAAGTACATGCGACAGTCTCAGGTCTAAGGACAAAATGTACACGATGTGTAGAGAGAGCTGCAAGTCTAATTGACAGTCTCAAGTTGGGTCAGTCCAACCCCATGTTCATAACATGTGTCCATATCATTAGTTTGACATCTCCATGTATATGACTTGCGAAACATAGTCATCGACCAATCGATGTGCTAGTCTAATATGCACGTGTGTCCTCACATGAACTCCAACTAGGGACAACTATTAGATAACCATACAAGTATAGAGTTTCACAAATAATTCACTTAATTGATAATCAATACAAGTTGCCTGATATGGATATTCAAGGAACATTACGATAACTCATGGATACATAATAAATATAAGCATCTCTATGATTGCCTCTAGGGATTATTTCCTTCAGAGTTGACCTAACGGTGGGATTTGAGTTCAGCCGTTTTTTGACTGGTAAAACGATCGTTTGGCCATTAGATTGTATTTACCCCCATTTGGCCCCTCTCGACAATTGGCGAAGCTACTACAGCCCCTATGCGAGATTACACGCAACTCGGACCCCGCAATGCCTTGTCGTCTGAACTTTTGGGCCGCATATTAACAACCTCCTTCTCCACGGACTAGAGAGCCTCGCGAAGCTTCAGACTCTCCTCCTACTCCTTGGCGAGGGGCCCCTAGACTTCCGACAGTTTGGCGCAGCCTTCTTGAGCCTGGGCCTCGAGATCCTCCTAGAGCCGGGCCAAAGTCGCCTCCCGAGCGGAGATGTCTCCCATGCGAATGGCTAGAACCTCCCAAATCTGGGAGGCTTGGGCTTCCACGTCAGTGATAATCTTCGCTGCTCGCTCTAAGGCATCATCGATCTCTCCCTCCACGTGAAGACGGGCCTCCTCCTGCTCCTACTCTATAGTCTTTCGGGCCTCGTCAAGCTACGCCTAGTCCAGGGCAAGCTGGCAGTCTTCACGGATGGCGGAAGCCAAGAAGCAGTCTAGCCCGACATGCGCTCCTACAACAAGTTGGTCCAGGAGCAAGACCCGGGAAGTGTACCCCAGCTCTCCAACGACCAACTCCTGCCACTCGTCGGGCCTCTCACCAGAGGAAGCCTCCTCAGGGTCCCCCGGGTTACGCGCGGGAATCAAGGGGGCTGACCCAGGGGACATGCGACCTATGGGGCCAGAGCCGGTGGCCAGCGCAGGGTCGTCCATGTGGTGACCGAAAGCTCCTTCCGGATCGGTAGGGGGCGCACCCCCGGCGGAAAGGGGGTTGCAGCCTGGTCTGCCACCACGATGGCCTCCTAGACCTCGTCCTCAACCGAGGGGGCAGCCTCCAGAGGGCCTCTCAGAGGCAGATCGCCGCCCGTCTCAATCCCCTCCCCTTTCGGGAGCGGCGGATAAGAAGGGATGGAAGCCGCGAACGTCTGAGAGACCACTGCCCCCACCTTGGGTGCAGTTGGAGGGACCTAGGCCTCTTCAGGCTGGTCCAGCAGGCGGACCACCGGATGGATATTCCTGGTAGAAGTTCATTTCAGCCGTATCTGCTTCTGTGGGACATCCTCGCTGCAAGATTCCGAAGGTTGGGAAGGATGCGGAGGAAGCAGGAAAGCTATGTAATGGCTTACCTGGAAGCACCCACAGGTTGGGACCGCATGCCCTAGTCGATCGCACCGCCTCGCTCCTGGAGGAATGAAAGGCCTCGCGGGGCATGATATTCTTCTTCCCGATACAGAACCCTCTGGAGGGGACATCTCATCCCGAGCGTGCTTCCCCGGGACCGTTTCGGGAGGATAGGCCTCCCTGATGGAGCTCTTCGCCCCCGTGTCCTTCGTCACGGTAGCCTCCGGGTGACCACCGGAGGTAACAATGACCGAAGACTCCGCGTCGAGGGGATTTAAACGCTTCCTCGTATGACCCGGGGTAAGAATACCCCACTCGTCAAACTAGGGAGCGAGGCGAGGATCTCCGCCTTGCGAGGATCAAGGCAGAACCCCCTCTGGCAGCTCAGTGGCGGTGGAAGTGTGCAGGAGATCGTGGATAAAGTTCACCACCATGGGGTCGTTGGTAATGCCGTCCCCCAGGGTCAGGTGGTACCACGCGGAGAAGTCCCACATAGGTCCTTGTTGTGCTTCTGCAGCTGAGAAATCCTGAGGCGAAGATACTCCATGGCCACCAGAGGGCCCATTAGGTCGGAAGAGTTGAGATGCTCGATTCGCACAACCAAGGTGTCGATCTTGTCCCCTTCCAGACTGGCTGTGGACCAGCGATTGCTGACCTTCTCGGCCAAGGATGTGGGGGACAGAAGACGGGGGCTATCGTCCTGAGTGTCCATCAGAAACCAGCGCTTCCAGAAGTCCTCCACACACTTCGACCATCCCATCTGGATGCCGAATGGCCCTTCCTTAACAAAGGAGGCGCAGCCGGCGATGCAGGAGGTGGAGGTCAGGCAAAGGGCATACATGTGGCGCAACAGTGCCACAGAGGGCTTCACCCCCACAAACATATCGCACCAGAATGCGAAGATGACGAGGATGGTGATGGAGTTGGGCTGCAGGTGAATGGCGTAGATCTGGTAGTGCTCCAGCACCGCTATGACGAAGGGGGATAATGGCGTAACCAACCCCGCTATGATGGTGTGGTAGTAAAACGGGCGCATGAAGCTAGAAAGGTGTTACTAATCCATCGGCCTAGGCCATACCCGGGTCTCTCCCCAATCGTTCCAGCTCAAGGCAAGCTGCGAGTGGCACCGGTCGATCCTGGACTCGGTCTGAATTGTGGAAGGCATCAGCACCTCCCTCTATTCCTCTTAGCCTTCCTCGACCCGGGAAGGACCGGAGGGAGGCAGCCTCCCCTTCGTGAAGACCAGGGCTCCCCGACGATACAACATGCCCAAATGGTGGAAGCGGTTGCGCAGGGGGGGAGAACTCAAAGAAGCAAGAGACTAGGGAGAGGGAAAAGAAGGATGGATCTCGGTGTGTGAAGGGATGCCTACCCTTATAGGCTGAGATCTGATCTGGGCGAACATGTCTCTTCCGGGGAGGCGCCTCGGAACCTGGAGCGACACACGTCCTGCACAGTGCCAGTAGTCAATGTGGCCGATCAAACCTCCATCACCAAGCATGAGATGCATCGGTCGAGCGGTCAGGGGCTACTGTCGGATACCTGGCACAGGGGTACCCTGGTCCGTCCAAGACTGACTTGCCCATCGATGGCTGGTCAGGCCTCGCGAGGGTGTAGGAGGCCACCCTCATGAGGATCGCCACACGAGACTACCTCAGGAGGCTGGAGATATATAGAGCCAGGACGGGCCGCCTCTTTCGAGAGGGTATGGATCACAAATATCTCTCTGCGCGTCCAGCCGCGCCCCCAAGGGAGTACGACAAGTTCAACAGTGGCATTGGTGTAGGGTTCACAGCATAGAAAACAAAAAAATTTCCTACGATGTGAACTATGTACCAAGATCTATCTATTAGATACAAACAACGGGCGGATGTATATCCGTAGAGAACATACCCTTGAAGACCGACAAAGCTTAACGAGTTCAACTCGTGGTTGATGTAGACGATCTCTTGCCAATCTCAAGATCGAGAGGAAGTCCTAGCGCCACAAATCAGCAGCGCATCCGTGCTCGCACACACGTTCGAGGCACCGAGCAACCTCCGCCACCTCGCTCCAGCGATGCAGCGGAAGCACAACTCTTTCTTGCCGAATAGCCACCGGGAACATGTATCTCGCTAGTCCGAGACCATGGGGGATAAATTCTACAGGGGGATAGAGATCCTTCACGAGGAGGTGTGAGAGACAAGTGAGAGGAGGGGCTCCTTTTATAGGAGGAGGGGGGCACCCAAGGGGGTGGCCGCCGGCCATGGGGGCTGCCCCCTCCCCTCCTTCATTCATGTGGGTGGACACTCCACTCACAAAATGGCCATTCAATTTTCTCCACTCAAAAATCCACTCAAATTCCCATTAAATTTCCACCAAATTTAATGCAAACTCTCATTAAATAAAACTCTTTTATTTTATTCAGAATTTTGTCAATTACTTTAATGACAAACATTCACAAATAACCCCTTTCTAGAATTCTATTTCACATGCATAACCACTTTATGCAATTTCACCCGAAAACCTGTTTCGGTATCTAGTGAAATAAATTCCTGCGCTTGTTCATTCTTTCAGCATGAAACTTTTGCTCCAATTGGATGTCGGTGTCTCTTAAGTGTGTCACCCTACGGTTCATGAATAATGCGGACATGATCGAGACCCCTCTCGGATCAATAATCAGAAGCGGGATCTGGAGACCCATACTGACTCCCACACATTCAACGATGACTTTCTTGTGATCGTTGGAACCTTTTACGCTAGTATCTTAATCCCTTTGTTTCACGATATATTACATGTCCGAGATTCGATCATCGGTATCTCCATACCTAGTTTGATCTCATTACCGACATGCACTCTTTTCTTGTTCCCGTGATATAACATTCTAGTGATCAAATCACTTGCTTGCAAGCTAATCAATGTGATATCACCGAGAGGGCCCAGAGTATATCTATCCGTCATCGGGATGAACAAATTCCACTCTCGATCCATGAGCCTCAACATAATACTTTATTAGTTCTGAATCCATCTTTATAATCACCCTGTTACGGTGTGACATTTGATGTTATCAAGAAACTCTTCCGGTGTTAGTGATTGACATGATCTCATGGTCTAAGGATTAGGATCACTTCGTAAGTTGTTATAGCAATATAAACTCAATGACTTTGATCGTAATGCTATACTTCGGATGAATGTTTATCACACCATTACACTAATGTTGTGATCCCGTTATTAGCAACATCCAATGTCCATGATCAGGAAACCTTGATCATCTTGTTAATCAACGAGCTAGTTTATGAGAGAGGCATAACTAGGAACTTTCTGTTTGTTTATTAAACACACATGTATTAATGTTTCCGTATTAATACAATTATAGCATGCAAAATAAACATCTATCATATACTTGGAATACACATAATAAACACTTTATTATTGCCTCTCAGGGCATATTCCCTTCAGTCTCCCACTTGCACTAGAGACAATAATCTAGTTACATAGTGATAAATCTAACACCCATTGAGTTCTGGTGTTGATCATGTTTTGCTCTAGGGAGAGTTTTAGTCAACGGATCTACTACATTGAGATCTGTATGTACTTTACAAATCTTTATATCTCCATCCTTGACATGCTCGCGGATGGAGTGAAACCGGCGCTTAATATGCTTGGAATGCTTCTGAGACCTTGGTTCTTTGGCATTGGCAATGGAACCATTGTTGTCACAATAGATCACCATTGGGTCCAACGCGTTTGCAACCACTCCTAGTTCGGATATGAACTCCTTCATCCAAACTGCTTCTTGAGCCGCTTCTGAAGCAGCAACATATTCGGCCTCCGTTGTTGATCCCGCTACCATAGGTTGTTTGGAGCTCCTCCAACTAACCGCTCCGCCATTCATGAGAAATACGTATCCGGATTGAGACTTAGAGTCATCCGGATCGATGTCAAAGCTATCATCAACGTAACACTTAGCGATGAGCTCTTCTTCACCTCCGTATACAAGAAACATATCCTTAGTTCTTCGTAAGTACTTAAGGATATTCTTGACCGCTATCCAGTGTTCCGAACCTGGATCCGATTGGTACCTACTAGTCAAACTAATAGCATGTGCCACATCCGGTCTTGTACATAGCATGGCGTACATTATAGAGCCTATGGCTGAAGCATAGGGGACTTTGTCCATTATCTCTCTTTCTTCCACCAAAGCCGGACTTTGAGTCTTACTCAATGTCTTGCCTTGCAACATAGGTAAGAACCCCTTCTTACTTCCGTCCATTTTAAACTTCTTTAAAATCTTATCAAGGTATGTACTTTGCGATAGCCCTATTAGGCGCCTAGATCTATCTCTATAGATCTTTATGCCTAATATGTATGACGCTTCACCTAGGTCCTTCATTGAAAAATTGCTATTTAGATAACTTTTAACACTGTTTAAAAGATCTATATCATTTCCGATCAATAATATGTCATCCACATATAATATCAGAAATGCCACATTGCTCCCACTCACTTTCTTGTAAATACAAGCTTCTCCATAAGTTTGGACAAATCCAAACTCTTTGATCACCTCATCAAAGCGGAGATTCCAACTTTGTGATGCTTGCTTCAATCCATAGATGGATCGCTGAAGCTTGCACACCTTGTTAGCATCCTTAGGATCGACAAAACCCTTTGGTTGTATCATATACAACTCTTCTTCAATATTACCATTGAGAAACGCGGTTTTGACATCCATCTGCCATATCTCATAATCGAAATATGCAGCAATTGCTAACATAATCCTAACTGACATTAGCATCGCTACGGGAGAGAATGTCTCATCGTAGTTAACTCCTTGAATTTGTCGAAACCCCTTTGCGACAAGTCGAGCTTTATAGATGGTCACATTACCATCAGCATCAGTTTTCCTTTTGAAAATCCATTTGTTCTCCACGGCCTTTCGGTCGTGAGGTAATTCCACCAAGTTCTAAACTTGATTTTCATACATGGATTCCATCTCGGATTTCATGGCTTCTAACCATTTGTTGGAATCCGGGCTCATCATCGCTTCTTCATACATCGCAGGGTCATCATTTTCATCAACCATGAAATTCATGACAGGATTTCCGTACAGCTTGGGAGCTGCACGCATCCTGCTTGACCTGCGAGGTTCGGTAGTACTCTCTTTCGGAGTTTCATGATCATTATCATTAGTTCCCTCTTCAACAGGTGGATCCAACTCTGGAACAACTTCCGGCGCTGCGCTACTCACCATACTTTGAAGAGAAGGTTCAATAACCTCTTCGAGTTCTACCTTCCGACTACTCACACCTTTCGCGAGAAACTCTTTCTCTAGAAAGGATCCATTCTTGGCAACAAAAACCTTGCCCTCGGATCTATGATAGAAGGAATACCCAATAGTTTCCTTAGGGTATCCTATGAAGACGCATTTTTCCACTTTGGGTTCGAGTTTATCCGGTTGAAGTTTCTTCACATAAACATCGCAACCCCAAACTTTAAGAAATGACAGCTTAGGTTTGTTTCCAAACCATAATTCATATGGTGTCTTTTCAACGGATTTAGATGGTGCTCGATTTAAAGTGAATGCAGCAGTTTCTAGTGCATAACCCCAAAATGACAACGGCAAGTCCGTCAGAGACATCATAGATCGAACCATATCTAATAAAGTACGATTACGACGTTCCGACACACCATTTCGCTGTGGTGTTCCGGCAGGTGTGAGTTGTGAAACAATTCCACACTCTTTCATGTGAGTGCTAAACTCGTAACTTAGATACTCACCTCCACGGTCGGACCATAGAAATTTGATCTTTCTATTACGATGATTTTCCACTTCATTCTGAAATTCCTTGAACTTTTCAAAGGTTTTAGACTTGTGTTTCATCAAGTAGATATAACCATACCTACTCAAATCATCCGTGAAAGTAACAAAATAATGATATCCACCTCGCGCCGACACACTCATTGGACCACATACATCAGAATGTATGATTTCCAATAAATCTATCGCCCGTTCCATTGAACCGGAAAACGGCGTTCTAGTCATCTTGCCCATAAGGCATGGCTCACATGTATCAAATGATTCAAAATCAAGTGATTCCAAAAGTCTATCCGAATGGAGCTTCTTCATGAGTTTAACGCCAATATGACCTAGATGGCAGTGCCACATATATGCGGATATATCATCATTAAGTTTAATCCTTTTAGCATCAACATTATGAATATGTGTAACATTATCATCGAGATCTAATAGAAATAAACCATTCATCATCGGTGCATGACCATAAAATATTTCATTCATATAAATGGAACAACCATTGTTCTCGGATTTAAATGAATAACCACTTCGCATCAAACACGATCCTGATACAATGTTCATGCTCAGTGCAGGCACCAGATAACAATTATTAAAGTTTATAACTAATCCCGACGGCAAATGGAGAGGCAGCGTTCTGACGGTGATCACATCAATGCTTGATCCTTTGCCGACACGCATCTTGACCTCACCCCTTGCTAGTGGTCGCTTGTTCCGCAGCCCCTGATTCGAGTTACAAATATTAGCAACTGAACCGGTATCAAATACCCAGGTGCTACTGCGAGCACTAGTCAAGTACATATCAATAACATGTATATCATATATACCTTTGTTTGCCTTGCCGGCCTTCTTGTCTGCCAAATACTTGGGGCAGTTGCGTTTCCAGTGGCCAGTCCCCTTACAATAGTAGCACTCGGTATCAGAATTAGGTCCAACTCGGGGTTTCTTTTCAGGCACGGCAACAGGCTTGCCGCCCTTACTTCCCTTCCGTTTTCCCTTCTTGTATTTCTTGAAACCAGTGTTCCTATGATCATCAACACTTGATGTTCCTTTTTGATCTCCACTTCTGCAGTTTTAAGCATTGACAGAAGCTCGGGGAGAGACTTCTTCATGCCTTGCATATTATAGTTCATCACAAAGCTCTTATAGCTAGGTGGCAGAGACTGCAGAACATGATGGATGCCTAAGTCAATGGGAATCGTTATTCCCAAGGACACAAGCTTATCAGTGTAACCCGACATCTTGAGTACATGCTCACTAACGGAGCTGTGCTCTTCCATCATGCAGCTAAAGAACTTTTCTGAAGCGTTGTAGCTCTCTACAGCAGCATGTGGGTCGAAAATCATTTTCAACTCACCCATTGTATCAAATGCATTGCCGTTTTCGAAACGCTTTCGAAGTTCCGGCTCTAGCCCATACAATATGCCGCAATGAACTAAGTTGTGGTCCCACTGACGAGTCTGATAGACATTCTTCTCCTTGTCAGGGGCATCCTCTAAAGGTGGGGGGCCTAACGGCGCTTCTAGCACGTATTGCTTTTGTGCAGCAGAGAGGAGAATCCTCAAATTCATGGCCCATTCGGTAAAGTTGCTACCGTTCGTTGCTAGTTTCTCTTTCTCCATGAACACATTGAAATTAAAAGCAGGTGGTGCCATCTACAACAGAATTTGTAAAGTTTAGACTAAGTGTATGATAGATTGAGTTCAACTTATCCATATTACGAATGAACTCCCACTCAAAAACGACATCCCTCGTGCCTTTTTGGTGATTACATGAACCAAATCCACTATACCAAGTCCGATCATCACGTGAGTCAGTATAACTTCAAAGGCGAGCATCAAATGGGCATCATATCAACTATATGAATCATGCTTAACCTTTCGGTCCGTGTTCCGAGGCCATGTCTGTACATGCTAGGCTCGCCAAGTTAGAACCTTAGTATTCGCGTGTGTAACTGTCTTACACCCGAGATATGCTCATGGATTCAAGTACACCCGATCATCACGTGATGTCTTGAAGCGACGAAACATAATCGGTGCATACTAAAGGAAGAACACATTCTTATCTTGATATTTAAATGAGGGATCATCTTATTATGCTAACAAAGCGTAAACAAGCAATATAAGATGCTATCAAACATCACATGTTTTGTTTATTAGTGAAACGTTATGGTTCCCGCAGATGATCTCTATCATGTGCATCGTGGTATGATCACTATCATACCTATATGTGTAAATCCAAGGTCTATGGAGTTTACACGCTATGTGTGTTGTAAGAGTATCATCTCATACTTCTACTTACAACACTACCATATCATAACACTAGCCCAGCAACAATCTAAACTAGACGCCTCTAATTTATCCATTGCAAGTTTTACGTGGCTTAGGGCTTTCGAGATAGAACCGTTCTTACCTACGAACATGAACCACAACGAGGATAACCAAATTGTTGACAACTCGTTTGCAAAATAGATATTGACTATAGTAGGAGAGACAGACACCCGCTAGCCACTTATGCAAACTAGTTGCATGTCAAGCGTGGAACAGGTCTCATGTGCGAGGACATGTAAAGTTTGTCCGGGCCGCTTCATCCCACTATGCCACCAATATCCAAAATTGCAACAAAGGAGCAACAACATGATCATCATCGCCCACATACTCATATGTGTACTACCCGTGTAAAGCATCTACGCATAGATCCGGCTCTGATACCACTGTAGGGTTCGCAGCATAGAAAACAAAAAAGTTTCCTACGATGTGAACTATGTACCAACATCTATCTATTAGATACAAACAACGGGCGGATGTATATCTGTAGAGAACATACCCTTGAATACCGACAAAGCTTAACGAGTTCAACTCATGGTTGATGTAGACGATCTCTTGCTGATCTCAAGATCGAGAGGAAGTCCTAGCGCCGCAAATCAGCAGCGCATCCGTGCTCGCACACACGTTCGAGGCACCGAGCAACCTCCGCCTCCTCGCTCCAGCGATGCAGCGGAAGCACAACTCTTTCTTGCCGAATAGCCACCGGGAACATGTATCTCGCTAGTCCGAGACCATAGGGGATAAATTCTAGAGGGGGAGAGAGATCCTTCATGAGGAGGTGTGAGAGACAAGTGAGAGGAGGGGCTCCTTTTATAGGAGGAGGGGGGGCACCCAAGGGGGTGGCCGCCGGCCATGGGGCTGCCCCCTCCCCTCCTTCATTCATGTGGCTGGACACTCCACTCACAAAATGGCCCTTCAATTTTCTCCACTCAAAAATCCACTCAAATTCCCATTAAATTTCCACCAAATTTAATGCAAACTCTCATTAAATAAAACTCTTTTATTTTATTCAGAATTTTGTCAATTACTTTAATGACAAACATTCACAAATAACCCCTTGCTAGAATTCTATTTCACATGCATAACCACTTTATGCAATTTCACCCGAAAACTTGTTTCGGTATCTAGTGAAATAAATTACTCCGCTTGTTCATTCTTTCGGCATGAAACTTTTGCTCCAATTGGATGTCGGTGTCTCTTAAGTGTGTCACCCTACAGTTCGTGAATAATGCGGACATGATCGAGACCCCTCTCAGATCAATAATCAGAAGCGGGATCTGGAGACCCATACTGACTCCCACACATTCAACGATGACTTTCTTGTGATCATCGGAACCTTTTACGCTAGTATCTTAATCCCTTTGTTTCACGATATATTACATGTCCGAGATTCGATCATCGGTATCTCCATACCTAGTTTGATCTCGTTACCGACATGCACTCTTTTCTCGTTCCCGTGATATAACATTCTAGTGATCAAATCACTTGCTTGCAAGCTAATCAATGTGATATCACCGAGAGGGCCCAGAGTATATCTATCCGCCATCGGGATGAACAAATTCCACTCTCGATCCATGAGCCTCAACATAACACTTTATTAGTTCTGAATCCATCTTTATAATCACCTTGTTACGGTGTGACGTTTGATGTTATCAAGAAACTCTTCCGGTGTTAGTGATTGACATGATCTCATGGTCTAAGGATTAGGATCACTTCGTAAGTTGTTATAGCAATATAAACTCAATGACTTTGATCGTAATGCTATACTTCGGATGAATGTTCATCACACCATTACACTAATGTTGTGATCCCGTTATTAACAACATCCAATGTCCATGATCAGGAAACCTTGATCATCTTGTTAATCAACGAGCTAGTTTATGAGAGAGGCATAACTAGGAACTTTCTGTTTGTTTATTAAACACACATGTATTAATGTTTCCGTATTAATACAATTATAGCATGCAAAATAAACATCTATCATATACTTGGAATACACATAATAAACACTTTATTATTGCCTCTCAGGGCATATTCCCTTCAATTGGATGCCGCCCCGAAGCAGTCCCGAGGAAAGAGTCTAGTCAAAGGCGGGACTGATGGGGTCCAGCTGGAAGGACACCCCCCCCTCGCTTTGGTACACAAAGACAAAAGGAGGTGCGCCAGGACGTCAGGGATGACCGAAGCCTGGTGTAGGGCTCGAGCCCCCAAGGCGGTGTAGACTCGTTCCACGCAAAGTAATCTCCTAGACTGGGATCTCGAGGAGCGACACTGTGGACGCCTTTCCCGCCAAAAGATAGAGGGAAGAGGCCCGACGCCACACTATATAAGGGACCCTTCTCCTACCTTAGAACGGGACAATCCCCAGCGATCCAAACCCTAGACTTACATCCATCATTGTACCCTCGAGAAGCAGGCGAGCAATACAACAAAGCAGGAGTAGGGGCTTTACCTCCTCACGAGGGTCCCGAATCTGGGTACAAAAACTCTTGTGTCATCTCTCTGTCGTGCGCTTCCTCCAACGTTGCCACCGTCGCTGAGGCTCCTTGGACCTGCGTGTTCAGCCCCCCTCGAACCAAGGGATCGTTGGACCCTAGTTTCCTTCACGGGACAAATCTTCGACAGGCATGACGATTCTTAGCCCGGGGCTGAGCCTCGATAAATTATTAGTGGATCTCTGATGAAATAGCATACTATGAACCTAAAAATGATATTTTCCAAAAAATCATGAGCATTAAATCATGTACCTATAGTTCAAATCTTACCGACTTCGTACCGATTCGGCAAAAAAATGTGGTTTTCATGAGGGGGGACGGAAAGGTTTAAGATACCCTGGTTGGGAAATTGTCCATGTAAGATGGTCTAGTATTTTTGAAAAAATGGGCTAGTACCAATGTGAAACTTTCATATGGTGGTTGCTTCACAAAACATCCCGTTTTTGGCTGTCGGAAAATGGAAAATGGATTTTTGGTGCGATGAAAAGGAAAACATCCTCCTGCAAGATTGTAAGCCATCCCAAGATGCACATGTGCATAATATGGCACATTATTACAAACTATGCCATGATTCTAGCCATAACATTGGTCGTTTGTCTTGAAAGACATGAAACCTCGAACATGATAGCTTATTTTGAGAAGTTTTTTTGTGATATTTACAATATTCCAAGTTTGATATTTTTCCTTGCAACTATATCTTATAATTTTATACCACACAAAGGTTTTATAATGTTTGGATCATTTTTGAATTTCTTATGCCCGTTTCAAACTATATGTAATGTCTTTATGTTTTAGTTAATTTTTATTTACAAATGTGTAATATTTGAGTGTAGATAGATAGGTTCTATTTTTCTGCAAACTTTGATATATTATATGTATTTTTGGGAATTACAATGATTTAGTTATGATTTTTCTAAGATTAATGTGGTAAAATGGAAAATAGCTACGCCGAGGACATTGCCGTCAGCGTAGCTATAAAAGCTATGCCAAGGGCATTGCCGAAGGAACAAATATCATACGAGATGATGGCAGTCCTTCACCGAAGACCAGCTTCGTGGGGTGCCCGGCTCATGGCCTACGTCGACGGCCCTGACTTTTGGTCGTCGGCTTAGCCTCTCTAACCCTCGGCGCCTTCGAGTTTCCTGTAGTGTCATTTCGGTCGTACTCAACCCAAAGATTACATTTCTTGGTTCACTTCCCAAATGATTGTACTTACTATTGAAATTTATCCACCGGTTAACATCATCAGGGTGCCAACGCATCAGCTTTGCCTCTCTACGGTTTCCAAACAGACGCTTCAAACGGGGAATTATACGCAAGTACCACACAATGTTATTACACTAGTAGAAAACAGGCCATCCGTTCGCGCCCCCTTAGAGCATTAGTCCCGATTGCGCCACGAACCGGGACTAATGCTGGCATACGTCCCGGTTTGAGCGGGCACGAGGCCCGGAGGCATGCATCCCGGTTGGTAAGGGGGCATATGTCCCGGTTTGTGTAAACCGGGACTAAAGGTTGGGAGTCAGCCACGTGGCGTGGCACACACCTTTAGTCCCGCTTTGTGTTACAAACCGGGACGTATGCGCTCGCCCTCTATAAATGCAACGCCCCAGCCCTCTGCCTTCACTCTGTTTTTTCTTGGTGGAAGGTGTGAGGGGTGTGCTAGTTTTTCCCCCTATGCATGCATTCAAGGTGTTTGATGAAATGTTTGAGTGAATGATCCCGTTCAATTTCTCATAGAACAAAAATATAGAAGGTGTTCGAGACGCACTTGAGCTTTCTCCTCTTTATTTTCCTCAATCGAGGTTAGCAATCTTATCTTTTCTCTGTCATTGATACAATGCATGTGTCGATGTGAATTCGTCATTTCACTATTTATGATGTCCTGTTTTTTGATAAACTTACTTATATGATGCAGATGAATGGTCGGGAATGGATGTATGGTGACCGGCGCGTAGCCGGGTATATGAAAGGCGTGGATAAATTTATCGATGTGGCTACGTCAAACAAAGAGAATGGTTTTATAAGTTGTCCATGTGTTCAATGTCGGAACAACAAGGAGTACTCTTCCTTGAAAATCATTCGCGGCCACCTGATTATGAAAGGTTTCATGCCCAACTATAATTGCTGGACCAAGCACGGGGAAAGAGGGGTTATAATGGAAGATGGTGAAGAAGAAGATGATGATAACAACTATCATCATATGTTTCCTGAATACAGTGATACTGCAATGGAAGACAATGGAGAGGAAGCAGGTGAAAAACGGGCATCAGATGAGCCGGCTGATGAACTTGGTAGGGTCATTTTTGATGCAAAGCGAGACTGTGAAACAGAAAATGAGAAGTTGAAGTTAGAGGGCATGTTAGAAGATCACAAGAAATTTTTGTACCCAAATTGTGAAGATGGCAGCACAAAGCTCGGTACCACACTGGAATTTTTGTGATGGAAGGTAGAGTGTGGTCTAACTGATTCCTCATTTGAAAAGATGCTGAAAATAATGAAGCCGAAGTTTCCAAAACATAACGAACTTCCCGAGAGTACCTACGAAGCAAAGAAGACTCTTTGTCCTCTAGGATTAGATGTGCAAAAGATACATGCATGCATTAATGACTGCGTCCTCTACCGCGGTAAGGAGTATGATAATTTAGATAAATGACCGGTATGCAATGCATTGCGGTATAAAATCAGTTGAGATGACCCTGGTGATGTTGAGGGAGAGCCCATCCGGAAGAGGGTTCCTGCTAAGGTTATGTGGTATGATCCTATAATACCAAGGTTGAAATGCATGTTCAGAAACAAAGAGCATGCCAGGTTGTTGCGATGGCACAAAGAAGACCGTAAGAAAGACGGGAAGTTGAGACACCCTGCTGATGGGTCACAGTGGAGAAAAATCGAGAGAGAGTTCCCAGACTTTGCAGGTGACGCAAGGAACTTATGGTTTGGTCTAAGTACGGATGGCATGAATCCTTTTGGGGAGTAGAGCTGCAGTCACAGCACCTGGCCCGTAACTCTATGTATCTACAACCTGCCTCTTGGTTGTGCATGAAGCGTAAGTTCATTATGGTGCCAGTGCTCATCCAAGGCCCGAAGCAACCGGGCAACGACATTGATGTGTACCTTAGGCCATTAGTTGAAGAACTCTTACAGTTGTGGGGCAAACCAGGTGTACGTGCGTGGGATGATAACAAACAGGAGCCATTTGATCTACGAGGGTTGTTATTCGTAACCATCAATGATTGGCCCGCTCTTAGTAACCTTTCAGGACAGACAAACAAAGGATATAAGGCATGCACACACTGTTTAGATAAGACTGAAGGTACATATTTGCATAAATGCAAGAAGGTTGTGTACCTGGCGAATCGATGATTTCTTCCGACCAATCATCCCGTAAGAAAGAAAGGCAAGCATTTCAAAGGTGAGGCAGATCACCGGAAGAAGCCTGAACTCCCTGCTGGTGATGATGTATTTGGTATGGTCAAGGACATAGAAGTAATCTTTGGAAAGGGTCCCGGTGGTCAATCAGTTCCGAACGACGTCGCTACAGGACACGCACCCATGTGGAAGAAGAAATCTATATTTTGGGGGCTGCCATATTGGAAAGTCATGCGTGTCCTCTCTTCAATCGACGTGATGCACGTGACGAAGAATCTTTGCGTGAACCTGCTAGGATTCCTAGGCGTGTATGGGAAAACAGAAGATACACCAGAAGCGCGGGAGGACCAACAAATTATGAAAGACCCAAAGAACATGCATACACAGAACAAGACGGATAAAGGGCGTCACTTAAGTCGTGCCAGCTATGCTCTTACCAAAGCAGAGAAGGAAATCTTTTTTGAAGTCCTTTACAGTATCAAGGTGCCGTCAGGCTTCTCATCTAATATAAAGGGGATAATAAATATGGCAGATAAAAAGTTCCAAAACCTGAAGTCTCATGACTGTCACGTGATTATGACGTAGTTGCTTCCAATTGCATTGAGGGGGGCTTCTACCGTAAAATGTTCGAGTACCCATTGTGAAGCTGTGTGCATTCCTCAATGCAACATCTCAGAAGTTAATCAATCCAGATAATCTGCCAAGGTTACAGAAGGATGTGGTAAAATGTCTTGTTAGTTTTGAATTGGTGTTCCCACCATCCTTCTTCAATATTATGACGCATCTCCTGGTTCACCTAGTGGAAGAGATTGCCATTCTCGGTCCGGTATTTCTGCACAATATGTTCCCCTTTGAGAGGTTCATGGGAGTCTTAAAGAAATATGTTCATAACCGTGCTAGACCAGAAGGAAGCATCTCCAAGGGATATGGAACAGAGGAGGTCATTGAGTTTTGTGTTGACTTTATTCCTGACCTTAAGCGATTGGTGTTTCTGACTCGCGACATGAGGGAAGACTAAGTGGAAAAGGCACGCTGGTAAAGAAAGCAATGATATGTAGGGACGAGGATTCTTTCACTAAAGCACACTGCATAGTTCTACATAATTCCACCTTGGCAGCTCCGTATATCGAGGAACACAAGAATATTCTACGCTCCAAAAACCCGGGAAAGCCTGAATCACTGATTACAGATGAACACATGAAGTCTTTTGGTGGTTGGATGCAGACACATCTCTTGAATGACACCACTGTTGGAGATCATCTATACTTGTTGGCCGCGTCACCATCTTCTACTGTATTGAATTTCCAAGGGTACGAAATAAATGGGAATACATTCTACATGATCGCCCAAGATAAAAAGAGCACCAACCAAAATAGTGGTGTCCGCTTTGATGCAATAGACGAGAATGGACAAAAGGACACATACTATGGTTACATAGAGGAGATATGGGAACTAGACTATGGAGTCTCTTTTAAGGTCCCTTTGTTTCGCTGCAAATGGGTCAACCTGAATGGGGAAGGGGTAAAGATAGACCAGTTGTACGGAATGACAACAATGGATCTCAAAAATTTTGGTTATAGAGATGAACCATTCGTCCTAGCCAATGATGTGTATCAGGTTTTTTATGTGAAGGACATGTCCTCCAGACCGAAAAAAGAAAAAATATGCAAACGAATACATCATATGATGAGCCAAAGCGTCACCTAGTTATTTCAGGGAAAAGAAACATCGTGGGAATCGAGGACAAGACAGACATGTCAGAAGATTATAATAAGTTTGATGAAATTCCGCCCTTCACAGTGAAAACTGACCCAAGCATTCCGTTAAGTAAAGAAGATGCTACATGGTTATGTCTGAAGTGATCATAAGGAAGGACATATGCCAAGAAGTTCATGCTCATAATATGTAACTCTAGTTCATGTCTTTCGCGGTTTGTGGCTTCACCGAAGGATATGTTTCGCGGTTTGTGGCTTGACCGGGACTATATATAGGGGGGCCTTTAGTCCCGGTTTTGTAGTCTCAATTTTTAATATTAATAAATGTCTTGAGTGTTAGTCCCGTTTTGTGGCTGGACCAGGACTATGAAGAAGTTATCCCGATTCGTACTTACCATTAAGATCTGATCTCCAAACGCGCGCGGTCACATATTAGGGAGTGCCTCTATGACCAGTTTCTTGGAGATGCCGGAGGACTGGGATCCAACGGCATCTCCCTGAAACTGGTCGTAGTGGTGTCCCTGCTCTCGAAAACCATCTTGCAGCTTGTAACTTCTCTAACTAGATCAATACACCTGGGAGCTAACTAATTTCACATATTAGGGAGTGCCTCTATGACCAGTTTCTCGGAGATGCCGGAGGACTGGTATCCGGCGGCATCTCCCTGAAACTGGCCGTAGTGGTGTCCCTGCTCTCAAAAACCATCTTACAGCTTGTAACTTCTCTAACTAGATCAATACGCCTGGGAGCTAACTAATTTCACATATTAGGGAGTGCCTCTATGACCAGTTTCTCGGAGATGCCAGAGGACTGGGCTCCGTCGGCATCTCCCTGAAACTGGCCGTAGTGGTGTCCCTGCTCTCGAAAACCATCTTGGAGATGCCTCAAACTGGCTGGAGGACTGGACTCACAAGGATGCCTATTTATAGTATAAGCAGCTCGGCATAGTGTCGACACTTACGAAATAATGTCGACACTCACCCCTATTATTAGTGCTGACTCATGTTTTGTCCCGGTTGGTGTCTCCAACCGGGACTAAAGGTTCATCTTTAGTCCCGGTTGGTGACACCATCCGGGACAAGGTACACGCCGCACGACATAATGTCGATACTCACCCCTATCATTAGTGCTGCCTGGCCTAGCCTGCCGAAATCCCTCCAACCGGGACTAAAGATAAACCTTTAGTATATTGAAAATCCGAACAATGAAAATCCTTCGCGTGGTGTCATATTATGTGACATGGTTGAAAGCAAAAATACCAGACTTGGTATATTGATCATGTCTCGAAAAAACCTTCACAAAATGACCTATCATGTTCGAGGTTTCATGGCTTTCGGTCCAAATGACCGATGTTATGTGCTGAAACACGGCATAGTTTGTGATGCTGTTCCCATATTATGCATGCGTGTGTACATTGGTATGGAGAACAATATTGCAGGAGGAAGTTTTCCTTTTTGTCGCACGGAAAAGCCCTTTTCCATTTTCCGAGCGCAAAAAACGGGTCGTTTTGTGAAGTAACCACCAAAATGCCGTTTTAGAATGCTACCGTCCCATTTTCCTAAAATACTAGACCACCTTATATGGACTATCTCCCAACCGGGACATCTCAAACCTTTTCGTCCATCCCGGGTAAAAAGGACAAATGTCTGCTGAATCGGTAGGAAGTGGGTCCGGTTTGTACTACAGGTACATGATCTATCGCCCTTGATTTTTTGAAAAAATAATTTTTAGACTCGCAATATGTGGTTTCTTCAGAGATCCAATGCAAGTTCTAAATGAGCCATTTTTCTTCCTACCATTTTTCTTCCCGCCATTTTTTTCCGGCATTTCTCCCGCCATTTCTTCCCGCCAGTTCTTCCCTCCAGTTATCTTCCTGCCATTTCTCACTATATATATATATATATATATATATATATATATATATATATATATATATGTAGGGTTGGCCTCCATTGTCATTGCACATCTCTAGACTCATATCTGCAACCTCATCACTCTTTCCCATGACTTCCACCATAGCACTAACTCTCAGGGAGGCGGAGGCGCTTTGCTCCTCGAATTACCCCTGCCCGTCGGGCTATTGTGTCCCTGTCGGCTGGATGCTGAGCGCCGAAGGCGTGCAGGTTCCTCCTGTCCCTCTAGGTGTGGCGCGTCGGATGGCCATCATGAACCACTACTACTTCGAGCTCACGCCGGAGCAGCGGAGGAATCCCAGATGGTATCCCGACTATTTCCCGACTTGGGAAGCCTTCTTCGTGGATCGACGTGAGAGGGCGCTCGCCAGGCACGAGGAGGATGGCCCACCTCCTCCGAACTTCATCGAGTCCGGTCGTCGGTTGTGGTGGCGCGGTCGGACTCTCTAGAGCGTCATGGCCTACGACACGGCCGCCGACTCTAGCCCCCGCCTGCGCTACCCTCAAGTCCAGCCCACTCGTACTCAGCCTTCAATGTTCAACTACGGCGATCCCGACGACAACAGCGATGACGGCTGCGATGAGTACGACGACTACAGTGGCGAGTATTACAGGTGTAGGCAGGAGCATGACTGAATCACTCCAACATTGCAAAACAAGTTCGGCCGATTGTGGCTTAATTTGGCCATGTATCTTAATTTTCAGTTCTTCTATGTAACATTGTGTTAGTTGCGTTATGTACTTTAATTCCAGTTCTATCCTAATAAAATTTTCTTTCCGCCCATTATTTCCCGTCCTTTTTTCCCGCCCATTAATATATAAAAAATATAAGGTAATTCAAATCCAAATTAAAACACAGAAAATGGTTTTGAATTATTCATTCAAATCCAAACACTTTTTATGTTTAAAGTTTTTCTAAATTCCAAATTAATATTCAAAAAATATAAGTTAATTCATTTTTAGTTTTAAATGTTTCATATTTTAAATGGTTACATTAATTATTTTTTAAAAATAGAAAATGGTTTTGAATTATTTATTCAAATCTAGACACTTTTTATGTTTAAAGTTTTTCTAAATTCCAAATTAATATTCAAAAAATATAAGTTAATTCATTTTTAATTTTAAATGGTTCATAGTTTAAATGGTTACATTAATTGTTTTTTAAAAATAGAAAATGGTTTTGAATTATTTATTCAAATCCAGACACTTTTTATGTTTAAAGTTTTTCTAAATTCCAAATTAATATTCAAAAAATATAAGTTAATTCATTTTTATTTTTAAATGGTTCATAGTTTAAATGGTTACATTAATTATTTTTTAAAAATAGAAAATGGTTTTGAATTATTTATTCAAATCCAGACACTTTTTATGTTTAAAGTTTTTCTAAATTCCAAATTAATATTCAAAAAATATAAGTTAATTCATTATTAATTTTAAATGGTTCATAGTTTAAATGGTTACATTAATTATTTTTAAAAACAGAAAATGGTTTTGAATTAGTTATTCAAATTCAAACACTTTTTATGTTTAAAGTTTTTCTAAATTCCAAATTAATATTCAAAAAATATAAGTTAATTCATTTTTAATTTTAAATGGTTCATATTTTAAATGGTTACATTAATTATTTTTTAAAAATAGAAAATGGTTTTGAATTAGTTATTCAAATTCAAACACTTTTTATGTTTAAAGTTTTTCTAAATTCCAAATTAATGTTCAAAAAATATAAGTTAATTTATTTTTAATTTTAAATGGTTCATAGTTTAAATGGTTACATTAATTATTTTTAAAAACAGTAAATGGTTTTGAATTAGTTATTCAAATTCAAACACTTTTTATGTTTAAAGTTTTTCTAAATTCCAAAGTAATTATCATTTAAAAAACATTACAAATTTAAACCACAAAATAAAAAATAAGGCGGGAACAGAGAGAAAATTCCTGAAAAAATTTGAAAACAGGGTCATATGTCCCGATTGGAGCCACCAACCGGGACTAAAGACCCCCTGCGCGCGCCCCTTGGTCTGCTGAAAAAATTGGAGTATACGTCCCGGTTGGTGGCTCCAACCGGAACGTATGACCCTTTAGTCCCGGTTGTAGCCACCAACCGAGACAAAAGGTCCTTTGGTTATAACTGGCTCGCCTCTTCTTCTTCTTCCCCATCTCACTTCTCTACTTCTTCCTCTACTTTCATCGACGACGCCACCCCCGATCCACACGACGCCGACAGGCTGCCCACGCCCACCGTCGTCGTCAGCGCCGCCGCCTCCACCTTCGTCTCCGTCGGCTCTTTGGCCGCCGCGCGCTCCTCCCCGTGCGACATCGTCATCCCTCCAGCCGCGCGCGCCAGCACCTCCAACTGCCGCCGCGCGTCATCGCCGCCAGCAGGTATGCCCCCTCTCCGATACGCGGGCTATGGGGTACGGGGCGGCTATGGGGCCACGTTGTCGTCGCCGCCGGCGCGTGGGCTACGAGGTGGAAACGGGGGTCAGGGCTACGTTGTCGTCGCCACCACCGGCGCGCGGGCTATACGGGCTGGCGAGCCGCGGGCGGCGCTGGCCACCGCCCAGGGGCGCGAGGCGCGGCGGTGCTGTCCATGGCCCAAGGGCGTGAGGCGCGGCGGCGTCGGTGCATGCGCGCGCATACAGGGGCGAGCAGAGCACAGGGGCGAGCCCCATTTTGTTCAATTATTTTTGTAAAAACTGAGTTTTAGGCAGAACCATTTGAGGAGTATTTTGAATATAAAAATTATTGTGTAAATTATTTTTGAGTGAATCCTTTTGCAAATGGTTGTATATTGAACCCTCTGACCATAAAAATTAACATTTGAAATAAAACATATAATTTAATTGCAGTAGAAAATATCCCATTGAATAAAGCTTTTCTAATAAAAGAAAAATAATTTAAATAACTTAATTGCACTAACTTGGTTCCAATTGGAATTCCACCTTTATAAAAAAGGACTAGTAGGTGTTTTTAATGTTCAGATCCTTGTTGAAACAACTTGTTTAATAAAATAATCTTGTTGCATGGTTGCATACATTCCATTATATTGTTTTGCTGATTTGTGTTGTAGTTTTGAGTGTGTGCTTTTTGCTTGATTGTATTGTTGTAGACTTTGAGGAGTGTGATATTTTCAATATCAAGGAGAGTATCTAAATATTCTACTATCAAGGCAAGTGATACTTTGGTCATCAAAAGTCCTATCTTTTCTATATTGCATTAGTGATGTTTTTGTATGTGCATGATAGGACTATTATGTATATTACTATGCTATGCTACTCCTATAGTGTTGTCCCTCTTCTTCTTCCACATCTCACTTCTCTGCTTCATCGACGCGCGCACAGGAGACGCCGCCCCACGACGTCGATATGTATTTGTATATGTATTTGTATATTATCATATTTTTATATATTATCATATTTTGTATTTGTATATGTATATATATTTGTATATGTATTTGTATATGTATTTGTATAAGTATATGTATATGTATATTATCATATTTTGTATTTGTATATGATATTAGTTGTCATAGACCCTATTTGAATCGATGTTGCACCTAGGGTTAGCCGGTGTGTCCTCGCTAGGGCATCCCGAACCTGAGGGTTGATTGATTGCCGCCTTTCTTTCCGGTATTGGTTCTTCGCTTTATACACGACGCGCCTAATGTAATAAATTGTTTTATAATTCTATAAAATGATTAAATATTGTAAAATTCATATGTTATTATTTATAAGTCAGAAAAATACAAATAATATATCAAAATATTCAGAAAAATGAGTTCTACCTTTTTAAGCTATAATCATGCATTGCTAATCAACTTTAATGACAAGTTTAATTAGATAACTAAATCAACCCCTTTGATGGGGAATACCAATCGGGGTATACCCACGAAGCAGATTCACCAGCTGGATCAAGCCGACTGAAAGCTAGCCCTGAGCAGGTCGACTCGTCCAATACGGTGACTGCCGCATAATGGACCCAGGCGACTGGCGCCGACTGGAGGCCCAATATAGCGACTTGTATACAAATTCCATTAGCACTTGTAAACCCTAACTGGCTGCATATATAAAGCCACCAGGGGCACCCCACAGGGTAGGTCATATTGCATGCTCTCCCACATCTCATTAGATCTAGTCTCTTCCTCCGCCTACGGATGCTCCATTGTAAACCAATCTATGATCATATACTGGATTGATAGCAGGACGTAGCGATCCTCCACCGAGGGAACGTGAACCTGGGTACATCGCGTACCAATCTCGCTCCCGGATTCTCCTACATCGCCTTGCTCCCTCTACGTAAGCTACCCCAGTAGCATCTGCCGTGCAATACCACGAAAGTTGGCGCCCAAGTTGGAGACAATAATCCGGGCGGGATCCCTCACGATTAACATCGACCGGATCGCATCTAGTTCCAGCCGATCGCTATTCAACGCGTCTCACTGATGAAGCTCGGTGGTTCTACAATGTGCGGCCTGCTGGTTCTCCATAAAAGCTAAGTTACAAGCGATTGCTTTGCAAGTTAATTATTTTATTCAGATCTAATTCTCGCATGAATATTGTATACGCGATGTACGATTTGATCAGTGTCAATTTGATCCATGTCTAGCGACTATAATAAAGCCTACATCGCACATCAGGACGGCCGGCGACTGAAGCGGCCGGCCGATTGCACCACCGAGTATTGGAGAGATTCAATCGGATGCGCTCCTGCAGCTGTTCCGACCACTCCTGGTAATTTTGATCAAAGAAAAAGAGGCACGTAGCCTTACGGGCGATGCGTGATCAGATTAGTAATAAAAACACCCTCTTTATTCAAGCCTACTCTGATTGCTATATTTATTATTATATTGTATCCTATCTGCTAATCATATGTGCCTACGCAATGACGGATGTCGATGTCCAGACGTGCGATTGGTCAACTCGTCATTCTAATCGCGCTATGCGGACTCAAACAGCAGAGTCGATTCTACTTGGCAAAAAACTTACGATGCCCTCGCGCGTCGTCCGGTAACTATTGGGAGCCGACGGATCTAATCTGGTCGCCGCCCTGTATGGCACAAATGCCTACAGATGCCGGCCGACTTGGGAAACTTCGCACAGGAACACACAGAGATCGGCTCTATATGCCTGACTTTCCTATTTCATCAATTGCTCCGTCATTTATTTAGTAATTTATTCATATCTAGTCTCATATGCATGTCGCGTGAGGATTAATCCATGAGTGCATGGTTGCATTAATTATGATCAGGTCCCGGCCGAGCTTGTCACCTATTTACAAAAGGCTGGTTCACGACCATGCAGTCGTCCACCGTGAACTCGTTCTCGTGGACTTTCCATGCTCGGCGCTCTTCTGCCGCGGAATCGCCATCGCGGATTCGTCCCTCATGGAGTCGCCACACTCAGGCACTCGCCGTCGTGGAATTGCCATGCTAACAGCTAAGTTTGTTTACACTCGTACATTCTATGAATCCAAAAGAAATATGCATCTTCATTCATTCTCCAAAGCCGACCATGCAGTCGTATATGACTCTTTCAGGGACCAAAATCATATTTGGGATTGGTTTCAGTTTTGTCTGCTGTTTATTCGCGTCCGTCGAAGTAGTGAAGCTGGGTACCAAAAGGCCGACCTTGTCTCCAGGTTCAACAGTTTGGCATCGCGTCCCTGTTACCCGGCAAGCGTTTGATGCTGGAGGTCTGCCTACTCATGAAAAGACACGCATAAACTTTACATACTGCCCATCGATCCACATAACAAAAGTGCATTTTCTTTAACATATACAATTTGCACGTCTTATAAATGTTTAATATATTTCATAAATACACCTTATTGCAGTAGTACCTTTTCCTCCTTCTCAGCACAACGGTGTCTTTCTCACCACTTGCCACGCTCGGGGACTCGGCGCTCGTCGGTCGCTCGACCTCGTCACTCGCCGGTCGCTCGACCTCGCCACTCGCCGTGCTCGGGGACTCGGCGCTCGTCGTCGCACGACCTCGCCACTCGCCGCCCTCGGGGACTCGACGCTCGCCGGTCGCCCGACCTCGCCACTCGCCGTGCTCGGGGACTCGGCGCTCGTCGGTCGCCCGACCTCGCCACTCGCCGCGCTACAGACAGTGACGCTCGCCGGTCGCTCGACCTCGCAACTCGCCGCGCTCGGGCACTTGACGCTCGCCGGTCGCTCGACCTCGCCACTCGCCGTGCTCGGGGACTCGGCGCTCGCCCGTCGCTCGACCTCGTCACTCGCCGCGCTCGGGGACTCGGCGCTCGCCGGTCGCTCGACCTCGCCACTCGCCATGCTCGGTAGTAACCACTACTATTTTCAGAATATGCATCTCTAAAGAGCCTCAAGTCGCCTCTACAAGCCAAATCGAGCCTCGGGGACTACTCCTAGGCATGCTGCATGTACGCGTGGTTCCACGACCGCGGCTCGCCCTCGTCGACTCGCCACCGCGGATTCTCCACGCTCGGGGACTCGCTGTCGCGGACACTCGCCCTCGCATACTCAACACGCTCGGGGACTTGACACCGCAGACTCGCCCTCGCGTACTCAACGCGCTCGGGGACTCGCCGCCGCAGACTCTCCCTCGCGTACTCGACGCGCTCGGGTACTCGCCGCCGTGGACTCTCCACTCGTGTACTCTCCACGCTCGGGGACTCGCCGCCGCGGAAACTCGCCCTCACGTACTCAACGCGCTCGGGGATTCGCCGCCGCGGACTCGCCCTCGCGTACTCAACACGCTCGGGGACTCGCCGCCGCGGACTCTCCACTCGCGTACTCTCCACGCTCGGGGACTCACCGCCGCGGACTCTCCACTCGCGTACTCTCCACGCTCGGGGAATCGCCACCGCGGACTCTCCACTCCCTTACTCTCCATGCTCGGGGACTCGCCACCACGGACTCTCCACTCGCGTACTCTCCACGCTCGGGGACTCGGCACTCGTCGGTCGCTCGACCTCGCCACTCTCCGTGCTCGGGGACTCGGCACGCTCCACGTTCGGGGACACGCCGTAACTGGCGGCTTCACCGACACCCTGCGTCTTTCGCCAACTGGCCATCACCGACTGGCTCACGCAGACTGCCTCCCGCTTCATGGTTCTTTTCTCTGTTCAGGAGCTCGTCGTCGATCCGCCACGACCCATCGTCAAAACTCTCTGCACCCTGCCTCAAGCCCGCGTCGAATCAACAACGCGCTCAGGGACTACTGATGGGGGAATGCCAATCGGGGTATACCCACGAAGCGGATTCACCAGCTGGATCAAGCCGACTGAAAGCTAGCCCTGAGCGGGTCGACTCGCCCAATGCAGCGACTAGCGCATAATGGACCCAGGCGACTAGCGCCGACTGGAGGCCCAATATAGCGACTTGTATACAAATCCCATTAGCACTTGTAAACCCTAACTGGCTGCATATATAAAGCCACCAGGGGCACTCCCACGGGGTAGGTCATATTGCATGCTCTCCCACATCTCATTAGATCTAGTCTCTTCCTCCGCCTATGGCTGCTCCATTGTAAACCAATCTATGATCATATACTGGATTGATAGCAGGACGTAGCGATCCTCCACCGAGGGGACGTGAACCTGGGTACATCGCGTACCAATCTCGCTCCCGGATTCTCCTACATCGCCTTACTCCCTCTACGTAAGCTACCCCCAGTAGCATCTGCCGTGCAATACCACGACACCCTCTCATGTGTTTCCGGAGTTTCCCGAGTTAGGGTTTTCAACCCTCGGAACCCCGTTTAAATTGCCGAGAAAGTTTTAGGTTTTCATTTCAATGCAATTCAACTTGTCATATCATCATACTTATTTGAGCATTCGTCCTATCCCTCCTCCCCGACCGCCACAGCGCCTCCGTCTCCGTCCATCGCCACGCGCTGCAGCCGCCCCTTCCCTTTTAGTGTGTATGTATATATTGTGTATGTATATATAGTGTGTATATATATATTTTTATTATTGTGTATGTATATATTAGGGTTTCTTAGGGTTTATCCATTTTGACTTATCCGTTTTTTCACCTATGCAGAAAATATGGACCCACACGTCAGAGACGAAGAAAAGGAAGAGTTGATCCAAGGTGTGATCCGCGGGGAAGAAAATTTAGATGTATCGACGTTTATGAACAACTCCGGTGAGGGTGATCCTCTTTTTGCCGGAATAGATGACTTGTTTGAGGTTGAAGGTGTTGCCTTCCGCGAGGGAGAAGGCGATGCCTTGTGTAATCGAGAAGACGACCGCTCTGGCGAGGTGCATGTAATATAATTAATTCATTAATTAATCATCTGCTATCTATATAGAAACAGTAACGACGATCTTTCTTCTTTTAGCCCTCCGGATCGAAGAAATCTACTGAAAAGAGCAGCCGAGGCCCAACCAAAAAGTTGGGAGACCATGAGAGGTTCAGGATCGAAGATGTCGCTGAAGACGGCAAACCGACGGCTCCCGAAGTTGTCGCAAACAAATTTGTGGCACAATGCGGATTAATCGTTAGGGACTTAACCCCGATCATCATTTGAAATTGGAATAGGCCTGCTGATGCGGAAGAAGAGGGAACATGTTTATTTGTCCCTAACCATGCCAAAGATTTACTATGGAAGAGGCTCATGGTTAATTTCAAACTACCGAAGATAGAGCTGGATCCAAATGCGGAGGATCTAGTTGAGGACGCCTTAGAACATGGGAGAGCCATGGAGGCTAAGGTCAGGGAGTGGGCTTTGAAGAAGATGGCCCAGTGTTTCACCAACTGGAAGAAAAGATTGCACCTTGACTATGTCGTGAAAGAGAAGACTCCCGATTTCAAGAATATTCAGTTTGAGAAGATAAAACCATTCTAGGCCGAGTTTGTGAAATACAAGAGATCAGAAAAATCTAAGAAAATGTCTGCAATGAATAAGCTGAATGCTGCTAACAAGAAGTATCACCATACTATGGGGCAAGGTGGCTACAGGGCTGGAATTCCTAAGTGGGAGAAACTTGAGAATGAACTGCGTGCTAAAAAGATCACCCCAGAGACAAACGATTGGGTAGAACATGCAAGGAATTGGTTTTACGGGCATGGGGGCACGTTGGACTCGGAAGGGAAGTGTATATATAACATACGACATAAAGAAGACCCCTTGCCAATCGAGAAGATGAGAAAAGCAGTAAAGGCTGTTAAAGATGGGGACTTCATTCCCGATAGAGAGAATGATGAGCTCACACTCGCCCTTGGAAATGAGGAACATGATGGACGAACACGAGGCACAAGTGGCTCCAAACCATGGAGGACTGGGTTTCCCGAAGAGAGGAAGAAATATCCTGATAGAAGCCGTCAGAGGAGAAAGGACATGGCGGAAGTTGAAGCAGATATTCAGAAAGAGCGAATGCGTATAATTGAAGAACGAATAAAGCAAACAACAACATGAAATTAACGCACTTAAAGAACAAAGTAATACCGGCCCATCTCAACAGCACACTGCATTCGATGCTACCGGCATATCGAATAATCAAAAAAGCAGTGTGGCTTCCACCAAGGTCCCGGGTGATGACAATGGCGATGACGATGGTGCACCGAAGATGGCTCCTGTTGGCTACCCAGTGGATGATATCACAGAGATGACACACTGCGAGCTACATGTCAAAGTTGTGAACATATCAATGAAGGTGGCGGTCGGCTATGCCTTACCAATTGGACCCACACCAACTTACCACTGTCGTCCGGTTCCAGAGGGCTACGATGTTGTCGGGGTGGATGAAATCATGCCCACCTTTGAAGTTTTGGATCTTCACTACCCTGCAGGTGAAGGGGATGTGACTGTACTGGGAGACGCAACAAACGTCACCATTCTATGGCCAAAGGAATGTATCGTGCTTCGAAATCACACGCCAAGGCCATCTTCACCGCCGCATCACCCGTCTCCAGCGAGGTCGTCGCTGCCGCGGCAGCCGTCTTCGTCGCCTCACCCGGCTCCGTCGCCTCACCAATCTCCAGCGCAACCATCGCCGCGGGAGCCATCGCCGGCGCCTCAGGATAAAAAGTTTAAGCGTACCGCTACTCTGCGTCGTGGTAAGCGGTCGCCGAAACTTAAACAAGAGCCTCTTCCAAAAGTACCAAAGGTTCCTCCCAAGAGAGATTATGACTGTACTAAAGAGGAGACTGCGGCGATCGTTGATGCGGAAACGACAGTGTTTTTCGCTAAGCTGAGGCGGCCGAAAGAGCCAGAGTTCCCCTGCACCAAAGAAGAAAAAGCCAGAGTGTTGAAAATGCTAAAGACTCTTCATCAACCCGAGCCAAAGCTGTCATCAGACTATGGGCGTTCTATTCTCAAGTCACATGCGGTACAACAAGCCTCGAAGAGCAGTACTGATGCAAGAGAGAAATCTGTTGCCCAGCTCGGAGAACAAGCAAAGCAGTCTTGCGCCCCTCTCAAGGTCATTTCCCATACCAATGTGGCGTCGAGCAAATATGGGGCCGAAGAGCAGTATGATACAGACGTAGTTGCACAATACGGAGAAGCTGCCGCTTCTCAAGGTATGAGTATTGCCCAGTACTTATCCCAGTTAGAGTACTTCCCGGTGAGTGAAGTAGCATATAAATACCAGTACGGCAAACCTCTCGTCAAACCTGAGGAGGTAAATAATCTTCCAACAAAAATATGAAGATTGCATAACTGGTACATGCATGCCACAAAGGCCGAGGCTAACTGGATAGTGCTGAGGGTTACAAAAAAGCATCATGGGAAAGAAAAGGATGACATGATATCCATTGAATTTGATGAACTATTTCAATTATTCAATCAAGACGCCTTGGACAAATCGATCATCAGTGCCTATTGTCTGTAAGTACTAATTCTGTAATTAATTTAGTCTCCAGCTATCTCACCTTGTTTATTGTATGTATATAATCATACTGTAATATGCAGAATGAAGATTCTCGAATGCAGCAGAGGACAAATCTATGACATTGGCTTCATTGACCCATATTGGGTTCATGAAGCTAATCTCAAAACAAGCCCCCAGGATACGGAGGATAATATAGTACACGCGTTAAGGTTTCAAGAAACCAGAAGGGAAATACTTTTTCCTTACAACTTCGAGTGAGTGTTATTGTCTTGTATACACTTTCTATTTCGCTTACTCGATGTTAAGTATATAATTGATTAGTTATGCATTCGCAGCTTCCACTATATTCTGTTAATCATTCAACTTGACAAAGGGTGTGTACTAGTCATAGACTCGAAACATAAACCCCTTGAGCAGTGGAAGGACATGCAGATGCTTCTCCAGCGGTAATTCTAATCATTACGACACTATATCGGCAACGTTCGTGAATTTTATGATATTAAGTAATTAATAACTTATTTTATTCGTTTTCTTCGCCGGGCAGCGTTTGGAAACGGTTCACCAACAAGGCTAGGGGTGTTTGGAAAGCGAAGCTTACATTTCAAGCACTAGATGTAAGCACCACTAGCTATATCCGCGCATCTCTTTGATTCTAGTTTTGATACAGTTATTATCATGCTTGATTATTATTTTGATTGAACTATGTTCTCGTAAAGTGCCTGACGCAGGGACCAGGTAACAATCTATGTGGATACTATGTTTGCGAGTTCATCCGGCAGACGTGCGATGAGAAGGGCAAAAATTTAGAGCAACTCCACGTACGTAAACAATTTCTATAGTTTTTAATTACAATCAAATTGTGTTTAGTTTCATTCATATAGGTTGACTTCTTTTTTAAATCAGATCAAACGTCTACGGGACGGTCTTTTGCCAAAGGATCGCGTACGAGCAATTCAGGAGGAATTGGCGGAATTCTTGGATGCAGAAGTCCTAAACCCAAAAGGGGAATACTATTCGGCTGTGTATAGACAATAAGGAATGTAAAAAAGAGCAACTTTTGTATGTAGTGCATGAACTCGTTCCGTATATCAAATGTAATATTGTCATGATGATCTTGTGTAATATAATGGTTCCTTCATTGATGAGTGCAAAACACTAAATAAACAATAAAACAACCTAAATGAATTCTCTGTCGCGGCAAAAAAGGTGGCCAAAATACTTTCGCGGCAACAAAAGTTGCCAAAATAAATTCTCTGTCGCGGCAGAGAAATGTGCCAAATCTGCCGCGGCAGAAGGTTATTTGTCCCGGTTCGTGTTACGAACCGAGACGGTTACTCCACCCCCCCCCCCCCCCCCCCCCTCGCCCTCTGTCGCGGCCACGTATACCCCCATTTGTCCCGGTTGGTGGGGCAACCGGGACTAAAGGTTGAGGCTTTAGTCCCGATTGCCCTGTCCCGGTTGGGTAACCGGGACTAATGCCCCTTACCAACCGAGACCAATGAGGCGTTCTGCACTAGTGTTAGGGATTCTTGTCTTGATCTCATCGTCGGACTTCTTTGTGTATTCTACTCTATTGCGCTTGGATCGTGGATGTTTGCAAATTGGACACGCATGGAAAATTTTCTACTCACTGTAGTTGAAGACATAATCTTTCACAAGTGTGTATATATCCTTCTTACTTTCAGTCCTAATAGGAAAATTAGTTCATTTGCGAAAGGCGTACTTTGTGAGAGCTCATTACCATCTGGAAGCAGATCTTTCAAAATAGATAACATCTTCATAAAGCTTTTGTCCTACAATCCGCTTTCTGCCTTAAATCTTAGTAGTTCTAGAGTTGTTGTCAATTTTTTGTGCTCATTTTTACAATTTGGATACAACTAATCCTTTGTATAGAATAATAGAGAAGGAGATTGACGAAATATGTTAGATATATTATTGAGCCTCGTGGGCGAGTATATATAGACGTACAGAGATTATTTTGGAGTACAAGTCAAGTTAGGCTATTCCTAACTATTCTAGACTACCATAACAACCGTATACGTACAATACTCTAAAATCCCCCGCATTCGTAGCGGTAGCGTAATGAACAACTGGAACATCGCGAACGGTCAGACTGGAGATAAACCGAATTAGAACCAGTGGGCTGATATCCCCCGCGATAAGAGCGGGAACGCCGTGGATGGTGTTGCGTCACGGTAGCTTGGACTGGAGAGGAAGCTGATGATGCTCAAGCGAGGTGGTAGTCCTTGTGCCGATGTCGAGGGAGACGAGAGCGTTGGGTAGTGTCGAGGTCGGGGTAGCCGTTGCGGGGAGTCACTGTGGTCGATGTCGTGGTCGGGGATGCCGGTGTCGAGGTAACCACACGCGAAGACGCATGCGCATAGTGCGTGAGAAGGATGACGGAGACGTGTCGAGGCAGTCGTCGAGAATGTCGATGCCGAAGCTGATGCAGTCCGAGCCGTCGAGGATGAGGTGCGGCCATAGTTTTGCCAGAACTAGGCGCACATCGGGGACGAACGCACACTCCGGTTTTGCCATAACCGAATATGCAAAGAAGAACTCGTCGGTGACACGGTCGAAGCAGTCATAGAGGGGTCGATGCCGAAGAAGACGTTGTCGAAGCCGATGAAGACGAGGCGCAGATCTGAGCTTGTCAGACTTAGGAACGCATCGGGGACGAAGGCACTCCCGGTGTTGCCAGTACCAGGCGTGCGGGGGCAGGGACCATCATGAACTTGCCTCCATGTCAGAAAGACTAGCAGAGGAAGCCTCCAGAGCGGTTGTGACGCGCAGAGCGGCAAAGGGAGATATGTCGGCGCTGTCGACAGTTGTCGGAGTGGAGTAGAAGCTGGTGTAGTCGGGGATGAGGCGATGACGCTGACGACAAAGTTGAAAACAACAGCGACCTGGGGTAGTCATGATGGATGCCTGGAGTGGCGATAGTGTAGTGGGCGGGACCTGTGACGGCGTGAGATCGCCATGCAGGTTACCTTGTGAAGTGCGGCGACGGTGCTCGAAGTAGGCGATGAAGAACCCGGCGGTGTGACGAAGACTATATATAGACGGTGGTAACCCGCGCAAGAGGAGATGGCGCGGTGGAAATCGAGAACGTCGGTGCGTGAGGACAGCGAAATAGACTGCGTGCAGCAACGCTATGACCCGAGAGGGCGGTATAGCTGCAGGGCGCAAGTCGGTGCAGCGGCTGCGAGACCAGCAGGGATGTACACGCCAAGGAAGGCGCGTTGGAAGCCAGTAGCATGGACCAAAGGCGGTGGCGCTGTGTCCCGAAGGGGCGACACAGCCGCAACCCATAGTTCGATCGGTGGTAGGCGCGTGCTTAGGGACATGATTGGCGTAGACAGACGCGGGATCGGTTGATCAGACCGACGGTGCGCCGTATGCGCCATGGCATGGACAACGCGTAGATCGGAGTCGATGGCGGCGTTGTCGGTCAAGTTCCGGACGATGAAGAAGAAGACGATCCGAGGGGGGGCAGCCACGGCAGCCTTCCAAGAAAGGCGTAGCAGCCATCTACGGTGCGCGGCAGCCTGCAGTGAGGCCACAACATCCTGCCGAGGCAGGCGTGGCAGCGGAGAGGGCAGGCGCACAAGCGCGGTGTAGATCGTCGGTGCCGATGGTCAGAGTAGAGGCACGGCGATGGGCGACGCAAACCGATCTAAGATCGGTAAACTAAAAAAACGATCAAGAGATCAGAAAAAAATACTTACAGGGCAGCCGATCATGGATTGGCGGACGGGCCCTGCATACGGATTGATTGCGCGGCCCCAGCGGAGATCATGGAGATTGACCTCCCCAGGGGCGGCGTGGCGGAAGCGTGTTGCTCGGCTAGCACGGCGGCGGCGCTAGGGTTTAGGAAGTGGTGGCGGCTACGCTAGGTGGATGCGCACTGGTGTAAAAAGGGCCTCCAGTCCCGGGCCGCAACGGGCTCTAGTCCCGGTTTTGGGCCCGGGACTGCGAAAACGGGGTTAGAGCCCCCCCCCCCTCTAGTCCCGGCTCGCAACGGCCCGCGACTGATAACAGCCACGTGGCTGTTTCAGCGGCGCGGGGGGCGGAAACCCTTGAGTCCCGGACGGTAACACCACCCGGGACTAAAAGATTTTCTGCCGCGTCAGAGAAACACCACATTTCTCTGCCGCGGCAGAGATTGTGTATTTCCTTTTTTTTGCCATTTTGTTCCTTTTTCGTTTTGTGTTTCACTATAACAAACATATATTTCAGTAGACATATTATACGCTACTACAAACACACTACACGTTGATGCATTTATATAAGATCGATCCCTTGCAAGCATACATATAATCAATCATATCAAAAGAAAGAAATGTTTTGAAATTACATGGTCATTGATGAATATATATATCATATGATCTACATGGAGATGAATAAGGCAAATCGAGTTCCACGTCATCCGCATAATGCTCTCCATGTACATCAAGGACTTCCTTCATCATAAATCCCGCCAGCTCCTCTTGAATTGCTCTTATGCGCTGGTCTGGCTCTAGTTTCTCTCGCAAATCATAAAAATAATTTGAGTCAACTTTCCGCTCACTGGTCAACTCGCGGATGTACTCGCAGACGTAGTATCCACATAAATGAGTTCCCGGTGACTGCTGTAAACTCTTCGCCATTTTATAAGTTAGCTCCTCTTTGAATGGACCTGGTATTTTCTGTCTGAACCGTGTCCAACACCTGCTCGACAAAGAAAATGAACAAAGGAGTTATTAGTTACTTGATATCAGGAAATGAATGAAAGAGGACGATATAATGCGATAATGATTGAAATTACTTATGGAGCATTGCTTTCATGTCGCTCCACTTCTCTTGGTCACAACTTAATGAGTCGTGGACTTCAACTAGGGAGTTGTCAACTTGAATGTTTAGCAAGATCCAGTGGAATCTGCGGACATTTACATAAGCATACATGCATAGCTCATCTAGTAAGCAAAAATAAAATGTGTACAAGATATAAACACTCACTTGAAATTGTAAGGAAATAGTATTTCCTTAACAAAATTATGCTCGGTTAAGAACCTGGACAGGTCTTCCTCCACGTCTTTGGGGTGATTCTTTAACGTATATTCATTAATGATATATGGGTCAATGAACCCAACGTCGTATATTCTAGCTCTTTTGCATTCAAGCATCTTCATTCTGCGGAATATAATATCATCATACAAAAGGATATATAGTTAGGATAATATATTAAATGCAATGAATGAGCTAAAGCTACAAACTTAATTATAGAAATAAATAACTTACAGACAGTAGCAACCAATGATAGATTTGTCGAGGGCGTGCTGGTTGTATAACTGAAACAGTTCGGTCATTTGAACCTGTATCGAGTATGGTTTGAAGTGATGCTTCTTTCTAACGTCCACCGGAAACCAATCTTTATGATGCTTTTTTCTGCTTGCGACATGTACCATTCATGCAGATTTCGCATATGTGTGGATAGACGCGCGAGCTCCTCATTACTGACTAGAGGCTGCCCTTGGACATACTGCCGTACTATCTGACCCACTGGCGTATCTTCATAGCCTAAATATTGACCAAGAGACATATTTGCTTCGTTAGCAAGTTCTTTGGCCTCCGATATAGTGATTCCCATAAGTGCAGCATTATTACGGGCTCTAGGGTCCATTATTTGCATGTCCATATCCATTTCAGCTCTGAAGGCCTTGTCGAGGTCTGAAATGACTTTGAGCGGGGCGATCGATTGATTCTTCTGTGCTCCGAGCTGGGCAACTTACTTCCCGCTTTTTGCACTTGTGAATTTTTTCTTCTGTGCTTGCTTAATAATCTCCCGGTCATAGTCTGATTCCAGATTCATCGATATCTGGGATGGTTGCTCAAGAAAGGACTTAGCCCACTTTTTTATTTTTTCGTTATATACCGGCTTTGGCTCAGGCTTTTTGGTGCAAAATGCGCCTTAACATGGGCAGCCACATCCGCGTTAGTTTCCTCGTCGGTCTTGTCATAAGGTCTCTTTGGAAGAGCCGGCGGGATATCGACTATCTTCGGCGTTTGACCTTTCTTCGATGTGGGGCGCGGGTGTGGCATCCCGCTAGAACCACTACTAGAAAATCGCGTTGTTTTGTGTATTGCATCGTCGTGGCCGCATGCTCATGTCATCATGCCACATTGCATTTGAGCATCGTCATCATCATGCATTTGTTTTGCTAAAACTATTTTTCTAAAAACCTCTCTTTGTTTTCTAGAATATCCATCTCTTTATTCAAATCAAAACCTGGTCTCTCCGGGTATTTTATTTTGTCTACAACATAGTTGCAACTGTTTTAGTTTGAACAAAACAAAATAAATATATTATAATATAAAAACCCTATTTTATAACCCCGGAGGAGACCGCCGCCCGCCAGGCCCAACGGCCCAGCTAGCAGCAGTCTACAACTCCGATAAACCCAAACCCTACCCCAAATCTTTTCTACCTAATCCTAGCCTACCCAGCCACTCCCAGCCCTCCACCTCACCTTCCTGGGCCACCTCACCCCTGGACCCCCAATCTCCACCCAACCTTGCCACCTCACCAATCCACCAGCCACCACCACCTCCCCAGTCCCACCCCGCGTGGCCCACCGCCCGACCCCACCAGCGCCACTCCTGCCTCCCTCCCCTGCAGCCGCACTCACCCAACACACGCCACGCACGCCACCCGCTCCCCTGGCCCACCTCGGTCCCACCTCTTCGTCGCCCAGCCTCCCGCACCCCCGCTCTCTCCCTCGCCGCGTCTTCCTCCTCCCGCTGCAGCCACCGCCCTCCTCCCCTGCTCACGTCTTCCACCCCGCCGGCCGCCGCTGGGCCTTCCTTCCCGACCCGTCGCCGCGCCAGCCCTCCGAGCGCCGTCGGGCCCGCCTCTCCCCCTCTCCCTCACCGCGTCGCCTCCCCTCGCCGTCCCTCGCGCAGGCCCGCCTCCCCGCGCCGTCGTCCGCCGCCAGGGGCTCGGTCGCCTCGAGCCCGACCGCGTCCTCTCCCTCCTACCTCGCTTCCCCCTCTTATCGCGATCCTCGCCGTCGACCCCCGCCTCCTCCACCGGCTCCCCGTGCGCTGCTCGCCGCCGGCGCCTCCCTCCGCCCGCCCGACGCCGGTCTTCTCCTCCGGCTGCCGCCGCCTTGTGGGCTCTTCCCTGGCCGCCGCCGTCCTCGGCACCTTCCCCTTCCTGCCGAGCTTGTCCCGCCGCCCCGAGCACCTCGCGGCCTCCCTGCGCTGCCGCCGCCTCTGGCCAACCATCTCGCCGCGAGTCGACCGTGTGGTCTGCAGGCCGCCGTGACCAACCTCCTGCGTGCCCTCTTCCTCCGCTTCGGCCCTGAGCCCTTTGTCCTTCCCCGTGTCCGCTGGAACCGACGTGGGCTGCTCCTGTACTCATTCGTGTACACGCATGACCCACCTCGACAAGATCTGTGGCTGCAAAGGGGTTTGCTAGAAAGACCAATGCCAGAGCGTCTGATGCCGGAAACTGTCCTAAAGTCTGGATCTTCCGAAGGCCACCGACTTCATCGACCGCCAAGTTCTTCGGTTCCGACACCCCGACAAGATCTCCTCGTTGACAAGACCGACCCTGTTTTGGTGTGACCCGAAGACCATCGACCAAGTTCGCCCCAAACGCCAAGATCGCCCACACGGAGACCGATCCATCGGTACGACAAGACCATCGACAGACGCCGGAGTCCGATCAAGGATCCGAAGACCGAACCCCGTCGAACCCCCCAAGTTCGTCGACACGGATACGCCAAGATCTTCTCCTCGGAACGCCATGACCGTCTACACGGACCCGAAGACCACGGATGCGACAAGATCTCCTTCCCGGATGCGAGCCCCGGATCCGAAGACCGCCAAGACCTTCTTTCTGGATGCGAGACCGATCCCGTCGAACCCTGAACCCTGAGACCGAACCCCGAACCCCTCGGAGACCGAGATCGCCGAGACCCAATGTGTGAACCTTTTCCCGAGACCTATTTTATGAATGCTATATATAAACTTGTTGCATATTAATTTGTCATACTCGCATGCATATTGTCATGTGGTTTGGGGCCTTATGCCGATTCATCATATAATTAAATATGGGGCCCATATGCGGGCAAATCTAGTCTTATATTGGCCTCATTTAAATTTGTGTAGCGAACCGGTAACTTATCTTGCCCTGTTATTACAACATTTAAATTGCGGGGGATCTAAATAACTGGAACCGTTTAATTAATTGTCGGGACCCCGGTTCCGCTTAATATGTCCTAATTGCATCGCACCTTTGCCATGTCATACATCATACATGCATCATGCCTGATCTTTTGCCGTAGTATTAAATGGTGCATCCGGTGTTTCTTCTAGTGCTTTGCTTCTTCACGGATTAGGCCGATGAGTTGATGCGAGTGTCGACCCGATCTTCGGATGAACCTTTGGCAATGTTTTCAGGCGATCATCTCCCCCTTTCTACCTATCTTACTTTTATAGTATTTATTCCCTCCTGTTGATCTATTGCTATCTGTGTTGCGATGCTCTAGTTTCCGTACCCGAGATATCCCTTGCAGCCATATATTGCCTTGGACACATCCTATTACCTGTTGTTTGGTAGATAGTTGGACTTGCGCGTCGTAGTCGCTTGCTCAAGCGATGTTGTGTGTCGCCAAGTACCACAGTTGTTGGAGTCTTGCCGCATGTTTAATGTTGGAGTTGATCCTGGCTTTAATTATCGTTTAATTCAATTATTGTTTAATAACTAAAAATTGAAGTAGGTAAATGCAGAGGCACCGGTGGGTGATAGATAATATTTGGATTCCGACCGCTCACTGGTGTCCCGTAGGACCCCGAGTTCTTGACACCTGTTCCGAGATCGAGCGCGCTAACCACATGTGGGCTGTATGGGCACCCCATCGATTTAGTACCTGATTTCAAAGTACTGTACTGGGGGCCACAAGTAGTTTGGGGCTTTATTACTATTCTGTACTTATGCCATGCTTTACTGCTTTATTTAAATTGTGCGATGGATAGCACCTGTACTGTTTAGGATCGGGACACGTTTTCGCGGTGTCGACAAGCCCGAGTTTTCGGGTTCCCAGTCGTTCACAGCCGTCCACCCAAACCCTGAGTCCGTCTCGGAGACCGGCCGACTTCGTTGCGGGTAGACTTAGTGGGGTGGCCCCCCGTGCTTGCTTTGGGTCTGGGAAACGTCATGACTTAGGCCCCGCCGACATACCGATGGGTGTATGTTAATTGATCTGGCAAAAAGGGTCGAAGTGCGTGTGGATACTTTGGTGCACCCCTACAGGGTTAAATCTTTTCGAGAAGTCGTGTCCGCGGTTATGGACGACTTGGAGCACAGTGCTTGATCATAGACAACTATAAATAAAGTTTACTGTTATAATTTGACTTGTATCCGATATGACTAGTAATCAGCTTCACTACAACGGAATGGCTAAATAAAAGTACCAACAACTGCTGGGTTTTGGGATATCTCATGCTAATTGTATCTGACTAGTAAGTGTTGCAACTACAACGGAATGGTTAACTAAAACTGCCCACTGCTTATTATATCAGGATGACTCATGCTATCTATATTTGACTAGTAATTGCCGCCACTATAACGGAATGAGTAAAAACTGCCAACCGTGTGAGTTCCGCGGTTGACTTCCTCGTTTGGTCTCGAGGGGGAAATGCCAGGATGGGTATGTTTGATGGTAGTATCAGGTGGTTCTGAATAGGTCTTTCTTACCCTCTCTAATAGCCGCCAGTTATATTGAGTCTCTATAGGTTGTTTAGTGCATGCCGCGCTGCCGCTTCAGTCCACCATACCTATGTAGGCGAGGACCGCCGAATTCTAGCCTCGCCGTGTACTGGCCTCAGTACTGACCGCTCTCTCTTTTTCCTTTGCCCTTTGTCGGCACCCCTTTTATTAAAGCAGGTTTTGAGATCGACGTCGTTAGCAGGGTTACCCTTCCGGCTTGGCCTGGGCAGGGTTATGGATGCCATTGGTTATTCTTCAGGGCTCTCAGCCCCATTTGCATCTTGTCCGTAGCTGGACGCTCTATCGTTTTCAAGGTGATTTGGATCTTTGTTCTGTATATCTGTATTCTTGACTCATGGAGTCGTGTTGTATATATATCTGTTCTGTGGGTCCCATCGAGGACTGTTGTGTAATGTTATTACTTCGTTTTCCACCCGCACGCAAGTGCCTGGTGGGCACCTTTGAATCGTTTCTATGCGGGTTTTGGCGGGAAGCGCTGGAACTTGCATAGGGCCGATTCTGAGGGTGTTACAGGGTGGTATCAGAGCTGGGTTCGTTTGATGGTAGTATCAGGTGGTTCCGAATAGGTCTTTCTTACCCTCTCTAATAGCCTCCAGTTATATTGAGTCTCTATAGGTTGTTTAGTGCATGCCGCGCTGCCGCTTCAGTCCACCATACCTATGTAGGCGAGGACCGCCGAATTCTAGCCTCGCCGTGTACTGGCCTCAGTACCGACCGCTCTCTCTTTTTCCTTTGCCCTTTGTCGGCACCCCTTTTGTTAAAGCAGGTTTTGAGATCGACGTCGTTAGCAGGGTTACCCTTCCGGCTTGGCCTGGGCAGGGTTATGGACGCCATTGGTTATTCTTCAGGTCTCTCAGCCCCATTTGCATCTTGTCCGTAGCTGGACGCTCTATCGTTTTCAAGGTGATTTGGATCTTTGTTCTGTATATCTGTATTCTTGACTCATGGAGTCGTGTTGTATATATATCTGTTCTGTGGGTCCCATCGAGGACTGTTGTGTAATGTTATTACTTCGTTTTCCACCCGCACGCAAGTGCCTGGTGGGCACCTTTGAATCGTTTCTATGCGGGTTTTGGCGGGAAGCGCTGGAACTTGCATAGGGCCAATTCTGAGGGTGTTACAGAGTGGTATCAGAGCTCAGCAGTTGCGATACCCCACAAGTCCAGCCTGTAGGATAACCTAGCTAACAGCCGAAGTAGAGTGTCAAAACTATTTTTGCAAAATCGGTTGGATAGTTCTGATTAGGTCTGATTTTTACTCCTTACCCCTCTGCTATTCCCCTCTTACCTCTGTGTGTTTTGAATCTGCTCTCTTATCCTTTCTTCGAGTCCAGGATTTCTCGTGGTTGGGTTCCGTCGTACCTTCAGGGTTTCGCTTCCTCCTTTGGTAACGGTGTTCTACCATCCGGTGTTCATGCTGTCTGAGGAATCCGTCTACTGTGGTACCATTCTTTGTTCCTTCTCGTGCCTTCCGGTGTTTTCCGACGTGACGAAGTCATCTACATCAGATCTGATGAGAATGTCCATCCCTCCTTTGTTCCGAACCTCGCTTGTCGAGATCTTCAGTCTAATTCCGAGAGATGGTTGCACAATTCGCCTATTCGTGTACAGAGTAATGGTTTGGGTGCGCGATGGACTGATCACCATCCGACTACTCTTATCATTCGCTCTGGTACATCGAATCAGTGGATCCAGCAATTTTACTCCGTCCACGGAAGCTAGAGGTGGCTTTATTTGTTGATACCTCTACCTTCGACCTTTTGTTCCCGGAGTGTTCTCTCGACGATCACGGACAACGACCTCTTGTTAGTGGTGTCGCGAAGATCTACACGAAGCGAGAAGATGCAGATCACCGACCTTCTTTCCGGTACCATGAGGCGGATCTCGAGGGCGAGATCCATTGTTAGTGGTGTCGAATTGTGGCATCCCGCTAGAACCACTACTAGAAAATCGCGTTGTTTTGTGTATTGCATCGTCGTGGCCGCATGCTCATGTCATCATGCCACATTGCATTTGAGCATCGTCATCATCATGCATTTGTTTTGCTAAAACTATTTTTCTAAAAACCTCTCTTTGTTTTCTAGAATATCCATCTCTTTATTCAAATCAAAACCTGGTCTCTCCGGGTATTTTATTTTGTCTACAACATAGTTGCAACTGTTTTAGTTTGAACAAAACAAAATAAATATATTATAATATAAAAACCCTATTTTATAACCCCGGAGGAGACCGCCGCCCGCCAGGCCCAACGGCCCAGCTAGCAGCAGTCTACAACTCCGATAAACCCAAACCCTACCCCAAATCTTTTCTACCTAGTCCTAGCCTACCCAGCCACTCCCAGCCCTCCACCTCACCTTCCTGGGCCACCTCACCCCTGGACCCCCAATATCCACCCAACCTTGCCACCTCACCAATCCACCAGCCACCACCACCTCCCCGGTCCCACCCCGCGTGGCCCACCGCCCGACCCTACCAGCGCCACTCCTGCCTCCCTCCCCTGCAGCCGCACTCACCCAACACACGCCACGCACGCCACCCGCTCCCCTGGCCCACCTCGGTCCCACCTCTTCATCGCCCAGCCTCCCGCACCCCCGCTCTCTCCCTCGCCGCGTCTTCCTCCTCCCGCTGCAGCCACCGCCCTCCTCTCTGCTCTCTGCCGCCGCCGGCCGGATCCCGAGCCGCCACCAACCACCCTCCTCCCCTGCTTGCATCTTCCACCCCGCCGGCCGCCGCCGGGCCTTCCTTCCCGACCCTTCGCCGCGCCAGCCCTCCGAGCGCCGTCGGGCCCGCCTCTCCCCCTCTCCCTCACCGCGTCGCCTCCCCTCGCCGTCCCTCGCGCAGGCCCGCCTCCCCGCGCCGTCGTCCGCCGCCAGGGGCTCGGTCGCCTCGAGCCCAACCGCGTCCTCTCCCTCCTACCTCGCTTCCCCCTCTTCTCGCGATCCTCGCCGTCGACCCCCGCCTCCTCCACCGGCTCCCCGTGCGCTGCTCGCCGCCGGCGCCTCCCTCCGCCCGCCCGACGCCGGTCTTCTCCTCCGGCTGCCGCCGCCTTGTGGGCTCTTCCCCGGCCGCCGCCGTCCTCGGCACCTTCCCCTCCCTGCCGAGCTTGTCCCGCCGCCCCGAGCACCTCGCGGCCTCCCTGCGCTGCCGCCGCCTCTGGCCAACCATCTCGCCGCGAGTCGACCGTGTGGTCTGCAGGCCGCCGTGACCAACCTCCTGCGTGCCCTCTTCCTCCGCTTCGGCCCTGAGCCCTTCGTCCTTCCCCGTGTCCGCTGGAACCGACGTGGGCTGCTCCTGTACTCATTTGTGTACACGCATGACCCACCTCGACAAGATCTGTGGCTGCAAAGGGGTTTGCTAGAAAGACCAATGCCAGAGCGTCTGATGCCGGAAACTGTCCTAAAGTCTGGATCTTCCGAAGGCCACCGACTTCATCGACCGCCAAGTTCTTCGGTTCCGACACCCCGACAAGATCTCCTCGTTGACAAGACCGACCCTGTTTTGGTGTGACCCGAAGACCATCGACCAAGTTCGCCCCAAACGCCAAGATCGCCCACACGGAGACCGATCCATCGGTACGACAAGACCATCGACAGACGCCGGAGTCCGATCAAGGATCCGAAGACCGAACCCCGTCGAACCCCCCCAAGTTCGTCGACACGGATACGCCAAGATCTTCTCCTCGGAACGCCATGACCGTCTACACGGACCCGAAGACCACGGATGCGACAAGATCTCCTTCCCGGATGCGAGCCCCGGATCCGAAGACCGCCAAGACCTTCTTTCCGGATGCGAGACCGATCCCGTCGAACCCTGAACCCTGAGACCGAACCCCGAACCCCTCGGAGACCGAGATCGCCGAGACCCAATGTGTGAACCTTTTCCCGAGACCTATTTTATGAATGCTATATATAAACTTGTTGCATATTAATTTGTCATACTCGCATGCATATTGTCATGTGGTTTGGGGCCTTATGCCGATTCATCATATAATTAAATATGGGGCCCATATGCGGGCAAATCTAGTCTTATATTGGCCTCATTTAAATTTGTGTAGAAAACCGGTAACTTATCTTGCCCTGTTATTACAACATTTAAATTGCGGGGGATCTAAATAACTGGAACCGTTTAATTAATTGTCGGGACCCCGGTTCCGCTTAATATGGCCTAATTGCATCGCACCTTTGCCATGTCATACATCATACATGCATCATGCCTGATCTTTTGCCGTAGTATTAAATGGTGCATCCGGTGTTTCTTCTAGTGCTTTGCTTCTTCACGGATTAGGCCGATGAGTTGATGCGAGTGTCGACCCGATCTTCGGATGAACCTTTGGCAATGTTTTCAGGCGAGCATCTCCCCCTTTCTACCTATCTTACTTTTATAGTATTTATTCCCTCCTGTTGATCTATTGCTATCTGTGTTGCGATGCTCTAGTTTCCGTACCCGAGATATCTCTTGCAGCCATATATTGCCTTGGACACATCCTATTACCTATTGTTTGGTAGATAGTTGGACTTGCGCGTCGTAGTCGCTTGCTCAAGCGATGTTGTGTGTCGCCAAGTACCACAGTTGTTGGAGTCTTGCCGCATGTTTAATGTTGGAGTTGATCCTGGCTTTAATTGTTGTTTAATTCAATTACTGTTTAATAACTAAAAATTGAAGTAGGTAAATGCAGAGGCACCGGTGGGTGATAGATAATATTTGGTTTCCGACCGCTCACTGGTGTCCCGTAGGACCCCGAGTTCTTGACACCTGTTCCGAGATCGAGCGCGCTAACCACATGTGGGCTGTATGGGCACCCCATCGATTTAGTACCTGATTTCAAAGTACTGTACTGGGGGCCACAAGTAGTTTGGGGCTTTATTACTATTCTGTACTTATGCCATGCTTTACTGCTTTATTTAAATTGTGCGATGGATAGCACCTGTACTGTTTAGGATCGGGACACGTTTTCGCGGTGTCGACAAGCCCGAGTTTTCGGGTTCCCAGTCGTTCACAGCCGTCCACCCAAACCCTGAGTCCGTCTCGGAGACCGGCCGACTTCGTTGCGGGTAGACTTAGTGGGGTGGCCCCCCGTGCTTGCTTTGGGTCTGGGAAACGTCATGACTTAGGCCCCGCCGACATACCGATGGGTGTATGTTAATTGATCTGGCAAAAAGGGTCGAAGTGCGTGTGGATACTTTGGTGCACCCCTGCAGGGTTAAATCTTTTCGAGAAGCCGTGTCCGCGGTTATGGACGACTTGGAGCACAGTGCTTGATCATAGACAACTATAACTAAAGTTTACTGTTATAATTTGACTTGTATCCGATATGACTAGTAATCAGCTTCACTACAACGGAATGGCTAAATAAAAGTACCAACAACTGCTGGGTTTTGGGATATCTCATGCTAATTGTATCTGACTAGTAAGTGTTGCAACTACAACGGAATGGTTAACTAAAACTGCCCACTGCTTATTATATCAGGATGACTCATGCTATCTATATTTGACTAGTAATTGCCGCCACTATAACGGAATGAGTAAAAACTGCCAACCGTGTAAGTTCCGCGGTTGACTTCCTCGTTTGGTCTCGAGGGGGAAATGCCAGGATGGGTATGTTTGATGGTAGTATCAGGTGGTTCCGAATAGGTCTTTCTTACCCTCTCTAATAGTCGCCAGTTATATTGAGTCTCTATAGGTTGTTTAGTGCATGCCGCGCTGCCGCTTCAGTCCACCATACCTATGTAGGCGAGGACCGCCGAATTCTAGCATCGCCGTGTACTGGCCTCAGTACTGACCGCTCTCTCTTTTTCCTTTGCCCTTTGTCGGCACCCCTTTTGTTAAAGCAGGTTTTGAGATCGACGTCGTTAGCAGGGTTACCCTTCCGGCTTGGCCTGGGCAGGGTTATGAACGCCATTGGTTATTCTTCAGGGCTCTCAGCCCCATTTGCATCTTGTCCGTAGCTGGACGCTCTATCGTTTTCAAGGTGATTTGGATCTTTGTTTTGTATATCTGTATTCTTGACTCATGGAGTCGTGTTGTATATATATCTGTTCTGTGGGTCCCATCGAGGACTGTTGTGTAATGTTATTACTTCGTTTTTCACCCGCACGCAAGTGCCTGGTGGGCACCTTTGAATCGTTTCTATGCGGGTTTTGGCGGGAAGCGCTGGAACTTGCATAGGGCCGATTCTGAGGGCCGATCCCTTAAGAAAGCGTGTCCTTCAGCGTCTTTCGGAACAGATTTTCCTCCAGGACCCTTTCCAAAGGTTACCAGTAGATCCAAATCTTTGACCATATCAAATATATCAGCACCAGTACGCTCCTTAGGCTTCGTCTGGTGACATGCCAGACCGTTGAAATGCTTGCCTTTCTTTCTTAAGGGATGCTTGGCCAAAAGAAATCGACGATGCTCATTGTATACATTCTTCTTACAATGTTCCAAATATATACTTGCAGTCTCATCTAAACAGTGTGTGCATGCATTGTATCCCTTGTTTGACTGTCCTGAAAGGTTACTAATAGCAGGCCAATCATTGATTGTTACGAAAAGCAATGCTCAGAGGTTAAATTCTTCCTGCTTGTGCTCATCCCACACGCGTATCCCGGGTTCGTGCCACAACTGTAAAAGTTCTTCCACTAATGGCCTTAGGTACACATCAATGTCGTTGTCGGGTTGCTTCGGACCTTGGATCAACACTGGCATCATAATGAACTTCCGCTTCATGCACAAACAAGGAGGAGAGGATGCATAGCGGGATGCATCTAAATTCTCATACTCCTCACCGCGGTAGAGGATGCAGTCATTAGGGCATGCATGTATCTTCTGAACCTCTAAACCTAGAGGGCAGACAACCTTTTTTGCTTCGTATGTACTGGCGGGCAATACATTATCTTTTGGAAGCATATTCTTCATCATTTTCAGCAACTTTTCAAATGAGGAGTCAGGTATAGCACACTCATCCTTCCATCGCAGCAATTCCAGTGTGCTGCCCAGCTTTTTCAGACCATTTTCGCAATTTGGGTACAACAACTTTTTGTGATCCTCTAGCATGTGATTGAACTTCTCCCTATCCTTTTCAGTTTCACAATCTCTTCGTGCATCGGCAATGGTCCGACCAAGATCATGAGCGGGTTCATCATGTGTCTCTTCTTCATCCTCCCCTTCAGCATCCCCCATGGAAGTATCTCCGTACTCAGGGAAACCATGATAGTTGTCATCCTCCTCCTCTTCTTCATTGTCTTCCATTATAACCCCTCTCTCTCCGTGCTTGGTCCAACAATTATAACTGGGCATGAAGCCGGACTTCAACAGGTGGCTGTGAAGGGTTTTTGAGTCAGAGTAATCCTTCTGATTCCTACATCCATTACATGGACAGAATACAAAACCATTGTGCTTGTTTGCATCAGCAACACGGATGAATTCATGCACGCCATTAATGAACTCGCCAGAGCGTCGGTCAGTACCGTACATCCATTTCCGGACCATCTGCATTATATTAGAAGTATATAAAAAACCATTACACAACATGATAAAATTATTACAAGTTATATTGAGAGCTTCTAGAGCACTAATTTTGAATTCTGAAAAATTTACATGCACCAATTTGTGAATTGGAGAAAACAATCAACATGATAAATGTGGAGTTTTTTATTATTGTTCCATCAGTGAAAACCTTATTCCATTCTAAGCTCTGAAACTCTAAAATTACACATTTCAATTTTCAGTAACTATGTGCCTAATCAAAATTTGTTACACATATATATCAAAATCCTTCTAGCTACTTCTAGAGCATGCATGCATTTGATCCATATCTCTATACTTCTAGAGCATTATATAGAGCTAAAGTAGCAATAAGAGATGAAAGAATGAAGTTCTAACCTTTTAAAGCTTTGGATTTAGGTGTTGCAAACTAAATCTTGACAAATCTTGAGAAAAAAAATGGCATGAACTCTCTTGCTTTCTTTGATAAAAATGGCCACCATATGCTTTAGGGCAGCTGGCCAGGGAGCTCTATATATAGTGATGGAAAATTAGTCCCGGGCCGTGATACGACCCGGGACTAATAGTCCTCGAAAAGAGTTGTTGCCGGGCCGGGACTAATGCTCTGGTCCGGCCCGGGACTAATGCTTATGTCCATTTCTAGCTGTTGGAGGCCTCACGGACCGGGACTAGTGCTAGCACTAGTTGCGGTTCGTGACGGGCCGGGACTGCTGGGCTTGTTCTGATCGAACCGAAGATGGTTTTTCCAGTAGTGGCGGCGGCGGCTAGGTCAAGGATCTTGCCGCTCTGATACCATATAGAACAATAGAGAAAGATATTGGGAAAATATGTTGGATATATTATTGAGACTCATGGGCGAGTATATATAGACGTACAGAGATAGATCATCTTAAAGTATAAGTCAAGTTAGGCTAGAATCCTAACTATCCTAGATTACCGTAACAACCATATACGTACAATACTCTCTAACACTTTTGAGTTATCTAGTAAGGAGTCTAAGGACTGGAACTCCTTGTACTCTTTTGAAACTGGATCATTGCCCTGAAAGTGACACAACATCCCACGCAGATTGGCCATTTCAATAGCATCACCATCAACATTAACTTCTTCATCTTGAGGAGCTAGCATCTCATTCTCGTCGCAATCCATCACATTATCAAGGCCTGCCATCTCAGCATCTCCCATCTGATTACAGCTACCTTGGCTCTCATCAGGCAAGGCAGATACTTTTTCGTGTAAAGCCCCGTTGAATCAAGTGTCCCTCAATCACACTTATGCTCTCCTAAGACATACAATTCCTGCAATCATGAGACAGACATCTGATCCACTTTTACTTGTTCATCTTCATATGCATAAGAGCTGGCTTTCTTAACAACTATTGAGGCTTGCACTTCTCTCGGCCATCCATTCACGATTAAACTTCGCAAACAAGGATTTATGGACTACCAGCTATCTGTAAACTACCACTTCACTAGTCAAATAACTGAAGCAAACCTCTGAATGGTCCTCTCCGCAGACAACCGATCCGCCGCACCGCCACATCTAGGAACAATTCTCCGGCGCACCTAGGCACAACCCTATGCCACACCGCCACACCTAGGCACAGCCCTCCGCCGCACATTCCAATGTCGCAGAAGGACACCTGCCGCTCATTACAGCAATAGTTCTCGGCAGTGCTAGCGGGATCTCGGAACAACAGCAGACGCGCGCTTCAAACCTGACCTCTCTGCGTCACCGCACCCACCGCCACCGCCGCCGCCACAGGCTTCTATATGGAGTGAAGTGATGCGGTTGGATACATGGTAGGAACGGAAAATTATTAACAGGTCATGATTCACACACACTTTCTGAACATAAAGCGCTTGTGATATGTCCCAATATTCCAAATGAAAAAAATGTAAGACCCGTATTCGAAATAACGCACACGGTTCTGATGTTAGCTATATAGTGTGCGGACGGAGGATACTTCGCAGCCAATTTATTTCGAGGAACGGTCTGCGATACATATCATACACCCGGCTTGGGAATTACCTTCTACGATCATTTTGCGGCGTGGGCCGTGGAGGACCTGCAGACTCGATCTGTACTAGTGATTCCATAAAGGGCTCTCATGGATAAAGTTTCTAAACCTCCAGATTTCCTTTGCAGATCGGCCATACCGAACAGGTCCTAAGAACATCTTTAGCGGACAACCAAAAAAAGTCCGTAAATACGGCCTGACCTGGGAATTTTTTTCGGACACCTAAAAATCGACCCCCTCGACTCATAAATCCTCGGTTCCGAGCTCGTTTTCCAGGTATCAATCCATTTCTCCGTCACCGCCCCCTCCATGTCTCCGCCGTGCACCACTGCTCAAATCTCCGAGCACCGACGAGCAATTTCTCGCCGGCTGTAGCAGATCCAGCCTCCTTCGACCGCGATGGACCGTCGGGGAGCTTCCACGCCGCGCTTCCGTCGCCTAACGCCCGTGAAGGAGGAGGAGCGCCGCCGGTGCGTGCGCTCGGACGGGGCGCGCAAGTGCGCCACCCTCCACTACAAGAAGTGGCGCTCGCCGGTACCGCCCGCACTCCTCTGCCGCGAGATGGAGGAGTTCGACGCCTGCATCCGCGCCCTCCGAGGGGAGGGGAGCTCCTCGCACGTGTCGAGGACTCTGCCACCACCTGCGAAGAAGGAGGAGCTCCCGGAGGGCCGCGTCGTCCCGGAGACTGACTACGCGCCCTCGACGACGCCTCCTTCGACCGCTGGGTAGAGGTCATCCAGCACCGGAGCATCACCGAGGCGGAGGCAGGGGCTCGTAGCGCGACGAGCTCATCGACGACATCTTCCTCGAGCAGGGGCTCGCCGTCGACCGCGCTTCCCGCAGGAAGCACGAGGTGGAGGTCATCGACCTCGTCTCCGACAGCAGCTCTGGGCTGTTGGACTTCGATTTCTCCAACGAGGAGTGAAGCCCGCCACCGGAAGCGTCGACACTGCTCCCTAGGCTCCGGTGAGCCCGATTTTGTGTCCATGCTAGGGTTAGCGGCGGAGACGGCAGATTCCCCTTAGTATATAGGTTTAATTCGCGTTTTGTACATATGATCACGTCAGTACTATGTATGAACTGTGCTCATGTTTTGAAATCTCCCGTGGATGTTTAAAAATCTCGTGTTTATGGTTTGAATTTCTGATTTCTGTTCAGGCCTTCGTGTTCTTCGAGCAAAAACTAGCTCGAACACGACTTGGAAACGCGTTTTTCAGTTCGCGATTTCCCAGTGTCTGCTAAAGATGCTCTAACCTTGTCATCCGTGAATTTATCCATATTATTGCGCAAGCATATGATAATTATTATGTAAGTTTTCTTTAAAGATCCAGCAATTACCGGCTCTCATATATTAGCGGGTAGAATATGTGCATGATTTTCCTAAAAAGTAAGAATATGTACATGATCGTACTAGGCGGAAAGGAAGAAGAATAAGAAAATTGAAAAGGCTGACAAACGAGCCACCTTGGTGGCACTAAATTCAAGTTGTGTTCACGTGATACCTATTACCGTGCATGCTAATCCAGTCTTCCGGTTTCGTCGTGATCGTACAGTGCATGCTGTTTTCTACTTCCTCTTTTCCCGCGTGGCGCTGCCGCTGCCTTTTTTCTTTATTTTTGTTCAATATACCTTCGTTTCTCAATGGTAAACAAAATTAATTTTTTCGTGATAGGATTTAAAATGAGGATGTCCCTGTTCTTGTAACTAAAATAATCATATTTTCTGGTATGTGTTGGTGATGAAATAATAATTATTTTACCTGACTATTTATTTTTATTCCCTTTTTTTCTCATATTGACTAAAAATTCATATTTTTATACTAGTTTTTAAATTCTATTTTCACAATTCCCTTTTTTTTTCTTTTCCCTTGTTGTTTTGTATCAAAATTCTTATTGTTTGGACTAGCCTTCTTCTAATTCCCCTTTTTAGGTCGATGGTTTTTAGAGGGGGATAACGGGTGGAAAAATCACTTTCAACTTAAATGAATCGACCACTTTCAACTCAAGTGAAATCACTACTGGAATAACCAGATAGGCCGACGATATTTTTATACGCCGACGGCAAAATATCGGGGTTGTTGGCGTAGTTTGACGGACCGTCGGCCCAGTTTTGCGTCGATGTAGGATAAATAGGCCGACGGCAGCCGTCGGCATAAACCGGACCATCGGCGTAACCTACTAGGCTAACGACAAAGCGACGGTGTCAAGTCTACGCCGACGGTGAAGTTTCACACCTATGCCGACGGCAAAGCCGTCAGCGTAGCTATTTTTCTTTTTTACCACATTAACCTTAGAAAAATCATAACTAAATCATTCAAATTTAGAAAAATACAAATAATATATCAAAATTGGATAAAAATAATATCTATCTATATAAACTCAAATTTTATTTTTTAAAAAAATATAAAAATACAAATACTTTCGTATAATATATTTTTCATTTTCAGAGTGCAAAAAAGTGGCGTTTTGTGAAGCAACAACCAAATAAAAGTTTCAAATGATAATACCACATTTTTAAAAAATACTAGACCATATTAAATGGATAATTTCTCAACCTGGATATCTCAAACCTATCCGTCCATCGCTCGTGAAAAAGACAAATTCCTGCCGAATCGGCATGAAATAAGTTAGATTTCAACTACAGGTACATGATATGATGCTCATGATTTTTTTGCAAAAATCATTTTGAGGTTCACAATATGCTATTTCATCAGAGATCTCATACAAGTTTAGTGAGGCTCAGCCCCGACCTAAGAATCTTCATGCCCCTCGATTTACAAAGTTCGACGATTGTTTGAAACGGGCATAAAAAATTCAAAAACAATCGAAACAATACAAAACCTTCGCGTGGTGTCATATTATGTGACATAGTTACGTGGAAAAATAACAAACTTGGTATATTGATTGTGTCATAAAAAACCTTCACAAAATGACCTATCTCAATCGAGGTTTTCTAGATTTTAGGTCAAATGACCAATGTTATTGCTAGAATCGTTGTATAGTTTGCGATAATATGTCCATATTATGCATACATATGTATCATGGGATGGCGAACAATGTTGTAGGAGGAAGTTTTCCTTTTCGTTGCACCAAAAATCCATTTTTCATTTTCCGAGTGCAAAAAACGAGGTGTTTTGTGAAGCAACCACCAAATGAAAGTTTTAAAATGATAATACCACATTTTTCAAAAATACTAGACCATATTGAATGGACAATTTCTCAACCTGGGTATCTCAAACCTTTCCGTCCATCCCTCGTAAAAAAGACAAATTCCGGCCGAATCGGTAGGAAATAAGTTACATTTGAACTATAGGTACATGATATGATGCTCATAATTTTTTGCAAAAATCATTTTTAAGTTCACAATATGCTATTTCATCAAAGATCTAATGCACGTTTAGTGAGGCTCAGCCCCGAGCTAAGAAACTTCATGCCCCCCATTTTAGAAAGTTTGACGATACTTTGAAATGGGCATAAAAAATTGAAAAACGATCGAAACAGTGCAAAACCTTTGTGTGGTGTCATTTATGTGACATAGTTGCATCGAAAAATACCAAACTTGGTATATTGATTGTGTCTCAAAAAAACTTTCACAAAATGACCTATCTCAATCGAGGTTTTCTGGATTTCAGGTCAAATGACCAATGTTATTGCTAGAATAGCGGTATAGTTTGCGATAATATGCCCATATTGTGCATGCATGTGTATCATGGGATGGCGAACAATGTTGCAGGAGGAAGTTTTCCTTTTAATCGCACCGAAAATCCATTTTTTATTTTCCGAGTGCAAAAAACAGGGTGTTTTGTGAAGCAACCACCAAATGGAAGTTTCAAAATGATAATACCACATTTTTCAAAAATACTAGACCAATTTAATGGACAATTTCCCAACCTGGATATCTCAAACATTTCCGTCCACCCATCATGAAAAAGAAAAATTCCTGATGAATCGGTAGGAAATGAGTTAGATTTGAACTACAGGTACATGATATGATGCTCATGGCTTTTGGAAAAAATCATTTTTAGGTTCACAATATGCTTTTTCATTAGAGATCTAATGCAAGTTTAGTGAGGCTCAGCCCTGAGCTAAGAATCTTCATGCCCGTCGATTTAGAAAGTTTGACGATAGTTTGAAATGGGCATAAAAAATTCAAAAACGATCGAAACAGTGAAAAACCTTCGCGTGGTGTCATATTATGTGACATAGTTGCATGGATATACCAAACTTGGTATATTGATCGTGTCTCAAAAAAACCTTCACAAAATGACATACCTCAATCGAGGTTTTCTGGATTTCAGGTCAAATGACCAATGTTATTGCTAGAATCACGGTGTAGTTTGCGTAATGTGCCGATATTGTGCACGCATGTGTATCATGGGATGGCGAACAATGTAGCAGGAGGCAGTTTTCCTTTTAATCGCACCAAAAAGCCATTTTTCATTTTCCGAGTGCAAAAAATAGGGTGTTTTGTGAAGCAACCACCAAATGTTTCAAAATGATAATACCATATTTTTCAAAATACTAGACCATATTTAATGGAAAATTTCCCAACCTGGGTATCTCAAACCTTTCCGTCCACCCATCGTGAAAAAGACAAATTTCTGCTGAATCGGTAGAAAATGAGTTAAATTTGAACTACAAGTACATGATATGATGCTCATAGCTTTTGAAAAAAAAATCATTTTTAGGTTTAAAATATGCTTTTTCATCAGAGATCTAATGCAAGTTTAGTGAGGCTCAGCCCCGAGCTAAGAATCTTCATGCCCCTCGATTTAGAAAGTTTGACGATAGTTTGAAATGGGCATAAAAAATTCAAAAACGATTGAAACAGTAAAAAACCTTCGCGTGGTGTCATATTATATGACATAGTTGCATGGAAAAATACCAAACTTGGTATATTGATTGTGTCTAAAAAAAACCTTCACAAAATGACATATCTCAATCGAGGTTTTCTGGATTTCAGGTCAAATGACCAATGTTATTGCTAGAACCGCGGTATAGTTTGCGGTAATGTGCCCATATTATGCACGCATATGTATCATGGGATGGCGAACAATGTAGCAGGAGGCAGTTTTCCTTTTAATCGCACCGAAAAGCCATTTTTCATTTTCCGAGTGCAAAAAATAGGGTGTTTTGTGAAGCAACCACCAAATGAAAGTTTCAAAATAATAATACCACATTTTTCAAAAATACTAGACCATATTTAATGGATAATTTCCCAACCTGGGTATCTCAAACCTTTCCGTCCACCCCTCGTGAAAAAGACAAATTCCTGCCGAATCGGTAGGAAATGAGTTAGATTTGAACTGCAGGTACATGATATGATGCTCATGGTTTTTGGCAAAAATCATTTTTAGGTTCACAATATGCTATTTCATAAGAGATCTAATGCAAGTTTAGTAAGGCTCAGCCCCGAGCTAATAATCTTCATGCCCCTCGATTTAGAAAGTTTGACGATAGTTTGAAATGGACATAAAAAATTTAAAAACGATCGAAACAGTACAAAACCTTTGCGTGGTGTCATATTATGTGACATAGTTGCATGAATATTGATTGTGTCTCAAAAAAACCTTCACAAAATGACCTATCTCAATTGAGGTTTTCTAGATTTTAGATCAAATGACCAATGTTATTGCCAGAATCACGGTATAGTTCGCGAGAATGCGCTCATATTATGCACACATGTGTATCATGGTATGGTGAACAATTTTACAGGAGGAAGTTTTCCTTTTTATCGCACGGAAAAGCCATTTTCTATTTTCCAAACGCCAAAACGGGGCGTTTTGTGAAGCAACCATCAAATGGCTAATTCAAAATGCTACCACCCTATTTTTCAAAATACTAGACAACCTTACATGGACAATGTCCCAACCGGGGGAGCTCGACCTTTCCGTCCACTAATGGTGAAAAAGACAAATTCCTGCCGAATCGACAGGAAGTGGGTCCGATTTGAACTACATATACATTATATACTCATGATTTTTTGCAAAAATCATTTTTAGACTCACAACATTATATTTCATTTGAGATCCACTTCAAGTTTTCTTTTTCGTTGCACCAATAAGCCATTTTCTTTTTTTTTGAGTGCAAAAAAGGGTGTTTCATGAATCCTAACATAGTTTTGGTTGTTCTAGTCTTAACAAGATATAATACATAATTAAATATATGATAGGGATATCATATTTGGGTTCCTCTCATTTTTTGATCGATTTGGATATATTATTTGTCAAATTACGATTTACGGATTTGTAGTTATGAATTATTCAATATTAAATGGAAAAAGGCAAAATAAATTTAATTTAATTTAAATTCAAGATTATTATTACTTATTCATTGTTGTTTACTTAAATAAATGTTTGAAATTTTAAAAATAAAGGCATGTAATACCATCGTCCAAGGGTTAATAGGATTGATATGGTAATATTATCACTAATGTCTAATTTCCTGATTGAAAGCTGATCTAAAAAGAACAGAAAAGTTAAGTGTGTTGGGGCTAGAGTAGTGCTAGGATGGCTGACCGATGGGGAAGTTTGATCAATATTATAAATTAACTGGAAATTAATTATACTTAGAGTTAAAAAATGCTTGTGAGATTAATGAGTCAAATAATTAAAAAATGCTTGTGAGATTAATAATTCAAAAAAAATGGAAAAAAATATTCAATTTTTTTAAAAAAAAGGTAGGCGGACGGCATTGCCGTCGGCATAGCTGCCGCCAGGGCAAACGACCGTCAACCGTGTGATGTAGGCCCCACATCCTTTACGTCGACGGGAAACCGGCTACGCCTACGAGGTCGTACGCGGCAGTCGTCGGCGTAGCCTACGCCGACGGGGTCCGGCCGTCGGCACCTGGCCCGTTTCCTGTAGTGACTACCAATTGCAACTCAAATGGACTAATACTTTCAAAATTTAAAGCTTCTGTCCGCTTTTAAATATATGTGTTTTCTATATATGTATGGACATGGGAACATGCAACTTTTGTACAAAATTTTTGGGTTCTGATGTTGTTCCTGGTGTTATCTAAGATGTTTAGTAACTAGTCGGTAACATGGTGTTGATGTAGTTATCAAGGTGAGTAACTAGTCTGCACCAACACGGTGTTGATGTAGTCAACAAGGTGTTTAGTAACTAGTCACAAACACATTGCTGGTGTAGTACCAAGTTGTTTAGTAACTAGTCACCAACACGGTGGTGATGTAGTTATCAAGTTGTTTAACTAGACATCACCTAATCAATGGTGTTTACTAACTACTACGGATCTTAAATTAGAGTTGTCGTTTCAGAATAGCACGAGATCATGCACTCCATCGGTCTAAAACAACCTGATACATGCATACCGGAGTTTTCAAAAGTAGCACGAGAACGGTCTAAAATTTTACCAAAAATAAAAAAGGTTGTCTAAGAGTGACTGGTGATAAAGACCCTATCGGTCGACCACGATTTAGGCGTGCCCACTAGTACACGTCGGACACTAATGCCATACACCAACTGTGACCTCCAAACCTTCCCTTGGAGGGGATCTGGCCACCAAGCCTGCCACATTGATTATATTTGCCTTAAATAAACAAAAAAAAATGAGAACACATACAACGCGCATTAGTGAACTGCCACATTGATGATATTTCCCTTAAATACTGCCATCGGTTTGCATCGTTCTTCATGCCCACAGACTCTGTACAGGCGGTAACACAATGGTATTCTGGTGCTCGCTGGAACTACTCATCTTCATACCTACGCTGCTTGTGGTTCTAGGTTTGTACATGAGTTCATCAAAGAATACTAGTACATTGTTGCCTCTGAAGTGGCCACTAGTTGGCATTCTCCCATCCCTGGTCCCCTGCCTCTACAGATTGCATCATTCCACCTTTAAGCGCCTAGAAACCTCAGGGCACAGTCACAAATATGGAATAGCCAACATACGTATTTTCATGACCTGCGACCCAGCTAATATCCAACACATCCTTAGCTTGAACCATGCAAACTATCCCAAGGGTGACGAGTTCGCTGAAATTTTTGACGTGACGAGGGGATCTCTGTTCACAGCTGACGGCGAGCCGTGTCGCCGAATGCGCGCGAGCTACCAGGGTGTGCTGCGAAACCAGCAGTTGGTCGGCTTGATGACCAAATGCTGCCTCGACAAGGTAGAGAACGGCCTCCTGCCCTTGATGGCCTACATGGCGGAAACCAGTGCTCCTGTGGACATGAGTGATCTGATGACGAGGCTTGTGTTCGACCTGTATGCGACAGCCATCTTCGGTGTAGACCCTGCTCGCCTATCACTCCATATGCCGCAGATGGCTGTCTCGAATGCCATGGACACGGTCATGGAGGTGGGCTTAGTCCGGCAAATTGTGCCGGCGACTTGCTGGAAGGTGATGAGGCGGTTAAACATCGGTCCAGAGAAGAGGCTCGCCGCTGCACAAGCGGTGCTTCGCTGCTTCACGACGGACATGATCAAGGAGAGGAGGAGGAGGAGGAGGAATAACGGCCATGATGTTATTTCTCAAGACCATGTGGACGTCCTGTCCAATTATATAAACGACCCGGACTACAACGACGATCTACTCCAGGCAACGCTGATTAGCTACATGATCGCCGGGAGGGACACGATCAGCACTACCTTGCCATGGATCTTCTACAGACTTGCCAAGGACCCGCGCGTCGTGTCAAGCATACGCGACGAGTTGGCACCCATCATGTCCCGCAAAGCCACGACCACAATTGGGGCAGAGGATACCAAACACCTAATGTACCTGGAAGCCGTGTTGCTTGAGACACTCAGGCTGTACCCGCCGATTCCGGTTGAGCGCAAGTCCGTGGCCGCACACGACGTGATGCCTAGCGGCCACACGGTGTCTCCCGGGGACACCGTCCTCGTTTCCATCTACTCCGTGGGCAGAATCGAGGCTGTCTGGGGGTCTGACTGCCGGGAGTACAGGCCGGACAGGTGGCTCTCCGAGGATGGACGCCAGCTCCGCCACGTGCCCTCGCACAAGTTTCCGGCCTTTAACTCGGGTCCAAGGTTGTGCCTCGGCAAGGACATCGCAATTACACATCTCAAGATCATTGTTGCTGCTGTCGTGTGGAACTTCGATGTGATAGTCTTGGATGGTCAGGCCATCAACAAGAAGCTGTCGTGTCTTCTGCAGATGAACAAAGGACTCAAGGTGAATCTGAAGAAGCGCGAGATGCAAGTCTAACACTATGTATTCGGTGGTACTCTCTCCTTTTCAAAATATAAAATGCTTTAGCTTTGTCAAAAAAATTGTATCTAAACCTCTTTTAGTGTCTAGGTTTACTCCGAATTTACATGAACCTACGCACTAAAGAAGGGTCCAGATATACTTCTTTAACAAAGCTAAAACATCTTATACTTTAAAACGGAGGGAGTATATGCCTAAGGGCCAGCCGGCTTCTCACGGCGTGCGTAGAATAAAAAAACACCATATAGCTTATCTTATTTTTCTACTACCGGAATTCAACAATAAAAAGTGTTGGCCTCAAGTTCAGTCTTTTTGCAGAAAAATAAGATTTAACCTTTGGTACTTTTCCCGCACGCGTCGTTCTCTGGAGGGGCGGCACCGGGGAAACCCTAAGCCATCGCCACCCCCGACTCCTCCTCCCGCTTCTCCCCCGCAGCCATCGGAGGACGCCCATCGGGCAAATCCCGGACGGTCTATGGTGGTGGTGGGGCTGCTTCCTCGCGTGGTGGCCTCTCCTCCACAGGGAGCCCCTTGGACGCTTGAAGGTTGTCGCCCCGACGGCGATCTGATGGCTACGGGGTCTAGAAGCCGAGGCGGTGACGTCGAGCTTTGATGGCGGTCCTCCCTCGGTGGATGGAGACACGGGTCACATCTACTGGCAGGGGCACAGTCCTAGGGTTTCTCTCACGCCAAGACGAAGCTCTTACTTTGTCATGTTTCCATTGATCTGATGGCAGTGTCGTGTTCCAGAAGGCTCCGCCGGCGAACTTCCATGGGCGATTCATGCCTAAAGATTGCTAGAACAGATGGAATTTGTTCGTGCACAACCGTTTCGTTTCAGAGGGAGCGAGGCGAAGCTCTGTAGTCTGTTGCCATCGTGGAACATGTTTTTAGTTTCATAGTGAAGTCAGTGTGCGGAGAATGTCATGGAACCCGAGATTTGTGGACTAGCAAGTGTGGGTCAAGTCTTGGTGGCGATGAGGAATTGGCTTGGTGGTTCGTGGCTTGTAGTACCGGCAGAAAGTGGGGGCGGCAACATTTGAGTAGTTCACGGTCTTACCTTGCAGGGTGAAAATCCAAGATCTGATCTTAATTTATTGTGTCTGGCAATAAACTTGTTGAAGACATTGTTTCTAAGCGTGGACTTTCTCAGGGTGAAAACCTATGATCTTTGATCGGGCGATGATGGTACTTGTGCTTCGTTTCCTTGTTCAAAGCGTCGCTATTGGAGATGTTGGACTTCTGGTGTTGTTCCGGTGGGGTTATTGTCGCCATTCTAATAAGAATTTATCGCTATAGCAAAATTTTCTTTTTTGTAGTTCATCTTTTTTTTCGGTTGTGTGCATCCGTAATGCGAATAGACTAATGCGTTGTTGCAGCGGTTGGATGTAATTGGTACCATCATGATATTAATATGTGCTCCTTTCCTAAAAAAAATTATTATTACAATTTTTCGTGGATATTCAGATTTGCCTCTACGATTCAGCGAAAATGCCAAGATGTCACTAATTTCCGCTACGTCTTTGCGTTCATACCATTGGAAGCACTTGATGCCATCTACAGTTTGCTCTTTGTCGAAGAAAGAAAAATCTACTATTAGCTTTATTAGCCGTGTGTTTGATTTGTTTGCTTACATGTGGATCCCATCTGGTTTGCTCCCTGTCGTGTCAAAACAATACGATGCGCGCTCTAGGTTCGAAGATTCGAACACCATTTTTGTGCAATTTCTTTCTTTAGTCGCCCTCTGCTCTGTTCCTTCTGCTCCTACAATTTCTCTTTTTAGTCTCTCCCCCTGCCTGCTCCTTCTTCTTTGACCATTCCTTCTGATGGTTTATGTAGAGGCCTTTTATGCTACCCTTAAATAAATAATATTCATCCATTTTCACTAATCCAATGGTCTATACGCGTTCATACCGGTGTGAAAAAATAGACCAGTAGGAATCCTACTTGTGACCTCGCTACCGCATGTTTGCAGAAAGGCATGGCCCACTAGAGCCCATCGCATCGTCAAGTACCAAACTAGTGGGTCGTCGAAAATATAAATTCTTCCTTTTCATCCTCATCTCCACGGCTTGCTCCACAACCGATGCCCTTCACGTCGGCCCTGTCCCCGATCAATTCCGGCCGGCCTCGGCCGGTCCTCCCGCCGCTAAACATCGGGCATAAGCCACCCTATCCTCCTCTCTTGATTCTGTTCGCACACGAACACGTCACCGTGTACCCTCGGCGCCGAGCGCGATGCGCGGCAGCATGCGCCGAGGGAGGCTCGCCGGAAGCGCGATACGCAAGACAGTCCGGCGGGCACTTTTAAGACCCGAAACCCCGCTCGCCCGGGAGGGACCTGTCAGGGCGGCGCAGCGGCTATGGGCTGCCCTAGGTCGGCCTGACCGCCCCTAGAGCCTCGTGGATTCGCAGCCTCCAATCTTGAAGAACGACGAAGAACGAGAAGAAATATACAAGAAAGAGGGATAAAGAGTAGATGAACACAGAAAAGTAGTAGATTTGTTTGTTCGATTGGTGTTGGTTCAATCGGCCGTCACCCCTCGTGTATATAAGGAGCGGCTGGACTTTCCGTGCAAGAAAGAAGGCTGAATCCACGTCCAAACCCTAGTTGGGGTTCAACTCGAACAAGCAAACTCGAAATTTGCGTAAATGTTCGGTCAAAAACTTGCCTGTAACTTCTAGACCACTTTTGAGACAGTAAACGAGCTCAGATCAAAATGTCATAGAAAGTAAAGTTGTTCGTCTCGAAACTACGAAGAAATTTCATGTTTTGCACTTTTTCATATGACCTGATGTTTATTGCCTTTTCCTCTTGTTTTCGTATCAAACTCGGATTGCGACAGAACGAATTTAACTCAATTCGGCCGTATTTTAAATCTGTAGGTCGTATACTTGCTCGGAGGAAGATGGTTCCAAAAGCAAAGTTGTTCGCCTCGAAAAACTGAACAACTTTCATGTTTACGACTTTTTCAACCGAGTTGATCTTGACCGCTCAATCTTGTTCGTAAGCAGATACGTTAGTCTAGCGGTTTTCAGACGAATTTTGGACTTCCATCCACGCCACAGGTGAGACAAGGTCTGGGTCCAGCGACTACTCGGTTCTGTCCGTGCCAATTTGGCCTTTGGCAGTATTTTGACTCTAACTTTCGGATAATAACTCGGATTGAGATGATTCAAAATGCAAAGTTGATTGTTTCGACGAGACGCACAACTTTCGTGTTCTGAACTTTTCCATTTGAAGTCATCTTGAATAAGCCATAGTTGAAGCCTCCATATATCAGTCTCTTAATCTTCTCTGGACACTAGCATAATCGGCTATTAAGCCTGATCATCGCTTGACTTGAGATGGTATCTCTTTGATGATGATTAGTATTCCTTGTAGTGGACTTTTCCGAGTGTGTGTCTCTCGCCATTTTCCTTGATTAGCTACAAGCCTAAAACGAGTGCCAACACATGCCCCCCCTGTTTTCTGGCAGATCTTGCGTGTCAGAAAATAACTTGCTTCACTTTTAGTGTAAGGGCGATGTGAACACTCCATCGGCCACTGGTTGTCTTATGGTGATAACTCCATATCGGCCATTTTCTGTCTAGATTTGTTGCCACTTGGGTAAAATATCTTCAAATGATTTGCATTGAGAACAACCACTTCATCTTGAATATCACAATTGTCTTTGAACAACTCCCACAATGATCCTCGCCTGGTCTTCATCCAAGTGCTCAAGAAGAATATCACCAACCGTTAGGAACTAAAGATCATTACCTTAATGAGTATTTGAACACATGAACTGTCATGTTCACCCTTTAGTTCAGATTTTCATGTAATAGACATTGGATTTCCTTTGTTGTTCTCCTTCACCTGCACTAGATTTTTCATTAGCGGCCAAAATTATGGTCTCCAATCTGGCCTTATCTATGTTGGCAAAACAAAGCATCGGCTCTTGTGGAATATGGAATATATTATGATTAATATGATAGCCGAATGTTTAGTTGAGCCAACTCATTTGCACTTCAGTTTTCATGTCTAGATATATGAGCAATGATAAATCAATCCAAGATGAAATTCACATCTAGACATGTATCAAGATAATATTCGTCGAAACCTTGATAAATGATGGACATTGTTGCACTACTCACAACGAATCACTAGAAGCCTCAATATTTGTAGCACCTATAGCAATAAAAAGTTCTAGCACGAATATCAAAACTGCAAATTCGGCATGACTTTTTGTGCAAGATATTCTAAGCAGGATGAGACTTCATAGAACAGTACCATAAGGAGATAAATAAACAATACCAACGCATTGACTATTGCTTTTAAAACTGAAGAGTCAAAATGTAATTCCCATGGTACTATAGAGACAAGATCACTATCAATATCATGCTCAGCATCTACGCCAATAATGAAATTAAAGACAATTTGACCTTTTATATATTTTAAAGGTTTATAAGCCAAATTATGAACACATAATCATAAGCACGGTTGCTAATGAATGCATACTATGTCTCAGTCTCAGTAACACTAAGGACGATGTTAGAACACCTCATCGGCCATAACTGGATAACGATCTAAGGGCGATATAATAAATATTGGCCATATATCTTTGCCCCAGTGGACATGTATAACCCATCCACCAAAGTGTGTAAAGCCGAAGTAAACAAAAGGACAAATCTGATTATGTACTTCAAGTGTTCGGCCTCTTGGATTAGCAAAAAATTGCAACTAATCAAATGAATAATGATTTGGTAATACCCTTTCATGATGTATAAAATTATGATGCAACCAAGGATCAAAATAAAACCATGGTGGGTAACCAATCATACCTGGGGATGAATTCCATGGCATAGGAATTAAAGGAGAAGTAGAATAATATGGATGATGTGCTGGCCAAAGTTTTTGATAGTGATACCGAATTCTTTGGCCCGATCGCTTGTTGGCTTTATTCTTTTTGCTCTTTGCTTTTGCTTCCCTTTTTATGATAGGATTTCGCACATCTTCCTTGCCTTGAGGGTTTACTTTGAGAACCCATGCCATGTTTCTTTTCTTCAGCTCCCCGGCTCTAAGCCGATATAGCTTCCTCTCCTGCCAATGTGATAAGCCGAGTGGGCATATCGGCTGTGGTTTTCTTTCACACAATGGCATGACTTTATTAATCTTGGGCACTTTCGACTTGGATTGTTTGGACTCGACGATTGGGACATTGAAAGTTACTCGCTTCACTTCCTTTCCCTTAGTAGACAATGTCAATTCCGCTGGATTTTCATTATTTGGAGTCGAGTCTGAAACAACACACTTGCGTCCATCTTTTTTGATTCGGTATACCTGCTTGACCACATCCTTCTTTACCCATGAACTCCGGACTGATTCTTTTCTATTAAAACGGTCTTTGACATGTGACTGCTGATCAATTGACCTTCTTGGAACTGCATAATTTGGGTGAGATGATCTATAATTAGATGGATAACGTGCCCATGAATCATACCTTTCCCATGATGGATATGAATAAAAATTAGCATATGGAGGTATCCATGACATTGGCATTGGTGGCCCAAAAGGAGGAGACGAATTTGTTGCATTGAATTTCTCCTTTCGCCAATCCCTGTCTTTAGAACTTTGCCTTGGGGGTGATCTTGATGCTTTTGCACTACTTGGCCAATAAGAACTTTTTGCTTCACTCTCTTTTTTATATTTTTCAAGCATTTGTGCGAAAGTGACTTTTGGTTTGCTACCATTGTTCTTATTGCGTCCTTTGTCTTTTTGAGCTTTGTACGCATCGATCTTCGAATTTTGTTGTTGCCCCCAAGTGCTTGATGTCTTCATTGTAGCTTCAATGGAACTCTCGCCTTTAAGAACATTTTCAACATGATCTTCAATAATCTCTTTGCTTGGAAGCTTGATCCCATCATCCTCGGTGTGTACCTGCTCCTCATCGTATGAATCGGCTATAGGAAGCCGATGCAATGTTGTTTGGCCATCAAGACCAGTCAAAACAGATTCCTCATCAATTTGTGTTTCAACAAATTTCAATCGTCCTTTATTAACAGCCGATTGTACTATTTGATGAAACGTGTTGCAACTCTCTATACTATGATCGAACGAATCATGCAACTTGCAATATATCCGTCCTTGTAATGATGGCTCGGTATTGTGATCAAGAATTCTAACATAATCGATTTTCAATAGCATATCAAATATATGATCACACATACTCAAACTGAAGGTACACCTTTCATCTTCTAACCGATCTCGTTGTGAGAATGGTTTTGGAATTGAGCAAACGAATTGTTCAGATTTCACATCATCCAATTTGGCTATGCATTATTTTTTGCACTTCTCTTCCGATGTATTTGAATACAAAGTTATACTAGCATCGACTTCCTCAAGAGACAATAACCTTGGCTTTAGGTTTCTGAAACTAAAAATATTAAAACACATATGTCTCACTTGAGACCAAATGTAAGCCAAGTATGAAATAAGCAAAGGTACCCATGTAAATATAAAATACATAGGAAACACTAGGGATAACTTATGCCATGAAAATATGTTACTATCGGTCTCTCTAAAGGGTACGGCATGTTGACCGATATGTTCTGTGAAAATTATATTTCTAACAAATAAAATACTTCTCTCGATTGGTCTTTCGTAGCTTATGATAATTTTGCTAACATATGTATCAATATTAAAGTCTTGACCAAATCGGAATATAAGTAAATTATTTGCTAGATGTACCTTTTTGAAGACATTGGAAGCGTATGATGGTCGGATGTCCTGAACAATATCTTGTTCGGCCTCTAGAGAATTCTCCAACTCCTTGTCTTCTTTCTTTTCTGGATTTTGTGCCTCTTTACTTTGATGCTCTTTGTTAACCGAACATTGTTCGGCTATATCTTGTTGTTGTTGATGTTCATCAATTTCTTTGGCACAAAACTCATGGTGCAACATGTAAGCCCCCTTACATCCAGAAAGATCAAGCACATCAGTTTTGATAATCTTGCCATGCTCTTGATCAATGAAGCTTGATTCTTCTGATTTGGTAGATTTAGCATATGTATTTTCTGATTCGGCTATTTCAATAACCGAATTAACCATACTAGACATATCATTGATGTTTTCTTCATGGGTTTCATCAGATTGCAAAGCTTCTTCTCTTTGCCTCGTTGTAGTAGAGGGCTCAACTTGATTGCTGCGTGGAGGAGATGAATTGATTCTTTTAACTTGAGTAGTATTGTCTTGATGGTCCTTTTTAAGACTTGCAAGAAACTACTGCAGTTCTTCTTCTTCAAGTTTTTTCTTATATGCTTCATGATCGTCTTTCAGCTTATTTTCAAGTGCCTCAAACTCCTCATCACGCTTCCTCTTGAGTATCTCAAATAACTGGAGATGTTCCTCCGATAAATCATTAAACGTAATGACCTTATCGGCGTTAACCTCAGTAACACATGATTTCCCCCCAATGCTTTTAGTTTCTTTCGGCAATGTAGTATTGCCGAAACTTAGCAACTGAGTAGAGGAAAACCTGATATTGTTTGCCTTGCGCTCCTCTTCACGCTTCTTGTTGTATGCCTCGTAAGCTTGTATTTTAGCAAGATCATGGGGCCTCTCTTCTAGTTCTCGGTGAAGAGAATTGAGCTCTTTGAACTCATCTGCAAGTTTTTCCTTCCAGTCATTTGTTCCTGCATAATAATGCCCCCCAATACTTTTTATATCTTTCGGCAATGAGGTGTCACCGAAACTTTGCAATTGTGTGAGGGACATATCATACGCTACAGTACTAGATAAAGACACATTAGCTCCTACTGATTTTCCACTTATTTGGCTATAACCATTGTAAAGGTGTGGAGCCGAACTATGAATATCACTAGTTGCATATGTTGCTGAAACATTACTAACATAAGGTGTAGCATATGATGATTGTGAGTAATTGGGCAAATAACTAACTGTAGAATGTCCAATTTCCCTATCCATCAGCATGTTTGAAGGTGAACCTAGAGATTGCAAGTTATTTGCCGATAAATATAAATATGAAACACTTGGTTGCATGCCATTGAAATTTATAAAATCACATGTTTCATGTGGATTAACAAAATTCGTCATGTTGTTCATCGGCATATGAATTTATGGGGTTGCCGATGCATGAGAATTCGAATTTACATGTTGCAAGTTACTAAGATGATTTGAAGCATGTAGGTTATTTTGCATCGACTTTTGCACATAGTAAAAACTAGGGCTATCCGATACAGTACACATATCAAAAGATCTAGCAACATCAACATAAGAGTAATCTGCATCTATGTAGGAAGATTGAGGATTCATGATACCGTTGTAGATTGCAGCCTATTGATGATGCTCTCTTCGTAGCAAGAACGGGCTAGAGACCGTTCGAAGCTTCGTTCCCCAGCGGAGTCGCCAAAAAGTGTGTTCGCACACGAACACGTCACCGTGTACCCTCGGCGCCGAGCGCGATGCGCGGCAGCACGCGCCGAGGGAGGCTCGCCGGAAGCGCGATACGCAAGACAGTCCGGCGGGCGCTTTTAAGACCCGAAACCCCGCTCGCCCGGGAGGGACCCCGTCAGGGCGGCGCGGCAGCTATGGGCTGCCCTAGGTCGGCCTGACCGCCCCTAGAGCCTCGTAGATTCGCAGCCTCCAATCTTGAAGAACGACGAAGAACGACAAGAAAGATACAAGGGAGAGGGATAAAGAGTAGATGAACACAGAAAAGTAGTAGATTTGTTTGTTCGATTGGTGTTGGTTCAATCGGCCGTCACCCCTCGTGTATATAAGGAGCGGCTGGACTTTCCGTGCAAGAAAGAAGGCTGGATCCACGTCCAAACCCTAGTTGGGGTCCAACTCGAACAAGCAAACTCGAAATTTGCGTAACTGTTCGGTCAAAACCTTGCCTGTAACTTCTGGACCACTTTTGAGACAGTACACGAGCTTAGATCAAAATATCATAAAAAGTAAAGTTGTTCGTCTCGAAACTACAAAGAAATTTCATGTTTTGCACTTTTTCATATGACCTGATCTTCATTGCCTTTTTCTCTTGTTTTTGGATCAAACTCGGATTGCGACCGAACGAATTTAACTCAATTCGGCCGTATTTTAAATCTGTAGGTCGTATACTTGCTCAGAGGAAGATGGTTCCAAAAGCAAAGTTATTCGCCTCGAAAAACTGAACAACTTTCATGTTTACGACTGTTTTATCCGAGTTGATCTTGACCGCTCAATCTTGTTCGTAAGCAGATACGTTAGTCTAGCGGTTTTCAGACGAATTTTGGACTTCGATCCACGCCAAAGGTGAGACATGGTCTGTGGTCCAGCGACCACTCGGTTCTGTCCGTGCCAATTTGGCCTTTGGCAGTATTTTGACTCTAATTTTCAGATACTAACTCGGATTAAGATGATTCAAAAAGCAAAGTTGATTGTTTCGACGAGACGCACAACTTTCGTGTTCTGAACTTTTCCATTTGAAGTCATCTTGAATAAGCCATAGTTGAAGCCTCCATATATCAGTCTCTTAATCTTCTTTGGACACTAGCATAATCGGCTATTAAGCCTGATCATCGCTTGACTTGATATGGTACCTCTTTGATGATGATTAATATTCCTTGTAGTGGAATTTTCCGAGTGTGTGTCTCTCGCCATTTTCCTTGATTAGCTACAAGCCTAAAACGAGTGCCAACAGATTCCAAGACGTGGAGCTGCCCCACCACGAATCTTAGCCGCCGTGGATTCTGGCTGGTTGGCGCCGCCTCGGACGCCATGCAGTGCGGTGGCCGTTGACGCCGCCCAAACGCTGGCGTTGTTGTACGTCTGACGGTCCTGCTGCTAGGGTTAGGTCTCTAGGTTGTCGCTTTCGCCGAGATGAACGTCGTCTCCATGACGACCACGGCTACAAGGTCATGTTCCTTGGATTCGCAGAATCAGCTCTGCATTTCTTGGAGTATCCCATTCCATCGATCTAGTTGTTTGCCAATATTTTTTCTAATGAATTTATAGTTACTAGGCCTCACTTGGGCCTAATCTCAGAAGAATACCTGAGCCGTTAGATGTAATCATACTTGTCCTTGGACCAGAAACAATAAAAGGTACTGTAAAACTGGCCTTTAGGGTATGTCTCTCACGTGTACTCTGTTATGATGCTATCGTATCCCCTTGTTTACACTATCTTAGCTTGGACATGGCGATTAAAATAATATGCAATTTTACGTGCCCCCGGTATTTCAAAAGTATACTTGCTCATTTGGGAAGTGAACGTACGTACTAAAAAAAATCTAGATATATTATATATATATATATAAATAATAAAGAACGCAACGTTTTTGTCAATGGTCCGTCCATCCCCAAAAATGACGATTTTGTCCTCAACAGGTCGGAGAAATTACGTGTGCTGCCACCGCGGTCAACTTCCTCTTCTTCGCTTCCCTTCTGCCGCTTCTCTCGCTCGAGACAGAGCCAGAGGACGCGCACCATCCCCCACCGCTCACCTCCCATCACCGCCCAATTTGTTGAATCTCCGACCCGGAGCCGCAAGCGGAGCATCCCTCTTCTCTGGTTCCATCCCTCTTCTCTGGTTCTTGATCTTCCCGTCCGCTTCCAGCTTCTTTTCCGGACGGATCTACCGGTACGCTGCATCCAGGTCACCGTACATATCTCCATCGATGAGCAGGAAGAGGTTTGGCCGGCTCTGACCTGCTAGGGATTCAGGGAAAGAAGCAGGGGAGGGGAGGGCACCTCGTGGCGGTTAGCTGCGGGCGCGACCTACATCTTGGTGCGATTTGCCAGCGGAAGCGAACTCATCCCCTCCCCTTTGTCTTGGTCCACCAGCGAGCGCTGTTCTCACCTCTCCTTCCTTTTGCTCCACTGGAAGGCGTGTCCCTCCCACTAGCAACCATGGTCCGACGGGCGCCGAGGATCGGGGATGGAGGGATGCGTGGAGGAGCACGCGGGGCAGCAGACAGAAAGTCAAGGTCAGAGGTCGGCGCGACAGAAGGTAAAGGACACAGGCGTGGCACGGCCGCCGGCTAGAGTACTGACCGGCGGAGCTTGGCGAGCGGCCGGTGGATGGGGCAGCCGGGAGGCTGTGGTGCTACGCGACTTGCCCGACACGGTCCTACGCTTCTGCCTGTGGCGCCGCGCGAGCAGTCACACCTGCTCTGCTTCTCAGCTATCGACGATGTGCACATTGCCCTCGATTCTCTATTATGCCAAAACATATATTGCTAGAAAGAGCTTCCAGCCAAAAAAAGACAAGAACCACTACCGGAAAGAAAGAAGACACTTAATATATGATCTGATGCTTTTTTGGGGTTAAGAAATACCAAGGCATAAACGTACTGGACATGCTGATTTTACTGGTAACACAACATCACTGAAAAGAAATAAAGACCGCAGCAACAATCCCTGTTGTTCCCGACGCCCTACAGTCTGAACATCTAGCTTTGAATCATGCAACCCCTGATGCTCAATAGTTGGGAATCAGGATAGTTATTTTCTCTACACTGCCTTGTGCTCAAACATTCAATCGAGTCTGCAGCATATGATTTTTCTTGGCTGGGACCCATGTTCCCGCAGGCAAAGTTTCTAACTAGGCTACCTTTTTCTGAATCTTTTGTTGAATACTACCCGAGTGCTTATAACAGACGAGCTGATAAGCTGGCTGTGTTAGGTGTCGTATGTATTCATGATTTGCAGGTGTTCTAGCCTGTGAACATCCCATCTGCTCTAATGTCTCCGGTGTCCAATGATTTAGTTGTGTTGAACTCATGGTTCATCCCGGTCGACAAGCTGGGCGAGGCCCGAGGAAGGGGACTGGTGTGCGGATCTTTCGCCGTGGCTGGCCGCTGCCCTATGTGCCTCCCTACAAGCTCGCCACCCTCCGTGCGCGTGCACCACCAGGAATCAGAGCATCCGCGACGAACTCGCCACCCTCTGCGTGCGTGTGCCGCCAGGAACAAGAGCACCCGCGTGCGGCGACAACCCCGCCCAGATGCTTGGAACGACGCTGACGAGCTCACGCTGCTTACTTGGGAATTAATAAAGCACAAAGCAGGAGCGGTAGAGACGTAGAGTGGCACAATGTGGTCGGGCAAGTTCACCAAGCAGACTCAAATGGATGGGAGCATGCGTTGTTGAGTCGGACGGTTGGGGGATACAGGTGGGGATCGATTTGGCCATGGCAAAGGCCGCGCAGGCGACGGCCGGGAATTCTGATAGCAGGTGGCAGCCGAAGTCCGAACGCTCGATTCAGCCGCTAGGCCCGCTACGGCCGGGAACTCCGGTAGCAGGTGGCAGCCTTGATGCAGGCTCGAGGCTCACCTTCCGTGAAGACAAGTAACCTAACCAGACTGAATTTATATTGGAACGTGTAGGTAAATGGACCAAGCAAATTAGTTAATGCCACAATCTTTTTCACAAGCTGTCTTTGCGCTAAATGGAATTTTTGCTTGGTCAATTTTTCCAAAAACAAATTAGTTAGTGCAACTATTAAAAGATAGAGATTTTAAAAAGGAAAAAATGTCTACTACTAATTCCAAATAAGTAATATTTCAATCAAAAAATTATGGTACCTTCTTACTATATTGGAAGACTTGGCATGTGCATAATTGTGTAATTGCATTATACCTATTTTTATGAAAGGTTGTGTCAAATGCATAGGCGTTGACGAATTTTGGAGGATCACTACACATACGCTTGCTCACTCCCCCTGGCCGCCTTACTCAAGTGGGGTGAATTGGCGGTGGTGACGCATGCATACCGGGTGCCCTTACTGAAGCAGCGAACAGAGAAGGCAGTGGAGAAATATCTAACTGTGATGCACATTTTTATCTCCCGTATACCGAATGCCCTGGCTAAAGCGGCTGGTAGCAAAGGCAATGGCGAAACATCTAGCCGACACATATTTTTGTCTCGTATACACCGGGTGTCATGGCTGATGCCTGAAGCGGCACACAGCGAAGGCAGTGGCGAAACATCTAACTTCGGCGCATATTTTTGTCTCCCGGTCACGGCTATTTGTGCTAGTTTTTTATAAAATTAAAATATCTTATATTTTAAAACAGAGAAAGTACAACTGAGTACCAATTAGATTTGGCCTCCTTGTCATTTTTCCAACCTTATTTTGCTCGGAACTGGATCCTCTAACGTGTAGTAGTAAAGTCAGGGGAAACCAAGGTAGAAAGTTAGAGAACTGTAGCTTAAATACCATATTATATACTGTAATTAATTACCATATGTAATTATTGTAGATGTAAAAAATTTAAACCAAGTTTTATTACACCATAATTTTGTTGGTATGTAATTACTCTAAATGCATAACAAAAAATTGTATTAGAGAAATTAATTTAAGCCATTTTGGCCTTAATCAAACAGCTTGGAAGAAAGGAAGTTAGAGAACTGTAGCTTCTCTAACTTTGCTTGTGCAAGTTAGAGGATCTGGTTCCATTTTGCTCCTCCCGATCGCTATGTTAAGCGAAATTATCCAAATCAAGCGGTAATGCCAGCATGATCTATTTTGGCTAACTCCATATAAAATTACAGTTTTGCCAAGGCATAGCTAGCTGAGACGTATCTTACGATCATAGTCAGTCTGTGGATCACTGATCTCGTTGTCCGCATCAACATTGATGTCTCTCCTGTTTGTCATGTGTTTGTCTATGGCTTGATTTTATAAGACCGATCTGGTGTATGGTGTAGTTACCGATTAGTTTGTCATGTCCTGCGTTTGCTGGGCCTTGGACCCATCACCTCGATCACTCGGGACGTGTTTGGTAGCTTGCATTCATTTTCTGGCTTAGTTTTCATAAATCTTTTTCCTACATGTTTCATAACAGTTGTAATCGGATTCACAACTAGTCCATGTTTAATATGAGTTACATCCGGACTCATAACTACTCATGTTTTCCAATGAGATGAAATTGGACTGGCAACTGTGTTCATGATACAGTGAGTTGGAATTCAACTTTTCAATTTTGCTCATATTTTACAAAGAGTTGTAGTTGGACTCGCAACTCACTCATTCTTCTTGTAGGATGCAATCAGATTCGCAACTGACTTGTCTTTTGTATGAGTTGCAATTAGACTTGAAACTGGTTCATGTTTCCACTTTGATTTGAAAATCTGACTAGTAAGCGAGATAGAGGAATAAAATGATCCAGTGAAACGGTCCATGACCATAAGTATGGATAACCATAAGACTTGGGGATTGTTTCAAGAAAATCCATTGAAATAGAAGACCCAAATTGTAATGGAATAGACCGAGGTTGAAGAAGACCAACATGAAGGGTGTGCTCGAGCTATTGTTGAATTGGTAATAACACTTGCAATTGAATTTCTCTTTTTTCATAGATACGAGTTGCAATCGGACTCGCAACTGACTTGTCTTTTTCAGAGATATGAGTTGTAATCGGACTCGCAACTGGTCCATGTTTCATATGAGTTGCAATCAGACTCGCAATTGAGTTTGTCCTTTTCATACATATGAGTTGCAATTGGACTCGTAACTGGTCCATGTTTCAAATGAGTTATTGTACTCACAACATAAGTTCCAACCGGACACACAAATGACTTGTCTTTTTCATAGGTATAAGCTGCAATTGGACTCATAACTGGTCCATGTATGTTTCACATGAGCCGCAAACTCACAACCGACTCTATGAATTTTTCATAGGCATGAGTTGCAATATGATTCGCAACTGGTCCATGTTTCATATGAGTTGGAATTAGACTCCCAACTGGTCCAGCCGCAACTGACATATCAATTGAAATCGGACTTCCAACTAACTTATATTTTTCATAGGTATAAGTTACAATCAGACTCGCAACTAGTCCATGCATGTTTCATATGAGTTGCAATCAGACTCACAACTGACTTGTCTTTTTCATAATCGGAATCGCAACTGACTTGTATTTTTCATAATCGTACTCGCAACTGACTTGTCTTTTTTGTAGGTTTGGTTTGTAATCGGACTCACAACTAGTCCATGTTTCATATGAGTTGCAATTGGACTCACAACCGACTTGTATTTTTAAGATGTATGAGCTGCAATCGGAATTGCAACGGGTCCATGTTTCATATGAGTTGTATTCAGACTCGCAACTGACTTATGTTTTTCTTAGGTATGAGTTGTTATCGTACTGACAACTGGTTCATGTTTCATATGAGTTGGAATCATACTCGTAACTGACTTGTCTTTTTATAAGTATGAGGTGCAATCAGACTCGCAACCGGTCCATGTTTCATATGAGTTGCAATCATACTCCCACCTGAGTTGTCTTTTTTATAGGTATAAGTTGCAATCGGACTCGCAAATAGTCCATGTTTCATATGAGTTATTTGACTCGCAACATAAGTTGCAATTAGACTTGCAACTGGCTCATATATCCCAACCGACTTCTGTCCCTAGTTGAAATTCGACTTGCTACTGGATCATGTATCTTCTAAGTTGCAATCGCACTTCTGCAACTTGTTCATGCATCCTTTGAGTTACAATCGGACTAGCAACTGATTTTTTTTCTCATAAGACTTATAATTGATTCATGTTTCATACGAGTTGAAATCGAACTTTCAACCGGTTCATGTATCGCAACCGACTTCTATACCCTATGAGTTGACATCAGATTTGCAACTAGTCTTGCAGTCGATATTGGAATGATATCGATTTGAAAAAGATTTTTGAATCACGATCCAAGATTTTGTTATGAGTTACAACTAATATGTTTTTCAACTGCAAGACTTGTATATGAGCATTGGAATGTTATTTTATGTATCGCGGTTCATGTTTTCTATGAGTTGTAACTGGACATGCAACTAGGAAATTTTAAATTTGTTACGTTACACTATAATTTTGTCCCAATTATATTGTGATTTTGTTCCTAGAGTTCAATTACTTGTTCCCTATGGAGGTGATTTTTGTTTCTCGGACGATGTAGTTTTGTTCTTCTGCGGTCGTTCCTTTGGTACACATTTTTGTTCCTCTTGCATATACGGTTTGTTATGTGGGTGCTAAAAATTTGTTCCTTGTATTTTTTTCTGGACGCGTAAATTCTTGTTTCCATTATAGTTGGTTATATTATTCCATTTTTATTCTATATTTGTTCCTTGGTGCAGCAGAGGTTTGTTTCTCAAGATCCGATAATTTTTTCCGTGTGTAGTCTTGAATTCTCGTTCTATGTGTGGTTTGTGAATCGTTCATCATCGGTGTTATGTTGTGCTCCTCCTATTTGAATTATTACATCAGGTAAAAGCTACTCCTTAAATTTGTTCCAATTGATCGAAATATTTTAATAGTTATGTTTTGTTTTGTGAACAATTAAACTTTTCATTGTCTAAATTTTCTTCTTCTTGTATTCTTGATGTGTATAAATACATGTACATGCGTTGGTTCTATATAAATACATGTACATATGTGTTTTACACACCACCCATTGCTAACTAGTAAGCGTTCATGTGCGTTTCAATTAACTTATACCCGAACATATTACAAATACTATAATTTAAATCGTTGCATGTTCGTGAACAACATATCTTGTGTCTTTGTTTAAGAAACTTTCAAAAAGAACGTGGCATGTTTCCATGTTTCAAAAACAATATATTCAATACATTCGCTAGTGTATTTTCAGATCATGACATTTTTCATTAAGTTGTCAAGGCCCTATGGATGATCCTTGGTAAGCCAGGCCATGAGTTGTACTGCTAGACCTCGGTAAAACTGAATGAGTGCCTCTTTGGTCATTCTTTGCACCATGCTATAAATGAATTACATAGACATATATGTTTTAGATTTTTCTCTCCAAATAATTGATGTTATCAGTTTCCCATGTGAAAACTTTTGAGAAGGAACCAATATAACCCAGGACACATCTTTCCTTTTATTAAACCAAGTCATCCAGAAGCAAGCTATTGGTATAGCTTCAAGAAAAATATTGGGATCATTTGAAGCCCGCTTGACAACAATATATTTGCCTTACAAATTAATAAACCACTCGAAAGTACACATATATAAGCTGTAAGACCAAGTACACACTACAGGAATAATAAGAAATGCCGACGGCAAAAGGTCGGGCTCGTCGGCGCAGCTGCCCGGGCTCGTCAGCCAGGTGAAACGGCCGTCGGTGTATAATCCCCGTCGGCGTAGGGCCAAACCGCCCGACGGCCGCCGTCGGCGCAGAACTACCATCGGCGTAGCCGTGCAACATACTGATGGTGACCGTCAGCGTAACAGGTGTCGTCGGCATAGGAGGCCACGTGGCCCTACTAAAGGGCCCACCTGATGGGCGTGGTCGACGCCGTTAGGTGCGTATATACGCTGATGGCCAGGCCGCCGGCCTAGCTAGGGCACCACGTGTACGCCAACGGCAATGCCGTCGGCCGAGGTGGTTTTTTTTTCTCCAAAGTATACAATTCAGATAGTTGATTAATTTATTTCCCTCTATAATTTCAATATAGAAGTAATTTGTAAATAACTTGGTGATTGTAAAATAACCACGCGAATCTTCGTGTATCCCGCCACCGGCATAGAATAGCGACGCGAATCTTCCGGAACGCGATACTAAAGCATAAATGTGAGATAGAAACAACAAAATACACATATAATTCACAACTACAACAAAAATATTAACGATATATCTCATATTTTACGGACCATGAGGAACTGAAACCTCTCTATTGGGGAAACCCTAGAAACCCCTCTCTTTTGGGGACCCTCGGGCATCGAACCCACTGTTTTGGAGAAACCCTACACCGTGTGAAGGTTATCGCATGCACGCTTGTGAAGGCCAAAAAAGTACATTGGTATGACCTAAATGAACCTAAACTACTAAAAAATTACATTGGTTAATCCTCGTACATGTGATAACACTTAGAGAAGTGCTCGACATGTAGGAGGAAACTCCCACTGCGGGTCAAACGTAGGTAAACCGGTGAAACCTTGGGCCTAGCATGGGTTTTCCATCTAGATATGACCTAACCACCAAAAAAGTACATTGGTCAACCCCCGTACGGACATTGCTACGGGATTAGACTTACGGAGCCCTCGGATTAGGGTTTCGTCGGAGACGGACCGCCCAAGGGATGGAATGCCACGTGCACAAGCATGTGGCCCTAGCATAAATGCAGAAGGGTGGTGGATTTCTCCTAGATGGAAACCTTAGCTCCCGGGTGTGGCCATCCACTGTTGCATGCGATAACACTTAAAGAAGTGCTCGACATGTAAGAGGAAACTCTCGCTGCGGGTCAAACGTAGGTAAACCGGTGGAACATTGGTCCTAGCCTTGGTTTTCCATGTATTTATGATCTAAAAAAACCTAAACCACCACAAAAGTACATTGGTTAACCCTTGTACGGAGAATGCTAGGGGTAGACCAGCGGGGCCCTCGAATTAGGATTTCGGTGGAAAAGGATCGCCTGAGCGTCGGGATGCCACGAGAACATGCGTTGTGTCCCTAGAATACACGCAAAATGGTGGTGGATTTCTCCTAGATGGAAAACCTAGCTCTCGGGTGTGACCGTCTATGGTGCATGCGATAACACTTAGAGAAGTTGACATGGTTATACCCCGTGGGTGCATGATCTCAGCATACCTAGTCCAGCCCAAGGAAGGCCGACGACGAATGTACGTCGGCCCATGAAGACTTTCGGGTGGCCCAGGCCCATGATGCTTTCGGATCCTTGGAGAGCAAGACTAGAGTAGATAGGAAATTCAAAGGGGTAAACCCTAGAACCTGTAACTGACTAGGTCTATGCCCGGGACCTGCCTAAGTCTATATAAAGGCCAGGAGGACACGACCTAGATCTCTCGACTCATACTTTCGCATACACACCTCCACGCCAGATTGCATCTGCGCACCCCTATAACCTTCGGTTCCGCCGTAATCAAGAGCAGACAAGCAGGAGTAGGGTTTTCCCTCCGGGGGCCTGAACCTGGGTAAACCTCGTGTCCCCATGTTTCTTGTTTGCTAACCGTTCCGCGATCTCCAGCATCCACGTATTCTCCAAAACCCAAGTCCATAACAATGGGCATTGATGAGATCAAACCTCGTCAGAAGTGGTCGACATGTAGGAGGAAACTCCCGTTGTGCGTCAAACTTAGGTAAACCGGTGGAACCTTGGGCCTAGCCTTGGTTTTCCACGTAGATATGTCCTAAAAAAACTAGACCACCAAAAAAGTACATTGGTCAACCCTCGTACGGAGAATTCTATGGGGCTAGACCCGCGCGACCCTCGGATTAGGGTTTCGTCGGAGAAGGACCGCCCGAGGGCCAGAATGCCACGTGAACATGCATGTGGCCCTAGAATATAGGCACAAGGGTGGTGAATTGCTCCTAGATGGAAAACCTAGCTCCCGGGTGTGACCGTCCACTGTTGCATGCGATAACATTTAGAGAAGTGCTCGACATGTAAGAGGAAACTCCCGCTGCTGATCAAACGCAGGAAAACCGGTGGAACCTTGGTCCTAGCCTTGGTTTTCCATGTAGTTATGAACTAAACAAATTTATTCCACCACAAAAGTACATTGTTCAACCCTCGTACAAAGAATTCTAGGGGGTAGACCTACGGGGCCCTCGGGATTAGAGTTTCGGTGGAAAAGGACCGCCCGAGCGCCAGGATGCCACGAGAACATGCGTGTGGCCCAAGCATACAACAACAAGGGTGGTGGATTGATCCTATTTGGAAAACCTAGCTCCATGGTGTGACCTTATACGATGCATGCGATAAAGCTTAGAGAAGTGCCCGACTTGTACGAGGAAACTCCCGCTGTAGGTCAAATATTGGTAAACCGGTGGAACCTTAGGCCTGGCCTTGGTTTTCCATGTAGATATGACCTAAAAAAACCTAAACCACCAATAAAGTACATTGGTCAACCCTTGTATGGACAATGCTACGTGGGTAGACCTACGGGGCCCTTGGATTAGGGTTTCGTGCAAGAAGGACCGCCTGAGCGCCGGGATGCCACGTGAACATGCATGTGGCCCTAGCATACATGCACAAGGATGTTGGATTGCTCCTAGATGGAAAGCGTAGCTCCCGTGTGTGACCGTACACTGTTTCATGTGGTAACACTTAGAGAAGTGCTCGACATGTAAGAGGAAACTCCCGCTGTGGGTCAAATGTTGGTAAACTGGTGGAACCTTGGGCCTAGCCTTGGTTTTCCATGTATTTATGACCTAAAAAAACCTAAACCACCAAAAAAGTACACTGGTCAACCCTCGTACGGTGAATGCTACGGGGGTAGACCTACGAGCCACTCGGATTAGGGTTTCGGTGGAAAAGATCCACCCATGCGGCGGGATGCCACGAGAACATCTGTGTGGCCCTAGCATACATGCACAAGGGTGGTGCATTGCTCCTAGATGGAAAACCTAGATCCAGGGTGTGACCGTCTATGGTGCATGCGATAACACTGAGAGAAGTGCTCGACTTGTAGGAGGAAACTCCCGCTGCGGGTCAAACATAGGTAAACCGGTGGAACCTTGGGCCTAGCCTTGGTTTTCCATGTAGATATGACCTAAACAAACCTAAACAACCAAAAAGGTACATTATTTAACCCTCATACGGAGAATTCTATGGGGGTAGACCTGTGGGGCCCTCGAATTAGGGTTTCGTTGGAGAAGGACCGCCCTAGGGCCGGAATGCCATGTGAACATGAATGTGGTCCTAGTATACATGCACAAGGGTGGTGGATTCCTCCTAGATGGAAAACATAGATCCCGGGTGTGACCGTCCACTGTTGCATGTGATAACACTTAGAGAAGTGCTCGACATGTAAGAGGAAACTCCCGCTGCGGTTCAGACATAGGTAAACTAGTGGAAACTTGGGCCTAGCCTTGGTTTTCCATGTAGTTATGACATAAAAAACCTAAATCGCCACAAAAGTAATTGGTCAACCCTCGTACGTAGAATGCTAGAGGGTAGACATGCGGGGCCCTCGGATTAGGGTTTCGGTGGAAAAGAACCGCCTGAGTGACAGGATGCCACAAGAACATGCGTGTGGCCCTAGCATACATGAACAATGGCGGTGGAATGCTCCTAGATGGAAAACCTAGCTCCCGGGTGTGACCGTCTATGGTGCATGCGATAACACTTACAGAAGTGCTCAACATGTAGGAGGAAACTCCCGCTATGGGTCAAACGTAGGTAAACCGATGGAATCTTGGGACTAGCCTTGGTTTTCCATGTAGATATGAACTAAACAAACCTAAAACCACCAAAAAAGTACATTGGTCAACCCTCGTACGAAGAATTCTATAGGGGTAGACCTACGGGGCCCTCGGACTAGGGTTTCGTCACAGAAGGGCCGCCCGAGGGCCGGAATGCCACGTGAACATGCATGTGGACCTAGCATACATGCAAAAGGGTGGTAGATTGATCCTAGATGGAAACCCTAGCTCCCGGGTGGGACCGTCCACTGTTGCATGAGATAACACTTAGAGAAGTGCTCGACATGTAAGAGGAAACTCCCGCTGCGGGTCAAACATAGGTAAACCGGTGGAACCTTGGGACTAGCCTTGCTTTTCCATGTATTTATGACCTAAACAAACCTAAACCACTACAAAAGTACATTGGTCAACCCTCGTACAAAGAATGCTACGGGGTATACCTGCGAGGCCCTCGGATTAGGGTTTTGGTGGAAAAGGACCGCCCGAGCGCCGGTATGCCACGAGAACTTGCGTGTGGCCCTAGCATACATGCACAAGGGTGGTGGATTGCTCCTAGATGGAAAACCTAGCTCCCGAGTGTGACCGTATACGGTGCATGCGGTAACACTTAGAGAAGTGCTGGACATGTAGGAGGAAACTCCTGCTGCGGGTCAAACGTAGGTAAACCGGTGGAACCTTGGACTTAGCGTTTTGGTTTTCCATGTAGATATGAACTAAAAAAACCTAAACCACCAAAAAAGTACATTGGTCAACCCTCGTACGCAAAATGCTATGGGGGGTAGACCTGTGGGGACGTCGGATTAAGGTTTCGAGAAGGACCATCCGACACTACTAGGAAAATGGCTACAGGTAATCAGCACATCGGTGGCTCACATGGTTGAAGTGCCCCACGGCTAAAATAGGCGTGGCTCACCTATGGGCAGTGCCCTACTAGTAACTAGAACAACCGTGGCGCACATGACCATAGTACGCCACAAATATGTGTGGGTCAGGGCCCTGTTGGCCGCACGCCAAACATCCGTAGCGCACATAGGGTAGGTGCGCTACTGTTGTTAGTGTCAACCGTGGCGCACATGGAGGTGGTGCGCTACGCCTAAGCGCATGCCCCTCTCTGCTGTGAAACGGCCAGTCACATCCGTGGCGCACTATGGCATGTGCGCCACGGATGTATAAACTTAGTAGTAGGGCACCTGCCCTAGTGCCCTACGCCTAACTATCCTGCACCAACTCCACCCCCTGTGGATCGCCTTTTTATGCTTTGCAAAAAATAAAAGAAAATGATAAACACTTCAAAAAATTAAATCCTTTCATATTTAGGTAGGTAATGTGGTATAGCTTCTAGTAAAATTAACAAACATGAGTTTCGACTTTATCTGCAAAAAAAGTCATGCCACGGTAAAAAGGCCGTAACTTTTGCATACGATATCGAAAAAAATCGTATAATATACCAAAATGATGAGAACGAGATTTCGCATCAACATTGATGTCTCTCCTGTTTGTCATGTGTTTGTCTATGGCTTGATTTTATAAGACCGATCTGGTGTAGTTACCGATTAGTTTGTCATGTCCTGCGTTTGCTGGGCCTTGGACCCATCACCTCGATCAATCGGGACGTGTTTGGTAGCTTGCATTCATTTTCTGGCTTAGTTTTCATAAGTCTTTTTCCTACATGTTTCATAAGAGTTATAATCGGATTCGCAACTAGTCCATGTTTAATATGAGTTACATCCGGACTCATAACTACTCGTGTTTTCCAATGAGATGAAATTGGACTGGCAACTGTGTTCATGATACAGTGAGTTGGAATTCAACTTTTCAATTTTGTTCATATTTTACAAAGAGTTGTAGTTGGACTCGCAACTCACTCATTCTTCTTGTAGGATGCAATCAGAATCGCAACTGACTTGTCTTTTGTATGAGTTGCAATTAGACTTGAAACTGGTTCATGTTTCCACTTTGATTTGAAAAATCTGACTAGTAAGCGAGATAGAGGAATAAAATGATCCAGTGAAATGGTCCATGACCATAAGTATGGATAACCATAAGACTTGGGGATTGTTTCAAGAAAATCCATTGAAATAGAAGACCCAAATTGTAATGGAATAGACCGAGGTTGAAGAAGACCAACATGAAGGGTGTGCTCGAGCTATTGTTGAATTGGTAATAACACTTGCAATTGAATTTCTCTTTTTTCATAGATACGAGTTGCAATCGGACTCGCAACTGACTTGTCTTTTTCAGAGATATGAGTTGCAATCGGACTCGCAACTGGTCCATGTTTCATATGAGTTGCAATCAGACTCGCAATTGAGTTTGTCCTTTTCATACGTATGAGTTGCAATTGGACTCGTAACTGGTCCATGTTTCAAATGAGTTATTGTACTCACAACATAAGTTCCAACCGGACACACAAATGACTTGTCTTTTTCATAGGTATAAGCTGCAATTGGACTCATAACTGGTCCATGTATGTTTCACATGAGCCGCAAACTCACAACCGACTCTATGAATTTTTCATAGGCATGAGTTGCAATATGATTCGCAACTGGTCCATGTTTCATATGAGTTGGAATTAGACTCCCAACTGGTCCAGCCGCAACTGACATATCAATTGAAATCGGACTTCCAACTAACTTATATTTTTCATAGGTATAAGTTACAATCAGACTCGCAACTAGTCCATGCATGTTTCATATGAGTTGCAATCAGACTCACAACTGACTTGTCTTTTTCATAATCGGACTCGCAACTGACTTGTATTTTTCATAATCGTACTCGCAACTGACTTGTCTTTTTTGTAGGTTTGGTTTGTAATCGGACTCACAACTAGTCCATGTTTCATATGAGTTGCAATTGGACTCACAACCGACTTGTATTTTTAAGATGTATGAGCTGCAATCGGAATTGCAACGGGTCCATGTTTCATATGAGTTGTATTCAGACTCGCAACTGACTTATGTTTTTCTTAGGTATGAGTTGTTATCGTACTCACAACTGGTTCATGTTTCATATGAGTTAGAATCATACTCGTAACTGACTTGTCTTTTTATAAGTATGAGGTGCAATCAGACTCGCAACCGGTCCATGTTTCATATGAGTTGCAATCATACTCCCACCTGAGTTGTCTTTTTCATAGGTATAAGTTGCAATCGGACTCGCAAATAGTCCATGTTTCATATGAGTTATTTGACTCGCAACATAAGTTGCAATTAGACTTGCAACTGGCTCATATATCCCAACCGACTTCTGTCCCTAGTTGAAATTCGACTTGCTACTGGATCATGTATCTTCTAAGTTGCAATCGCACTTCTGCAACTTGTTCATGCATCCTTTGAGTTACAATCGGACTAGCAACTGATTTTTTTTCTCATAAGACTTATAATTGATTCATGTTTCATACGAGTTGAAATCGAACTTTCAACCGGTTCATGTATCGCAACCGACTTCTATACCCTATGAGTTGACATCAGATTTGCAACTAGTCTTGCAATCGAGATTGGAATGATATCGATTTGAAAAAGATTTTTGAATCACGATCCAAGATTTTGTTATGAGTTACAACTAATATGTTTTTCAACTGCAAGACTTGTATATGAGCATTGGAATGTTATTTTATGTATCGCGGTTCATGTTTTCTATGAGTTGTAACTGGACATGCAACTAGGAAATTTTAAATTTGTTACGTTACACTATAATTTTGTCCCAATTATATTGTGATTTTGTTCCTAGAGTTCAATTACTTGTTCCCTGTGGAGGTGATTTTTGTTTCTCGGACGATGTAGTTTTGTTCTTCTGCGGTCGTTCCTTTGGTACACATTTTTGTTCCTCTTGCATATACGGTTTGTTATGTGGGTGCTAAAAATTTGTTCCTTGTATTTTTTCTGGACGCGTAAATTCTTGTTTCCATTATAGTTGGTTATATTATTCCATTTTTATTCTATATTTGTTCCTTGGTGCAGCAGAGGTTTGTTTCTCAAGATCCGATAATTTTTTCCGTGTGTAGTCTTGAATTCTCGTTCTATGTGTGGTTTGTGAATCGTTCATCATCGGTGTTATGTTGTGCTCCTCCTATTTGAATTATTACATCAGGTAAAAGCTACTCCTTAAATTTGTTCCAATTGATCGAAATATTTTAATAGTTATGTTTTGTTTTGTGAACAATTAAACTTTTCATTGTCTAAATTTTCTTCTTCTTGTATTCTTGATGTGTATAAATACATGTACATGCGTTGGTTCTATATAAATACATGTACATATGTGTTTTACACACCACCCATTGCTAACTAGTAAGCGTTCATGTGCGTTTCAATTAACTTATACCCGAACATATTACAAATACTATAATTTAAATCGTTGCATGTTCGTGAACAACATATCTTGTGTCTTTGTTTAAGAAACTTTCAAAAAGAACGTGGCATGTTTCCTTGTTTCAAAAACAATATATTCAATACATTCGCTAGTGTATTTTCAGATCATGACATTTTTCATTAAGTTGTCAAGGCCCTATGGATGATCCTTGGTAAGCCAGGCCATGAGTTGTACTGCTAGACCTCGGTAAAACTGAATGAGTGCCTCTTTGGTCATTCTTTGCACCATGCTATGAATGAATTACATAGACATATATGTTTTAGATTTTTCTCTCCAAATAATTGATGTTATCAGTTTCCCATGTGAAAACTTTTGAGAAGGACCCAATATAACCCAGGACACATCTTTCCTTTTATTAAACCAAGTCATCCAGAAGCAAGCTATTGGTATAGCTTCAAGAAAAATATTGGGATCATTTGAAGCCCGCTTGACAACAATATATTTGCCTCACAAATTAATAAACCACTCGAAAGTACACATATATACGCTGTAAGACCAAGTACACACTACAGGAATAATAAGAAATGCCGACGGCAAAAGGTCGGGCTCGTCGGCGCAGCTGCCCGGGCTCGTCAGCCAGGTGAAACGGCCGTCGGTGTATAATCCCCGTCGGCGTAGGGCCAAACCGCCCGACGGCCGCCGTCGGCGCAGAACTACCATCGGCGTAGCCGTGCAACATAGCGATGGTGACCGTCAGCGTAACAGGTGTCGTCGGCATAGGAGGCCACGTGGCCCTACTAAAGGGCCCACCTGATGGGCGTGGTCGACGCCGTTAGGTGCGTATATACGCTGATGGCCAGGCCGCCGGCCTAGCTAGGGCACCACGTGTACGCCAACGGCAATGCCGTCGGCCGAGGTGGTTTTTTTTTCTCCAAAGTATACAATTCAGATAGTTTATTAATTTATTTCCCTCTATAATTTCAATATAGAAGTAATTTGTAAATAACTTGGTGATTGTAAAATAACCACGCGAATCTTCGTGTATCCCGCCACCGGCATAGAATAGCGACGCGAATCTTCCAGAACGCGATACTAAAGCATAAATGTGAGATAGAAACAACAAAATACACATATAATTCACAACTACAACAAAAATATTAACGATATATCTCATATTTTACGGACCATGAGGAATTGAAACCTCTCTATTGGGGAAACCCTAGAAACCCCTCTCTTTTGGGGACCCTCGGGCATCGAACCCACTGTTTTGGAGAAACCCTACACCGTGTGAAGGTTATCGCATGCACGCTTGTGAAGGCCAAAAAAGTACATTGGTATGACCTAAATGAACCTAAACTACTAAAAAATTACATTGGTTAATCCTCGTACATGTGATAACACTTAGAGAAGTGCTCGACATGTAGGAGGAAACTCCCACTGCGGGTCAAACGTAGGTAAACCGGTGAAACCTTGGGCCTAGCATGGGTTTTCCATCTAGATATGACCTAACCACCAAAAAAGTACATTGGTCAACCCCCGTACGGACATTGCTACGGGATTAGACTTACGGAGCCCTCGGATTAGGGTTTCGTCGGTGACGGACCGCCCAAGGGATGGAATGCCACGTGCACAAGCATGTGGCCCTAGCATAAATGCAGAAGGGTGGTGGATTTCTCCTAGATGGAAACCTTAGCTCCCGGGTGTGGCCATCCACTGTTGCATGCGATAACACTTAAAGAAGTGCTCGACATGTAAGAGGAAACTCTCGCTGCGGGTCAAACGTAGGTAAACCGGTGGAACATTGGTCCTAGCCTTGGTTTTCCATGTATTTATGATCTAAACAAACCTAAACCACCACAAAAGTACATTGGTTAACCCTTGTACGGAGAATGCTAGGGGTAGACCAGCGGGGCCCTCGAATTAGGATTTCGGTGGAAAAGGATCGCCTGAGCGTCGGGATGCCACGAGAACATGCGTTGTGTCCCTAGAATACACGCAAAATGGTGGTGGATTTCTCCTAGATGGAAAACCTAGCTCTCGGGTGTGACCGTCTATGGTGCATGCGATAACACTTAGAGAAGTTGACATGGCTATACCCCGTGGGTGCATGATCTCAGCATACCTAGTCCAGCCCAAGGAAGGCCGACGACGAATGTACGTCGTCCCATGAAGACTTTCGGGTGTCCCAGGCCCATGATGCTTTCGGATCCTTGGAGAGCAAGACTAGAGTAGATAGGAAATTCAAAGGGGTAAACCCTAGAACCTGTAACTGACTAGGTCTATGCCCGGGACCTGCCTAAGTCTATATAAAGGCCAGGAGGACACGACCTAGATCTCTCGACTCATACTTTCGCATACACACCTCCACGCCAGATTGCATCTGCGCACCCCTATAACCTTCGGTTCCGCCGTAATCAAGAGCAGACAAGCAGGAGTAGGGTTTTCCCTCCGGGGGCCTGAACCTGGGTAAACCTCGTGTCCCCGTGTTGCTTGTTTGCTAACCGTTCCGCGATCTCCAGCATCCACGTATTCTCCAAAACCCAAGTCCATAACAATGGGCATTGATGAGATCAAACCTCGTCAGAAGTGGTCGACATGTAGGAGGAAACTCCCGTTGTGCGTCAAACTTAGGTAAACCGGTGGAACCTTGGGCCTAGCCTTGGTTTTCCACGTAGATATGTCCTAAAAAAACTAGACCACCAAAAAAGTACATTGGTCAACCCTCGTACGGAGAATTCTATGGGGCTAGACCCGCGCGACCCTCGGATTAGGGTTTCGTCGGAGAAGGACCGCCCGAGGGCCAGAATGCCACGTGAACATGCATGTGGCCCTAGAATATAGGCACAAGGGTGGTGAATTGCTCCTAGATGGAAAACCTAGCTCCCGGGTGTGACCGTCCACTGTTGCATGCGATAACATTTAGAGAAGTGCTCGACATGTAAGAGGAAACTCCCGCTGCTGATCAAACGCAGGAAAACCGGTGGAACCTTGGTCCTAGCCTTGGTTTTCCATGTAGTTATGAACTAAACAAATTTATTTCACCACAAAAGTACATTGTTCAACCCTCGTACAAAGAATTCTAGGGGGTAGACCTACGGGGCCCTCGGGATTAGAGTTTCGGTGGAAAAGGACCGCCCGAGCGCCAGGATGCCACGAGAACATGCGTGTGGCCCAAGCATACAACAACAAGGGTGGTGGATTGATCCTATTTGGAAAACCTAGCTCCATGGTGTGACCTTATACGGTGCATGCGATAAAGCTTAGAGAAGTGCCCGACTTGTACGAGGAAACTCCCGCTGTAGGTCAAATATTGGTAAACCGGTGGAACCTTAGGCCTGGCCTTGGTTTTCCATGTAGATATGACCTAAAAAAACCTAAACCACCAATAAAGTACATTGGTCAACCCTTGTATGGACAATGCTACGTGGGTAGACCTACGGGGCCCTTGGATTAGGGTTTCGTGCAAGAAGGACCGCCTGAGCGCCGGGATGCCACGTGAACATGCATGTGGCCCTAGCATACATGCACAAGGATGTTGGATTGCTCCTAGATGGAAAACGTAGCTCCCGTGTGTGACCGTACACTGTTTCATGTGGTAACACTTAGAGAAGTGCTCGACATGTAAGAGGAAACTCCCGCTGCGGGTCAAATGTTGGTAAACTGGTGGAACCTTGGGCCTAGCCTTGGTTTTCCATGTATTTATGACCTAAAAAACCTAAACCACCAAAAAAGTACACTGGTCAACCCTCGTACGGTGAATGCTACGGGGGTAGACCTACGAGCCACTCGGATTAGGGTTTCGGTGGAAAAGATCCACCCATGCGGCGGGATGCCACGAGAACATCTGTGTGGCCCTAGCATACATGCACAAGGGTGGTTCATTGCTCCTAGATGGAAAACCTAGCTCCAGGGTGTGACCGTCTATGGTGCATGCGATAACACTGAGAGAAGTGCTCGACTTGTAGGAGGAAACTCCCGCTGCGGGTCAAACATAGGTAAACCGGTGGAACCTTGGGCCTAGCCTTGGTTTTCCATGTAGATATGACCTAAACAAACCTAAACAACCAAAAAGGTACATTATTTAACCCTCATACGAAGAATTCTATGGGGGTAGACCTGTGGGGCCCTCGAATTAGGGTTTCGTTGGAGAAGGACCGCCCTAGGGCCGGAATGCCATGTGAACATGAATGTGGTCCTAGTATACATGCACAAGGGTGGTGGATTCCTCCTAGATGGAAAACATAGATCCCGGGTGTGACCGTCCACTGTTGCATGTGATAACACTTAGAGAAGTGCTCGACATGTAAGAGGAAACTCCCGCTGCGGTTCAGACATAGGTAAACTAGTGGAAACTTGGGCCTAGCCTTGGTTTTCCATGTAGTTATGACATAAAAAACCTAAATCGCCACAAAAGTAATTGGTCAACCCTCGTACGTAGAATGCTAGAGGGTAGACCTGCGGGGCCCTCGGATTAGGGTTTCGGTGGAAAAGAACCGCCTGAGTGACAGGATGCCACAAGAACATGCGTGTGGCCCTAGCATACATGAACAATGGTGGTGGAATGCTCCTAGATGGAAAACCTAGCTCCCGGGTGTGACCGTCTATGGTGCATGCGATAACACTTACAGAAGTGCTCAACATGTAGGAGGAAACTCCCGCTATGGGTCAAACGTAGGTAAACCGGTGGAATCTTGGGACTAGCCTTGGTTTTCCATGTAGATATGAACTAAACAAACCTAAAACCACCAAAAAAGTACATTGGTCAACCCTCGTACGAAGAATTCTATAGGGGTAGACCTACGGGGCCCTCGGACTAGGGTTTCGTCACAGAAGGGCCGCCCGAGGGCCGGAATGCCACGTGAAAATGCATGTGGACCTAGCATACATGCAAAAGGGTGGTAGATTGATCCTAGATGGAAACCCTAGCTCCCGGGTGGGACCGTCCACTGTTGCATGAGATAACACTTAGAGAAGTGCTCGACATGTAAGAGGAAACTCCCGCTGCGGGTCAAACATAGGTAAACCGGTGGAACCTTGGGACTACCCTTGCTTTTCCATGTATTTATGACCTAAACAAACCTAAACCACTCGAAAAGTACATTGGTCAACCCTCGTACAAAGAATGCTACGGGGTATACCTGCGAGGCCCTCGGATTAGGGTTTTGGTGGAAAAGGACCGCCCGAGCGCCGGTATGCCACGAGAACTTGCGTGTGGCCCTAGCATACATGCACAAGGGTGGTGGATTGCTCCTAGATGGAAAACCTAGCTCCCGAGTGTGACCGTCTACGGTGCATGCGGTAACACTTAGAGAAGTGCTGGACATGTAGGAGGAAACTCCTGCTGCGGGTCAAACGTAGGTAAACCGGTGGAACCTTGGACTTAGCGTTTTGGTTTTCCATGTAGATATGAACTAAACAAACCTAAACCACCAAAAAAGTACATTGGTCAACCCTCGTACGCAAAATGCTATGGGGGTAGACCTGTGGGGACGTCGGATTAAGGTTTCGAGAAGGACCATCCGACAATACTAGGAAAATGGCTACAGGTAATCAGCACATCCGTGGCTCACATGGTTGAAGTGCCCCACGGCTAAAATAGGCGTGGCTCACCTATGGGCAGTGCCCTACTAGTAACTAGAACAACCTTGGCGCACATGAACATAGTACGCCACAGATATGTGTGGGCCAGGGCCCTGTTGGCCGCACGCCAAACATCCGTAACGCACATAGGGTAGGTGCGCTACGGTTGTTAGTGTCAACCGTGGCGCACATGGAGGTGGTGCGCTACGCCTAAGCGCATGCCTCTCTCTGTTGTGAAATGGCCAGTCACATCCGTGGCGCACTATGGCATGTGCGCCACGGATGTATAAACTTAGTAGTAGGGCACCTGCCCTAGTGCCCTATGCCTAACTATCCTGCACCAACTCCACCCCCCGTGGATCGCCTTTTTAGGCTTTGCAAAAAATAAAAGAAAATGATAAACACTTCAAAAAATTAAATCCTTTCATATTTAGGTAGGTAATGTGGTATAGCTTCTAGTAAAATTAACAAACATGAGTTTCGACTTTATCTGCAAAAAAAGTCATGCCACGGTAAAAAGGCCGTAACTTTTGCATACGATATCGAAAAAAATCGTATAATATACCAAAATGATGAGAACGAGATTTCGCATCAACATTGATGTCTCTCCTGTTTGTCATGTGTTTGTCTATGGCTTGATTTTATAAGACCGATCTGGTGTAGTTACCGATTAGTTTGTCATGTCCTGCGTTTGCTGGGCCTTGGACCCATCACCTCGATCAATCGGGACGTGTTTGGTAGCTTGCATTCATTTTCTGGCTTAGTTTTCATAAATCTTTTTCCTACATGTTTCATAAGAGTTATAATCGGATTCGCAACTAGTCCATGTTTAATATGAGTTACATCCGGACTCATAACTACTCGTGTTTTCCAATGAGATGAAATTGGACTGGCAACTGTGTTCATGATACAGTGAGTTGGAATTCAAGTTTTCAATTTTGTTCATATTTTACAAAGAGTTGTAGTTGGACTCGCAACTCACTCATTCTTCTTGTAGGATGCAATCAGAATCGCAACTGACTTGTCTTTTGTATGAGTTGCAATTAGACTTGAAACTGGTTCATGTTTCCACTTTGATTTGAAAAATCTGACTAGTAAGCGAGATAGAGGAATAAAATGATCCAGTGAAACGGTCCATGACCATAAGTATGGATAACCATAAGACTTGGGGATTGTTTCAAGAAAATCCATTGAAATAGAAGACCCAAATTGTAATGGAATAGACCGAGGTTGAAGAAGACCAACATGAAGGGTGTGCTCGAGCTATTGTTGAATTGGTAATAACACTTGCAATTGAATTTCTCTTTTTTCATAGATACGAGTTGCAATCGGACTCGCAACTGACTTGTCTTTTTCAGAGATATGAGTTGCAATCGGACTCGCAACTGGTCCATGTTTCATATGAGTTGCAATCAGACTCGCAATTGAGTTTGTCCTTTTCATACGTATGAGTTGCAATTGGACTCGTAACTGGTCCATGTTTCAAATGAGTTATTGTACTCACAACATAAGTTCCAACCGGACACACAAATGACTTGTCTTTTTCATAGGTATAAGCTGCAATTGGACTCATAACTAGTCCATGTATGTTTCACATGAGCCGCAAACTCACAACCGACTCTATGAATTTTTCATAGGCATGAGTTGCAATATGATTCGCAACTGGTCCATGTTTCATATGAGTTGGAATTAGACTCCCAACTGGTCCAGCCGCAACTGACATATCAATTGAAATCGGACTTCCAACTAACTTATATTTTTCATAGGTATAAGTTACAATCAGACTCGCAACTAGTCCATGCATGTTTCATATGAGTTGCAATCAGACTCACAACTGACTTGTCTTTTTCATAATCGGACTCGCAACTGACTTGTATTTTTCATAATCGTACTCGCAACTGACTTGTCTTTTGTGTAGGTTTGGTTTGTAATCGGACTCACAACTAGTCCATGTTTCATATGAGTTGCAATTGGACTCACAACCGACTTGTATTTTTAAGATGTATGAGCTGCAATCGGAATTGCAACGGGTCCATGTTTCATATGAGTTGTATTCAGACTCGCAACTGACTTATGTTTTTCTTAGGTATGAGTTGTTATCGTACTCACAACTGGTTCATGTTTCATATGAGTTAGAATCATACTCGTAACTGACTTGTCTTTTTATAAGTATGAGGTGCAATCAGACTCGCAACCGGTCCATGTTTCATATGAGTTGCAATCATAATCCCACCTGAGTTGTCTTTTTCATAGGTATAAGTTGCAATCGGACTCGCAAATAGTCCATGTTTCATATGAGTTATTTGACTCGCAACATAAGTTGCAATTAGACTTGCAACTGGCTCATATATCCCAACCGACTTCTGTCCCTAGTTGAAATTCGACTTGCTACTGGATCATGTATCTTCTAAGTTGCAATCGCACTTCTGCAACTTGTTCATGCATCCTTTGAGTTACAATCGGACTAGCAACTGATTTTTTTTCTCATAAGACTTATAATTGATTCATGTTTCATATGAGTTGAAATCGAACTTTCAACCGGTTCATGTATCGCAACCGACTTCTATACCCTATGAGTTGACATCAGATTTGCAACTAGTCTTGCAATCGAGATTGGAATGATATCGATTTGAAAAAGATTTTTGAATCACGATCCAAGATTTTGTTATGAGTTACAACTAATATGTTTTTCAACTGCAAGACTTGTATATGAGCATTGGAATGTTATTTTATGTATCGCGGTTCATGCTTTCTATGAGTTGTAATTGGACATGCAACTAGGAAATTTTAAATTTGTTACGTTACACTATAATTTTGTCCCAATTATATTGTGATTTTGTTCCTAGAGTTCAATTACTTGTTCCCTGTGGAGGTGATTTTTGTTTCTCGGACGATGTAGTTTTGTTCTTCTGTGGTCGTTCCTTTGGTACACATTTTTGTTCCTCTTGCATATACGGTTTGTTATGTGGGTGCTAAAAATTTGTTCCTTGTATTTTTTTCTGGACGCGTAAATTCTTGTTTCCATTATAGTTGGTTATATTATTCCATTTTTATTCTATATTTGTTCCTTGGTGCAGCAGAGGTTTGTTTCTCAAGATCCGATAATTTTTTCCGTGTGTAGTCTTGAATTCTCGTTCTATGTGTGGTTTGTGAATCGTTCATCATCGGTGTTATGTTGTGCTCCTCCTATTTGAATTATTACATCAGGTAAAAGCTACTCCTTAAATTTGTTCCAATTGATCGAAATATTTTAATAGTTATGTTTTGTTTTGTGAACAATTAAACTTTTCCTTGTCTAAATTTTCTTCTTATTGTATTCTTGATGTGTATAAATACATGTACATGTGTTGGTTCTATATAAATACATGTACATATGTGTTTTACACACCACCCATTGCTAACTAGTAAGCGTTCATGTGCGTTTCAATTAACTTATACCCGAACATATTACAAATACTATAATTTAAATCGTTGCATGTTCGTGAACAACATATCTTGTGTCTTTGTTTAAGAAACTTTCAAAAAGAACGTGGCATGTTTCCATGTTTCAAAAACAATATATTCAATACATTCGCTAGTGTATTTTCAGATCATGATATTTTTCATTAAGTTGTCAAGGCCCTATGGATGATCCTTGGTAAGCCAGGCCATGAGTTGTACTGCTAGACCTCGGTAAAACTGAATGAGTGCCTCTTTGGTCATTCTTTGCACCATGCTATGAATGTTTTAGATTTTTCTCTCCAAATAATTGATGTTATCAGTTTCCCATGTGAAAACTTTTGAGAAGGACCCAATATAACCCAGGACACATCTTTCCTTTTATTAAACCAAGTCATCCAGAAGCAAGCTATTGGTATAGCTTCAAGAAAAATATTGGGATCATTTGAAGCCCGCTTGACAACAATATATTTGGCTCACAAATTAATAAACCACTCGAAAGTACACATATATAAGCTGTAAGACCAAGTACACACTACAGGAATAATAAGAAATGCCGACGGCAAAAGGTCGGGCTCGTCGGCGCAGCTGTCCGGGCTCGTCAGCCAGGTGAAACGGCCGTCGGTGTATAATCCCCGTCGGCGTAGGGCCAAACCGCCCGACGGCCGCCGTCGGCGCAGAACTACCATCGGCGTAGCCGTGCAACATACTGATGGTGACCGTCAGCGTAACAGGTGTCGTCGGCATAGGAGGCCACGTGGCCCTACTAAAGGGCCCACCTGATGGGCATGGTCGACGCCGTTAGGCGCGTATATACGCTGATGGCCAGGCCGCCGGCCTAGCTAGGGCACCACGTGTACGCCAACGGCAATGCCGTCAGCCGAGGTGGTTTTTTTCTCCAAAGTATACAATTCAGATAGTTGATTAATTTATTTCCCTCCATAATTTCAATATAGAAGTAATTTGTAAATAACTTGGTGATTGTAAAATAACTACGCGAATCTTCGTGTATCCCGCCACCGACATAGAATAGCGACGCGAATCTTCCGGAACGCGATACTAAAGCATAAATGTGAGATAGAAACAACAAAATACACATATAATTCACAACTACAACAAAAATATTAACGATATATCTCATATTTTACGGACCATGAGGAACTGAAACCTCTCTATTGGGGAAACCCTAGAAACCCCTCTCTTTTGGGGACCCTCGGGCATCGAACCCACTGTTTTGGAGAAACCCTACACCGTGTGAAGGTTATCGCATGCACGCTTGTGAAGGCCAAAAAAGTACATTGGTATGACCTAAATGAACCTAAACTACTAAAAAATTACATTGGTTAATCCTCGTACATGTGATAACACTTAGAGAAGTGCTCGACATGTAGGAGGAAACTCCCACTGCGGGTCAAACGTAGGTAAACCGGTGAAACCTTGGGCCTAGCATGGGTTTTCCATCTAGATATGACCTAACCACCAAAAAAGTACATTGGTCAACCCCCGTACGGACATTGCTACGGGGTTAGACTTACGGAGCCCTCGGATTAGGGTTTCGTCGGAGACGGACCGCCCAAGGGATGGAATGCCACGTGCACAAGCATGTGGCCCTAGCATAAATGCAGAAGGGTGGTGGATTTCTCCTAGATGGAAACCTTAGCTCCCGGGTGTGGCCATCCACTGTTGCATGCGATAACACTTAAAGAAGTGCTCGACATGTAAGAGGAAACTCTCGCTGCGGGTCAAACGTAGGTAAACCGGTGGAACATTGGTCCTAGCCTTGGTTTTCCATGTATTTATGATCTAAACAAACCTAAACCACCACAAAAGTACATTGGTTAACCCTTGTACGGAGAATGCTAGGGGTAGACCAGCGGGGCCCTCGAATTAGGATTTCGGTGGAAAAGGATCGCCTGAGCGTCGGGATGCCACGAGAACATGCGTTGTGTCCCTAGAATACACGCAAAATGGTGGTGGATTTCTCCTAGATGGAAAACCTAGCTCTCGGGTGTGACCGTCTATGGTGCATGCGATAACACTTAGACAAGTTGACATGGTTATACCCCGCGGGTGCATGATCTCAGCATACCTAGTCCAGCCCAAGGAAGGCCCACGGCGAATGTACGTCGGCCCATGAAGACTTTCGGGTGGCCCAGGCCCATGATGCTTTCGGATCCTTGGAGAGCAAGACTAGAGTAGATAGGAAATTCAAAGGGGTAAACCCTAGAACCTGTAACTGACTAGGTCTATGCCCGGGACCTGCCTAAGTCTATATAAAGGCCAGGAGGACACGACCTAGATCTCTCGACTCATACTTTCGCATACACACCTCCACGCCAGATTGCATCTGCGCACCCCTGTAACCTTCGGTTCCGCCGTAATCAAGAGCAGACAAGCAGGAGTAGGGTTTTCCCTCCGGGGGCCTAAACCTGGGTAAACCTCGTGTCCCCGTGTTGCTTGTTTGCTAACCGTTTCGCGATCTCCAGCATCCACGTATTCTCCAAAACCCAAGTCCATAACAATGGGCATTGATGAGATCAAACCTCGTCAGAAGTGGTCGACATGTAGGAGGAAACTCCCGTTGTGCGTCAAACTTAGGTAAACCGGTGGAACCTTGGGCCTAGCCTTGGTTTTCCACGTAGATATGTCCTAAAAAAACTAGACCACCAAAAAAGTACATTGGTCAACCCTCGTACGGAGAATTCTATGGGGCTAGACCCGCGCGGCCCTCGGATTAGGGTTTCGTCGGAGAAGGACCGCCCGAGGGCCAGAATGCCACGTGAACATGCATGTGGCCCTAGAATATAGGCACAAGGGTGGTGAATTGCTCCTAGATGGAAAACCTAGCTCCCGGGTGTGACGGTCCACTGTTGCATGCGATAACATTTAGAGAAGTGCTCGACATGTAAGAGGAAACTCCCGCTGCTGATCAAAAGCAGGAAAACCGGTGGAACCTTGGTCCTAGCCTTGGTTTTCCATGTAGTTATGAACTAAACAAATTTATTCCACCACAAAAGTACATTGTTCAACCCTCGTACAAAGAATTCTAGGTGGTAGACCTACGGGGCCCTCGGGATTAGAGTTTCGGTGGAAAAGGACCGCCCGAGCGCCAGGATGCCACGAGAACATGCGTGTGGCCCAAGCATACAAGAACAAGGGTGGTGGATTGATCCTATTTGGAAAACCTAGCTCCATGGTGTGACCGTATACGGTGCATGCGATAAAGCTTAGAGAAGTGCCCGACTTGTACGAGGAAACTCCCGCTGTAGGTCAAACATTGGTAAACTGGTGGAACCTTAGGCCTGGCCTTGGTTTTCCATGTAGATATGACCTAAAAAAACCTAAACCACCAATAAAGTACATTGGTCAACCCTTGTATGGACAATGCTACGTGGGTAGACCTACGGGGCCCTTGGATTAGGGTTTCGTGCAAGAAGGACCGCCTGAGCGCCGGGATGCCACGTGAACATGCATGTGGCCCTAGCATACATGCACAAGGATGTTGGATTGCTCCTAGATGGAAAACGTAGCTCCCGTGTGTGACCGTACACTGTTTCATGTGGTAACACTTAGAGAAGTGCTCGACATGTAAGAGGAAACTCCCGCTGCGGGTCAAATGTTGGTACACTGGTGGAACCTTGGGCCTAGCCTTGGTTTTCCATGTATTTATGACCTAAAAAATCTAAACCACCAAAAAAGTACACTGGTCAACCCTCGTACGGTGAATGCTAAGGGGGTAGACCTACGAGCCACTCGGATTAGGGTTTCGGTGGAAAAGATCCACCCATGCGGCGGGATGCCACGAGAACATCTGTGTGGCCCTAGCATACATGCACAAGGGTGGTGCATTGCTCCTAGATGGAAAACCTAGCTCCAGGGTGTGACCGTCTATGGTGCATGCGATAACACTGAGAGAAGTGCTCGACTTGTAGGAGGAAACTCCCGCTGCGGGTCAAACATAGGTAAACCGGTGGAACCTTGGGCCTAGCCTTGGTTTTCCATGTAGATATGACCTAAACAAACCTAAACAACCAAAAAGGTACATTATTTAACCCTCATACGGAGAATTCTATGGGGGTAGACCTGTGGGGCCCTCGAATTAGGGTTTCGTTGGAGAAGGACCGCCCTAGGGCCGGAATGCCATGTGAACATGAATGTGGTCCTAGTATACATGCACAAGGGTGGTGGATTCCTCCTATATGGAAAACATAGATCCCGGGTGTGACCGTCCACTGTTGCATGTGATAACACTTAGAGAAGTGCTCGACATGTAAGAGGAAACTCCCGCTGCGGTTCAGACATAGGTAAACTAGTGGAAACTTGGGCCTAGCCTTGGTTTTCCATGTAGTTATGACATAAAAAACCTAAATCGCCACAAAAGTAATTGGTCAACCCTCGTACGTAGAATACTAGAGGGTAGACATGCGGGGCCCTCGGATTAGGGTTTCGGTGGAAAAGAACCGCCTGAGTGACAGGATGCCACAAGAACATGCGTGTGGCCCTAGCATACATGAACAATGGTGGTGGAATGCTCCTAGATGGAAAACCTAGCTCCCGGGTGTGACCGTCTATGGTGCATGCGATAACACTTACAGAAGTGCTCAACATGTAGGAGGAAACTCCCGCTATGGGTCAAACGTAGGTAAACCGGTGGAATCTTGGGACTAGCCTTGGTTTTCCATGTAGATATGAACTAAACAAACCTAAAACCACCAAAAAAGTACATTGGTCAACCCTCGTACGAAGAATTCTATAGGGGTAGACCTACGGGGCCCTCGGACTAGGGTTTCGTCACAGAAGGACCGCCCGAGGGCCGGAATGCCACGTGAACATGCATGTGGACCTAGCATACATACAAAAGGGTGTTAGATTGATCCTAGATGGAAACCCTAGCTCCCTGGTGGGACCGTCCACTGTTGCATGAGATAACACTTAGAGAAGTGCTCGACATGTAAGAGGAAACTCCCGCTGCGGGTCAAACATAGGTAAACCGGTGGAACCTTGGGACTAGCCTTGCTTTTCCATGTATTTATGACCTAAACAAACCTAAACCACTACAAAAGTACATTGGTCAACACTCGTACAAAGAATGCTACGGGGTATACCTGCGAGGCCCTCGGATTAGGGTTTTGGTGGAAAAGGACCGCCCGAGCACCGGTATGCCACGAGAACTTGCGTGTGGCCCTAGCATACATGCACAAGGGTGGTGGATTGCTCCTAGATGGAAAACCTAGCTCCCGAGTGTGACCGTCTATGGTGCATGCGGTAACACTTAGAGAAGTGCTGGACATGTAGGAGGAAACTCCTGCTGCGGGTCAAACGTAGGTAAACCGGTGGAACCTTGGACTTAGCGTTTTGGTTTTCCATGTAGATATGAACTAAACAAACCTAAACCACCAAAAAGGTACATTGGTCAACCCTCGTACGCAAAATGCTATGGGGGTAGACCTGTGGGGACGTCGGATTAAGGTTTCGAGAAGGACCATCCGACACTACTAGGAAAATGGCTATAGGTAATCAGCACATCCGTGGCTCACATGGTTGAAGTGCCCCACGGCTAAAACAGGCGTGGCTCACCTATGGGCAGTGCCCTACTAGTAACTAGAACAACCGTGGCGCACATGACCATAGTACGCCACAGATATGTGTGGGCCAGGGCCCTGTTGGCCGCACGCCAAACATCCGTAGCGCACATAGGGTAGGTGCGCTACGGTTGTTAGTGTCAACCGTGACGCACATGGAGGTGGTGCGCTACGCCTAAGCGCATGCCCCTCTCTGCTGTGAAACGGCCAGTCACATCCGTGGCGCACTATGGCATGTGCGCCACGGATGTATAAACTTAGTAGTAGGGCACCTGCCCTAGTGCCCTACACCTAACTATCCTGCACCAACCCCACCACCCGTGGATCGCCTTTTTAGGCTTTGCAAAAAATAAAAGAAAATGATAAACACTTCAAAAAATTAAATCCTTTCATATTTAGGTAGGTAATGTGGTATAGCTTCTAGTAAAATTAACAAACATGAGTTTCGACTTTATCTGCAAAAAAAGTCATGCCACGGTAAAAAGGCCGTAACTTTTGCATACGATATCGAAAAAAATCGTATAATATACCAAAATGACGAGAACGAGATTTCGCATCAACATTGATGTCTCTCCTGTTTGTCATGTGTTTGTCTATGGCTTGATTTTATAAGACCGATCTGGTGTAGTTACCGATTAGTTTGTCATGTCCTGCGTTTGCTGGGCCTTGGACCCATCACCTCGATCAATCGGGACGTGTTTGGTAGCTTGCATTCATTTTCTGGCTTAGTTTTCATAAATCTTTTTCCTACATGTTTCATAAGAGTTATAATCGGATTCGCAACTAGTCCATGTTTAATATGAGTTACATCCGGAGTCATAACTACTCGTGTTTTCCAATGAGATGAAATTGGACTGGCAACTGTGTTCATGATACAGTGAGTTGGAATTCAACTTTTCAATTTTGTTCATATTTTACAAAGAGTTGTAGTTGGACTCGCAACTCACTCATTCTTCTTGTAGGATGCAATCAGAATCGCAACTGACTTGTCTTTTGTATGAGTTGCAATTAGACTTGAAACTGGTTCATGTTTCCTCTTTGATTTGAAAAATCTGACTAGTAAGCGAGATAGAGGAATAAAATGATCCAGTGAAACGGTCCATGACCATAAGTATGGATAACCATAAGACTTGGGGATTGTTTCAAGAAAATCCATTGAAATAGAAGACCCAAATTGTAATGGAATAGACCGAGGTTGAAGAAGACCAACATGAAGGGTGTGCTCGAGCTATTGTTGAATTGGTAATAACACTTGCAATTGAATTTCTCTTTTTTCATAGATACGAGTTGCAATCGGACTCGCAACTGACTTGTCTTTTTCAGAGATATGAGTTGCAATCGGACTCGCAACTGGTCCATGTTTCATATGAGTTGCAATCAGACTCGCAATTGAGTTTGTCCTTTTCATACGTATGAGTTGCAATTGGACTCGTAACTGGTCCATGTTTCAAATGAGTTATTGTACTCACAACATAAGTTCCAACCGGACACACAAATGACTTGTCTTTTTCATAGGTATAAGCTGCAATTGGACTCATAACTGGTCCATGTATGTTTCACATGAGCCGCAAACTCACAACCGACTCTATGAATTTTTCATAGGCATGAGTTGCAATATGATTCGCAACTGGTCCATGTTTCATATGAGTTGGAATTAGACTCCCAACTGGTCCAGCCGCAACTGACATATCAATTGAAATCGGACTTCCAACTAACTTATATTTTTCATAGGTATAAGTTACAATCAGACTCGCAACTAGTCCATGCATGTTTCATATGAGTTGCAATCAGACTCACAACTGACTTGTCTTTTTCATAATCGGACTCGCAACTGACTTGTATTTTTCATAATCGTACTCGCAACTGACTTGTCTTTTGTGTAGGTTTGGTTTGTAATCGGACTCACAACTAGTCCATGTTTCATATGAGTTGCAATTGGACTCACAACCGACTTGTATTTTTAAGATGTATGAGCTGCAATCGGAATTGCAACGGGTCCATGTTTCATATGAGTTGTATTCAGACTCGCAACTGACTTATGTTTTTCTTAGGTATGAGTTGTTATCGTACTCACAACTGGTTCATGTTTCATATGAGTTAGAATCATACTCGTAACTGACTTGTCTTTTTATAAGTATGAGGTGCAATCAGACTCGCAACCGGTCCATGTTTCATATGAGTTGCAATCATAATCCCACCTGAGTTGTCTTTTTCATAGGTATAAGTTGCAATCGGACTCGCAAATAGTCCATGTTTCATATGAGTTATTTGACTCGCAACATAAGTTGCAATTAGACTTGCAACTGGCTCATATATCCCAACCGACTTCTGTCCCTAGTTGAAATTCGACTTGCTACTGGATCATGTATCTTCTAAGTTGCAATCGCACTTCTGCAACTTGTTCATGCATCCTTTGAGTTACAATCGGACTAGCAACTGATTTTTTTTTCTCATAAGACTTATAATTGATTCATGTTTCATACGAGTTGAAATCGAACTTTCAACCGGTTCATGTATCGCAACCGACTTCTATACCCTATGAGTTGACATCAGATTTGCAACTAGTCTTGCAATCGAGATTGGAATGATATCGATTTGAAAAAGATTTTTGAATCACGATCCAAGATTTTGTTATGAGTTACAACTAATATGTTTTTCAACTGCAAGACTTGTATATGAGCATTGGAATGTTATTTTATGTATCGCGATTCATGCTTTCTATGAGTTGTAACTGGACATGCAACTAGGAAATTTTAAATTTGTTACGTTACACTATAAGTTTGTCCCAATTATATTGTGATTTTGTTCCTAGAGTTCAATTACTTGTTCCCTGTGGAGGTGATTTTTGTTTCTCGGACGATGTAGTTTTGTTCTTCTGTGGTCGTTCCTTTGGTACACATTTTTGTTCCTCTTGCATATACGGTTTGTTATGTGGGTGCTAAAAATTTGTTCCTTGTATTTTTTTCTGGACGCGTAAATTCTTGTTTCCATTATAGTTGGTTATATTATTCCATTTTTATTCTATATTTGTTCCTTGGTGCAGCAGAGGTTTGTTTCTCAAGATCCGATAATTTTTTCCGTGTGTAGTCTTGAATTCTCGTTCTATGTGTGGTTTGTGAATCGTTCATCATCGGTGTTATGTTGTGCTCCTCCTATTTGAATTATTACATCAGGTAAAAGCTACTCCTTAAATTTGTTCCAATTGATCGAAATATTTTAATAGTTATGTTTTGTTTTGTGAACAATTAAACTTTTCATTGTCTAAATTTTCTTCTTATTGTATTCTTGATGTGTATAAATACATGTACATGTGTTGGTTCTATATAAATACATGTACATATGTGTTTTACACACCACCCATTGCTAACTAGTAAGCGTTCATGTGCGTTTCAATTAACCTATACCCGAACATATTACAAATACTATAATTTAAATCGTTGCATGTTCGTGAACAACATATCTTGTGTCTTTGTTTAAGAAACTTTCAAAAAGAACGTGGCATGTTTCCATGTTTCAAAAACAATATATTCAATACATTCGCTAGTGTATTTTCAGATCATGACATTTTTCATTAAGTTGTCAAGGCCCTATGGATGATCCTTGGTAAGCCAGGCCATGAGTTGTACTGCTAGACCTCGGTAAAACTGAATGAGTGCCTCTTTGGTCATTCTTTGCACCATGCTATGAATGTTTTAGATTTTTCCCTCCAAATAATTGATGTTATCAGTTTCCCATGTGAAAACTTTTAAGAAGGACCCAATATAACCCAGGACACATCTTTCCTTTTATTAAACCAAGTCATCCAGAAGCAAGCTATTGGTATAGCTTCAAGAAAAATATTGGGATCATTTGAAGCCCGCTTGACAACAATATATTTGCCTCACAAATTAATAAACCACTCGAAAGTACACATATATAAGCTGTAAGACCAAGTACACACTACAGGAATAATAAGAAATGCCGACGGCAAAAGGTCGGGCTCGTCGGCGCAGCTGCCCGGGCTCGTCAGCCAGGTGAAACGGCCGTCGGTGTATAATCCCCGTCGGCGTAGGGCCAAACCGCCCGACGGCCGCCGTCGGTGCAGAACTACCATCGGCGTAGCCGTGCAACATACTGATGGTGACCGTCAGCGTAACAGGTGTCATCGGCATAGGAGGCCACGTGGCCCTACTAAAGGGCCCACCTGATGGGCGTGGTCGACGCCGTTAGGCGCGTATATACGCTGATGGCCAGGCCGCCGGCCTAGCTAGGGCACCACGTGTACGCCAACGGCAATGCCGTCGGCCGAGGTGGTTTTTTTTTCTCCAAAGTATACAATTCAGATAGTTGATTAATTTATTTCCCTCTATAATTTCAATATAGAAGTAATTTGTAAATAACTTGGTGATTGTAAAATAACCACGCGAATCTTCGTGTATCCCGCCACCGGCATAGAATAGCGACGCGAATCTTCCGGAACGCGATACTAAAGCATAAATGTGAGATAGAAACAACAAAATACACATATAATTCACAACTACAACAAAAATATAAACGATATATCTCATATTTTACGGACCATGAGGAACTGAAACCTCTCTATTGGGGAAACCCTAGAAACCCCTCTCTTTTGGGGACCCTCGGGCATCGAACCCACTGTTTTGGAGAAACCCTACACCGTGTGAAGGTTATCGCATGCACGCTTGTGAAGGCCAAAAAAGTACATTGGTATGACCTAAATGAACCTAAACTACTAAAAAATTACATTGGTTAATCCTCGTACATGTGATAACACTTAGAGAAGTGCTCGACATGCAGGAGGAAACTCCCACTGCGGGTCAAACGTAGGTAAACCGGTGAAACCTTGGGCCTAGCATGGGTTTTCCATATAGATATGACCTAACCACCAAAAAAGTAGGTCAACCCCCGTACGGACATTGCTACGGGGTTAGACTTACGGAGCCCTCGGATTAGGGTTTCGTCGGAGACGGACCGCCCAAGGGATGGAATGCCACGTGCACAAGCATGTGGCCCTAGCATAAATGCAGAAGGGTGGTGGATTTCTCCTAGATGGAAACCTTAGCCCCCGGGTGTGGCCATCCACTGTTGCACGCGATAACACTTAAAGAAGTACTCGACATGTAAGAGGAAACTCTCGCTGCGGGTCAAACGTAGGTAAACCGGTGGAACATTGGTCCTAGCCTTGGTTTTCCATGTATTTATGCTCTAAACAAACCTAAACCACCACAAAAGTACATTGGTTAACCATTGTACGGAGAATGCTAGGGGTAGACCAGCGGGGCCCTCGAATTAGGATTTCGGTGGAAAAGGATCGCCTGAGCGTCGGGATGCCACGAGAACATGCGTTGTGTCCCTAGAATACACACAAAATGGTGGTGGATTTCTCCTAGATGGAAAACCTAGCTCTCGGGTGTGACCGTCTATGGTGCATGCGATAACACTTAGAGAAGTTGACATGGTTATACCCCGCGGGTGCATGATCTCAGCATACCTAGTCCAGCCCAAGGAAGGCCCACGGCGAATGTACGTCGGCCCATGAAGACTTTCGGGTGGCCCAGGCCCATGATGCTTTCGGATCCTTGGAGAGCAAGACTAGAGTAGATAGGAAATTTAAAGGGGTAAACCCTAGAACCTGTAACTGACTAGGTCTATGCCCGGGACCTGCCTAAGTCTATATAAAGGCCAGGAGGACACGACCTAGATCTCTCGACTCATACTTTCGCATACACACCTCCACGCCAGATTGCATCTGCGCACCCCTGTAACCTTCGGTTCCGCCGTAATCAAGAGCAGACAAGAAGGAGTAGGGTTTTCCCTCCGGGGGCCTGAACCTGGGTAAACCTCGTGTCCCCTTGTTGCTTGTTTGCTAACCGTTCCGCGATCTCCAGCATCCACGTATTCTCCAAAACCCAAGTCCATAACAATGGGCATTGATGAGATCAAACCTCGTCAGAAGTGGTCGACATGTAGGAGGAAACTCCCGTTGTGCGTCAAACTTAGGTAAACCGGTGGAACCTTGGGCCTAGCCTTGGTTTTCTACGTAGATATGTCCTAAAAAAACTATACCACCAAAAAAGTACATTGGTCAACCCTCGTACGGAGAATTCTATGGGGCTAGACCCGCGCGGCCCTCGGATTAGGGTTTCGTCGGAGAAGGACCGCCCGAGGGCCAGAATGCCACATGAACATGCATGTGGCCCTAGAATATAGGCACAAGGGTGGTGAATTGCTCCTAGATGGAAAACCTAGCTCCCGGGTGTGACGGTCCACTGTTGCATGCGATAACATTTAGAGAAGTGCTCGACATGTAAGAGGAAACTCCCGCTGCTGATCAAAAGCAGGAAAACCGGTGGAACCTTGGTCCTAGCCTTGGTTTTCCATGTAGTTATGAACTAAACAAATTTATTCCACCACAAAAGTACATTGTTCAACCCTCGTACAAAGAATTCTAGGTGGTAGACCTACGGGGCCCTCGGGATTAGAGTTTCGGTGGAAAAGGACCGCCCGAGCGCCAGGATGCCACGAGAACATGCGTGTGGCCCAAGCATACAAGAACAAGGGTGGTGGATTGATCCTATTTGGAAAACCTAGCTCCATGGTGTGACCGTATACGGTGCATGCGATAAAGCTTAGAGAAGTGCCCAACTTGTACGAGGAAACTCCCGCTGTAGGTCAAACATTGGTAAACCGGTGGAACCTTAGGCCTGGCCTTGGTTTTCCATGTAGATATGACCTATAAAAACCTAAACCACCAATAAAGTACATTGGTCAACCCTCGTATGGACAATGCTACGTGGGTAGACCTACGGGGGCCTTGGATTAGGGTTTCGTGCAAGAAGGACCGCCTGAGCGCCGGGATGCCATGTGAACATGCATGTGGCCCTAGCATACATGCACAAGGATGTTGGATTGCTCCTAGATGGAAAACCTAGCTCCCGTGTGTGACCGTACACTGTTTCATGTGGTAACACTTAGAGAAGTGCTCGACATGTAAGAGGAAACTCCCGCTGCGGGTCAAATGTTGGTACACTGGTGGAACCTTGGGCCTAGCCTTGGTTTTCCATGTATTTATGACCTAAAAAAACCTAAACCACCAAAAAAGTACACTGGTCAACCCTCGTACGGTGAATGCTACGGGGGTAGACCTACGAGCCACTCGGATTAGGGTTTCGGTGGAAAAGATCCACCCATGCGGCGGGATGCCACGAGAACATCTGTGTGGCCCTAGCATACATGCACAAGGGTGGTGCATTGCTCCTAGATGGAAAACCTAGCTCCAGGGTGTGACCGTCTATGGTGCATGCGATAACACTAAGAGAAGTGCTCGACTTGTAGGAGGAAACTCCCGCTGCGGGTCAAACATAGGTAAACCGGTGGAACCTTGGGCCTAGCCTTGGTTTTCCATGTAGATATGACCTAAAAAAACCTAAACAACCAAAAAGGTACATTATTTAACCCTCATACGGAGAATTCTATGGGGGTAGACCTGTGGGGCCCTCGAATTAGGGTTTCGTTGGAGAAGGACCGCCCTAGGGCCGGAATGCCATGTGAACATGAATGTGGTCCTAGTATACATGCACAAGGGTGGTGGATTCCTCCTAGATGGAAAACATAGATCCCGGGTGTGACCGTCCACTGTTGCATGTGATAACACTTAGAGAAGTGCTCGACATGTAAGAGGAAACTCCCGCTGCGGTTCAGACATAGGTAAACTAGTGGAAACTTGGGCCTAGCCTTGGTTTTCCATGTAGTTATGACATAAAAAACCTAAATCGCCACAAAAGTAATTGGTCAACCCTCGTACGTAGAATGCTAGAGGGTAGACCTGCGGGGCCCTCGGATTAGGGTTTCGGTGGAAAAGAACCGCCTGAGTGACAGGATGCCACAAGAACATGCGTGTGGCCCTAGCATACATGAACAATGGTGGTGGAATGCTCCTAGATGGAAAACCTAGCTCCCGGGTGTGACCGTCTATGGTGCATGCGATAACACTTACAGAAGTGCTCAACATGTAGGAGGAAACTCCCGTTATGGGTCAAACGTAGGTAAACCGGTGGAATCTTGGGCCTAGCCTTGGTTTTCCATGTAGATATGAACTAAACAAACCTAAAACCACCAAAAAAGTACATTGGTCAACCCTCGTACGAAGAATTCTATAGGGGTAGACCTACGGGGCCCTCGGACTAGGGTTTCGTCATAGAAGGACCGCCCGAGGGCCGGAATGCCATGTGAACATGCATGTGGACCTAGCATACATGCAAAAGGGTGGTAGATTGATCCTAGATGGAAACCCTAGCTCCCGGGTGGGACCGTCCACTGTTGCATGAGATAACACTTAGAGAAGTGCTCGACATGTAAGAGGAAACTCCCGCTGCGGGTCAAACATAGGTAAACCGGTGGAACCTTGGGACTAGCCTTGCTTTTCCATGTATTTATGACCTAAACAAACCTAAACCACCACAAAAGTACATTGGTCAACCCTCGTACAAAGAATGCTACGGGGTATACCTGCGAGGCCCTCGGATTAGGGTTTTGGTGGAAAAGGACCGCCCGAGCGCCGGTATGCCACGAGAACTTGCGTGTGGCCCTAGCATACATGCACAAGGGTGGTGGATTGCTCCTAGATGGAAAACCTAGCTCCCGAGTGTAACCGTCTACGGTGCATGCGGTAACACTTAGAGAAGTGCTGGACATGTAGGAGGAAACTCCTGCCGCGGGTCAAACGTAGGTAAACCGGTGGAACCTTGGACTTAGCGTTTTGGTTTTCCATGTAGATATGAACTAAACAAACCTAAACCACCAAAAAAGTACATTGGTCAACCCTCGTACGCAAAATGCTATGGGGGTAGACCTGTGGGGACGTCGGATTAAGGTTTCGAGAAGGACCGTCCGACACTACTAGGAAAATGGCTATAGGTAATCAGCACATCCGTGGCTCACATGGTTGAAGTGCCCCACGGCTAAAACAGGCGTGGCTCACCTATGGGCAGTGCCCTACTAGTAACTAGAACAACCGTGGCGCACATGACCATAGTACGCCACAGATATGTGTGGGCCAGGGCCCTGTTGGCCGCACGCCAAACATCCGTAGCGCACATAGGGTAGGTGCGCTACGGTTGTTAGTGTCAACCGTGACGCACATGGAGGGGGTGCGCTACGCCTAAGCGCATGCCCCTCTCTGCTGTGAAACGGCCAGTCACATCCGTGGCGCACTATGGCATGTGCGCCATGGATGTATAAACTTAGTAGTAGGGCACCTGCCCTAGTGCCCTACGCCTAACTATCCTGCACCAACTCCACCCCCCGTGGATCGCCTTTTTAGGCTTTGCAAAAAATAAAAGAAAATGATAAACACTTCAAAAAATTAAATCCTTTCATATTTAGGTAGGTAATGTGGTATAGCTTCTAGTAAAATTAACAAACATGAGTTTCGACTTTATCTGCAAAAAAAATCATGCCACGGTAAAAAGGCCGTAACTTTTGCATACATATCGAAAAAAATCGTATAATATACCAAAATGACGAGAACGAGATTTCGCATCAACATTGATGTCTCTCCTGTTTGTCATGTGTTTGTCTATGGCTTGATTTTATAAGCGATCTGGTGTAGTTACCGATTAGTTTGTCATGTCCTGCGTTTGCTGGGCCTTGGACCCATCACCTCGATCAATCGGGACGTGTTTGGTAGCTTGCATTCATTTTCTGGCTTAGTTTTCATAAATCTTTTTCCTACATGTTTCATAAGAGTTATAATCGGATTCGCAACTAGTCCATGTTTAATATGAGTTACATCCGGACTCATAACTACTCGTGTTTTCCAATGAGATGAAATTGGACTGGCAACTGTGTTCATGATATAGTGAGTTCGAATTCAACTTTTCAATTTTGTTCATATTTTACAAAGAGTTGTAGTTGGACTCGCAACTCACTCATTCTTCTTGTAGGATGCAATCAAAATCGCAACTGACTTGTCTTTTGTATGAGTTGCAATTAGACTTGAAACTGGTTCATGTTTCCACTTTGATTTAAAATCTGACTAGTAAGCGAGATAGAGGAATAAAATGATCCAGTGAAACGGTCCATGACCATAAGTATGGATAACCATAAGACTTGGGGATTGTTTCAAGAAAATCCATTGAAATAGAAGACCCAAATTGTAATGGAATAGACCGAGGTTGAAGAAGACCAACATGAAGGGTGTGCTCGAGCTATTGTTGAATTGGTAATAACACTTGTAATTGAATTTCTATTTTTTCATAGATACGAGTTGCAATCGGACTCGCAACTGACTTTTTTCTCATAAGACTTATAATTGATTCATGTTTCATACGAGTTGAAATCGAACTTTCAACCGGTTCATGTATCGCAACCGACTTCTATCCCCTATGAGTTGACATCAGATTTGCAACTAGTCTTGCAATCGAGATTAGAATGATATCGATTTGAAAAAGATTTTTGAATCACGATCCAAGATTTTGTTATGAGTTACAACTAATATGTTTTTCAACTACAAGACTTGTATCTGAGCATTGGAATGTTATTTTATGTATCGCGGTTCATGCTTTCTATGAGTTATAACTGGACATGCAACTAGGAAATTTTAAATTTGTTACGTTACACTATAATTTTGTCCCAATTATATTGTGATTTTGTTCCTAGCGTTCAATTACTTGTTCCCTGTGGAGGTGATTTTTGTTTCTCGGACGATGTAGTTTTGTTCTTCTGCGGTCATTCCTTTGGTACACATTTTTGTTCCTCTTGCATATACGGTTTGTTATGTGGGTGCTAAAAATTTGTTCCTTGTATTTTTTTCTGGACGCGTAAATTCTTGTTTCCATTATAGTTGGTTATATTATTCCATTTTTATTCTATATTTTTTCCTTGGTGCAGAAGAGGTTTGTTTCTCAAGATCCGATAATTTTTTCCGTGTGTAGTCTTGAATTCTCGTTCTATGTGTGGTTTGTGAATGGTTCATCATCGGTGTTATGTTGTGCTCCTCCTATTTGAATTATTACATCAGGTAAAAGCTACTCCTTAAATTTGTTCCAATTGATCGAAATATTTTAATAGTTATGTTTTGTTTTGTGAACAATTAAACTTTTCATTGTCTAAATTTTCTTCTTCTTGTATTCTTGATGTGTATAAATACATGTACATGTGTTGGTTCTATATAAATACATGTACATATGTGTTTTACACACCACCCATTGCTAACTAGTAAGCATTCATGTGCGTTTCAATTAACTTATACCCGAACATATTACAAATACTATAATTTAAATCGTTGCATGTTCTTGAACAACATATCTTGTGTCTTTGTTTAAATAACTTTCAAAAAGAACGTGGCATGTTTCCATGTTTCAAAAACAATATATTTAATACATTCGCTAGTGTATTTTCAGATCATGACATTTTTCATTAAGTTGTCAAGGCCCTATGGATGATCCTTGGTAAGCCAGGCCATGAGTTGTACATGAATGCAACTGCTAGACCTCGGTAAAACTGAATGAGTGCCTCTTTGGTCATTCTTTGCACCATGCTATGAATGAACTACATAGACATATATGTTTCAGATTTTTCTCTCCAAATAATTGATGTTATCAGTTTCCCATGTGAAAACTTTTGAGAAGGACCCAATATAACCCAGGACACATCTTTCCTTCTATTAAACCAAGTCATCCAGAAGCAAGCTATTGGTATAGCTTCAAGAAAAAGATTGGGATCATTTGAAGCCCGCTTGACAACAATATATTTACCTCACAAATTAATAAACCACTCGAAAGTACACATATATAAGCTGTAAGACCAAGTACACACTACAGGAATAATAAGAAATGCCGACGGCAAAAGGTCGGGCTCGTCGGCGCAGCTGCCCGGGCTCGTCAGCCAGGTGAAACGGCCGTCGGTGTATAATCCCCGTCGGCGTAGGGCCAAACCGCCCGACGGCCGCCGTTGGCGCAGAACTACCATCGGCGTAGCCGTGCAACATACTGATGGTGACCGTCAGCGTAACAGGTGTCGTCGGCATAGGAGGCCACGTGGCCCTACTAAAGGGCCCACCTGATGGGCGTGGTCGACGCCGTTAGGCGCGTATATACGCTGATGGCCAGGCCGCCGACCTAGCTAGGGCACCACGTGTACGCCAACGGCAATGCCGTCGGTTCGAGGTGGTTTTTTTTCTCCAAAGTATACAATTCAGATAGTTGATTAATTTATTTCCCTCTATAATTTCAATATAGAAGTAATTTGTAAATAACTTGGTGATTGTAAAATAACCACGCGAATCTTCGTGTATCCCGCCACCGGCATAGAATAGCGGCGCGAATCTTCCGGAACGCGATACTAAAGCATAAATGTGAGATAGAAACAACAAAATACACATATAATTCACAACTACAAAAAAATATTAACGATATATCTCATATTTTACGGACCATGAGGAACTGAAACCTCTCTATTGGGGAAACCCTAGAAACCCCTCTCTTTTGGGGACCCTCGGGCATCGAACCCACTGTTTTGGAGAAACCCTACACCGTGTGAAGGTTATCGCATGCACGCTTGTGAAGGCCAAAAAAGTACATTGGTATGACCTAAATGAACCTAAACTACTAAAAAATTACATTGGTTAATCCTCGTACATGTGATAACACTTAGAGAAGTGCTCGACATGTAGGAGGAAACTCCCACTGCGGGTCAAACGTAGGTAAACCAGTGAAACCTTGGGCCTAGCATGGGTTTTCCATCTAGATATGACCTAACCACCAAAAAAGTACATTGGTCAACCCCCGTACGGACATTGCTACGGGGTTAGACTTGCGGAGCCCTCGGATTAGGGTTTCGTCGGAGACGGACTACCCAAGGGCTGGAATGCCACGTGCACAAGATAGTGGCCCTAGCATAAATGCAGAAGGGTGGTGGATTTCTCCTAGATGGAAACCTTAGCTCCCGGGTGTGGCCATCCACTGTTGCATGCGATAACACTTAAAGAAGTGCTCGACATGTAAGAGGAAACTCTCGCTGCGGGTCAAACGTAGGTAAACTGGTGGAACATTGGTCCTAGCCTTGGCTTTCCATGTATTTATGATCTAAACAAACCTAAACCACCACAAAAGTACATTGGTTAACCCTTGTACGAAGAATGATAGGGGTAGACCAGCGGGGCCCTCGAATTAGGATTTCGGTGGAAAAGGATCGCCTGAGCGTCGGGATGCCACGAGAACATGCGTTGGGTCCCTAGAATACACGCAAAATGGTGGTGGATTTCTCCTAGATGGAAAACCTAGCTCTCGGGTGTGACCGTCTATGGTGCATGAGATAACACTTAGAGAAGTTGACATGGTTATACCCCGCGGGTGCATGATCTCAGCATACCTAGTCCAGCCCAAGGAAGGCCCACGGCGAATGTACGTCGGCCCATGAAGACTTTCAGGTGGCCCAGGCCCATGATGCTTTCGGATCCTTGGAGAGCAAGACTAGAGTAGATAGGAAATTCAAAGGGGTAAACCCTAGAACCTGTAACTGACTAGGTCTATGCCCGGGACATGCCTAAGTCTATATAAAGGCCAGGAGGACACGACCTAGATCTCTCGACTCATACTTTCGCATACACACCTCCACGCCAAATTGCATCTGCGCACCCCTGTAACCTTCAGTTCCGCCATAATCAAGAGTAGACAAGCAGGATTAGGGTTTTCCCTCCGTGGGCCTGAGCCTGGGTAAACCTCGTGTCCCCGTGTTGCTTGTTTGCTAACCATTCCGCGATCTCCAGCATCCCCGTCTTATCCAAAACCCAAGTCCATAACAATGGGCATTGATGAGATCAAACCTCGTCAGAAGTGGTCGACATGTAGGAGGAAACTCCCGTTGTGCGTCAAACTTAGGTAAACCGGTGGAACCTTGGGCCTAGCCTTGGTTTTCCACGTAGATATGTCCTAAAAAAACTAGACCACCAAAAAAGTACATTGGTCAACCCTCGTACGGAGAATTCTATGGGGCTAGACCCGCGGGGCCCTCGGATTAGGGTTTCGTCGAGGAAGGACCGCCCAAGGGCCAGAATGCCACGTGAACATGCATGTGGCGCTAGAATATAGGCACAAGGGTGGTGAATTGCTCCTAGATGGAAAACCTAGCTCCTGGGTGTGACCGTCCACTGTTGCATGCGATAACATTTAGAGAAGTGCTCGACATGTAAGAGGAAACTCCCGCTGCTGATCAAACGCAGGAAAACCGGTGGAACCTTGGTCCTAGCCTTGGTTTTCCATGTAGTTATGAACTAAACAAATTTATTCCACCACAAAAGTACATTGTTCAACCCTCGTACATAGAATTCTAGGGGGTAGACCTGCGGGGCCCTCGGATTAGAGTTTCGCTGGAAAAGGACCGCCCGAGCGCCAGGATGCCACGAGAACATGCGTGTGGCCCAAGCATACAAGAACAAGGGTGGTGGATTGATCCTATTTGGAAAACCTAGCTCCATGGTGTGACCGTCTACGGTGCATGCGATAAAACTTAGAGAAGTGCTCGACTTGTACGAGGAAACTCCTGCTGTAGGTCAAACATTGGTAAACCGGTGGAACCTTAGGCCTAGCCTTGGTATTCCATGTAGATATGACCTAAAAAAACCTAAACCACCAATAAAGTACATTGGTCAACCCTCGTATGGACAATGCTACGTGGGTAGACCTACGGGGCCCTTGGATTAGGGTTTTGTGAAAGAAGGACCGCCTGAGCGCCGGGATGCCACGTGAACATGCATGTGGCCCTAGCATACATGCACAAGGATGTTGGATTGCTCCTAGATGGAAAACCTAGCTCCCGTGTGTGACCGTACACTGTTTCATGTGGTAACACTTAGAGAAGTGCTCGACATGTAAGAGGAAACTCCCGCTGCGGGTCAAATGTTGGTAAACTGGTGGAACCTTGGGCCTAGCCTTGGTTTTCCATGTATTTATGACCTAAAAAAACCTAAACCACCAAAAAAGTACACTGGTCAACCCTCGTACGCTGAATGCTACGGGGGTAGACCTACGAGCCACTCGGATTAGGGTTTCGGTGGAAAAGATCCACCCATGCGGCGGGATGCCACGAGAACATCTGTGTGGCCCTAGCATACATGCACAAGGGTGGTGCATTGCTCCTAGATGGAAAACCTAGCTCCAGGGTGTGACCGTCTATGGTGCATGCGATAACACTGAGAGAAGTGCTCGACTTGTAGGAGGAAACTCCCGCTGCGGGTCAAACATAGGTAAACCGGTGGAACCTTGGGCCTAGCCTTGGTTTTCCATGTAGATATGACCTAAACAAACCTAAACAACCAAAAAGGTACATTATTTAACCCTCATACGGAGAATTCTATGGGGGTAGACCTGTGGGGCCCTCGAATTAGGGTTTCGTTGGAGAAGGACCGCCCTAGGGCCGGAATGCCATGTGAACATGAATGTGGTCCTAGTATACATGCACAAGGTTGGTGGATTCCTCCTAGATGGAAAACATAGATCCCGGGTGTGATCGTCCACTGTTGCATGTGATAACACTTAGAGAAGTGCTCGACATGTAAGAGGAAACTCCCGCTGCGGTTCAGACATAGGTAAACTAGTGGAAACTTGGGCATAGCCTTGGTTTTCCTGTTGGAATTATGCCCTAGAGGCAATAATAAAGATGTTATTATTATAATTCTTATTCATGATAAAGTTTATGTTCCATGCTAGAATTGTATTAAGCGGAAACTTTAATACTTGTGTGGTTTGTAAACAACACCGTGTCCCTAGTACGCCTCTATGGACTAGCTCATTGATCAATGATGGTTAAGGTTTCCTAACCATAGACATGAGTTGTCAATTGATAATGAGATCATATCATTGAGAGAATGATATGGTGGATAGACCCAAACAAAGCAGAGCAATTAGATCGTGTCATCGTGTTCGTCTTTGCGAAGCTTTTCCTATGTCAAATATTGTATTCCTTAGACCATGAGATAATGCAACTCCCTGGTATCGGAAGAAAGCTTTGAGGTCATCAAACGTCATCCTATGAGAGGGTGATCATAAAGGTGTCTCTCAGGTGATCGGAAAGTATCTGTTGGGTTGTATGTATCGAGATGGAATTTGTCCCTCCCAAGTCGGAGAGATATACTTCGGGCCCACTCGGTAATCGATATCAACACCGCTTGCAAGCATGTGGTTAAGGAGTTAATCAAAAAGTGATATCGGATTACGGAACGAGTAAAGTACTTGCTGTGAACGAGATTGAACTAGGTATGACGGTACCGACGATCGAATCTCGGGCAAGTAAAATATCGCGAGACGAAGGGAATATATATATGGGATTGATTGAATCCTGGCATCGTGGTTCATCCGATATGATCATCGATGAATGTGTGGGAGTCAATATGGGTGCCCAGACCCCGCTGTTGATTATTGATAGAAGATCATGTCTGCATATTCTCGAACCCGCAGGGTCACACACTTAACGTATCTCGACGCTAGGATAGATTGGATAATTGGTTTATGAATTTTTGTTCGGAGTCTCGGATGGGATCCGGGATATCACGAGAGGTTCCGGAATGGTCCGGAGAATAAGATTCATATAAGGCAGTGCAGTTTTTGGAGTTCGGAATTGTTCCGGGTTAATCGGTATTGTACCGGAAGCTTCTAGAACCTTCCGGAAGGGGACCAACGTGGCCCCACCTTCCGGGAGGGGGCATGGGACTATGAGGGAGTGTCCTGGCCGCATTGGGCCAGGGGAACAAGGCCCCATAGGGCCCAGCCGATTCTAGAGAGATTTGACTCGTTTAAATCTAGAGATAGAATTTCTAGATAAGGGAGAGTTTAAATCGTTTAAACTAGAGATAGGATTTCTAGATAAGGGAGAGTTTAAATTGTTTAAACTAGAGATAGGCTTGGAGGAGGGGCAAGGGCTGGCCGCCCCCCTCTATATATAGAGGGGTGGTGCGCCCCCTCCCCCCCACACACCTTCCTCCAAGCCCTAGCAGCCTTGCTACCTTCCTCTCTCCCTCCCGACTGTTTGTAGGCGAAGCCCTGCAGCAGAAATTCTCCACCATATACACCACGCCGTCGTGTTGTAGATCCAATCTATCTCTCCACCATACTCGCTGGTCCGAGGAAGGAGGAGATGTCGAGGTGCTGCACGTGTGCATCTCACGGAGGCACCGCCACTTGTGGTGCTAGATCGGATCGGATCGCGAGGAGGAGAAGCGAGTACGACTACATCACCCACGTTCCGACGAACGTTCCGCTATGCGAATCTTCAAGGGTATGAAGATCTAATCCAATCTCTCTCGTTGTTTGCATCTCCTAGATTAGATCTTGGCTTTCCCTCTGTTCGCTCCGTAGAAAATTTTGATTTACTATGCCGCGAAACCCTTCAGTGGTATCAGAGCTAGATCTATGCGTAGATGTGTTTCACGAGTAGAACGCAACATGGTTGTTGCGGGCGTTGATGTTTTCTGTTGCAAGCCTCTTGTTTGTGTTCTTCTTATGACGCGGGATAGTGAGATTGAAGCGGTCCAGGCCAACCTTACGCGACGTCGTTCGCGAGACCGGCTCCGCACTTGACGTGTGGCTTGTTCCACACATGCGGCTGGTGGATGTCAGTTTCTCTCACTATAGTTGTCATGGGATTAACACCGGAGTTTGGCAACCATAATATCACCGTTGTGGCTTTCCGTAGGTAAGAATCGTTCTTAGCATCTACTCCCATAAAGCCACGTAAAACATGCAACAACAAAGTAGAGGCGTCTAACTTGTTTTTGCAGGGAGTGTTTTCTGTGATATGGTATGGCCCAAGATGTGATGTGTATATTGTATGCGATGATCATGTTTTGTAATGTTTCACGACTTGCATGTCGATGAGTACACAACCGGCAGGAGCCATATGGTTGTCTTTATAATTGTGTATGACCTGCGAGTCAACTTCTTATACGCCATGTAATAGCTTTACTTTATCGCTAAGTAGTTAGCAATAGTTGTAGTTGCTATTCGTGGTGGAGGCAATCATGGTGGAGTGATGGAGATCATGCCGGAACGCACAAGATGGAGATCATTGCGCGAAGATTGGCTATACCATGTCACATAAAGTTATATGCATGTGATGTTTTGTGGCATCCCGCAAAACCACTACTAGAAAATCGCGTTGAATTTGTGCATTGCATCGTCATCATCATGCATTGTTTGCATAAAACTATTTACGCAAAGCCCGTTTTGTTTTCCAAACGCCCCATCTACATTCAAACACCGAAACCCGGGTCCCCGGATTATTTTATTTTGTCCGCTGTCGGATTGCAAAAACGCTGGTTAAAAATAAATATTTTAATTAATTGTTTTAGTGGGGCAGTCGAACGGGCCAATTCGACCCGAACGACCACCCCAGAAAACACAAACGGCCCACCTAATCGGCCCCCTCTAAATCCTAGAGCTACCCAACCTATTCTACCCTCACCCCTCTCCACATCACCCCAACCAACCCCCTCTCGCCACCTCACCCTCTCCCTATCCCCCAACCAACCAGACTATGCCACCTAGTCTAAGCCCATCCCACTCCCTCACAGGCAGCACACACACACACCACCACGCAGTACCCACCCCCCTCTCTCTCTGACCGGGTCCCACTCGCCCGCGCGGCCCACCCCTCATCCACTCACTCCCCCAGGTTCCGATCCCCACACAACCCCCTGGACCCACAGTACACGCCTCCCTCGCGCCTCACATGCGCGCACGCCGCAGCCATCCCCCTGCCCCTGGGCCCACCGGCAGCCAGCCCCACGCTCCCCACGCGTCCCGCTTCCACCAACCCCGCCTCCTTCCTCGTGCCTTCCTCTCCCCACCTCGCTTCCCTCCGTCGGGCGTCTCCCTGCACCAGACGCCGCCGGCGACCGCGCCCCCACCTCCTCTGAGCCCTCCCGCCAGCCCGCTCCTCCCTCGCCTCGCCTCCCAGGCGCCCCGTCTTCCTCCTTCAACGAACCGTCCTCACCGCCGCCGGAGTCGCCCGCCTCTCCCCGCTCCGGCCGGCAGCGCGCGGCACGCCCCCTCACCGTGCCGCCCCAAGCTCCTCCTCCCCTCAAGCTTCCCCGATCTCCGGCCCCCTCTGGCAACCGCGCCCCCGAGCCTCCTCGCCCGGCGCGGCGCCCCGCCTCCTCCTCGCGACGGGCCGCTCCCCTCCCCTCGCTCCCGCGCTCGCACCGCCGGCCGTCTCCTCCACGTCGCTCGCCGCCGGCGCCCCGCTCGCCCTCCGCCGCTGGCACGCCTCCCCGCGCGTCCCTCCGAGCTCGCCGCCGGCCCGCACGAGCCCGCCGCCCAGGCCGCTGCCCTCTGCCTCGCCCGCGCCCCGTCGCCAGTCCTCCTCGCCGGTCCCCTTCGCCGCCTCGGCCGCCTCGGCCGCGCCACCAATCCCCGCTCAAGTCCGCGCCCGGCCAAGCTCGAGCCGCCGTCTGCAGCCCCCTCCGCGTGCCCGCCTCCAGCTCGCCGCCAGGAGCCGCCGACAAGCCCCGCCGCCCCGGTGGCCTCGCCTCGCGCCGGCCGCCACCGCGCACCGCCCGGCCTCGTCGCTCAGTCGCCTCGTCGTCGTCGGCGTGCTGCTCGCGTCTCTGTCCCGTCACCTGGGCTGCCCGAGCCGCCCAGTTCGACGTCAGGCTCGCCTCGCTGCCGGCCCGACCCTCTGTGCAACAGAGTCACGCCTCCGGTTTACCCCATCGGAACCCCCCCCAACCAAGGTCGCCACCCTGAAGCCCGATCCCGGTGCCCGGACCTTGAATCCCTCGCCAAGATCTTCTTGTCGACAAGATCCCTGGCGCAAGTTGACAACGAGGTATCAGGAAGGAGCCTCGAGAACGCTGACGTGGAACGCCAAGAACTTCTACCGGAGACCGACCCGATACACGGACCCGAAGACCGCGGGTGCGACAAGATCGTCGCTCGGACGCCAAGACCGTCACATAGAACGATAAGGGCTTCATCTCGGATACGCCAAGTACTTCAGCCGGATGCCGAGTCCGACCCGACCCGCGAACCCGACAAGGGCTACACGACGACAAGATCGACGCCGACTCAGGGCGAGACCGATGCGCCCCGACGCCACGCCAAGTTCGTCTACCCGAACGCCAAGACCTACCCCGATATCCGAGAACGACCCCGGAGTCCGAGAACGTTCCGTCGAACCCTGACCCCGAGACCGACCCCGAACCCCGGATCCCCAAGTTCGTCGAGACCCCCTAATGTGTGAACCCCTTTCCGAGAACCCTATTTTATAAATGATCAACTACATAAATTGTTGCATATTAATTGTTCATGCATGCGTATTGCCATGTGGTTCGGGGGCCTTATGCCGATTCACCATATAATTAAATATGGGGCCCATATGCGGGCAAATCTAGCCTTATATTGGCCTCATTTAAATTTGTGTAGCGAACCCGGTGCTAACTTCTACCATGTTAAACAACATTTAATTTGCGGGGTAGATAAATAACTTGAACCACCTACTTAATGTCGGGACCCCGGTTCCGTTTAATATGACCTAATCGCATTGCACCTTTGCCATGCCATACATCATACATGCATCATGCCGATCTTCTGCCGTTGTATTAAATAGTGCATCCGGTGTTTCTTCTAGTGTTTTGCTTCTTCGCGGATTGGGCCGTTGAGTTGATGTGAGATTCGCCCCGATCTTCGGTTGAACCTTCGACAATGTTTTCAGGCGAGCATCTCCCCCTTTCTACCTATCTTACTTTTATAGTATTTATTCCCTCCTGTTGATCTATTGCTATCTGTGTTGCGTTGCTCTAGTTTCGTACCCGTGATATCCCTTGCAGCCCTATATTGCCATGGCCACCTCCTATTGCCTGTTGTTTGGTAGATAGTTGGACTTGCGCGTCGTAGTCGCTTGCTCAAGTGCTGGTGCGTGTCGTCCAGTGCCACAGTTGTTGATGTATTGCCGCATGTTGCTGTTGGAGATGATCATAGTTTTACTTATCGTTCACTTTAATTCCTGTTTATCAACTAAAATTGAAGTAAGCAGAGGCATCGGTGGGTGATAGAAAACATTTGGTTTCCGAACGCCCACTTGTGTCCCGTAGGACCCCGAGTACTTGATACCTGTTCCTTGATTTATCGCGCTATCCACATCTGGGGAATTATGGGCCCCCCTTAGCCAGAGCTTGATTCATACTTATTTCTTGGGGCCACAAACTAGTTTGAGGTTTTATTTACGATCCTGTACTTATGCCATGCTACTGCTTTATTTAAATTGTGCGAGGAGCACACTGTACTGTTTAGGTAAGCGGAGTGTTTTCGCGGTATCGACAAGCCCAGCCACACTTTCGGGTTCCCAGTCGTTTACAACCATTGTCGCAAACCTTGAGTCCGTCTCGGAGCTTGCTTACTTCGTTGCGGGTCTACTCAATGGGGTGGCCCCCTGAAATATTTCTGAATCTTGTGATTGCTCTGTCGTGAAGACCTCGTTGGGTTTTGATTTGGTTTTTCCGAGGTTGATCGTGTGTGTGTTGCTATTTGTGCACCCCGGCCGGGTTAAAACTTTCTGAAAGCCGTGTCCGCGGTTATGGACGACTTGGAGCACAGTATCTCGACCATAGACAAGCATAACTAAAGTTTACTGTTATAAATTTGACTTTATAATGACTAGTAATCAGCTTCACTATAATGGAATGGCTAATTAATACTGCCCACAATTGCTTGTTTGGAGTGTCGCTTGCGACAGTTGTATCTGACTAGTAAGTATTGCAACTACAACGGAATTGCTGAATAAAAGTACCAACAACTGCTGGGTTTTGGGTTATCTCATGCTAATTGTATCTGATTAGTAAGTGTTACTACTATAACGAAATGGTTAACTAAAAGTGCCCACTGCTTATTTTATCAGGATGATTATCTAACCTGACTAGTAATTGCTGCAACGATAACTGAATACATAAAACTGCCAACTGTGTGAGTTCCTCGGTTGACTTCCTCGTTTGGTCTCGAGGGGGAAACGCCAGGATGGGTTTGTTTGATGATAGTATCAGGTTGGTTCCAGATAGGTCCTTCTTACCCCTCTCTGATTACCGACAGTTGTATCGAGTCTCTATAGGTTGTTTAGTGCATGCTGCCGCTGCCGCTTCAGTCCACCATACCTATGTAGGCGAGGACCGCCGAATTCTAGACTCGCCGTGTACTGGCCTCAGTACTGACGCTCCTCTTTTTCCTTCGCCCTTTGTCGGCACCCCTTTTGTTTAAGCAGGTTTTGAGATCGACGTCGTTAGCAGGGTTACCCTTCCGGCTTGGCCTGGGCAGGGTTATGGACGCCATTGGTTATTCTTCAGGGCTCTTAGCCCCATTTGCATCTTGTCCGTAGTCGGACGCCCCCCTCTTTTCAAGGTGATTTGGATCCTTGTATATTATATCTGTATTCTTGACTCTTTGAGTCGCTGTTATATATATATCTGTTCTGTGGGTCCCATCGAGGACTGTTGTGTAATGTTATTACTTTGTTTTCCACCCGCACGGAAGTGCCTGGTGGGCACCTTTGAATCGTTTCTATGCGGGTTTGGCGAATTTTGCGCAAACTTGCATAGGTCCGATTCTGAGGGTGTTACAGAGTGGTATCAGAGCTCAGCAGTTACGATACCCCACAAGTCCAGCCTGTAGGATAACCTAGCTAACGGCCGAAGTAGAGTGTCAAAACTATTTTTGCAAAATCGGTTGGATAGTTCTGATTAGGTCTGATTTTATTCCTTACCCCTCTGCTATTCTCCTCTTACCTCTACGTGTTTTGAATCTGCTCTCTTATCTTATCTTCGAGTCCAGGAATTCTCGTGGTTGGGTTTCCATCGTACCTTCAGGGTTTCGCTTCCTTCTTTGATAACGGTGCTCTACCATCCGGTGTTCAAGCTGCCTGAGGAATCCGTCTACTGTGGTACCATTCTTTATTCCTTGTTTGTGCCTTCCGGTGTTTTCCGACGCGACGACATCCTCTATGCCAGATCCGATGCAGAGTCTGCATCACTCCGTTGTTCCGAACCTCGCTTGTCGAGATCTTCAGTCTGAATCCCGAGAGTTGGTTGCATAATCCGCCTATTCGTGTGCAGAGTAATGGTTTGGGTGCGCGATGGACTGATCACCATCCGACTACTCTTATCATTCGCTCTTGTACGTCGAATCAGTGGATCCAGCAGTTTTACTCCGTCCACGGAAGCTAGAGGTGGCTTTATTTGTGGATACCTCTACCTTCGACCTTTTGTTTCCGGAGTGTTCTCTCGACGATCACGGACAACGACCTCTTGTTAGTGGTGTCGCGAGGATCTACACGAAGCGAGAAGACGCAGAACGCCGACCTTCCTTTCCGGTACCATGAGGCGGATCTCGAGGGCGAGATCCATTGTTAGTGGTGTCGAATTGTGGCATCCCGCAAAACCACTACTAGAAAATCGCGTTGAATTTGTGCATTGCATCGTCATCATCATGCATTGTTTGCATAAAACTATTTACGCAAAGACCGTTTTGTTTTCCAAACGCCCCATCTACATTCAAACACCGAAACCCGGGTCCCCGGATTATTTTGTCCGCTGTCGGATTGCAAAAACGCTGGTTAAAAATAAATATTTTAATTAATTGTTTTAGTGGGGCAGTCGAACGGGCCAATTCGACCCGAACGACCACCCCAGAAAACACAAACGGCCCACCTAATCGGCCCCCTCTAAATCCTAGAGCTACCCAACCTATTCTACCCTCACCCCTCTCCACATCACCCCAACCAACCCCCTCTCGCCACCTCACCCTCTCCCTATCCCCCAACCAACCAGACTATGCCACCTAGTCTAAGCCCATCCCACTCCCTCACAGGCAGCACACACACACCACCACGCAGTACCCACCCCCCTCTCTCTCTGACCGGGTCCCACTCGCCCGTGCGGCCCACCCCTCATCCACTCACTCCCCCAGGTTCCGATCCCCACACAACCCCCTGGACCCATAGTACACGCCTCCCTCGCGCCTCACATGCGCGCACGCCGCAGCCATCCCCCTGCCCCTGGGCCCACCGGCAGCCAGCCCCACGCTCCCCACGCGTCCCGCTTCCACCAACCCCGCCTCCTTCCTCGTGCCTTCCTCTCCCCACCTCGCTTCCCTCCGTCGGGCGTCTCCCTGCACCAGACGCCGCCGGCGACCGCGCCCCCACCTCCTCTGAGCCCTCCCGCCAGCCCGCTCCTCCCTCGCCTCGCCTCCCAGGCGCCCCGTCTTCCTCCTTCAACGAACCGTCCTCACCGCCGCCGGAGTCGCCCGCCTCTCCCCGCTCCGGCCGGCAGCGCGCGGCACGCCCCCTCACCGCGCCGCCCCAAGCTCCTCCTCCCCTCAAGCTTCCCCGAGCTCCGGCCCCCTCTGGCAACCGCGCCCCCGAGCCTCCTCGCCCGGCGCGGCGCCCCGCCTCCTCCTCGCGACGGGCCGCTCCCCTCCCCTCGCTCCCGCGCTCGCACCGCCGGCCGTCTCCTCCACGTCGCTCGCCGCCGGCGCCCCGCTCGCCCTCCGCCGCTGGCACGCCTCCCCGCGCGTCCCTCCGAGCTCGCCGCCGGCCCGCACGAGCCCGCCGCCCAGGCCGCTGCCCTCTACCTCGCCCGCGCCCCGTCGCCAGTCCTCCTCGCCGGTCCCCTTCGCCGCCTCGGCCGCCTCGGCCGCGCCACCAATCCCCGCTCAAGTCCGCGCCCGGCCAAGCTCGAGCCGCCGTCTGCAGCCCCCTCCGCGTGCCCGCCTCCAGCTCGCCGCCAGGAGCCGCCGACAAGCCCCGCCGCCCCGGTGGCCTCGCCTCGCGCCGGCCGCCACCGCGCACCGCCCGGCCTCGTCGCTCAGTCGCCTCGTCGTCGTCGGCGTGCTGCTCGCGTCTCTGCCCTGTCACCTGGGCTGCCCGAGCCGCCCAGTTCGACGTCAGGCTCGCCTCGCTGCCGGCCCGACCCTCTGTGCAACAGAGTCACGCCTCCGGTTTACCCCATCGGAACCCCCCCCCAACCAAGGTCGCCACCCCGAAGCCCGATCCCGGTGCCCGGACCTTGAATCCCTCGCCAAGATCTTCTTGTCGACAAGATCCCTGGCGCAAGTTGACAACGAGGTATCAGGAAGGAGCCTCGAGAACGCTGACGTGGAACGCCAAGAACTTCTACCGGAGACCGACCCGATACACGGACCCGAAGACCGCGGGTGCGACAAGATCGTCGCTCGGACGCCAAGACCGTCACATAGAACGATAAGGGCTTCATCTCGGATACGCCAAGTACTTCAGCCGGATGCCGAGTCTGACCCGACCCGCGAACCCGACAAGGGCTACATGACGACAAGATCGACGCCGACTCAGGGCGAGACCGATGCGCCCCGACGCCACGCCAAGTTCATCTACCCGAACGCCAAGACCTACCCCGATATCCGAGAACGACCCCGGAGTCCGAGAACGTTCCGTCGAACCCTGACCCCGAGACCGACCCCGAACCCCGGATCCCCAAGTTCGTCGAGACCCCCTAATGTGTGAACCCCTTTCCGAGAACCCTATTTTATAAATGATCAACTACATAAATTGTTGCATATTAATTGTTCATGCATGCGTATTGCCATGTGGTTCGGGGGCCTTATGCCGATTCACCATATAATTAAATATGGGGCCCATATGCGGGCAAATCTAGCCTTATATTGGCCTCATTTAAATTTGTGTAGCGAACCCGGTGCTAACTTCTACCATGTTAAACAACATTTAATTTGCGGGGTAGATAAATAACTTGAACCACCTACTTAATGTCGGGACCCCGGTTCCGTTTAATATGACCTAATCGCATTGCACCTTTGCCATGCCATACATCATACATGCATCATGCCGATCTTCTGCCGTTGTATTAAATAGTGCATCCGGTGTTTCTTCTAGTGTTTTGCTTCTTCGCGGATTGGGCCGTTGAGTTGATGTGAGCTTCGCCCCGATCTTCGGTTGAACCTTCGACAATGTTTTCAGGCGAGCATCTCCCCCTTTCTACCTATCTTACTTTTATAGTATTTATTCCCTCCTGTTGATCTATTGCTATCTGTGTTGCGTTGCTCTAGTTTCGTACCCGTGATATCCCTTGCAGCCCTATATTGCCATGGCCACCTCCTATTGCCTGTTGTTTGGTAGATAGTTGGACTTGCGCGTCGTAGTCGCTTGCTCAAGTGCTGGTGCGTGTCGTCCAGTGCCACAGTTGTTGATGTATTGCCGCATGTTGCTGTTGGAGATGATCATAGTTTTACTTATCGTTCACTTTAATTCCTGTTTAACAACTAAAATTGAAGTAAGCAGAGGCATCGGTGGGTGATAGAAAACATTTGGTTTCCGAACGCCCACTTGTGTCCCGTAGGACCCCGAGTACTTGATACCTGTTCCTTGATTTATCGCGCTATCCACATCTGGGGAATTATGGGCCCCCCTTAGCCAGAGCTTGATTCATACTTATTTCTTGGGGCCACAAACTAGTTTGAGGTTTTATTTACGATCCTGTACTTATGCCATGCTACTGCTTTATTTAAATTGTGCGAGGAGCACACTGTACTGTTTAGGTAAGCGGAGTGTTTTCGCGGTATCGACAAGCCCAGCCACACTTTCGGGTTCCCAGTCGTTTACAGCCATTGTCGCAAACCTTGAGTCCGTCTCGGAGCTTGCTTACTTCGTTGCGGGTCTACTCAATGGGGTGGCCCCCTGAAATATTTCTGAATCTTGTGATTGCTCTGTCGTGAAGACCTCGTTGGGTTTTGATTTGGTTTTTCCGAGGTTGATCGTGTGTGTGTTGCTATTTGTGCACCCCGGCCGGGTTAAAACTTTCTGAAAGCCGTGTCCGCGGTTATGGACGACTTGGAGCACAGTATCTCGACCATAGACAAGCATAACTAAAGTTTACTGTTATAAATTTGACTTTATAATGACTAGTAATCAGCTTCACTATAATGGAATGGCTAATTAATACTGCCCACAATTGCTTGTTTGGAGTGTCGCTTGCGACAGTTGTATCTGACTAGTAAGTATTGCAACTACAACGGAATGGCTGAATAAAAGTACCAACAACTTCTGGGTTTTGGGTTATCTCATGCTAATTGTATCTGATTAGTAAGTGTTACTACTATAACGAAATGGTTAACTAAAAGTGCCCACTGCTTATTTTATCAGGATGATTATCTAACCTGACTAGTAATTGCTGCAACGATAACTGAATACATAAAACTGCCAACTGTGTGAGTTCCTCGGTTGACTTCCTCGTTTGGTCTCGAGGGGGAAACGCCAGGATGGGTTTGTTTGATGATAGTATCAGGTTGGTTCCGGATAGGTCCTTCTTACCCCTCTCTGATTACCGACAGTTGTATCGAGTCTCTATAGGTTGTTTAGTGCATGCTGCCGCTGTCGCTTCAGTCCACCATACCTATGTAGGCGAGGACCGCCGAATTCTAGACTCGCCGTGTACTGGCCTCAGTACTGACGCTCCTCTTTTTCCTTCGCCCTTTGTCGGCACCCCTTTTGTTTAAGCAGGTTTTGAGATCGACGTCGTTAGCAGGGTTACCCTTCCGGCTTGGCCTGGGCAGGGTTATGGACGCCATTGGTTATTCTTCAGGGCTCTTAGCCCCATTTGCATCTTGTCCGTAGTCGGACGCCCCCCTCTTTTCAAGGTGATTTGGATCCTTGTATATTATATCTGTATTCTTGACTCTTTGAGTCGCTGTTATATATATCTGTTCTGTGGGTCCCATCGAGGACTGTTGTGTAATGTTATTACTTCGTTTTCCACCCGCACGGAAGTGCCTGGTGGGCACCTTTGAATCGTTTCTATGCGGGTTTGGCGAATTTTGCGCAAACTTGCATAGGTCCGATTCTGAGGGTGTTACATGTTTATCCTTTTATGTACCTTATCATGCTTAGATCGCGACGGTAGCATTATAAGATGATTCCTCACTTAAAGATCAAGATAAAAACTGTGTTCTCCCCAAGTATGCACCGTTGCGAAAGTTCGTCGTGTCCAAGCATCACGTGATGATCGGGTGCTATAGAGTCTACGCTCACATACAACGGGTGCAAGCCAGTTTTTGCACACGCGGAAATACTTGGGTCTAACTTGACGAGCCTAGCATGTACAGACATGGCCTCAGAACACAAGAACCTAAAGGTTAAGCATGAGTCATATGAATGATATGATCGACACTTCGTTGTCCACCATTGAAACCACATCTCTTCTCGTGATGATCGGATTAGGTGTGGTGAATTTGGATCGTGTTCACTAAACAACTTGAGGGATGTTGAATTTAGTGGGAGTTCATCTAGTAATTTGATTAAGTTGAACTATTTATCATGAACATAGTCTAAACTGTACTTGCAAATACTGTAGATCACATGGACAAATCCAACTTCAACTTCAACGTTTTTGCTGAGAAAGAAAAGCTTAGGAACAATGGGTCTAACTTCACCAATTGGTTCCGCAATCTAAGAATCATTCTGTCTGGCGGACAAAAGGACTATGTCCTTGGTAAAGCGTTAGGTGACCCCCCTGCGGCAACTGCGCCGGCTGATGAGAAAGCTGTCTATCAGTCGCGCAAAGATGATTATGGTGTGATTAAGAGCACCATGTTGTTTGCTATGGAACCGGAACTTCAAAATCGTTTTGAAACCTATCCCGGGCCCTTTGAGATTCTCGAGGAGCTGAAAACCATGTTTCAGATTCAAGCCCGTTCTGAGAGATATGAGATCTCTGAGAAGTTCTTTAACTGCAAGATGGAGGAAGGGAGTTCCGTTAGTGAGCATGCCATAAAGATGTCAGGCTACACTCAACGCCTTGAGCAACTGGAATGCACGATTCCAGAGGAGCTCAAGATTGACAGGGTTCTGCAATCACTCCCTCCCAGCTACAAAAGTTTTGTAGTGACTCATAATCAGATTGGTTCCACTGATACGATCACCGAGCTCTTCGCAAAGCTGAAGGCTGCGGAAGTGGACATCAAGAAGGATAATCATGTGTTGATGGTCAACAAGCCCTCCTTTAAGAAAGGTAAGGGAGCAAAGAAGCCCTTCAAGAAGGGCGGCGGCAAGCGCAATGCCCCTGCTGAGAAGAAGCTCAGGTCTGGTCCCAAGCCGGACACTGAGTGCTTCTATTGCAAGGACAAGGGTCACTGGAAGCGCAACTGTCCGAAGTACTTAGCGGACAAGAAGGCTGACACCATCAAAGGTATATTTGATATACATGTTATTGATGTTTTCCTTACTAGCCCTCGTTGTAGTGCCTGGGTATTTGATACCGGTTCAGTTGCTAATATTTGTAACTCGAAACAAGAGCTACGGAATAGACGGCGGCTTGCGAGGGATGAGGTGACGATGCGCGTTGGCAACGGATCAAGAGTTGATGTGATGGTCGTCGGCACGCTCTCCTTAGTTTTACCTTCGGGATTAGTTTTAAACCTTAATAAATGTTATTATGTGCCTGCGTTGAGCATGAACATCATTTCCGGATCGTGTTTATTGCAAGACGGTTATTCATTTAAATCGGAGAATAATGGTTGTTCTATTTATATGAGTAACATCTTTTATGGTCATGCACCTCTTGTGAATGGTTTATTTCTTCTAAATATCGAAAGGGATGAAACACACATCCATAACATTGAGGCTAAGAGATGCAAAGTAGATAGTGATAATACTACTTATTTGTGGCACTGTCGTCTAGGTCATATTGGAGTAAAGCGCATGAAGAAACTCCATTCTGATGGACTTTTGGAGTCTCTTGATTTTGAATCATTTGACACATGCGAAACATGCCTCATGGGCAAGATGATCAAAACCCCGTTCTCCGGTATGATGGAGCGAGCAACAGACTTGTTGGAAATCATACATACCGATGTATGCGGACCGATGAGTGTTTCGACGCGTGGTGGATATCGCTATTTCCTCACTTTTACCAATGACTTAAGTAGATATGGGTATATCTATTTAATGAAACATAAATCTGAAACGTTTGAAAAGTTCAAAGAATTTCAGAATGAAGTGGAGAACCATCGTAACAGAAAGATTAAGTTTCTACGATCCGATCGTGGGGGCGAATATTTGAGTTATGATTTTCTCACGCATCTTAAAGCAAGCGGAATTGTTTCGCAACTCACGCCACCCGGAACACCACAGCGCAGTGGTGTGTCTGAACGCCGGAATCGAACCCTATTAGATATGGTCCGATCGATGATGTCTCTTACTGATTTGCCGTTATCATTTTGGGGTTATGCATTAGAAACCGCTGTATTCACTTTAAATAGGGCTCCATCTAAATCCGTTGAGACGACACCGTATGAACTGTGGTTTGGTGCTAAACCTAAGTTGTCGTTTCTTAAAGTTTGGGGATGCGAAGCTTACGTCAAGAAGTTGATGCCGGACAAGCTCGAACCCAAAGCGGAGAAATGCGTCTTCATAGGATACCCTAAGGAAACTATTGGGTATACCTTCTATCACAGAACCGAAGGCAAAGTGTTTGTCGCAAAGAACGGTTCCTTTCTTGAGAAGGAGTTTCTCTTGAAAGAAGTGAGTGGGAGGAAAGTAGAGCTAGATGAGGTTATTGAACCTTCTCTTGAATTGGAGAGTAGCGCAGCACCTGAAATTGTTCCAGTGCCGCCTGCACCAACAATAGAGGAAGCTAATGACAAGGATCATGAAGCTTCGGACGATGCTGCTACTAAACGTCGCAGGTCGACAAGGTCGCGTGCCCCTCCTGAGTGGTATGGCAACCCTGTCTTGACTGTCTTGTTGGTAGAAGACAGTGAACCTACGAACTATGAGGAAGCGATGATGAGCCCAGACTCTGAGAAATGGCTGGAAGCCATGAAATCCGAATTGGGATCCATGAGCGAAAACCAAGTATGGACTTTGGTGGATCCTCCTAGCGACCGAAAGGCCGTTGAGTGCAAATGGATATTCAAGAAGAAAACGGACGCGGATGGTAATGTTACCGTCTATAAAGCACGGCTTGTCGCAAAAGGTTTTCGACAAGTTCAAGGTGTTGACTACGATGAGACTTTCTCTCCCGTAGCGATGTTTAAGTCCATTCGAATTTTATTAGCAATTGCTGCGTTTCATGATTATGAAATATGGCAGATGGATGTCAAGACTGCTTTCCTCAATGGCAACATTGATGAAGAGTTGTATATGATGCAACCCGAGGGTTTTGTCGATCCTAAGGATGCTAGTAAAGTATGCAAACTTCAGCGTTCCATTTATGGACTGAAGCAAGCATCTCGGAGTTGGAACCTTCGTTTTGATCAAGTGATCAAGAGCTTTGGATTTGTTCCAAATTGCTACGATGCTTGCATCTACAAGAAAGTGAGTGGGAGCTCGGTGACGTTTCTGGTACTGTATGTGGATGACATATTGATTATCGGAAATGACATCAACATGCTTAACGATGTGAAGAGTTATTTGAACAAGTGTTTTTCAATGAAAGACCTAGGTGAAGCTGCTTATATATTGGGCATCAAGATCTATAGAGATAGACAAAGACGCCTGATAGCTTTAAGCCAGAGTACATACCTAGACAAAGTTCTGAAAAGGTTCAGAATGGATAAGGCAAAGAAAGGTTCAGTGCCTATGTTGTCAGGTAAGATATTGAGCAAGGCTTAGTGTCCAGCTACGGTAAATGATAGGGAAGCTATGAGCAAAGTGCCTTATGCCTCGGCCATAGGTTCCATCATGTATGCCATGCTGTGTACTAGACCGGATGTGTCCAATGCTCTTAGTTTGACGAGCAGATATCAAAGTGATCCAGGAGTGGAACACTGGACAGCCGTGAAGAACATCCTAAAGTACCTAAATAGAACTAAAGAAATGTTCTTAGTCTATGGGGGTGATGAACAACTTGTCGTAAAAGGTTACGTTGATGCTAGTTTCGACACCGACAAGGATGATTCTAAATCTCAGACAGGATACGTTTATATTTTGAATGGAGGAGCTGTGAGCTGGAGAAGCTGCAAGCAAAGCGTGATCGCGGGATCTACAGTAGAAGCGGAATACATGGCTGCTGCAGAAGCGTCAAGTGAAGGAGTTTGGATCAGAAACTTCATCACTGAGCTTGGCGTGGTTCCAAGTGCATTGGACCCACTGGAGATATTGTGTGACAACACTGGCGCCATAGCACTCGCTAAGGAACCAAGATATCATCCAAAGACCAAGCATATCAACCGAAAGTTTCATATAATCCGAGATTATATAGCAGATGGAGATCTGAAGATTAGCAAAGTACATACGGATCTGAATGTCGCAGATCCATTGACTAAACCTCTTCCACGTGTAAAACATGATCAACACCTCAGTGCCATGGGTGTGAGATTGTTGCCAGATGTAAACTAGATTATTGACTCTAGTGCAAGTGGGAGACTATTGGAATTATGCCCTAGAGGCAATAATAAAGATGTTATTATTATAATTCTTGTTCATGATAAAGTTTATGTTCCATGCTAGAATTGTATTAAGCGGAAACTTTAATACTTGTGTGGTTTGTAAACAACACCGTGTCCCTAGTACGCCTCTATGGACTAGCTCATTGATCAATGATGGTTAAGGTTTCCTAACCATAGACATGAGTTGTCAATTGATAATGAGATCATATCATTGGGAGAATGATATGGTGGATAGACCCAAACAAAGCAGAGCAATTAGATCGTGTCATCGTGTTCGTCTTTGCGAAGCTTTTCCTATGTCAAATATTGTATTCCTTAGACCATGAGATAATGCAACTCCCTGGTATCGGAAGAAAGCTTTGAGGTCATCAAACGTCATCCTATGAGAGGGTGATCATAAAGGTGTCTCTCAGGTGATCGGAAAGTATCTGTTGGGTTGTATGTATCGAGATGGAATTTGTCCCTCCCAAGTCGGAGAGATATACTTCGGGCCCACTCGGTAATCGATATCAACACCGCTTGCAAGCATGTGGTTAAGGAGTTAATCACAAAGTGATATCGGATTACGGAACGAGTAAAGTACTTGCTGTGAACGAGATTGAACTAGGTATGACGGTACCGACGATCGAATCTCGGACAAGTAAAATATCGCGAGACGAAGGGAATATATATATGGGATTGATTGAATCCTGGCATCGTGGTTCATCCGATATGATCATCGATGAATGTGTGGGAGTCAATATGGGTGCCCAGACCCCGCTGTTGATTATTGATAGAAGATCATGTCTGCATATTCTCGAACCCGCAGGGTCACACACTTAACGTATCTCGACGCTAGGATAGATTGGATAATTGGTTTATGAATTTTTGTTCGGAGTCTCGGATGGGATCCGGGATATCACGAGAGGTTCCGGAATGGTCCGGAGAATAAGATTCATATAAGGCAGTGCAGTTTTTGGAGTTCGGAATTGTTCCGGGTTAATCGGTATTGTACCGGAAGCTTCTAGAACCTTCCGGAAGGGGACCAACGTGGCCCCACCTTCCGGGAGGGGGCATGGGCCTATGAGGGAGTGTCCTGGCCGCATTGGGCCAGGGGCACAAGGCCCCATAGGGCCCAGCCGATTCTAGAGAGATTTGACTCGTTTAAATCTAGAGATAGAATTTCTAGATAAGGGAGAGTTTAAATCGTTTAAACTAGAGATAGGATTTCTAGATAAGGGAGAGTTTAAATTGTTTAAACTAGAGATAGGATTGGAGGAGGGGCAAGGGCTGGCCGCCCCCCTCTATATATAGAGGGGTGGTGCGCCCCCTCCCCCCCACACCTTCCTCCAAGCCCTAGCAGCCTTGCTACCTTCCTCTCTCCCTCCCGACTGTTTGTAGGCGAAGCCCTGCAGCAGAAATTCTCCACCATATACACCACGCCGTCGTGTTGTAGATCCAATCTATCTCTCCACCATACTCGCTGGTCCGAGGAAGGAGGAGACGTCGAGGTGCTGCACGTGTGCATCTCACGGAGGCACCGCCACTTGTGGTGCTAGATCGGATCGGATCGCGAGGAGGAGAAGCGAGTACGACTACATCACCCACGTTCCGACGAACGTTCCGCTGTGCGAATCTTAAAGGGTATGAAGATCTAATCCAATCTCTCTCGTTGTTTGCATCTCCTAGATTAGATCTTGGCTTTCCCTCTGTTCGCTCCGTAGAAAATTTTGATTTACTATGCCGCGAAACCCTTCATTTCCATGTAGTTATGACATAAAAAAACCTAAGTCGCCACAAAAGTAATTGGTCAACCCTCGTACGTAGAATGCTAGAGGGTAGACCTGCGGGGCCCTCGGATTAGGGTTTCGGTGGAAAAGTACCGCCTGAGTGACAGGATGCCACAAGAACATGCGTGTGGCCCTAGCATACATGAACAATGGTGGTGGAATGCTCCTAGATGGAAAACCTAGCTCCCGGGTGTGACCGTCTATGGTGCATGCGATAACACTTACAGAAGTGCTCAACATGTAGGAGGAAACTCCCGCTATGGGTCAAACGTAGGTAAACCAGTGGAATCTTGGGCCTAGCCTTGGTTTTCCATGTAGATATGAACTAAACAAACCTAAAACCACCAAAAAAGTACATTGGTCAACCCTCGTACGAAGAATTCTATAGGGGTAGACCTACGGGGCCCTCGGACTAGGGTTTCGTCACAGAAGGACCGCCCGAGGGCCGGAATGCCACGTGAACATGCATGTGGACCTAGCATACATGCAAAAGGGTGGTAGATTGATCCTAGATGGAAACCCTAGCTCCCGGGTGGGACCGTCCACTGTTGCATGAGATAACACTTAGAGAAGTGCTCGACATGTAAGAGGAAACTCCCGCTGCGGGTCAAACATAGGTAAACCGGTGGAACCTTGGGACTAGCCTTGCTTTTCCATGTATTTATGACATAAACAAACCTAAACCACCACAAAAGTACATTGGTCAACCCTCGTACAAAGAATGCTACGGGGTAGACCTGCGAGGCCCTCGGATTAGGGTTTTGGTGGAAAAGGACCGCCCGAGCGCAGGTATGCCACGAGAACTTGCGTGTGGCCCTAGCATACATGCACAAGGGTGGTGGAGTGCTCCTAGATGGAAAACCTAGCTCCCGGGTGTGACCGTCTACGGTGCATGCGGTAACACTTAGAGAAGTGCTGGACATGTAGGAGGAAACTCCTGCTGCGGGTCAAACGTAGGTAAACCGGTGGAACCTTGGACTTAGCGTTTTGGTTTTCCATGTAGATATGAACTAAACAAACCTAAACCACCAACAAAGTACATTGGTCAACCCTCGTACGCAAAATGCTATGGGGGTAGACCTGTGGGGATGTCGGATTAAGGTTTCGAGAAGGACCGCCCGACACTACTAGGAAAATGGCTATAGGTAATCAGCACATCCGTGGCTTACATGGTTGAAGTGCCCCACGGCTAAAACATGTGTGGCTCACCTATGGGCAGTGCCCTACTAGTAACTAGAACAACCGTGGCACACATGACCATAGTGCGCCACAGATATGTGTGGGCCAGAGCCCTGTTGGCCGCACGCCAAACATCCGTAGCGCACATAGGGTAGGTGCGCTACGGTGGTTAGTGTCAACCGTGGCGCATATGGAGGGGGTGCGCTACGCCTAAGCGCATGCCTCTCTGTGCTGTGAAACGGCCAGACACATCCGTGGCGCACTATGGCATGTGCGCCACGGATGTATAAACTTAGTAGTAGGGCACCTGCCCTAGTGCCCTACGCCTAACTATCCTGCACCAACTCCACCCCCCCCGTGGATCGCCTTTTTAGGCTTTGCAAAAAATAAAAGAAAATGATAAACACTTCAAAAAATTAAATCCTTTCATATTTAGGTAGGTAATGTGGTACAGCTTCTAGTAAAATTAACAAACATGAGTTTCGACTTTATCTGCAAAAAAAAGTCATGCCACGGTAAAAAGGCCGTAACTTTTGCATACGATATCGAAAAAAATCGTATAATATACCAAAATGACGAGAACGAGATTTCGCATCAACATTGATGTCTCTCCTGTTTGTTATGTGTTTGTCTATGGCTTGATTTTATAAGACCGATCTGGTGTAGTTACCGATTAGTTTGTCATGTCCTGCGTTTGCTGGGCCTTGGACCCATCACCTCGATCAATCGGGACGTGTTTGGTAGCTTGCATTCATTTTCTGGCTTAGTTTTCATAAATCTTTTTCCTACATGTTTCATAAGAGTTATAATCGGATTCGCAACTAGTCCATGTTTAATATGAGTTACATCCGGACTCATAACTACTCGTGTTTTCCAATGAGATGAAATTGGACTGGCAACTGTGTTCATGATACAGTGAGTTGGAATTCAACTTTTCAATTTTGTTCATATTTTACAAAGAGTTGTAGTTGGACTCGCAACTCACTCATTCTTCTTGTAGGATGCAATCAGAATCGCAACTGACTTGTCTTTTGTATGAGTTGCAATTAGACTTGAAACTGGTTCATGTTTCCACTTTGATTTGAAAATCTGACTAGTAAGCGAGATAGAGGAATAAAATGATCCAGTGAAACGGTCCATGACCATAAGTATGGATAACCATAAGACTTGGGGATTGTTTCAAGAAAATCCATTGAAATAGAAGACCCAAATTGTAATGGAATAGACCGAGGTTGAAGAAGACCAACATGAAGGGTGTGCTCGAGCTATTGTTGAATTGGTAATAACACTTGCAATTGAATTTCTCTTTTTTCATAGATACGAGTTGCAATCGGACTCGCAACTGACTTTTTTCTCATAAGACTTATAATTGATTCATGTTTCATACGAGTTGAAATCGAACTTTCAACCGGTTCATGTATCGCAACCGACTTCTATCCCCTATGAGTTGACATCAGATTTGCAACTAGTCTTGCAATCGAGATTGGAATGATATCAATTTGAAAAACATTTTTGAATCACGATCCAAGATTTTGTTATGAGTTACAACTAATATGTTTTTCAACTGCAAGACTTGTATCTGAGCATTGGAATGTTATTTTATGTATCGCGGTTCATGCTTTCTATGTGTTGTAACTGGACATGCAACTAGGAAATTTTAAATTTGTTACGTTACACTATAATTTTGTCCCAATTATATTGTGATTTTGTTCCTAGAGTTCAATTACTTGTTCCCTGTGGAGGTGATTTTTGTTTCTCGGACGATGTAGTTTTGTTCTTCTGCGGTCGTTCCTTTGGTACACATTTTTGTTCCTCTTGCATATACGGTTTGTTATGTGGGTGCTAAAAATTTGTTCCTTGTATTTTTTTCTGGACGCGTAAATTCTTGTTTCCATTATAGTTGGTTATATTATTCCTTTTTTATTCTATATTTGTTCCTTGGTGCAGCAGAGGTTTGTTTCTCAAGATCCGATAATTTTTTCCGTGTGTAGTCTTGAATTCTCGTTCTATGTGTGGTTTGTGAATCGTTCATCATCGGTGTTATGTTGTGCTCCTCCTATTTGAATTATTACATCAGGTAAAAGCTACTCCTTAAATTTGTTCCAATTGATCGAAATATTTTAATAGTTATGTTTTGTTTTGTGAACAATTAAACTTTTCATTATCTAAATTTTCTTCTTCTTGTATTCTTGATGTGTATAAATACATGTACATGTGTTGGTTCTATATAAATACATGTACATATGTGTTTTACACACCACCCATTGCTAACTAGTAAGCGTTCATGTGCGTTTCAATTAACTTATACCTGAACATATTACAAATACTATAATTTAAATCGTTGCATGTTCGTGAACAACATATCTTGTGTCTTTGTTTAAAAAACTTTCAAAAAGAACGTGGCATGTTTCCATGTTTCAAAAACAATATATTCAATACATTCGCTAGTGTATTTTCAGATCATGAAATTTTTCATTAAGTTGTCAAGGCCCTATGGATGATCCTTGGTAAGCCAGGCCATGAGTTGTACATGAATGCAACTGCTAGACCTCGGTAAAACTGAATGAGTGCCTCTTTGGTCATTCTTTGCACCACGCTATGAATGAACTACATAGACATATATGTTCCAGATTTTTTCTCCAAATAATTGATGTTATCAGTTTTCCATGTGAAAACTTTTGAGAAGGACCCAATATAACCCAGGACACATCTTTCCTTTTATTAAACCAAGTCATCCAGAAGCAAGCTATTGGTATAGCTTCAAGAAAAAGATTGGGATCATTTGAAGCCCGCTTGACAACAATATATTTGCCTCACAAATTAATAAACCACTCGAAAGTACACATATATAAGCTGTAAGACCAAGTACACACTACAGGAATAATAAAAAATGCCGATGGCAAAATGTCGGGCTCGTCGGCGCAGCTGCCCGGGCTCGTCAGCCAGGTGAAACGGCCGTCGGTGTATAATCCCCGTCGGCGTAGGGCCAAACCGCCCGACGGCCGCCGTCGGCGCAGAACTACCATCGGCGTAGCCGTGCAACATACTGATGGTGACCGTCAGCGTAACAGGTGTCGTCGGCATAGGAGGCCACGTGGCCCTATTGAAGGGCCCACCTGATGGGCGTGGTCGACGCCGTTAGGCGCGTATATACGCTGATGGCCAGGCCGCCGGCCTAGCTAGGGCACCACGTGTACGCCAACGGCAATGCCGTCGGCCGAGGTGGTTTATTTTTTTTCTCCAAAGTATACAATTCAGATAGTTGATTAATTTATTTCCCTCTATAATTTCAATATAGAAGTAATTTGTAAATAACTTGGTGATTGCAAAATAACCACGCGAATCTTCGTGTATCCCGCCACCGGCATAGAATAGCAACGCGAATCTTCCGGAACACGATACTAAAGCATAAATGTGAGATAGAAACAACAAAATACACATATAATTCACAACTACAACAAATATATTAACGATATATCTCATATTTTACGGACCATGAGGAACTGAAACCTCTCTATTGGGGAAACCCTAGAAACCCCTCTCTTTTGGGGACCGTCCACTGTTGCATGAGATAACACTTAGAGAAGTGCTCGACATGTAAGAGGAAACTCCCGTTGCGGGTCAAACATAGGTAAACCGGTGGAATCTTGGGACTAGCCTTGCTTTTCCATGTATTTATGACCTAAACAAACCTAAACCACCACAAAAGTACATTGCTCAACCCTCGTACAAAGAATGCTAGGGGGTAGACCTGCGAGGCCCTCGGATTAGGGTTTTGGTGGAAAAGGACCGCCCGAGCGCCGGTATGCCACGAGAACTTGCGTGTGGCCCTAGCATACAAACCTAAACCACCAAAAAAGTACATTGGTCAACCCTCGTACGCAAAATGCTATGGGGGTAGACCTGTGGGGACGTCGGATTAAGGTTTCGAGAAGGACCGCCCGACACTACTAGGAAAATGGCTATAGGTAATCAGCACATACGTGGCTCACATGGTTGAAGTGTCCCACGGCTAAAACAGGCTTGGCTCACCTATGGGCAGTGCCCTACTAGTAACTAGAACAACCGTGGCGCACATGACCATAGTGCGCCACAGATATGTGTGGGCCAGAGCCCTGTTGGCCGCACGCAAAACATCCGTAGCGCACATAGGGTAGGTGCGCTACGATTGTTAGTGTCAACCGTGGCGCACATGGAGGGGGTGCGATACGCCTAAGCGCATGCCCCTCTCTGCTATGAAACGGCCAGACACATCCGTGGCGCACTATGGCATGTGCGTCACGGATGTATAAACTTAGTAGTAGGGCACCTGCCCTAGTGCCCTACGCCTAACTATCCTGCACCAACTCCACCCCCCCCCCTTGGATCGCCTCTTTAGGCTTTGCAAAAAATAAAAGAAAATGATAAACACTTCAAAAAATTAAATACTTTCATATTTAGGTAGGTAATGTGGTATAGCTTCTAGTAAAATTAACAAACATGAGTTTCGAATTTATCTGCAAAAAAAAGTCATGCCACGGTAAAAAGGCCGTAACTTTTGCATACGATATCGAAAAAGATCGTATAATATACCAAAATGACGAGAACGAGATTTCGCATCCGCTCGCAAAGACCTCTGGTGGTTTAGCGATTTTTTAGATTTTCAAAATTCGAAAAGAGTAAAAAGTTACGGTCAAAAGACCTTTTTTCCTGCAGAAAACAAAATAGAGGGCGACTTACCCGTAGCGCACCACCACCTAGTGCGCCACGGATAAGCTTGGGCGGGATTCAAATTTCGAATCCCCACCCCGCCCACCTACCCCTATTCCCTCGCTCTTCTCCTTTTCATTCTCCTCCCTCCTCCTTTTCCTTCTCTCTTCTCATCCTCCTTTTCCTTCTCTCTTCTCCTCCTCCTTTTTCTTCTCTCTTCTCCTCCTCCTCCTCCTCCTCCTTTCCTTCTCCTCCTTCCCTTGCACTGACGATGGCGACGGTGGCCTTCTCCTCCTCCTTGCTCCGGCATCCTCCTCTCCTTGAAGTGACGATGGCGATGGCAGCGGCGACCTTCTCCTACTCCTTGCAGTCACGACGGCGACGACCTCCTTCCTTGCGGCCTCCTCCTCCTTGCAGTCACGAAGAGCGACGACGAGCTCCGACGACCGCCGACGACCTCCTTCTCCTTGCGGCGACCTCCTCCCTTCTCCAGCCACACCTCCTTCTCCCTCTCTTCCTCGATGCCGGTGAGGAGTAGCACGGCCACGGCCTCCCGCACCTCCCTACGGTGGTAGGTCGTGGCCACGGCCACCATGCTCCAGCGAGGCGACATGACGGCGGCGATGCGGACCCGATTGCTTTTGCAATTCAAAACGAGGGTGTTTTTTGCATTTTTTTTATTTTTGAAAAAAACATCCGTGGCGCACCTGTATCCCTACCCGTGGCGCACCATGCAGTGTGCCACGGCTACGAGATAGCCGTAGTGCGAGGCCCGTGGCGCACTGCTACTGCGCCACGGAAGGCCTTTTCAGGTGCGCCACGAATAGGCGTTTTTCTATTAGTGCGAGGGCCGGAATGTCGCGTGAACATGCATGTGGCCCTAGCATACATGCACAAGGGTGGTGGATTGCTCCTAGATGGAAAACCTAGATCGCGGGTGTGACCGTCCACTATTGCATGCGATAACACTTAGAGAAGTGCTCAACATGTGAGAGGAAACTCCCACTACGGGTCAAACGTAGGTAAACCGGCAGAACCTTGGGCCTAGCCTTGGTTTTCCATGTAGTTATGACCTAAACAATCCTAAAGCACCACAAAAGTACATTGGTCAATGAAGGGAATATGCCCGAGAAGCAATAATAAAGTGGTTATATTATATTCCTTATTTATGATAAATGTTTATTTTGCATGCTATAATTGTATTAATACGGAAACGTTAATACATGTGTGTTTAATAAACAAAAAGGAAGTTCCTAGTTATGCCTCTCTTATAAACTAGCTCGTTGATTAACAAGATGATCAAAGTTTCCTGATCATGGACATTGGATGTTGTTAATAACGAGGTCACAACATTAGTGTAATGATGTGATGAACATTCATCCAAAGTATAGCATTACGATCAAAGTCATTGAGTTTATATTTCTATAACAACTTACGAAGTGATCCTAATCCTTAGACCATGAGATCATGTCAATCTCTAACACCGGAAGAGTTTCCCAAAACTTCACGCCAAGTTTTCCCGCCCTTTCCCTCCATATTTAGGGCGATCGCGCCATGGCTATCCACACATCCACACCTTCCTCTCTTAGAACAATGGACAACGCCTACTGGGCCATTCTGACCCTCGAGGAGACCGAGGCACTGTGCGCCTCCAACTACCCTTGTCCGCCAGGCTACCGGCCGCCCGCCGGCTGGATGCTGAGCGCTGGAGGGGTTCCTGTCCCTCCTGTCCCTCAAGGTTCCGCACGCCAGGCGGTCATCACAAACCACTTCTACCACGAGCTCACGCCGGAGCAGCGGATGGATCCCCAGTGGGATCCCGACAACTACGACACCTGGAATGCCTTCTTCGCTAATAGGCGGGAAAGGGAGCTCGCCAGGTACGAGGGTGATGGCCCGCCACCGGTGAACCACAATGAAGCCGACCGTCGTCTGTGGTGGGCGAACCGTACTATCATCGGAGTGATGAGCTACATCGCCGGGGGAGACCATCATCGCCTGTGGTGCCCACGAGTCCACCCGCCACAGAGCCACAAAAGGCCCCACACCGGCCCGGCGGTAGCGGCATCGTCTTCCAGGAGACCCCTCCCCCGCCCGCTGTGAATCCGAGGCTGGAATGGCCCCTGGTATATGCCATGGATGGGCTGAGGATCCCCGGTGTGGCAGGTGACGATGAAGAAGAAGACCCTGAGGCTGCGTACTATAGGACTAGGCATGATTATGACTAAAGGGGGCGGCTTTAGTCCTGAGTTTTAGCTAGTCCCGGTTTGTCCCGGTTTTTAATATTAATAAATGTCTTGAGTGTTACCTAATAAATAGAGGGAAATGCCTATATAAAGAGAGGGTTAATCTTTAGTCTCGGTTGGAGAAACCAACCGCGACTGAAGGGATTGCGGCAGACTGGGCCAGGCAACACTAATAATAGGGGTGAGTGTCGACATTATGTCGTGCGGCCTGTACCTTATCTCGGATGGTGTCACCAACCGGGGACTAAAGATGAACCTTTAGTCCCGGTTGGAGACACCAACTGGGACAAAACATGAGTCATCACTAATAATAGAGGTGAGTGTCGGCATTATGTCATGAGTGTCGACATTATGCCGAGCTGCTTGTACTATAAATAGGCATCCTTGTGAGTCCAGTCCTCCAGCCAGTTTGAGGCATCTCCAAGATGGTTTTTGAGAGCAGGGACACCACTACGGCCAGTTTCAGGGAGATGCCGCCGAAGCCCAGTCCTTCGGCATCTCCGAGAAACTGGTCATAGAGGCACTCCCTAATATGTGAAATTAGTTAGCTCCCAGGCGTATTGATCTAGTTAGAGAAGTTACAAGCTGAAAGATGGTTTTCGAGAGCAGGGACACCACTACGGCCAGTTTCAGGGAGATGCCGCCGGATCCCAGTCCTCCGGCATCTCCGAGAAACTGGTCATAGAGGCACTCCCTAAAATGTGACATCACGCGTTTGGAGATCAGATCTTAATGGTAAGTATGAATCGGGACTAAAGGCCCTCCAGCCACAAAACGGGACTAACACACTCAAGATTGTTTGCAGAACACTATAAAAATGGACACATGGAGCATCTTCACTCATAAAATGCTACAATTATTACATATCATTTCTTCGCGTGTGTTCCTTTCTGATCCCGTCGTATCCATGGAGCATCTTCATTCATTAACATGATGCTTGGGTCATCCTTCACCTTGAAGGGCAGAATTTCATGAAACTTATCACAATCATTCTGTAAGCATGGTAGATCTTCAGGATTGATTATATTCTGAGAGATTTCATTGAGAAATGCACATAGCTTCACAATAGGTACTCGAACATTATCTGGTAGAAGCCCCCTCAATGCAATCAGAAGCATTTGCGTCATAATCACGTGGCATTCATGAGACTTTAGGTTTTGGAACTTTTTTTCTGCCATATTTATTATTCCCTTTATATTCGAAGAGAAGCCAGACGGGACCTTAATATTGCTTAGGCATTCAAAAAATATTTCCTTCTCTTGTTTGGTAAGAGCGTAGCTGGCATGACCTTCAAACCATTCTGGATGCAGGACATCTGGGTCTTTCATACGTTGATGGTCCTTTCGTGCTTCTGGTGTAACTTTTGTCTTCCCATACACGCCCAAGAAGCCTAGCAGGTTCACGCAAGATTCTTTGTCACATGCATCACATCGATTGCAGAGCGGACCTCTAAGAATTTCCAATATGGTAGCTCCCAAAATATAGATTTCTTCTTCCACATGGGTGCGTGTCCTTCACCGTCTTTCGGAACAGATTTTCCTTAGGACCCTTTCCAAAGGTTACCAGTTGATCCAAATCTTTGACCATATCAAATATATCAGCACCAGTACGCTCCTTAGGCTTCGTCTGGTGACATGCCAGACCGTTGAAATGCTTGCCTTTCTTTCTTAAGGGATGCTTGGCCAAAAGAAATCGACGATGCTCATTGTATACATTCTTCTTACAATGTTCCAAATATATACTTTCAGTCTCATCTAAACAGTGTGTGCATGCATTGTATCCCTTGTTTGACTTTCATGAAAGGTTACTAAGAGTAGGCCAATCATTGATTGTTACGAAAAGCAATGCTCGGAGGTTAAATTCTTCCTGCTCGTGCTCATCCCACACGCGTATCCCGGGTTCGTGCCACAACTGTAAAAGTTCTTCCACTAATGGCCTTAGGTACACATCAATGTCGTTGCCGGGTTGCTTCGGACCTTGGATCAACACTGGCATCATAATGAACTTCCGCTTCATGCACAACCAAGGAGGAAGGTTATAGATGCATAGAGTCACGGGCCAGGTGCTATGACTGGAGCTCTGCTCCCCAAAGGGATTCATGCCATCTGTACTTAGACCAAACCTTAAACTCCTTGCGTCATCTGCAAAGTCCGGCTACTTTCTATCGATTTTTCTCCATTGCGACCCATCAGCGGGGTGTCTCAACATCCCATCTGACTTACGTTCCTCTTTATGCCATCGCAACAACTTGGCGTGCTCTTTGTTTCTGAATAAGCGTTTCAACCGTGTTATTATAGGAGCATACCACATCACCTTCGCAGGAACCCTCTTCCGGGGGCTCGCCCTCAATGTCACCAAGGTCATATCATCTAATCTTATACCGAAGTGAAGTGCATACCGGGCATGCATCTAAATTCTCATACTCCTCACTGCGGTAGAGGATGTAGTCATTAGGGCATGCATGTATCTTCTGAACCTCTAAACCTAGATGGCAGACAACCTTCTTTGCTTCGTACGTACTGGCGGGCAATACGTTATCTTTTGGAAGCATATTCTTCATCATTTTCAGCAACTTTTCAAATGAGGAGTCAGGTATAGCACACTCAGCCTTCCATCGCAGCAATTTCAGTGTGCTGCCCAGCTTTTTCACACCATTTTCGCAATTTGGGTACAACAACTTTTTGTGATCCTCTAGAATGTGATTGACCTTCTCCCTATCCTTTTCAGTTTCACAATCTCTTCGTGCATCGGCAATGGTCCGACCAAGATCATCAGCGGGTTCATCATGTGTCTCTTCTTCATCCTCCCCTTCAGCATCCCCCATGGAAGTATCTCCGTACTCAGGGAAACCACGATAGTTGTCATCCTCCTCCTCTTATTCATTGTCTTCCATTATAACCCCTCTCTCCGTGCTTGGTCCAACAATTATAACTGGGCATGAAGCCGGACTTCAACAGGTGGCTGTGAAGGGTTTTTGAGTCAGAGTAATCCTTCTGATTCCTACATCCATTATATGGACATAATACAAAACCATTGTGCTTGTTTGCATCAACAACACAGATGAATTCATTCACGCCATTAATAAACTCGCCAGAGCGTCGGTCAGTACCGTACATCCATTCCCGGACCATCTGTATTATAGTAAAAGTATATCAAAAACCATTACACAACATGATAAAATTATTACAAGTTATATTGAGAGCTTCTAGAGCATTAATTTTGAATTTTGAAAATTTTACATGCACCAATTTGTGAATTGGACAAAACAATCAACATGATAAATGTGGAGTTTTTTATTATTGTTCTATCAGTGAAAACCTCATTCCATTCTAAGCTCTGAAACTCTAAAATTACACATTTCAATTTTCAGTAACTATGTGCCTAATCAAAATTTGTTACACATATATATCAAAATCCTTCTAGCTACTTCTAGAGCATGCATGCATTTGATCCATATCGCTATACTTCTAGAGCATTATAGAGCTAAAGTAGCAATAAGAGATGAAAGAATGAAGTTATAACCTTTTAAAACTTTGGATTTAGGTGTTGCAAACTAAATCTTGACAAATCTTGAGAAAAAAAATGGCATGAAATCTCTTGCTTCTTTGAGAAAAATGGCCACCATATGCTTTAGGGCAGGTGGACAGGAATCTGTATATATACTGATGGACAACTAGTCCCGGGCCGTGATACGACCCGGGACTAATAGTCCTCGAAAAGAGCAGTTGACCCGCTCCAGCTTATTAGTCCCGGGCCGTATTACGGACCGGAACTAGAGCTCTGGTCCGGCCCGGGACTAGTGTCTATGGCCATTTCTAGCTGTTGGAGGCCTCACGGCCCGGGACTAGTGCTAGCACTAGTCGCGGTTCGTGACGGGCCGGGACTACTGGCTTTATTCAGATCGAACCGAAGACATGTTTTCCACTAGTGATATATCGTGAAATAAAGGGATTAAGATAGTAGCGTAAAAGGTTCACACAATCACAGAAGTCATCGTTGAATGTGTGGGAGTCAGTACGGATCTCCAGGTCCCGCTGCTGATTATTGATCGGAGAGGGGTCTCGATCATGTCTGCATTATTCGCGAACCGTAGGGTGACACACTTAAGGGATACCGACACCATTCAGAGCAAATGATATGTCATAAAAAGAAAAGGAAAGCATAGAAGTTTATTTCACTAGACACCAGAACTATTTCGGTTGAAATTGCTGAAACTGGTTCTGCATGTGAAATTGAATACTAGCAAGGGGTTTTATGTGAATGTTTGTTAATTAAAGTAATTAACAAAATTCTGAATAAATAAATAAAAGAGTTTTATTTAAATGAGAGCTTGCATAAAATTTGGTGGAAATTTAATGCATGTGAGTGGATTTTTGAGTGGAGGCTCTTTTATGGAAGTGGAGGCTTTTCATTTTTGAGTGGAAGATCCACCCACATGAATGTGGGAGAGGTGGGGGCAGCCCCCATGGCTGGGCGCCATGCCCCTTGGGTGACCCCTCTCCCCTATAAAAGGCCCCCTCTCATCCTCTCAAGGCACACCTCCTCGCGAAGGATCTCTCTCCCCCCTTTAGAATTTCCCCATGGTCTCGGATCAGCGAGATACATGTTCCCGGTGGCTTTTTCTGGAAGGATTTTTTGCTTCCGCTGCTTCGCTAGAGCGAGGGCGTGGAGGTTGTCGGGGTACCCGGACGTGTGTGCGATCACGGATGCACCACTGCTTTGCGGTGCTGGACGTGATGGTGCTGGACCGGCTGGACCAAATGGACTTCATCACGATCTTGAGATCGGCAAGCGTTCGACTACATCATCCACGAGTACAACCTCGTTAACGCTATACGGTCTTCGAGGGTATGTATTCTATGGATGTATATCCACCCGTTGCTTGTATATAGTAGATAGATCTTGGTGCTTTGTTCCCATCGTAGGAATTTTTTGTTTTCTATGCTGCGAACCCTTCAGTCAATCCTCGTATAGAGAATGCTAGGGGGTAGACCTCCGGGAACCTCGCAATAGGTTTTCGGTGGAAAAGTACCGCTCGAGTGCCGGGATGCCACGAGAACATGTGTGTGGCCCTAAAATACATGCACAAGGGTGGTGGGTTGCTCCTAGATGGAAACCTAGCTTCCGGGTGTGACCGTCTATGGTGCATGCGATAACACTTAGAGGAGTGCTCGACATGTAGGACGAAACTCCCGCTGTAGGTCAAAAGTAGGTAAACTTGTGGAACCTTAGGCCTAGCCTTGGTTTTCCATGTAAATATGACCTAAACAAACCTAAACCACCAAAAAAGTACATTGGTAAACCCTCGTACGAATAATTCTATGGGGTAGACCTGCGAGGCCCTCGGATTAGGGTTTTGTTGGAGAAGGACCGCCCGAGAGCCGGAATGCCACGTGAACATGCATGTGGACCTTGAATACATGCACAAGGGTGGTGGATTGCTCCTAGATTCAAAACCTAGCTCCCGGGTGTGATTGTCCACTATTGCATGCGATAACACATTTGAGAAGTGCTCGACACGTAAGGGGAAACTCCCACTGCGGGTCAATCATAGGTAAACCGGTGGAACCTTGGGCCTAGCCTTGGTTTTTAATGTAGTTATGACCTAAAAAACCTAAAACACAACAAAAGTAAATTGGTCAACCCTCATATGGAGAATGCTAGGTGGTAGACCTATGGGCCCTCAGATTAGGGTTTCGGTTGAAAAGGACCGCCCAAGCTCCAGGATGCCATGAGAACTTGTGTGTGGCCCTAGAATACATGCAAAAGGGTGGTGGATTGCTCCTAGATGGAAAACATAGCTCCCGAGTGTGATCGTCTACGCTGCATGCGGTAACACTTAGAGAAGTGCTCGACATGTAGGAGGAAACTCCCGCTGCGGGTCAAACATAGGTAAACCGGTGGAACCTTGGGCCTAGCCTTGGTTTTACATGTAGAATTCTAGGAGGTAGGGGACCTCGGATAAAAGTCCATTGGTGTATACCCTCAAATCAAGAAGTTTAGGGGGTCGATCTACGGGGCCCATGTCTAGGTTTTGCCTAGGAAACTATCGCCGGAGCACCGGGATGTCTCCAAATCATACGTAATATAACCACACAAAAAATATAGATAGAAGTTTCATATTAGATTAATATAAGAAAAAATAATTGTTTTTTATTTAGCTACGTCGACGGCATTGCCGTCGGCCTAGCTTTGTCAGTTTCTTTCGTATAAGCTATGCCAATGGCCTTGCCGTCTGCCTAGCTTTCTAGTGGATAAGGGCCCACGGCGGCATCCCACCCACCCCGAGTCTCCCTCTCCCCTGAGGACCTCTCTTGACTCCCTCCCCCGATCGAGCCACCACTGCCAACCGCCACCGCACCCGCATGCCGCTACTGCCACCGCCCATCACCTCTGTTCCCTCCCTACCCTGAGCCTCCACAATAGGCCCCTCATCCTCTTACTCTCGCCCGCTCGCCCCCGAGCTCGCGCCCTCCTCCTCTTCCTCCCCCACCCTACCTCTCTGTCGCTCCCACCCCACCTCTCTGCATCTCCGCCCTTCCCCGCCCTAGCTCGTCCCCGGCACCTGCCGCCCTCCCCGCCCTAGCCCTGACCCCTACTTCCCCTCCCCTGCCTCTACCGCCCTACCCTGCCTCTGCCTCCCCTCCCCGACCAAGCCACGTCCGGTGTCGCCCCTCCCTGGACTCAGGCGCCCCTCCATGGCTGAGGCCTGGCCCCTACCCCTGCCGCCCCTCCCCGTCCAAGCCACTGTTTCCTCCGGCCGCTCGGCCTACAAAGTATATTTTTGATTTTTTGCAGTTGTGTTAATTGGAATAGGAAATAATCTTTATATTTTTGCACTAGGGTTAATTATAAAAAAATAAATGTTAATTAGAATAGGCCTATTTGTTTTTGTCACATATATGCAAAAAGAAATTGTGTTTTTCACATATATGCAAAACAAAAGGAAATACATGCTAATTGGACTAGGCATACTTATGTTTGTCACATATATGCAAAAATAAATTGTGTTTGTCACATGTATGCACTAGGGTTATACCTTTTTTAATTTTGGGCACTATGACTACTTGTGTTTGTCACATATATGAAAAAAATTGTATCACACATATTGTCAGACATATTATATTTCTTCGTGCAGGTTTTCCGAAGTCGCCCTTGTCTCCAAGCCCCCGTCGTCTCAGAGCCTCCGCCGTTCGACTACCACCGAGGGTGAGATAGAACTCCATCTCATCCCTCGCATTTTTCATGTCAATAGATTTCATTTCCACGTCAAGTCGCATCAACTTGTTGTAATTTCCTGTCTTCGAGCGTTACGTGGATAAATATGCATTAGAGGTCGACATATTATGAACCGTAACGCTTGTGTCATTTATGGGACAGTCGGCGGATGCGTAGTTGGGTATGTTATGCTCTGCCCTGGTACGAGTCAGGATTTCGGCAGCGATTCCCCATTGTTCTCCGGATGCACATCCTCTCGTCTTTTATTGGGAGAGCAGCAGGGAGGTGCTGCCAAAATTCTGTCTCGGAGCGGGGTAGAGCATGGATAACATACTCAATGTACGGATTCGGCGGCTGCTAGGACCCTCTATACCTATTAGAGATGTAGGTCATGCATTTTGCCTAGAAGAGAAATAAAAATATGATGCATTTAGTTTCATGCTATTATTTGATATGAAATGCTACGTTTATTGTTTGGATCCCAATAAAGCAAAGGATGGCTAATAATGGGTGGATGTACAATGGTCGTAATAGTGTTGTTGATGGAAAAGATGAGTGGGCATGGAAGACTAGTCTATTAGTGAAGGAGTTATCGCATGGTTCAAGGGCAAGCATTCGTCCAACTTGCCCTTGCGCCTATTGCAATAAGCATCATCGTCAGTCAAAGGAGGAAATGAAAAACACCTTTGGAGATATGGGTATATGTCGGACTTCGTCACGACGGTTGACTTTACTTAGTACAAACATGAAAGAGATGAGGTGATGTAGCAACGGATCAATGGCAATGAGGGCGATGGGATTAGAAATTTGCTAGATGATCTCCATGATGCCGACATGCCAGATTCGCCACCTTCACATGAACCTGATAAACCGCTAAAATCGGAGGAACCTCGTGAACCAGAGGAACCGGAGCCAAGCGTAAGGCCTTCTATGATATGATGGCCTCGGCTAAGAGGCCTCTGTACGAGGGTTCAAAGATTTCTCAGCTTGATGCCATCTCGCAAGAACTAGCCAAAAAGCTCTATTATGGAAACACCCGTTCATGCTTTGAAGATCATCTGCAAACGTATGGTAACATGTAGCCCTAAGGGCATTGTATGCCTAAAACCATGTATGAAGCGAATAAAATCATGCAAGCGCTCAGCATGGAATACCAAAAGATAGATTGTTGTCCAACAGGTTGCCTCTTGTTTTCGAAACAGTTTATGGATGACAAGTACTATAGCAAGTTTGGGCCTCTAGGTATCATGAGGTGCGTGGAGACGATGGTCAGAAGACTGATACGTTGAAAACGTATCTATAATTTTTGATGTTCCATGCTTGTTTAGTATCTACTTTGCTTTGCTATGTCTACACTTTGAGGTGTTTTTATATGTTTTTCTGGACATACCTATTAACAAGATGCCATTGTAAGGTTCCCAACCTTTAATAAGGTAGAGATCCCTGTGTTTATAATGCTAGTCCCTGGATCAATAGCTAGCATCCACAGTTAAGATGTAATATCAAGAAACAAAGGTCATAATACAACTTTATGACCAGGAATAAAATAAATTATTACATCTTAAATAGCTCATTTGGCTATCTCATTACAATGCAGCAGAATATAACAATAGCATGGGGTCCTTCATCTTCAAAGTGCCACAGGCAGACATGTTGGTTGTAGACTTGTAATCCTAATCATTACACTTCACTAATATCAAACAAAACCTGCAACATAACAAGTTACAGCCACAAGGGTCAATACATTTGAATTGTATTGGCAAGTGATACTATGGTTGTATAGTGGATTCTATCATCTATATGCATTTGGCTAAGTGGAGCTTAGGCTTGCTTTGCTCAAAATAGATTTTCCTTATCATTTGAAAACACTAAGTTTTTTCTTGACAAAAAAATCACCCAAGGAACCACCAATAGAAATTGGTGAACCTTAAACCCTTGTTCAACCACAAGCTTTTAACTTAGAAATTTGGATGATGAGATTCTTGATTGCTTCCATGTCTTGATGCTCAAATTGTCCTTTGCCAGGGACATGGCTAAGTACTTAGATTTTTACACTCTGCAGAGGTGGTGCACTTTCCCCACAAGACTTAGTTTCCCAAGACAAGATCTTTCAGAAGCCTTCCCTTAGACCAGAATGGACGCGTTCCAACCTATCATTCCCCTACCACCAACTGTCCATTTGGCTAAGTTCTTGCAACCTATATGATCCAAGCAGAGCCCATAATGCCAAGTGGCTGCACTTGAAGCTTCTCAACATTTGACATCTCAAATCTCTTTGTTCTTGGGTGGCCATCCACAAATGAGATACACAAGGTAAACCATAGAAATGGGCCTTGTGAACCACTCAACACAAACCATTCCTTCCATCCCACCCAGGTGATTCATTCACTTAGTTGTTTTATTAAACAAAACACAAGTCCTCAGACTTAGAAATTTTCCATAGTATGAATATATATTCCACCCTTGTTTTCTACTAGCTAAGCTAAGCATGATAGTAGTAGGAATCTTAACTTAGGAAATTTCTACTAAGGTTTCATCTACTAGGATTTCCCATAGCATGCTTTGTACTTAGCAAAAATTCCATGCAAGTCTTACTTAGAAATATCACTAATGCATAGTAAAAATAATGGGACAAAAGTATGAAGCATCACTTGCCTTTTGGTAGAGAGTATAAGTTCATTTCCTTGTTCTTTGCAATGTTCACTCACTTCAAATCACTACAATTCAATCAAGCAAACAATATTTCAATCTACCATTCAAGCAATTCGTCACATAAAATCATAGTAACATAACAATGCATGCAAGCATGCTAAAGATTGTTTTATTTGTAAAAGTGGTTTCTAATGGTTCATAAACATTTGAAAACACCTAATGGTCATTTATAAAGTGGTAAAAATCATTGTATAAGATTTTACTTCATAAACCATTCTTAGACTAAGTCATTATTTTATGTGGTGTAGAAATGCTTTTATTAAGGCAATATTCTATAGGTTTCACAAAATATTTTTTCAAACCATATAACCTTGTGTTTAGGGTCAGAGAGTTTATTTCCAAAACATTTCCCAAAGGTTTTCCTCCAAAATCATTTTTAACAATTAAACCATATTTTTATTTGACTAGAAATGGTTTAAATCAAAGATTTATTCTTTTGCTTCACCAAATACATTTTTGAAACCACAATTTGTTTCCTATGGTCAGTAGGTTGAAAAAAAATCATTTGCCAAAGATTTTATCCCCAGAATCATTTTTGAAATTTTTTTGTATCCTAAACAAGCATACACAAGTTTCTGCAAAAACAAATATTTTAACAGAAGATTTTTACTAAACAAAGTGCATGGTTGGCTAGGGCTTATCTTGCTGATTCCATTGATATAAAATTTGCAAAATTTGGACGTGTGGATCAAAAGTTATGCAATTTACAAAATCCAACAACTAATAGATCAAATCTGTTTTAAAACAAATCAACAGAGACACGTGTCCTATTCCTATTCGCTCATACCGCTTCGGTTGGATCAAGCACTGAGAGGCGTTGGATCTTATTTAGATCGTGCGGCACAGAGGCGAGCGTACCGGTTCGTTTAGTCAATCTATCGCGTACGCACGATCGAAATCCAACGGCTTAGACCAACTAAACCAAAGACTGGCGGCGCTCAGTGGCTGCGCGCGGCGGCGACGCTCGGCTAGCGGCGGAGCTGGCGCTAGAGGGAGCAAGGAAGGAGGAGAGGTGGCTCACTGTGATCGTTGAGGCATGGGGATGCTCAACCTGCCCTTGGTTGGTGAAGGGGAGCACGGGGTTGATCGGAATTCCTCGCCGGAGATCTTGATGGTGTCGGGTACGGTCAGACGTCGACGGGGGCGAGGATACAGCGCGTGCTAGGACAAGTGGCAGACATGCTCAGATGCGCACGGTCCTGGCGATGATGCGTGTGTGAAGGAGAATGAAAGGCACGGTCAGGTTCTTACCAGAAGCTTCGCTGGAAAGGAAGCAGATGGTGGCGACGGTGGTCGTCGTTGTTGCCGAGTGTTCTGGGCGCGCGGGGACGAGTTGATACCACTGGGAGGTTCGCCAGGGAGTGAGGAGCAGGTGAGAGTGGTCGAGGGGGCAAGGGGCGGCAGGGTCCGGCCGGAATCGACGCCAGAGCTCATCGGGGCAGTGGAGCTTCGTAGAGGAATTAGGACGGCCTGGGGGCGTGCTAAGGTGGGGAACCGAGGGGGGAAACGTAGAGGGGATGCTGGGGATTAAGAGAGCATGGTCAGGGGGTGGAATCACTGCGTCATTGAAGAGAATTGATGACGCGAATCAATCGGCAGTAACGGGGGAAGAACTGGTCGCGGGTTGACGACGAGGTGAGCTGGCGGTGGGGTCTGCTTGGCAGCGTGAGAGAGGAGTGGGGAGATGGGGTCCACCGGTCATATGTTGTGCAGGTTCTTTTATTGGTGCGAACTGTTTTTCTTCGGGAGAGAGAGGGAATGGCTGTTGGGCCTTGTTGGGCTGGCTGGGTTGGGTCGACCAGATTCATTTTTTTTATCTGTTTTCTTTTCCTTTTTCTCATTTGATTTTTCTGTTTTGATTTTGAACAAGCAATTCAATCATTCATTTGAATTCAAATAATTGCCAAATTTGTGTAGGTTTAAGTATTGATTAATAAAACATTCTGAACTCATTTTAGAATAATTTATTTATTCTTTTTAAGGTCTTTTGAATTATTCCAAATAGGCTCTAGTTTTTAATTTAATTAGGATTTAATAACCATTTGATTTTCCAAAACCTTCCTATTATTTTTAGTAGGTTTTTATTTGGTTATTTGGGTGTCAAATATTATTTGGAATTATTTAATATGATTTATTAATCATTTAGGATTGGGTATTTGTTTTAATTCCAATGGAATTTAAATATAGCTTTATTTCCATAATTTTATTTGGAAGTTTTCTTTAATCTTATTTAAGTTGAATGAAACAACTTTTATTTCATTTGGGTAAATTCCAAAATACTATTTTCTCATGAATTAAATAATTATTCTTATTAGAGATTTGTCTGTATAAAATAGGGATAGAATGGTTATTGCCATTTTATTTTATTTTGGAAATTTTTTATCCTTTTATTTTATTTGGATATGGATTCTATTCATTCCATTTGCTCAATAGATTTGGCCAAGATTTGATTTGGTCTTTAAATATGCTTTATTTAATATTTCTTTCTTCATCTTAGAAAATCCATATCTTTTTATTTGAAGATCCAAACTTGGTGATTCTAATCTGTAAACTCTTATTTGAGATTTATTTATCCTTTTTAATATCTTCTAGGATTATTTGCTCACCATTTGGGATGGATTTTTGATAAGTGCTTTATTAGCTTTGGAAATTATTTGGATTTATTTTCCAAGTGTTTTAAATTTCCAGATTCATTCATTGAGGAATGCATTTCTCTTGATTGGGATTTTGTTGAATTCAAACTTTAATTAAAGTTTGTTCAAGATGGGATTTTTAAGTTTTCATTTAGAAACAAAAGTTTCTTTTCACCCTAAAATTCAACAATAATTTATTTTGTTTATTTATTTTTCACATTACAAGATTTGGAAAATCTTGGGATGTGACAGGCTACCACCCTTAAAATAAATCTCGTCCCGAGATTTGGGGAGGCTAGGGGTTACAAGTTGGCTCAAAAACAACTAGGGTACTACCACCCTTAAAAATTTTCCAACTAGACTACATCTTGGCTTGCTTGGGATCTTGTTGAAATCTCTCTGGGCAAACATCTTCATAGTGTCCTTTGTTTCCACATTTGAAACATGTGACAAGGCTGAGATCCTTCATAGGCTTGTTTATCTTGTGCTTCATCTTTTCTGGACAGTTGCTTGCATAATGTCCTTGGTTACCACAATTGTAGCATGTGATAAGATTGAGTTCATCACGTATCTTCTGTGGGCAAGTTGCTACATAATGGCCTAGCTCTTTGCAGTTGTTGCACCACACTTGGCTAATCTCCTTATACTTCTGCTTCTCTGGACATTCACTGGCATAGTGTCCCATTTCTTTGCAATGACCACATTGCACATGGCTTTTGTCCTTCTTTTTCTTGGGTTTCTCCAAAGCTAGGAGTGCTTCTAGTTCATGTTCTTCATATGTTATCTCATAGGTAGGAATGTCTACTGGTTTCCTTGACCTTCTATTACTCCTTGGATAATTCATATGTCTCCTTTTTGGTCATTTAAATTGAGTCATGTTGCTTGGAGGTACAAGATGAGATTTTCCTTTGTCTTCATCCTTCTTGGTAGACTTGGATCTCTCATGGTAGTCTGCTATCAGTTGTTGCACTCCACCTTGTTTCCTTTGTTCAACTATGGAATAGATGGGGCATTGGATAGGGACATGATTGTTTCCTTCACATAGGTAACAAGTAGCTTGGGATGTGGGGCATTGGTCAATTGGATGATTCTCTTCACAGTTGGGGCATTGATCTTCATGCTCCTTGGAAGTGTGATCCATGTCTCCACAAATATTGCAAGCTTGGGTTCCTTCTAGAATAACATCTTTGTCATCCTTGTTGTCATTAGCTCCTTGGGAAGAGATTTCTCCCATGTTGGTCATTTGAGTAGCCATCCCTTGCAACAATTGGGATTGAAGTTTCAAAATCCTTTGTATGGCTGGGTCTAATCCATTGTTATTGGCTAAAAGCTGAGTTGTCACTTGGCTCAACTTGGTTTGGTTTTCTAGTAGTTGTTCTCTCATGTTGTTCTCTTGGTTGTTGTTGTTGTCACTGTAGGGTTCGCAGCATAGAAAACAAAATTTTCCTACGATGTGAACTATATACCAAGATCTATCTACTAGATACAAACAACGGGCGGATGTATATCCGTAGAGAACATACCCTTGAAGACCGAGAAAGCTTAACGAGTTCAACTCGTGGTTGATGTAGACGATCTCTTGCCGATCTCAAGATCGAGAGGAAGTCCTAGCGCCGCAAATCAGCAGCGCATCCGTGCTCGCACACACGTTCCAGGCACCGAGCAACCTCCGCCTCCTCGCTCCAGCGATGCAGCGGAAGCACAACTCTTTCTTGCCGAATAGCCACCGGGAACATGTATCTCGCTAGTCCGAGACCATGGGGGATAAATTCTAGAGGGGGAGAGAGATCCTTCACGAGGAGGTGTGTGAGACAAGTGAGGAGGGGGGCTCCTTTTATAGGAGGAGGGGGGGAACCCCAAGGGGGTGGCCGGCGCATGGGGCTGCCCCCTTGCCCTCCCCTCTTCATGTGGGTGGACACTCCACTCACAAATCTCCTTTAAATTCCCTCCACTCAAAAGTCCACTCAAATTCCCATTAAATTTCCACCAAATTTAATGCAAACTCTCATTAAATATTATTTTATTCAGAATTTTGTCAATTACTTTAATGACAAACATTCACAAATAACCCCTTGCTAGAATTCTATTTCACATGCATAACCACTTTATGCAATTTCACCCAAAAACCTGTTTCGGTATCTAGTGAAATAAATTCCTGCGCTTGTTCATTCTTTCGACATGAAACACTTGCTCCAATTGGATGTCGGTGTCTCTTAAGTGTGTCACCCTACGCTTCATGAATAATGCGAACATGATCGAGACCCCTCTCGGATCAATAATTAGAAGCGGGATCAGGAGACCCATACTGACTCCCACACATTCAACGATGACTTTCTTGTGATCGTCGGAACCTTTTACGCTAGTATCTTAATCCCTTTGTTTCACGATATATTACATGTCCGAGATTCGATCATCGGTATCTCCATACCTAGTTTGATCTCGTTACCGACATGCACTCTTTTCTCGTTCCTGTGATATAACATTCTAGTGATCAAATCACTTGCTTGCAAGCTAATCAATGTGATATCACCGAGAGGGCCCAGAGTATATCTATCCGTCATCGGGATGAACAAATTCCACTCTCGATCCATGAGCCTCAACATAACACTTTATTAGTTCTGAATCCATCTTTATAATCACCCTGTTACGGTGTGACGTTTGATGTTATCAAGAAACTCTTCCGGTGTTAGTGATTGACATGATCTCATGGTCTAAGGATTAGGATCACTTCGTAAGTTGTTATAGCAATATAAACTCAATGACTTTGATCGTAATGCTATACTTCGGATGAATGTTCGTCACACCATTACACTAATGTTGTGATCCCATTATTAACAACATCCAATGTCCATGATCAGGAAACCTTGATCATCTTGTTAATCAACGAGCTAGTTTATGAGAGAGGCATAACTAGGAACTTTCTGTTTGTTTATTAAACACACATGTATTAACGTTTCCGTATTAATACAATTATAGCATGCAAAATAAACATCTATCATATACTTGGAATACACATAATAAACACTTTATTATTGCCTCTCAGGGCATATTCCCTTCAGTCTCCCACTTGCACTAGAGACAATAATCTAGTTACATAGTGATAAATATAACACCCATTGAGTTCTGGTGTTGATCATGTTTTGCTCTAGGGAGAGTTTTAGTCAACGGATCTGCTACATTGAGATCCGTATGTACTTTACAAATCTTTATATCTCCATCCTTGACATGCTCGCGGATGGAGTGAAACCGGCGCTTAATATGCTTGGAATGCTTGTGAGACCTTGGATCTTTGGCATTGGCAATGGCACCATTGTTGTCACAATAGACCACCATTGGGTCCAACGCGTTTGCCACCACTCCTAGTTCGGATATGAACTCCTTCATCCGAACTGCTTCCTGAGCCGCTTCTGAAGCAGCAACATATTCGGCCTCCGTTGTTGATCCCGCTACCACAGGTTGTTTGGAGCTCCTCCAACTAACCGCTCCGCCATTCATGAGAAATACGTATCCGGATTGAGACTTAGAGTCATCCGGATCGGTGTCAAAGCTAGTGTCGACATAACACTTAGCGACGAGCTCTTCTTCACCTCCGTATACAAGAAACATATCCTTAGTTCTTCGTAAGTACTTAAGGATATTCTTGACCGCTATCCAGTGTTCCGAACCTGGATCCGATTGGTACCTACTAGTCAAACTAATATCATGTGCCACATCCGGTCTTGTACATAGCATGGCGTACATTATAGAGCCTATGGCTGAAGCATAGGGGACTTTGTCCATTATCTCTCTTTCTTCCGCCGAAGCCGGACTTTGAGTCTTACTCAATGTCTTGCCTTGCAACATAGGTAAGAACCCCTTCTTACTTCCTTCCATTTTAAACTTCTTTAAAATCTTATCAAGGTATGTACTTGTGATATCCCTATTAGGCGCCTAGATCTATCTCTATAGATCTTTATGCCTAATATGGATGACGCTTCACCTAGGTCCTTCATTGAAAATTTGCTGTTTAGATAACTTTTAACACTGTTTAAAAGATCTATATCATTTCCGATCAATAATATGTCATCCACATATAATATCAGAAATGCCACATTGCTCCCACTCACTTTCTTGTAAATACAAGCTTCTCCATAAGTTTGGAAAAATCCAAACTCTTTGATCACTTCATCAAAGCGGAGATTCCAACTTCGTGATGCTTGCTTCAATCCATAGATGGATCGCTGAAGCTTGCACACCTTGTTAGCATCCTTAGGATCGACAAAACCCTTTGGTTCTATCATATACAACTCTTCTTCAATATTACCATTGAGAAACGCGGTTTTGACATCCATCTGCCATATCTCATAATCGAAATATGCAGCAATTGCTAACATAATCCTAACTGACTTTAGCATCGCTACGGGAGAGAAAGTCTCATCATAGTCAACTCCTTGAATTTGTCGAAACCCCTTTGCGACAAGTCGAGCTTTATAGACGGTCACATTACCATCAGCATCAGTTTTCCTTTTGAAAATCCATTTGTTCTCCACGGCCTTTTGGTCGTGAGGTAATTCCACCAAGTTCCAAACTTGATTTTCATACATGGATTCCATCTCGGATTTCATGGCTTCTAACCATTTGTTGGAATCCGGGCTCATCATCGCTTCTTCATACGTCGCAGGGTCATCATTTTCATCAACCATGAAATTCATGACAGGATTTCCGTACAGCTCGGGAGCTGCACGCGTCCTGTTTGACCTGCGAGGTTCGGTAGTACTCTCTTTCGGAGTTTCATGATCATTATCATTAGTTCCCTCTTCAACAGGTGGAGCCAACTCCGGAACAACTTCCGGCGCTGCGCTACTCACCATACTTTGAAGAGAAGGTTCCACAACCTCTTCGAGTTCTACCTTCCGACTACTCACACCTTTCGCGAGAAACTCTTTCTCTAGAAAGGATCCATTCTTGGCAACAAAAACCTTGCCCTCGGATCTGTGATAGAAGGAATACCCAATAGTTTCTTTAGGGTATCCTATGAAGACGCATTTTTCCGCTTTGGATTCGAGTTTATCCGGTTGAAGTTTCTTCACATAAACATCGCATCCCCAAACTTTAAGAAATGACAGCTTAGGTTTGTTTCCAAACCACAATTCATACGGTGTCTTTTCAACGGATTTAGATGGTGCCCGATTTAAAGTGAATGCAGCAGTTTCTAGTGCATAACCCCAAAATGACAACGGCAAGTTCATCAGAGACATCTTAGATCGAACCATATCTAATAAAGTACGATTACGACGTTCCGACACACCATTTCGCTGTGGTGTTCCGGCAGGTGTGAGTTGTGAAACAATTCCACACTCTTTCATGTGAGTGCTAAACTCGTAACTTAGATACTCACCTCCACGGTCGGACCGTAGAAATTTGATCTTTCTATTATGATGATTTTCCACTTCATTCTGAAATTCCTTGAACTTTTCAAAGGTTTCAGACTTGTGTTTCATCAAGTAGATATAACCGTATCTACTCAAATCATCCGTGAAAGTAACAAAATAACGATATCCACCTCGCGCCGACACACTCATTGGACCACATACATCAGAATGTATGATTTCCAATAAATCTGTCTCCCCTTCCATTGAACCGGAAAACGGCGTTCTAGTCATCTTGCCCATAAGGCATGGCTCACATGTATCAAATGATTCATAATCAAGTGATTCCAAAAGTCCATCCGAATGGAGCTTCTTCATGCGTTTAACGCCAATATGACCTAGACGGCAGTGCCACATATATGCGGATATATCATCATTAAGTTTAATCCTTTTAGCATCAACATTATGAATATGTGTAACATTATCATCGAGATCTAATAGAAATAAACCATTCATCATCGGTGCATGACCATAAAAGATTTCATTCATATAAATGGAACAACCATTGTTCTCGGATTTAAATGAATAACCACTTCGCATCAAACATGATCCAGATACAATGTTCATGCTCAGTGCAGGCACCAGATAACATTTATTCAAGTTTATAACTAATCCCGACGGTAAGTGGAGAGGCAACGTTCTGACGGCGATCACATCAACGCTTGATCCATTGCCGACACGCATCTTGACCTCACCCCTTGCTAGCGGTCGCTTGTTCCGCAGCCCCTGATTCGAGTTACAAATATTAGCAACTGAATCGGTATCAAATACCCAGGTGCTACTGCGAGCACTAGTCAAGTACACATCAATAACATGTATATCATATATACCTTTGTTTGCCTTGCCGGCCTTCTTGTCTGCCAGATACTTGGGGTAGTTGCGCTTCCAGTGGCCAGTCCCCTTACAATAGTAGCACTCGGAATCAAACTTAGGTCCAAATCGGGGTTTCTTTTCAGGCGCGGCAACAGGCTTGCCGCCCTTACTTCCCTTCCGTTTTCCCTTCTTGTCTTTCTTGAAACCAGTGTTCCTATTGGTCATCAACACTTGATGTTCCTTTTTGATCTCCACTTCTGCAGTTTTAACCATTGACAGAAGCTCGGGGAGAGACTTCTTCATGCCTTGCATATTATAGTTCATCACGAAGCTCTTATAGCTAGGTGGCAGAGACTGCAGAACACGATGGATGCCTAAGTCAATGTGAATCAATATTCCCAAGGACACAAGCTTATCGGCGTAACCCGACATCTTGAGTACATGATCACTAACGGAGCTGTGCTCTTCCATCATGCAGCTAAAGAACTTTTATGAAGCGTTGTAGCTCTCTACAGTAGCATGTGTGTCGAAAATCATTTTCAACTCACCCATTGTATCAAATGCATTGTCGTTTTCGAAACGCTTTCGAAGTTTCGGCTCTAGCCCATACAATATGCCGCAATGAACTAAGTTGTGGTCCTCCTGACGAGTCTGATAGACATTCTTCTCCTCGTCAGGGGCATCATCAAAAGGTGGGGGGCCTAACGATGCTTCTAGCACATATTGCTTTTGTGCAGCAGAGAGGAGAATCCTCAAATTCATGGCCCATTCGGTAAAGTTGCTACCGTTCGTTGCTAGTTTCTCTTTCTCCATGAACACATTGAAATTAAAAGCAGGTGGTGCCATCTACAACAGAATTTGTAAAGTTTAGACTAAGTGTATGATAGATTGAGTTCAACTAATCTATATTACGAATGAACTCCCACTCAAAAACGACATCCCTCGTGCCTTTTTGGTGATTACATGAACCAAATCCACTACACCAAGTCCGATCATCACGTGAGTCGGTATAGCTTCAAAGGCGAGCATCAAATGGGCATCATATCAACTATATGACTCAGGCTTAACCTTTCGGTCCATGTTCCGAGGCCATGTCTGTACATGCTAGGCTCGCCAAGTTAGAACCTTAGTATTCGCGTGTGTAACTGTTTTACACCCGAAATATGGTCGTGGATCCAAGAACACCCGATCATCACGTGATGTCTTGGAGCGATGAAAACATAATCGATGCATACTAAAGGAAGAACACATTCTTATCTTGATATTTAAATGAGGGATCATCTTATTATGCTAAAAAAGCGCTAAACAAGCAATATAAGATGCTATCAAACATCATATGTTTATTAGTGAAATTATATGGTTCCCGCAGATGATCTCTATCATGTGCATCGTGGTATGATCACTATCATACCTATATGTGTAAATCCAAGGTCTATGGTTTTTACACGCTATGTGTGTTGTAAGAGTATCATCTCATACTTCTACTTACAACACTACCATATCATAACACTAGCCCAGCAACAATCTAAACTAGACGCCTCTAATTTATCTATTGCAAGTTTTACGTGGCTTAGGGCTTTCGAGATAGAACCGTTCTTACCTACGAACATGAACCACAACGAGGATAATCAAATTGTTGACAACTCGCTTGCAAAATAGATATTGACTATAGTAGGAGAGACAGACACCCGCTAGCCACTTATGCAAACTAGTTGCATGTCAAGCGTGGAACAGGTCTCAAGTGCGAGGACATGTAAAGTTTGTCCGGGCCGCTTCATCCCACTATGCCACCAATATCCAAAATTACAACAAAGGAGCAACAACATGATCATCATCGCCCACATACTTCATATGTGTACTACCCGTGTAAAGTATCTACGCATAGATCCGGCTCTGATACCACTGTAGGGTTCGCAGCATAGAAAACAAAAATTTTCCTACGATGTGAACTATATACCAAGATCTATCTACTAGATACAAACAACGGGCAGATGTATATCCGTAGAGAACATACCCTTGAAGACCGACAAAGCTTAACGAGTTCAACTCGTGGTTGATGTAGACGATCTCTTGTCGATCTGAAGATCGAGAGGAAGTCCTAGTGCCGCAAATCAGCAGCGCATCCGTGCTCGCACACACGTTCGAGGCACCGAGCAACCTCCGCCTCCTCGCTCCAGTGATGCAGCGGAAGCACAACTCTTTCTTGCCGAATAGCCACCGGGAACATGTATCTCGCTAGTCCGAGACCATGGGGGATAAATTCTAGAGGGGGAGAGAGATCCTTCACGAGGAGGTGTGTGAGACAAGTGAGGAGGGGGGCTCCTTTTATAGGAGGGGGGACCCCAAGGGGGTGGCCGGAGCATGGGGCTGCCCCCTTGCCCTCCCCTCTTCATGTGGGTGGACACTCCACTCACAAATCTCCTTTAAATTCCCTCCACTCAAAAGTCCACTCAAATTCCCATTAAATTTCCACCAAATTTATTGCAAACTCTCATTAAATAAAACTCTTTTATTTTATTCAGAATTTTGTCAATTACTTTAATGACAAACATTCACAAATAACCCCTTGCTAGAATTCTATTTCACATGCATAACCACTTTATGCAATTTCACCCGAAAACCTGTTTCGGTATCTAGTGAAATAAATTCCTGCGCTTGTTCATTCTTTCGGCATGAAACATTTGCTCCAATTGGATGTCGGTGTCTCTTAAGTGTGTCACCCTACAGTTCGTGAATAATGCGGACATGATCGAGACCCCTCTCGGATCAATAATCAAAAGCGGGATCTGGAGACCCATACTGACTCCCACACATTCAACGATGACTTTCTTGTGATCGTCGGAACCTTTTACGCTAGTATCTTAATCCCTTTGTTTCACGATATATTACATGTCCGAGATTCGATCATCGGTATCTCCATACCTAGTTTGATCTCGTTACTGACATGCACTCTTTTCTCGTTCCTGTGATATAACATTTTAGTGATCAAATCACTTGCTTGCAAGCTAATCAATGTGATATCACCGAGAGGGCCCAGAGTATATCTATCCGTCATCGGGATGAACAAATTCCACTCTCGATCCATGAGCCTCAACATAACACTTTATTAGTTCTGAATCCATCTTTATAATCACCCTGTTACGGTGTGACGTTTGATGTTATCAAGAAACTCTTCCGGTGTTAGTGATTGACATGATCTCATGGTCTAAGGATTAGGATCACTTCGTAAGTTGTTATAGCAATATAAACTCAATGACTTTGATCGTAATGCTATACTTTGGATGAATGTTCATCACACCATTACACTAATGTTGTGATCCCATTATTAACAACATACAATGTCCATGATCAGGAAACCTTGATCATCTTGTTAATCAACGAGCTAGTTTATGAGAGAGGCATAACTAGGAACTTTCTGTTTGTTTATTAAACACACATTTATTAACGTTTCCGTATTAATACAATTATAGCATGCAAAATAAACATCTATCATATACTTGGAATACACATAATAAACACTTTATTATTGCCTCTAAGGGCATATTCCCTTCAGTCACCATCCTTGATGTTGGAGTCTCTTGGAGAAGTCATCTGTTTGGGTTGGATTGGGATTAGAATAGGCAAAATATTTCTAAGGGAATAATTCTAATCACACACATCACAATTCACACAAGCAATGTGCAAGCGATCAAAAACAAACATTCCACTCAAACAACAAGTTTCAAGCATAATTTTTAGGCAACCAAAAATATTTTTGTTACTCCACATAAGTTGGTGGGTTTGACTTAAACTAAATATGGTGGTCCATCTATATGGTTCACTTGAGATCCTTCCATTCCTTCTTGAACAAAATCTTTGTATCCTTGGAGAAAATTTCTTGTGTCTTGGTCACAAAACTTCAAGGTGTTAATGATTCCTTCTTAAGTTGTGTTTCCTTAGCCTTCAAGTCTTGAGCAACATTTCTTGTCACACTTGTAGTCCTTAGTAATATCTAAGGTTGAAGTCCTTGGTGAAAATGTTGAAGATGTTGAAGTCATTAGAGTTGAAGATGTTGAAGTCATTAGAGTTGAAGATGTCCTTAGCACATGGTGAAGTCTTTGGCCATGGGGTAGGCTTTATCCATCAAGTTTGAAATAGAAGAGATGTAGAGTTGAAACCAAAATGGTTGAGGAAATAGTTCACAAGATTGTTTGTAAATAAGTTTTGGAACAAATACAACTCCTATTTTTCTAAGGGGGTTTTGTCCAATCCTAGGGTTAAAAATCCTACAGGCAACACAATGCTCTGATACCATCTGTAAGGTTCCCAACCTTTAATAAGGTAGAGATCACTGTGTTTACAATGCTAGTCCCTTCATCAATAGCTAGCATCCACAGTTAAGATGTAATATCAAGAAACAAAGGTCATAATACAACTTTATGACCAGGAATAAAATAAATTATTACATCCTACATAGCTCATTTGGCTATCTCATTACAATGAAGTAGAATATAACAATAGCATGGGGTCCTCCATCTTCAAAGTGCCACAGGCAGACATGTTGGTTGTATACTTGTAATACTAATCATTACACTTCACTAATATCAAACAAAACCTGCAACATAACAAGTTACAGCCACAAGGGTCAATACATTTGAATTGTATTGGAAAGTGATACTATGGTTGTATAGTGGAGTCTATCATCTATATGCATTTGGCTAAGTGGAGCTTAGGCTTGCTTTGCTCAAAATAGATTTTCCTTATCATTTGAAAACACTAAGTTTTTGCTTGAAAAAAAAATCACCCAAGGAACCACCAATAGAAATTGGTGAACCTTAAACCCTTGTTCAACCACAAGCTTTTAACTTAGAAATTTGGATGATGAGATTCTTGATTGCTTCCATGTCTTTATGCTCAAATTGTCCTTTGCCAGGGACATGGCTAAGTACTTAGATTTTTACACTCTGCAGAGGTGGTGCACTTTCCCCACAAGACTTGGTTTCCCAAGACAAGATCTTTCAGAAGCCTTACCTTAGACCAGAATGGACGCGTTCCAACCTATCATTCCCCTACCACTAACTGTCCATTTGGCTAAGTTCTTGCAACCTATATGATCCAGGCAGAGCCCATAATGCCAAGTGGCTGCACTTGAAGCTTCTCAACATTTGACATCTCAAATCTCTTTGTTCTTGGGTGGCCATCCACAAGTGAGATACACAAGGTAAACCATAGAAATGGGCCTTGTGAACCACTCAACACAAACCATTCCTTCCATCCCACCCAGGTGATTCATTCACTTAGTTGTTTTATTAAATAAAACACAAGTCCTCAGACTTAGAAATTTTCCATAGTATGAATATATATTCCACCCTTGTTTTCTACTAGCTAAGCTAAGCATGATAGTAGTATGAATCTTAACTTAGGAAATTTCTACTAAAGTTTCATCTACTAGGATTTCCCATAGCATGGTTTGTACTTAGCAAAAATTCCATGCAAGTCTTACTTAGAAATATCACTAATGCATAGTAAAAATAATGGGACAAAAGTATGAAGCATCACTTGCCTTTTGGTAGAGAGTATAAGTTCAGTTCCTTGTTCTTTGCAATGTTCACTCACTTCAAATCACTACAATTCAATCAAGCAAACAATATTTCATTCTACCATTCAAGCAGTTCATCACATAAAATCATAGTAACATAACAATGCATGCAAGCATACTAAAGATTGTTTTATTTGTAAAAGTGGTTTCTAATGGTTCATAAACATTTGAAAACACCTAATGGTCATTTATAAAGTGGTAAAAAACATTGTATAAGATTTTACTTCATAAACCATTCTTAGACTAAGTCATTATTTTATGTGGTGTAGAAATGCTTTTATTAAGGCAATATTCTATAGGTTTCACAAAATATGTTTTCAAACCATATAACCTTGTGTTTAGGGTCAGAGAGTTTATTTCCAAAACATTTCCCAAAGGTTTTCCTCCAAAATCATTTTTAACAATTAAACCATATTTTTATTTGACTAGAAATGGTTTAAATCAAAGATTTATTCTTTTGCTTCACCAAATACATTTTTGAAACCACAATTTGTTTCCTATGGTCAGTAGGTTCAAAAAAAATCATTTGCCAAATATTTTATCCCCAAAATCATTTTTGAACAATTTTTGTATCCTAAACAAGCATACACAAGTTTATGCAAAAACAAACATTTTAACAGAAGCTTTTTACTAAACAAAGTGCATGGTTGGCTAGGGCTTGTCTTGCTGATTCCATTGATATAAAATTTGCAAAATTTGGACGTGTGGATCAAAAGTTATGCAATTTACAAAATCCAACAACTAATAGATCAAATCTGTTTTAAAACAAATCAACAGAGACACATGTCCTATTCCTATTCGCTCATACCGCTTCGGTTGGATCAAGCACTGAGAGGCGTTGGATCTTAGTTAGATCGTGCGGCGCAGAGGCGAGCGTACCGGTTCACTTAGTCAATCTATCGCATACACACGATCGAAATCCAACGGCTCAGACCAACTAAACAAAAGACTGGCGGCACTCAGTGGCTGCGCGCGGCGGCGACGCTCGGCTAGCGGCGGATCTGGCGCTAGAGGGAGCAAGGAAGTAGGAGAGGTGGCTCACTGTGATCGCCGAGGCACGGGGATGCTCAACCTTCCCTTGGTTGGTGAAGGGGCGCACGGGGTTGATCGGAATTCCTCGCCGGAGATCTTGCTGGCGTCGGGTACGGTCAGACGTCGACAGGGGCGAGGCTACAGCACGTGCTAGGACAAGTGGAAGACATGGTCAGATGCGCACGGTCCTGGCGATGATGCGTGTGTGAAGGAGAATGAAAGGCGCGGTCAGGTTCTTACCAGAAGCTTCGTCGGAGAGGAAGCGGACGGTGGCGACGGTGGTCGTCGTTGTTGCCAAGTGTTTTGGGCGCGCGGGGACGAGTTGATGCCACTGGGAGGTTCGCCAGGGAGTGGGGAGCAGGTGAGAGTGGTCGAGGGGGCAAGGGGCGGCAGGGTTCGGCCGGAATCGACGCCGGAGCTCGTCGGGGCAGTGGAGCTTCGTAGAGGAATTAGGACGGCCTGGGGGCATGCTAAGGTGGGGAACCGAGGGGGAAACATAGAGGGGATGCTGGCGATTAAGAGAGCATGGTAAGGGGGCGGAATCACTGCGTCATTTAAGAGAATTGAAGACGCGAATCAATCGGCAGTAACGGGGGAAGAACTGGTCGCGGGTTGACGACGAGGTGAGCTGGCGGTGGGGTCTGCTTGGCAGCGGGAGAGAGGAGTGGGGAGATGGGGTCCACCGGTCATATGCTGTGCGGGTTCTTTTATTGGTGCGAACCGTTTTTCTTCGGGAGAGAGAGGGAATGGCTGTTGGGCCTTGTTGGGTTGGCTGGGTTGGGTCGACCAGATTCATTTTTTTTTGATCTGTTTTCTTTTCCTTTTTCTCATTTGATTTTTCTGTTTTGATTTTGAACAAGCAATTCAATCATTCATTTGAATTCAAATAATTGCCAAATTTGTGTAGGTTTAAGTATTGATTAATAAAACATTCTGAACTCATTTTAGAATAATTTATTTATTCTTTTTAAGGTCTTTTTAATTATTCCAAATAGGCTCTAGTTTTTAATTTAATTAGGATTTAATAACCATTTGATTTTCCAAAACCTTCTAATTCTTTTCAGTAGGTTTTTATTTGGTTATTTGGGTGTCAAATAATTCATCTTGAATTATTTGGAATTATTTAATATGATTTATTAATCATTTAGGATTGGGTATTTGTTTTAATTCCAATGGAATTTAAATATAGTTTTATTTCCATAATTTTATTTGGAAGTTTTCTTTAATCTTATTTAAGTTGAATGAAACAACTTTTATTTCACTTGGGTAAATTCCAAAATACTATTTTCTCATGAATTAAACAATTATTCTTATTAGAGATTTGTCTGTATAAAATTGGGATAGAATGGTTATTGCCATTTTATTTTATTTTGGAAATTCTTTATCCTTTTATTTTATTTGTATCTGGATTCTATTCATTCCATTTGCTCAATAGATTTTGCCAAGATTTGATTTGGTCTTTAAATATTCTTTTTTTAATATTTCTTTCTTCATCTTATAAAATCCATATCTTTTTATTTAAAGATCCAAACTTGGTGATTCCAATCTGTAAAATCTTATTTGACATTTATTTATCCTTTTTAATATCTTCTAGGATTATTTTCTCACCATTTGGGATGGATTTTTGATAAGTTCTTTATTAGCTTTGGAAATTACTTTTCCTTATCTTATTTAAATTCATAAGATTTTATTTATGGTTCCAATTTAAGTGAAACCAATTTATATGGTTTTGATATATTTCTATCTGTCATTCTTGATCATTTGTAAATGTTTGTTGACAAGATTTTATATGGATCAAATCCATAGGTTTGGAGATAACTTGGAAATGATTTTTATTCCATTATGGTTTAGGGTTTGGATTTATTTTCCATGTGTTTTAAATTTCCAGATACATTCATTGAGGAATGCATTTCTCTTGATTGGGATTTTGTTGAATTCAAACTTTAATTAAAGTTTGTTCAAGATGGGATTTTTAAGTTTTCATTTAGAAACAAAAGTTTCTTTTCACCCTAAAATTCAACAATAATTTATTTTGTTTATTTATTTTTCACATTACAAGATTTGGAAAATCTTGGGATGTGACAGCCATAGTGCCAGTTGCCTGTTTTATTCTGTTTTCGGTTCCAGAAAAGGAAGAAAATCAATATTCTCAGAATTGGACGGGACAAAAGCCAAAGTCAATATTTTACCGTGGGGAACACGGAGCCAGAATACGAGACGGAGGGGAGCCACCAAGGGGCCACACCCCCTGGCCGCCGCTGGGCCCAACTCCTGCCTGGGGGGGTGCGACCGCCCTTGTTGCCCTCCCACCTCGCCTCTTCGCCTATAAACACCCCTCGATACCAAAACCCTAAGCACCCGATCAATATTCCATGAAACAGTCTGTAGTCACCACCACCGTCGTCCCTAGATCGGGGGGATCTGAAGCTCTTCCATGCACCCTGCTGGAGGGGAGATCTAATACGTCCAAAACGTATCTACTATCTCGAACACTTTGCTATTGTTTCTCCTCTAAACTTGTGTGATTTGGATACAGTTAACATGGACTGACGCTATTTTCAGCAGAATTACCTTGGTGTCTTGTTTTTGTGCAGAAAATGAACTATCAGGAAAAATCTCGGAAAATATGCCAAAAATTATATTTCACCAGAAGATCCACGGAGCCAGAAGAGCCGGAGAGGAGGCCTAGGGGGCCCACACCCACCCCAGGCGCGGGCCCACCACTGGCAGGCACCCCCTCGGCCTCCCTCTCCGCCTATAAGTTGCCCTTCGACCTAAAAACCGAGGGGGGTTTGATAGTTTTCCAGAAAGACATCTGCTACGCCGCCGCCACCAGAAACCAAGATTCGGATCCAGAAACTCCGTTCTGGCACCCTGCCGGGACGGGAAATTTGGAGAGGATCATCGCCATCGTCATCACCAGCGCATCTCCATCAACCACCGATGTTGCCCTCATCCATGAGTGAGTAATCCCCCGTTGTAGGCTTGGGGATGGTAGGGATTGGATGAGTTCTATCATGTAATCGAATATGATTTTTAGGGCATGGTGCGTAGTATCTCTTGTGCTATTTGACTTTGTTGCAACTTGTTATGCTAAATGCTTTTTACTAGGGCCCAAGTGCCATGATCTCAGATCTGAAATTATTATTGAATCATTATGATAGTATTGTTTGTGATCTTATCTGCAAGTTGTGTACACATATCATTGTCCGGATCCAAAGGCCCCAAAGTGACAATAATTGGGACAAACGGAGGGGATGACTGTGGTGTGAGGATCACATGTGTTCATGGAGTGTTAATGCTTTGCTTCGGTGCTCTATTAAAACGAGAACCTTAATTGCCAGTAGTTCCCTAGAGGCCTCGCTGCCATGAGCTGGCTGGACAGAAGATGTTGTGCAAGTTCTCCTTGCGAGCACGTATGACTATATTTGGAGCACATGCCTAGGATTGTTTAGTACTTGGATGCTTGTTATTATTTATCTACAATGCCCTAGATCTTGAAGTTACATGTTTAGACTCGTCCATGCAACGCCCGTCCATCCATCCCTATGCTTACCGCACTCGAATCCTACTGTTACCGTTATTGTTACTATTGCTACTATCCACTCTTGATGTTACTGCTGCTGTTGCTTTGCTGTTGCTACTAATAAACTTCTGTGAGCAAGAACTATTTCCAGGTGCAGCTGAATTGACAACTCAGTTGTTAAGGCTTGCAAGTATTCTTTGGCTCCCCTTGTGTCAAATCAATAAATTGGGTAATAATACCCGCGAAGACTGTTGCGATCCCCTACATTTGTGGGTCATCAAGACTATTTTCTGGCGCCGTTGCCAGGGAGCATAGCTTTATTTGTAAGTTCACTTGGATCTATTATTGTTCACTGCTACTCCTTTCATCATGTGGAAGTCTCGTGATGGAAAGTTACCTTTTTTACCATCCACTACAAGAAGTGGTACAGTCCTAAATACCTCTGCTGCTCTTGATTCACCGTCTGTTTTAAGTAAGCTTGTCACACCACCACCACATGCTCATGCTACACGCATTGCTACTACTGCTGAATCTGAAACTGCTTTTGATACTCATGATGTTACTTTTACTGTTCTTGATGCGAGTGGTTCATTAGGTCCTTTTCTAGATTCTACTATGGCTAGTTTAGGAAATACCGAAACTCCTAGTGAAGACACTGTTACACCTCTTAGCTCACCTGAGGCTAGTGAGAGTTATGATATTAATGATGGTTACATTGATTTCACTGATGAATTTGTTTAAGAGTGCCGAAACACACATGGTACTAATGCTATTAAGAGTCTCCTTGCTAGACGTACTATTATGCCTAAGATGTCCTGTGATCCTAAGTTTGCCACTTCTCCCATAGATATTAAAGATAAAGATTATGATTTCCCCCTTGATTTGTCTTATTTAGATATTGTTGAGAAAGAACCTTTCCGTGGGACTGAAAATGAGAGTGTCGTGGCTCATATGAATGAGCTTTCTACTATGAGTGCCTTATTCTCTGTTGATTTTAACATGCGCAAGTACTTTGTTACTAAGATCTTCCCTTTTTCACTAAAAGGAGAAGCTAGGGCTTGGTTTAATAGATTACCTCCTGGTTCCATTGATAGCCCTCATTGTTTGATTGCTTCTTTCTTCCAGAAATATTTTCCTCCTAGTGCTAGACATGCTGCTTTGCAGAGACTTTTTGATTTTAAATAGGGAGAAGAAGAGAAATTGCCTGACTCATGGACAAGGTTCTGTGCCTTGATTCATGCATATCCTGGATGTCCATTACCTAAGAATGAGTTGCTTGATATTTATTATAATGGACTAACTGATGATTCTAGGACCTACCTAGATAGCTTTGCTGATTGTGTTTTCAGGAAAAGAACTCCTACAGATGCTGAAGAATTAATGGCTAAGATAAGCAAGAATTATGATGATTGGAATTCAACTGAGATGAATACACCTGAGCCTATTACTCCTGAACTAGATGTTCCTGAACCAATTCCAACACCAACACCAAAGAAGAGAGGAATTATTGCATTAAATGATGAAGTGATGAAGGAAGCTAAGAAGTGTCTAAAGGAGAAAGGTATTAGAGCTGAAGATGTGAAGATTCTACCTCCTATAGAAGAATTATGTAAGCCAATTCCACACTCATCTACTATTGAGGTACACTCTCTCCAACACTTTGATGAAGGTGATATTCCCTATAGTAAGCCTCCTAATCAATGCTTAGAGGAACTTGACATTTTTATTATTAAACAAGGTAATTTTAATAAACAAGTTCAGAAACATTTATTGGAAAACTCTAGAGCTATCAATGAGTTGAAAGATATTGTGGAAAGAACTTCAAATGATATTATTATGCTTTGTAAACACTTTCAAATGGTTCAAACTCAACTTGATCAACTTGCTAAGGTATAAAAGGATATGCTAGTTAATGCTTCAGGAGATAAACATGCTTATGGAATTAGAACTAGGAGTGGTATAGCTACTCAAGATCCTTTATATCCTGAAGGACACCCTAAAAGAATTTAGCAGGATTCCCAACAAGTAGATAGTGGTAGTCCTCGTAAGATAAAGAAAAAGGAACATAAGATAGTTGAGGAATCACTTGAACCTGCTATAGGTCCTAATAGTATATCTGTTTCCGATGCTGAAAATGAGAGTGGTAATGACAAAAATGATGCTCCTGATAATGAGGAAGTTGAGGAAGAACCTGAGAAGCACACTAAAAACACTAGGTACACTAAGGAAGATTTTATTACTAATATACATGGTAAAGAGAGAGAACCTTGGGTGCAAAAACCTATGCTTTTTCCAGGTAAGAAACACAAGTCAAAGGAGGAAGAACACTACAAAAAGTTTTGTGAGTGGATGAAGCCCTTATTTTTGCAAATTCCTTGGACTGATGTTATTAAGTTGCCTCCTTATTCAAAGTATATGAAGGATATTGTCTCTAATAAAAGGAAGATTCCTAATGAGGAGATTTCTACTTTTCTTGGTAATTAATCCTTTAATGGTAAGGTTCCAAAGAAACTTGGTGATCCAGGTATACCAACTATTCCTTTCTCTATTAAGAATAATTATGTTAGAACTGCTTTATGTGATTTGGGAGCTGGAGTTAGTGTTATGCCTTTTTCTCTCTATAAGAGACTCCAGCTAGAAAAGTTGATACCAACTGATATATCTTTGCAAATGGCTGATAAGTAAACTACTGTTCATGTTGGTATATGTGAGGATGTTCCTGTTCAAGTAGCTCATAATTGCATGGTTTTAACTGATTTTGCTATGCTTGAAATGCTTGAAGATGATAATATGTCTATTATTCTTGGGAGACCTTTTCTTAATACTGCAGGTGTTGTCATCAATTGTAATCAACAAAAAGTAACATTCAATATTAATGACAAATAGCATACTGTCTATTTCCCCAAGAATGTTGGTAAGAGTTATTGCATGAATTCCATTGAAAATATTGAGAGCCTCAAGGTTGGCGAAATATATTGTCCTATTCCACAAGAAAATTTGAAACTATTATGATTGGGACCATTGCTATCAAGCTTGAGGTAACATAATCACTTGGTGGAATACAAAGTTTTGCTTCATATAAGATTGTTTTGGTAACAAGACTTGATCAACCTTGTTAACAAAAGGATTTTAATGAGCAAAATAATGTTTTCACTGTGGTTATTCTTTCTTTCTTTTACTCTTCTCCTTCGTAGTCTTTGCTTTAGCTTTAGTTTTTCTAGTTGTTTGCTTGTTTGAGTTTCTTAGAGCTGTTGTAGTTTGGTTTTTGTTTGCTTTTGCTTCTTCTGAAAAAACTGTTTCTGCGAGAAAATCAACTTTCATACCCTGAAAATTGGCCAAAAATAAAGTTTTCCGAAAAATCCCAGAAAATTCAAAATAAATTTTTCCTCGAAAGAAGGAGCAGAGAGGTACCTGATGTGACCCAGGGGGCCACCCCAGGCCACCACAACCCTGGTAGGCACGGCCTACCAGGAGGTGGCACCTATGGGGGTCTGGCCCACCTGGGCCCCTCCAGGCTGCCTCCTCAAAGCCATCTTTTTTATCTCTCCCGAAAAACACTGGAAAACTTGCCCAAGCTCGAGTTCTTACTATTCTTGCTCGCGATTTTCGATCTCCTTGTTCATCCCATCTCAAGTGCTGATTTTTGGAGGGATTGCTCCTTGGTATGTGCCTCCTCCACTTGTCCAATTAGATTTGTGATTGGTAGATTGTATTTTGAGTATTTTGCTGCTATAGGTGTCAGGTTGTTTGAGCTTGCATGCTTGTTCTATGCTTAGAATCTTTATTTTGATGCATGTGTAGTCCTATAGTAGTTTCTCATCATTTATCAACTTAGAAATCACATGGTTTGATGTTTGTCTAAAAATTTCAGAATTAAAGGAAGTCATGGACCACCATACATTTGGTGATATATTTGAGAGTGATGCACCTAGAAGGGAAAGGCTTCCAAGGTCATCTACCAGTACTAGACCCTCATACAATGAGGATCTCATCACTCCGCGATTTGGTGACGAGGGAGATGAAGGGGATGCGCACCCCTCCACCTTTCCTTGCCAAACTTTCTTGCGAGGAGCTGTGAATCTTAATGATTTCATGACCTTGGTACAGAGGGCTGGACTAACAAGTTACATGAAGGATGAGAGCGCACAATATGCTTTGCTTACTAAAACATCTGTGGAGAGTTTCTCCTTTACTGATAGTTTGTTCAAGCCTTCTGTGTCTTTCAAAATTTATGGCAGGGCTCATTCTATGACTTTGAAGCAATTTTGCAAGGCCCTGGGACTTGGTACAACTGGGTCTTCAAAGAAGATTACAGCTCTACCCGCTGACTTGTTAGAGCTTTACCGAGGAATAACCAATGATGACAACCGCAGAGCTCAGCGAGGGAAGATAAAAAACATTCAACTTCTAGCCATCAGGTATTTTGCCTACTATCTTGCCACCAGTGTTCTAGGTCTGGAGAACACACTAGTAATATTTCCAACTATCAATTGGCCTTCTTAGCTGCTGCACTCAACAATGAAGACAAGTATAATCTTGGTTCTCTTGTTGCTTCTCGTTTAGCTGCTAAGGGACCCATTTATGGGGGAATTATTGCTACTCGTATTGCTGCTGCCTTGAATATTGTTGTTGATCCACATGATATAGTTTTGACTTCTCATAGGCTTGATCTTGCTACCATGAAGGCACACCACTTTGTCACCACTAGCTCTACCATTGAGAACTTGGTTTATAGAATGTTGTTTACTGACGGGGAAGAGAGAGAGAGAGATCCCTCTACCCAAACCACTTTTCTCAATATTTCTCAGGGACCTTTGTCACGCTCGAAGGCGGAAATGGATGACACGCTACGCTCTCTTAACTTCCACGGGCACTATCAGGAGGAAGCACCATCATACGACCCCTTTGTGTATTACACGGAGGAGGCCTCGAGTTCATACCATGACGAGGGAGCTTCCTCGACATACTATGAAGGTTCATCCTCTTGGACACCATGGGATTGAGCCCCACTTAGGCCAAAAGCCTAAGCTTGGGGGGAGGTATACCGACATCACACTCATATATATATCATGTTTGGTCGGTTCTTTGTATATCCATTGTTTTTGCTTTCTTTTTGGTTCTTGTTTCTTCTTTCTCTAAAACAAAAATACCAAAAATATTTTTGTTGTTCTCTCTTGGTTTGTTTCTTTGCTTCTTTGCTTTGGTTTGCCTTAAAAGAAAAATACAAAAATATTTTGCTTTGTTTGCTTTGTTTTGTTTGCTTCTTGTTTGCTTGGTTTTTCTTTGTTTGCTTGTTTCTTTAAAAAATCGAAAACACCAAAAATATTTGTGGTTCTTCTTTGGTTTTGTGAGTTCTTTGCAGGGTTCATCTGTCCTCAGTGGATTTTGGTTTCATGTTATTATTCAAGTCACACAAGTGAAGAGCAATAATGAAGATTAAGACAACTCGAGGATCGGTAAGAGGCTGGTAACGAACTCTATTTGTTTCATTTTTGTACATATACTCATCATTGCGAGCATGCTTAGCCTGTTTGTGTAAGGTGTATGTCATTATGGATGCTTAGTAGTTATTTCTTGTCTATGATTAGCTCCATCTTGCTAATAGTTTGTAGCATGTTAATGAATGTTTGCTTGCATTGTTTTATTCATACTTTGGTATGATATTGTGGTATCCTCCTCTGACTGTTCATGTGAATCGACTTGGCACATGTTCACGCATGCACATGACTAATCAATATTCAATAAGCCTCGATGATTTATTTTGCCTCGGAGTTCTTGTATCACTTTCATGCCATAATTAGTCTTGTTTTGTTGCAAGCATGATTATGACAGCTATTGCTCTCTCGTTTGTCGCTCCCTCTCTATTGCTAGCCTTCACTTGCACTGAGTATGTGCTCTACCTGTGCTTCTAACTCCCCAAAACCAATATTGCCAGTTGTGTCCACCATACCTACCTATTAGCATCATTTGTTATTTCAGTGCATATTCTATATGCCGTGTTTTCTTCCAAAATAAAATGTTTGTCTATTTTGAGAAAGTTAGTTAGTAAAGCTCTCACGAACTTGATGGAACACTTTATTCCTTGCACTTAATAATCATGAACCATTGTGACTAGTCCATGAAAGATATATGCTTGCAAATTATATGCTGGGAGTCAGCAGAACCGTGCTGTCACGGGGAACGCTTTCAACACCTTTTAGATATATTTATATCTAGTTGATACCTTGCTCTTTTGTTTGCGGATGTCAACGATGTGAAATGAAAGGGGGACTTGTGAGTCCATGGATTTTGTATTCTGTGTTAGAGAAACGCCTGGGCCGCTAGCCTAAGCCATGCCTAATCATGGTGGAAACTTGCAGCATCACCATAGTGAGTCATCTATGAAGCATCCTCAATAAAAAACTATTCATATAGTAAATAAAAAGATTGTTGAGATGCTCATTGTCTGCTTGCCTTGTCATTTTGGTTATGGGAAAGCTCCTGTACCATGTGCAAGGGGTACCCCGTTGGCGGTTCTCGATGATATGCAAATACTTACAATGAAAAGAACTTTCCTAGACCCAAAGTTGAGTAGTATGCGGAGTGGCCCTCGCACTCAAGGGACTCAGGATTTCCAGTCTATGGTATGTCAAGCATATAATTTAGAGTGGACCTTACTTTCACCTTAACCACATAAAGATGCTTATGATAGGGGCAATGAGAGCTCAAAGCTAATGAGTACCTTCCTTTCACCATTTGGAAGCCTTTCAAACTTTCAAAAACCATTTTCACAACCTTGTTGAGTCACCACTTATTCTATGAGCACCTTCTTGAGAGCATAGTTGTCATTTTTGTGTTTGTTCCAAAACATGGTTAATTATGTCATGACTTTGATGCTTGTATCCCTGATATCTTTATCTCTAGTCTTCATGTGAACTTCAGAGGTTCCTTGGCATTTATATTGTGCTCTTCAAACAAAGGCAAGCGATATACCACTCTATCATACCTTATTATTAGCATTGCAATGTTGCTTATGTTTATGTTTCATGCTGCTTATTATTCTTGAGTTGGTTTATCTTCATAGCTTGCAATGACTATTGTAGACTTAGTTGCATAATCCTTATTATGAATTGTCTAAGCATCTACTCCCGTGCTGACAATATTTACATCATATGAAGCAATGTGTTAGTAAATGTTCTTTTATCGCACTCAGTTTTCAACTGAATTGCTTGAGGACAAGCAATAAGCTAAGCTCGGGGGGAGTTGATACGTCCAAAACGTATCTACTTTCTCGAACACTTTGCTATTGTTTCTCCTCTAAACTTGTGTGATTTGGATACAACTAACACAGACTAACGCTGTTTTCAGCAGAATTACCTTGGTGTCTTGTTTTTGTGCAGAAAATGAACTGTCGGGAAAAATCCTGGAAAATATGCCAAAAAATATATTTCATCAGAAGATCCATGGAGCCAGAATAAGAGCCTGAGAGGAGGCCTGGGGGGCCCACACCCACCCCAGGAGCGGGCCCACCACTAGTCGCACCTGGAGGGGGTGCAGCCACCCCAGGCACCCCCTCGGCCTCCCTCTGCGCCTATAAGTTGCCGTTCGACCTAAAAACCGAGGGGGGTTCGATAATTTTCCAGAAAGAGTTCCGCTAAGCCGCCGCCACCAGAAACCAAGATTCGGATCCATAAACTCCGTTCTGGCATCCTGCTGGGACGGACAATTTGGAGAGCATCATCGCCATCGTCATCACGAACGCATCTCCATCAACCACCGATGTTTCCCTCATCCATGAGTGAGTAATCACCCTATGTAGGCTTGGGGATGGTAGGAATTGGATGAGTTCTATCATGTAATCGAATATGATTGTTAGGGCATAGTGCCTAGTATCTCTTGTGCTATTTGACTTTGTTGCAACTTGTTATGCTTAATGCTTGTCACTAGGGCTCGAGTGCCATGATCTGAGTTCTGAACCTATTATTGGATCATTATGATAGTATTGTTTGTGATCTTATCTGCAAGTTGTGTACACATATCATTGTCTGGATCCAAAGACCCCAAAGTGACAATAATTGGGACAACCGAAGGGGATGGTTGTGGTGTGAGGATCACATGTGTTCACGGAGTGTTAATTCTTTGCTCCTATGCTCTATTAAAAGGAGCACCTTAATTGCCAGTAGTTCCCTAGAGTCCCCGCTGCCACGGGCTGGCTGGACAGAATATGTTGTGCAAGTTCTCATTGCGAGCACGTATGACTATATTTGGAGCACATGCATTGTTTAGTACTTGGATGCTTGTTATTATTTATCTGCAATGCCCTAGATCTTGAAGTTAAATGTTTAGACTCGTCCATGCAACGCTCGTCCATCCATCCCTATGCCTACCGCACTCGAATCCTACTATTACCATTACTGTTACTATTGCTACTGTCCACTGTTGTTGTTACTGCTGTTGTTGCTACTACCAAACTGTTGCTACTGATAAACTTCTGTGAGCAAGAACTATTTCCAGGTGCAGCTGAATTGACAACTCAGTTGTTAAGGCTTGCAAGTATTCTTTGGCTCCCCTTGTGTCGAATCAATAAATTGGGTAATACTACCCGTGAAGACTGTTGCGATCCCCTACACGTGTGGGTCATTAAGATCATCTCGGAGGCCTTCTTATTCTTCTTCATGCCAGCCTCCGGTATGAAGCGTGAGTAGTTCCACCTTGGACTACGGGTCCATGTAGTAGCTAGACGGTTGTATCTCCTTTTTTCTACCATGTTTAGATCTTGTGAGCGTCGTTCATGATCAAGATCATCTATTTGTAATCATGCATGTTGTGTTTGCGGGGATCCGATGGATATTGAGATTACTATGTCAGATTGATTAATGTTTTTGTATTATTGATTGTATCATATATGTGTTGTTTGAGATCTTGCATGCTCTCCGTTTCTAGTAGCTATCTTGGCCAAGTAGATGCTAGTGACTCCAAGAGGGAGTATTTATGATCGATTGTGGGTTCATGCCTCTATTTAATCTAAGGGAAGTGACAGAAATATCTAAGGTTGTAGATGTGCTGTTGCTACTAGGGAGAAAACAACGGTGTCTTGTTCATGGAACAAGTGGATTGTTTACCTTACACACTTTGCTTAAAACAGTTATCTGTTGCTTACAACTTAATACCGGAGGGGGTTCGGATGATAACCTGAAGGTGGATTACTACTCATAGATGCAGTTGGATGGAAATCTATGTATCTTGTTGTATCTCCCAATCGAATCTCAATGGATCATGAATATATGGTATTACATTGTTATGCCTTGCTTAGTCCTGTCAACTGCCCTGCTGTAATTTGTTTACCCAGCATGTCATGTTTGTTTATCTTAAGGAGAACACCTCTAGTGAACTATGGACCCCGGTCCAATCTTTACCATTGATACATCTTCCATTGTTACTGTTTACTTTCTGCAAACCACTATTACCTTCCACACCATATAGTTAACCCTTTGTTTTCAGCAAACCAGTGAGATTGAAAACCTCACTGTTCGTTGAGGAAAAGTCTTGAGTTTGTGTTGTGCAGGTTTCCAATTTGCTAGCAACACCTTTGAGTCATTTCCTTCCTCCTACTGGTTCGACAACCTAGATTTCTTACTGAGGGAAGAACTTGCTGCTGTACTCATCATACCTTCCTCTTGGGGTCTCCCAACGAAGCTCTATAGTGATCTGAGCGGCACCAAGCTTTTTCTAGCGCCGTTGCCGCGGAGGCTAATGACGTCTTCACAAGGGGAGTCCTTCACAACCTTTCTCTTTTCTTTGTTTTTGTTTTGCTTAGTTTCTTTTTCTTGGTTTTGTTTGCCTCTTTTTATCAAAAACTCCAAAAAAATAGTTTAGATTGGTTTGCTTTCTCTTATCAAAAACAAAAAAAAATTAGTTCCTGCTCTAGTTGCTGCTGCTGTTGGCTTGCTCCACTTTTGCCAAAATGAATTCTATTGAGAACACCAAGTTGTGTGACTTCACTAGCAAAAACACCAATGATTTCCTAAGTACACCTATTGCTCCACCTACTCCTGATGCTACCTTTTATGAAATTAAGCCTACTTTGTTGAATCTTGTGATGAGAGAGCAATTTTCTTGTGCTAGTTCTGATGATGCTGCTGCCCACCTCAATAACTTTATTGAACTTTGTGAGATGCAAAAATATAAGGATGTAGATGGATATATTAGTAAGCTCAAGTTGTTTCCTTTCTCTTTGAGAGGAAACTCTAAAGAATGGTTGTTATCCTTGTCTAGAAATAGTATTGATTCTTGGATTAAGTGCAAAGATGCTTTTATTGGAAACTACTATCCTCCTGCTAAGATTATATCTATGAGAAATGAAATAATGAAATTTAAACAACTTGATAATCAACATGTTGCTCAATCTTGGGAAATAATGAAATCTTTGGTTAAGAATTGTCCCACTCATGGACGTACTGCTTGGATGATTATCCAGACTTTTTATGCAGGTTTAAACTTCTCCTGAAAAAACCTGTTGGATTCAGCTGCTGGAGGTAACTTTATGACCATTACCTTGGGTGCTGCAGCAAAGCTCTTTGATAATATGATGGTCAACTACTCTGAATGGCACACTGAGAGAGCTCCACATGGTAAGAAGACCTTTTCTTAGAACTGTTGGTGCCATAATTGATATGAAATAAGGCACCAATAAATATCAATTTTAATTCAAGAAAGGTATTGAACACTTCCCTATGAGGATATAGAAGTTGCTTTTTTCTCCTCCTTTGAAAGCAAGGTTTGATGTTAATGCTTATTCATTTGAAAATACTTGATTCTTGATTCTTGTGCCTAACTTAAAGGCGTTAAAGAAAAGTACTTATTGGGAGATAACCCAAAAGTTTTCTTGAGTCTTGGACGTTATTACTTCAGTGATGACATTTCCTTATCCTTTTTGTTTGCTTTTTGTGCCAAGAATAACCTCTAATGAGAGGGAAGTAAGATTTGGGGAGTTGATGTCCTAAAACAGATTTTTGTGCTCCACCGTGAAAATTTGTGTAAAATATCCGTAATTTGGATTGAGATGTAATTTTCTGAATACATCCCCCAGTATGTTAGCTAACTTTCGTTAGTTCAACACTTTTTAATTCGAGCAACATAAGGTCTTCGAAAAAATCGGTTTCTACCTGCTGGTCTATTTTGCCAGATTTCTGCCATTATTTGCATTTGCTTCTTATTGATTCCTTTTTGGGTTCTTTTTGGGAAATTGAGCTTTTTGAGGGAATTGATACAATAGCTTGTGCCTTTAGTGAAAGTTTTGTTGTTGTAAAACTAAACCCTAAGGGTCTATTATCTTTTGAATACACTAATGTTGTTAATGAAGATTGTGTGAAGTTTTGTATAAAGGAAAATTTTCAGGTGTAGAGAAAGAATGATGTAATAAGATGAAGAATGGACAAAAGATCAAGCTTGGGGATGCCACCGCATGTCACCCCGAGAAATATTCAAGAGGTACAAGCGTCAAAACTTGGGGATGCCCAAGGCATCCCCTTCTTCATCAACAAAAATCTCAGGTTATTCTTGACACTTCGTTTTTATTGTTTCATGCACTATTGTGTTGTTCTTGGAGCGTCTTAGTTTTCGTTTTAGTTTGCTTGAATAAAGTAGTTTGGACCCCGTTCTCGCTGTGTTGTTTCAAATAAGTTGATTGGTGTTGGAGAGGAGTAGAAAGTTTTTGCTTGAATAGTACAAGAGGAGCTTGCTTTGACTGTGACTTAGACTTTATAATGTCATGCTAGATGTTGTTTTGACCTTATGCTTAGTGATTATTACTGTAGCATGACTTGTTCCAAACAATTAGGATTGCTTAATGTGCCTTGAAGGAATCATGCGTTGTTTTAGCATACAAAAGCATGTATTGTGGTATTCTCCTTTGATGCTTTGTTTGGGTTGAATTGGCACATGCTCACACCATGTTATGACTATGAACAAGTCACCATAGCCTCTATGATCATTTAGTCCTTGACTTGTACTACCACTTTATGCTTTGATTAGTAATGTTTTGTCGCTCTACATGATTATGGCCATTATTGGTCTCTTAGTTGGTCGCTCCTAGTCTTTTTCTAGCCTCCACTTGTATGAGTAAGCTCTACTCATGCATCCAACTCCCAAGAAACCAAGTTATTCCAAAGTGTCCACTATAAATTCCTATGCATGGTGTGTTACACCATTCCAATTATATTCTTGTTTTCATATATCTTCCAACTAAAAAGTATCTTTGTTATGTGAAAACTTAGTGATTAAAGCTCTCACGAACTTGATGGCACACTTTATTTTTCTTGCCCCTAATAAACTTGAAGCATTGTGTCATCTATCTTGTATATGCTTGCACTTATACGTTAGGATTAGCAGAACCATGCTGTCATGGGAAACGCTTTCAACATTGCACTTGTACATTGTACACAGTTGATATCATGCTCTTTTTTCTATGGATGTCGTCGGTGTGAAATGAAAAGGGGAGCTTGTAAGTCCATGGAGTTATGTATGTGTTTTAGAGAAACGCCTGGGCCGCTAGCCTAAGCCATGCCTAATCATGGTGGAAACTTGGAGCATCACCATAGTGAGAAATCTATAAAGCATTCTTCTTATAAAAAAAGATAGAAAAAAGAGATTATGAAAAAGAAAAAAAATGAGAAAAAGAGGAAAGAGAGAAAAAAGTACCATTTTCCCATGGTAAATAAGAAGATTGTTGAGATGCTCATTGTCGGCTTTCCTTGTCATTTTGATTTTGGGATAACTCCTATATCATGTGCAAGGGGTACCCCATTGGCAGTTCTCTATGATACACATGTACTTACTATAACAAGAACTTGCAAGTAACTAAACTTGAGTAGCATGAGGAGCGGCCCTCGTATTCAAGGGACATGAGATTGCCAACTTATACTTTGTTAAGCATATACTCCATAGTTTGTTCACTTTAACCTTAATCACTTCAAGATGCTTATGATAGGGGCAATGAGAGCTGAAAGCTAACAAGTACCATAAATTTTGGAAGCTCTTTATTAAACTTGAAATCCCTGCTTCCCTTTATGGAGGGCCTTTCTTCCACCATTATATTGAGTCTTCACCTTCTATCCTTAGGCACCAGTTAAGAGAGCATAGTTGCCATTCTTAGTTCTATGTGCATTGTCCCAAAACTTATTGATTGATGCATATTATTGATATTGCTTGTTCTTGAACTATTTGTATCTAGTCACTCTTATGAACTTTCAAGGTGTCATATGCATCTATTTTCTACTCCATGAGGGACAAACTGATTGCCACTATGCCATGTTTTCTCTATGTGAAACAAACAAACATCTTTCAATGCATGTTATTCATGAATCTTTGTTTGTAACCTTTCATGTTGCATGCATAGTTACTTTGTCTTACTGTTAGAACTCCATCTTTCATGCTCATGTTTAGAGTTCTTTGATCCCAGCTTTCAATGCTTGCAAATGGTTTGATCTTGATTTTGATGGTGCATGTCACCTAAAAAATTATTCTTTTTATCACTTATCTACTCGAGGACGAGCAGGAGTTAAGCTTGGGGATGCTTGATACGTTGAAAACGTATCTATAATTTTTGATGTTCCATGCTTATTTTGTATCTACTTTGCTTTGCTTTGTCTACACTTTGTGGTGTTTTTATATGTTTTTCTGGACTAACCTATTAACAAGATGCCATAGTGCCAGTTGCCAGTTTTCTTCTGTTTTTGGTTCCAGAAAAGGCAGAAAATCAATATTCTCAGAATTGGACGGGACAAAAGCCAAAGCAAATATTTTACCGTGGGGAACACGGAGCCAGAATACGAGACGGAGGGGATCCACCAGGGGGCAACACCCCCTGGCCGTGCAGCTGGGATCAGCCCGCGCCTGGGGGTGTGGACACCCTGGCTGCCCCTGCCTCGCCTCTTCGCCTATAAAGACCCCCTGATACCAAAACCCTAAGCAGCCGATCAATATTCCACGAAACAGTCTGTAGCCGCCGCCATCGTCGTCCCTAGATTCGGGGGGATCTGAAGTTCTTCCCGGCACCCTGCCAGAGGGGAGATCATCTCGGAGGCCTTCTTCTTCATCATGCCAGCCTTCGGTATGAAGCGTGAGTATTTCCACCTTGGACTACAGGTCCATGTAGTAGCTAGATGGTTGTATCTCATCCTTTGTGCTACCATGTTTAGATCTTGTGAGCTCCGTTCATGATCAAGATCATCTATTTGTAACCAGGCATGTTGTGTTAGCGGGAATCCGATAGATATTGAGATTACTATGTCAGATTGATTAATGGTTTTGTCTTATTGATTCTATCATGTCTGTGTTGTTTGAGATATTGCATGCTCTCCGTTTCTAGTAGCTATCTTGGCCAAGTAGATGCCAGTGACTCCAAGAGGGAGTATTTATGCTTGATAGTGGGTTCATCCCTCTATTTAATCTAAGGGAAGTGACAGAAATCTCTAAGGTAGTAGATGTGATGTTCCTACTAGGGAGAAAACAATGGTCTCTTCTTCATGGAACAAGTGGATTGTTTACCTTACACACTTTGCTTAAAGCAGTTATCCGTTGCTTGCAACTTAATACTGGAGGGGGTTCGGATGATAATCTGAAGGTGGATTACTAGTCATAGATGCAGTTGGATGGCGGTCTATGTATGTTGTTGTATTGCCCAATTGAATCTCATAGGATCATGAATGTCTAGTATTGCATTGTTATGCCTTGCTGAGTCCTGTCAATTGCCCTGCTATAATTTGTTTACCCAGCATGCCATGTTTTTTTATCTTAAGGAGAACACCTCTAGTGAACTATGGACCCTAGTCCAATCTTTACCATTGGTACATCTTCCATCGTTACTATTTACTTTCTGCAAACCACTATTACCTTCCACACCATATAGTTAACCCTTTGTTTTCAGAAAACCGGTGAGATTGGCAACCTCACTGTTCGTTGGGGCAAAGTCTTGAGTTTGTGTTGTGCATGTTTCCAAGTTGCTAGCAACACCTTTGATTCGTTTCCTTCCTCCTACTGGTTTGATAACCTTGGTTTCTTACTGAGGGAAGAACTTGTTGTTGTACTCATCATACCTTCCTCTTGGGGTATCCCAACGAAGCTCTACAGTGATCTGAGACGCATCAAAGACGTAGACAAAGTCTCCATGAACATTCTTTGTTATCTCCCATTTATAAAAAGAATCCAGCGGCTATACATGACCAAGGAGTCTGCCACAGAGATGACATGGCACAAGACGGGAAGAGATACGAGGATGAGCATGGATTAGTAAAGATGGGACATCCATCTGATGGTAAGGCATGGAAGAACTTTGATAGAGACCACCCCGATGAGGCAGGAGAGGCTCAGAACGTCAGAATTGCTATAGCAACAGATGGATTCAACCCATATGGTATGTTGACTGCTTGTATAGCTGTTGGCCCATGTTTGTTACTCCGCTCAATCTCCCTCCCGGATCCCTAATGCAAAGGAAGACCATATACCTGTCGCTGATCATTCTAGGGCCTGAATACCTGGAGAAGAATTTCAGTGTGTACTTGCATCCTCTTTTGGAATATCTGACCACTCTTGGCACCACATAACGTTGACATACGAACGTGCATCGAGGACAAACTTCTACATGAAAGTGTGGTTCCACTAATCCATGCACGACATGCCCGGGTACGCCCTATTCTGCGGATGGTGTACAGCTGGTAAGTGGCCATGCCCAGTGTGCAGGCATGTACTTGAGTTCCTTTGGCTAAAGGCAGGTCAAAAGTATTCTTCATTTGACATGCATCGACCGTACCTCAAAAGAGACCATCGGTTCAGACAAGACAAAAATAACTTCATCAAGGGAAAATTTGTGCTGGAAGAAAAAGAGATACCAATGTTTGATGGTGCGGATATAGATGCCGAGTTATGTTCTCTCGTCCGTACCGCGTCCGGTGTCCCACAATTTGAGGGATATAGCATAACACACAACTGGACACACGAGGCAGGCATAACGAAGCTCAACTATTACAAGGACTACAAACTTCCCCATAACATCGATATGATGCACACTGAAAAGAATGTTGCAGAGTCCCTCTTTTACACAATTCTGAACATTCCTAAGAAGTCAAAGGATAATGTAAATGCTAGAGTCGATGTTGAGGAGCTATGTGATAGGAAGATACTATTCATGCAACCTCCTGAACGCAATCGAAAAAATTGGGTCAAGCGCATGCCTACTTATGCTTAGATAGCCTCCAAATAAAGGAGTTATTCCGGTGGCTCAAATTGTCATGACGTTCCCTGATGGTTATTGTTCGAGTATGAGCAAGGGAGCCAATCTAGCAATTCAAAAAGTCACTAGGCTCAAGAGTCACGACTATCATATATGGATTGAGCGGCTAATGTCGGTGATGGCTCGAGGGTATCTCCCTGAGAATATCTGGCGAGTCCTTGCGGAGTTGAGACATTTCTTCTGCACGCTCTGTGCAATGCAGATATGTCCCTTGATGATTGAGAAGCTGCATGATCTAGTGCCGGAGTTCCTATGCAAGTTAGAGACAATCTTTCTGCCAGGCTTCTTTACTCTGATTTTACATCTCATTGTGCATCTCGCGAACGAGGCACTCTTGGGGTGGACCGGTGCAGTTTCATTGGCAGTTTTGTATTGAGAGATTGTTTAAGTATATTCGAACCAAATGTGGAAACAAAAATAATATTTGAAGCATGCATAGCTGAGGCAACTATCCTCTAGGAGATAACAGACACCACAACAACATACTATGGTGATGATGTTCCCACTATGCATAACCGGGTATGTTGGTACAATGTCGACGAGCCCAAGTATGTAGAATTCCCAACCTTTAATAAGGTAGAGGTCCCTGTGTTTACAATGCTAGTCCCTGGATCAATAGCTAGCATCCACAGTTAAGATGTAATATCAAGAAACAAAGGTCATAATACAACTTTATAACCAGGAATAAAATAATTCTTTACATCTTACATAGCTCATTTGGATATCCCATTACAATGCAGTAGAAATAACTATAGCATGGGGTCCTTCATCTTCAAAGTGCCACAGGCAATCATGTTGTTTGTAGACTTGTAATCCTAATAAACACATCTCACTAACATCAATCAAACCTGCAACATAATAAGTTACAGCCACAAGGGTCAATACATTTGAATTGTATTAACAAGTGATACTATGGTAGTATAGTGGAGTCTATCATCTATATGCATTTGTCTAAGTGGAGCTTAGGCTTGCTTTGCTCAAAATAGATTTTCCTTACCATTTGAAAACACTAAGTTTTTGCTTGACAAAATCACCCAAGGCATCTCCCAATAGAAATTGGTGATCCTTCAACCCTTATTCAACCACAAAATTTTAACTTAGAAATTTGGATGAGGAGATTCTTGATAGCTTCCATGTCTTGATGATCAAATTGTCCTTTGCCAGGGACATGGCTAAGCACTTAGATTTTACTCTCTCGAGAGGTGGTGCACTTTCCCCATACTGGACTTGGTGATGCCCAAGTTTTTCCCAGCATACTGGACTTGCATAACCACTCAACGCAAACCATTCTTTCCATTCCACCCAGGTGTTTCATTCACTTAGTTGTTTTATTAAACAAAACACAAGTCTTTGACTTAGAAATATTCCATAGCATGAATATAATCCACCCTTGTTTTCTACTAGCTAAGCTAAGCATGATAGTAGTAGGAATCTTAACTTAGGAAATTTTTACTAAGGTTTCATCTAGTAGGATTTCCCATGGCATAGTTTACACTTAGCAAAAATTCCATGCAAGTCCTACTTAGAAATATCACTAATGCATAGTGAAAATAATGGGACAAAAGTATGAAGCACCACTTGACTTTATGGTAGAGAATATAAGTTCACTCCTTGATCTTGCAATAATCACACTCTTCAAATTGCACTACAATTCAATCAAGCAAGGCACAATTTCAATCTACCATTCAAGAAAACATCACATAAAATAATAGAAACAAAGCAATGCATGCAAGCATGCTAAAGATTGTTTTATTTGGAAAAGTGGTTTCTAATAGGTTATAAAAATTCTAAAAAGCCTATTGGTCATTTTATAAAAGTGGCAAAACCATTTGCAAAAGATTTTACCTATAAACCATTTTTAAACCAAATCAATATTTTATGTGGTTGAAAATGCTTTTAGCAAAGTAATAATCTTTATAGGGTTCTCAAAATAAATTTTTAAATCATAAACCTTTGTGTTTGGGGTCAGAGAGTTTAAATCAAAACATTTCCCAAAGGTTTTTCTCCAAAAATCATTTTTAACATATAAATAATATTTTTATTTGACTAGAAATGCTTTGATTCAAAGATTTATTCTTTTGCCTCACAAAATATGTTTTTGAAACCACAAGTTGGTTTATTTGGTCAGTAGGTTCAAAACAATCCATTTTCCACAGGTTTTATCACAAAAATAATTTTAGAATAAATTTTATATTCAAAATATGCCTACACAAGTTTCTGCAAAAACAACCATCTTACCAGTAGCAATTCATTAAGAAAAGTACATGGTTGGGTAGGGTTTGTCTTGCTAATTTCATTGATATAAAATTTTCAAAATTTGGACATGTGGATCAAAATTTATGCAATTTTCAAAATCAAACCTCTAGTAGATTCTATTCTGTTTTTAAAATAAAAGGTTGTCCACGTGGAAGGCTCTGATTGGTTAAAAATGGTTCGCGCGGATCAGCTGCTGTGGGGCGTTGGATCTAACTGAAATCGCACGGTGCAGAGGGAGCATACCGGTTCGTTTAGTCAATCTATCGCGTACACACGATCAAAATCCAACGGCTCAAACTAACTAGACCAAAGACTGGCGGCGCTCGACGGTGGCGCGCGGCGGCGACGCTCGGGCTACGGCGTTCTGGCTACTCCGGGAAGAGAGGGAGAGGGAGGGTATGCTCACCGTGTTCGCCGCATGCTACTGATGCTCAACTTGCTTGATGTTTGTCGAGGGGCGCACGGGGTTGCTGTCAATCGCTCGCTGGAGTTCAAGACGGCATCTGCACGTTCTGTTGTCAACGGGGGCGGGGCTGGGAAGGTCGCCGGAGTCCAAGCAGAAGACGGTGGCGAGCGGCGTTGAGGTTGCCGACGCTAGGTGGCTTGAGCGGCTGAGCTAGGAATACTGGGAGATGCGCCAGAGGCCAGGGAGGGTACTTATGTGGTCGAGGGGGCGAGGCACGTCCTGGGTTCGTCGGAATCTTTGCTGGAGGCGTCGGAGGCAGTGGCGGTGTAGCGCAAAATTCTGGTAGCCTGGGGGCGCTCGGGGATGGAAGGTTGAGGTGGAAACGGAGAGGAGGGAGAGGCGCTTAAGAGGGCGTGGTCGCGGGGCTGTTAAATGGCGTCATTACCGCGTAATCAATCGAAGAAACGGCGACAGAACGGCCGGGCGTGGTCAGCGGCGAGTGAGGACGACGATGAGGTGTCAACGAGTGAGAGAGAGGAGGAGTGGGTCGAGGTAGTCAGTGTCTGTGTGGGTTCGATTACGAGTAATAGAAAACGGTTCAGGGAAAGAGGGTGGGAGTGGGCTGCTAGGCTAGTTGGGCCTGCTCGCTGGGCTGGGGTCCGTTTCACCTTTTTTTAATACAGAAACTTTTTCCCTTTTCTTTTTCTATTAATCTGTTTTGATTTTGTTTAAATTTTTCAAACAACAATTTGATTTCAAACTTCAACCAAACTTTGTGTGTATTCAAATACTAATTAATAATACATTCTGAAGTCAAATTTAGAATAATTCTTTTATTATTTTTAGGGTCTTTTATTTATTTTATAAATAGACATTTGTCTTTAATTCAAATATGTTTTAAAACTTTATTTGAAATCCATATTTTTACCAAACCTATTCAGTAGGTTTTATTTATTTATTAGGGTGTCAAATAATTCTCTTTGAATTATTTGGAATATTTTTATATGATTTATTAATCATTTAAAATTGGGTATTTTGTCTTTATTCCAATGGAATTAAATATGGGTTTAATTCCATAAAAATTTATTTAAATGATTCTTTTATTTCATTTAAGTCAATAAAATGACTTTTATTCCACTTGGGTAAATTCAAATTATTTTTCTCTGATTTAATTAATCATTTCTATTAGGGAGTTGTCTTAATCAAATGGAATAGAATTTGGTTGGGGCCATATTGTTTTATTACAATATTATTTATCTATTTATTTCATTTGAACTTGGATTATGTTTATTCCATTTGCTTATGGATTAGGCCAAGATTTAATTTGGTCTTTAAATAATCCTCATTTAATATTTCTTTCTTTATCTTATAAAGTCCATATCTTTTTATTTATAGATCCAAACTTGGTGATTCCAATTTGTAAAATCTCATTTGATATTTATTTATCCTTTTTAAATATCTTTAGGATTAATTGCTCACCATTTGGTATGGAGTTTTAGATAGGTGCTTTATTAGCTTTGGAAATTCAATTTCCTTATCTTATTAAATTCATAAGATTTTATCTATGGCTCCAAATTAAGTGCAACCAATTTCTATGGTGTTATAATATTTCTATTTGTCATTCTTGATCATTTATAAATGTTTGTTGACAAAATTTTATATGGATCAAAACCATGGTCTTAGAGATATCTTGGAAATGTTTTCTTCCATTAGGGTTTGAGGGTTTTGGTTTATTTTCCAAGTGTTTAAATTTCAAGATGCATTTATGAAGAAGGCATTTCACTTGATTTGAATTTTGTTGGATTCAACCATTATTCAAAGTTTGTTCAAAATGGGTTTTAATGTTTCCATTTAGAAACAAAAAGTTTCTTTTCACCCTAAATTTCAACAATTATTTATTTTGTTTATTTATTTTTCACATTACAAAATTTGGAAAATTTTGGGATGTGACAAAGTATGACCCCAAGCTCCTCCTCTTCCAGTGTTCCGGTGGCAAGGCCGGTGGAGCAACAAGTTATACCTTGAAAAAGGAAGAGAAGGATTGCATAATGCTATATGTGCTTATGAACATGAAGGAAGTGGTCCGTGATGAGAATGAAGAGGACGAAGAAAATCAAGTGTCCAGTTTCCTTAGGTAAAATGGTGAACAAATTCATTTGCAACTAGTAACTTGGTTTCGGTCTAATACATATTTTCTCCTTTTAGAAAATTCACAGATGAAATATGGTCGGGAACGACGGATCCCGATGATGCGGAGTCGGAAACCCTTCTGAAAGTGGGTCCCCCCAGAAAGAAAAAATTTATGTCTTGGTTTTGTGAAAAGGTAATTTATACCTATCCCTCTTACCTCACAATCAGCGACTTGTACCTCTTATTATACCTAACTAATTCACAATTTGTACACAACCTATAGGGAGCTGATCCCAACGTTGAGATGTTAGATGAGTTGAGATGTGTCTCCCAGGGTTTTAACTGTAAATTCGAGATGTATGAGCAGTATGATGTGAATGGTTATCACTTCCATACATAGTCTTACCATAATCGTCGGCCTAATTAAAAAACTATAAATACTGAGGTCTTCACCAGAGGAGCCGTTGACTTTGATGACTACAGAAGATTACAAAACATATACGATCTGATGTTCAATAATATGCCCCTAGAAATCAAGATTGTTGTGTTCAAATACCACTGGTTTGACCCACGCGGTGGATATAGAAGTACCCCTTCCATTAGGTTAGTTGAAGTTAGGCCTTCAACCACCTATAGCGAATCTGATGTCTTTATTGTGGCTCACCAAGCCAAGCAAGTTTATTATTTACCCTACCCATGCCAGAAATAGGAACTCAAGGGCTGGTAAGTCGTGTTCCGGGTATTGGCATAAGGTAACCTACCCATGCCCTCCGACGACGATTACAACAACATTGACCCTAAAACATATGAGGGAGTTTTCTATCAAGAGCAAGAGAACTTTGGGGACTTTGACTTACAAGGTATTGAGGACCTCGAGAACAATGTACAGACTCGTGGTGAGGTAGTCACGAATATAAAGGGCATTGATATGCTAACCAAGTTACATCCGGACAATGGAAACAATGAGCCTCTACCGTGCGATGAGCCTCCAACTTACTTCTCACATAATAGTGATGTTGATAGTGTTGATGAGAACCCAAGAAATACACATGAGAGTGATGATGATGAGTGGTGAGGGTCTTTATTATGCTTAGTATCTTTATTATGCTTAGTATTTATGCTTCTTAATTGGATCATGTATTTATGCTAAATTGTTTACCTCTTCCCAATGCAGGTGATTGAGCAATATGAGCCAAGGCAAGGAATCATCATCCTCTTTGCTTAAGTCGATGAGGCAGAAGAAGGTTACTAGAAGTGGAATAGCACCCATTCCCAACTCGTGTTACAATGACGTCAGTGGGGGAGGAGGAGGACGAGGTGAGGGAGGAGGAGGGGGATTTCGTCCGAGGCCAGGACGAGGTGCAGGACAAGGATGAGTACAAGGTGGAGGATGAGGTTTACTCCTTCTGAGTGACCTACCCTCCTATTCTGGTGATGTGGCTTCCTAGTCGCGTTACAAGAGTATCCTGATTAGGAGGAGGAGGCACTTTGAGACTTGGAGGGGGAGTCTCGATACCAGGAGGGGTAGTCTGGAGACCAGGAGGGGGAGTCTCAAGACCAGGATTCGGGGTCGTCGGTGCGGTCGAAGAAGCTTAAGGTTCGTGGGGAATCAGGTGTCCCTAAGGAAGCACGGGAACCTGCTTCCGAGGAGGCGAAAACCATGATTATGCCTAACGGTATTGAGTAAGTGGCTATACTAATTTTGAACATGTAATTTCATTTTGGTCATAACAATTTGGCATGTACTAACGTTTTATTATTGGGAAGAAATTGTACATTTCCTCCAGGTACCTGTGCGCCTAACACCTTGGTTGGAACTCTGATTAGGAAGTTTTGGCCAGGCTTTTACACTCCCGTCCCCAAAGGCGATGGGAATCTAGCCACCAGTTGGGTACACTATGAGGCCGCCGAAAATCCAGGCTACGGGAAAGCTTCTGATGTCGTGATCACCAAGTTTTGGGTAAGGCAAACTTTTCGAGTTTCGTTCATAGTTTATGACCCCACCAGGCTAACTCATGACCCTCACAATATTTTTTATGCATGATTTCAGAGATTCTATAGGGTGCTTCCGGAGGACCAGGAGAAGGCAGACAAGACTTTGCGGGGGGGGGGGGGGCATGTTTGAGGTCGACACGGTAGTAGTTCTACAATCAAAAGCATACCACCAACAATCTATGCAACTCCGATAAGTTGGGCAAGAAGGCGCCAAAGCATTTGAATGTGAAGGAACAAGTAAAAATGACCGAGGAAGATTATGCTAGGGTAAGTAAATTGTCAATTGAGATTCTATGTTGTTGCTAATTGTATTATCCATTATTCAAATGTGTATTGATTTTTTTCAGGTTATTCCCATGTGGGACGATGGTAAGGAAGACACATGGGAGGAGTTGACAGCGAGGTGGCATGGGGAAGACCTCGAGTTCAACGCCTTAAGCAAGCGGAACAAGGCAAACCGTGGATCCAGAGGGACACACTGTGCGGGAAACCGCAACCATGATCACTTCAAGGCCAAGATGGTATACATAGATGCATCGAACAACCTTTATTTATTTCCCCTCGTGTTCCTACTTGATATGCATAACATTTCTTTGGTGATACAGGAGGCACATCTACAGAGGCCTTGTTCCGACTATGAAGTATGGGAGATGATGAAGCAGAAGAGGCCCGATCCATCCCAGCCTCAGCCCTCGCTTTCGGAGTTCTTCGGCACTGCCAAGGAGGATGGTGCTACCTACCTCTAGGTGTTCAGTGGTTTTCATTAGGAGCTGGAAGACCCTAGAGTAGAGGAGACCGACGAGAGAGCGGTGGTCGTTGAGAGGCGCGGCCGGGAGAACGGCCGTTTCAAGGTTCTCGATAGGGTGATCCCACAAACTCATGCTTTGAGCCTCATGCGAATCAAGGCTACCCTCATCGCCCACAACCCCTCTATCCCGCCTCCTCGACGGCCTTCCCAAGCGAACGACAATGTAAGTTTTTCTCATTTCCATCATCTTTCTGACAATCATTCCTGAGTGTCTAAGTTGACAAGATTCATTATTTTTGAAATTGTAGCCTGTTTTGGACGCGGCCTACAAGTCCGCTCATGCAGAACACTTGGTGACGCTCGAGACGTGGTTCCAGGCCCGAGCGTCCTACGAGGAGTGGACAGAGTGTCGCGATGAAGTAAGTTTCAACCTTTATTTTTGCAAAAGATGACAAGTCCCGCATTCCCTAGTTTGAATCTTTATTTCTGCAACGCCTCACATCTACACTATCTTGCAGGATGACCAAAGGTTTTATGCCACTAGAGTGTGGGATATGCTACCGCCACGGCCAGCCAGGCCAGGGCCGCAGCCAATCTTTCCATCGAAGGACGAATATGCTTTGAACTTCTACTCAGGGACCCCGGTAAGTTATTTTCCAAACTAGTTGTTACCACAAACCTGTGCCTTGGTGGTTGCTAACTATACGTCAAACATGTATGGACCAGGATGCACCGGCAGTGCACACTTTGGTCGTCCTGATGCCTCGCTGACTATCCCGCGCGCGATGACACCGGTTCATACCGGCCGTGCTTCTTCTGGTTCTTCTGTTGGTACTGGTGGCGGTTATTCTCCTACTTCCCATTGTGCTGAGGGTGGCGGTGCTTCTTGTTCTACCGGTGGTGGTGGTCATGGTGGTACTTCTCCTTCTTCCGGTGTTGCTTCGACGGCGGCTACTCGACGTCCTCCTTCGACTTTCTTGACGTGGGAAGACATGGGTCTCTCGGGCAACTCTACGGAGGTGTAGGGATGTGCATGCGTTAGGATGCACTTAGAGATGTACCTATGTGTGGATATACTAGCTATGTTGTTTGGATGATGATGTACCTATGTGTGGATGATCTAATGTGTGGATGATCTAGCTATGATCTTTTGATGATGATCTTATTTTTGTGTCGATGTGCATATGTTGTATACTATGGCTGGAATCTGAGAATTTGTGTCGATGTGCATGTTTGTGTCATTTGAAATGTGCAGGGAATGAACAAAAAAAATTTAAAAAATCAAAAACAGGAAGAGGCTACTCCAACGGCATTGCTGTCGGTCGTAGATGTCTCTGCAGCCTAGAGATCCCACTTGGGGAGCCACGTGGCGGATTAGGCCGATGGCAATGTCGTCGGCGTATAGACTGCAGGGGCGGCACGTGGTTGCTTAGGCCGACTGCAAAGCCATCGGCGTATAGGTCCTAGAGCTAACGGACGTTAGCTGCGCCAGGTGGGCATCACTGGGCCTACGCCGATGGTACGTACGCCGACGGTGCCGTTACGCCGTCGGGCAAGGGGCTACGCCGATGGGTATGTGTATGACGACGGGGTGGAGCCATACGCCTACGCCCTAGTACGCCGACGTGTATACGCCGACGGCCACCTTCGGGCTAGATTACGCCGACGGGGATCTAGGCCTACGCCGATGGGCCCTAGCCGTCGGCGCTAGGCTCGTTTCCTGTAGTGACACTGCAAATGTAGCACCATAAGAAAGTAAGGCAAATTCTATACATGCAAATGCATAGGGCCTTCTTCACCTTTATGTTATGTGAGGTAAGAAGCGAGACAACATCTCTGTTCATGACTTCACTCAGTCACCTGCCCTCGCTGAGATGATGGAGGTGAACAACGGCAACAGTGTCATGGGTGTGCCATCAGTGTCATGGGTGTGCCATCCCCAGGCTAGAAGATTGTTGCTTCGATGAACCAACCTGGCTGCTGGTGCACATGTTCCCAGCGTTCCATCTGGCTTGATAACATCCTTTATGGCCATGTCGTCGTCTCCGGTGAGCAGCGAGACCACCCTCGACATTGAGGATTGTCTATGAGGCAATCCCTGTGTGCAGATGAGGATGACACAGATCACTCAGACCACCTCCTCGCTGCTACATTTTGGGAGTTCGGGGTCCAGCAAGTTCACAGGGTATCCGTTCTTGTACAAGTCCTAGGCCTCAAAAATCATTCAGAGTTTTAGAGGCTACATTAGGGTATAGATCCATACAGGTCTTTGCATCTTGTAGTACTATCAATGTGAAGTGCCACTGCATCATTATTCGTATATAATTGGATAAATATCTATCTCTATCTCTACTATCGAAAAAAATGAAGGCATTCCGTTTTCTGCCTCATCTCACTACGTCGGTCTTTTGGTCCCACTTCATCGCGCGCTACCCATCGCAACAATTAGGACGTAATTCCCGTTTCACCCATAAATAACTCCCGAGCAAATTTTCCGAAGACAATCGCTCGTCCCGTTATCCTTGCGCTCGCCCCTCCGTACCAGCCGTAGACCTTGACCCATCTCCATGCCACTAGCGTGTATGGCGCCGCATGTCCGTTGATTGCGGCGGCCGTCGATCCTCCACTGCCCTCGCTTCTGCTCTAGGGATAGCACGGGGCGGTTATCATTATATGCGCCACCGGCCCAATCTCCTCTACCCACCGTTTACCGGAGCCGTCTGGTCAGTCTAAGATCCGTACCGGTGCACCACTTTTCACGATCAAGGTACAGTCGATCGGTTTGGTTCTGCTCCTATATGATTCATTCCCTCTCCTCACTCAATTTTATGTTTCTAATTCCAAATCCTCAACTACGGTTGCCGGCAAGAACTGAGACCACCAAACCTTGAAGGATAGGGGCAGGCGCTGGTGATGCGCCTCCTATGTGTCCATGTGTCCCTCCCCCGCTCACGACCTCCTTGGCAAGGGAAGGGGTGGGGAAGATAGAACACCATACGTATGGTATTTTAGCTTCTGTTAGTAGGCTATTTTGGCTTTATCATCGTGGGACAAGACCGTTTGTATTTGGGGTGTATTCTAGAGCGGAGGGTCTCGTGTAAACTTTTCAACACACACATGTTCTTTCTTTGGCTTATATTAGGACAGATTGTGTGCAACACGCTAGATGGCTTGTTGATGTATACAATTTTTAGACCATTTTGATGGCTTGTTGATGTATATAATTGAAGATCGCAGCGATACTTCTGGCGAACACCTCATAACTGGAAGAAGATCTGCAGCTAATACAAGTACAGGTAAATACTTTATGAGATTGCGCTATTCTGCTGACGGGAGATATATGCATGTACGATATTGGAGAACAGGTCAAGAAATATCTTTCCACAATCTGGCTATTGTGTCATATCAATCACTATATTTTTAGTAGAAAATTAATATGAAGTGGAGTCAAAAACTTAACTTTATAGACTTTACCAGAAATATTTCCAAGTAGCATCACCAACTTTATCAGATCACGTGAGATATGACCATGCAAGGTCATTATTATCCATCCTAACAGAATTCAGAACATATTTAATGAAATAAATCATCTGTCAGCGTCAAGTAGCGCGCCGATGGGTGGGACCCACGAAGCAGGCCTGATGGATAGTGGTGGCACCCGCTCTAGGAGGCGGAGAGTGCCGGTCTGCCCCACCTGGAAGCAGAAGCTCCCGAAAAGCATCTCGAGCCCGTCGCCAACAGACTCGAAATCCCCCAGGATGGCTGGCGAGTGGGCGGTGAAGTCAAAGATGCCGAAGAGGAGGTGACTCTCCGTCGCCGATGAGTTGTAGATCGCTCCGGATGGGACTGTCACGATCGCACTATCAGCATCTCCAGGTCCCACAGACGGCGCCAATTGACGAGGTACGATCTCGTCAATGCCCATTGTTATGGACTTGAGTTTTGGAGAAGATGGGGATGCTGGAGATCGCGGAATGGTTAACAGACAAACAACGCGGGGACATGAGGTCTACTCAGGTTCAGGCCCTGGAGGGAAAATCTACTCCTGCTTGTCTGCTCTTGATTACGGCGGAACCGAGAATTACAGGGGTGCGCAAATGCGATCTGGCATGAGGTGTGTATGAGGTGAGTTGAGGCCCTCCTCGCTGTGCCCTCCTGGCCTTTATATAGATAGGCAGGTCTCGGGCGTAGGTCGAGTCGGTTATAGATTAGGGTTTGTACCATTTGAAATTCTATCTACTCGAGTCTTGTTCTCCAAGGATCCATAGGCGTCATGGGCTTGGGCCACCTGAAATCTCCATAGGCCGTGTATCCTATCGTGGGACTTCCTTAGGCTGGACTAGGTATGCCAATGTTTTGTACCCGTGGGGTATAACCATGTCAATAGGATTTGGCGTGGTTTCTACTGGGATTAGAGAAGCTAAGGAGCTCTACTTCTGCCCCACCGCTGCCTCCCATTCGCTGAGCATGCCGGCTGCCGCCCACCTCGCCAGCACATCTTCATATAGCTTGTTGCTGGAAGGAGGACGAGAAGGGAAGGAGATCGCCATGGAGATGCCACAACGGAGATCGATTTGTTCACCAGTTGCATCTCTCTCTCTCTCTCTCTCTCTCTCTCTCTCTCTCTCTCGCCTGGATGCAGTTTTAGTGAGGTTGGTCTGCCGACCAGGGCATGAGTGAAGCCCACCGCAGTAGATGTCATCACCACCGCCTCTCACTTCCTCTCCTCCACCAAACAGGTGGTGAGCAGGCTCAAATCTGCAACTTAATTCCTCCCCCTTCATGTTTATGTAGTTGAATTTTGTTGCATTGTTAGATTTGCTAGGAAAAATTCAGTGTTGTTCTCTTGTTTATGGGATTCCATTAGTGAGATGGGCATGTCCTTTGTTTGCTAGATCTTGCATGTTTGTTCTGGGCTCCGCTTGGAATCTGAGATAACGGCTAGGGAATCAATCCTAGCGCCCATTCTTAGCGTCAGTGTTTGTACGTGCCCTAACCTGCATCACTGCCGTCATGCTTCCCCTGTCGCCGCCACCCCTTAGCCCTCTCCACGCGCCGCCGCCTGACCTACGTCGCCGCCTGACTTCACTAAAGATCCCTCTAGCGCGTGCTTCCGTCTATTGCAAGGTAGATATCCACGACGGTGCGGCCTAGAGCGGAATTTGGGTTGAATCCCCTGCCGCCACTAAGAGCGCTATCCACCAGCGGCTACCCAGACCCTTCATCTCGATTCGGCGCTATTAGAGTTTGTGTTTGTGTTATCTTAGGACTCTAGCCTAAGTCGGTTTGGGTCTAATCCTAGGCTGGCCAACCCCCTCCTCTCTTCTATATAAAAATTGTAATTTTTGTCTAAATCAATACAAGTTCTTATTCTCCCAAAATATCATGGTATCAAATGCCTAGGTTTTCCTCACCTGGGATGGCTCCTCCGCCAAAACCGCCGCCGCCGTCGGCTCCGTTATGGACTGTGGCTAAAGCTCGCGCCGCCGGCGCACCACCCTCCTCCTACTCCACCTCATCTAATCCTACCCACCAAATACCCCAACAAATCCCTCAACTATCTCTTGCTAATACGATCGCCGACGTCTCTCCTTTCGTCCCGATCGTCTTGGATCTCGCCAAACACAACTTCTACCACTGGCGCCACCTGTTTCACGTGCATCTCGGGTGATGTGGCCTTCGCAGCCACATCGATCCAGCCTCGACACTGTTCCCCTATGATCCGCGCTGGGTGCTCACCATCATCCAATGGATCTACACGCGGATCTCCACCGAGCTCTTCAACTTCTTCTCCACTGACGACGCCACAGCAGCGCAACTTTGGGCTGCCCTCCAGCAGCTCTTCCAGGACAACTTCGACTCACGCGTTAACGCCCTCCACATCGAGCTCTGTACCAGCAGTCAAGGCGACTCCGCCGTCACCGTCTTTTGCCAACGCATCAAGGCTATCGACGATGAACTTCGGGGGCTCGGTGATCCCATTGACGACCGTGCACTCATCGACGCCCTTCTTGTCGGGCTTGGTGATCAATTTGAAAAGCAAGTTGCCTTTATTCCTCTATTGAAACCTTACCCTAGCTTCGCCGAGGTGCAATCTATTTTGCAGCTCGGGTCCCAAAACCAAGCACGCAAGTCTGCCCGTCCTCCTCAGGTGTTTCACACGGTGCCTCGCCCACCGCTCCTGCCTACTCCTACTGCACCATCGACAGCCCCTTCTGGATGGCGTCCAAGCCCCAATTACCGCGGCAAAAATCCCGTGTATCAGCCACCCACCCCAACGCCGACTCCTCAGCCGTGGCCACTTGCTCATGCACTAGCTCCACTAGCGCCGACTCCACCAGTGCCGCCACCACCCTCCGCCATGGCCTAGCCGCAGCATGACCCATGGACGGGTCTTGTTCAGGCCTGGTCGATGCCCTCTCCGTATGGAGCCCCACCGGTTTACACCGGGCACTGGAGTCCCGGCCTAAGCCCCTCCATCGGTGCACCCGGGCCTCTCGCACCTCGTCCTCTGTAGCAAGTCTACACCGCCCAAGCTCCATCGACGGCTTACATGTAACAACCCTAGTTTCATTAAATGTTAATTAGGAATTAATTTGTGCATCATGAGGATTGCATGCATCCCTTTGAACTAAATAAAATGTGCAATTGTTAAACAAGTAGGGGAAATAAAACCCTAAACACAAATTCCCTTCCTCTTTAAAATCAATTCAAATGGTTTTAATACTTTGGAAACCCAAAATATTTGGAACCCAAATGGTTATAAAGGGTCCCTTAGTGTTTACATATATTTTACAAATCCTCTTATATTTTGGAAATATTTAAAACAGATTACAATTGAAATATGCAAAAGAAATCAGAAAAAAAATAGAAAAACAATCTAGAAATAAAAACAGTCTCCTCTCTCCCTGGGCCGAGCCCATCTTTCCTTCTTCTCCTTCCCGCCGCCCAATGCGCGAGCCGCAGCCCAGCAATCGGCCTACCTTAGCCCATCTGGCCCATACCCTTCGCTCGTCCTCTTTTCTTCTTCCCCGAGATGTCGGTGAAGCAGCTGCCTGGCAGTACCCTTGCCGTCGATCTCGCTGACGCTATGATGCGTGCCGCCGCCTGCGAGGATGAGGATAAGGACCGTCGCGTTGAGCTCTCCCTCCCCATACCTATCTCACTCTCTCTTATGGCCTTTGTAGGTTTTCCCAATTCGACTGAACCCTAGGCCGTGTAGTTGTCGTTCGCCACTGTTGTCTCCGGCCACCCCTCGCCCATTCGAGCACACCACAGAGACCGTCGTGTAGCCCTCGTTCACCTCGCCCAACCACGCGAGCCGGAGACGCTACAGACGCTTCAATCGACTTCTTCGTCCCCGACTCCGGCTGCCGTGTTCATCGTCAATCCCGGCCGTTCTGGACCGCCTCGAGCTTCACCGACCCTTCACCACAACCACGGTGAGGCGCTGGTCACGCAGAATCCTTCCCCTTCTCCCCTTGTTTCCTGGTTCGCCCTCCCATCGTGCGCCATCAAGCTCCGCCGCAGGTGCTCGTCGGGAGCACTGTTCCGGCGACCATTTAAGGGCGGCGCCACCACTACTCTGCTTGCCGTGATCCCCTCTGTCCAGCGCGCCCGCTCCCGTCTCCCCGCATCGCCCCTAGCGCCACGCCCGCGTCCGTCCTGAGAGCAGCTCCATGGATGACATTAGCATGATGTCACCATGAGGCAATAACCCCTTTTCTTTTGTTTTATTATTTTCACTAAATGATTTCTGTAATTGTTTTTAGTAAATAACAAATACTTGACAAGTGGGGTCTAGATGTAAGTGAGATAAAAAATTTCAGAAATGTTTACTGATTAAATAAAATGTTAAAGTAATTTCTAAAATGTAAATTATTTTGTAATATTCTAAAAATGATTTAAAATGAATTAAAAATGGAGAAATTCATAACTAATCATTTTAAATCAGAAAAATACAAATAATATATCAAAATGTTCAGGAAAATAAGATCTTTCCAATAGCATTATAATCATGCATTGCTAAACAATTTACATGACACTTTTAATTAGAAGAACAAACAACCCCTCTTATATACATCCGGAGTTTCTCCGAATTAGGGTTTATGCCCCTCGAAACCCCGATTAAATTGCCAAGCATGTTTTAGGGTTTACATTTCAATACTAATTAACTTGCCATATCATCATCCTTGTTTGAGCATTGCATTGATGCCATATATTGATTGTTTCCCTTTCTTTCCAGTATTTGGTTCTTCTCCAGTAGAATACGATATCGGAATCGAGGTCAAGACCAAGACTGAAGACCAAGATCAACACCGTTGGAGCTCGAAGACCAATACTCGACCAACTGTAATCAAGTCAAGTACCATATGTCCAAAGCTCTGCTTTGTGGATATCAACAGGCAAAGGCAAGCGAAGCCCCACACATGATATAATCCTATGTTTTTAAGTATTTCAGTTCTTGCCATGTGCATACGATTCCAAAGTCTTTTATCGATAGATGGAGTAATCCTATCTGATGCATGTTACATTTGAAGCCTAAATTTCCTGATCCACTGCTCCTAGTATAACTAGGGTTCGAGCTTGTGAAGCGTTACTAGAGCTATTACATTTGTTGTACTTAGCCAGGCTTAGATATTATTGCTGGTCCATCCGGTTGATGAATCAGAGCTGCGAATGAACCTAGTATGACAGTATGACGTGGTATGATCAGAGATGAAAGTTAAACATGCTAAGGCTTGTATGGGAGGCCACGGTGGGTTATGGTTTTTGCAGTCCCATACTTGCCACTTCTAGGACCTGAGTTCTCGCCTATGGACCAAGACGAGCGTGCAGCCACACGGGAGGCCTGGAAACCCCCTCGGCCAACTAACTTGCTGAGTAGATTCCATGAGTCACATAGTTCGGTCTTTCCATTCGACATACGCATCTTGGATGTTCTTGAATGGAGATGAAGGAGGTGCATTCATAACAGGTAGGTAAGCGTGGTCGGGAAGAGATGCCCGGCATCCGTAATCTTGAACCCTACGCACATCATTAGGGACCGACTTCGGGACTCGAACCGTTACGGCGGCATCTCCCTAGTGCGTGACTCATGGTCTCGGCGAACGCAAGGTAAAGGTCGTGGTCAACCACTCTATGCCGGCCTTCCAAGGAAGAGGGCTAATCTATAGTGGCATTAAGAATCGGTTGGCGCATGTGGGTAAAGTTGTACACCCCTGCAGGGTATTAATATTTTCAAAAAGCCGCGTCCACGGTTATGGACGACTTGGAAACCAGATTCAAAGATCATAAAGAACTTGGCAAGTTGATCAACGTGTGCTTAAGGATGCTTCCTCATGGGTACGAGGGGTGGTCCTAGATAGGTTCAGTTGATGATGATTTGGTGGATATCAATAGATGATCAAAGTTGGAGATACCGCTCTCTTATACCCCTTTTAAAATATTCTGATTAGTCGAGATTCTTCTCCCTCTTGTTTTACAAAACAAAGATGGCTTTATGCAAAATAACTCCACCAGCCATAAGTCTTGCGGAGTACACCCTGTACTCACCCTTTCTTAGTTGATACTTTTGCAGCAGAGTAATTGTTACCATACAAGATGAGTTCAGCACGGCATCAACATCGACGAGTAGTTTGGAATTCCCAGTCGGCAGTCTGGGATCTATAGATTGGACGTCACCGTTATGCTTCAGGCCTCTTAGGCCATTTGTTAAGTTTGCTATACTTAATAGCATAATTTTCCTTCTGTTATTTGATGTTTGTGGTCAGTGACCTCTACTTGTAATATTCTGGTTCTTCGCTTAGTTATGAGCTTGCTGTAATAATTTTTGTGTCATAGGGTCACTGTTGTGTTACCAATTCTCTCTCTGTACACCTTCGAGATTTAGGTTAGGATTATATCCAACGGAGGTCTGGAATTTGTCTAGCCCTAATCCCGGGGGTGTGACAGGTTTTGGTATCAGAGTCGTATCGACTGTAGGAAATCTTTCTATTGGTCGATGTTGAGTCTAGTGCTTGTGAAAACTATTTTCACAGATGAAAATTACGTGCCAAAACCCTTGTATGCTTCTTTTTCTTCTTATCCAGTTTCGCTATAACTCTGGGTCATCTTATATTGTGTTGATTTGGAAAAGTTTTACTATCTCATCCAGTCTTCCAAAACTTAGGTGCCTCTTTAGGCATGTCGGTTCTCAACCATTTGACCTAGTGTTGAGTTCTCTAGAGTCAGTTGTGTGTGTTCCTTATTTCCTTTTGTTCTGTTTCTTCTGAGAGATTCCTTTCTATCATGATCTCTCTGTCTTTTGGACCCACAATATTATATTGTAGGATCCATAAAATTATGTCTAGGCTTTGAGGTTTCCTTTCGCCTCGTGTGCCTCCTTTTCATTTGTTGGGTACTTCAGAAGTCATTTCTTCTCTTGGAAGCTAGATCATGATTGCTAGCTTGTAGTGTACGCTTTGTCACTCAAGTAGTAGTTACTCCTTTCTTTGGGTTTTAACCCTTGGACTTGAACCTAAGATCCCTGATTGTGCCGGATTCCGGTGTTGTCAATATTGTACATGAAGCTGACCTTTAACCCAAGATCCATTTTATTGACCCCTGTCGTTAATGTTTACACATTACCTTAGGATGGCTAGTACCTTCTAGTATAGCCTTCAAGCTTGTGGATATTGTCGCTATTGAACATTGAAGATAAAGGACTTCCCCTACCACTAGCTATGGCAGATGTTCTTTAATGGAACCAAATAGATCACGACAAGAGTTCTCCTAATGAGTCTCGCATCTATACTCATGACTCTGTCACATCTTTCCTTTTCTGCATTGGTCTCCGGAAGATTGTTGACTTATGCATCTACATCTCAGGATTCTAACCTGAGCATGTTCCTTTCTCCTAGTTGTTTTCCGACCTTTGTCTACCAGTTGGTAGCCAAGTAGTAAATGTACACTGTTGTCCTCTGATGCAATATACTCTTGTGGTCTGTCGAGACAAACCATTTTGGGATGTCAGGAGATAAAAACTCCAGTACCTCGTCATTTCTAAGACCAGGTCAAAGTGTTGTAATCCACAGATCAATAAGAGTTGATTTGATCATGTTTTGTTCTACCTCAAAACATCACACCCTTTTTTTACTAAGAGATGTGCTGAGATTCATGACCTCTTAATGAAGTGATGATCTTACACATTTTACCCACCCTTCCACTGAGTTGTTCGCGCTCAGGAAATGTTGCGTGTGCGTAATAATATGGTCATCCGAGATTCTTAGCAATCGTCATTGCTTTGAATTCAAAGGACATTTGTATCATTCTTAGCGTGGTTGGTTAACCCTATCACTAAGCAAAGGATGATTGTGCTATGAAGTCTGTTATTCTAGTGCACCCTCTTCGGTCAAAAATTTAGGCTTGTGTTGAAGCTCTGAGACTATGTCTTCTTGCCTTACAAAGCATGTTTCCTCTTGAGCTAAGTGACATATCGGTGGTCCGTGATATTCTGGATGTCTAATAGAAGTATCTCCATGTTGCCACATGACTGTTTTGTCAACTTCTTGAGAAATCAAGTTCTCTGAACTGCTCCTTTCTCCATGGATCCGTACTGGATACCCCTGAACTAGTTGGTTGAGCTAAACAACCAACTTGGAGAGTTGTAAGACACAAGTTCTATCCAACTTAGTTCCTTCTTAAAGGGATGTCTAGTTGTGTTCGTGCTGAAGCATGATAGTATCTCCTTCGTGGACATGTTATCTTCCCTGCCTTTGATTTGATTGGGCAATCATCAAATCAAACTCAGTTCCAAGGACTATCTTGATGATGTATCCACTTGTGATGTTTCACTGGAATACATCCTCATGTCTTTTGGTCTCACCAATGTATATGCCTTGTACATACAACATGTGAGTCCGTCTTCTTGGAGTGTATAGATAAGTTTGTTATTGAGCCCATCAATGACATCCTTAACTTCTCCATGTTAGAAGAGATTCATGTGAAACAGTTGGCATTGTAGGGTTCGCAGCATAGAAAATAAAAAATTTCCTATGATGGAAACGAAGCACCAAGATCTATCTACTAGATACAAGCAACGGGTGGATATACATCCATAGAATACATACCCTTGAAGACCATATAGCGTTAACGAGGTTGAACTTTTGGATGATGTAGTCGAATGCTTGCCGATCTCGAGATCGTGATGAAGTCCATCTGGTCAAGCCGGTCCAGCACCATCACGTCCAGCACCGCAAAGCAGTGGTGCATCTGTGATCGCACACACGTCCGGGTACCCCGACAACCTCCACGCCCTCGCTCCAGCGAAGCAGCAGAAGCAACAAATCCTTCCAAAAAAGCCACCGGGAACATGTATCTCGCTGATCCGAGACCATGGGGGAATTCTAAAGGGGGAGAGAGATCCTTCGCGAGGAGGTGTGCTTTGAGAGGATGAGAGGGGGGACTTTTATAGGGAGAGGGGGGCACCCCAAGGGGCATGGCGCCCAGCCATGGTGGCTGCCCCCACCCCTTCCACATTCATGTGGGTGGAGCTCCCACTCAAAATGAAAAGCCTCCACTCCCATTAAAAAGCCTCCACTCAAAAATCCACTCACATGCATTAAATTTCCACCAAATTTAATGCAAGCTCTCATTTAAATAAAACTCTTTTATTTATTTATTCAGAATTTTGTTAATTACTTTAATTAACAAACATTCACATAAAACCCTTGCTAGTGTTCCATTTCACATGAAGAACCAGTTTCAGCAATTTAAACCGAAACAGTTTCGGTGTCTAGTGAAATAAATTCCTGCGCTTTCCTTTTTCTTTCTCTGGCATATTATTTCCTCCAAATGGATGTCGGTGTCTCTTAAGTGTGTCACCCTACGGTTCACGAATAATATAGACATGATCGAGACCCCTCTCCGATCAATAATCAGCAGCGGGACCTGGAGATCCATACTAACTCCCACATATTCAACGATGACTTATGTGATCGTGTGAACCTTATACGCATGTAACTCAATCACTTTGTCTCGCGATATATTACATGTCCGAGATTCGATCATTGGTATCCCCATACCTAGTTTGATCTCGTTACCGACATGTACTCTTTTCTCGTTCCCGTGATATAACATTCTAGTGATCAAATCACTTGCTTGCAAGCTAACTAATGTGATATCACCGAGAGGGCCTAGAGTATATCTCTCCGTCGTCGGGATGGAAAAATTCCACTCTTGATCCATGAGCCTCAACATAACACCTTCGTAGCACTGAACCCATCTTTATAATCACCCTGTTACGGTGTGACGTTTGATGTTATCAAGATACTCTTTCGGTGTTAGTGATTGACATGATCTCATGGTCTAAGGACTAAGATTAATTTGTATGATGTTATAGCAATATGAACACAATGACCTTGATCCTAATGCTATACTTCGGATGAATGTTCATCACACCATTACATTAATGTTGTGACCTCGTTATTAACAACATCCAATGTCCATGATCACGAAACCTTTGATCATCTTGTTAATCAACGAGCTAGTTTATAAGAGAGGCATAACTAGGAACTTCCTTTTTGTTTATTAAACACACATGTATTAAAGTTTCCGTATTAATACAATTATAGAATGTAAAATAAACATTTATCATAAATAAGGGATATGATAATAACCACTTTATTATTGCCTCTCGGTCATATTCCCTTCAGTCTTCCACTTGCACTAGAGACAATAATCTAGTTTAGAAACTTTGCATATTGAACACCTATGGCTTTCTGGTGTTCCATATACGCAATTGCAAGTGGTTAACATAATCTACGGATCTGACACTTTCTGGTCCGTGTGTATTTGTGTGTCTTTGTGTCTCCATGCATCACTCCTTCTCTAATGAGATGGCTTTGTATAAATTTGGTCTTTTGGTGAGACCTATAGTTCCTTGGGGTTAAAACATGTCGATACTATTGTCGTACAATATATCTTTAGTGTTAGCCCATTGCGAACCACACCTTAGTTTGATAACAAACTACTTGACACAAATTCCCTCCTTTGTTGCTACTATAGCAGTCATATACTTAGCCTCTTTGTTGTAGTATTCGTCACAATGTCTTAACTTTGGAATTCATCCAAATCCATCATGGAATCTCCTTTCCATTACGTTGTGCCACCCATATTTTAAATTGAGATAAACTTAATTTGTATCGTTTGACAAAACTAGTATCAATGTAACGCTTTACAATGAACTATTTGTAATTGTTTGTCACCTCTACAAAAATATATTCTTAGTTCTTCCAAAAGATCATAAGAATTTCCTTACTATCGTCCAATGATCATTTTATGATTCATTCTGGTATATGCTCATAACACTTAGATCATAGGACATATCTGGATGTGTACATATCATGGTATGATTGATCAAAACATCCATGTGATTTCACTCATCAAGTGTCAAAGCACTTGAATCTTGTTTCACTTATCAAGTGTCGATACACTTGAATCTTGATTCAATTCCTTTACATGCGACAAGAACCGTTTCTTGTCATTTCTATATTGAACTCCTTCAATATCTCATATATGTACGTTTGGCACAACCATATTGGCATCACAGTCTATCCACTATAGACATTCATGCTAAATATTCGGGTTTTGCCTAAGTCTTTCATCGAAATGAAATCCTTAACCTTTGTCAATAAAAGATACATCATTTCCAATCAATAATATGTACTCCACATAATGTATTAGAAATATGTCTTAGCGCTCCCACTTAATTTCTTGCAAATGCAAGCATCTTCATCGTCTCCTGATGAAAACTCCTTTTTCATCATAGTGAAGATTCCAACTCCGTGATGCTTACTTCAACCATTGAAGTTTGCATGCCCTCTTAGCATCCTTTTAATTAACAAAACCCTTTGGATTGTGTCATGCACATGTCCTAGGTAACCATTCTTTTAGAAGAATTTTGTTTTGTTTATTCATCTACCATATACCAAATTATATGTACTGGTTGCTACTTTAATCCGTCTAGACTAAATATCGCTATGAAAGATCAAATCTTGTCATAGTCAACTCCTTGAACATTGTCATAAAATACTTTACGACATGTCGACTATTTCATAGATGTGAAACATCCATGTCTGTTTCTTTATAGATCCAAATACGACCGATAGGGTTTTACACCTTTCCGGAGGGTCTTCCAAGTTCAAAACTTGATTTCTCGTGTATGGAACTATCACGGATTTATGGCTTCAAGCCATTTGACGGAGTCAGGGCCCATCATCGCTTCTTTGTATGTATTCGGTTCATCATTGTTAGACAATAATGATTTACTCTGAAATCTTAGCATTTGACTGTTTAACCGACCTACTTGGTTCAATAGGAACTTAGATCTCCGTGACGACAACCTTTGAGGCACATAAGCCATGAGAATTATGGCTGCCTCCGGAACGATTTCCGGTGCTAAGCAACCCAGCACACTTAGTTAAGGTTCGTTAACCTTATTAAAGTTCTATTGTCCTCCCATTTAACTTTTACAAAAAATTCCTTCTTCAAGAAACTTCACGTTTCAAGCGACAAACCCTTTTGTCCTTGGTGTTATGGAGGAATACCCAATTGTTATTTGAAATAACCTACAAAGACATGCTCATCCGACTTCGGTTGTAAACATCTTACTAATGTTTAACATACCAAAATTTAAGAAATGAAAACTTGGGTTTTACCCCAAACCATAATTTCCATGGTGTCATTTCAGATGGAGCTCTTTTAAAACATAATGGCAGTTTTATAAAAAACACCTTTGATCCAACCATGTCTCACAAGGTTTCATTACAAATCTCAAACACTCCATATTCCTATGATGTTTCGGGAGTTGCAAATCTAGGTGTTTTTGCTAAACTTGTAACTCAACTAAATCCCTTTATGATAAAATCATAAATTATTTACTTTCTTGTTACACTTGCAACTCAAATAAATCCCTTATGATAAAATCATAAACCATTTATTTCTTTGTTACAATGATTTTTCACTTCATCTTGAAAGTCTTTGAATGTTTTCAAATATTTCACACTTCTTTCTCATTAAGTGAACATTCACTCAAATTTCTGGAGAAAGCATATGAAGTTGAAATCCATCGCTTACGACTATACATAATGGACTACAAACATCGATATGTATAAATTCCAATATTTTAGTTGTTCGTTCTTCTTTGGCCTTTGAACGAAGTTTTAATTATCCCGAGGAAAGTCTCACAAGCATCACTTGATCAAATCAAAGACTCCAAAAATCCATGAAAATGGAGTTTCTTCATGCTTTCTTTCCAATATAATTTAAACGGTGATGTTACTTCGTAAGTGATCTTCCAATCATTTGTCTTGCGACATTTTAGAATTAGGTTTTATGGATGTGATTTCTCCAACTAGATTTGTAAATCATCTATCTTATATGGCATATATGCATCCTTGTGCAAACCAAGCAATCGCTTGTGATTCGATCACTCCTTCGCAAGAGTTTTGGAGGTTACACCACCGTGTCAGGAATTCCCTGTCGGTCTCATTCCGTCTCTACTTACACATTGCCAACTGTTTAGGCCTATTCGGTCTCTTGTATGTGCCGGTGAAGTTACTGACAAACATCTCCTCAAAGTCTAACCAGCAATTGATACTGCCTGTTGGTAAGTTATTCAGCCACAATCTGGCTGGTCCCTCCCACATCTGAGGTACATATCTCATAGCCCATCTCAAATTTCCCCCGGCAATTTTCACTGCCATGGCATAATCAATCAATCAGTATTGTGGTATGGTACTTCCGTTATATGTTTTCGTGCCTCTTGCCAGCTGGAAGTTTGGGACAGGTGGCTCGCTCATAATCCGGGGCCCAAAACATGCCGGACCAGGAGGACCCTGTTCTTCTAATAACTCGGATCAATACAACCTATGAAGCTTTAATCTTGCATCATTCAGCGGCAAATTTCTGTATGCAACTCTTTCTTCCACTGCATGGTGGTTTTGCCCAGCAAATCCGGCATTCTCCATTTCCGAATAACCATCATTGTATCTGTTCTGTACCGGGTTATGTAGAACATGTCCTACATCCCTTCCTTGTCGGGGTTCATGCCTCGGCTGATAATCTTGCGGGTGATAATGTCTCCCTTCAGCTGGGTTATTATTCTCGGGATTTACTCTGCCGAGATTCCCATGCTATCTATTACCACGACCGAGGTTTCTATCACCACTGTTACCTCGGCTTCCATTGCCTCTATTTTCATTTGCTTTTCTGGCCATTGCCAGATCATATGGAACAATATGTTTGTTCCTTTTTCCCGAGGTCACTGCCTTATATTTTCGCAATCCATTTCTGGTGAGGATGCCGTGGCAGCCGATAATGCCAGGGCAGCTCCAGTCGAATGAACCAAACGCGAACCTCCCGGCTTCGCTGGGTTAGTTCTGAGTATCTCCTCATTCTGCTGGTTCTCAATGCGCACCAGCTCATTCACTCTTTCTTGTTTCTTTTGCCAGTCCTCCCCGGTTAATCCCTCCAACTCTGAGGTTCTTTGCTGGGATACTATATCTCGGTAGCCCAAGGTCAGTCGAATCACCCTGTTGATACGCATGCTCTTTGTTAATATCACTAAGAAGGTTCTTTCCCTTCATTCTCATATCATCCATCCAAGTAGGAGCGGTGTCCAGCTTATTTTCCCTAGCATATTCTCGCAGAGTCCTATTAAAGGACTCCTGCAGCGCAGATACTTTCTGTGGCATCCCGCAAAACCACTACTAGAAAATCGCGTTGATTTTTGTGCATTGCATCATCATGATCGCATGCTCATGTCATCATACCACATTGCATTTGAGCCTCGTCGTCATCTTGCATTTGCTTGCATAAAACTAATTTCGAAAAACCTATTTTTGTTTTCTAAACGCCCCGTCTTTGTTCAAACGCAAAAACCCGGGTCTCCGGATTTTTTTTTGTTTTGTTTGCTATCGGTTTGCAAAAGTCTGTTTGAAATAAATAAATTATTTAATTATTTTTAGGGGGGCAGTCGATCGGGCCGATTCGACCCAGTCGACCACCCCCAGTTCCAAAACGGTCCACCAAAATCCCTAGTCTACCCAGACCTATTCTACCCACCCCTCCTCCACCTCATCCCCACCAATCTCTGGATGCCACCTCATCTCCCCTCACCAATCCCTCCACTCAACCGCCGCCACCTCACCCCTCTTCCTCTCTTCACACAGCCGGCCCACACACACCACCCAAAACTACACCCACCTACCCGCCTGCCCCCCCTCTCACTTACACTCTGGTCCCACCCTGCTACCCTCTCTCTCCCCTCTCCCCCAACCGATCCCCCACCGACAGCCCCGGGCCCCACCCCGCGGCCCCAACGCGTCCCTCCCCCTCTCTTCTTCCTCTCTCCCCCCACCTACCCGACGCCGCCCGCCACCCTCCTCTCCACCGCCGGCCGCCTCGCCCCTCTCCGGCAACCGCCTCCGCGCGCGCCGCGCCTCCTCCCTTCCTTCCCCGCATCCACCGCGCTCGCCCCACCCTCCGCCTTCCCCTCCAGCCAGGCGCGCGCCGCCTCCGGCCACCCCCGCCTCGCCGACGCCCCACCGTCGGCCTCCACCACCGCCCAGCCCGCCGCGCTCTCCTCCGCCGCCCAGCTCCTCCTCACCGGCAGCCGCGGCCGCCCCTCCACGCGCCGCCCGCTCCCTCCCTCCTCCGGCGCCGCCGCTCGGCCTCCCTCTCTCCCCGGCGTCGGCCGCTCCTCCCCTCTCCCCTGCGGCGCCCTTCTCCTCTCCCCCGCCTTCCTCGGGTTGCCGCCCGACGCCGCCTGCGAGACCGCCGCCCGCCGGCGCGCGGCCCCGCTCCACCCTCTGCTCCGGCCGCGCCTCTCGCCTCCCCCGGGCCCGTCCTCCAGCGCCGCTCGCCCCGCCCGCTGGAGCCACCCCGCCGCCGGCGCCTGCTCGCCTCCCTCTCCTCCGGCTCGGCCCGCCGTCGCCATCGTCCCCACCTCCGGCCTCCCGCGCGGGCGCCCCTGCATCCGCGGACCGCGTCCTCGCCTCTCTGTCCGCCCGTCGCCGGCCTCCTCCGGCGCCTGCCGGGACCCCCGCCGCCGTGCTCCCTGTGCCTCGTCGTCGGGCGCTCCCCCGCCGTCGCCCTGCCAGCCTCTGCCCTCCCTCCGCTCGACCCCGCGACCGCGCCTCTCAAGCCCGACACCGAACCTCGAGAACCTCTCCTCGGAACACCAAGTTGTCCTCCCAGGAACCGCCATGAAATCCGTCAAGGATCTGGTGCCGAGGACACTGAACAACAAGATCAACCACGCGGACTCGAGTACCCCGATGCCCCGAGAACCCCCCCCCCCCTGAACGCCAAGGTCGTCGACACGGATACGACATGAATTTTCCTCGAACGCCAAGACCGACCAATACGAGGTCCCGACAAGATCTTCGTGACGACCGGATTCGCACAGAACGACAAGAACTGCTTCGTGGACACCGTGCGACAAGATCTACTTCCCAGATCCGAAGACCCTAAATCCCGGAGTCCGAACCTCGTTTCCGTCGAACCGATCCCCGTCGAACCCTGTCGAACCCCGAACCCCCCGGAACCAAGTTCGCCGAACCCTTTGATGTGCGACCCCTTTCTCAAGACCCATATTTTTATAATATATAATATATATCTGATGCATATGAATGGTTCATCTCGCATGCATATCATGTGGTTTGGGGGCGTTATGCCGATTCACCTAAATTAAATATGGGGCCATATGCGGGCTTATCTAGTCGTATATTGGCCTCATTTAAATTTGTGTAGCGAACCGGTAACTTATCTTGCCCTGATATTACAACATTTAATTGCGGGGTATCTAAACAACATGAACCTAATAATTAATGGTCGGGACCCCGGTTCCGCTTAATCTTGCCTAATTGCATCGCACCCTGGCCATGTCATACATCATACATGCATCATGCTCGATCTTCTGCCGTAGTAATGAATAGTGCATCCGGTGTTTATTCTAGTGTTTTGCTTCTTCGCGGATAAGGCCGTTGAGTTGATGCGAGTGTCGACCCGATCTTCAGATGAATCTTCGGCAATGTTTTGAGGCGAGCATCTCCCCCTTTCTACCTATCTTACTTTTATAGTATTTATTTCCCTCCTGTTGATCTATTGCTATCTGTGTTGCGATGCTCTAGTTTCCGTACCCGTGATATACCCTTGCAGCCATATGTTGCCTTGGACACATCCTATTACCTGTTGTTTGGTAGATAGTTGGACTTGCGCGTCGTAGTCGCTTGCTCAAGTGCTGTTGCGTGTCGTCAAGTACCACAGTTGTTGGAGTATTGCCGCATGTTCAATGTTGGAGCTGATCATGGCTTTAATTATGGTTCACTTTAATTACTACTTAACAACTAAAATTGAAGTAGGTAAGCAGAGGCACCGGTGGGTGATAGATAATATCTGGTTTCCGACCGCCCACTTGTGTCCCGTAGGACCCCGAGTTCTTGACACCTGTTCCGAGATCGAGCGCGCTAACCACAGGTGGGGAGATATGGGCCCCCCATCGATTACTACCTGATTTCAAAGTATTGTACTAGGGGCCACAACTAGTTTGAGGTTTTATTTACTATCCTGTACCTATGCCATGCTTTACTGCTTTATTTACGATTGTGTGAGGAGCACGCTGTACTGTTTTGGAAGCAGAGTGTTTTCGCGGTATCGACAGTCCCAGTTTTGGGATTTGCTGTCGTTTACAGCCACTGTCGCAAACCCTAAGTCCGTCTCGGAGACCGGCCGACTTCGTTGCGGGTGTACTTAGTGGGGTGGCCCCCCGTGCTTGCTTTGGGTCTGGAAACGTCGTGACTTAGGCCCCGCCGACATACCGATGGGTGTATGTTAACTGATCTGGCAAAAAGGGTCGAAGTGCTTGTGGATACTTTGGTGCACCCCTGCAGGGTTAAATCTTTTCGAGAAGCCGTGTCCGCGGTTATGGACGACTTGGAGCACAGGTCTCGATCATAGACAACCATAACTAAAGTTTACTGTTATAAATTGACTTGTATCCTATATGACTAGTAATCAGCTTCACCACAACGGAATGGCTGAATAAAAGTGCCAACAACTGCTGGGTTTTGGGTTATCTCATGCTAATTGTATTTGACTAGTAAGTGTTGCAACTACAACGTAATGGTTAACTAAAACGGCCCACTGCTTATTATATCAGTATGATTATCTATACTTGACTAGTAATTGCTGCAACGATAACCGAATAAATAAAACTGCCCACTGTGTGAGTTCCTCGGTTGACTTCCTCGTTTGGTCTCGAGGGGGAAACACCAGGATGGGTTTGTTTGATGGTAGCATCAGGTTGGGTCCGAATAGGTCTTTCTTACCCCCTCTCTGATAGCCGCCAGTTGTATCGAGTCTCTATAGGTTGTTTAGTGCATGCTGCCGCTGCCGCTTCAGTCCACCATACCTATGTAGGCGAGGACCGCCGAATTCTAGCCTCGCCGTGTACTGGCCTCAGTACTGACCGCTCTCTCTTTTTTCCTTTGCCCTTTGTCGGCACCCCTTTTGTTTAAGCAGGTTTTGAGATCGACGTCGTTAGCAGGGTTACCCTTCCGGCTTGGCCTGGGCAGGGTTATGGACGCCATTGGTTATTCTTCAGGGCTCTTAGCCCCATTTGCATCTTGTCCGTAGCTGGACGCTATATCGTTTTCAAGGTGATTTGGATCTTTGTATATTATATCTGTATTCTTGACTCTTTGAGTCGCTGTTGTATATATCTGTTCTGTGGGTCCCATCGAGGACTGTTGTGTAATGTTATTACTTCGTTTTCCACCCGCACGAAAGTGCCTGGTGGGCACCTTTGAATCGTTTCTATGCGGGTTTGGCGGGAATCGCTGAAACTTGCATAGGTCCGATTCTGAGGGTGTTACACTTTCTTAGCCTCTTCTAACATTCTCAACCTAGTCTCTTCTAACTCGGCCGGAGCATTTTCCGGGTTTACAATTGGTGCTACAGGTGTCGTTAGGTTATCTATGGCTGCCTGCAAGATATTCTCCGGCCTTTCCAGAGGTGGCCACCTTACCCTAGGTGCCTTGGGGGTTACCTCGTGCACCTCGGGTGCAAAAATTTGTTGCTGACGGATCTGCTTTGCTGCTGCCGGCTTGGCCGCTGCCGTTGTCGGGTTCTTGCTTGGCACCGCTCCTGCTCCTCCTGCTGGTGCTGGTGCTATCATCATTACCTCGACGCTGCCTGCAGGGCGAGCGTTACACGGGCCGCCTGCAGCGCTGAGGGGAGGTTCTCCCGCGAGGACGACTCGGCGTGGGTAGACGCGGGACGTGTTGACACCGACGTAGATCTTGTGGGTGCCAAGGTTGATGAAGACGCTGTTGCGCGGGGGTGGCCTTGTTTTGAAGCTACCAGCGTTATCGCTGACGTAGTCCCAGATGTCAAATCTATGGACTAAGCCGGAGACGACGCGCTCGCCGGTGTCAATGAAGTTTCCCGTCCGGATCCTAACTCCAGCTAGCACCGCTGCTGGCCCCACGGTGGGCTCCAACTGTCGTGGTTATGGCACGGCAGATGCCATGGGTAGGCTTAAGTTGGGGGCCAATGGATGCTAGTGGGATCCAGGGAGGGAAGATGTAGTGATTTCTACACTCAGAACTCTAGAACTCAATCTTTATTCAACACCAATGGAGCTACACTTGCTCCTCAAGCGGTTTGAGTGAGAGGTAGAAGGAGATACTACTAGTGCTAAGTAAAAATGAATCGATCCCCTCCTCGGGACGCCCAGCCCCTCCTTATAAAGGAGTGGCCTGGTTCCTTCTAGGGCTGGCCTGGACAAGCATATTCATGGAATATGCTTGTCCCAAAATAGTAACTCGGCAGGCTCCTTTCCGTGTCCCCCTTGTATCGATGGCAAAGACACAGAGTCCACCACATGTGAGCCTCAGGCCTGAGGACTGTCACCTCCGTGACCTTCTTCTTCTCCTCTGTCGCTTTGTCTCTTGTCTGTAGCGCTTGGCACTATGCAGATTCCCGAGGAGAGACAGTGACTAGTATTGACTTTGGGGTTTGCCTTCTCCTTCTTGAGCAAGCTTCCCTTGACTCAACCTCGCCTCGCATGACTCGGCTTGACCTTAACATGCACATAATATGCGTAATAGCAGTATGCCAACATAACTCATATGTCGGCCAAGTCAGGTTTTAGCTACCTGACTCGGGATCAGTCGGACCTCATTCGGCCGGCTCTTACATGACTTGGCCGGATCATACCTTGACCCATCCCATACCATGAAGGCTCCTATGGTGACCCAGCATACCACTGCATGACGTAGTACACTATAGTCGTTGACATAACACCAATGGAACACCGTTCCATTCGCATTATATCCCTCAGAGTGGTACAACAGAAACATCACGGGTTCAAGACATTACTTTAGATTACATATAACGTATTACAAAATATCTAGAGAACTTCCTCGAACAGTGAAGAATATTATACAAAAGGAACCAGAAAGATCCACTAAGAGTTTACTTTGGAAGTACTGCTATTAGTATATGTATAAGGCTTAAAAGTACTACTATAGTATTGTTCTACAGAAGTAGGTTCTAGATTCTAGGAGTTTTATTTATACTCTATGCTTCAGCTTGACTTTGATAGCTTCCGGTAAGGTCTTCGACTTTATTGATGTCCATTAGATATCTTCAACTCTTCAAGTAACTTATTTCTAGGGAACGCCATTGGTTTCTCCAAGATCTAGCAAGGGTTAAGAAGATATGGTTGAGTACAAACGTACTCAGCAAGTTCACTAAAGAGAAGTGTTTGATGAACTATCTACAGCCACAAACCATAGGTCGTAAGCAATGCAAGTTTTAAAAAATATTTCTTAAAAGGTTGCTTTTATTCTGAAAAGCTATGTCCGTCAGCCTTCATAGGTTTACCAGAACTTTCATGAGTTCCTTTCCTATCGTGTTCGTAGCTCCTTTCCGGAACAGAGGTGTGTTACTTTACCCATGAGATATCTTAGCTTTGTTGCACATCCGAGTTATAGGATCGTTCACACTTCCTTAGTATGAGGCCCAGACTAAGATCCAAGCTAATTATTGTCCTTCTCCGTGACCCCGCATACCCGACGGATTGCACATCAAGCCTAGGATAAAACTTGTTTCCAATAGCAGCCTAAGGTGTACAACCCTCATAGATACCAAAAGACGTGGGACATTGAGGGATCCCACCCATAACCTTCTAACCCTCTACAAGAGGAGTTGCAACAACGGCCCGGTCATCCGTTGGCATGCGAAAATGAGCCAATCCAGCTGACTTCTCTGTCCCATTTCAAATCTCATGGTTATCATGTAATATACGGTGCAATAATCACTGGCGATATTGGTTGTTATGTCCTAGATAATATGTTCCTTTACCACCGGAACTTCCATAGAAGGTTATTACCTCATGGTAAAAAACCTATAATCATATTATTATGAAAATAGTGTTTTATGACTCTTTTGAAATGCAGGTCATGACAACACTGGATTTGCAAAATACTTTATAAAAAATAATCAAAGGACATGAGCAAGTGTGAACTTGCCTTTTGTGATTACAAGATTATGCACTCACGGTCTTTGGAACGCTAGAAGATCCAGTATCTGAAATCAGCATCATTGGTCCGGTAAGGACTAATGTTTAAAGAAGCAAGATTCCATTATGCATAAATAATGTTATGCAATTTTATAATTCCCAAAGTGAATCCCCAATATTTTGACTGAAGTGAGTTTAGGTGATTCTTTTAAGAGTTGGTTTCTCTTCAACTTTTATTTTACAAGTAATGGCATTTATAAGGAACTTAAGTGTTAACAATCCAAAATGTACAAGGATAAAGTAATGTGATTATGATTACTTGTTATCTGGTGACTAGGGATAAAAGTCCTTGGGTTGAGTTGATAAGAGTTAAAGGAATTATTATAGACTTGTTGTTTGAAGTGGCAAAAATAATAACTTTTGAATAAAAGGTTTCCTTGGTAAGGTTTAAACAATATTTATGGTTGATAGAATGTGATTGATGTTGTTTTCTCTTGTTGGAATAGTTTGGACTTGAGATACTTTAGGTCTTAATTAAAATAGACAAAAGTTAACTATAAAAACATAAGTAGTTTATTAAACATGATGTTTATAAGCTTTTGAGACTAAAGTCAACTTTTAAAAAGGTAAATAAACTTAATGTGTAATTTGTTTTAGTTATTCCCAAGTTTTTAGATTTATGATAAGTATGACTAAGGTGTGTAATTATTCACTTTATATTTAAGTGGATGACTAGATTAAATTTGTTTTGTTATTATGAAAGTAACATGCAACTATTTAATGGAAGTATAATTCGGAGGATATTATTAATGTGTTAGATTTAAATTCATGTTAAATATTATTCAGATATTAAGATCATTTCCCCTTAATATCAGTGAGTGATGTATAAAATTATCTTCAAGGTTGTGGTTTTGAATTTTGATCTTAACGTTTCAAAAGAGTATTATTAAGTTAATGATTTACACTTAAGTTTTATTATAAATCTTTAGTTATGGTTTAGAACTTGGTAATTAGATTTTAAAGTTTTAATATTTCTAAAGAAATATAATTATTACTTAATTAAGAAATGTTTTTAAAGAATTTTAAAAAAATAGATAATAGATAAGGATTTATTACTTTAAACCATAAAAACTTTACTAATAATATATTTAACATTTCTCTAGTGTAATATATTTATACAATACCTTAAAATGATTTTTATTTATTTTTAAGTATTATTATTATATTTATAAAATTCCATAAAGTATTAAATGTTTTTGAATATTTACTTCAAATTTTATTTATAAAAGAATTAAGTTAGTATTTTTATAAAATAGTAGGTTTATTCTTATACACAAAAATGAATTTTTATTTATTTTTAGGGGTTCTTCTTATTATATGAAATTTCACTTAGGATTTAATGGTGTTAATCTTTATTTGCTTTATATTTATATTATAACAAGTAAAGTTATATTTTTATTAGGTAGATCTTATTTTTGTGATGATTTAAATATATTATATATTGTTAGGATTTTCTATAATTTTCTAGAGCTAAAAATATTTATCCTATTTAATACTTCATTTGTTTTATTTTGTTTTAGTTCTTATCCTATTTAATCTGGGCCATTTGGTTGGGCACATGGGCCAGCCTGGCCTATCTGGACCTGGTGGGGTCAACCAGACCATAGCCGATCCCCTATCTCCTTCTCTTCCCCTGCACACACGCACACAACCCCACTCTATCTCTCTCGTTCCTCTACCTCACCCGCACACGCCGCCGCCGCCCTCGTGACCAACGCCGGCCAAATCCGACGATGTCGGTTGCTGTTGTGTACTGGCGCTGGCTTGCCACTGCCTCCTCTTCCCTTCTCCTTGTCGATTGGGTTCAATCGTGGCCTCGCACGCGTCTGGCTGAAACCCTAGCTCTGCCCTGGTATGGCAGCTGTCGATCCTGGCGTCGCCCCTCGCTGTAGTCAACATCCTAGGGCAGGTGTAGGATGTTGTGCCCCTCATGGGTGCTCCCTATGCTGCCTTGGTGATGAGATTGATGTCGGGCTAGGTGGTGGTGTACGGTGAAGCCTTCCATATGGTGTGCCACCTCGGCCGCGCGGGCTCTGCCTCGCCACACCGTTGTGGTTGTGCCATGGGCGTCAGGTACACATGACAATTCTTCTTTCCCCTCTATCTTTTGTGACCAGCCTTCGTGCTGATGGTTTTGATCCACAGTTGTGCTGTGATTATCGACTGCTAGTGGTGGTAATATAACTCTTGTTGTTCCATGTTCCTCATGTGTTGTGACATTGGTTATGCTATTGATGATACCTAGTTAGCTGTTATACCACGACTGGGATGATTGAATCATTCATGCCCTAAATTTATATATAATGGGGTTGAAATGTTTAGAATTGGCTATAGTTGTTTTAAATTGGCTTGCTGGGTATTCATATATGACTGTCAAGGATGCATATGAATAGTTCATATGTATTATCTTGCTATAACATTTCTTGTTAAAAGTTTGGAATTTCCTTAGCCAATGATATCTTAACTTGAGGCTCGAGCTTTGTAAAAGCAGTTCTGGATGGATTCTTATTTGAGGTCTTCAAGAAAGGATCTGTTTCATTGTACTTTCTTACAATGAAACAACCTTCATAATTGATTCCTAAAACATCTATTAGGAAAAAGATGGGAACTCCCTATATTAAGTTGGAGTGGTATTAATTGGTGTGACCATTTCTAGAGTTGCCTTTGTGATCAAAACTACCACTGTGCCGCCTCCCTTGTGGAGTGTGCACAGTGGTAGTTTGAATATACAATGATAAAACCACTTGGTTATTTGATTTACACCTCAGCCTATGATGCAAAGCCTGAGGCTTTAATATATGATGAAAATATCTTATTGTAAGATAAGTAAATGAATGTTATGGCTGCTTTATTTAAGCCCTGGGATGAACATAGCATATCACTTCTATGCTGAGCTGAGAGCTTCATGTCCCTATAAACCCCCTTTTGTATTTAAAACTAAAGGAGATAAAAGAACATACTAGTTGAGCTCTTGTTGTTACCCTGTTATGCTGAGTTGCCTGATGCCAGGAATGATTTATTGGTATATGTGTGGTTGATTTCGATTAGTTCATGTCCAATCTGCTGGATATTATTCTTGTCCTGGTGTAGCTGGCCTCTCCTTCCTCCCCAATCCACTGTCCAGCTCCTTCTAGTGCTGTGGCATGGTCTTCTTTTCCTGGAGCTGCAGCCTGCCCTTGATTTCCCCTTGTCCTACCTCTAGGATGGTTCCTGGGAGAACCCAGAGATAGAGATGTGGTGAGATGATGGAGTAATATGTGTGGTTGTTATCCAGTGGTTGGCTTTGTGATTTGTGTTTGCTTGAGAGAGAACTGCTAAGAACAAAAGAGGTTCTTTGTGGTGTTCTTGGGCTAGCATAAGATCTGTTGGTCTGGTTGTGTATGTGAAAAGGATATAGTAGCAGCTCTACTACGGCCGGTGCTTTGCCTCTACTTGTTGTTGCCTTGTGGGGTTGAAAGCACATATGCGTGCATGCATGTGTAAGCTGCTTCTTTGTGTGCTGCTGGTCCAGGAACCTCCCCCTTGTCCAGGTTTCATCTGTGAGATCTTTTTGCTATGGATGTGCTTGGCTAGTTTGGTATTATCTGAAGTTGAGCTATATTTTTTTATGTTGCCAAGTGGATTTCTTAGATAGCCAATGATGGGATTCTGAGGCAAAAACACTGATATGAACAGATACTACAGTCTGGACCCTACATAAACATACTCAGTGATGAGTTTAGGCAAAGCATTACTTTGCCCAATCTGAGAGTAAAATCAACACACTAACCAACCTTTTATTTCTTTCATTGGATTTGTTCTTTTTGTCTTCGCTTCTTGTAGGAATCAAGATCAGGAAGAGAATTTTCAAGACATGAAGGTTTAGCTTAGGATTTCTTTATTATTCTTGTTGTAATTTTTCCTTTTAGTAATTTCTTGTATTTCTTTTATTTTGGGTAATAACAAAACATTGTAGTAATATAGTTTAGATTTTTGTTTCTGTAATGTTTATTCTTTTGTAATTCATTTATTTATTTGTAAAGACAATGTAATATTTACTTTCTTGCAATAAAGAATTCTTTTATTTATTTCAGTAATGTAATTCCTTTTTCTACTTATTTGTTTCCTGATACTTTACTTTTATTTATTGTAAAATATCAATGTAATTCTATATGTATATATATATTAATAAGGAATTATTTTTATATCATTTTTTTAATTACTTCATTTCGAGTTATTAAATATTTCCAATTTCAATTTGTGAATTTATAAATTCATTTTAATTCATATTTGAAATTCAAATACATGTTTGAACAACTTCCCCCCAAAACAAATAATTCTACAAAGCTCATGTCGAAATCTATCGCACTTGCTCTGAAGTTTCCATCAGTACAAGAGAGATCTCGATCCCTCTATAGCTCTTTTAGTTTTGCGCAAAAATTTCTAGGATTTTCTTATGCATGAATGCAATGCACAAACCTGTGTCCTCTCTATTTCTAGGTGCTAATCATGGGATGTTACAGTCTCTCCCCCTTAAAATAAACTTCGTCCTTGAAGTTCGTACCCTCTTACGTTTTGGAAGTAAGATTGACTTCTTTAGATCCTGGTAACTCTTCTAAATCTAGGATGAAGATAATTGTTGTATCTTCATTCAAGATTTTCCTTGGATCCTCTTATAATTTGAAATGAGCCATCTACTAATCTCATTTGATATATAGACTACTTTTGAATCTAGTCTTCTGCCCTGATCATGTCCTTTTGTGTGTTTTCAGATTAGGACATCTATTCAAGAAGTGTCTAAGTTTTTTAGAAAGTCTAATTAATGTAAGATTCTAGTTTATACTTTGGCCAAATATAGTTCGACTCTAATATTAATTAATTTATGGTATACTTAGTCCTTATGGTTTACTTTTTAGGAATGTTTTGGATTTTTCCTAAACCTTACTCCGGATATCAACTCTCAAGGCTTCATTATTCACTCTCCCCCTTGAGATGTTCTAATGATCTTAGGAGGAACAGATGGTACACCCACATACTTGAGAAATAGCGGTGCAAATTTTCTAACTCCTTAAATGCATGTATAAGGTAACTTATATCATTAATAATGCCTTGACTTATCACTTGCTTTGTTGTGGTTGCCGCTATTATTGACTTCATTTATGGTTTCATACTTCTGTTTTCCCGAAGATGTACCTTCTTCACCTACACCCTCGTTTGATGGTAATTTGGTGGATGTTATGTCTCTTACCACTAATGCTCCATAATCCTCCTGATGTTCCAGAGAACATGATTTCTTGTGTCCTAGGATTCCACACTTGTTACATTTCCCCCGAAATGCTCCTTCATTCCTTTCTCCAATTGGATTAGACTGAATATTTTGAGTAGATGATAACCCCATTATTGGTTCTATTACTCCTGCTAAAAATCCAGGAGATAACTGTGGGTTTTAGCAGTTATTTTTCATGTGTCCTGGTTCTCCACATTGGTAACATACTATCTTAGGTTTTGGACACTCCTTTAAAATGTGGCCCCGGATTCCACAGTTATGACATATCTTCTCTGTTTTTATGTCATCTGTGGATCCAGACAATTCTTCGTCATATGTCCTCCGACCTGACATGTTGTGGTATGTTTTTGAATTCTCTTTTTCCTTCCTTCAGGTGTAACAATCTCATCATCTACTGATATATGTGCACTATCCAACAATTCCTGGAACTCCTTTGCACGCACAATCCTGAGCTGCATCTTCATAACTGCTTGTAGTCCTTTCATGAACTTCCTTTGTCATTTTGCCTCCCTGTTTACTTTCTCACTAATGTAGTTGGATAAACTATTAAACTCTCGTACATGTTTCAGGACTGGAAGATTATTTTTCTCTAAGGCTTCATTATCCTTCCTTTTCCCATTTTTCTGATGAACAAATTCTTCTCGAAACTTATTTTTGAACTCAGCCCAGGTACTGGCACCTCCTTCCGGGATTACAAACTTGGACTTTTCCCAACACATGGCTGCGGTTCCTGTCAATAGATAGTTGCATATCTTACCTTTTCTTCATCCTTGCATCCCACACTTTTAAGCTTACGGGATGTATCCATTAACCAATTCTCCGCCTCCATAGGTTCTTCTACCATGGAGAAACCCCAAGGTTTAGTTTCTAAGAATTCCACCAGTTTAACCCTTGGATGTAATTACTTGAATTGCTTCTCTTACCTAACCTTTAATATCTCCTGGTAAAACTGGTTCTGCCACTCTGTTTCAACCTTTCTTCCTTCTTCCATACCCCTCATATACTGAAAAACTTCTTCATTGGTGATTAAATACGGCTTTTGATTTGATCCTTCCTTCAGAATTGCCTTGTTAGCCTCCTTTTGTTGTATCGCCAACATCTCATGAGCCTTCATCTTCCAACATTAAAGTGATAATTCACCTCTCCCTCACGGGAACCCATTTTCCCTTCTATACATGTACATCAAGTAAGGACTCCATGTGCCCATAAAGTTCAAACTTCATGCACAGACCTAGTCACACAATAAAATCCAATAAAATCCAACAAATCCAAATATTACCTCTAGCAAACATACATCAAAAGCTTGTAGAAATAGTACTTCGAGTAAAACATCTCTTGTACTTAGGCTTTGATGTTATACACTACAATTTTTGATACATATTAGTGTATGGACTTCTACTGTTATATACTATTTGTATGGCTTATAATGTTCTTTGCCCCCTAGATTACACAATTTTCCCACTTGCAAAGGGATAACTTTTGGCAAAATTTGATCTGACTCTAGAGATAGTTGGTTAAATCACTCTATAACTGGTTATAACATAATTATCCTTGGAGTTATATACTAAACATCATCCTCACATTTCTACCCTTTATTTCTAATCTTAACTTCTCTAAGCATATTTATTATAACAACGAATAATTCTCAATTTTTAACCAGTTTCATATCCTATATGAATCTACTTGTACTACAAGAATACTTCCTTTTTATTCATGCCACTATGGATTTGTCATATTCCACGGGGCTAGATAATCATAACCCTAATTGTTACTCTCGATAAGATTCTATACTTCATGTAATAGCTTTTAGTTAAACCAACATCAGTTACTTTCCCTACAATAACATGTTGTTTAAGGTTTTTGGGCGTACTCTATTGGTATTTACCATGAGTCTAAAGATGATAACAAAGTTTTACTTCATTTCATGATTTCTCTTAGTAAGATAACACCATGATTAACTACTCCCTTATGAGGTACTCTGACTTGGTGATATGCTACTCTGGTCTAGTTATATTATAGAATAGTCTAGTAGAAGATATATTGCCTACTTAAGAAATATTAGATAGGTACTTCCTAATATAAATAGTAGATGAGTAACCATTCTATAAGAAAAATAACCTAAAAATTCCACTAAGGTGTGACAAGGTTATTCTCAAGTGAATATCCATCACTCGTATAAGGAAATATGGTGTAGATAAGATGGGTTCCTATAGTCACTATCCAACCTACAGGTTCTACCCATTTACTAGGTTTCCAACCTAAGGTCAAAGCATATGCTCTGATACCAGCTGCGGTGACCTAGCATACCACTTCATGATGTAGTACACTATAGTCGTTGCATTAACACCAATGGAACACCATTCCATTCGCATTATATCCCTCAGAGTGGTACAACAGAAACATCGCGGGTATAAGACATTACTTTAGATTACATATGACATATTACAAAAGATACAGAGAACTTCCTCGAACAGTGAGGAATATTATATAGAAGCAACCAGAAAGATCCACTCGGAGTTTACTTTGGAAGTACTGCTATTAGTATATGTATAAGGCTTTAAAGTACTACTATAGTATTGTTCTACAGAAGTAGGTTCTAGATTCTAGGAGTTTTATTTATACTCTACGCTTCAGCTTGACTTTGATAGCTTCTGTAACATCCCAAAAATATTAAACATGGATCATCAAATGCTAATCATCAAAGTGCATCATGTTTTTATATTAGAAATTGGAATGTCGAGATCTCCCATGGTTCAAAATTTAGTTGCTCAGTATTGTCCATAACCGGGGACACGGCTAAGTACTTAGATTTTATTAACTTCTGCAGAAGGAGTACACTTTACCCACATGTCACAATCCCATCTTGTTGCCACCAGTGGCCTACTGGATTAGTGCTCACCAAGATGGAGTACCGGCAGACTGAGAGTGTGACGAAGTCTTTCCAAAAGGTCCTCCCATACATCATTGCTAGCTTGTCTTCAGCCCCCATGAAGCATTCCAGATCCCCATGTCCGGTAACTAAAGACAATGTATGGGTCTTCCTAATGTAGTTGACTAAGCCAGAGCCATAATAGCATGTGGTTGCACACGAAATCCACAATTGGAGAAACATGTTCAATCTCTAAGTTTCCTAGGTGGTTTTCTTTTGGAGCACAACACAAAGTGATTCCCATAGACATGGATCCCTTTTGTTGCCACCTTCTCCAAAACTTAAAGTATCCACCACCTAGGTGGTTCATTGAGTCCTTGTTTTATTATGTAAAACATAAGTTCTTTTCTCAACCTTTGTAAAATCTCAACATGTATCTCTTTTCAAAATATAGCATGGCTAAGCATGTAACAACTACATATTTTCACTAAGGAGTGTATAGGGAATCCTATTAGGATTTAGCATAGCTTAAGTATAAAAGTATTTTCATGCATGTTTCAAAATCCACTAAGTATAATGAAAATAGTAGGAATTTTAATGATAGTGTCACTTGCCTTTTTGGTAGGGAATGGTGGTTCACTCCTTGATCTTGCTAGTCTCACACTTTGCTATATTCACTACAAGTCAATCAAGCAAAACACAAAATCAACTAACACTCCAAACCAAAGTCAAACAAATACTCCCACACACATAAAGCAATGGAGTCTAAGTCATGCATAAGTATGCAAAGGATGGTTCTATTGCAAGGATGGTCTCCACTAGGTTTATAAACTTTGTAAAGTCCAAATTGGTCATTTACCAAAATGGCAAAGTCATTAGTTAGAGGGTTTTGCTCAAAATCTATTTTGAAATCCATTCAACATTTTATGTGGTGGAAAATAGTTTTATTAAATCTAAAACCTTTAAGTTTTCACCAAAAGTTTCTAACTCTCAAGATTTGTTGTTTTGGGTCAGTAGCTTTGAATCAAAATATTTTCTCAAAGTTTTATTCCAAAATCCTTTTTCATAATCAAACCATTATCTTTATTTGGCTAGAAATAGACTAATTCAATTAATCCATTCTAAAGTTTTCCAATTTCATTTTAAAAACCATGGGTTGGTTCCTAGGGTCAGTAAGGTCACAACATACCAATTTGCAAAAGATTTAACCCTAAAATCAATTTTAAACAATTTTCCTACTCTAAATAAGCTCACACATGAATCTGCAAAAACAATAAAACAAACAGATACTATTTTCTAAACTAAGGCCATGGTTCTTTAGGTCTTGCTCTCCTGAATCCAACGACATAAAATTTGTAATTTTTGGACGTGTCGTTTGAAAGTTACAGAGGTTTGAAGTTTGCAAAATATTCTATTTTCAAATCAGTTTTTAAACAGATCAGTGACACGCGGCGCGTTTTAACTAGACGGTACCGCTTCGCGCGGATCGCGCTCTGTAGAGCGTTGGATCAAGTTAGATCGTATGGCTCTGGAAGCGTACCCCTTCGGCGTTAAATGACCTATCTAGTGCGTCCGATCCAGATCCAACGGTGCTAGCGAGTTTGACCATATGCGGGCGGCGCTGACGGCGGCTAGCGGCAGCGCACGGCCAGGCGGTGGTGCTACGATGGTTCGAGGAAGCGAGGGAGGAGGAGAAGAAGCTCACCGGGTTCAGGAGGTCACGGTGATGCTCGAGGAGGTGTTGGTCGGGGAGGGGTGCTCTGGTCTTGGCAGGATTTCTCGCCGGAGTGGAGGACGGCGTCGGGTGGTCTCAGTCGTGGTCGAAGACGTCGCTATAAGTCACTAGAAGGACAACCGAGGTTATGGTTAGACGCAGGAGATCACGGGGGTGCTGTGAGCGTGAACGAGAGGAAGAGGGGCGGTCTGGTTTACCGGGGAGGCGTCGTCGGAGAAGAAACAGGCGGCGGCGTTGTCAGAGCTAGTCCAAGCCAAAGCTCTGGGGCGCCCGCGGTCGAGTGAAGGACACGGGGAGAAGCGTCTGGGAATGGGGAAGCTGTCAGTGTGCTCAGGGAGGCTCGGGGTGATGTGGTTTGGCCGGAATTGGCCGGAGACGGTGGTCGGAGCAGGGAGTGTGTCGAGTCGAATTTGGGCAGCCTCGGGGCAGAGAGAGGGAGAAGCTTGAGGGGAAATAGAGTGGGAGAGTGGGCGCTTAAGAGGGCGAGGTTGCTGCGTGGAATCACTGCGGCATTACTGCGAATTAACGCGCGGCATCAACGGGAGAAACGGCCGGCGTGGTCGTCGCGAGGAAGGAGACGGCTGGAGAAGTGGGGTCCGCTGGTCAGTGGGAAGAGAAAGGAGGGGAGGGTCCACCAGTCATTCTCTCAGTGGGTTTGATACCGCGTGCGAATCGTTTTCTTTCGGGAAGGAAAGCTGGGCTGGTTCTGGGCCTTAGTGGGCTGCTGGGTTGGGTCTGGTTCAAATCCATTTTTTTTATTCTGCAATCTTTTCTTTTTCTAATCCTCATTTCTGTTTTAAAATTCAAACCAACAAATCACACTCAAGTCAATTCAAACATCACTAAACTTGGTACTTTGAATTTGGTTCTATTTATCAACAAACACCAAGTTCCAAAATAAATTAATAATTTTTATTCTTTTTAGGATCCATTCTTTAATTAAATAAAATGGATCTTTAGTTATTTAATAAAATAGGGTTTGATTTAATTAATAAAACCTCCATTTAAAAATCCAAATATTTTCCAAACCAAATCAGTAGATTTATTTGTAAATAAAGAATACTTGGAAACTTTGTTTAAAACAAAATAACTTTTTGATTTAGGGTCCATTAATAATTAAATACAATAGACCTCCATTATTAAATCAAATAAGATTTGTTTTATTAGAAACTTTATTTTGAAATCTAAAATAAAACCAAAACTTCAGTAGGCTTTATCTGTGAATATAAAATATTTGGAAAACTTATTTAAATTAATTTAATAAGTTTTTTTGTTGTTTAATTAAAATGGTAAAACCTTTTATTTAAATAAAATGGAATATTAAATCCTTATTAATTTATTTTAACAAACCTTTGCTATTTTTATTCAAAGCAAAATGTTTTAATTCAAAAGTTTGGCCAAGGTTTAATTGGGCTTTATAAAGTAATCCTTATCTACAAAACTTTTATTTCAATTGAGAACCAAATCCTTTTATTTAAAGATCCAAAATAGTATTTCCAAAATGTTCTGTTTTCCTTTATTTAAAATGTTTATCTTTTTAAATCCCCTTAGGATTTTTATTTAATTCAAAAATGGGTTTGAAGTTCTAATTGAATTCAAAAAGTTTCTTCTGGCCCTGAAATTCAAACAAAGTTTTATTTTATTCATTTATTTTCACATTACAAGATTTGGAAAATCTTGGGATGTGACAGGCTACCACCCTTAAAATAAATCTCGTCCCGAGATTTGGGAAGGCTGGGTTACAAGCAAATTCAAAACAACCAGGGTACTACCACCCTTAAAAATTTTCAAACAAAAATTACATATTGGCCTTCTTGGGTCCTGGAAAACTTCTCTAAGCAAACTTTTGCTTTGTTTCTATACTTGACTCATGGGCCAAGGTTGAGTTTCTCCATAGGCTTGTTCAACTTGTTTTTCATCCTTTCTGGACAGTTGCTTGCATAATGTCCTGGATTCTTGTAGTTGAAACAATGAATGTTCTTGAGTTCTTTGTGTTGTTCTTGTGGACAAGTGGCTACATAATGGCCTGGTTCTTTGCAGTTGTTGCACCACACTTGGTCAATCTCTTTATTCTTCTTGTTCTCTGGCATCCACTGGAGTAGTGTCCCATTTCCTTACATTTACGACATTGTGCAAGGCTCATGTCTTGCTTTTGTTTCTTAAATTTCTTTAGTTCTTTGAATTGGGTTGTCTTGTTTGGAGGTATAAGTGGTCCTTTTCCTTTGGTAGACTTGGATCCTTCTTGTTTCCTTTGCTCCACCATGGAGTAGATAGGACATTGGTTAGGAACATGGTCATTTCCTTCACAAAGGTAACAAGTAGCTTGAGAGGTAGGACATTGTCCAACAGGATGTTCTTCTTCACAATTGGGGCATTGTCCTTCATGCTCCTTGGAAGTATGATCCTTGTCTCCACAAATAGTGCAAGCTGGGGCTCCATCTAGAATAACATTCTTGTTAGCCTTGTTATCATAAACTCCTTTGGGATAGTTTTCTTCCATGCTGATCATTTGATTGGTCACCTTAAGCATCAGTTGGGATTGTTCCTCCAAAAACCTTTGTAGTGCTGGATCCTTATCACTATTGTTGGCTATGAACTGAGCTGTCAGTTGGTTTAACTAGTGTTGGGTTGCTATGAGTTCCTTCATGCTGTCAGCTTGGTTGGTGTTGGTGTCATCAACCTTGGAGTCTTTTGGAGTAGTCATTTGTTTGGGTTGAAGGGAGATTAGAATAGGCAAGATATTTCTAAGGAAATTTTTCTAATCACACACATCACAATTCACACAAGCAATGTGCATGCAATCACAAATCAAACATTCACAAACAACTTTGCACTCAAACAACAAGGTTCAAGCACATACTTAGGCAATCAAAATATTTTTATTACACCACATAAGTTGGTGTATTTGACTTAACTAAATTATGGTGGTCCATCTATATGGTTCACTTGTGATCTTTCCATCCTTCTTGATTCTTTTTGTATGGGATCATGGTTTCTTTGAGAAAAGTTCTTGGTCACAATACTTCAAAGTTGTTGATGGTTTCTTCTTATTTTGCATTCCCTCAGTCTCTAAGTCTTGAGTAAGATTTCCTTGTTTCACTTGTAGTCCTTGGTGATATCCATGTTGGAAGTCCTTGGTGATCATGCTGAAGATGTTGAAGTCATTATAGCTGAAGATGTTGAAGTCATTAGAGTTGAAGAAGTTGAAGAAGTCCCTTGCATATGGTATAGTCTTTGGCCATGGGTAGGTTTTTCCATCAAGTTGGAGTAGAAGGGAAGTAGAGTCAAAACCAAAATGGTTGAGGAAAGAGTTTACAAGTGTTTTTGTAAATAAGTTTTGGAACAAGAACAACTCCTATTTTTCTAAGGGTTTTTGTCCAATCCTAGGGTTTACAAATCCTACAGGCAACACAATGCTCTGATACCATCTGTTAGGGGTCTCAACCTAATAAGGTAGATTCCTCCTGTGTTTACAATGCTAGTCCCTGGATCAATAGCTAGCATCCACAGTTAAGATGTAATATCAAGATACAAAGGTCATAACTTAACTTTATAACCAGGAATAACATAATTTTATTACATCATACATAGCTCATTTGGCTATTACATTACATTGCAGCGGAATAACTAAAGTCATGGGGTCCTTCATCTTCAAAGTGCCACAGGCAGATGTTGGTTGTAGACTTTGTAATCCTAATCAAACAATCTTCACTAAAATTAATCAAACCTGCAACATTACAAGTTACAGCCACAAGGGTCAATTCATTTGAATTGTATTGGCAAGTTTCACTACTATGTATGATATGAGTGGATCCTATCAATACATGCATATTTGGCTAAGTAGAGTTTTAGGCTCATTTGCTTAAAGCAATAATTTATCCTATCTTTTCAAAAATGGTTTTAGTCCTTTGTCAAATCTCTTTTCCAAGAATCCCTTGAACTCCTTGGTAGAAACTCAAGTGTTCAAGTCCTTGTCAAAATTTCTTGAGCCACTTGGTAACTCCCAATGCAACAAGTTTTTAAAATCTCATGAGTTCCTTGGTAACCCCAAGTACATCATGCTCTTGAGCACCTTGGTAACCCCAAGTGCAACAAGTTTAACAAAATCTCTTTGAATTCCTTGGTACCCCCAAGTGCATCATGTTTTTATATTAGAAATTGGAATGTCGAGATCTCCCATGGTTCAAACTTTAGTTGCTCAGTATTGTCCATAACCGGGGACACGGCTAAGTACTTAGATTTTATTAACTTCTGCAGAAGGAGTACACTTTACCCACATGTCACAATCCCATCTTGTTGCCACCATTGGCCTACTGGATTAGTGCTCACCAAGATGGAGTACCGGCAGACTGAGAGTGTGATGAAGTCTTTCCAAAAGGTCCTCCCATACATCATTGCTAGCTTTTCTTCAGCCCCCATGAAGCATTCCAGATCCCCATGTCCGGTAACTAAAGACAATGTATGGCTCTTCCTAATGTAATTGACTAAGCCAGAGCCATAATAGCACGTGGTTGCACACGAAAGCCACAATTGGAGAAACATGTTCAATCTCTAAGTTTCCTAGGTGGTTTTCTTTTGGAGCACAACACAAAGTGATTCCCATAGACATGGATCCCTTTTGTTGCCACCTTCTCCAAAACTTAAAGTATCCACCACCTAGGTGGTTCATTGAGTCCTTGTTTTATTATGTAAAACATAAGTTCTTTTCTCAACCTTTGTAAAATCTCAACATGTATCTCTTTTCAAAATATAGCATGGCTAAGCATGTAACAACTACATATTTTCACTAAGGAGTGTATAGGGAATCCTATTAGGATTTAGCATAGCTTAAGTATAAAAGTATTTTCATGCATGTTTCAAAATCCACTAAGTATAATGAAAATAGTAGGAATTTTGATGATAGTGTCACTTGCCTTTTTGGTAGGGAATGGTGGTTCACTCCTTGATCTTGCTAGTCTCACACTTTCCTATATTCACTACAAGTCAATCAAGCAAAACACAAAATCAACTAACACTCCAAACCAAAGTCAAACAAACACTCCCACACACATAAAGCAATGGAGTCTAAGTCATGCATAAGTATGCAAAGGATGGTTCTATTGCAAGGATGGTCTCCACTAGGTTTATAAACTTTGTAAAGTCCAAATTGGTCATTTACCAAAATGGCAAAGTCATTAGTTAGAGGGTTTTGCTCAAAATCTATTTTGAAATCCATTCAACATTTTATGTGGTGGAAAATAGTTTTATTAAATCTAAAACCTTTAAGTTTTCACCAAAAGTTTCTAACTCTCAAGATTTGTTGTTTTGGGTCAGTAGCTTTGAATCACAATATTTTCTCAAAGTTTTATTCCAAAATCCTTTTTCATAATCAAACCATTATCTTTATTTGGCTAGAAATAGACTAATTCAATTAATCCATTCTAAAGTTTTCCAATTTCATTTTCAAAACCATGGGTTGGTTCCTAGGGTCAGTAAGGTCACAACATACCAATTTGCAAAAGATTTAACCCTAAAATTAATTTTAAACAATTTTCCTACTCTAAATAAGCTCACATATGAATCTGCAAAAACAATAAAACAAACAGATACTATTTTCTAAACTAAGGCCATGGTTGTTTAGGTCTTGCTCTCCTGAATCCAACGACATAAAATTTGTAATTTTTGGACGTGTGGTTTGAAAGTTACATAGGTTTGAAGTTTGCAAAATATTCTGTTTTCAAATCAGTTTTTAAACAGATCAGTGACACGCGGCGTGTTTTAACTAGACGGTACCGCTTCGCGCGGATCGCGCTCTGTAGAGCGTTGGATCAAGTTAGATCGTATGGCTCTGGAAGCGTACCCCTTCGGCGTTAAATGACCTATCTAGTGCGTCTGATCCAGATCCAACGGTGCTAGCGAGTTTGACCATATGCGGGCGGCGCTGACGGCGGCTAGCGGCGGCGCACGGCCAGGCGGTGGTGCTACGATGGTTCGAGGAAGCGAGGGAGGAGGAGAAGAATCTCACCGGGTTCAGGAGGTCACGGTGATGCTCGAGGAGGTGTTGGTCGGGCGAGGGGTGCTCTGGTCTTGGCAGGATTTCTCGCCGGAGTGGAGGACGGCGTCGGGTGGTCTCAGTCGTGGTCGAAGACGTCGCTATAAGTCACGAGAAGGACAACCGAGGTTATGGTTAGACGCAGGAGATCACGGGGGTGCTGTGAGCGTGAACGAGAGGAAGAGGGGCGGTCTGGTTTACCGGGGAGTCGTCGTCGGAGAAGAAACAGTCGGCGGCGTTGTCAGAGCTAGTCCAAGCCAAAGCTCTGGGGCGCCCGCGGTCGAGTGAAGGACACGGGGAGAAGCGTCTGGGAATGGGGAAGCTGTCAGTGTGCTCAGGGAGGCTCGGGGTGATGTGGTTTGGCCGGAATTGGCCGGAGACGATGGTCGGAGCTGGGAGTGTGTCGTGTCGAATTTGGGCAGCCTCGGGGCAGAGAGAGGGAGAAGCTTGAGGGGAAATAGAGTGGGAGAGTGGGCGCTTAAGAGGGCGAGGTTGCTGCGCGGAATCACTGCGGCATTACTGCGAATTAACGCGCGGCATCAACGGCAGAAACGGCCGGCGTGGTCGTCGCGAGGAAGGAGACGGCTGGAGAAGTGGGGTCCGCTGGTCAGTGGGAAGAGAAAGGAGGGGAGGGTACACCAGTCATTCTCTCAGTGGGTTTGATACTGCGTGCGAATCGTTTTCTTTCGGGAAGGAAAGCTGGGCTGGTTCTGGGCCTTAGTGGGCTGCTGGGTTGGGTCTGGTTCAAATCCATTTTTTTTATTCTGCAATCTTTTCTTTTTCTAATCCTGATTTCTGTTTTAAAATTCAAACCAACAAATCACACTCAAGTCAATTCAAACATCACTAAACTTGGTACTTTGAATTTGGTTCTGTTTATCAACAAACACCAAGTTCCAAAATAAATTAATAATTTTTATTCTTTTTAGGATCCATTCTTTAATTAAATAAAATGGATCTTTAGTTATTTAATAAAATAGGGTTTGATTTAATTAATAAAACCTCCATTTAAAAATCCAAATATTTTCCAAACCAAATCAGTAGATTTATTTGTAAATAAGGAATACTTGGAAACTTTGTTTAAAACAAAATAACTTTTTGATTTAGGGTCCATTAATAATTAAATACAATAGACCTCCATTATTAAATCAAATAAGATTTGTTTTATTAGAAACTTTATTTTGAAATCTAAAATAAAACCAAAACTTCAGTAGGCTTTATTTGTGAATATAAAATATTTGGAAAACTTATTTAAATTAATTTAATAAGTTTTTTTGTTGTTTAATTAAAATGGTAAAACCTTTTATTTAAATAAAATGGAATATTAAATCCTTATTAATTTATTTTAACAAACCTTTGCTATTTTTATTCAAAGCAAAATGTTTTAATTCAAAAGTTTGGCCAAGGTTTAATTGGGCTTTATAAAGTAATCCTTATCTACAAAACTTTTATTTCAATTGAGAACCAAATCCTTTTATTTAAAGATCCAAAATAGTATTTCCAAAATGTTCTGTTTTCCTTTATTTAAAATGTTTATCTTTTTAAATCCCCTTAGGATTTTTATTTAATTCAAAAATGGGTTTGAAGTTCTAATTGAATTCAAAAAGTTTCTTCTGGCCCTGAAATTCAAACAAAGTTTTATTTTATTCATTTATTTTCACATTACAAGATTTGGAAAATCTTGGGATGTGACAACAGCAAGCTAGAGGAAGAACTAGCTGCGACCACCTTGTTTGGGTGTTAGCAATCACCTCACCGCCACCACTGTCCCCTCCCCGAGCCAAGCCCGGCCATGGACCACCTAGAACACCCCGCGCCCAGTGCCACTACGACATGCCGAGCACGCCCCAGAGCGCCGCACATGGCACGCGTGCACACGCTGTCCCTCGACCGCAGCCCGTGCCCATCGCTTCGCCATGACCCAGGGAGCACGCCAGACATCCCCGTTCGTCGTTCAACGCCTCACAGCCACCACTTGCCATCGAAGACGCTGCCTCTGCCGCTCAGAGCGCCAGCCTCGCCCGACTGATTACCACCACCCCTAAGCCCGCATTTAAGTTCTAGAGTATCTCTAGGAGACCGCGCGTCGATCGCCACCCTCAGCCATGCCTCTAGCCGCCCATAGCCATGTCGCCACCGTCGCCTTCCCATTCCTCTCGGTCTCGCTGTCGGTCCTATAAAAGGAGGCCACCCCTAGCCATTTGAAGCACACCATTCCACTCCCCTCACCTCACTGATTGTCCCACACCTCTCGTCGGAGCACGAGGAGCAGCAGCTCGCCGGAATTGCACCGGCGCAGGACGCCTGTGGAGGAGAAAGGCACCGCTGATTGCGACCACCCCCGGAGCTGCCTCGACCGTCCCTGAGCTCGCCGCCGACCACCCGTTTGTTTGCCCACCTCGCCGTCGTCGCTGGAGCCCTGGTACGCCCCCTATGCACCCCCACTGAGTCGCTAGGGTTCGAGCTCGCCGGTGACAGGTTCGTCATCGACGACGATCCCCAGCCATCGATCTCCACTCTAATCCAACAACCCACACAGCCCCGTACCGCTTCACGTGTTATTAGCCGCTGACTGGTAGACCCCCCTGTCAGCTGAGCCCCGCGCTGCGGAGTGACACTGGGCCGGCCCATTAGCATCTCCCGCGCAACCCAACCGTTTGAATTTAGATTTTTCCATTTATTTCAAACACAGTTCTGTACATAGATCAAAATTCAACCCATCTCGATTCAGTGAACCAAAATGCATGAAACCAATTTTGTTAGAAAGGTACTGAAATGCTTAATCCAAGCCCATTGGATTCAAATCATTTGGATCTGTAGATCACCCTTGGTAAAAATAACAAGGCAGAAGCTTTTCTGCATTCAAACATTTTTCAAAATTCAACCATAAGAGCTTTTGAGTTGATTCGAACTCTCAAAAATTACATTTGATCATACCTTTCAGAATATATAAAAACATATGGGTTTACTTACAGAAATAATGTTCAAGTAATAAAAGAATGCCACATAGGCATTTCTAGTCACTTTATTTATTTAAAATAAAAAGGTTAAACCTTATTAAATTGTGACACCACTTTAAAACACATTCCCATGCACTGAAATATGTGGTGATGACATGTGTCAACATGATCCCATGTTTGAGTTGGGGAATATTAAATCTTAGGTAGTTTTTCAATGAGTAGAAATTACTTTTCTCAAATTAAAATTAATAAGACAAATGCTTTAATCTTGTAATGTTAGTGATGATGCTAAATCATCTATAGTACGCCTTTGTGTGATGATTGAAAATAGTTAAGTATTGTTTGGTGATTGTGTACCTCGTATTTATTTATAGACGCTAGTACCGGCCAAGGATAATAGGAGGAAGGAGGATACTACGAGGAAGAAGCCGAGGAGAACTTCAACCACTCCTCTGCACAAGGAAAGCTAACACTTGCAACCTAGCAAGTTTATGCCACTATCTTAGCAAGACAAACCATGGAAGTTTTACTTGCAAGCTTATACCACTTGATAAACCATCCTAGTTTTACTTACAAGCATTATACTTTATTTCTTTATCAAAGCTTCCTCTTAGAGTTTACTTGAGTGACTTGTAGATTCTATAAAGATAATTGAAGGTTGCATAAAGAGCCTTAAATTTGGCCAAAGTAGATAATCATGATGTCATCCTAAGGCATGAGCTTAAACTTAACTAATCTCCACTTGCTTACCATCACTCATTAGTACTTACCCTAGCTCATGAGGAGGCATATGATAAGGTCTCTTGGAAATAGGAGCAGTTCCAGGAACTAACTCTATGAAAAATTCCACACTTCGATTAGGTGGCATGCTAGGCAACTCTTTAGGAAAGACATCTGGGAATTCACATACCACGAAAACATCTTGAATGTCTAACAGAGGTAGAACTTCAAGAGCATACAACTCCGCTTGAGGAATAGAAATAGCTAAAGGAGATAGTGACCCTACGGTCCAGTACTTGACTTTTATGACAACATGACTAGTCAGAGTCACATAATTGGTTGTGCAGTCAATGGCATCTTGGTAGTGAGTCAACCAGTCCATGCCCAAGATGATGTCAATGTCGGTTGACTTGAGGGCAATAAGTGAAGTGGGGAAAAGCTGATATGCAACTTTAATTAGATTCCCATGACTAACCATGGTGGAACGCCAACTAGAACCAGGAGACTGAACTAGAAGAGGAATAGACAACCCCTGAAAACTTATCCCATGCATTTGAACAAAATATTGTGACAGGAATGAATGCGATGCTCTAGAATCAAACAAAACTTTAGCTGGAATTTGATTGATATGAAGCGTACCCATGATGACGCTTTGATCTTCCTGAGCCTCCTCAACAGAGATATGGGTCAGACGACCTCTTCCAACACCTGAAGACTTGTCATTCTTCTTTGGTGGTGGTGCCTTCTTAGAAACACTCTTTTGAGGACACTCCTTTTCATAGTGGCCAGGCTGGCGACAATTGGAACAGATAAGACCTGATCCAGTACTAGCAGTAGGATAGTTTTTTCTACCAGCATTGTTTGGAGTAGCATTCATAGGAGGAGTATATCCGGAAGTCCTTGGGGTGTAACGAGCACGTGGCACAGGACTATAAGGCACAAAGACACGACGCTTCTTGTTGCTTGAACCAGTCTTGTTGTAACCCTTCTGAGGACGCTTACGGGTTTCTTCATACTCCACCTTTCCTCTCTCGGCCTTCATAGCCTTGATGACAAGACCTTGGAAGTTACCAAAGTCCATGAGATGGATATCACGGTGAACCTCAGGATCCAGTCCCTTGCAGAACAGATCTTGCTTCTTAGCATCAGCGGAGACCTCTTCAGTATCATAGCAGGCAAGACGATTGAAGTTGCGCTGGTAATCACGCATGGAACCAGTTCCCTGCTTTAGCTTGAGGAACTCATCTCTCTTCTGATCCATCAAACCCTCGGGAATATGATAATCTCTAAAGACTTCAATGAACTCTTGCCATGTAACAACATGTTGAGCAGCTTGCATTGGTAAGAAATTTTCCCACCAAGAGCCAGCTGCTCCCTCCAGATGATAGGCAGCAAAAGCACCCAATCATCTTGAGAAACATGACCAACCTGAAGTTTTCACTCCATGGTGCGAAGCCAGTAGTCCACATCAAGTGGCTCAGTGGAATAGTTGAAAAGTGGCAGAGTGAGACATGTGAAGTCCTTGCTACCCACTTGATTGTTTTGGTGTTGAGCAGTGTTGCACTTAATCCTTCCAAGGAGCCTCATGTTATCAGCACGAATGGTTTCGTACATGGCCATGAGTTGAACCATGGACAGTGGTGGAGGAAGGTTGGAATATTCACCCTCATTTGCAGCACCATGGTTATTAGCACGAGTACGAGCACGAGAGGTGTCACCCATCCTGGACAAGGAATTCAAAGGAACAACATGAAAATAAAAACAAAGATTACTTGATATAAACGTATCATCTTATCAAGCATGGTAGTATTGAATCATACTAATGTATACACTAACCAACTGACTTACAAACCATGACAATGGAATGCTAATATGTTACACACCAAGCAAAACTAAGATATGTTGGAACTCTAGGAATAGCAACCAGGTAGAGTACTTAAGAAAAACAACCATGAAACCACGGTCCTAAAAGTTTGAGATAAGAGGTAAGAAATGAAAACCTTTTCAAACCAAATAGGATAAAAAAAACTCCAGCATTAGAAACACACCAGAGAAGGAGTACAAAGAATCATAGTCAGAGTTTTTGCAAATAATTTTTAATTTTCAAATAGTTTTGTCAACTTCTAGACTAAAAATCGACTAATAAAAGGGTATCCTACAGGAAGTCCTGCTTTGATACCAAAACCTGTAACACCCCAGGGATTAGGGTTAAACTAACCTCATATAACCATCTAAGATACGATCAACTCCAGTCACGGTATATCATAGTAACATTTGGTAACATTACAAAATTCAGGGATTTAACAGCATAAGTTTAAACTCTTAATAGAGTGTGATATCAGAGTTATTACAAACCAGAGGTCACAGACCCAACATTACATGAAACAACGAAAGAAAAATATGTTGTTCTACACAACAAACTTAGCAAAGGGCCTAAGAGGCCATAAACACAAGAGACGTAAATCCCATAGTCCTTAGGCTGCTACGTGGGACCCCCAACTACTCGTCTATGTCAACATAGAAGCCACCTTCAGTTTCAACTAGATCATCTGTAGAAAAACAACAATGGCGCAAGGCTGAGTACGAGAAATTACTATGCAAGACTTAGATAACCTAGATTCTACATGCTTAGGCTAGAGAGGTTTTCTTTGGATATACTTTTGCATAAAGCGATCATTATTTGTAAACAAGAGGGAGAAGAGGCTCGTCTACTCAGAATCTTTTAAAAGAGATAAGAGAACGACTTCTTCATCTTGATCAGCATATCTCGATATCCACCAGCTTCATCAGAAACTCCTATCTCGGATCACCCCCTCGAACCCAGAGGAAGCATCCTTAAGCACTTGTGGATCAGCAAGTTTTACCTTTAGTTAATGTTATCTATGATCTTAGAATCTGTTCACCAAGCATTCATAACCGTGAACATTGCTTTTTGAAAAGATTTAACCCTGCAAGGGTGTATAACTTACCCACATGTACCAACCAACTCTTAATGCCAAATTATTAACCCTCTTCCATGGAAGGCCGACATAGGGTGGTTGACCACGACCTTTACCTTGCTTTCATCGAGACCATGAGTCACGCCCTAAGGATGGTTCCGCCATAACGGGTCATGACCCGAAGCCGGCCCCTAGAGATGTGAGGCGAGGTTGGTTTACCAGGGGCTCCATCGACCCCAAGCAACCACGGCCATGCTTCCCTACATGTTATGATGCACCTCCTTCACCTCCTTACATCGAAAACATTTTAAATGCGTATGCAAAATGGAAATCCCGAACTATGTGACTCATGGAATCTACTAGGCAAGTTATTTAGTCGAGGGGTTCCCAAGCCCCGTGTGGCTGTACGCTCGTCTCAGTTCCAAAGGCAAGAACTTGGTTCCTAGTGGTGGTGAGCATGGGACTACAAAAACCACACCCAACGTGGCCTCCCATACAAGCCTTAGCATATTCACATGTTTACTTCGATGATGTCTCCATCTCATGCCTTTATAGATTCTTTGGCATCTCCAAATTCATCATCCAGATGAATCAGACGTTACTGCTAAGCATGGCTAAGATGTCGGTCGCAGAAGCTCTAGTAACGCTCGCATGCCAGACCTAGGTATGCTAGGAGCAGTGGAACAGGTGTATAAGGATACAAAAGGGAAACTATGCAGCAGATAGGTAAGTCTAGCTACTGACAAAGACCACATTGGAATCGTGTGCATCATAGTGAGAAATTAAATACTTTGTAAAACATAGGTTCAGAATGAGAGGCTATGCTTGTCTTGTCCTTCAGTAGAAAGGTATGGATCTTGTGTGTCGTTGACTTTGGCCTCGGACTCGGATCCTATCGCGAAGAACCAATACTGGAAAGAAAGGCAACAATCAAGACATGGCATAATACAATGCGCAAACAATATGTATGACATGTCGGATTAGAGATCCTACATTAACCCTAGGTGCAATATCGATTTAAGGGGGTTCGGGATGCCCTGGCGAAGACACACCATCGAACCCACATGTACATAAGGGGTGTCGATGTTTCTTTAACTAAACTAGGGTTTTAAGTTGCTTGAGAATGTATGATGATATCTTAGATAGGTGATCTCATTTTTCCTGAACATTTTGATATATTATTCATTTTTTCTGATTAAATATGAATTAGTTATGACTTTTACAAATTTATATTAATTTCTGCCATTTTTAAAAATTTCTGAAAAGTATTAAAGGATTACTGCGTCACCCTGACGTCATCAAGCCTAACCCTAATCCTTTCGATACCGTGGCCGTATCTACCCACAGCCACTGATGAGGGGGGCCCAGGCCATGCTAGGTCCACCCTGTGGCCATGTGGTGGCCACGTCGGACACGACGGCGAGGGAGCTGCAGACGATGGTCGCCGGCGATGTTCCAAGCGGTTCCAGGAAGCGCTGCTGGCTGCATTCGAACATCGTGAGAGAGAGGAACCTAAGGAACCTAGCACCGCTAGCTAATGGTCGCCGGAGCAAGCGCGGCGACGAGAGGCGGCGGCGAAGCTCTCGGGCGCACGGCGAGAGACGGCTACACAAGGCAAACAGCAAAGCGAGAGGGTGCTAGAGCACCAGGGGCTCACCCTGAAGCGACTGGGGACGATGGTGAGGCGAGGATTGGAGGACTGCGGAACTCCTCGGTGTCTAAGAAGAAGCGGTTGAGGCAGGCGATTGAAGGCGTCCCGATCAGATTCCTTTGAGGAGGACGAAGCTAGCGTCGATGCGGAGCTCGTGGCTAAGTCAGCAGGGCTTGGGGAAGGCTGCAATGGCGGCTAGCCAGCGGCCATAGCAGCTAGGGTTTCGGGATCTCGCAGCAGGGCGCAAGGGAGAGAGGGAGAGGGCTCTGGGGCGAGTGAGAGGATAGGGATAAGGGAGAGCACGTCTCGGTGGTCTTATCCTCTTATCCACAACGGCGGCTGGGTGGGAATCGCAGCGCAGAGGTCGACGACGGTGGTGGCACGCAGCTACTTCTAGCCAGAGGAAGACGAAAGGGAATTTTGTGGAAAACCCCCTAGCAAACTCAGAAACCAACCCGTGGTCCAAAGAGCACTCTCTAGGGGCTAAAACTTGCAGGGAACCCCCTAGATTTTATTAAAACCTTTGTTTTCATTATTAAGAGCTCTATTTAATTGATTTTTAAGCCATTTTAAATAGAGAAAAAGGAAAGGGCACTTTGGTAAATACCATATTGTTCCAAAGTTTGAATTTGGTGCATATTTGGAAACATTTGCATATAGCTAGGATTTTGCACTTGTATTTGTTTACACATTTACTCACATGCATTTACTTTCTTAATTTAAACACATGCATGCAATTCTTAAGTGCTATTTACACATATTACAAACTTGGGTTATTACATTCACCTAGATCCTTCATGGAAAACTGACTACTCAGATATTCTTTCACGCTCCCTGATAAATCCACATCATTCCCAATCAGTAGTATGTCATCCACATACACCACTATGAATGCCACCAAGCTCCCACTCACTTTCTTATAAACACAAGCCTCTTGATTATTTTGGATAAATCCAAAACTCTTAATTACTTGATCGAATCACTTGTTCCAACTCCTAGATGCTTGCTTTAGTCCATAAATAGAACGATCAAGCTTGCATACCTTTCCAGCACCCTTAGGATCAACAAACCCCTCTGGTGTCATCATATACAACTCTTCATCAATGTGACCATTGAGGAAGGAGGTCTTTACATCCATCTTCCATATCTCATAATCATAATATGTAGCAATTGCTAGTAAAATCCAGAAAAATTTCAACATTTCTATAGGAGAGAATGTCTCACTGTAGTCAATTCCTTCTACTTGTCGAAAACCCTTTGCGACAAGTCTTCCCTTATGGATAATCACATTGCTATCAACATCTTTTTTCTTCTTAAAGATCCATTTGTTCTCCACAACCTTTTGAACTTCAGGGAGATCCACCAATTTCCACACTTGGTTCTCATGCATGGATCCTATCTCGGATTTCATGGCTTGTATCCATTTCTCGGAGTCTGCACTCTCCATTGCTTCTTTGTAGGTTTTAGGTTCCTCTTGTTCATCTAACAAGACTGACATCACAAGGCTACTGCACCAATCTAGAACAGCTTGAGTTCTTGTATATCTCCGAACCATGGGAGCTTTGATGTTATGATCTTTAACATTCGTTTCTTCTTCCACTATAGAGGGTTGTTCCGGAATAGTTTCCATATCGCTACTCGATATTTGGAGAGAAGGGTCAACGATCTCATCTAACTCCTTTTGCGAGAAACTCTTTCTCTAGAAAGGTGTCATTCCTAGTGACAAACATTTCGGCCACGACTTTGTTGTAGAAGGTATTTCCAATAGTTTCCTTTGGGTATCCTACAAAGATACACTTTTCCTCTTTAGGTTCAAGTTTTGTCAGGCTATAGTTTCTTAACATAAGCCTCACATCCCCAAACTTTCAAGAATGACAACATTGGCTTCTTGCCGTGCCATATCTCATATGGCGTTGTCTCCACAGATTTGGATGGTGCTTTATTTAGTATAAAAGCGGCGGTTTCTAACGTATACCCCCAAAACGACAAGACAAATCAGTCACAGTGATCATGGACCGAACACTATCCAATAGAGTGCGGTTACATCGTTCTGACACACCATTACGCTGTGGTGTTCCGGCTGGCGTAAGATGTGGTATTATACCACAGTCCCTCAAGTACATGCAAAACTCATAACTCAAGTATTCGCCTCCCTAATCTGATCGGAGGTGCTTAATCTTCTTGTTGAGTTGATTCTCTACCTCTTTATGACATTCCTTGAACTTTTCAATGGTTTCAGATTTATGCTTCATCAAGTAGATATACCCGTCTCTACTCAAATCATCAGTAAAGGTAACAAAATGACGATACCCATTGCGTGTTGAGACACTCATTAGTCCACACACATATGTATGTATGATTCCCAATAGGTCTACAGCCCGCTCCATTGTACCGGAGAAGTGTGTCCTGGTCATTCGTCCCATGAGGCAAGACTCACTTGTATCAAGAGATTCAAAATCTAATGACCCCATAAGTCCATCAAATGGAAGTTCTTTATACGCTTTATGACAATATGACCAAGATGGCAATGCCATAGGTACATGGTTTTATCGCCATCATGCTTGTAGCGCTTGGCAACAATGTTATGGATGTGTGTACCAACATCAAGATCTAGAAAGAATAAACCTTTACATACACGTGCATGAACATAAAAACAACATTCATATAAATAGAACAACCACTTGTTCTAGATTTAAACGAATAACGATCTTGCAATAAGCAATATACACCCACAATATTCATGCTTAAGGCGGGTACAAAGTAGCACTCATTCAAAACTAATATTAATCCTGAAGGTAGCATAGAGACAAATCGCCGATGTCCTTGACATCAACCTTCGATCCGTTGCCGACGCGCATAGTCACTTCATCCTTCCCTAGGCACCGCTTATTCTGTAGCTCCTACATGGAGTTACAAATATGAGCAACAAAATCGGTATCAAATACCTAGGTGTTGCTCCTAGTGCTTGTAAGGAAAACATCAATAACATGTATATCATATATACCTTTGTCTTTTGAGGAAAACTTGAAAGCTTTCTTGTCATCGAGGTACTTGGGGCAGTTGCGCTTCCAGTGCTTGTCTCCCTTGTAGTACTAGCACACGACGCCAGCCTTTGGATTTGGGCCCTTAGGGGAATGGGAAACTTGCTTGCCATCCCTCTTAGGCTTCTTGCCCTTATCCCCTGCTGACCTCTTAAAGTTGGTGGTCTTATTGACCATCAACATCGTGTGCTCCTTGATTTCCACCTCAGCAGGTGAGCATGGAGAACAACTCAGCAAGGGTCTTAACCATTCATTGCATGTTTAGTTCATCATGAAAGCTTTGTATTTAGGAGGAACAAGTGCAACACCCTATCAATTGCCAGGTCGCCCGGGATTTTGCAATCCAGGGCGTTCAAGCGTTGAACGTAGCCATACATCTTGACCACGTGCTCGCTCACACTGCTATGATCTTCCATCTTGGCAGAGAAGAAGAGCTTGGAAGCTTCATAATTCTATTCCCGAGACTTCGGAGCAAAGACGGCTTTGAGATCCTCAAGGATCGCAAATGCAGCCATCTTCTCAAAACGCCTTTGAAGCTCCGACTCCATGGCATAGAGCATTCCACTCTAGATGAGCGAGGAATCATCCGCCTTGGATTGCCAGACATTCTTTTAATCCTCAGTGGCAGTGTCTGCGGGTTTGGCAGGAAGTTCTGTCTCTGAGACATAGTTGGGCTTGTAAGGGGTCAGGAGGATTCTCAGGGTGTGGTGCCAGCCAGTGAAGTTTGTCCCATTAGTTTTCAGCTTGTCCTTCTCTAGGAAAGCGCTAAGGTTGAAGGTGGGTGGGCGAGACATCTACAATGGATTTGCAAATACTTTATACCATGTTCATACTATTTTTATCACAAGTTTCAAGTTTTACCTATAAAATTAAATTAACAAGGCTCCCACTCAAGACGAACATCCCTCCATTCGTCTTAGTGATCACATGATCCCATTAAACTACATCATCCCCGATTGACATGGCCAATGACATAGTTTCAAAGGTATACATTATGAATGTCAATGACATCCCCATGTGATTCATGCTCGACCTTTTGGTCTCTTGTGTTCCGAGGCCATGTCTGCACATGCTAGGCTCACCAACTCTAACTTGTGTGTATTGCAGTGCAACCATTGCACCCACCGTATGCGAACATAGGTATGTCTGACACACGATTAACACGACCTGTCTCATACTGACGAACTTTCTTGGTGGTGCACACACAAGGGGAACACTATCATTGGAATTGTGAGGAATCATCCTATTTAGCTACCATCGTATAACTTAATATACTATGCCAAACAAGATGTGCAAACATATACTTCATAAGAATGGTTCCATGAAATGGTTGTAGTACCTTGATCTCCATCGAGAGCTCCAATGGACAATCATTTCATAAACTTACCATTACCATGTCATGACTAACGCCCCTGTAAAACAAAGTCAGACGCTTCTACTTTATCCTTTTGCAAGTTTTACGCGGCATTAGGACTTTCATGGTAGAACCCTTTCCCACCTATGAAAGTTGAACCACAACATTGATTCAATGATTGCCTCTTCGCTCCCTTTTCAGGGCCCTCCGGTGTAAAAGTCATATCCACTATTGAAAGTGAGACACACACCCGCTATCCACTTATACGAACAAGCCGTATGTTGAGTGTGGAACCAGTCTCACGTAAGCTTATGCGTAAGGTCGGTCCAGACCGCTTCATCAATCAATCATGTGATATGACAAAACATGGAAGAGGGTTGCAACTCACTACTAGGAAAACAGCAGTTAGTGGCGCACGTGGAAAAGCCATCCATGGCGCACTGCCCGTGCGCCACTAGGCTTGCGCTGCGGCTATCTCATAGTCGTGGCGCACTGCCTGGTGCGCCACGCATGTGCAGAGATAGATGTGGCGCACATGCCAGTGAGCCACGGATACCTATCCAGGTGCGCTACAAGACTTATTTTCTGTGGCGCATCTGTCAGTGCGCCACAAGCCTGCGCAGGTGCGCTTTAGGCACTGTGCGCCACAGAAGCTGTGCCATGTGCGCCACGTGTGTCTTTTTTTTAATTTCAGGGCCAGATGATATACAATACAGATTATATAGGCAGATATACACACAGATATAAGATATACAGATATATATATAAATACACAATTCGCAAAACAAGATTAAAACAAATACATATAGATAAGTCTCATACATGAATACATAAGTTATACATTGTTTCGATCAAGTTACAAAGTAGTTGGTGACATGCGAATACATGTGTCGATTGAACAAGTTAGAGCTCGGAAGCTCTCCTAGACATCTAAACTAGCTAGACACAAACGTGAGATAAACAACCAAAGAAGATAAGCATGATCACCGCGACGAAGGTGTAGGTCTTCATCCGGTTCCTCGTCCTAACTCCCGCTAGATAGCGTGTGTATCTAGCTTCCGCCTCCGCCATAGTGTTGTACCCTTTGTAGCTATTGCCGCTGAAACAGTCCACCTGTCTCCGGCAGTCTTCCCAATCATCGTAGACTCTAGGAACCCATCCCTTGTACACGACGTAGCACGTCATCTACAAGTTGACAATAATAATTAACCGATTATTAAAAAACACATATATAATTAAAGTCGCATATGAAGATACACTTATAGAAAGTACTCCTAAATCAAAAAGACCAAACTCAAAAAGCATGCCTCAAATATAACTAGGTTGTTCGACACATGAATATGCTACGATGGAACTGTCCGCCAAGTATGATGCACAACACCTGGACCTGTGTATAGCACAAGGCAGACAATCCCATCGCATCACATTCACATATATTGTGCCACTACATTCACTAGTGCAGACCCCCTCCCCCCTCTAACACCGGTTGGGAGGGCCCTCTAACAGCGGTTCTACAACCGTTGTTGAGGGTTCGGTGTTAGAGGGGGGCCCCCTTTAACACCGGTTCTTATACGAACCGGCGTTAAAGGGTGGCGCACGTGGGGTTGCCGCAGGGCTCAGCCCCTCCCCTTTAACACCGGTTCGTAACACGAACTGGTGTTAAAGGTTCTCTGCCGCGGCAGGAAAACGGCATGAATCTTTGTCGTGGCAGAGTTCTGCCGCGGCAGGAAAATGGCCTAAATCTCTGCCGCGGCAGAGTTCTGCCTCTGCCCCGTTCTGGGCGTATTTCTGCGGGAGGGGGGAGGGGGAATCGATCGAGAGCGGTATACACATACATCGCCATCGGTACATACGAGTACATGAATAATTAAGCAACTATTATTATACACAAACATCGTCATCGGCACATACATCGTCATCGGCACATACATCGTCATCGTTCATTTTGGTGGATATCTAAAGAGTTCTCCGCCAGGCGTGACGACCTCATCAAGTATGAACCCCGCCAATTCCTCTTGAATGGCTCGTATGCGGTCAAATGGTAGGAGTTGGTCCTGCATCCATTCGATCTGAATATATATGAAGAATGGGGTCAATATATATATAAGAATAAAACTCAACACAATTGATGGTAATAAAATAATGTTGTGGACTTTGTTTACTTACTCTAAGTTGTTCTAGTGCGGCTTGGCCCGTCGCACATATCGTGTTGCGAATGAACTCGCAAACATAGTATCCACATAAGTTATTGTCGGGTCCCTAATGCGCGCACTTTACGAGAATAGAGAGTTCAATCAAAATAATAATCAATAAAGCATGATATAATGGAATTGGAAGCAGAATCAAAGAGATACGCAGACCTAGCTAGCTAGTATTACTTACATTTTGGTCTACAAATTTTAGTTCTTCTGACCATTCACCCACGGCCCTGCCCGTGAACCTTTTCCAAACCCTGTCCGGCAAAGAAAATGGATAAAGGAGTAATTAATTACTTGTTGTCACGAAAGTTGCCGATCTAGTGCGATAATATGATTGAAATTACCTCTGGAGCATCTCTCTAAAGTCTGCCCATATCTCTTTTTCTTTTCGTAACGAGTCCATGACAAGGACTTTTCCTGAGTCGGGTTGAATGACTAGCAGAATAAAGTGGAACCTACGCACGCATAACTCATCATCAGTTACACTTAACATCGAGTAAGCCGAAACAGAATGTGTACAAGAGAGAGGGTAACAATACTCACGAGAAGTTGTAAGGCAATAGTATTTCCCTTTTGGTTTGTTGTCTCAGTAAAGACTTTAGCAAGTAATCTTCTGTTTGCCCGGGTTTGGTTCTTACCACTTCTTCATGAACTCTATTTGGGTCAACGAACCCAATGTCAAAAGGGCCTCCTTTCATGCATTCCATAACCTTTTTCCTGCATAATAGTATATACATATATGGTGAGCATATATATATACATGCAATTAATGAAGTGAATGAGATGAGATATAAATTACAGAAATAGTACTTACACACAATAAAGGCTGATGGTAGCTTTGTCGAGTTCCTTCTGATTGAATAGAAAATGCAAGTCTTGAATGTTCAAGTCGATCGCGTCGTCTCCGCACAAGAAAATCTGATCTCTTATATGCGTCGTGGTCCATTCTTCCTTTCTTGTCTTGCAGAAATCAAGGTACCACTTGTGCAATCTTCGCATCTTTGTTGGTAGATTCTTGAGCTCCTCTTTCTTGACGAGATTCTTCCCATACTTCCATGGTTGTATGGGGTTGGCATCGCATTTGGGCAAGTTGTCTCCCATGAGGTTCAAGTATGCAATGTAATTCATCCCCATCTCATTGGCCTTTCTTTGTAGCTCTGCCTCGTAATCATTTATGGGAGGAGCGTCCCGTGTGTCGAACACTTGGAGCGGGGCGCATGATTGGTTTTCCTGCTCTCCGAGCATGGGAACTATTTTCTGGGGTGCCGCACGACTTCTACTTTCAGTCTCCCTATGGCGCCTTGCATCCCCCTTCAAAATCTGGCGCTCGTAGTCCGGCACAAGTGGGGTTTCAGGTTTCAAAAGATTATTGTAAAACTTCTCCACCACCGCCGGATCTATTTTCTCCTTTGGCTCGGCCCGTCTAGGTGCAAAGAATTTCTTGACCTCTTCTTCCGAGATCCTATTGGTCTCCTCGTCGCTGCGATTCCACGGTAAAACCGGCAATGGCTTGGCGGAAGGCTGCGGGACGTAGTTTTTGAACTCTTTGGCGTACGGTTTCCTGCGGATTTCTTTGTGGCAGTGCTAGTGATGCTCTTCGTGGCAGTGCTCTTCCGCTTACGCTGAGGAGATGGCTGACGAGCAGGAGATGGCTGGCGCGCCGGAGATGGCTGTCGCGCAGGAGATGGCTGTCGCGCAGGAGATGGCTGAAGCACCGGAGATGGCTGCCGCGCAGGAGATAGCTGAAGCGGCTCAGACTGCTGACGCTGCGGAGACGGCGGGGGTGCCAGTGGCCTCCAATTTGGAAGCACGATGTGTTCCTTCTTCCAAAGAATGGTTGTTTTCACTTCAAATTTGAGTTGATTTTCCCCTTCACCTGTAGCATGGTCAAGCTGTGTTTCCCCATATTCCTTCACAACCTCATCCACACCGACAATAGCATAGCCATCTGGAATCGGTCGACAGTGGTAAGTTCCACCAGCTACAGGAGGTAAGGCATAGCCGACAGCCACCTTAATGGATAAGCCCATTAATCTCACATGCAGCTCAGCGTGTTCGCTCTCCACGGGGTATCGAGGACCCGCCATTTCAAGCGTGGGCTGCACGTTCTCCGTGGAAGCCACGCTGCTTTTCTAGGCAGAGTCTGGGCCGCCGACAGCTTCCAATGCAGGCTCTTCGTGCCGCTGAGATGGGCCGGTAGCTTGATGGCTCTGTTGTGCACTCACTTGCGCCTGCAACGCCACAAGTGCATGTTCTATCCGTGTCATCCGCTCTGTACGCTCTTTTTATTTTCTGTCGTGCCATCTGTAAGAGTCGCTCCACTCGGCAAACCCATCCTTCCACGTCATACCCCCTGTGCCTCGTGCATGTCCAGGGTGTTCTTTTTTACCGATGGCGCGTGTGAGCTGGTCATTCTCTCTGTCGGGATGGAAGGTCCTGGCGGATGTTTCCTCGTATGCTGTGATGAGTTCAGTGACGGGTTTGGCAAGGAGGGTTGGGAAGATACACAATCCTGTTTCTAGGTCCAACCTTGCCCCGATTCCCTAGAACCAAGTCTTTGCACGCAGGTCCCACCCATCTGTCTGGGGTGTGATCCCTCTAGCGCGCAGGGCCTTCTCAACTTCCTCCCACTTAGGCCTCTGAGATATCTAGCCACCTGACCCCGTCCTCTGGTGATATTCCTTCTTCTGGGCATTAAGCGTATTGGTTTCTGACCTGTTTTTAGCTATAGCACCTTTTTTATATGTCACAAATTCGGGCCAGTAAGGTCTTATCTTCGCAAAATATGCGTCTTCGAAATTAGGAGTCTCGCCAGCTTTGACAAATTTGTTTAATTTTGTCTTCCAGTTGCGGAAAGCGTCAGCCATCTTCTTTAGAGTCCATTCTTTGACATTTTCCTTTATAATCGGGTTGTTTTCATCCTCCTCTGGCGGAAGGGTGAAATTTACCAACAACGAATTCCAAAGCGTTTCTTTGGATCTTTCATCGACAAAGGTATCGTCGCCCTTCTTTGGCTTATTCCAATTTTCAATTATGATTGGGATTTGGTCCCTAACAAGAACTCCAACCTGACGTACCAATTTGTCTGCGGCCTTCTTGGGCTCCATCGGCCTGCCATCAACACAGACTGCTTCGATCGTGAACTTTGCACGATCTTTCAACCGATGGCTCGCGCCTCGCTTGCTCTTTTTCATAGAAGAAGATGGTTGTTGGCTGGTCGATCCAGAGGGCTAAAAGAAGAAAGAAGCGTTAATTGATACATGTAGAAGAAGATTGTTGGTGGAAGTCAGAAGAGGCTTAATCAATGCATATACCTCACCGGACTTTGTAATCACTAAATTGCGTTCACCGAAGTCTTCATCTTCTCCATGACTCCTTGAGCTGTCATCATGTCCCTCCAAGTTCAGATATTGTGAGGTGTCCTCATCAATAATGTTCTCCATTATTTCTTCTTCTTCAAGGTTTCTACTAAGTGGATCCATAGTTTCTAAAACAATAATATTATCTAGAGTAAGAGAGTAAACATTCAAGTGGACTTGGATTCATACACAAATATACATATTATTCATACAAAAATACACAAATAAATACACAAATGAAATTAAAACCCTAAGGAAGCTTGATCATTTTAAACGAGTTCCGAGGGGTCCAAACCCTAATTCGGAGAAATCCCGGATGCATATGAGAGAGGCTAGCTACAGTGGCTGACCGGAGGCAGGCGGCATTGGAGAGCGACCTAGGGCGCGCGAGGTAGCGTGATGCGGCCTACCTAAAATGGGCGTTGTTCGAAAGAGGAGGCCGAGGCAAACATTATAGCGACGGCAAACAACTTGGCAGAACATATACAATGTGGAGGGGATGTCCCCAAGATAGGCCCCAGACCGAGGGGAGAAGCCACGACGCTCGCCAAAGAGCTGCCCACGCAATCCACCTTCTAAGGCCGCCACTGACATACGCAAACTCTAGCCACCACTCCGACGACCAATGACACATCGCATCGCCAAAGAGAGGGACGCCGTGCCATCGTTACCAGCGGACACACCTGCAACCCAAAAGGACCATGCATACACCCCGACATCGCTGGCATAACGCACCCCACCTAGGCCGCACCGGAGCTCGCACCCTACCTAGGCCGCATCGCGAGTTCGCACCCCATGGCCACCACCGGAGCTCGCATCCCACCTAGGCCGCCCTCGCAGCCGAGAGGGGAGGTCGTCCCTGTACCGCGCCTGGGCCCTGGGCCTCCCCGACGAATCCGCCTCCCTGACCCATCCCCTCCACATCCTTGTCGTTGGCCCCAATCCGTGGATGCGCTCGCGTAGCCGCTCCTGCCCGCCACACCCGATGACGCGAGCTACCACCGACAATGCGAGCTCTAAATCAGGTTTGGGTCTTCCCCTGACAAACCTGTCTTCCTCGAGCAACGCAGATGCGTGGACGGAGTGGCGCCACCGCGCGAGCTCCAATATTTCGGCCGGCGGCGCCACCGCGCGAGCTCCACATCGCCGCCAGGAGGAAACAGAGAAGGGAGGAAACAGAGGGGACAACCAGACATCGGAGTTCTTGTAGGCGCCGGCATCGTCGGTGGCTATGGTGGCGCGCGCGCGGTGGCGGTGGCGGTCATCGGCTTCGGTGGCGCGCGCACGATGGCGGTCGTCGGCTTCGGTGGCGCGCGCGCGGTGGCGGTGGCGCGCACGCGGTGGCGGTGGCGCGCGCGGTGGCGAGGGCGACGACGACGAGGGCTGGAGGGCTTCGGTGACGAGGGCGCGCGGTGGATACGGCGAGGGGTTCGATCGATCTGGCTCTGGGGGGAAGAAAGGAAGGGGAAGGCGCATTTAATACCACCCCTTTAACACCGGTTCGGGGCTGGAACCGGTGTTAAAGGGGGGAATTCGTTTCGCGCACGCATTTAATACCCCCCCCCCTTTAACACCGGTTCCAGCCACTAACCGATGTTAAAGGGGGGGTGCGCGCGCGAAACAAAATAAATGCGCCTACCCTTTAACACCGGTTCGTGTCTGGAACCGGTGTTAAAGGGGGGGCATTTATTTCATGCATTAAAGGGGCATTTTTAATTCAAAAAATAGGATATGAATTTAGAAAATTCATATCTTTTTCATTTCAACTCAGAAAAATATGAATAATATATCATAATTTATAGAAAAATAATATCTATCCATTCATGTAAAAACATTTTATATTTACTTTAGATGAAAATTTTCAAAATGATTAAAACACTTACATATAAATTTTGATTATTCAATTCAAACAAAAATAAATTGTCAAATCCTAAAACTTTGAACATAAGAAATATTAGGCATCTAAAAAGGAATCTAACCCTATTTTATTAGAGCAAATTATATTTTAATGCCGCATATTTTGTATTAACATTTTTGAATTGATTGGATATTTAAATGCCGCATCTTTTGTATACACTTGAATCTGACCAAGCCTCGCTCAACTTGCATTGGTTTTTTGATAAAATAGCATATTGTGAACCTAAAAATGATTTTTGTAAAAAATCATGAGCATCGTATCATGTACCTATAGTTCATATCTTACCCACTTCCTGCCGATTCGGTAGGAATTTGTCTTTTTCACCAGAGGTGGACGGAAAGGTTTCAGATCCCCCTGTTGGTACATTGTCCATATAAGGTGGTCTAGTATTTTTTTTAAATGTGTTGGTGGTTTTTTGAATTAGCCATTTGGTGGTTGCTTCACAAAACCGTCCGTTTTTTATGCTCGAAAAATGGAAAATGCCTTTTTGGTGCGATAAAAAGGAAAACTTCCTCTTGCAACATTGTTTGCCATGCCATGATGCACATGTATGCACTATATGGCTAAATTATCACAAACTATGCCTTGATTCTAGCCATAACATTGGTCATTTGACCCGAAAGCCAAGAAACCTCGAATGAGATAGGTCATTTTGTGAAGGGTTTTTTGAGACATAATCAATATACCAAGTTTGAGATTTTTCCTTCTAACTATGTCACATAATATAACACCACGCGAAGGTTTCGCACTGTTTCGATCTTTTTTTTATTTTTTTATCCCCGTTTTAAACTATCGTCAAACTCTGTCGAACAACGGGCATGAATATTCTTAGCTCGGGGCCAAGCCTCGCTCAACTTGCATTGGTTTTTTGATAAAATAGCATATTGTAAACCTAAAAATGATTTTTGTAAAAAATCATGAGCATCGTATCATGTACCTGTAGTTCATATCTTACCCACTTCCTACCGATTTGGCAGGAATTTGTCTTTTTCACCAGAGGTGGACGGAAAGGTTTTAGATCCCCCTGTTGGTACATTGTCCATATAAGGTGGTCTAGTATTTTTTTTAAATGTGTTGGTGGTTTTTTGAATTAGCCATATGGTGGTTGCTTCACAAAACCGTCCGTTTTTTATGCTCGGAAAATGGAAAATGCCTTTTTGGTGCGATAAAAAGGAAAACTTCCTCTTGCAACATTGTTTGCCATGCCATGATGCACATGTATGCACAATATGGCCATATTATCACAAACTATGCCTTGATTCTAGCCATAACATTGGTCATTTGACCCGAAAGCCAAGAAACCTCGAATGAGATAGGTCATTTTGTGAAGGAGATAGAACTGGAATTAAAATACAGAATGCAACTAATAGTAAGTTACATAAAGCACGACTGAAAATTAAGATACATAAAAGAACTGAAAATTAAGATACATGGCCAGATTAAGTAACAATCGGCCGAACTTGTTTCGGAATGTTGGAGTGATTCAGTCATGCTCCTGCCTACACCTGTAATACTCGCCACTGTAGTCGTCGTACTCGCCGCCGCCGTCATCGCTGTCATCGTCGGGGTCGCCGTAATTGAACCTTGAAGGCTGAGTACGCGTGGGCTGGACTTGAGGGTAGCGCAGACGGGGGTTAGTGTCGGCGGCAGTGTCATAGGCCATGACGCTCTGGAGAGTCCGACCGTGCCACCATAGCCGACGACCGGCCTCGTTGAAGTTAGGAGGAGGTGGGCCGTCCTCCTCGTGCCTGGCGAGCACCCTCTCACGCCGATCCACGAAGAAGACTTCCCAAGTAGGGAAATAGTCGGGATGCCATCTGGGATTCCTCCGCTGCTCCAGCGTGAGCTCGAAGTAGTAGTGGTTCGTGATGGCCATCCGGCGTGCCACACCTAGAGGGACAGGAGGAACCGGCACGCCTCCGGCGCTCAGCACCCAGCCGACGGGGACACAGTAGCCTGGCGGGCAGGGGTAGTTCGAGGCGCAAAGCGCCTCCGCCTCCCTAGGGGTTAGTGCTATGGTGGAAGCCATGGGAAAGAGTGATGAGGCTGCAGATATGAGTCTAGAGATGTGCAATGACAATGGAGGCCAACCCTGCATATATATAGTGAACTGGCGGGAAGAACTGGAGGGAAGAACTGGCGGGAAAAAATGGCGGGAAGAAAAATGGCGGGAAGAAAAATGGCGGGAAAAAATGGCAGGAAGAAAAATGGCGGGAAAAAATATGGAGGGAAGAAATAGAAGGAAGAAAAATGGCTCATTTAATACATATACTGTTAACAGAAGAAATATGACATTGTTCTAAAAATGGGACGGTTGGAGGGGTTTCAGGCTAGGCCAGGCAGCACTAATGATAGGGGTGAGTGTCGACATTATGTCGTGCGGCGTGTACCTTGTCCCAGATGGTGTCACCAACCGGGACTAAAGATGAACCTTTAGTCCCGGTTGGAGACACCAACCGGGACAAAACACGAGTCAGCACGAATAATAGTGGTGAGTGTTGACATTATTTCATAAGTGTCGACACTATGTCGAGCTGCTTGTACTATAAATAGACATCCTTGTGAGTCCAGCCCTCCAGCCAGTTTGAGGCATCTCCAAGATGGTTTTCGAGAGCAGGGACACCACTACGGCTAGTTTCAGGGAGATGCCGACGGAGCCCAGTCCTCCGGCATCTCCGAGAAACTGGTCATAGAGGCACTCCCTAATATGTGAAATTAGTTAGCTCCCAGGTGTATTGATCTAGTTAGAGAAGTTACAAGCTGCAAGATGGTTTTCGAGAGCAGGGACACCACTACAGCCAGTTTCAGGGAGATGCCGACGGAGCCCAGTCCTCCGGCATCTCCAAGAAACTGGTCATAGAGGCACTCCCTAATATGTGACCGCGCGCGTTTGGAGATCAGATCTTAATGGTAAGTACGAATCGGGACAACTTCTTCTCATAGTCCCGGTCCATCCACAAAACAAGACTAACACTCAAGACATTTATTAATATTAAAAACATGAACTAGAGTTACATAATATGAGCATGAACTTCTTGGCATATGTCCTTCCTTATGATCGCTTCAGACGTAACCATGGAGCATATTCTTTATTTAACGGAATGCTTGGGTTAGTTTTCACTGTGAAGGGCGGAATTTCATCAAAATTATTATAATCTTCTGACATGTCCATCTTGTCCTTGATTCCCACGATGTTTCTTTTCCCTGAAAGAACTATGTGACGCTTTGGCTCATCATATGATGTATTCGTTTGCATATTTTTTCTTTTTTTTGGTCTGGAGGACATGTCCTTCACATAGAAAACCTGAGCCACATCATTGGCTAGGACGAATGGTTCGTCTAAGTTCTTGTCTACCTTCATAAGATTGTTGAGATCCACCGTCATCATTCCGTACTTCTTGTCTACCTCAACCCCTCATCCTGTTAGCTTGACCCATTTGCATCGAAACAAGGGGACCTTAAAATTAGGTCCATAGTCAAGTTCCCATATCTCCTCTATGAACCCATAATACGTGACCCTTTAACATCTGCTCCAGCTTCTCCTTCTCCTTTTCAGTTTCACATTCTTCCTTTGCATCAGTAATGGCCCGACCAAGATCGTCATCAGCGGGCCCATCTGCTCCCTCTTGATCTTCATTATCTACCCCCGTTGCAGTACCATCATATTCAGGATACATATTGTGATAGTTGTCATCATCCTCTTCTTCTTTGTTGTCTTCCATCACAACCCCTTTTTCTCCGTGCTTGGTCCAACAATTATAGCTGGGCATGAAACCGGATCAAAGCAGGTGGGCGTGAATGGTTCTGGTATTTGAGTAGTCTTTCTTGTTCTGACAATGAACACACGGACAACACATAAAACCATTGTGACCACGGTTTGCATTAGCCACAACGATGAAATTTTGGAGGCCCGTAATGTACTTGGAAGTGCGGCGGTCACCGTACATCCATTGCCGGTTCATCTGCATTAATATGTAGTATATATCAAAAATTAATAGGAAGATGACCATTTATATATATAGTACATCAATGACACATGAAAGGATAGTTGCCGACCTCGACCGAGAAGGAAAGAGCAACGAGAAAACTTATTTTGAGCTCTCGGGCATTTCACCGAACACCTCTTGTGCATATGAAAAAAACACAAACTAGCACTCTTCACACCCTCTTGCTAGGCTCCAAAATGAGATAGTGAAAAAATGGAAGAGTGGGGTGTGTGGGCTGCGGTGTCTTATATAGCCCCCCCCATTTAACACCGGTTCATGCCATGAACCGGTGTTAAAGGGGGGGCTGCGTGGGCCACTGTTGCAGGGTCCTTTAACACCGGTTCGTGGCATGAACCGGTGTTAAAGGGGGGGCTACTTTTTTGCCGCACGGTCCACACTGGTACGGCCCCCCCTTTAACACCGGTTTGTAGAGAAGAACTGGTGTTAAAGCCCTTTTCCAAGATCAACCAAAAGCCTCGTTTCCACTAGTGATTTCAATCATCGGCATTATTCTCGAAAAATACCAAAGTAACTCAAAAAGAATGCCACATATATAACTAGCTAGGTCGTTGGACATAGGAATATGCTACGATAGAACAGTTAGCCAAGTAGGATGCACAAGACTTGGACTTGTGCTTATCACAAGGCTAACTATCCTGTCGTAGCACATTCACATATATAGTGTGCCACGACATTTCAATCATCGGCATTATTCTCGAAAAAGACCAAAGTAAATCAAAAAGAATGCCTCATATATATATATACATAGGTCGTTGGACACAGGAATATGCTACGATGGAACCGTAAGCCAAGTAGGATGCACAACATCTAGACTTGTGCATAACACAAGGCTTACAATCCCGTCGTAGCACATTCACATATATATTGTGCCACGACAATTCAATCGTCGGCATTATTCTCGAAAAAAGACTAATAAAGTAAGGAAAAAAAGAAGGACCAAAATGAGCAAAGGACCAAAGAGTAAGAAAAAAACCAAGCATTGATTGATATATAATAATAATAAGCAAAAGAAGTAAGCGATGATTCATAAACCTAATAAGATAAGTATAGTAGCATGTACACTTGTCCACATACACACAAAGGTCATCTATAGTTTGTAACTACAACTAGGCCAACATCAAGCCTTCTGGCTCGGCTTAGGGAACGGGAGGACGCCTTGTCTCGTCATGAACTTCCTATAGTCACCCTGCATCTCTAGGCGATCTTCTATGTCACGGTTATTCGGGATATTTCCTCCGTAGAAGATCCCCCCCGAAGTCATGACATCACGAAAGATGATTGCCCCAAACTGCTGCTGGATGCGATACATCTCTTGTCTAGTATCTGAATCAGTGATCTTGGCCTTTGCTTCGGCCCACTGTTTGAGATGGTCTGGCAGCGTAGAATTCTGCTGGTCAAGTAGGAACGCCCTCATGTGATGGAGTGCGTAGTAGGCTTCCTTCTTACTGTTTTCCGGCTGCTTCACGTAGGGGAACTCCGTTACATGGTTGAAGACGTGCCTCCCGAACTTGGCCTTCGTACGCACGAAGGTGGTGCCTTCCGTCGAGGCATAGCCAGTGAGAGCATCATCCATAACTTCCTTGATATTGTCGTAGTTTTTCTTCTTTTCTAGACTCCCCGAGTCGAAATACGTGGCGTCGGAATGCTTCGGAGATAAGGAGATGAGCGTGCAGTGTTCATCTTTGCGCAAAAAAATCAAATGGAATGTGTTGGAAAAAGAATGATGATAATGTAATAAAGCCAATCGACGGTGGCGAGTGAATAACGACTTACTCGGGAAAGTAAGGCACGAGAATGTATTTCTTTGTATTGTTCGCCATGAGGATTCTTTTTAGGTACGAGGCCATGATACGTCGTTCAGCGGGGGAACCCAAGCATCCGTCACACATGTAGTAGGGGTCCACTATAGCGATGCCCGGTGTGTTCTCTCTAATGATCTGCATGGCCAGGCTGAGAGAAAACAGGCGGACCATGGTATAGTGCAACGGGTATAGGTGGAACATATTGAAGATGCCGTCGAACCGTAGGAAGAACAGATCCGCAGGGGCATTGTCGATGAAGCCCAAGCCTGGTGGCACCTTAACCACGAATACCGGGTGCGAGGGATCTTTCTCCGATAAAAGGCGTCTCTCTATCGTCAGGACGCCATCATGCACACTCTGCAGTTCCGAACTGGCGAGCCTCCGAAAATTCTTAGGTAGCATGGGCTCACCTGCCACATGAATCCTCCACATAATACCCTCGGGTCTTGGTGGCCCGTCCCGAAACCTGATCGGATTCACAGTTGGTGACGCCACCGGCTGGCTCGACCTGCTAGATTTTCTTTTCCTGCCCTTTTTTCCTTTTGGAGAGCGGGAAGGCACCGCAATCTGAGCACCGGCCGCCCTATGTAGTGTGTCAGGGCTTAGAATAAAGGGCCGGTCGGTTGTATCAGCTGGCTCTGTAAAGGCGCAAGCTGGAGGCGTCTCCTAAGAACCAAACAGACGCTTGGTGATAGTGGCTTTCTCTGTGGGGCCACCAGCTAGGTCTTCGTTGCTAAACTGAGTGTTGAAGAAGTGATCATTCCAGTCTTCGTCGTCCTCGGCCGGATCCTGCGCCATGTACATATCATCAACATGATCATCCGACCCACCGCGTCCTCGGCCGGATTCACTACCCTATCCCACTAGTTCTGCCCACTGCTCTATTCTAAACTTCTGAGCACCCAGGTTCGAATCCTGGTGCCCCCTTTTTTATTTTTATTTTAAAAATACTTTTAAATGTTCCAAAAATGCCCAAAAGTGGTAATATATGCCATATTTGTATTGTTTTTATTTTATAAATACTTTTAAATGTTCCAAAAATGCCCAAAAGTGATAATATAGTCATAAAAGTGGTACAAATAATATGATTCAAAGTATAACTAAATTTCATATTAATTTGTCCATAATAATATGAATTGGGCATGACCCTATTCGACCACACCCGCACTTTACAATCTTTTTCGACCACGCGTTTTACAATATTTTTTGAGCTAGCGTTTTACAATATTTTTTCCCTTTGTTGTCGCGGTTGAATAATTTAGCCCCGGCACTTTAATGTTTATTCTTTCGAATGGGCTACCTTTTTTGGGTAGGGTTGTCCTTTTTCTTCTTGTGATGTATGTTGTTGCATCGTAGTCATCGTCATCTTCAATCTTTGGATCGCCGTACTGGTCGAAGTCTTGCTCGTTAGCGACTCCATCCATTCCGATGATGTTTCTTTTTCCTCTCCTCACGACAACACGGCTAGGCTTTGTCGGGTAGGTAATGAAAAAACATTGGTCCACTTTGGTAGCCAGTACCCACGGTTCATTTTTCGCGGCCACGTTCGCACCGGCGGCCTTGGATTTGGCTGCTTCGGGTATAACCATGGTTGTGAAATACTGGTCTTCTCTTTCGACGCTCTTTGCCCATCTGACACGGAACATCGGCACCTTTTCTCCACAGTAATCGAGCTCCCAGATCTCCTCGATTCTTCCATAGAATCTTTCCTTCATGTTGTCATCGGTGTAGAATTCTGACGTTACGCTTGAGTTCTGATAATTACACTTGTTGTCCTTTTCCTTCGTGTAGAATGTGTAGCCGTTGATATCATACGCCTGACAGGTCACCAGGTTTTGCATCGGTCCCTGCGACAAGGTGAATATGATCTTTTCCGTGTCAAAAGAATGCGATCGCGGGGGATTATCAAGGAGCGTCTTCCTAAACCAACGCGTGAAATCTGGGTTGTGCTCTTTGATTATTTCTCCTTGTGTCCTCTGTATGCCCGGTCACTGTACTTCTTCTCGATTAACCTTTTGTGCTTCTGTACCCAAGGATCGACCAGTTCTAAATGCTGTAGCGCGAAGAGGTTTGCTCGATCAAAGTCTGCGTGTTGAAAATCGAAGTCTGCATGCAGTATGCGACGACCCTCTCGGTGACCAGATCCGTCGAGCTTGCCAAGGTGCCTGTTGACGGGAAGACCGACAGGGTTCTCGATGTCTAGATAATTCGTGCAGAAAGAGATGCACTCTTTGGCCAGAAAGCCCTTGGCTATGCTTCCATCTGGACGGGACCTGTTGCGAACGTATCCTTTGATGTGTCCGTTCATCCTTTCGAACGCCATCATGCTGCGGAGGAACATCGACCCGAGTTTGACGATGTCCTCCATGACATGGACCAGCAGATGCACCATAATGTCGAAGAATGCGGGTGGGAAGTAGACCTCAAGCTCGCATAGTATCACCACGTTCTCCTCCTGTAGCCTCCTGAGCTGATCCATGCCAATCGACTTCCTAGAGATGACGTCGAAAAACTTGCAGAGGCCAAATAACATTTCACGGACGTGCTCGTCCATTATCCCTCTTAGTGCAACCGGAAGTACCTGCGTCATTAGCACGGCATAGTCGTGAGACTTCATGCCACTGAACCTCTGCTTCGCCTCGTCTAGGTATCTGCTTATCTTGTCCGCGTAGCCGTAAGGAAATTTGACTCCTAGAAGGCACTTGAAAAATTGTTTGATCTCATCCTGGCTTAGAGTGAAGCAAGAAGGAGGGCAGTAATATTCGTTCTTCTTGAACTTTTTACCCTTCCGACGACCTTGTGTCGTCTCCGACTCATGATCATCGTCATCTTCCTGATCATCAGGAGTAGTGCGTCCTCCGTGAAGCTCCTTCCGGATACCCAAGAATATCAGGTCGTGCCTTTCTTTCGGACCATCTTTCGTCCTATCTAGCATGTTGATTATGGTGGCGACCAGACTCTCGCACACGTTTTTTGTGATATGCATGATGTCGAGGCTATGAGGCGTGCAGAGAAACTTCCAATATGGCAACTCCCAGAAAATAGAACTTGTTTTCCATACCTTCATCAGCGGCTTGTCTTGCTGCCTCTTTCGCTTCTTTCCAGGCTTAGGACAATCTTTCCAGTTTTTCAGCAACTCTTCCACTTCTTCGCTGCTCCTACGCTCTAGGATTCCTCGGGTCTCGGATTTGTCATCGAACGGTTCTCCACGTTTTCTCCATGGATCATTCTTGTCGAGCCACATCCGGTGCGCCATGAATACGGTTTTCGATGACCCTGGATCTTTCTCTAGTTGGAGATAGCTTGTGTTATCCATGCACCTAACGCATGCGCAGAATCCTCGGATAACCTGCCCCGATATATACCTGCAACCTGGATAGTCTTGCACCGTAGTGACCAACGCGGCTCTCATAGTGAAATAATCTTGTGCGACGGCATATGCTTTGCTTCCTTAGGGTCCGCGAAATAGCGCTGCAGACGAGGAGTGATAGGAAAGTACCATACCACTTTTCGAGGTGCTTTCTTCCCTTTCTTGTATCGACTCACGCCGCACACCGGACATGTGATTTTCTCCGCGTCCTCGCCCCGATAAATGATGCAATCGTTGATGCATACGTGATATCTAACGTGCGGTAGATCGAGAGGACATACGATTTTCTTGGCGTCCTCGATACTAATTGGACATGTGTTCCCCTCCGGGAGACAATCGTGCTAGAATGCCATCATATCGTTGAAGATTGCGTCGCTCAATTTGTGTTTTGCCTTCATCTCCATAGCCTTGAGCATTACATTCAACCGGGTATCATTGGGCCTGCATCCTTCATACAATGGAGTAATCGCGTCTTTCTCAAGTTGCGCAAGCTTGGCTTTCTCTCTAGCGGCAGCCCTGGCGTTACTCGTCTACTTGAGAAGCAGCTCTTGAACATAAGGGTCCTGCACCCAACCTGACGTTGTTCCATCGTCGTCTGCTCCTCCGGCATCTAGATCATCATCATCCCGGTCTGCTTCCGCACCTTCACCATCTCCAGGAGACTCTTCATCATCTCACTCGTTATCGCCGTGATGATGATCATCGTCATGTTGCACACCTTCACCGTCTCCATCGTCTTCGTCATCGCTTATCCAACGAGTGTATCCATCCATGAAACCATGGCGGAGAAGGTGCGCCTACAGATTCCCGGAATCTGGGTCGATCACCCAGTTGAGTTTGCATCTTCTGCACGGACATCTTATCTCCATCTTGTTATTTCGTATCATGTCGGCCGTCGCACATTTCAAAAATCTAGCCACAATGTCTTCACTCATTATGAGCACCATTTTTGCCTGCACTATGTACACGGTAAATTAGAAGTCTATTAGAACCACATAATCGATGCATGCATGCAATGGTCGATAGAAAATTTCGGCATGACCTATCCTAAAATTAGGACCTTTGCGAAATGCCAAAGTCTTGCCAAAATGGAAATGAATCAACATTTTGGCAAAACAAATGGCAACTTGTTCACATACAAAGACAAGAGAGAGAGAACGATCCATACACACATGAACATATCATTATCCTCTCCATACACACACGCATGAGCATCATCGATACTCTCCATATACACACACATATGACCATCGATCCTCTCCATACACACATCATGAGCATCGATCATCTACATACATATGAGCATATCATCCATATACACATGAACACATCGTTACATGGACAACTTACCGAGATGAGAGACTGATCACGAGAAGATGGAAAGGAGAGGTGCACGCGCGAGACCGGAGAAGGAGATGAGAGACCGGAGAGCTTCCTCTATTACTTATGTAACATCAAAGGCAAGTTCTACATGCTAAAAGTGGTGAATGAGTGGAGAAATTGAGGTGGGAAGGAAAAGGATCCCGACTAGATCTAAGGAGGAAGAAGAAGGGGAAAGTGAAGTGTGGGGTGGTGGATGATCACACATGTGCACAAAGTGAAGCTTCCAAAAAAGGGTCGCCACATCCGTGGCGCACGCGGCCCTAGTGCGCCACAGGGATTAATAACATCCGTGGCGCACATGCCATAGTGCGCCACGGATGTGTCTGCCCATTTTACAGAGAAGAGGGGCATGCGCTTAGGCGTAGCGCACCCCCCAACGTGCGCCACGGATAACTCTAACAAGCATAGCACACCTACCCTATGTGCGCTACGGATATCTGGTGTGCGGCCAGCAGGGCCCTGGCCCACTCATATCTGTGGCGCACTATGATCATGTGTGCCACGGTTGTTCTAGTTACTAGTAGGGCACTGTCCATAGGTGAGCCACGCCTGTTTTAGCCGTGAGGCACTTCAACCATGTGAGCCACGGATGTGTTGATTACCTATAGCCATTTTCCTAGTAGTTACTAGAGAATCAACGCCCACATACTTCTATGTGTTCTATCTATACTACATGTCTACCCATAGATTTGGCTCTGATACCACTAAAGGGGAAGCAGAAAACAAAAAATTTCTACCTACACGAACATGACCACTAAGATCTATACTATGTAGACATAAGTAACGAAGATGAAGAATGGAGTTCATACCCTTGAAGACCGTGGCACGCCTTACGCAGGAAGGCGTATAGCGATGAAGAAAGCGCTCCAAGTGTTGCGCCTTGAAGCTCTACACATGTCCGGTGTAGGGACATCTCCCGGGATCCGATCTAGCAGAGCAGCGGAAGAAGAAAGAAACCAGACCATCCTGCGCACGATGGTAGTGCGGAGGTGGATAACTAAACTAAGAGGCTAGATCCAATCTAATGGAAAGAGATCTAGGGTTTAGGGGAAGAGGAGAGAACTTGTTGTTGGGATGAAATAGAGAGGAGGGGCTCCTCTATTTATAGTAGGGAGGGGGGTATGGTCAAACCCTAGGGATTGGGGGCTGGGAACCCCCACACCGCCACCAGGGGGAGGCTAACCACCGCTGGCCCTAGGACCCAACCTGTGGGTGGGAAACCCTAGGGTTTTGGATGGTGGCCCATCTCCCTCTCTCCCTTAGGCGCCTACCCTATTGGGCCCTTCTAGATTCAAACCAATAGCAATAAGGCTGCCTATAAAATATAAAATAAAATATCTTTTAATATTAATTCAACTAATTAATATAAAACACATATATTACTATATCCCATACACTAAAAATTCTTTCCGACCTCTTCTGATCAACATCGGATAATACCCGGAACCTTTCTGGTTTCTTGATCTTGTTTCTCCTTCGGTGACGGTTCAATCCCAAAGAATCCCCATCCTTAAGTGTGTCACCCTTCGGCTTGGAGTTTATATGGACATGACCAAGACTCTCTTGTATCAATGATCAACGTCGGGACCTGAATGGCCATAATGATCCCCATGCCCTCACGATAAATCTCATCGCTTGAACCTTAACTGCATATTCCTATTCCCTTTGCCATATGATACCTAGGTCATCCGAGATGATCTGAAGCATATCCATACTTGTGTTCGATCTCGTAAACGATGAACTCATTTACTCGTTCCCGTGTCATTGTATTCAGTGATTCAATCATACACTTGCAAGGTTCGTTAATGCAACGTCACCGCGTTGGCCACGTGTATCTATCTGTTACTTGGATTTGGAAAATCCCGATCTTGATAAAAACTTCTCAACTCATTTCTTTAGGAAACCCAATAATACCTTTATGACCACCCTTTAACGCTTGATACTTGATATTATCAAAGTCTCCCTCTAAAACAATGATTATGCATTATCTCACAGTCTAAGGATATAAGCCACAATGTCTTTATATTATCATCAATGATGAACGTTTAATTAACTAGATCTCATTGGGATTAACTTTAGGGTGAATGTCTATCACATCATTCTCCAATGATGTGACCTTATTGTCAATCGGCCCTATCACCATAATCTCGAAACCATAAGATCATCACTTGCCCAATGAGCTAGTTTACTAGAGGTAACTAGAGACTTGGTTGTTTACATACCACACATGTATTAATGTTTCGTATTAATACAGTTATAGCACGGTAAGAAACGTATAATGAACAAGAGATACATCAAATAAAAACTCTTTATTATTTGCCTCTAGGGCATATCTCCTTTAGGGAGTCCGTGACAGCAGGGCGATGGGCCGAGCAGGGAAGCTCGTGCTTACCCGGGAGCCATTGAGCGGCGACCACCGTCAGAGCGGGAGGCTACAACGGTCGGATCAGGGAAGCAAGGGGCTTTGGCAGCGGTTCGGAGCAGGGACGCGGCGGTGGTCTAGAGCAGGGGCCGGCAACGACGGTCTGGAGCAAGGGGGTGGCGGCAGCTTGCTGAACTGGGGGAGAGGATGCAGGCAGTTTGTTTAGCGTGCTTTGGTTAATGGACTAATGTGGATAGGATGGGATGGGATGATTTTCCAGGATGGTATGGTCCACATTAGGCTGGTTCCATATTTTGTTTGGTTGGTAGAATTTGAGGGGTGGGATGGAATGTGTTTAACCTCTAACATTTAATAGAAATTGTTAAGAGGTGATTTACTCCAATTAGTTAAAAAAACATGGAATTGTGTCGGTGTCCAGGCTCAACACGGACTGCCGTTGGGCTCTGCATGGAGCGGCGAGGTGCGAGCCCTGAGGGAAGCGCGCACAATGGCAGTGCAGCGACGAGCAAGCTATCCATGCTGCCGCATACGATATTCCCTGACCGTCGGTGAGGAACTCAACGAGGCCCGAGGGGGCGTCGGCGGCAGAAGTACCCTCTTCGTGGGAAACAAGATGCGGGTGTGGGAGTGACCGGACCATCTCGTGGCAGTATTTCCCAGGTGCGGGAGGCTGGGGCGGAACGACTAGCTCATAGGCAGACGGTAGTGAGCCCACGCTCTGGTGCGGCGCCATGCAACGGAGCACCCATTCCTTCATTGGAGAAGAGAAAAGGAGGTGAGGCTTGGGAGCGGCGCATCTGGCGGTGATGTCGGCGGGGAAGAAACGCTTGACTGGACGGTGGCGGTAGGCCGGTAGCCATGGGCGCGTTGCCATGGAGAGAAGAAGCTGGTCAGCGGCACTAGTCTGTGTGGCAGGACGGTGGATTAGGAATTGTAGAGATGAGGGAGTATCATGTTCAAGGTTTTATGGCTTTTAGGTTAAATGGCCAATTTTATAGCTAAAATCGTGGCATAGTTTATGATTAGGACAGACGAACCTACATCAAGTAAAATTATAGTATAGACTTAGACGTGCTCCGCATATATCCACCGTGGTGTTTCAACGGGCTAATATTTAATAGTATATAAATCATACAGATGTGTATATCCCTTTTACCTATAGGATTAAACGTGAAGGCTTTTATGATGCCTCCAATTAATAAATTATTATTGGACTGTGTAGCACGGTCATGTGATGGCCTCTCGTACGGTGCATAGATTTGGTAATTGAGCCTATTCCCTTGTATTTGTCCTCACAGTTCTCTCTCTACTACGGTCCCTAGAGGTCTCTTTCTACTCTGCGCGTGTGCTGTAAAATTGCATGCTCCTCCCCGACCAGCAAAAATCTCGTAGTGCACAACAACCCCTTATTACAAACTTTGCCACATGCTCGGCTGAAAAAAGTACTGCTACAGAGACATACAAAACTGGGTACTACAGTATGACGATACAAGGCAGAACAAAATCACTCGCTGCTACAGTGTTGTAATACAATCTATGACACTCTATAAACAAGTACAATATCCATATCAAGCCATATAGCTTCATCTTAGGACATATCAACACATGTTTCAGTCATCAATTACATTGGTTTCATCGTTCATGACATACATCTTCAACCTCATTCCCTACATAAAGAGAACAAGATCACTATCATTGTTATCTAACAATAACTACCAGATTGTTTATTAAAAGTTCCCAATTATGAACAACTATTAGACTTTTTATTAACATTTATCAACAATATCACTATCGTAACTACCAGATTATATCTGGATGCTTACCAGGTTTTTGTTAATAACTGCCAGGTTAAAGTAGTAAAAAATAAGTACCACACTTCATGCATTTGGATTGCTATTTTGTAGATAACTATCAGATTACTTCTTAACAACTATTACCTCTGTTCCACAATGAAAGCCTTTTTATCAAGTTGTGGTTTTAGCTTGCTAAAAAAGTTTACATTGTGGACGGAGAAAGAACCAGATTATCACATTTAGCATGATAGCATGAATCCATAGAGGATACTACTACCGTGCTATTTGTGAATTACTACCAGATTACATGTGAACTACTACCAGATTAGCACATGTAGCATGAATCCATAGAGGATACTACTATGTTATCTGTAAACTACTACCATATTACATGTGAACTACTACCAGATTATTTCATAACAACTACCAGATTAGCACATGTAGCATGAATCCAAAGAGGATACTACCATGTTATTTGTGAACTACTACCAGATTATTTGTTACCAACTACCAGTTTATCAAAAATGTAGCATCATCTCGTAGAGGATACTACCATGTCATGTGTGAACAACTGCCACATTATTTTTAACAACTGCCAGTTTATTTGTTCACAACTTCCAGATTATAATATTAACATTAGCCCATAGAGGATAATTTTGATGAAAACCTTATTCCTAGTCTATTCATCACCAACAGAATACAAACTACCTGGCATAAACTACATCTAGATGCTTTATTGGTACCTCACTTCCCATAAACGCAACAGTCAATCAAGCATCCAAGCATAAAGCACAAATCAAAAAGTAGTTCAGTTCACGTACGGCGTCACGCATGAGGCATGCCTAGCATAGCGGCAATCAAGCAGCGGCAGCACAACAAAAATCACACCATCAAGTACTCCCTCCGTTTGAAAATATAAGATGTTTTAGGTTTGTGAAGAAGAAAACATCTTATATTTCTAAACAGAGGGAGTAGTACAATAGAAAATAAATGGTTATGTATTAGTATAGCAAAGTAACCTGGGGAGGGGAGGTGTTACCTTGCAGCTGAAGGACCGACAAGGTGGAGGGCTGGAGGCCACTCTAGTCGGTGGAGAGGGAAAATCCGAGTAGAGCGACGCGAATCTAGGCACGGTCTCCTAAAGAGCTTGCCCCGGCCTCCCTTCTCCACGGCCTCCTCCCTTCCATTGAGATTCAGGCGCGACGTGAGGCAGCAGGTCGAAGCCAACTCCCGTCAGCGCTCGCCACAGAGGTCTCTGTCTGCCGTCGAGCCTGCTCCCTCCTGTGAACTCGCTCCGCCATCGCAAGCGGCTCCGAATCGTGCCTGCCTCAACCTTCTTCACCTCAGCGTGCTCCTCGCCATTTGTGCCTGGATCTCGTGTGCCGGCTCCGCCACTCGCATCGCCGCAACTGCCGCGTCCTACGGGCTTCTCGCCGTCGCACGCCATTAGCGAAATCAATACAGTCATTGTACAACAGGAATACGAATTTATGGTCGCTAAAGACATATCGGAGCGTCACTCGCGGTCACTGCTCACGACGTAGCGATGTATTTGACGACGTGGCGAGATAGGACCCACTGGCAGCCTCTAGGTGTGTTTCATTTGTAGAAACCCTAGATTTTTTTATCCCAGTCAATTGCTTAACTATTTTTCCCAAGGTCAGACAGAGGGACAGCAACCGACGTTGCTTCCATCGTGGGCCTGTGGGGCTGACCACCTTCCTCCATGGCCGAGCGGTTCAGATCATGACCGACGCCACTGTGACGGAGCTGCCCACCTTCCTGCGTACCTTCTCACTGGCAAGCTGTCCCTACTCTGCTTCATGGCCTCACGCTGGTGGCGGCAGAGGAGACTGGCCCTCTCACTGCGGGCTGCGGGCATCACGGGCTCCGCGTGCCCGAGCTCTGCATCCGAGCTCGGCGTCCTCTCGCTGGTCAACAACGGCATCACGGGGGGCCTGTCGGAGGAGGCCGGCAGCCTGCGCAGCCTCTGCACCCTCAACCTCGCCGGCGACGTGCTCCAGAGCGCCATACCGGACAACCTCGCCCTGCTCCAGAACCTCACGGCCGTCTCCCTCACCAGCAACTACTAATCCGACGCGCTCCCCTTCGGAGGCTTCCCGGCGCTACAGGTGTTAGATGCTAGCGACAACCTGCTCAACGGCACGCTCCCGCTGGACTTCGGAGGCACCACGATGCGGTGCATCAACCTATCCTCCAACCGCATAGCCGGTGCCATACCGGTCGAGATGGCGTCGCACCTGCCAGCCAACGTCACCATCGACCTCTCCAACAACAAACTCACCAGCGTGATCCCCGTAGTGGCGCCGTTCCTGGCACAGAGAACGACGGCGCTAACGGGCAATGACAAGTTTTCCGGGAGGCCACTTGACATCCTCTGCTCTGATGCTTCTGCCACCATCGTGGGTCCACCGAGCGTGCAGACGCCAAAGTCGCCGCCGGCCCTTGCGGTGATACCCAATGACCTGAACGAGGCGATGCTCGGCGGTGACGATCCTGGAGCGGCTGTATCAGGAGGAAGACAAGGCCTTGAAGCTGATCACCATCCTCGCCATTGTCGCGGGCGATGTGGCCGGCATCGCCATCCTGTTCCTGGTGTTCTTCTACGTGTACCAGGTCAGGAAGAGAACAACGACAGGAGGTGGTGATGCAGAGGATGGGAGAGGCGGTGTTAAAGAAGCTGGAGACGCTTCTCAAGGCGTGGGCGTACATCCGTGGCGCGGCGGGCTACAGCATCGTGTACAAGGGGATGTTGGGTGACGGCACCGCACTAGCGGTGCGCAAGATCGGCAACGATGACGCCGACGTGAGGCGGTTCAGCAAGTTCGACGCCCAGATGTGCGCCATCACCAAGCTCCGGCACGACAACATCCTCCGGCTCCGCGGCTTCTACTGGGTCCCGACGAGATGCTCCTCATCCACGACCTGGCTGCCAATGGAAGCCTCGCCAACGTCTCTGTCAATAGTAAGCATCCACAAGAAGTTTCCCATGCCGACACATGCATATGTACGCTTCATTGCTGACACGATCGATCACTGCTCAGGGAAGCCCGTGTCGCCGCCGATCAACCTCGGGTGGAGCACGCGGCTGCGTATCGCGTGGGGCGTGGCGAGAGGCCCCGCGACAAGAAATGCGTGCACGACAACTCGTTTGGCCCAGCAACATCCTCCTGGACGCGGACATGGAGCCGTTGCTCGCCGACCTTGGCATCCACCGGCTGGTCCGTGGCGCTGGGGACACTATGCTCAAGCCGGCGGGGCAGTTTGGGAGCAAGCGGTCCGCCAAGAGCCTCTCAGACTTGTCGGCTCAAATTAAAACAGACCCTCGGGCAAGACGCGCATAAGGGTGTCTTGCTGATGTATTTTATTTGAGGGGCGTTTTTTAAAAAACTATATGACCTGCCAACAGGTCACACTCAACGCCACATCATCGAATACATTGACGTCGTGAGGGGTGATCATGAGTGATGTTTAAACGCGTCTTTGGTAACCGTAAACTCGTATTCTAATTATATAATGACCATATTGATTTCACTAAACAAGTTCAGCGCCTAATGATGGATTTAAGTCCTTCAGCGCCTCCCTCAACTTCTCCCTTCTCTCTCGTCTGAGACGAGCACTCAGACGAGCGGTGCTTGTGCTTATCCAATCAGTCTGTGCAAGCGTGTCATGTCGATATTGACAACGCAAGGAATAGGTGACGATGCCCAGTTAGAAATAGAGAAACGTGTGTGATGCGCAATGGATAGAGCTCGAATCTTCAAGCCCGCCGGACTGAACTCTTTCGTAGGGCACGTTCTCTTATATGAATAATCAATTATCTATACTTATACGAAGTGTTTTTTATGGTTTTCACATTTTTAGACAGTTTTTCCCATCCACCAAATCTCACGTAACACGTGCTGCCACCATATATACCAGTTTGTTTTTCTGCGTGTTCTGCCTCTGGTTTCTTATTGATCTAATTTTCACCCGTTTTAGGTTTTGCTTAGTTCAACAGCTTGAGCTCAATTGCGGTCTTGGTCGCCCAGCCTACGTATATATACAAGACGCGTGTAACAACGAGCGAAAAGATTTTGGCCATGAGGGGGAGGAGGCGGAGGGCATGATGGCTGACAGATTGATGGAGCGAGGCATGTACAGATTTGTATCCACGCACTGGTTCCTCCTCTTTTGTTTTCCTTTTTTCTGAATTTTAAACACGATGTGCGGTCTCTCCCTATGTCTATATGTGGCAGGACTCTGCCCGATCTCTTAAGTGCAATACCATGATTGCTTTCGGATGAACTGGACGGTGAGAAGACAACCGGCTTTCATGGAAAGCCTGCAAGGTGAGAAACATGAAGCCGGCGCTCATGCTTTCCCGATTCATCTGCATCATTTTCTTGTTGTCTTATTCTACGCGGAGGTGTACACATCCGGACCGGAGGACGAACGTGGTGCCGGATTCCGTGGCAAGCAGTTCCATCGGCTTCAGTTCCAGGGCACGTTTTGCTTGGATATTCCTTCGTTTTTGTGCTTGCTCGACCAAACTAACACGTACGAGTAGTTGGTTCCGTTTGAAACAACAGGATCACGTCACTAGTAGAGAACGCACGTCTAGTCCCAGTTCTAGACAGCCTTTAGTTTTTATAACCAGGACTACGGAATCGAGATTAGAGGTTCCAGCCTTTAGTCTCGGATCAGTTACGAACTAGGACTAGAGGCTTTGCACGTGGCCGCGCAGCAGAGCGCACGGTGGAGGATCTTTAATCTCAATTCGTATCACGAACCGGCAATAGAATGTAGACATTCTCTATCGCGGTAGCATATTACAAATTCGGCGGCCACGGTAGCATATTATAAATTCGGCAGCCGATGGGGGTAATTTTGGGCCAATTTCTTCTACGGCAGCCGTGGGGGTCTCTGCTGCAGCAAAATTTTAGGGCCGATTTCTGCCGCGGCAGCCGAATGGGGGTTCTGCCGCAGCAGGAGGATCCGTAGAGGAGGGTTGCGTTTGACGTAAGTGACATGCAACGAAGGAACCCATTACATACAACATCGTCATGATTATATAGATATAATTCAATTACATATATATACAACTAGAAGGACCATGCGCGCGTTGTTGCGCCGTTCTTCTGCTGTTGGCGGTTCTTTTTCTTTCTAGGATGTGTCTGCATGCTTTTCAATAGGAGACGCTATACGGACTTCTCTTTTACCGAACGATCTGAAGAGCTAGCGCGTTCGATTGTCTCACTTTTCTAGACACTCATAAAGCTTGAAAGTATAATTATCTCAAGCACATGAACCTTATCCCACAACCGGAAGATATTGAGCTGAATATATCAACATAGCAATTGCCAAATCGATCTAAACTGGACCGTGACATCTCCATATGATGACAGGTTGAGTTCCATTTGCTCGACATGGCCCCGAAACTGACTGAACATCTCGATCATGTCTTAGAGCATAAATTGATGTAACTTGCCAACACCATATGTTAAAAGCTTTCGCCCACAACTAAGAAATTACACATGACTATTTATACACCAGAAGAAGCTAAAAATCCAATAACATTGTATCGATAGTTTTATAAATTTCTTTTCCATGCAAAACAATGATATTTTAGAGCATGAAAATGTCAAAAAATAACCCAGGTGGATTTCCTTATTTATATGTGCACTTAAGCTGGAAACATGATAAACTGTGTCCTGCTTTCTTATGTCTATATTGACACAGGGTTCTTAAAAATAACATAAAAATCAAATATCCCAATATAAAATAGCACCAGCATTACATCCACCTCGAGACAGATCATTATTGCTTGGTAGTTTTATCACACCCAAATCGATAGTGTGCCCATTCCAGTACCATGACCAATTGGATTACAATTCTAACTTCACTTCTATTCTATCATCATAATCATGGTTGATATGATATTTATCACAAATGCATATATGACATACCAAAGAGGTTAATTTATTGTAGTGTGACAGAAAATATTGGCTCTTGAGCTCCATTCTCATAAAATGATTATGAAATAAGACCTTGTCTCATTAGATGGCAGCTAACTATGGCCCTGAACCTCCAATAGTTGTTTAGGTTTAGTAATGGGTGTAATAGGTGCAGCTTCGGTACTACCAGGTATCAATGCAGACAATCATACACAATATACTCAAAAGAACATACATGACTCTTTCTAGTTCAATGAAACCAACATAAGGATGGATATAATTTTGTAGCAATCGCATTAGTGTCACGTGTGAACTTCCAAAATAAAGTGCAAACAAAAACATGTTACCTTTCCCATGTCATTCTTCTTTACTTCTAATCCTCATATTATCTAAATTGGATTCATGAATTTTCCATTTTAGTGGGAAAAAACAACCGTATGCTATTAGAGAGTGAGAAAATAATGATCGGAGGCAAATTAATATGTCAGGAAATTTGATTCTGGTATATCCAGAATATAGTGATGAAATAGATATAGTACTTCCAATTTAATCCATCATGAGTCAAGGTTGCAAAAGTACAGAATAATTTTTTAGTAAGACCATGTGAGTTGACATTTCAACAAAGGAGTGAGGTACAACTAATGGTTATGCTAAGCATACAAATGACTTGTAATGCCTTGCGATATATCTGTTGTTTTGCACAAACAAGTGAGAGATGGAGCATATAAATCATACATTCACACCTCCGGATATAAATCTGAATCGTTGCACAGGTAGAGAATGCCTACTTGTTCTTCTAGACTTCTAGTTATGGTAAGTATAGACAGTTTTTGCCGCATTGTGACAATCCCCAGCTTTAAAACATAGGAATGTTAGTACCCAAAATTAAGCCTAGGATAGTTGTGCAAGGAGAATTTGTGCTGAAAAAATAATCCTCGAGTTCTCAAAATGGAGGCAAAAGGTTGCCTAACTCATTGATTGATTGAGAACGGGGCTTAGAGTACAAGTGCTAGTGACGCTACCATTGCCGCAGCCCTAGAAATGAATTTTATGCGTAGGCACCGCATACATCAGAGCAGGATGCTACTAAATGGAACAGACATTAAAAAATTCCCATGTACCTATAAAGAGAGCCCACATCTGATCAAAAGAGTTCTTTTGAACCAGGAGATAAAGTGCACAAATAGAAAATTTCAGAAACAATAGAGCATAACAACAAGTGTCATTCAGCCGATTTGAATGAATTTATGATTCCATATATGATCGAATGATTGGAACGGATGTATAGTGCCTATTCCAATATCATTTTTCTTAATAAAAAATATATTTCACCTAAGAAAGAAGATACCCATGTTTAATAAAAATTATACAAAATGGCATCTAAATCATTCTTGACTCTACCAATCAATTTGTAATTTTCTAAGCCTCTGAAAACGCAAGGAGATCCCCAATTCCTGAGCTAATACCCACCCTTCCCCGATCGTTTTCTCACTCTTATTCTTCATAGAACCACACCAATCCTAATAATAATGTTTCCAAGGACTGAAAACACTATAGGACAAAGGATTAGTATAGGATAAACCCCATGACACCCAACTTCTTATAGCGAGGGACACGAAGTATACTTACCGAAGAAGGAGATGAAGCGGTGAGGCTGGGAGAACGGCACCCGTGTGTTGATGCCTATCTTCCACCCAACTCCTTCAGTGAGATAGTGAGGGGTTGTTTTTGGCCATCGGCAAAAGGTTTGTTCTTGGCGAACCATCCAGGATTTGTGGTGAATAATTTTAATTGGTTTTCCTCTTAAAAGAGAATTTGACGACTCTTCAAGATATTAGTAGCCTTTGTACTCTTAGCATGACACAAATTCCAGCAATTTGCTAAAAAAAATAGTAAATAGCTACCGGTAAGAGACTCAGTCGACCTCATTTCCTCCGCAATTCCAGGTAGGTGCCTAGAACCTTGTGTCTTGCGGAACATACGTTCACAATGCCCAATTGCTCCGTATCCAAAACACCTGCTCAGACATAGAAATTATATAAGCTGCTATCAATCAAAGTATGGATGCATATGCCTGCTTATAACAGAAGAAAATCATATAGCTGAAAAGGAAATATCTAGAACTTCTACATACATCAAACTACACAGATCAATGTGGCATCGATGATTTAAAACAGGAAGAGGGGTGTTAATTAGGAGCCGGCAGCAATCCATAAGAGAAGACATTATATAACATAGAGATTTCATTATTGTACGGGGCAATGATAAACCTTCAATGTTGAAGAAGGCGTTTTCCCATGCTAAGCTCTTGTGGAGGTTGACGCCACCCTTGACCTCTGCTTTTTTGGTGAATCCGTCTACTGAGGGACTTCCTCCGTCATGCCACTCGGATCTAACACCTTACACATGCCATGCCGCCATAGCTGGAGAACCACATCGGTCTGCTCCAAATCATCACCCACGACCGATGTTTCTAGTAAAATCACAGCAAGTTTCGTCATATCCCCCATAATAATCGTGATAGCACGGGATATTCCAACTGATGCCCAAATTTCTCCCCACAAACGGAGATGGTGTGCTCACCTAATCATGTGCAAGGGCGGCGAGGCGATGTCGAGGACGAAGTTGTCCACGGCGGAAGAGCGCCTCCATCAGGGGCATTCCCGAGGCTTCGAGGAGTGATGGAAGGCAGGACACAAAGTCTCCAATCTAAGGGCTCAATACTCAAACCGACTTAAAATTAGGTTCCACCGACTTCACCCCATGGGACTGCCAGCGACACGACTTGAAGGTAGAAGGATGCGGTATTTCCTCAGGTGGCGACCTGCGATTCGATGGAGTAGAGGAGAAACCACATGGCACCAATTCTAGGGAGCTTATTACTCTTTAAAGATATAAGCTACACATTGTTTGTCTCAAGACTTTAGCAGGTCAGCATTTTTGTCAATAACCTACAGGGTGAAAAAATCTAAGAAAATAATCATAAGGGATACATGATCCATAATTCTATATACAATAAACCATGGTTTAGCTGGAGATGTTCCCAAATTAGAAATAATAAAGGGAATACTGAAAATAAGATAAATCAAGGTTGCATAATTCCATATAGAAGCGGTAGAATTCAGAGTTCACATGAGAAAAAAAATGATTGCATTACTCGTTAGTTTATTACAGCATCGAGCAGAGTAAATTAAAGTTCTGTTCATACCTATAGCTTCATTGATCAGCACATCACACGAGACCTCCTATATGGCCAACAACATGACCAAACTGGGACACATCTGCAACAAATTATGAGGAAAAAGTAATGGGAGAAACATACTAATTGATTGTCCCATAGGTACCAACACTAGTGAAAAAATAAATTACCGAGCGTTGAGGAGGTGGCACGAGAGCACGAGCAGCCATGAAGGCCACACACAGAACCAGAGTTTGTCCCGCCTCACCAAGCCTCACCATCTCATGCTCCTTACACATCAGTAGTCCCTGCTAGATACCATGAAGCAGTGGCGGACCCAGGATTTGCCTATGACCTAATTTTCTGTGCACGAAAACTATGAAAAAATTACCTTCTTGAACAATATCAGCCAAAGTGCAATACAGATGCATCAATGGTGTTTTGACATAAATCGTCTACTCAGTTTTTAACCAAACCACAATAAGAAATCACGAAAAGATATAAATAATCATGAAAAAAAATTAGTATTTCCTCTTACCCATATTAGTTGACTCAAATTTGCCTAGATTTGAATGAATCTAGACACTATTTAGTATATAGATTTATCTAAATTTTAACAAATCCAAGTCAACTAATATGGATCAGAGAAGTACCTAAATAACAAAGATTTTCTATCCTTGCCTATCAATTCCTAGTTAATCTTAGGAGAATAATCGGAACCTAAAGGGTGGGTTTCCAATTCACGGGCCTATGTAGGGGCAGAACTAGCTTGTCCCTCATGTGATCTGATGCTTTTAAAAACACTCTAAAATCTTATTATCGTCCATGCTTACAAAATAATAATATAGCATGACATAGTTGAAGTAGTTCAATAAGTTAAATTGACTCTTCAGTCTTCACTTCATCAGGATTCAGACTTTGCATTAGAACCATAGAAATTAGATGTGCAGAGATATAGCGGGCAAGAAGCTGGCATGTTGGAGGCGATGAGCCGACCAAAGCACCGGTGCCTGGTGGCCAACAACGCTTCGGTGTGGTTTTGCAGGTCAAGATCTCAAAAGGCGCGATGGCGGTGTCTTTCACGAGATTCAGATAACCGGTACTCCATCGGCCGTCACGGCGGCGGCAGCGCCATCAAGGGGACAGGGCGGCGTCAAAAGCTGGGCACAATTTGTTTGAGGACCGGAGGCTGCGTCGAAACACGAAAATGTTTTTTTAGCAAATGAATACGAACAGGTAGTCTAGTTGTTCTTTTTTTGCATGGTGCGCTGTTGGATCGCTCGCTGCCTTCATTGTGAGAGTAGCCTGGTAATTCTGGCTCAAGGACACGGGCTGAACTTCTTAGGATTAAAATTTTGGTCAAATTTAGAAGATTGCATCTACCACATGTGGGCCAAGACCCGGGCTGTAGCCCGGGCTGCCTGGGGCCCAGATCCGCCCCTGCCATGAAGCGACAGAGACACACATGGATTTGCAGGGAGACTTGCGGTTGCCACACGTGAAGACACACATGGCACCTCTATCCTATGAGGTAACATCCTTGAGAAAGACATCCCGCCAATCCTTATCTCAATTTAAACTATTTCCTGTAAAAAAATTGGACCACATCTCAAAAGAAAAAGTAAGACTACTTGAAGTATGATGCATAAGAGGCAATGAATTTATCCATGTAACTACATCTAAATGTTACTATTCATAACCATGGTTAGCTAATAAACCGAACAATGGTACTAGCTAGGTACCGACCTAAACTTGATTGAGCCTAATACAATTGAAAAATTAAGTAAAAGTGTCTCAAGGGAAAACACAATAGTAGCCGATAAGAGTGGAAGGTTACACCCCAAATTTTATTATCTCAACATATTCATGGCTAGTCCTCGAGAATGTGGACTACAAAGTTTAGTTTGCAAGTAACAATATTAGTAGGTATTTGATCCAATTCTACCAGATAGTCATAGGCAAAACAAGGTTCTTATTTCAATCAAACATAGGAGAGTACCCTTGCATGGATCAAAGTATTCATGGAGCTTGAAATCATGGTATCAGACTCGTATTCCACGTTCTGCACATGTCCAAGACATAGTAGCCTATCATCTGAATTTTGAAACAAACGCATTCAAATGCCCATTCTTATAGTCCCAGAGTAGATGTAATTGCATCTTACTTGGTTCATCTGATGCCCTATTCTTTACTGAAAATATTATTCCCTCAGTCCCAAAATAGATGTCTCAAATTTATCAAAATTTAGATGAATCTAGACACCATTTAGTATATAGATTCATCCAAATTTTGAAAAATCTAAGACATCTATTTTGGGACGGAGGAAGTAGTACTTTTATTAGTTCATGTACTTGGTTCATCCATAAGATAAAATACGAGAGCAAAAGCTGGGTTTTGGCTGGTGCCAAACATCTTCAAGAGATTACAAGCTAGTGTGTTTGTCTCCCCTTTTTTGGGGTTTCTCTTTTGTCTTAGGCCACCAATGTTTGCTTTGAATTTATCAATATAAAAGGCAAAGTTTTTGCCTCATTTCAGGCTCCGGCTCCATGCTTGCGGCAAACGAAAGATTTATTCAAGCAAGTTAGGCATCGAAAAAAGTCTTCCTGGTACACATCAACGGTTGTTGTATATGATGACCCTCCAGTCCATAACATGAAGAGTGTTAGGACCTCAAGAAATAAAATTTGATGCTTCAACTACTTCTAAAATTCAACTATGGTGCTTAATCAACAGAATAAACTAAGCTCCTGAAGTGATCCAAAAACTAAAACTGCCGGCCTTATCATTAGTAGTTTGGTAGAGAAGACCATACCTTTGGCCGGTGCGACCAGGAGTCGAGAATACACCTGCAATAGCAGATCGGGGAGGAGGAAACCAGCAACGCTTGGGAAGGAACCTGGCCTGCAGGGACGACGGTCATCCAGGATATGAGGCCGAGGGAAGATCAAAGCTTCAACAGGAGATAGTAGGACATGCAAGCTCCATGGCAGCACTGTTGAGCTCGGCTACGACCCAGCACTTACGGGGGATTGGAGGCAGGGGAGGAGAGGCCCGAGGGGCAGAGACGATGCGGCCGTGGAGGGGCATTTTGGGGGAGGGATAAAAAGGGTCGGGGAGAGGGACAGGGAGGAAGGAGGCAAGACTAGAGAGGTATGGACGGTGCGAGCCTCCAAAAGCGTCAGCTCCATGGCTTGACCGACGAACAAAACAAACCGAGTCAACCGACTATGCTACATCAGACAGTTGACCACACACCACATTGATTCGGCCCGTGGCTAAAGAAAAAACAATTAGATGTCACAGGCCCACATGTATGATTTGATATGGAGATCACAACTTGTCTATTCGATTAAATGGAGATCATTAAATCGCTAGAATCCCTTAGTATGGTATTTTCCTTCTGGGTTTTTGACATGGTCAACAAGAAATCCCGTCAATTCCTCCTGAATTCCTACCAGGCACTCCCTTGGTTGGAGATTCTCCCGCAATGTTTTCAACTATATATAAAAGAAGGAGATCAATATGAATATCAATCATCGTAACAAATATTATGGATGACACTCAATACACTTTTTGTGAATATATTGCTCACGTACATCTATAAATGTCACTCCGTCCCGCTCACTGATCTCTGAGCGAATGTACTTGCACACAAAGTATCCTCACAAATTAGTCCCTAGTGGCTGCCTCTCGCACTTTACGAGAATAGAATTCAATCAAATAATAATCAAGCATGATATAATGATATGGAAACTAGAATTAAAGAGACGCGCTGACCTAGCTCGTACTACTTACCCCGGCCCAATAAAAACTAATCTCATCTTTAAATTTACCAACCATAGCATTGCTTAAACCTTTCCAAACCCTTCCCGGCAAAAAATCAAGAATAAATGAGTTATTAGTTACTTGATATCTCAGGATATATATGAACAAAAGAGACCGATATAGTGCGTTAATGACTAAAATTACCTCTAGAGCGCAACTTTAAATAATGCGTACTCCTATTCGTCTTTCCTTAGTGAGTCCTTGATTTCAACTCTTCCATCATCAACTTCAATGATTAGCAGAATCCGGTGAAAGCTGTGCACGTTTATATACGTCAGTAACTCATCAATTATACTTAGCAGAATCAAGTGAATGTGTACAAAGACAGTAACACTCTCAGCCATAGTTGTAGGGAAACAATATTCTCTTTTTGTAATATTGCCTCAATATGACCCTTAGCAAGTTACGCTCTGTCCCCTTGGGGTATTCCTTTAGCAATGCTTCATTAAATAGGTGTGCGTAGATGAACCTAGTGTCAAAGATTTACTTTCGGTCACATTCATCGCTCTTCATTCTGCATAATAGTGTAGTGAAGATAATTACAGGTAATAAACGAGCTGAGTTAGAGACTTTATCATAGAAATATATGAACCACTTACAGACAATAGGAACTGACAAGACTCAAGTGAGGACATCTTGTTTGAATAACATATAGATTTCCTCAAAATAAATTTGAATCTTGTCTTCACCATTGAAATGCTCATTTGTAACTCTCACAAGCAGCGCTGATAATCGATCTTCTTCATTGCATGCAGAGATTTTCTCGTACCACTCATGTAGTCTTCGCATTTGTGTTGGTAGAAGCTCGGCCTCATTAGGTCCGACCAGAGACTTCCCATATTCAAATTTCCATGCTATTTTAGTGTGAATGGGGATATGTCCGCCTAGCACTTGATTAACACTAATAGAAGCACCTTTGGCAAAGTCCATCGCTTGGTCAATATTCTGATCAAAATTGGGTAACACCTTGAGCGGGGAGATCCATTGTTTTGCATGATTTTCGAGTTGGGAAACGTATCTTTTCCCACTTCTTGTAGTAGTACTTCTTGTCTTCTTCCTAGAAATTCTCATCAGACAGCGTTTGTAGTCATCAGCCTTATTTATTTTATATTGCGATGGTTTGTCAAGAAAACTATGAGCCCACTTTTTGGCTTTCGGATCAAATATTTGGTTTGGCTCAGGCACTTTGGGTGCAAAAAAGGCTTTCACTTGGGCATCGCTGATATCTTTGATTTCCTCATCAGTCATCTCGTAAGGTAACTTGGGAGGAGGCGGCGGGGTTTTCTTCGCCCTATTACCTTTCTTCTGAGTAGTATTACTTGTTGACCGAGAGGCCGCCTTCTTCGACTGACTCGGCGGTGGAGTGGGATGCGGCGGTGGACTCGCGCTATGGTGGTCGTCCCACTCCTCATATGTACTTGATGGAGGCGGCAGACTCGGCTTACGTGGAGGAGACGGTGGTGGCCTGGGTGCAGAGCCTGGAAACACGATGTATTTCTTGCGCCATAGAATTATACAACCCCTGACTTATCCTAGTGTGCTCTCATATTCAGGTCCAGGGATGTCAAGTTGTAGTGATTCATATTTCTATAGAACCTCATCCACCCCGACACGAGCATAGCCATCTGGAATCTCTTTGCAATGCCAGCATGCTTCAGGTTCACAAGATACAACATAGCCGAGAGCCACCTTGAAGGATAAGTTCATCACCCCCACATGTAGTTCACAACTTGTCTTCTCAGTGATATTATCCACAAGGTAGCGATCTATCAAATCGGCCATCGTGGAGGCCATGCTGCTTCTCCGCTAAGATGGGCCACCGGCACTTTCTTCCAGCGGCTGATGAGTTGGCCCTTGCTGGAGCATTTCGTCCAGTTGCTTCTGTTGCTTCTTTAGCATGGCATATATTTCCTCGTTCTTTATTTCTACGCTACGCAACCAGTATGCCTCCTCTTGCTCCTTCCGCTTCTTTGCTTTCGCTCGGCTTCTATAAGATTCATTGTCCTCGGGAAACCCAGTCTTCCACGGCACAGAAGGTACAAAGTCTCGTGTTCGTCCTGGTTTTTCAGGATTCCCGAGGGCCTTTTTCAGCTCGTCGTTCTCTCTGTCGGGTTTGAAGTTACCCTTTTTAACCTCCTCGAATGTTTTAACAATTTCTTCATGGGGTGTAGCAACTTTGTACTTTTCATCCAATATTAACTCCCCTGTTTCCATGTCATATTTCGCCCCATGCGCATGTAACCAATTTCTTACCCTAATGGTCCAGTCCTTTGTAGCTGGAGGGAGACCTTGGACATGCAAGGATTTCTCGGCTTCATCCCACTTAGGCACAAAAATCCTATAGCCACATGTCCCCATCTTATGGTGATATTTCTTTTTTGTAGCATTTTTTTATTTTTTCAGACCGCAATTTTGCTACTTCTGATTTCTTGTAGTCCAGAAAGCTTTCCTAGTGAGCACGCTGCTTCTCTAGAGTGCCAGTGAATTCTGGGACTTTTTTCCTTGAGTTATTCATTGTATAATATTTTCTTGTAGTTATTGAACTATTCTGCCATCTTCTTAAGAGTGAAACTCTTTAATTTATACCTCATAGAATTCGTTGCCTTCTCAGTCTCCAAGACCGGTAGGGTGAAATGTGAAATGATCTTCTCCCATAGTATGTCTTTGTATCTGTCCTCGAAAAAAATAAATGGGTTTTCATCTTCCTTTGCTGGCTTATTCCAGTTGATAATGCTGAATAGGACGCTGTCCCTAACAATAAAGTCGTATTGATGCATAAATGTGTTTGCGTTACTTGGGGGAAGCAACGGTTTGCCCTCCTCAAATTGCGGAACCAATCCGCGAAGTTGCTTCCATTGTTTTTCAACTTTTTTTTCTCTAGGAACGCATTAAAATTGATGGCAGGGGCCGCCATGATCTACAACATATTTGCAATAGTTTAGATTAAGTTTATGACAAATTGAGTTCTAATTAATATTAAATTAATCTAGGTAAACTTCCACTCAAAACAATATTCCTCACATTGTTTTAGTGATCACACGAACTAAATCCACTACATCAAGTCCGATCATCACGAGAAAATATGTAGTTTCAAAGGCAAACAATCAACATGTTTATCATATCTATTATTCCGTGTTCCGAGACCATGTATGTACATGCTAGGCTCGTCAAGATAAACCTTAGTTTCCACATGAGAAAATCTGGCTTGCTCCCTTTGTATTCACACACAGAATCTATCGCACCTGATCATCACGTGGTGCTTCGAAACGACGAGTCTTAGCAACGGTGCTAACTAAGGTTGCACACTTTATTACTTGATATTTTGTGATAGGGATCATCTTATAATGCTACCATCGCGATCTAAGCAATACAAGATGCATAAAAGGATTAACATCACATGCAATTCATAATATGTGATATGATATGGCCTTTCTTCTTGTGCTTCCGATCTCCATATTCAAGCACGAACATGATCTCCATCATCACCGGCGTGGCATCAAGGTCAATGACACCGCTCCATGGTTGTCGTACACCAGCATCAACTATTATAACTACTTTGAATAATAGGCACGCATGTCTTAACAAAATTAAAAGACAGCCATAAGACTCCTGCCGGTTGCTGACTTACAATAAGGATTATTGCATTACTTCATATATGATCACAAATGGCCATATCACATCACAGCACACCCCTGCAAAACAAAGTTGGACGCCTCTAATTTTCTTTGCGTGTTTTACATGGTTTGGGGATTTCCAATAAGTACCGTTATAACTTACAAACAAGAACCACAACATTTATGAAAGAACTATCAAGTGCTCATTGTGAATTGAATCTTCACTATGATGGGAGAGACATACACCCGCAAAGACACTTATGCAATAAAAGTTGCATGTTTTGCGTGGAGCAAGTCTCATGAACGATGTCATGTAAGGTAAGCCTAGGCTACTTCATCCCACCATCCCGCATGATGCAAAGTACACAAGAAGCAATTGATAATAAAAGAACCACCACCCACAATGACCATTGTGTTCTACTCGTGCAACAGACATGTCTTTGATACCACTTTAGGAGTTCGTAGCATAGAAAACAAAAAATTCTACCGCATGAACACATACAAGCCAAGATCTATCTATTATATTGTAGCAACGAGTTGATAGAGTACTCACCTTCGAAGATTCTAAAGCGGTTAACGAGATCGGATTCTCATGGGTGATGTAGTCGTTCACTTGTCGATCTCAAGATCGCATAGACGATCCTTCTGGCGCCGTGTTCCAGCAGCGCTCCCGCAGTCGGTCACATGTTAGGTACTCGATGAAGACCTTCCTCTCCCTTGTTCCAGCAGGCAGTGGAGGTTGTAGATCCCTCCTCGCGATTCCGGCAGCACGACGGTGTGGTGTCGGAGTTTATAGGGGGATCCCGCAGGGCTTCGCCTAAGATGGACCGGGTATGGTGGAGTAGAAGAGAGGCCTTGGCTATCTAGGGTTTAGAGGGCTAAGGGGGTGGTAGACGGCGGCTAGAGCTTTGTCCTAGTCGGCGACTTGGGAGGAGATCCCTAGGCGGCGGCTTGAGAGGTGGTGGCGCCAAAGCTAGGGTTTGTGGTGAGGGGTAGGGGGCGCCCTACCCCTCCTTTTATAGGTGGGAGAGGCGGTTGGGGGAGGGGAGTCCTCCCCCAACTCCTCTTCTAGGCTGGCGGCAAGGGAGAGGGAGGAATCCTCCCTTAGGTAGGATTCCTTCCCTCCCTCCACTTGGCAACCAATGTTGGGATTTGACTTTCAAATTGGCGTTTGACTTTTCAAACTAGTGTTTGATTTCTCTCTTCCCATTGCCCAGCCAAGTGACCTAGGACATGATGCAACCATTCCACTTTGTCATGACACATCCATGCACCCTTCCCACTCCGGGTCGGTGGACCTTCTATACTCTTCTAGAACATTCCACTGAATCTTATTCTCCGGACCATTCTGGATCTCTTCGTGATGTCCTGGGTCCAATCCGAGACTTCAGACAACATTCAGTCTTCTTACTCAAATTCCATATCTACCAAACTACATTGAATCCTTAAGTGTGTCTCCCTATGATTCTGAATTATGCAGACATGATCGAGACTCTTCTCCGATCAATAACCAATAGAGGAATATGGAAATTCATATGGCTCCCACATATTTCTACGATTACTTCGTGATCGAATGAACCATTTACATATGATACCAATTTCCGCTTTGGATCGCGGTATTTTACTTATCCGAGGTTTGATCGTCGGTATCTCTGCATACCTAGTTCAACCTCGTTACTGATAAGTACTCTTTACTTGCACTGGTAGAAAACACCCTATAGGTCCTGGTTGGTAAGGGGCATTAGTCTCGGTTGCCCAACCGGGACGGAGCAATCGGGACTAAAGCTCTAACCTTTAGTCCCGGTTGCCCCACCAACCGGGACAAATGGGGGCACACGTGGCGGCATCAGAGCACGAGGGGGGGGGGGGGTGGAGCATTAGTCCCGGTTCGTAACACGAACCGGGACTAATAACCTGCTGCCGCGGCAGAGATTTGGCCCATTTCTCTGCCGCGGCAGAGAATTCATTTTGGCACATTTTGTTGCCGCGGCAGCATTTTCGCCACTTTTTGTGCCGCGGCAGAGAATTCATTTAGGGTTGTTTTATTGTTTATTTAGTGATTTGCACTTATCAATGAAGGAACCTTATATTACATCATGATGACAACATTATATTCAATACACAGATCGAGTTCATGCACTACATACAAAAGTTGCTATTCGATGCTACCGGCCAATTTATTGAAAGTTGATATTTTTACAATTCCTATTGTCTATACACAGCCGAGTAGTATTCCCCTTGTGTGTTTAGGACTTCTGCATCCAAGAATCCCGCCAATTCCTCCTGAATTGCTCGTACGCGATCCTTTGGCAGAAGACCGTCCCGTAGATGTTCGATCTGATTTAAAAAAGGAGTCAGCCTATATGAATGAAACTAAACACAATTTGATTGTAATTAAAAACTATAGAAATTTTTTACGTACGTGGAGTTGCTCTAAATTTCTGCCCTTCTCATCGCACGTCTGCCGGATGAACTCGCATACATAGTATCCACATAGATTGTTACCTGGTGCCTGCATCAGGCACTTTACGAGAACAGAGTTCAATCAAAATAATAATCAAGCATGATAATAACTGTATCAAAACTAGAATCAAAGAGATGCGCAGATATAGCTAGTGGTGCTTACATCTAGTGGTTGAAATGTAAGCTCCTCTTTCCAAACACCCCTAGCCTTGTTGGTGAACCGTTTCCAAGCGCTGTCCGGTGTAGAAAACGAATAAAATAAGTTATTAAGTACTTGATATCATAAAATTCACAAACGTTGCCGATATAGTGTCGTAATGATTAGAATTACCGCTGGAGAAGTATCTGCATGTCCTTCCACGTCTCAAGGGGTTTATGTTTCGAGTCCATGACTAGTACACGCCCTTTGTCAAGTTGAATGATTAACAGAATATAGTGGAAGCTGCAAATGCATAACTAATCAATTATATACTTAACATCGAGTAAGCGAAATAGAAAGTGTATACAAGACAATAACACTCACTCGAAGTTGTAAGGAAATAGTATTTCCCTTTTGGTTTCTTGAAACCTTAACGCGTGTACTATATTATCCTCCGTATCCTGGGGGCTTATTTTGAGATTAGCTTCATGAACCCAATATGGGTCAATGAAGCCAATGTCATAGATTTGTCCTCTGCTGCATTCGAGAATCTTCATTCTGCATATTACAGTATGATTATATACATGCAATAAACAAAATAATATAGCTGGAGACTAAATTAATTACAGAATTAGTACTTACAGACAATAGACACTGATGATCGATTTGTCCAAGGCGTCTTGATTGAATAATTGAAATAGTTCATCAAATTCAATGGATATCATGTCATCCTTATCTTTCCCATGATGCTTTTTTGTAACCCTCAGCACTATCCAGTTAGCCCCGGCCCTTGTGGCATGCATGTACCAGTTATGCAATCTTCGCATTTTTGTTGGAAGATTGTTTACCTCCTCAGGTTTGACGAGAGGTTTTCCATACTGGTATTTGTATGCTACTTCACTCACGGGGAAGAACTCTAACTGGTATAAGTACTGGGCAATACTCATACCTTGAGCAGCGGCAGCTTCTCCGTATTGTGCAACTACCTCTGGATCATACTGCTCTTCGGCCCCATATTTGCTTGACCCCACATTGGTTTGAGAAATCACCTTGAGAGGGGCGCAAGTCTGTTTTGCTTGTTCTCCGAGCTGCGCAACAGATTTCCCGCTTGCATCAGTACTGCTCTTCGAGGCTTTTTGTGCCGCATGTGACTTGAGAATAGAACGCTCATAGTCTGATGACAGCTTTGGCTCGGGTTGATGAAGATTCTTTAGCATTTTCAACACTTTGGCTTTTTCTTCTTTGGTGCTGGGGAACTCTGGCTCTTTCGGCCGCCTTAGCTTAGCGAAAAACGCTGTCGTTTCCGCATCAACGATCGCCGTAGTCTCCTCTTCAGTACAATCATAAGCTCTCTTGGGAGGAACCTTTGGTACTTTTGGAAGAGGCTCTTGTTTATGTTTCGGCGATCGCTTACGACGCACAATAGCGGTACGCTTACGCTTTTTATCCTGAGGCGCCGGCGATGGCTGCACCAGAGATTGGTGAGGCGACGGAGCCGGGTGAGGCGACGAAGACGGCTGCCGCGGCGGCGATGACTGTAAGAGTCCCAACCTTTAATAAGGTAAAGATCCCTGTGTTTACAATGCTAGTCCCTGGATCAATAGCTAGCATCCACAGTTTAAGATGTAATATCAAGAAACAAAGGTCATATCATAACTTTATAACCAGGAATAACATAATTTTATTACATCGTACATAGCTCATTTGGCTATTACATTACATTGCAGCGGAATAACTATAGTCATGGGTCCTTCATCTTCAAAGTGCCACAGGCAGATGTTGGTTGTAGACTTTGTAATCCTAATCAAACAATCTTCACTAAAAACAATCAAACCTGCAACATTACAAGTTACAGCCACAAGGGTCAATACATTTGAATTGTATTGGCAAGTTTCACTACTAAGTATAATATAAGTGGATCCTACCATTACATGCAAATTTGGCTAAGTAGAGTTTTAGGCTCATTTGCATAAAGCAATATTTTATCCTATCTTTCAAAATGGTTTTGGTCCTTTGTCAAATCACCTTTCAAAAATCTCTTGAACTCCTTGATAAAAACTCAAGTGTTCAAGTCCTTGTCAAAATCTCTTGAGCACCTTGGTAACCCCAAGTGCATCAAGTTTTGTCAAAATCTCTTGAGCTCCTTGGTAACCCCAAGTGCATCAAGTTTTAAAAGTTTTCTTTTAGAAATTAGAGTGTCGAGATCTTCCATAGCTTCAGGCCTTAGTTGCTCAGTATTGTCCATAACCGGGGACACGACTAATTACTTAGAATTTGATCTTCTGCAGAAGTTGTACACTTTACCCACATGACACAATCTCGTCTTGACGCCACCAGTGGCCGCTGGATAAGTACTCACCAAAATGGAGTACCGGCAGATCGAGAATGTGACAAAGTCTTTCCATAGGAATCCTCCCAATACAAAATGCTAGCTTGTCTACCAGGCACAAATGTAGGGTTGCTCCCTTACACAAATCTAGTTAACCTGAAGATGTCAATGCATGGGACTTCCACTATGTAGTTGACTAAGCCAGAGCCCATTTAGCATGTGGCTGTACACGGAAGCCACTGTACGAGAAACATGTTCAATCTCTAAGTTTCCTGGGTGGTTTTCCTTTGGAGCACAACACAAAGAGATTGCCATAGACTTGGTTCCTTTTGTTGCCACCTTCTGCAAAACTCAAAGTATCCTTGTCCACCCAGGTGGTTCATTGAGTCCTTGTTTTATTATATAAAACATAAGTCTTTTCTCAATCTCATAAAATCTCAACACGTATGTCTTTTCAAAAAAAAGCATGGCTAAGCATGTATCAACTACATTGTTTTCACTAAGGAATGTATAGGGTATCCTATTAGGATTTAGCATAGCATAAGTATAGAAATTCTTTTCATGCATGTTTTCAAAAAATCCACTAAGTATAATGAAAATAGTAGGACTTTAGATGATAGTGTCACTTGCCTTTTTGGAAGGGAATGATGGTTCACTCCTTGATCTTGCTAGTCTCCCACTTTGCTAATTTCACTACAATCAATCAAGCAAACACCAATCCACTAGCATTCCAACTAATCAATCAAACATCATTTCATACACACAAAACTATGGAATCCAAAATCTAAGTCATGCATGTAAGCATGTAAGAGATGGTTCTAGTTGCAAAGGTGGTTTCCACTAGGCTTCTAAACTTTGTAAGTTCCAAATTGGTCATTCACCAAAATGGCAAAGTCATTTGCAAAAAGATTTTATCTCAAAAACCATTTTAAAATCCATTCATCATTTTATGTGGTGAAAATATTTTCTTATCAAAGCAAAACTTTATGTTTTTCACCAAATGAGTTGCCATTGCAAAACTTGGTGTTTTTGGGTCAATAGGTTTGGTCCCAACTATTTTCTCAAAGTTTTCTTTCCATAAACATTTTCATAATAAAATCAATGATTCTATTTGGCTAGAAATTGGCTAAGTCAAATAATTCAACCTAAATTTTACCAAAATCATTTTTAATACCAAGGGTTGGTTCCTAGAGTCAGTAAGGTCACAACCAACCAATTTGCCAAGGTTTTAAACTTATAAACATTTTTGAATCATTTTTCTATTCTAAACAAGCACACAAATGATTCTGTAAAAAAAGCAAATTAAAAGATACTATTCACTAAACTAATTCCACAGTTGGCTAGGGTTTGCTCTCCTGAATCCAACGACATAAAATTTGTAATTTTTGGACGTGTGGATCCAAAGTTATAAGGGTTTGAAAATCACAATCTGATCTGGTTTTCAAATTTTTGTTTTAAACGAATCAGGCCACTCGTCGTGTTTTAACTGGTCAGTACCGGTTCAGGTGGATCGCGGCTGTGGCGCGTTGGATCAAATGTGAATCGTGCAGCTCAGAATCATCACTTACCCCTTCGCTAACTTTCTATCGTATCCATCAGATCCAGATCCTACGGTACTAGTTCGCTGGACCAAAAGTGAGCGGCGCCGACGGCGGCTAGCTGCGGCGCACGACCAGGCGAGGTGCTTGCGGTGGTTCTAGGAAGCAAAGATCGAGGTGGGAATGCTCACCGTGATCGCGAGGACGAGGTGATGCTCGGGGCGTGGTCTTTTGGTCGAGGGGCATCCTGGAACAGCAGGGATTGCTCGCCGGAGTTGAAGACAACGTCGGACGGCTCTGTCCGTGGTCGAAGTCGACGTTGCAGATCATGCGGAGGCAAACAGAGGGCGTCGTTAGGTACGCAAGACCAAGTCGAAGACGTTTGCGTGATCGAGAAGACGCGGGGCGGTCAGTGCTTACCGGGGGAGGTCGTCGGAGAGGTTGCAGACGCGGCGGCGTTCGGAAGTTTGACGTAGCCGACGGTCTGGGGCACCCGCGGTCGAATGGGTGATACTGGGAGATACGTCTGGGAGTGGGGAGTCTGCTAGCGTGCTTAGTGAGGCAAGGGGCGGCGAAGCTTGGCTGGAATTTGACGAGGAAGGTCGTCGGAGCAGTGATGGTGCAGGGCGAAATAATCGCAGCCTGGGGGCAGAGAGAGGGAGAAGCTTGAGGGAAAAGGAGGAGGAGGCGATGGAGCTTAATAGCGTGCAGTTACGGCGAGATTATGGCGCGGCATTACTGCGAATTGATCGCGGCTTGAATGGCAGCAACGGTAGCGAGGTTTGGGGAAGACAGGGTCGCGCGGGTGAGGAGGAAGAACAGTGGAGAGTGGGCCTACCGGTCAGTGGGGAAAGAAAAGGAGGGGAGGGTCCACCGGTCGGTGATTCATCGGGTAGCTTCTGCGGTAAAGAAAACGTTTCAGTGGCGTGGGGATAGGTGGGCTAGGTGGGCTTAGTTGGGCTTGGCCAGTTGGGTCAGGTCCGACTCTATTTTTTTCTTCCTGTAATCCTTTTCTTTTTCTGAATCTAATTTCTGTTTTGAATTTTCAAACAAACAAACATCAACCAAATCAATTCAAACAATACCACACTTCATAATTTGAACTTGGTCCTGTTTATCAGCATAAACCTAAATTCCAAAAATAAAATAATATTTTATTCTTTTTAGGATCTTATTTAATAATTAAATAAAATAGACCAAAGTTATTTAATCAAATTGGGTTTGATTTATTTAATAAAATCTCTATTTGAAATCCAAATACTTTCAAAACAAAATCAGTAGGTTTTATTTGGAAATAAAGAATATTTGGGAAACTTGTTTAAAACAAAATAACCTTTTATTTTAGAGTCCATTATTAATTAAGTATAATAGACTTTCCTTATTAAATCAAATAGGATTTGTTTTATTGAGATATTTATTTTGAAATCTAAAATAAAGCCAAAACACTTTAGTAGGTTTTATTTGTGAATATCAAATATTTGGAAAATTTATTTTAAATAATTTAATAAGTTTTGATGTTTCTATTAAATTGGTAAAACATTTTATTTAAATAAAGTTGGATATTAAATCCTTATTAATTTATTTAAATAAACCTCTGCTAATTTTATTTAAAATAAAATGTTTTAATTCCAAAGCTTGGCCAAGGTTTAATTTGGCTTTATAAAATATTCTTTATTTATAAGCTTCTATTTCATTTGAAAACAATTCTTTTCATTTAATTGTTTCAAAATAGTATTTCCAAATGTTTTTTTTATTTTTCCTTTTATTAAATGCTTATATTTTTAAATCCCTTTAGGTTTTATTTAACTCAAATGGGTTTGAAGTTCCAATTGAATTCAAAAAGTTTCTTCTGGCCCTGAAAATCAAACAAAGTTTTATTTCATTCATTTATTTTCACATTACAAGATTTGGAAAAATCTTGGGATGTGAGAGGCTACCACCCTTAAAATAAATCTCATCCTGAGATTTGGGAAGGCTGGGGTTACAAGCAAGTTCAAAACAACTAGGGTACTACCACCCTTAAAATTTTCAAACAAAATTACATATTGTCCTTCTTGGGATCCTGGGAAAACTTCTCTAAGCAACTTTTGCATTGAGTCCTTTGTTTCCAGGCTTGACTCATGGGCCAAGGTTGAGTTTCTCCATAGGCTTGTTCAACTTGTTCTTCATCTTTTCTGGACAGTTGCTTGCATAATGTCCTGGATTCTTGCAGTTGAAACAATGAATGTCCTTGAGTTCTTCATGTAGCTCTTGTGGACAAGTTGCTACATAGTGGCCTAGCTCTCTGCAGTTGTTGCACACTACTTGGCCAATCTCTTTATTCTTCAGATTCTTTGGGCATTCACCAGAATAGTGTCCCATTTCCTTACACTGATGACATTGTACATGGCTTTTGTCTATCTTTTGCTTCTTGGGTTTCTTTGATCCTTTGAATTGGGTTGTCTTGTTTGGAGGTATAAGTGGTCCTTTTCCTTTGCCATCAACATTCTTGGCATACTTGGATCCTTCTTGTTTCCTTTGTTCAACAATGGCATAGATGGGGCATTGGATAGGGGTATGGTCGTTTCCTTCACAAAGGTAACAAGTAGCTTGGGAGATGGGACATTGTCCAACAGGATGATTTTCTTCACAGTTAGGGCATTGACCTTCATGCTCCTTGGAAGTATGATCCTTGTCTCCACAAATAATGCAAGCTGGTGCTCCATCCAGAATAACATTCTTGTCATCCTTGTTATCATAAACTCTTTTGGGATAGCTTTCATCCATGCTGATCATTTGATTAGTCACCTTAAGCATCGGTTGGGATTGTTCCTCCAAAAAGTTTTGCAGTGCTGGATCTTTATCACTATTGTTGGCTATGAACTGAGCTGTCAGTTGGTTCAACTGGTTCTGGGTTGCTATGAGCTCTCTCATGTTGTCCTCTTGGTTGGTGCTGATGTCATCAACCTTGGAGTCTTTTGGAGTAGTCATCTGTTTGGGTTGAAGGGAGATTAGAATAGGCAAGATATTTCTAAGGGAATAATTCTATTCACACACATCACAAATCACACAAGCAATGTGCATGCAATCACAAACAATTATTTCACTCAAACAACAAAGTTCAAGCACATACTTAGGCAACAAAATATTTTTGTTACACCACATAAGTTGGTGGTTTTGTCTTAACTAAAACATGGTCCTCCATCTATATGGTTCACTTGTGATCTTTCCATCCTGCTTGGTTGTTTCTTCTTACATGAGATCATGGTTTCCTTGAGAAAAACTCTTGGTTACCATACTTCAAAGTTGTTGATGGCTCCTTCTTATTTTGCATTCCCTCAGTCTCTAAATCTTGAGTAAGATTTCCTCGTCTCACTTGTAGTCCTTGGTGGTTTTCCAAGTTGGAAGTCCTTGGTGAATATGCTGAAGATGTTGGAGTCATTAGAGTTGAAGATGTTGAAGTCATTAGAGTTGAAGATGTTGAAGAAGTCCTTTGCACATGGTGTAGTATTTGGCCATGGGGTTGGTTTTTCCATCAAGTTGAAATAGAAGAGATGTAGAGTTGAAACCAAAATGGTTGAGGAAAGAATTTACAAGTGTTTTGTAAATAAGTTTTTGGAACAAACACAACTCCTATTTTTCTAAGGGTTTTGTTCCAATCCTAGGGTTACAAATCCTACAGGCAACACAATGCTCTGATACCATCTGTAAGAGTCCCAACCTTTAATAAGGTAGAGATCCCTGTGTTTACAATGCTAGTCCCTGGATCAATAGCTAGCATCCACAGTTTAAGATGTAATATCAAGAAACAAAGGTCATATCATAACTTTATAACCAGGAATAACATAATTTTATTACATCGTACATAGCTCATTTGGCTATTACATTACATTGCAGCGGAATAACTATAGTCATGGTCCTTCATCTTCAAAGTGCCACAGGCAGATGTTGGTTGTAGACTTTGTAATCCTAATCAAACAATCTTCACTAAAAACAATCAAACCTGCAAGATTACAAGTTACAGCCACAAGGGTCAATACATTTGAATTGTATTGGAAAGTTTCACTACTAAGTATAATATAAGTGGATCCTATCATTACATGCAAATTTGGCTAAGTAGAGTTTTAGGCTCATTTGCATAAAGCAATATTTTATCCTAACTTTTCAAAATGGTTTTGGTCCTTTGTCAAATCTCCTTTCAAAAATCTCTTGAACTCCTTGATAAAAACTCAAGTGTTCAAGTCCTTGTCAAAATCTCTTGAGCACCTTGGTAACCCCAAGTGCATCAAGTTTTGTCAAAATCTCTTGAGCTCCTTGGTAACCCCAAGTAAATCAAGTTTTAAAAGTTTTCTTTTAGAAATTAGAGTGTCGAGATCTTCCATAGCTTCAGGCCTTAGTTGCTCAGTATTGTCCATAACCGGGGACACGACTAAGTACTTAGAATTTGATCTTCTGCAGAAGTTGTACACTTTACCCACATGACACAATATTGTCTTGACGCCACCAGTGGCCGCTAGATAAGTACTCACCAAAATGGAGTACCGGCAGATCGAGAATGTGACAAAGTCTTTCCATAGGAATCCTCCCAATACAAAATGCTAGCTTGTCTACCAGGCACAAATGTAGGGTTGCTCCCTTACACAAATCTAGTTAACCTGAAGATGCCAATGCATGGGACTTCCACTATGTAGTTGACTAAGCTAGAGCCCATTTAGCATGTGGCTGTACACGGAAGCCACTGTACGAGAAACATGTTCAATCTCTAAGTTTCCTGGGTGGTTTTCCTTTGGAGCACAACACAAAGAGATTGCCATAGACATGGTTCCTTTTGTTGCCACCTTCTCCAAAACTCAAAGTATCCTTGTCCACCCAGGTGGTTCATTGAGTCCTTGTTTTATTATATAAAACATAAGTCTTTTCTCAATCTCATAAAATCTCAACATGTATCTCTTTTCAAAAAAAAGCATGGCTAAGCATGTATCAACTACATTGTTTTCACTAAGGAATGTATAGGGTATCCTATTAGGATTTAGAATAGCATAAGTATAGAAATTCTTTTCATGCATGTTTTCAAAAAATCCACTAAGTATAATGAAAATAGTAGGACTTTAGATGATAGTGTCACTTGCCTTTTTGGAAGGGAATGATGGTTAACTCCTTGATCTTGCTAGTCTCTCACTTTGCTAATTTCACTACAATCAATCAAGCAAACACCAATCAACTAGCATTCCAAATAATCAATCAAACATCATTTCATACACACAAAACTATGGAATCCAAAATCTAAGTCATGCATGTAAGCATGTAAGAGATGGTTCTAGTTGCAAAGGTGGTTTCCACTAGGCTTCTAAACTTTGTAAGTTCCAAATTGGTCATTCACCAAAATGGCAAAGTCATTTGCAAAAAGATTTTATCTCAAAAACCATTTTAAAATCCATTCATCATTTTATGTGGTGAAAATATTTTCTTATCAAAGCAAAACTTTATGTTTTTCACCAAATGAGTTGCCATTTCAAAACTTGGTGTTTTTGGGTCAGTAGGTTTGGTCCCAACTATTTTCTCAAAGTTTTCTTTCCATAAACATTTTCATAATAAAATCAATAATTCTATTTGGCTAGAAATTGGCTAAGTCAAATAATTCAACCTAAATTTTACCAAAATCATTTTTAATACCAAGGGTTGGTTCCTAGGGTCAGTAAGGTCACAACCAACCAATTTGCCAAGGTTTTAAACTTATAAACATTTTTGAATCATTTTTCTATTCTAAACAAGCACACAAATGATTCTGTAAAAACAAGCAAATTAAAAGATACTATTCACTAAACTAATTCCACAGTTGGCTAGGGTTTGCTCTACTGAATCCAACGACATAAAATTTGTAATTTTTGGACGTGTGGATCCAAAGTTATAAGGGTTTGAAAATCACAATCTGATCTGGTTTTCAAATTTTTGTTTTAAACGAATCAGGCCACTCGTCGTGTTTTAACTGGTCAGTACCGGTTCGGGTGGATCGCGGCTGTGGCGCGTTGGATCAAATGTGAATCGTGCGGCTCAGAATCATCACTTACCCCTTCGCTAACTTTCTATCGTATCCGTCAGATCCAGATCCTATGGTACTAGTTCGCTGGACCAAAAGTGAGCGGCGCCGACGGCGGCTAGCGGCGGCGCACGGCCAGGCGAGGTGCTTGCGGTGGTTCTAGGAAGCAAATATCAAGGTGGGAATGTTCACCGTGATCGCGAGGACGAGGTGATGCTCGGGGCGTGGTCTTTTGGTCGAGGGGCGTCCTGGAACAGCAGGGATTGCTCGCCGGAGTTGAAGACAACGTCGGACGGCTCTGTCCGTGGTCGAAGTCGACGTTGCAGATCATGCGGAGGCAAACAGAGGGCGTCGTTAGGTACGCAAGACCAAGTCGAAGACGTTTGCGTGATCGAGAAGACGCGGGGCGGTCAGTGATTACCGGGGGAGGTCGTCGGAGAGGTTGCAGACGCGGCGGCGTTCAGAAGTTTGACGTAGCCGACGCTCTGGGGCGCCCGCGGTCGATTGGGTGATACTGGGAGATACGTCTGGGAGTGGGGAGTCTTCTAGCATGCTTAGTGAGGCAAGGGGCAGCGAAGCTTGGCTAGAATTTGACGAGGAAGGTCGTCGGAGCAGTGATGGTGCAGGGCGAAATAATCGCAGCCTGGGGGCAGAGAGAGGGAGAAGCTTGAGGGAAAAGGAGGAGGAGGCGCTGGCGCTTAATAGCGTGCAGTCACGGCGAGATTATGGCGCGGCATTACTGCGAATTGATCGCGGCTTGAATGGCAGCAACGGCAGCGAGGTTTGGGGAAGACAGGGTCGCGCGGGTGAGGAGGAAGAAAAGTGGAGAGTGGGCCTACCGGTCAGTGGGGAAAGAAAAGGAGGGGAGGGTCCACCGGTCGGTGATTCAGCGGGTAGCTTCTGCGGTAAAGAAAACGTTTCAGTGGCGTGGGGACAGGTGGGCTAGGTGGGCTTAGTTGGGCTTGGCCAGTTGGGTCAGGTCCGACTCTATTTTTTTCTTCCTGTAATCCTTTTCTTTTTCTGAATCTAATTTCTGTTTTGAATTTTCAAACAAACAAACAAACATCAACCAAATCAATTCAAACAATACCACACTTCATAATTTGAACTTGGTCCTGTTTATCAGCATAAACCTAAATTCCAAAAATAAAATAATATTTTATTCTTTTTAGGATCTTATTTAATAATTAAATAAATAGACCAAAGTTATTTAATCAAATTGGGTTTGATTTATTTAATAAAATCTCCATTTGAAATACAAATACTTTCAAAACAAAATCAGTAGGTTTTATTTGGAAATAAAGAATATTTGGGAAACTTGTTTAAAACAGAATAACCTTTTATTTTAGAGTCCATTATTAATTAAGTATAATAGACTTTCCTTATTAAATCAAATAGGATTTGTTTTATTGAGATATTTATTTTGAATCTAAAATAAAGCCAAAACACTTTAGTAGGTTTTATTTGTGAATATCAAATATTTGGAAAACTTATTTTAAATAATTTAATAAGTTTTGATGTTTCTATTAAATTGGTAAAACATTTTATTTAAATAAAGTTGGATATTAAATCCTTATTAATTTATTTAAATAAACCTCTGCTAATTTTATTTAAAATAAAATGTTTTAATTCCAAAGCTTGGCCAAGGTTTAATTTGGCTTTATAAAATATTCTTTATTTATAAGCTTCTATTTCATTTGAAAACAATTCTTTTCATTTAATTGTTTCAAAATAGTATTTCCAAATGTTTTTTTTATTTTTCCTTTTATTAAATGCTTATCTTTTTAAATCCCTTTAGGTTTTATTTAACTCAAATGGGTTTGAAGTTCCAATTGAATTCAAAAAGTTTCTTCTGGCCCTGAAAATCAAACAAAGTTTTATTTCATTCATTTATTTTCACATTACAAGATTTGGAAAATCTTGGGATGTGACAACGACCTCGCTGGAGACGGGTGAGGCGGCGGCGAAGATGGCCTTGGCGTGTGATTTCGAAGCATGATACATTCCTTCGGCCATAGAATGGTGACGTTTTTTGCGTCACCCAGCACAGTCACATCCCCTTCACTAGCAGGGTAGTGAAGATCCAAAACCTCAAAGGTGGGCATGATTTCATCCACGCCGACAACAGCGTAGCCCTCTGGAACCGGACGACAGTGGTAAGTTGGTGTGGGTCCAATTGGTAAGGCATAGCCGACCGCCACCTTCATTGATATGTTCACAACTTTGACATGTAGCTCGCAGTGTGTCATCTTTGTGATATCATCCACTGGGTAGCCAACAGGAGCCATCGTCGGTGCATCATCGTCATCGCCATTGTCATCACCTAGGACCTCGGTAGAAGCCACACTGCTTTTTCGATTATTCGATAGGACGGTAGCATCGAATGCAGTGTGCTGCTGAGATGGACCGGTAGTACTTTGCTCTTTAAGTGCGTTAATTTCATCTTGTTGTTGCTTTAATCGTTCTTCAATTAAACGCATTCGCTCTTTCTGACTATCTGCTTCAACTGCCGCCCTGTCCTTACTCCTCTGACGGCTTCTATCAGGATATTTCTTCCTCTCTTCGGGAAACCCAGTCCTCCATGGTTGGGAGCCTATTGTGCCTCGTGTTCGTCCATCATGTTCCTTATTTCCAAGGGCGAGTGTGAGCTCATCATTCTCTCTATCGGGAATGAAGTCCCCATCTTTAACAGCCTTTACTGCTTTTCTGATCCTCTCGATTGGCAAGGGGTCTTCTTTATGTCGTATGTTATATATACACCTCCCTTCCGAGTCCAACGTGCCCCCATGCCCGTAAAACCAATTCCTTGCACGTTCTACCCAATCGTCTGTCTCTAGGGTGATCTTTTTATCACGCAGTTCCTGCTCAAGTTTCTCCCACTTAGGAATGCCAGCCCTGTAGCCACCTTGCCCCATAGTATGGTGATACTTCTTGTTAGCAGCATTCAGCTTATTCGTTTCAGACATTTTCTTAGCTTTTTCTGATTTCTTGTATTCCACAAACTCAGCCTAGAATGGTTTTATCTTCTCAAACTGAATATTCTTGAAATCGAGAGTCTTCTTTTTCACGACATAGTCAAGGTGCAATCTTTTCTTCCAGTTGGTGAAACACTGGGCCATCTTCTTCAAAGCCCACTCCCTAACCTTAGCCTCCATGGCTCTCCCATGTTGTAAGGCGTCCTTAACTGGATCCTCCGCATTTGGATCCAGCTCTATCTTCGGTAGTTTGAAATTAACCATGAGCCTCTTCCACAGTAAATCTTTGGCGTGGTTAGGGACAAATAAACATGTTCCCTCTTCATCTGCATTAGCAGGCCTATTCCAATTTCTAATGGTGATCGGGATTAAGTCCCTAACGATTACTCCGCATTGTGCAACAAATTTGGTTGCGACAACTTCGGGAGCCGTCGGTTTGCCGTCTTCAGCGACATCTTCGATCCCGAACCGATCATGGTCTTGCAACTTTTTGGGTGGGCCTCGTCCGCTCTTTTCAGTAGATTCCTTCGATCCGGAGGGCTAAAAGAAGAAAGATCGTCGTTACTATTTCTATATAGATAGCAGATGATTAATTAATGAATTGATTTATATTACATGCACCTCGCTGGAGCGGTCGTCTTCTCGATTACACAAGGCATCGCCTTCTCCCTCGCGGAAGGCAACACCTTCAACCTCAAACAAGTTGTCTACTCCGGTAAAAAGAGGATCACCCTCACCGGAGTTGTTCAGAAACGTTGATACGTCTAAATTATCTTCCCCACGGATCACACCTTGGATCAACTCTTCCTTTTCTTCGTCTCTGACGTGTGGGTCCATATTTTCTGCATAGGTGGAAAAATGAATAAGTCAAAGCGGCTAAAGGAGAAAGTTAAGTACGGTGTTGAGAGATATAAACCCTAATTCAGAGAAACCCTAATATATACATACACAATAATAAAAATGAAGAGAAAGGGAAACCGTGTAGTAGATAGGCACATCGTCGAACCCACATGCACCTAAGTTGCTTGACAATGTGAATCGGGTCTGGGGCTACTGTGGCATTCCGCAAAACCACTACTAGAAAATCGCGATGTTTTTGTGCATTGCATCATCATGACCGCATTCTCATGTCATCATGCCACATTGCATTTGAGCATCGTCATCATCTTGCAATTGCTTGCATAAAACTATTGCGGAAAGACCTGTCCTTATTTTCGAAACGCCCCGTCTTTGTTCAAACGCAAAACCCGGGTTACCGGATTATTTTGTTTTGTTCGCTATCGGTTTGCAAAAAGTCTGTTTGAAACAAATAAAAATATTTAATTATTTTAGTGGGGCAGTCGAACGGGCCGATTCGACCAGAACGACCACCCCCAGAATAAAATCGGTCCAGCTTAGACCCCACCCCAAATCTTTCTTACCTAGTCCTAGTCTAACCACCCCACCTCCACCTCACCCCCTCCAATCGCTGGACGCCACGTCACCTCTCCCCTCCCTCTACCCTATCCCACACAGCCACCTCACCCACTCCCCAACACACCCACTCTCCCTGACCCACCCCGCAGGCCCCACCCGACCGGGACCCACCCAGTCCCCCACCTGTCGGCCCCTGGACGCGGCCCACCCCGCGGAACCGCCTCCCCCACCAGCCCCGCGCCCGCACGCTCCCTTCTCTCTCCCCCACCTTCTCCCTTCCTCCCGCTTGCTCCACGCCACCGCCCTCCTTCCTCCCTGGAGCCGCCGCGCGCGCCCCTGACCACCGCCTGGGCATCCTCCTCGCCGGCCTCCTCCTCCGCCGGCCACTCGCCTCCGTGCCGCCGTCCCCGCCCGCGAGCCCCGCCGGCCTCGCCTCCGTGCCGCTGTCGCCGCCTGCAAGACCGCCGCCCGCCGGCGCGCGGCCCCGCTCCGCCCTCTGCTCCGGCCGCGCCTCTCACCTCCCCGGACCCGTCCTCCAGCGCCGCTCGCCCCGCCCCCGAGCACCCCTCGTCTGCGTGCCGCCTCGCCTCCTCCCCGCCTCCGCCGCTGTCGGCCCCGCCTCTCCCCGCCGGCGCGCATCCCCGACGCCTCGCCTCCCTCTCGCCGGCGTCGCCGCTCCACCCGCGCTCCCCTCCGCCGGCCCCGCGTGGCTCCTCCCCGAGCTCGGCCTTCCTCTCCGCCTCCGACGCTCGCTGCGCCGGCCTCCGCCTCGCCGGCCAACCGCCCCTCGCCGCCAAGCTTCCCCTCTGTCTCTACCGCGCCTCGCCAGGCCCTCGCTCGTCGCCGGCCGCGCCTCCGGAGCTTCCCCTCTCCGCGCCGGCGTCCTTCTCGGGCCGCCCCTGCTTCCTCTCTCCGTCAGGCCGACGACCGCCTCACGCCGGCCCCGTCAACCGCCGCCCTCCTCTGCAACACGCCTCGCCGGCCGCACGCCCGCCTCCTCGTGTGCCTCTGCAAGCCGCCACCAAGTGGCCTCTCGGCTCCCTGCCCCGCCAAGACCGACCCGAACTAGTCTGAACTAGTGCACTGAAGCATGCCAAGATCGACTCTGCGAGCGTTAAACGTTGCCTGCAACCGATGTTTGAGATGAAGCACCAAGATCCCCATTCCCGGAACATCAAGGTCATTGCACATGGAACCGATGTCCGAGACCCCGAAGATCGAACCCTGGCGTGTCAAGTTCGTCGACCCGAAGGCCACAGATGCGACAAGTACTTCATCCCGGATACGCCAAGTACTCCCTCGAGGACACTAAGTACTTCATCCCGAACGCCATAACCGTCGACGTGACCCGAAGACCCGGATGCGACAAGATCTGCCCCGTTGCTCGAGAGTGTTCTGCCGAGGCCGATCCGTCGAACCCTGAACCCTGAGACCGAACCCCGCACCCCCGGAACCCCAAGCTCGCCGAGAACCCTAATGTGTGAACCCTTATCCGAGAACCCTATTTTATAAAATTGCCGACTATATAAATTGTTGCATATTAAATTGTCATTCTCGCATGCCTATCATTGGTTTGGGGGCCTTATGCCGATTCACCTCATAATTAAATATGGGGCCCATATGCGGGCAAATCTAGTCTCATATTGGCCTCATTTAAATTGGTGTAGCGAACCCGGTACTATCTTCTGCCATGTTATGACAACATTTAATTTGCGGGGTAGAGAAATAACTTGAACCGTTTAATTAATTGTCGGGACCCCCGGTTCCTCTTAATATGACCTAATTGCATCGCATCTTTGCCATGCCATACATCATACATGCATCATGCCCGATCTTTTGCCGTAGTATTAAATATTGCATCCGGTGTTTATTCTAGTGTTTTGGTTCTTCGCGGATAAGGCCTTTGAGTTGATGCGAGTGTCGACCCGATCTTCGGTTGAACCTTCGACAATGTTTTCAGGCGAGCATCTCCCTCTTTCTACCTATCTTACTTTATAGTATTTATTCCCTCCTATTGATCTATTGCTATCTGTGTTGCGTTGCTCTAGTTTCCGTACCCGTGATACCCCTTGCAGCCATATATTGCCTTGGACACCTCCTATTGCCTGTTGTTTGGTAGATAGTTGGACCCGCGCGCCGTAGTCGCTTGCTCAAGTGCTGTTGCGTGTCGTCAAGTACCACAGTTGTTGGAGTATGGCCGCATGTTTGATGTTGGAGATGATCATGGATTTACTTATTGTTCACTTTAATTACTGTTTAACAACTAAAATTGAAGTAGGTAAGCAGAGGCACCGGTGGGTGATAGATAATATCTGGTTTCCGACCGCCCACTTGTGTCCCGTAGGACCCCGAGTTCTTGACACCTGTTCCGAGATCGAGCGCGCTAACCATAGATGGGGAGATATGGGCCCCCCATCGATTAGTACCTGATTTCAAAGTACTGTACTGGGGGCCACAAGTAGTTTGGGGCTTTATTACTTTTCTGTACCTATGCCATGCTTTACTGCTTTATTTACGATTGTGCGAGGAGCACACTATACTGTTTAGGATCGGGACACGATTTCGCGGTGTCGACAAGCCTAGTTTTGGGTTCCCAGTCGTTCACAGCCGTCTACCCAAACCCTAAGTCCGTCTCGGAGACCGGCCGACTTTGTTGCGGGTTCGACTTAGTGGGGTGGCCCCCCGTGCTTGCTTTGGTTTTGGAAACGTCGTGACTTAGGCCACGCCGACATACGGATGGGTGTATGTTAACTGATCTGGCAAAAAGGGTCGAAGTGCTTGTGGATACTTTGGTGCACCCCTGCAGGGTTTAATCTTTTCGAGAAGCCGTGTCCGCGGTTATGGACGACTTGGAGCACAGGTCTCGATCATAGACAACTATAACTAAAGTTTACTGTTCTAATTTGACTTGTATCCGATATGACTAGTAATCAGCTTCACCACAACGGAATGGCTAAATAAAAGTACCAACAACTGCTTGGTTTTGGGATATCTCATGCTATTTGTATCTGACTAGTAAGTGTTGCAACTACAACGGAATGGTTAACTAAAACGGCCCACTGCTTATTTTTATCAGGATGATTATCTATACTTGACTAGTAATTGCCGCAACGATAACCGAATAAATAAAACTGCCAACTGTGTGAGTTCCTCGGTTGACTTCCTCGTATGGACTCGAGGGGGAGATACCAGGATGGGTTTGTTTGGTGTTGGATTCAGGTTGGTTCCGAATAGGTCTTTCTTACCCTTCTCTGATAGCCGCCAGTAATATCGAGTCTCTATAGGTTGTTAGTGCATGCTGCCGCTGCCGCTTCAGTCCACCATACCTATGTAGGCGAGGACCGCCGAATTCTAGCCTCGCCGTGTACTGGCCTCAGTACCGACGCTCCTCTTTTTCCTTTGCCCTTTGTCGGCACCCCTTTTGTTTAAGCAGGTTTTGAGATCGACGTCGTTAGCAGGGTTACCCTTCCGGCTTGGCCTGGGCAGGGTTATGGACGCCATTGGTTATCCTTCAGGGCTCTTAGCCCCATTTGCATCTTGTCCGTAGTCGGACGCCGTATTGTTTTCAAGGTGATTTGGATCTTTGTTCTGTATATCTGTATTCTTGACTCATGGAGTCGTGTTGTATATATATCTGTTCTGTGGGTCCCATCGAGGACTGTTGTGTAATGTTATTACTTTGTTTTCCACCCGCACGAAAGTGCCTGGTGGGCACCTTTGAATCGTTTCTATGCGGGTTTGGCGGGTTTCGCTAAAACTTGCATAGGGCCGATTCTGAGGGTGTTACAGAGTGGTATCAGAGCTCAGCAGTTGCGATACCCCACAAGTCCAGCCTGTAGGATAACCTAGCTAACGGCCGAAGTAGAGTGTCAAAACTATTTTTGCAAAATCGGTTGGATAGTTCTGATTAGGTCTGATTTTTATTCCTTACCCCTCTGCTATTCTCCTCTTACCCCTACGTGTTTTGAATCCGCTCTCTTCTCTCTCTTCGAGTCCAGGATTTCTCGTGGTTGGGTTCCGTCGTACCTTCAGGGTTTCGCTTCCTCCTTTGATAACAGTGTTCTACCATCCGGAGTTCATGCTATCTGAGTGATCCTTTATCTGTGGTACCATTCTTTGTTCTTTGGTTGTGCCTTTCGGTGTTTTCCGACGCGACGACATCCTCTACGCCAGATCCGATGCAGAGTCTGCATCACTCCTTTGTTTCCGAACCTCTCTTGTCGAGATCTTCAGTCTGAATTCTAAGGGTTGGTTGCATAATCTATCTGTTCGTGTACAGAGTAATGCTTTGAGTGCGGGATGGAGTCGCGACCATACCACTACTCTTATCATTTGCTTTGTATATGGAATGGTGGATCGATGCAATTCTACTCCGTCCATGAAAGTTAGAGGTGACCTTACCTTTAACTTCATCCGCTGTTATCCGGAGTGCTCTCTTGGCGATCAGGATCAACGACCTCTTGTTAGTGGTGTCGCGAGGATCTACACGAAGTGCGAAGGATCAGATCGTCGGCCTTCCTTCCGGTACCATGAGGCGGATCTCGAGGGCGAGATCCATTATTAGTGGTGTCGAATTGTGGCATCCCGCAAAACCACTACTAGAAAATCGCGATGTTTTTGTGCATTGCATCATCATGACCGCATGCTCATGTCATCATGCCACATTGCATTTGAGCATCGTCATCATCTTGCAATTGCTTGCATAAAACTATTGCGGAAAGACCTGTCCTTATTTTCTAAACGCCCCGTCTTTGTTCAAACGCAAAACCCGGGTTACCGGATTATTTTGTTTTGTTCGCTATCGGTTTGCAAAAAGTCTGTTTGAAACAAATAAAAATATTTAATTATTTTAGTGGGGCAGTTGAATGGGCCGATTCGACCCGAACGACCACCCCCAGAATAAAATCGGTCTAGCTTAGACCCCACCCCAAATCTTTCTTACCTAGTCCTAGTCTAACCACCCCACCTCCACCTCACCCCCTCCAATCGCTGGACGCCACGTCACCTCTCCCCTCCCTCTACCCTATCCCACACAGCCACCTCACCCACTCCCCAACACACCCACTCTCCCTGACGCACCCCGCAGGCCCCACCCGACCGGGACCCACCCAGTCCCCCACCTGTCGGCCCCTAGACGCGGCCCACCCCGCGGAACCGCCTCCCCCACCAGCCCCGCGCCCGCACGCTCCCTTCTCTCTCCCCCACCTTCTCCCTTCCTCGCGCTCGCTCCATGCCACCGCCCTCCTTCCTCCCTGGCGCCGCCGCGCGCGCCCCCGACCACCGCCTGGGCATCGTCCTCGCCGGCCTCCTCCTCCGCCGGCCACTCGTCTCCGGGCCGCCGTCCCCGCCCGCGAGCCCCGCCGGCCTCGCCTCCATGCCGCTGTCGCCGCCTGCGAGACCGCCGCCCGCCGGCGCGCGGCCCCGCTCCGCCCTCTGCTCCGGCCGCGCCTCTCGCCTCCCCGGACCCGTCCTCCAGCGCCGCTCGCCCCGCCCCCGAGCACCCCTCGTCTGCGCGCCGCCTCGCCTCCTTCCCGCCTCCGCCGCTGTCGGCCCCGCCTCTCCCCGCCGGCGCGCCTCCCCGACGCCTCGCCTCCCTCTCGCCGGCATCACCGCTCCACCCGCGCTCCCCTCCGCCGGCCCCGCGTGGCTCCTCCCCGAGCTCGGCCTTCCTCTCCGCCTCCGCCGCTCGCTGCGCCGGCCTCCGCCTCGCCGGCCAACCGCCCCTCGCCGCCGAGCTTCCCCTCTGTCTCCACCGTGCCTCGCCAGGCCCTCGCTCGTCGCCGCCGCGCCTCCGGAGCTTCCCCTCTCCGCGCCGGCGTCCTTCTCGGGCCGCCCTGCTTCCTCTCTCCGTCAGGCCGACGACCGCCTCGCGCCGGCCCCATCAACCGCCGCCCTCCTCTGCAACACGCCTCGCCGGCCGCACGCCCGCCTCCTCGTGTGCCTCTGCAAGCCGCCACCAAGTGGCCTCTTGGCTTCCTGCCCCGCCAAGACCGACCCGAACTAGTCTGAACTAGTGCACTGAAGCATGCCAAGATCGACTCTGCGAGCGTTAAACGATGCCTGCAACCGATGTTTGAGATGAAGCACCAAGATCCCCATTCCCGGAACATCAAGGTCATTGCACATGGAACCGATGTCCGAGACCCCGAAGATCGAACCCTGGCGTGTCAAGTTCGTCGACCCGAAGGCCACAGATGCGACAAGTACTTCATCCCGGATACGCCAAGTACTCCCTCGAGGACACTAAGTACTTCATCCCGAACGCCATAACCGTCGACGTGACCCGAAGACCCGGATGCGACAAGATCTGCCCCGTTGCTCGAGAGTGTTCTGCCGAGGCTGATCCGTTGAACCCTGAACCCTGAGACCGAACCCCGCACCCCCGGAACCCCAAGCTCGCCGAGAACCCTAATGTGTGAACCCTTATCCGAGAACCCTATTTTATAAAATTGCCGACTATATAAATTGTTGCATATTAAATTGTCATTCTCGCATGCCTATCATTGGTTTGGGGGCCTTATGCCGATTCACCTCATAATTAAATATGGGGCCCATATGCGGGCAAATCTAGTCTCATATTGGCCTCATTTAAATTGGTGTAGCGAACCCGGTACTATCTTCTGCCATGTTATGACAACATTTAATTTGCGGGGTAGATAAATAACTTGAACCGTTTAATTAATTGTCGGGACCCCCGGTTCCGCTTAATATGACCTAATTGCATCGCATCTTTGCCATGCCATACATCATACATGCATCATGCCCGATCTTTTGCCGTAGTATTAAATATTGCATCCTGTGTTTATTCTAGTGTTTTGGTTCTTCGCGGATAAGGCCTTTGAGTTGATGCGAGTGTCGACCCGATCTTCGGTTGAACCTTCGACAATGTTTTCAGGCGAGCATCTCCCCATTTCTACCTATCTTACTTTATAGTATTTATTCCCTCCTGTTGATCTATTGCTATCTGTGTTGCGTTGCTCTAGTTTCCGTACCCGTGATACCCCTTGCAGCCATATATTGCCTTGGACACCTCCTATTGCCTGTTGTTTGGTAGATAGTTGGACCCGCGCGCCGTAGTCGCTTGCTCAAGTGCTGTTGCGTGTCGTCAAGTACCACAGTTGTTGGAGTATGGCCGCATGTTTGATGTTGGAGATGATCATGGCTTTACTTATTGTTCACTTTAATTACTGTTTAACAACTAAAATTGAAGTAGGTAAGCAGAGGCACCGGTGGGTGATAGATAATATCTGGTTTCCGACCGCCCACTTGTGTCCCGTAGGACCCCGAGTTCTTGACACCTGTTCCGAGATCGAGCGCGCTAACCACAGGTGGGGAGATATGGGCCCCCCATCGATTATTACCTGATTTCAAAGTACTGTACTGGGGGCCACAAGTAGTTTGGGGCCTATTACTTTTCTGTACCTATGCCATGCTTTACTGCTTTATTTACGATTGTGCGAGGAGCACACTGTACTGTTTAGGATCGGGACACGATTTCGCGGTGTCGACAAGCCCAGTTTTGGGTTCCCAGTCGTTCACAGCCGTCTACCCAAACCCTAAGTCCGTCTCGGAGACCGGCCGACTTCGTTGCGGGTTCGACTTAGTGGGGTGGCCCCCCGTGCTTGCTTTGGGTCTGGAAACGTCGTGACTTAGGCCCCGCCGACATACCGATGGGTGTATGTTAACTGATCTGGCAAAAAGGGTCGAAGTGCTTGTGGATACTTTGGTGCACCCCTGCAGGGTTTAATCTTTTTGAGAAGCCGTGTCCGCGGTTATGGACGACTTGGAGCACAGGTCTCGATCATAGACAACTATAACTAAAGTTTACTGTTCTAATTTGACTTGTATCCGATATGACTAGTAATCAGCTTCACCACAACGGAATGGCTAAATAAAAGTACCAACAACTGCTGGGTTTTGGGATATCTCATGCTATTTGTATCTGACTAGTAAGTGTTGCAACTACAACGGAATGGTTAACTAAAACGGCCCACTGCTTATTTTTATCAGGATGATTATCTATACTTGACTAGTAATTGCCGCAACGATAACCGAATAAATAAAACTGCCAACTGTGTGAGTTCCTCGGTTGACTTCCTCGTATGGACTCGAGGGGGAGATACCAGGATGGGTTTGTTTGGTGTTGGATTCAGGTTGGTTCCGAATAGGTCTTTCTTACCCTTCTCTGATAGCCGCCAGTAATACCGAGTCTCTATAGGTTGTTAGTGCATGCTGCCGCTGCCGCTTCAGTCCACCATACCTATGTAGGCGAGGACCGCCGAATTCTAGCCTCGCCTTGTACTGGCCTCAGTACTGACGCTCCTCTTTTTCCTTTGCCCTTTGTCGGCACCCCTTTTGTTTAAGCAGGTTTTGAGATCGACGTCGTTAGCAGGGTTACCCTTCCGGCTTGGCCTGGGCAGGGTTATGGACGCCATTGGTTATCCTTCAGGGATCTTAGCCCCATTTGCATCTTGTCCGTAGTCGGACGCCATATTGTTTTCAAGGTGATTTGGATCTTTGTTCTGTATATCTGTATTCTTGACTCATGGAGTCGTGTTGTATATATATCTGTTCTGTGGGTCCCATCGAGGACTGTTGTGTAATGTTATTACTTCGTTTTCCACCCGCACGAAAGTGCCTGGTGGGCACCTTTGAATCGTTTCTATGCGGGTTTGGCGGGTTTCGCTAAAACTTGCATAGGGCCGATTCTGAGGGTGTTACAACTACCCACAGTGACTGACCAGTGGGGCCGAAGACCAATAATACCAAAGTAATTAATAAACCTAATAATACCTAACTAATAATATACCTAATAATCGAAACACCGAAAATAAAGGGAAACAATCAACACATGGCATCGATGCGATGCTCAAGCAAGTATGATGATATGACAAGTTAATTTGCATTGAATGTAACCCTAAGACATGCTCGACGATTTAATCGGGGTTTCGAGGGGTGAAAACCCTAACTCGGGGAAACTCCGGAACATATGAGAGGGGTGCATTTGTTCTTCTAATTATACTTGTCATTTAAGTTGTTGAACAATGCATGATTATAGTTTAGATAGATAGGTTTCATTTTTCTGAACAATTTGATATATTATTTGTATTTTTCTGACTTATAAACAATAAGTTATTGATTTTACAATATTAAATCATTTTCTGGAATTAAAAACAAAAAGGCAAATAGTTTTTACACCGGGGCGACCCCTAGCCAGTGAGACTGACAGATGGGCCCTAGTGCCAACTCAGCCTCCACGCAAGCAAGCAGGCCCCACCGAACCCTGGTTATTTTTCACCAGTGCACAGTCTACCCACTGGGGCTGGCCGGTGGACCAGGGGCAAGGCTGACCTGTGGGCCAGGGCCATGGCCACCTTAGCGCCCGCTCGGCTCGCCGGTGAGCACTGTGTGGTGGCCGGCGACGTCGCTAGAGGGCTCAGGAGGGGGCGTGCGCGGGTTTGTTCGAAAGAGGGCGTCGAGGCGAACCTAACTAGTAGGGCACCGCCCGGATTTGGACACCAGAATAGGGCACGCGACAACATTCAGCGGCGGCAGATGGCGGCGGACGGCGCGGGAGAAGGAGAGAGCGCGAGGGGAGGAAAGAAGGGGTCCCAGAGAGTTACAAGCTCACCCTCGACGCGTGTGTAGCCTTGGCGGGGACGGAGGAGATCGGCAGCAACGGTGATGGCAATGGCGGAGCTCGTCGGTGACGGGGAAGACGCGGTCGATTCCAGTCACGCGGCTTCGATTCCTTCGGCGAGGAGGATAAGCACAGCGAGGCAGCGCGTGGAGGCCGACGGCGAGACGATGGTTGGGCAGCCTGACAGCGTCCAAGCGGTTGTCCTCGCAGAGGCGGTGATCTCTGGTGCGGGTGAGTGAGAAAGAGGAACGGGGAAGAAGGAGAAGGGGCATGGTTAACTAGTAGGGCATCTTTAGTCCCGGTTGGTGGCTCCAACCGGGACTAAAGGGTCATACGTCCCGGTTGGAGCCACCAACCGGGACGTATACTCCAATATTTTCAGCAGACCAAGGGTTGGCGCGCAGGGGTCTTTAGTCCCGGTTGGTGGCTCCAACCGGGACATATTCCCCTGATTTCAAAATTTTTCAGGTATTTTCTCTCTGTTCCCGCCTTATTTTTTATTTTGGGGTTTAAATTTGTATTGTTTTTTAAATGATAATTAATTTGGAATTTAGAAAAACTTTAAACATAAAAAGTGTTTGGATTTGAATAAATAATTCAAAACCATTTTCTGTTTTAAAAAATAATTAATGTAACCATTTAAAATATGAACCATTTACAATTAAAAATGAATTAACTTATATTTTTTTAATATCAATTTGGAATTTAGAAAAACTTTAAACATAAGTAGTGTATGGATTTGAATAAATAATCCAAAACCATTTTCTATTTTTAAAAAATAATTAATGTAACCTTTTAAAATGAATTAACTTATATTTTTGAATATTAATTTGGAATTTAGAAAAACTTTAAACATAAAAAGTGTTTGGATTTGAATAAATAATTCAAAACCATTTTCTGTTTTAAAAAACAATTAATGTAACCATTTAAAATATGAACCATTTACAATTAAAAATGAATTAACTTATATTTTTTTAATATCAATTTGGAATTTAGAAAAACTTTAAACATAAGAAGTGTATGGATTTGAATAAATAATCCAAAACCATTTTCTATTTATAAAAAATAATTAATGTAACCTTTTAAAATGAATTAACTTATATTTTTGAATATTAATTTGGAATTTAGAAAAACTTTAAACATAAGAAGCGTATGGATTTGAATAAATAATCCAAAACCATTTTCTATTTTTAAAAAATAATTAATGTAACCTTTTAAAATGAAGATAGGGGACGAGCATTGGATCTCTGAAGAAACCACATATTGCGAGTCCAAAAATGATTTTTTCAAAAAATCACGGGCGATAGATCATGTACCTGTAGTACAAACCGGACCCACTTCCTGCCGATTCGGCAGACATTTGTCCTTTTTACCCGGGATGGACGAAAAGGTTTGAGATGTACCGGTTGGGAGATAGTCCATGTATGGTGGTCTAGTATTTTAGGAAAATGGTACGGTAGCATTCTGAAACGGCATTTTGGTGGTTACTTCACAAAACGACCCGTTTTTTGCGCTCGAAAAATGGAAAAGGGCTTTTCCGTGCGACAAAAAGGAAAACTTCCTCCTGCAACATTGTTCTCCATACCAATGTCCACACACATGCATAATATGGGCACAGCATCACAAACTATGCCGTGATTCAGCACATAACATCGGTCATTTGGACCGAAAGCCATGAAACCTCGAACATGATAGGTCATTTTGTGAAGGTTTTTTCGAAACATGATCAATATACCAAGTCTGGTATTTTTCCTTTCAACTATGTAACAAAATATGATACCACGCGAAGGATTTTCATTGTTCGGATTTTTTTTGAATTTATTATGCCTGTTTTGAATTATCTGAATTTCTAACTATGGTCGAACCGGTGTGCATGAAGATAGGGGACGAGCATTGTTAGAACTTGCATTGGATCTCTGAAGAAACCACATATTGCGAGTCTAAAAATGATTTTTTTCAAAAAATCACGGGCGATAGATCATGTACCTGTAGTACAAACCGGACCCACTTCCTGCCGATTCGGCAGACATTTGTCCTTTTTACCCGGGATGGATGAAAAGGTTTGAGATGTACCGGTTGGGAGATAGTCCATGTAAGGTGGTCTAGTATTTTAGGAAAATGGGACGGTAGCATTCTGAAACGGCATTTTGGTGGTTACTTCACAAAACGACCCGTTTTTTGCGCTCGGAAAATGGAAAAGGGCTTTTCCGTGCGACAAAAAGGAAAACTTCCTCCTGCAACATTGTTCTCCATACCAATGTCCACACACATGCATAATATGGGCACAACATCACAAACTATGCCGTGATTCAGCACATAACATCGGTCATTTGGACCGAAAGCCATGAAACCTCGAACATGATAGGTTATTTTGTGAAGGTTTTTTCATTGTTCGGATTTTTTTTGAATTTATTATGCCCGTTTTGAATTATCTGAATTTCTAACTATGGACTACCACGTGAAGGATTTTCATTGTTCGACAGACATTTAGTCCCGGATGTAGTCACAAACCGGGACTAAAAATATTTTCCGCCATTTCCCACCTCTTCCCGCCAAGTTTTCCTGCCCTTTCCTTTCTACTAGAGCTTTTAGTCCCGGATGTAGTCACTAACCGGGACTAAATATATTTCCCGCCATTTCCCAAAGCTTCACGCCAAGTTTTCCCGCCCTTTCCCTCTATATTTAGGGTGATCGTGTCATGGTTATCCACACATCCACACCTTCCTCTCTTAGAACAATGGACAACGCCTACTGGGCCATTCTGACCCTCGAGGAGATCGAGGCGATGTGCGCCTCCAACTACCCTTGTCCGCCGGGCTACCGGCCACCCGCCGGCTGGATGCTGAGCGCTGGAGGGGTTCCTGTCCCTCAAGGTTCCGCACGCCAGGCGGCCATCACAAACCACTTCTACCACGAGCTCACGCCGGAGCAGCGGATGGATCCCCAGTGGGATCCCGACAACAACGACACCTGGAATGCCTTCTTCGCTAATAGGCGGGAAAGGGAGCTCGCCAGGTACGAGGGTGATGGCCCGCCACCGGTGAACCACAACGAAGCCGGCCGTCGTCTGTGGTGGGCAAACCGTACTATCATCAGAGTGATGCGCTACATTGCCGGGGGAGACCATCCTCGCCTACGGTGCCCACGAGTCCACCCGCCACAGGCCCCACACTGTCCCGGCGGTAGCGGCATCGTCTTCCAGGAGACCCCTCTCCCACCCGCCGTGAATCCGAGGCTGGAATGGCCCCTGGTATATGCCATGGATGGGCTGAGGATCCCCGGAGTGGCAGGTGACGATGACGATGATGATGACGACGACGATGAAGACCCTGAAGCTGCGTACTATAGGACTAGGCATGATTATGACTAAAGGGGGCGGCTTTAGTCCTGAGTGTTAGGTAGTCCCGGTTTGTCCCGGTTTTTAATATTAATAAATGTCTTGAGTGTTACCTAATAAATAGAGGGAAATGCCTATATAAAGAGAGGGTTCATATTTAGTCCCGGTTGGAGAAACCAACCACGACTAAAGGGATTGCGGCAGAGTGGGCCAGTCAACACTAATAATAGGGGTGAGTGTCGACATTATGTCATGCGGCTTGTACCTTGTCCCGGATGGTGTCACCAACCCGGACTAAAGATGAACCTTTAGTCCCGGTTGGAGACACCAACCGGGACTAAAGATGAGTCAGCACTAATAATAGGGGTGAGTGTCGACATTATGTCGTGAGTGTCGACATTATGCCGAGCTGCTTGTACTATAAATATGGATCCTTGTGAGTCCAGTCCTCCAGCCAGTTTGAGGCATCTCCAAGATGGTTTTAGAGAGCAGGGACACCACTACGGCCAGTTTTAGGGAGATGCCGACGGAGCCCAGTTCTCCGGCATCTCCGAGAAACTGGTCATAGAGGCACTCCCTAATATGTGAAATTAGTTAGCTCCGAGGCGTATTGATCTACTTAGTGAAGTTACAAGCTGCAAGATGGTTTTCGAGAGCAGGGACACCACTGCGGCCAGTTTCAGGGAGATGCCGACGGAGCCCAGTCCTCCAACATCTCCGAGAAACTGGTCATAGAGGCACTCCCTAATATGTAAAATTAGTTAGCTCCGAGGCGTATTGATCTAGTTAGTGAAGTTACAAGCTGCAAGATGGTTTTCGAGAGCAGGGACACCACTGCGGACAGTTTCAGGGAGATGCCGACGGAGCCCAGTCCTCCGGCATCTCCGAGAAACTGGTCATAGAGGCACTCCCTAATATGTGAAATTAGTTAGCTCCAAGGCGTATTGATCTAGTTAGTGAAGTTACAAGCTGCAAGATGGTTTTCGAGAGCAGGGACACCACTACGACCAGTTTCAGGGAGATGCCGACGGAGCCCAGTCCTCCGGCATCTCCAAGAAACTGGTCATAGAGGCACTCCCGGTCCAGCCACAAAACAGGACTAACACTCAAGACATTTATTAATATTAAAAACTGAGACTACAAAACCGGGACTAAAGGCCACAAACCGCGAAAGATATCCTTCAGTCAAGACACAAACCGCGAAAGACATGAACTAGAGTTACATAATATGAGCATGAAATTCTTGTCATATGTCATTCCTTATGACCGCTTCAGACGTAACCATGGAGCATCTTCTTTACTTAACGGAATGCTTGGGTCAGTTTTCACTGTGAAGGGCGGAATTTCATCAAAGTTATTATAATCTTCTGACATGTCTGTCTTGTCCTCGATTCCCACGATGTTTCTTTTCCCTGAAAGAACTATGTGACGCTTTGGCTCATCATATGATGTATTCGTTTGCATATTTTTTCTTTTTTTCGGTCTGGAGGACATGTCCTTCACATAGAAAACCTGAGACACATCATTGTCTAGGACGAATGCTTCATCTCTATAACCAAGATTGTTGAGATCCACTGTTGTCATTCCGTACAACTGGTCTATCTTTACCCCTTCCCCATTCAGGTTGACCCATTTGCAGCGAAACAAAGGGACCTTAAAAGAGACTCCATAGTCTAGTTCCCATATCTCCTCTATGTAACCATAATATGTGTCCTTTTGTCCATTCTTGTCTATTGCATCAAAGCGGACACCACTATTTTGGTTGGTGCTCTTTTTATCTTGGGCAATCGTGTAGAATGTATTCCCATTTATTTCGTACCCTTGGAAATTCAATACAGTAGAAGATGGTGACGCGGCCAACAAGTATAGCTGATCTCCAACAGTGGTGTCATTCAAGAGATGTGTCCGCATCCAACCACCGAAAGACTTCATGTGTTCATCTGTAATCCATGATTCAGGCTTCCCCGGGTTTTTGGAGCGTACAATATTCTTGCATTCCTCGATATACGGAGCTGCCAAGGTGGAATTATGTAGAACTGTGTAGTGTGCTTTAGTGAAAGAATCCCCGTCCCTACATATCATTGCTTTCTTTCCCAGCGTGCCTTTTCCACTTAGTCTTCCCTCATGCCGCGAGTCAGAAACACCAATCGGCTTAAAGTCAGGAATAAAGTCAACACAAAACTCAATGACCTCCTCTGTTCCATATCCCTTGGAGATGCTTCCTTCTGGTCTAGCACGGTTATGAACATATTTCTTTAAGACTCCCATGAACCTCTCAAAGGGGAACATATTGTGCAGAAATACCGGACCGAGAATGGCAATCTCTTCCACTAGATGAACCAGGAGATGCGTCATAATATTGAAGAAGGATGGTGGGAACACCAATTCAAAACTAACAAGACATTGTACCACATCCTTCTGTAACCTGGGCAGAATATCTGGATTGATTACCTTCTAAGATATTGCATTGAGGAATGCACACAGCTTCACAATGGGTACTCGAACATTTTCCGGTAGAAGCCCCCTCAATGCAATCGGAAGCAACTGCGTCATAATCACGTGACAGTCATGAGACTTCAGGTTTTGGAACTTTTTCTCTGCCATATTTATTATCCCCTTTATATTAGATGAGAAGCCCGATGGCACCTTGATACTGTAAAGGACTTCAAAAAAAGATTTCCTTCTCTGCTTTGGTAAGAGCATAGCTGGCACGACTTAAGTGATGCCCTTTATCCGTCTTGTTATGTGTATGCATGTTCTTTGGGTCTTTCATAATTTGTTGGTCCTCCCGTGCTTCAGGTGTATCTTTTGTCTTCCCATACACGCCTAGGAATCCTAGCAGGTTCACGCAGAGATTCTTCGTCACGTGCATCACGTCGATTGAAGAGCGGACATGCAGGACTTTCCAATATGGCAGCTCCCAAAATATAGATTTCTTCTTCCACATGGGTGCTTTGTCCTGTAGCGACGTTGTTCGGAACTGCTTGACCGCCGGGACCCTTTCCAAAGATTACTTCTATGTCCTTGACCATACCAAATACATCATCACCAGCAGGGAGTTCAGGCTTCTTCCGGTGATCTGCCTCACCTTTGAAATGCTTGCCTTTCTTTCATACGGGATGATTGGTCGAAAGAAATCGTCGATTCGCCAGGTACACAACCTTCTTGCATTTATGCAAATATGTACCTTCGGTCTTATCTAAACAGTGGGTGCATGCCTTATATCCCTTGTTTGGCTATCCTGAAAGGTTACTAAGAGCAGGCCAATCATTGACGGTTACGAATAACAACCCTCGTAGATTAAATGGCTCCTGTTTGTTCTCATCCCACGCACGTACACCTGGTTTGCCCCACAACTGTAAGAGTTCTTCAACTAATGGCCTAAGGTACACATCAATGTCGTTGCCCGGTTGCTTCGGGCCTTGGATGAGCACTGGCATCATAATGAACTTACGCTTCATGCACAACCAAGGAGGCAGGTTGTAGATACATAGAGTCACGGGCCAGGGATGTGACTGCAGCTCTGCTCCCCAAAAGGATTCATGCCATCCGTACTTAGACCAAACCATAAGTTCCTTGCGTCACCTACAAAGTCTGGGAAGTCTCTCTCGATTTTTCTCCACTGTGACCCATCAGCAGGGTGTCTCAACTTCCCGTCTTTCTTACGGTCTTCTTTGTGCCATCGCAACAACCTGGCATGCTCTTTGTTTCTGAACATGTGTTTCAACCTTGGTATTATAGGAGCATACCACATAACCTTAGCAGGAACCCTCTTCCGGAGGGGCTCTCCCTCAACATCACCAGGGTCATCTCGTCTGATCTTATACCGCAACGCGTTGCATACCGGGCATTTATCTAAATTCTCATACTCCTTACCGCGGTAGAGGATGCAGTCATTAATGCATGCATGTATCTTTTGCACATCTAATCCCAGAGGATAGAGAGTCTTCTTTGCTTCGTAGGTACTCTCGGGAAGTTCGTTATGTTTTGGAAACTTCGGCTTCATTATTTTCAGCATCTTTTCAAATGAGGAGTCAGTTAGACCACACTCTGCCTTCCATCGCAACAATTCCAGTGTGGTACCGAGCTTTGTGCTGCCATCTTCACAATTTGGGTACAACAATTTCTTGTGATCTTCTAACATGCCCTCTAACTTCAACTTCTCATTTTCTGTTTCACAGTCTTGCTTTGCATCAGAAATGACCCTACCAAGTTCATCAGCCGGCTCATCTGATGCCCGTTCTTCACCTCTTTCCTCTCCATTGTCTTCCATTGCAGTATCACTGTATTCAGGAAACATATGATGATAGTTGTTATCATCATCTTCTTCTTCACCATCTTCCATCATAACCCCTCTTTCCCCGTGCTTGGTCCAGCAATTATAGTTGGGCATGAAACCTTTCATAATCAGGTGGCCGCGAATGATTTTCGAGGAAGAGTACTCCTTGTTGTTCCGACATTGAACACATGGACAACGTATAAATCCATTCTCTTAGTTTGCCGTAGCCACATCGATAAATTTATCCACGCCTTTGATATACCCGGCTACGCGCCGGTCACCGTACATCCATTCCCGACCGTTCATCTGCATCATATAAGTAAGTTTATCAAAAAACAGGACATCATAAATAGTGAAATAACCAATTCACACCAACACATGAATTGTATCAATGACCTAGAAAAGATAAGATTGCTAACCTCGATCGAGGGAAATAACGAGGAGAAAGCTCAAGTGCGTCTCGGACACCTTCTATATTTTTGTTCTATGAGAAATTCAACGGGATTATTCACTTAAACATTTCAACAAACACCTTCAATGCATGCATGAGGAAAAACTAGCACACCCCCTCACACCTTCCACCATTCGAAAAAACAGAGTGGAGGCAGAGGGGGATGGGGCGTTGCATTTATAGAGGGCAGGGGGTCTTTAGTCCCGGTTGGAGCTAGCAACCGGGACTAAAGGTGCGTGCCACGCCACGTGGCCGTGGCCAAACCTTTAGTCCCGGTTGCTGGCTCCAACCGGGACGTATTGCCCTTACCAACCGGGACGCATGCCCCCTGGCCCCGTGCCCGCTCCAACCGGGACGCGTGCTAGCATTAGTCCCGGTTGGTGGCGCAACCGGGACAAATGCTCTAAGGGGTCGCGAACGGATAGCCCTTTTTCCACTAGTTTTGTTCCTGTGATATGTGATCCCTTGTGAGACAGTCACATGCTTGCAAGCTAATTGGATGACATTCCACCGAGAGGGCCCAGAGTATATCTATCTATCATATGGATGGACAAATCCCACTCTTGATCCATGTGCCTCAACACATATTTTCCGAACACTCAATGCCACCTTTATAGCCACCCAGTTATGAAGTGTTGTTTGATGTCATCAAAGAATCCATCCGGTGATGGTGATTAACATGATCTCATGGTCGAAGGATTTAGGTTACTATGTATTTGAATGCTTATAGCAAACAAATTATTGAAATGACTTGATCTTTATGCTACGCTTAACTATAGGAGTATGTCCATCACACCATTCTCCTAATGATATGATCTTGTTGTTAATAACATCTCAATGTTCATGATCAGGAAACCATGATCATCTATTAACCAACAAGCTAGTATTATAAAGAGGCTTTACTAGGGACTCTAACAAGTTTACAAATCACACAAGTATTAATATTTCTGGTTAATACTATAATAGAATGAATGTAAACATTTATCATAAACACAAAGATATAATAATAACTACTTTTATTATTGCCTCTTGGGAATATCTCCAACATCTACCTCCACTAGGCCTCAACCTTGAATCCCTAGGATGCCAGGTGTATTTTTCCTTGCTATAAACTTGCTCATCACTTTGCCTGTCCTTTGGTGAACTATTGATGTAACGCTTAAACTGGTACGTAAGCTTCATCTTTCCTCGATCTATCAGATGCTTCTTTTGATTCGAGTTGGATTTGTTTTGGTTTTTGTTCTTCTGGACGTTCTTGTCCTTTGTGTTTTTGTGTGGGTGCGCGGGAGCACGCCCACTGGGTGTAGTCCCCAAGGTTCGGGCCGGCTGGAGTAGCCAGCCGGGTCAAAGCTCTTTTCTGCCTTGAAGTTCTTTTGTGGGTGCACAGGAGCGCGCCCACTAGGTGTAGTCCCCGAGGTTCGGGCCAGCTGGAGTCGCGAGCCGAGTCGAAGCTCTTTTCTGCCTACTTTCTTGCCGGGTTGAAGCTCGTGCAAAAACAAACACAACGTCGCCTGCGTTAGTTGCGCACACGCGTGGACATGTTTATGGTTATGCGAGAACTTGGAAAAGATGCCCTTTCGAACTAGGCCGATGACTTAGTCCTTTTCTCAGTGAACATTGGCCTTTCAAGCTGTGACCTTGCTGGCTGTGGGCCAGGTTGCGGGCTGCAGCCAAAACCAAAGGGGTAGCTAGGTTAGCATACTACACGATAATTTGGGTTGCTATCATCAGCTTAGGTCAAGCAGGCGCAACCATATTGTCCAGGCGTCTTTGCCTTTCCTTTAGATCGTTTCTTGTAAGGGTACTTTAGGCTTTTGCTCTTGCTGGGTCGACAACCGGTTTGCAGTCTGAAGCCGGAACCGAAGAGTGGGCCCTGGGTGCCGTGTATAATACTTGGCTGTCTGGGGAAGACGTAGGCGTCAGGCAAGCTGGCGAGTCTTTCCTAGAGACTGCTGGAGCCGGTTAGAAGACGAAAACGACTGGAGATGTTAGATAAACACGGAGTCATCAAGACTGTGTTGAGGCTCCTCAGCTTGTTCATTCATTACATGAAAGTAAGATACATACACTTCATGCTCAAGTGTCAAATGGACGGAGTAGGTTCGCGTTCCAGGGGCGCTTAGTTTCTTCGTCGGAGTGGTCAACCTTGTTCTTTGCCGGCTGCTGGGCGTGGATGAGGTAGTATGAGTTGTTGTGCAGCGCTCGGCTGATGATGAATGGCCCTTCCCAAGGCGGTGACAACTTGTGAATTCCCTTTGTGCTTTGCACCAGGTCGCCTTCGCGGAAGGAGGTAGGCCGAATCCGGCTGGCGTGGTAGTGGCGCAGGTCTTGTTGGTAGATAACAGATCTAGACAAGGCAAGCTCGTGTGCTTATTCGAGCAGATCCATGATGACCCACAAGTATAGGGGGTGTATCATAGTACTTTCAATAAATAGGAGTGTCGATCCCAACGAGGAGAAGAAGGTGCTGACTAGTGGTATGGAGCAGGAAATCTCTGTAAATACTTAGCAAACGGATTTTTAGGGGTTTTTGATAAAGAAAAGAAATAAAGTGCAAGTAAATAAAGATAGAAAATAATTGCAGTAAGTGGCCCAATCCTTTCTTAGCAAAGGACAAGCCGGAGGAAATACTTGTGAGGACCAAACGTTCTTGAGGAAACATGGGAATAATGTCAAGTGCTTTCGTTTCATATAGCTGATTAATCTTCTTTGGTTTCATAAGTGTTGTGTGGGTGAACCTGTGCTAATGTACCGACCTTACTTGGACTAATACATACTTGTGATTAAACCCCTTGCAAGCATCCGCAACTACAAGAAAGCAATTAAGAGAAAAACCTAACCACAACCTTAAACTCTGCGATCCTACACTCCCTTGTGCAAAGGTTTCCTAACGGGGGTTCAAGTTTCTATCACTCTGGCAACCCCACAATTAGTAGACAAATACACAATGCATTCCCCTAGGCCCATAAATGGTGAAGTATCATGTAGTCGACGTTCACATGACACCACTAGAAGAATAGCACCACAACTTAAATATTAAACCATTGAATAATACCTCAACACAATTCCACTACTAACAACATGACTTCTCCCATGTCCTCAAGAACTAAACGAACTACTCACGAGACATCATATGGATCAAGATCATAGATGATATAATGATGGATAACAATCTGAACATAAACAATAATTCAATGATTCCACTCACAAGCATCAACTACAATAGTAATCAACACCGAGAAAGTTTCTCCTAAGAACTATGCAAGATTCAACACAATTATTATAGCGGGATGGAGTGGATGCTGCTGGTGGAGATGATGGTGTGGATGATGGTGATGATCCCAATGAGGTCTAGCTTGATGACGGTGTTGATGGCGACGATCTCCCGTCTCCAGGAAGGAATTTCCCCGGTAGAAATCTATCTGTCAGAGAGCTCTTTCTCTCTCGGTGGTTTCCACCCTGCAAAGGCGGCAGAATCTTTCTGTGGCCGCTCCCCTGACTTTAGGGTTTTGAGGAGAATATATAGGCGAGAGGGTGAAGCCAGAGGTGGGCTAGGGTGGCCACACCCCTATAGGCACGGCCCATGGTGGCCCACACCTGGGGGGTGGGCCCCCTGTGACCAACTCCGCCTCCCCTTCTGGCATCCTTCATCTTCTGGGAAAATATAATTTTCTTTAGTTTTTCTGGTATTTTTCTGATCTTCGCGAAATTGCATCAAAACACTGCTTTTTCCATTAGAATGCTGACTCCGGCGGTTCATCCTCCAAGAATCATCCAACATGCAAAAACAGATGAAATAACATAAGTATCACCTCTTAATATGAAATATATCAATGAATAGAAGAAAATTATGATATAGAATGGTGATGCAAATTGGACGTATCAACTCCCCCAAGCTTAGACCTCGCTTTTCCCCAAGCAAAAACTGATCTCAGTAAACATGTCCATAGGTTTATGGAGTGAAGTGTCGATAAAGAGAATATGGACAAGAAGCATCACACTTACCAATACACAACTCATAGTAGAAAGAAACTCACCATTATATAACTTAGCTTGCAACAATTATGGGAGTCACAATAAAGATGCATAAAGATAAATCAAAATTGGGATGGGCAAACTTTGTTCTTGGTCAGAGAACAGTTGGCAAACAGTTTTCAAGCAAAGCTTTTGTGAAGAAGTTTATAACAGGAGTCCTTTTTGCTCAAACATAAAAGGCTTTTCACAATGATGGCTTTCAAAGTAACACTCATTTAGATAAGAGTTTTGTGCAATCAAGGAAGGTAAAGAACATGATTGAATAAATCATCATATGAAGTCTGTAAACACAACAACTCAAATGCTTGCTAGAGATAGAGAGGAATAGGTTTACTGACTCAACTTAGAAGTGGAAGAAAGGCCCTTCAAAGAGGGAAGCAGGGATTTCAAGTTCATAAAGAGCTTTCAAAAGATTAAGGTACTTACTAGCTTTGAGATCTCATTGTGTAGGGGTTCGTAGCATGGAAAACAAAAAATTTTCTATCGCATACAAACAAACAAGCCAAGATCTATCTACTAGATTGTAGCAACGAGTCGATGGAATAACTCACCCTCGAAGATTCCAAAGTGTTTAACGAGAGCAGATTCTCGTGGGTGATGTAGTCGTACTCTTTCCGATCTCAAGATCGCGTAGACGATCCTTCCGGCGCCGCGTTCCCGCAGCGCTCCCGCAGTCGGTCACACGTTCGGTACTCGACGAAGACCTTCCTCTCCCTTGTTCCAGCAGGCAGCGGAGGTTGTAGCACTCTCCTCGCGATTCCGGCAGCACAACGGCGTGGTACCGGAGGTAGAGGGGAGATCCCGCAGGGCTTCGCCTTAAGCCGGTGCGAGTATGGTGGAGCTTATGAGAGAGGCTATTAGTGGTCTAGTAATTAGACACACCAATTAGAGGGCTCTAAACCAATTAGAAGGCTCTAAACCGAAACAGCTCTAAACCGGGGTCTAGGTCTAGTTTCTAGTTTAGAGGATAGGAACTTGTGTGTACTAGGAGGGGAGCCCTGCCCCTCCTTATATAGGTGGGAGGGCTGGCTGCGCCATGGGGAGGAGAGTCCCTCCCCAAGTCGGCTTGGTGGGGCGCCGGCCAAGGGAGGAGTCCTCCCCCAATTCGGCCTCCACCAATCCTCCTCTTTTCCCACTTCCCAAAATTGGCAGTTTGACTTTCAAATTAGCCGTTTGACTTTTCCAATTTAGGAATTAAATAAACCCTTTATTTTGGACAGCGAGAACACCTAGTACATGATGCAATCATTCCAACTTGCAATGACACATTCATGTACCCCTTCCCCCCCGGAGTGCCGGACATTCCGGGACCTTCTAGAATGTTCCCGATGAAAACACCGGAACCATTCCCCAACTCCGAAATGGGACTTTCCTTATATGAATCTTATTCTCCGGACCATTCCGGATCACCTCGTGATATCCCGGATCCCATCCGAGACTCCGAACAACATTCGGTCTCTTTCTCATAATACCATAACTACTCAAACAACGTCGAATCCTTAAGTGTGTCTCCCTACGGTTCGTGAATTATGCGGACATGATCGAGACACTTCTCCGAACAATAACCAATAGAGGAATCTGGAAATTCATATGGCTCCCACATATTTCTACGATTACTTTGCGATCGAATGAACCACTTACATACGATACCAATTTCCCTTTGTCTCACGATATGTTACTTATCCGAGGTCATGATCGTCGGTATCTCTGCATACCTAGTTCAACCTCGTTACTGATAAGTACTCTTTTCTCGTTCCCGTGATATGTGATCCCTTGTGACCAAGTCACATGCTTGCAAGCTAATTGGATGACATTTCACCGAGAGGGCCCAGAGAATATCTATCCGTCATGTGGATGGACAAATCCCACTCTTGATCCATGTGTTTCAACCAATACTTTCCGAACACCCAATGCCACTTTTATAGCCACCCTGTTACGGTGTGGTGTTTGATGACATCAAAGCATCCATCCAGTAAAGGCAATATGCATGATCTCATGGTCGAAGGAATTAGGTTACTATGTATCAGAAAGCATATAGCAATTGAACTATTGAAATGACTTGATCTTTATGCTACGCTTGTCTATAGGAGTATGTCCACCATATCATTCTCCTAACGATATGATCTTGTTGTTGATAACATCTCAATGTTCATGACAAAGAAACCACATCATCAATCAACCAACAAGCTAGTGAAGTATAGAGGCCATACTAGGGACTTCAAATTAAGTTTACAAATCACACAAGTATTAATGGTTTCCTTGTTAATACTATTATAGCATGAATGTAAACATTTATCATAAACACAAAGATATATAATAATAACTACATTTATTATTACCTCTAGGGCATATCTCCAACAGTCTCCCACTTGCACTAGAGTCATCTAATCTAGATTACATGGTAATATACCGAACACCCATGGCAGTTTGGTGTTGGTCATGTTTTGCCCTCGGGAGAGGTTTAGTCAACGGATCCGCCACATTCAGATCTGTGTGTACTTTGCAAATCTTTATATCCCCATCCTGGATATGTTCTCGAATAGCGTGGAAACGCAGCTTGATATGCTTCAGCTTCTTGTGTGACCTTGGTTCTTGCGCATTGGCTATGGCGCCCATGTTATCACAGTAGATAGACATTGGGTCCAGCGCACTTGGAACCACACCCAGCTCTGTAATGAACTCTTTCATCCATATCGCTTCTTGTGAAGCCTCCGAAGCAGCCATGTATTCCGATTCAGTTGAAGATCTCGCCACAACGCTTTGCTTTGCACTCCTCCAGCTAACTGCTGCACCATTCAAAATAAATACGTATCCAGATTGTGATTTAGAATCATCCGGATCGGTGTTCCAACTAGCATCGGTGTAACCATTAACAACGAGCTGTTCATCACCTCCATAAGAAAGAACCATATCCTTAGTTCTTCTCAAGTACTTAAGGATGTTTTTGACCGCTGTCCAATGATCCACTCCTGGATCACTTTGATATCTGCTAGCTAGACTAACAGCATATGCGATGTCGGGTCTAGTACATAGCATGGCATACATTAGAGATCCTATGGCTGAGGCATAGGGAGTCTTACTCATCCTTTCTCTATCTTCTGCCGATGTCGGACATTGATTTTTACTCAAGGTCGTATTGGGCAACATGGGCAAGAACCCTTTCTTGCTATCTTCCATTCCAAACCTCTTTAGAACTTTGTCCAAATATGTACTTTGTGACAATGATATTTGGCGTTTCGATCTATCTCTATAAATCTTTATGCCTAATATGTAAGCTGCTTCGCCAAGATCCTTCATTGAAAAACTATTATTCAAATACTCTTTGACACTATTAAGAAGGTCTACATCATTCCCAATCAACAATATGTCATCCACATACAGTATTAAGAATGCTACAGAGCTCCCACTCACTTTCTTGTAAATACAAGCTTCTCCATAAGTTTGTATAAAACCAAAACTTTTGATTACCTTATCAAAACGTTGATTCCAACTTCGGGATGCTTGCTTCAATCCATAGATGGACCGTTGAAGCTTGCATACCTTGTTAGCATCTTTAGGATCGACAAAACCTTTGGGTTGTATCATATACAACTCTTCATCAATGTCTCCATTGAGGAATGCTGTTTTGACATCCATCTGCCATATCTCATAATCATAATATGCAGCGATTGCTAACATAATCCTCACAGACTTTAGCTTCGCTACCGGTGAGAAAGTCTCATCGTAGTCAACTCCTTGAATTTGTCGAAACCCTTTTGCGACAAGTCGAGCTTTATAGACAGTAACATTACCATCAGCATCTGTTTTCTTCTTGAAAATCCATTTGTTCTCGACAGCCTTCCGGCCATCCGGTAAGTCCACCAAAGTCCATACTTGGTTTTCGTACATGGATCCAATCTCGGATTTCATGGCTTCTTGCCATTTATTGGAATCTGGGCTCATCATCGCTTCCTCATATGTCTCGGGGTTATCGGTGTTGTCCACCAACATGACATTCATAACGGAATCATACCAATCTGGAGTGGTACGAGTTCTCGTTGACCTCCGAGGCTCTGTAGTAACTTCAACCGAAGTTTCATGATCACCATCATTAGCTTCCTCTCTTATTGGTGCAGGCACCACAGGAACTTCTTCCGGTGCTGCGCTACTCGCAATTTCGAGAGAAGGTTCGACAACCTCGTCGAGTTCTACTTTCCTTCCAGTCACTTCTTTCGAGAGAAATTCCTTCTCTAGAAAGGATCCATTCTTAGCAACGAAGATTTTGCCTTCGGATCTATGATAGAAGGTATACCCAACAGTTTCCTTCGGGTATCCTATGAAGACGCATTTTTCCGCTTTGGGTTCAAGCTTGTCCGGCTGTAACTTCTTTACATAGGCTTCGCATCCCCAAACTTTAAGGAACGACAATTTAGGTTTCTTCCCAAACCATAATTCATACGGTGTCGTTTCAACGGATTTAGATGGTGCCCTATTTAAAGTGAATGCGGCTGTTTCTAATGCATAACCCCAAAATGATAGTGGCAAATCTGTAAGTGACATCATAGAACGAACCATATCTAAGAGAGTTCGATTACGACGTTCAGACACACCATTACGCTGTGGTGTTCCCGGCGGTGTCAATTGTGAAAGTATTCCGCACTTCTTTAAATGCTCGCCAAACTCGTAACTTAGATATTCACCTCCACGATCAGAACGTAGAAATTTAATCTTCTTGTTACGTTGATTCTCTACCTCACTTTGAAACTCCTTAAACTTCTCGAAAGTTTCGGACTTATGTTTCATGAAATAGATATACCCATATCTACTCAAGTCATCCGTGAAGGTAAGAACATAACGATAACCACTGCGCGATGCTACACTCATTGGACCACACACATCGGTATGTATGATTTCCAATAAGTCTGTAGCTCGCTCCATCATACCAGAAAATGGAGTCTTAGTCATTTTACCCATCAGACATGCTTCGCATCTTTCAAGTGATTCAAAATCAAGTGATTCAAGAAGTCCATCGGAATGGAGTTTCTTCATACGCTTCACTCCAATGTGACCAAGACGACAGTGCCACATATAGGTCGAGTTATCGCTTGATTTCAATCGTTTAGCTTCAATGTTATTAATATGTGTATATCCACTATCGAGATTCAATATTAATAGACCATCTATCAAAGGTGCATGTGCATAAAACATATTACTCATATAAATCGAACAACCATTATTCTCGGATTTAAACAAGTAACCGTCTCGCAATAAACAAGATCCCGATATAATGTTCATGCTCAACGCAGGCACCAAATAACAATTATTTAAGTATAAAACTAATCCCGATGGTAGATGAAGAGGTAGTGTGCCGACCGCGATCACATCAACCTTTGATCCGTTTCCCACGCGCATCGTCACCTCGTTCTTCACTAGCTTCCGTTTATTCTGCAGCTCCTGTTTCGAGTTACAAATATGAGCAACCGAACCAGTATCAAATACCCAGGCACTACTACGAGTACTAGTGAGATACACATCAATAACATGTATATCAGATATACCTTTCTTCTTGATGTTGCCGTTCTTCAAATCCGCCAAGTACCTTGGGCAATTCCGCTTCCAGTGACCTTCTCCCTTGCAGTAAAAGCACTCAGTATCAGGCTTGGGTCCAGCCTTGGTCCTCTTCGTCGGCGTGGTAACTTTCTTACCACCCTTCTTGAAGTGTCCCTTCTGCTTAGACTTGCCTTTCTTGAATTTGGTGGTCTTATTGACCATCAACACTTGGTGCTCTTTCTTGATCTCCACTTCTGCAGATTTTAACATAGCAAATAGTTCTGGCAACTCTTTGTTCATGTTCTGCATGTTGTAGTTCATCACAAAGTTCTTGTAACTTGGTGGTAGTGATTGGAGGATGCGGTAAACTCCCAAAGTATTAGGAATCACTATACCCAAACTTTGAAGTTTATTTGCGTGCCCAGACATCTTAAGCACATGCTCACTGACGGAGCTACCCTCTTCCATCTTGCAGTTAAAGAACTTTTCAGAAGCTTCATAACTTTCAATTGCCGCATGAGTCTCAAAGATTAATTTGAGATCCTCGACAATATCATATGGATCTGACTCTTCAAACCTTTTCTGAAGCTCCGATTCTAAACCATACAAGATAGCACACTGAACTATGGAGTACTGATTCTTCCGAGCGAGGTAAACATTCTTTACTTCATCGGTAGCATCAGCTGCAGGTGGGTCACCTAGCGGTGCATCCAGCACATAGGTCAAATTACCAGCTGTGAGGACAATCCTCAAATTGCGGAACCAATCCGCGAAGTTGCTTCCATTGTTTTTCAACTTTTCTTTCTCTAGGAACGCATTAAAATTGATGGTAGGGGCTGCCATTGATCTACAACATATTTGCAATAGTTTAGACTAAGTTTATGACAAATTGAGTTCAAATTAATTAATGAAATTAAACTAGGTGAACTCCCACTCAAAACAACATCCCTCACATTGTTTTAGTGATCACACGAACCAAATCCACTACATCAACACCGATCATCACGAGAGTTGATATAGTTTCAATGGCGAACAATCATCATGTTCATCATATCTACTATATGATTCATGCTTTACCTTTCGGCGATCCGTGTTCCTGAGGCCATGTCTGTACATGCTAGGCTCGTCAAGACAAACCTTAGCTTCCGCATAAGCAAATCTGGCTTGCTTACGTTGTAGTCACCCGCGGAATCAAAGACACCCGATCATCACGTGGTGCTTCGAAGCAGCAAGCTTTGGCAACGGTGCATACTAAGGGTGAACACTTTAGAACTTGAAATTTATGTGCATGAGGGATCATCTTATAATGCTACCGTCGTCTACTAAGCAATACAAGATGCATAAAGGATTAACATCACATGCAATTCATAATATGTGATATGATATGGCCTTTCTTCTTTGTGCTTCCGATCTCCATCTTCAAGCACGAATATGATCTCCATCATCACCGGCATAGCATCAAGGTCAATGACGCTTCTCCATGGTTGTCGTCCACCAGCTTCAACTATTACAACTATTTTGAATAGACACGCAGGTCTTAACAGAAATTAAAGACAACCATATGGCTCCTGCCGGTTGCCAACTTACAATAAGGAACATTGCATACATCAAATATAATCACAATCATGGCCATATCACATCACTGCACACCCCTGCAAAACAAAGTTAGACGCTTCTACTTTCTTTGCATATTTTACGTGGTTTGGGGCTTTCCATAAGTGTCGTTCTAACTTACGAACAAGAACCACAACATTGATACTAGCATTGTTGATCACCCGTTGTAAATTGGATCTTTACTATGCTAGGAGAAACAGGCACCCGCAAAGCCACTTATGCAATACAAGTTGCATGTCAAACGTGGAGCAAGTCTCATGAACGATGTCATGTAAGGTTAGCCCGGGCCGCTTCATCCCAACATACCGCAAGATGCAAAGTACACAAAAAGCAATCTACAATAAAAGCATCAACGCCCACAATGACCATTGTGTTCTACTCGTGCAACAGATCTACATATAGACACGGCTCTGATACCACTGTAGGGGTTCGTAGCATGGAAAACAAAAATTTTCTATCGCATACAAACAAACAAGCCAAGATCTATCTACTAGATTGTAGCAACGAGTCGATGGAATAACTCACCCTCGAAGATTCCAAAGTGTTTAACGAGAGCAGATTCTCGTGGGTGATGTAGTCGTACTCTTTCCGATCTCAAGATCGCGTAGACGATCCTTCCGGCGCCGCGTTCCCGCAGCGCTCCCGCAGTCGGTCACACGTTCGGTACTCGACGAAGACCTTCCTCTCCCTTGTTCCAGCAGGCAGCGGAGGTTGTAGCACTCTCCTCGCGATTCCGGCAGCACAACGGCGTGGTACCGGAGGTAGAGGGGAGATCCCGCAGGGCTTCGCCTTAAGCCGGTGCGAGTATGGTGGAGCTTATGAGAGAGGCTATTAGTGGTCTAGTAATTAGACACACCAATTAGAGGGCTCTAAACCAATTAGAAGGCTCTAAACCGAAACAGCTCTAAACCGGGGTCTAGGTCTAGTTTCTAGTTTAGAGGATAGGAACTTGTGTGTACTAGGAGGGGAGCCCTGCCCCTCCTTATATAGGTGGGAGGGCTGGCTGCGCCATGGGGAGGAGAGTCCCTCCCCAAGTCGGCTTGGTGGGGCGCCGGCCAAGGGAGGAGTCCTCCCCCAATTCGGCCTCCACCAATCCTCCTCTTTTCCCACTTCCCAAAATTGGCAGTTTGACTTTCAAATTAGCCGTTTGACTTTTCCAATTTAGGAATTAAATAAACCCTTTATTTTGGACAGCGAGAACACCTAGTACATGATGCAATCATTCCAACTTGCAATGACACATTCATGTACCCCTTCCCCCCCGGAGTGCCGGACATTCCGGGACCTTCTAGAATGTTCCCGATGAAAACACCGGAACCATTCCCCAACTCCGAAATGGGACTTTCCTTATATGAATCTTATTCTCCGGACCATTCCGGATCACCTCGTGATATCCCGGATCCCATCCGAGACTCCGAACAACATTCGGTCTCTTTCTCATAATACCATAACTACTCAAACAACGTCGAATCCTTAAGTGTGTCTCCCTACGGTTCGTGAATTATGCGGACATGATCGAGACACTTCTCCGAACAATAACCAATAGAGGAATCTGGAAATTCATATGGCTCCCACATATTTCTACGATTACTTTGCGATCGAATGAACCACTTACATACGATACCAATTTCCCTTTGTCTCACGATATGTTACTTATCCGAGGTCATGATCGTCGGTATCTCTGCATACCTAGTTCAACCTCGTTACTGATAAGTACTCTTTTCTCGTTCCCGTGATATGTGATCCCTTGTGACCAAGTCACATGCTTGCAAGCTAATTGGATGACATTTCACCGAGAGGGCCCAGAGAATATCTATCCGTCATGTGGATGGACAAATCCCACTCTTGATCCATGTGTTTCAACCAATACTTTCCGAACACCCAATGCCACTTTTATAGCCACCCTGTTACGGTGTGGTGTTTGATGACATCAAAGCATCCATCCAGTAAAGGCAATATGCATGATCTCATGGTCGAAGGAATTAGGTTACTATGTATCAGAAAGCATATAGCAATTGAACTATTGAAATGACTTGATCTTTATGCTACGCTTGTCTATAGGAGTATGTCCACCATATCATTCTCCTAACGATATGATCTTGTTGTTGATAACATCTCAATGTTCATGACAAAGAAACCACATCATCAATCAACCAACAAGCTAGTGAAGTATAGAGGCCATACTAGGGACTTCAAATTAAGTTTACAAATCACACAAGTATTAATGGTTTCCTTGTTAATACTATTATAGCATGAATGTAAACATTTATCATAAACACAAAGATATATAATAATAACTACATTTATTATTACCTCTAGGGCATATCTCCAACACATTGCCCCTATCATAAGCATCTTGAGGTGATTAAGGTTAAAGTGAACAAAGATGGAGTATATTCTTGACGAAATATAAGTTGGCAATCTCCTGTCCCTTGAGTACGAGGGCCGCTCCTCATGCTACTCAACTTTAGTTACCGGTAAGTTCTTGTCATAATAAGTACATGTGTATCATAGAGAACCGCCAACGGGGTACCTCTTGCACATGATACAGGAGCTATCCCATAATCAAAATGACAAGGCAAGCAGACAATGAGCATCTCAGCAATCTCTTATTTACCATGGGAAAATGGTGCTTTTTTCTCTCTTTCCTCTTTTCAATACGTCTATATTTTTATATAAGAAGAAAGCTTCATAGATTGCTCATTATGGTGATGCTACAAGTTTCCACCATGATTAGGCATGGCTTAGGCTAGCGGCCCAGGCGTTTCTCTATCACACATACATAACTCCATGGACTTACAAGCTCCCGTTCTATTTCACATCGATGACATCCGCAAACAAAAGAGAATGATATCAACTGGGTAGATATTTATAGGTGTTGAAAGCGTTCCCCGTGACAGCACGGTTCTGCTAATCCCAATATATAGGTGCAAGCATATACTGTAGGGTTCGCAGCATAGAAAACAAAAAATTCCTACGATGGGAACAACTATGTACCAAGATCTATCTACTACATACAAACAACGGGCGCATGTATATCCGTAGAGAATATACCCTTGAATACTGACAAAGCTTAACAAGTTAAACTAGTGGTTGATGTAGACGATCTCTTGCCGATCTCAAGATCGAGAGGAAGTCCTTAGCACCGCAACTTAGCGGCGCATCCGTGCTCGCACACACGTTCGAGGCACCGAGCAACCTCCACCTCCTCGCTCCAGTGATGCAGCAGAAGCACAACTCTTTCTTGCTGAAAAGCCACCGTGAACATGTATCTCGCTAGTTCGAGACCATGGGGATAAATATTAGAAGGGGAAAGAGATCCTTCATGAGGAGGTGTGAGTGAGAGAGAGGGAGGGGGCTCCTTTTATAGGGAGAGGGGGGCACCCAAGGGGCCATGCACCCAGCCATGGGGCTGCCCCCTCCCCTCCTTTCATTCATGTGGGTGGACACTCCACTCACACAAAATCCTTTCAATTCCCTCCACTCAAAAACCCACTCAAATTCCCATTAAATTTCCACCAAATTTAATGAAAACTCTCATTAAATAAAACTCCTTTTATTTATTCAGAATTTTGTCAATTACTTTAATGACAAACATTCTCATATAACCCCTTGCTAGTATTTCATTTCACATGCAAAAACACTTTCTGCAATTTCACCCAAAAATCCGTTTCGGTATCTAGTGAAATAAATGCATGCGCTTGTTATTCTTTCCGACATGAAACTTTTGCTCCAAATCGATGTCAGTGTATCTTAAGTGTGTCACCCTATGGTTCGTGAATAATGCGGACATGATAGAGACCCTCTCGGATCAATAATCAGAAGTAGGATCTGGAGACCCATACTAACTCCCACACATTCAGCGATGACTTTCTTGTGATCGCAAGAACCTTTTACGCTGGTATCTTAATCCTTTCGTTTCGCGATATATTACATGTCCGAGATTCGATCATCGGTATCTCTATACCTAGTTTGATCTCGTTACTGACATGCACTCTTTTCTTGTTCCCGTGATATAACATTCTAGTGATCAAATCACTTGCTTGCAAGCTAATCAATGTGATATCACCGAGAGGGCCCAAAGCATATCTATCTGTCATCAGGATGAAGAAATTCCACTCTCGATCCATGGGCCTCAACATAACACTTTAGTAGTACCAAACCCATCTTTATAATCACCCTGTTACGGTGTGACAGTTGATGTTATCAAGATACTCTTCAAGTGTTAGTGATTGACATGATCTCATGGTCTAAGGATAAGGATCACTTCGTATGATGTTATAGCAATATAAACTCAATGACTTTGATCATAATGCTATACTTCGGATGAATGTTCATCACACCATTACACTAATGTTGTGACCTTGTTATTAACAACATTCAATGTCCATGATCAGGAAACCATGATCATCTTGTTAATCAACAAGCTAGTTTATAAGAGAGGCATAACTAGGAAATTCCTTTTGTTTATTAAACACACATGTATTAACGTTTCCGTATTAATACAATTATAGCATGTAAAATAAACATTTATCATAAACAAGGAATACGATAATAACCACTTTATTATTGCCTATCGGGCATATTCCCTTCAATCTGGCAGACATAGAACTGGTGCTGTCACAAGTCTCTTCTTCAATTCTTGGAAGTTGACTTCGCAACCTTCAGACCAAGCAAATTTCTTGTCCTTCTTTAACAATTCAGTCATTGGCTTAGAAACCTTTGAGAAATTTTCAATGAATCTTCTGTAGTAACCTGCTAAGCCGAGGAAACTACGAACTTCTTTCACATTCCTAGGAGATTCCCATTCTGTCACAGCTGACACCTTAGCAGGATCAACTGCTACACCATCCTTTGTCATAACATGACCAAGAAAACCAACTTCTTCTAGCCAGAACTCACACTTGCTGAATTTAGCATAAAGTTTATGTTCCCTCAGTTTCTCAAGTATCAAGCGTAAGTGTCTTTCTTGTTCTTCCTTGCTCTTGGAGTAGACTAAGATGTCATCGATGAAAACGACCACAAACTTGTCAAGGAATTCCATGAACACCTTGTTCATCATATTCATGAAGTATGCTGGAGCGTTGGTTAAACCAAAAGGCATCACAGTGTACTCATACAATCCATACCTTGTGGTGAATGTTGTTTTAGGTATGTCTTGCTCTCTTATCTTGAGTTGAAAATAACCTGACCGGAGATCAATCTTCGAGAACACACATGCTCCTTCTAGCTAATCAAACAAGTCGTTGATTCTTGGCAAAGGATATTTGTTCTTGATGGTTACCTCGTTGAGGGAACGGTAGTCAATGCATAATCTTTGTGTTCTATCCTTCTTTTTCACAAACAAGACTGGGGCTCCCCAAGATGAAGAACTTGGTTGGATAAATCCTTTCTGCAACTGTTCTCCTAGTTGCTTCTTGAGCTCCTTCAGTTCATCAACTGACATTTTGTACGGTCTCTTTGCTATTGGTCCAGAACCTGGTACCAAATCTATCAGAAATTCCACATCTCTATCTGGTGGCATTCCTGGCAACTCTTCCGGAAACACATCGGATACTCACATACAATTGGCACACTATCCATGCTAACCCCCTTAAGAGAATTCAGCTTACTTCCTTTGGATTCAAAGTTTGACCTGAATTTTATTCTTTTTCCTTCTGGGGTTGTGAGTGCAACAGTACGATTAGCACAATCTAGTACTCCTTCATACTCAGCCATCCAATCCATCCCCAATATTACGTCTAGTCCTTGGGAATCTTGGATTATCAGGCTCACTGGAAACTTATGCTTTCCAAACTCTATGACAAGATCCCGGCATCCAAGACTTACTATCATATCTCCACCCGGAGAACTAACTTTTATTGGACACCCAATGTTTTCAGATGCAAACCCATTTCTATCAACAAATGCTTTTGATATGAATGAATGAGATGCACCAGTGTCAAAGAGTACAAATGCTGGAATGGAATTGAGTCTGAACTTACCAGCAACAGCGTCAGGCTCCTCATAGACCTCCTCCACATTGATGTGGTTAACCTGTTCTTTCTGGAAAGGATTGGGCTTGTTAGTTCCTTCAACTTTCTTCTCAGGGCACTCATTAGCATAATGCCCCAGCTTCTTGCATTTGAAGCACTCAACCTGACTGATGTCCTTTTTAGCAGGCTGACTTCCACTTCCACTACCATTCCCACTGTGGTGGCTCTTATGTCCACTCTTGTGGTTCTTGTACTTGTCGTTGTCATGACTGCGGTGATGCTTGTTGTCATGACGGTTGTGGTTGTGGTGCTTGTTGAATTTCCCATGCTTATGGGATCCTGAGTTTCCACTGTCATCATAGTGAGATCGTTTGTGAGACGATCCCGAGCTGTGCTTGTCGGAGTGTTTCCTCTTCCTAATCTCGACTTGCTTCATTTTACTCTCCAAAATAGCAGCCTTGTCACACAGAGACTGATAAGTTGGAACATATGCCACAGACAACTGCAGATTCAGCTCATCGTTCAAGCCTTCCAGAAACTTTTCCTTTCTTTTGGCATTTGTGTCAACCTCATCCGGTGCATAGCGCGCCAGATTGTTGAACTCTTCTATATATTCAGCCACGCTGCGGTGGCGCTGCTTCAGATTGTGAAACTCCTCCTTTTTCAGGCTCATCATTCCTGATGAGATATGAGCAGTGCGAAAGCCATCTTCAAAGATAGCCCAAGTCACCTCATCCAAAGGAGTGGTGATTTGGAAGTTGTCCCACCATGTGGCAGCTGGTCCTTCCAACAGATGCGCTGCGAACCTGACCTTTTCAGCATCCGTGCAGCCCACGGTCACTAAGTCCTTGTTCACGGAACGTAGCCAATCATTGGCTACCATGGGATCAGTTGTCCCCGAGAACTTAGCTGGCCTCAGACGCAGAAATCTGGTGAGCATATCAAAACCCGGAGGGTTGTTGTTGTTAATGTTATTGTTGTTGTTGTTACTGGGGTTGTTGTTGTTGTTATTCTGGTTTTGGATGAATGTTGTCATCATCTGCATAAGCTGTGTTTGAGCATTCATCATCTGTTGCATTTCTGGAGTGATGTTTTTGGGGTTGGGGTTTGCGCGACGGGGAGGCATCTGTGGGTTGTTCAAATAGAGATAATAATGAGATACCCATAGATGTTTTATGCACATTACATCACAAGCAAACACATAGAAAGCAACGTAAGAATAAAAGTTCAACAACCACATAATAAGTTCATGAAGTAAAACACACAAGTGGCAAGCCATCCACATGTCGGATGGTCCAATAACAAGTTCAAGAATAACAAGTACGATAATGAAATATAAACGAGTAGTCGATTCTACTCATCAGCATCAATCTCCTCCTCGACAAAGGTAAGACCTGCGTTCTCCATCGCGGTCTTGTTCTCCTCAATCGTAGTGGTCAAGGAATCGATCTTGGCCTTGAGAGCCCTCTTCTGGGAGCGAAGCCTCTCGATCACCATCTGCTGCTGCTCTAGCTCTAAATCCTTGGACTTCAGTTCCTCGGTCATATCCCGGATCTTCTTGTTCCTATCCTGGACGCGTTTCTCCTGACTCTTGAACTTACGGTCCTGGGCCTCGAACTTCGTCTCCATTTCCTTGGCCATCTCGTCCTGCTGTGCGAAAAGCTTGTCCTTCTTGCGAGCTGCACCTGGAGCTCGTCATTGTTGAGCATGACGTTGGTCCTGTCCGTGTCCACGTGCCTGATGAGAGACTCTAAGTCCTAGAGATAGAGACGTATCGGCTCTGCTGCGTCCCTCGAGTCGTCCTCAAAGTCGATGGAATCTCCATCATCATCACGCCTTCCGAAGAGTGACGGCCTAACAGTCGTCCTATCAGGTCCTGCATGACTACCTCCATGCATCTCTCCCTGTCGTCGTGCATCAGCTTGAAAACTATGGCCTCTGTAGTAGGCTCTGTCTGACGTCCGGGCTGGTTCACCTTGAAGCCCCAGAGGTCCTTCCTCTAGAACTTGGTGAGTGGGTGCACCATGATGGTGGGAAGAGGGAGATCGAGAAAAGTAGTAAGCTCAACGATACGAGGACCAAAACGGGTAACCTGTAACTCCTCAACAGTGCTGATGGTAATAGGCATCTATTTACAAGATAGAAAAGTTAGAACAACATTTTATAAGGTAAACAAAGACAACATCACATACACATCCTTGGAACACAAAATCACACAAGTCATGCATACATGAATCCATTACATCAATCAAGGTACAATCTTATTTAAGGTATCATTTTGGAAAATAAGGTGATAAGTGGTGGTCCAACTAACGGAGTGCCTTTACAATCCTATCTAACTGGATCTATTAGCAAACACAATGTTCCTAGAGGCAATCCACCTATCTTGTTCACTTGATTCCATCACTAAGTCTATAATATCTCCCCTTAATTCTTGGTTGGTGGCTTCCAACTCTTCGGTAAGCTCCTTCTCTTTCTCTAAGTCTTTTTGGAGGTTGAGCATTCTGCACTTGACTCTAGCACTAAGTTCTTTGATAGTCCTCCAAGCTGCTTCTCTAGCTGACTCAAAGAATGTGGTGTGCATCATAGTGTTGGTGTACATGCAGAATCCCCTTTCTTTGTGGTTGTCTTCCTTGTTTTTGTACAAGTGAAGTTGCACCCACCAATACTCCACTCCTTCATCCATCACTGGAAAGCCTTTGTAAACAGCTGCACCATGTGCTTCCATTGTCACCATGAGGTCCTTGAGAATTTTGGGAAACTCAGTTTCACACTCCAAGGTCATGGTCATGAGTGGCCCTTTCTTCACGGCTTCGTTGATGGAGTTCATCTACAAATGGAGATGAGAATGAGAAGATTAGAAAAGTTTTACGAGAAGAATAGACAAGTGTAGAAGTAGTTGAAAAATTTCCTTAGTGGTTTTCCAATCCTAGGGTCATAATCCTACAGGCAACACAGTGCTCTGATACCATCTGTTAGACCCCTCCTTTGTAAAGGAAAAGGATCCCTTTGATTGCAATGCTAGTCCCTGGATCATTGCTAGCATCCACGGTTTAAGATGAAGTACACAGATACAAAGGTCATTTATTACATTCATTCCAGAGATAAAACATAGTCTTTTACAACTCAGGGCCAAAGGCCTAATACAAGAGTTTATGGAATAAGTAAATAAACACAAGTCCTCATCTTCATGTGCCACAGGCAAGCATGTTGAGTGTAGACTCATGACTCCTACTCATCATCGGAGTAACCTGCAACATCACAAGTTACAGCCACAGAGGGTCAATACTTTGGAATAGTATTGGCAAGTGATACCTTAGTAAATTTTAAGTGGACTGTATTACTATATGCATTTTGGCTAAATGTAGCTTGACTTGCTTTGCTTGAAAATAGGTTTTTCCTATTAGTTGAAATCACTAAGTTTTTTTTTGTCAAACACATTCCCAAGGAACCACCAATAGACATTGGGGTCCTTCACCCGTGTTCACCCACAAATTTTACTTAGAAGTTGGAGTGATGAGATTCTTGTAGCTTCCATGTCTTGATGCTCAAATTGTCCATTGCCATGGACATGGCTAAGTACTTAGATTTTCCATCTGCAGAGGTTGTGCACTTTCCCCACCAGACTTGGTTTCCCAAGACAGGACCTTTCAGAAGCCTTTCCTTAGTCAAATGGACGCGCTCCAACCTATCATTCCCACTACCACCAACTATCCAAGTGACTAAGTTCTAGCAACCTTTATGATCAAGGCAGAGCCCATATTGCCAAGTGGTTGCACTGTAAGCTTTCTCAACACTTGGCCTCCAAATCCCTTTGTGCCTGGGTGGCATACCACAAGTGAGATACACAAGCCAAGTCCATGGCCTTGTGTAACCACTCAACATAAACCAATCTTTCCATTCCACCCAGGAGGTTTATTTACTTAGTGGTTTTATTAAGAAAACATAAGTCTCATGACTTAGAAATATAGTCATTATAGTATGAATAGATTATACCAACCCTTGTTTGCTAGTAGCTAGGCTAAGCATGGCATGGTAACTTAACTTAGGAAAATTCTTAGCATTTCTACCATTCTAACTACATAGGATTTCCCAACATATCATTTGACAAAAGTAGCATGCAAGACTTAGCAAAATATCTAATGCTAGTTGAAAACATAGGATGGAAATATTCATGAAAAATATCACTTGCCTTGGTAATGGGGAGAGTAGAACTCTTCACAATCACAATCACTAGCAAAATCTACACAAAAATTATAGCATACAATTACGCACAATTTTATACAATCAAAATATGAATGCATGCATGCAAGAATTTACTAAGTGAAGATTTTGAAAATCCTACCAAGCAAGTGCATGATACAGAAACATAACAAGTTCCAAAGTTGGCCAATCAAACTTATTTGGCACTAATACAAATTACTAAACCAAAACTATACTCAAAATAGCCCTAAACATGTTTCTTATAAAAAGCCATTTTAACAGTTACTATTTGTTAAACACATTGGATATTCAGAAAGGTCTTGATTCACTGAATCCAACGGTATAAAGTTTGCAAAATTCCAACGTGGCAATCAAAAGTTATAGATGTTTGAAGTTTGGATCTAAATCTAGTTTAAATTCTGTTTTTGATTTAAACTCTAGCCACGTGTCGCAGTCTCACTGGCGCATACCGTTTCAGTTGGATCGCGCTCTGCGGACCGCAGGATCTAAGTGGGATCTGGCGGCTCAGATGCGCGCTTACCCCTTCGTTTACAATCTATCCTAGCCCTACGATCTGCATCCAACGGACACAATCATCAAGCCACAAACTGGCGGCGCTAGCGGCGTTGACTGGCGGCGGCGCGTCTGACTACGGTGGCGCCGGCGTTCTAGGTCGCCCGGGGAGGAAGGGAGATGCTTACCGGAATCGCAGTGGCGTGCTGAAGCTCGACGTGGTGCTGGCTTGCGAAGGGGCGCGCTGACTCGGCGATGATTCCTCGTCGGAGTTGAGTCTGGCGACAGGTGGTTCTGTTCGAGGTCGAAGACGACGTTGCAGATCGCTAGGAGGCAAACGGAGGGTGTGGTCAGATGCAGAAGATCACGGAGAACACGTGTGTGTGAAAGACAAGGCTTGGGGCGGTCTGGACTTACCACTAGAGGTCGTCGGAGTTGAAGCCGAAGATGGTGGCGGCCAGTCGTCGACGTTGCTGCAGCTACGGGTCATGCGAAGGTAAGTGGGGTGTGTCAGTAGATGCGCAGAGACTCACTGAACAAGATAGCATGAATGAGAGGCAGAGGGGAACACGAGGCTCACCGGAATTTTCGGGTGCGGTCGTCGGAGCAGCAGCGGAGTTGTGCGAGTCGTGGGCAGCCTGGTGGCGTGAAGGCAAAATTGACTGGGGGGAAATGGTCGCGAGGAGGGGGGATTTTATAGCCCGCGGTTCGACAGGAAACGCTCGACGCATCAATGCGAATTAAGCTCGCGAGATCAGCGCTGCAACGGCCAGCGGCGGAGGTCGTGCGCGGAATCAGGGGGAAGACGATGCTGACGTGGAGAAGGCCCGCTCGTCAGTGAAGTGTGCGAGGTGGAGGTGGGGTCTGGCTGTCAGCGACTGAGTGTGTGCGCTCGCGCGTGAGAGAGGAAAATAAAACCCCCGGGTGGGCTAGTTGGGCTCGATTCGATGCTGGGCCAGAAACCTGGCGCGCGGCCTTTTTATTTTGTTTATTCCTTTTCCTTTTCTATTTTGGTTTTCAGGAATAATTTAGATATGAATTCAAATCCTTTTTGAATTCAAACAATTCTGGGGATTTTTGCAGGGTACTGTGGTTTCAAAAATCAGTTATTTAACCATGTGGTTACCCTGCAAGGGCTTGGTCAAGCTTGGACTTTAAAATAATCAGAGACTTTGCCTCTGGTTTGCAAATGTTTTAAAAATAGCATTTTGAATTTATTTCCAAGTTGAAAACTTTGGTCAAACTTTTACAGCTAAACTTTCCAACAATGGAGGCAAGCAAACAAGTTCCTAAACATTCAAGTTTCAAAGGGTGATGGCCATTCGAATTAAATTTGCTCACATGAAATCATAGCATCAAGTTTCTGTTTTTCTGAAATGGTTTTTATTTTGAAACCCTAAATGATGATGGATGCATGGATGATATGAATGATTTTTGGAATATGAATTTAGGGATGTTACATTAAATCATGTCGATACTATTGTCGTACAATATATCTTTAGTGTTAGCCCGTTGCGAACCACACCTTAGTTTGATAACAAACTACTTGACACAAATGCCCTCCTTTGCTGCTACTATAGCAGTCATATACTTAGCCTTTTGTTGTAGCATTCGTCACAATGTCTTAACTTTGGAATTCATCCAAATACATCATGGAATCTCCTTTCCATTACATTGTGCCACCCATAGTTTAAATTGAGATAAACTTAAACTATATCTTGTGACATAAATAGTATCAATGTAGCGCTTTACAATGAACTATTTGTAATTATTTGTCACCTCTACACAAATATATTCTTAGTTCTTCCAAAAGATCAGAAGAATTTCCTTACTATCGTCCAATGATCATCTTGTGATTAATTCTGGTATATGCTCATAACACTGAGAGCATAGGACATATCTGGATGTGTACATATCATGGTATGATTGTCACATCCCAAGATTTTCCAAATCTTGTAATGTGAAAATAAATGAATAAAATAAAACTTTGTTTGATTTTCAGAGCCAGAAGAAACTTTTTGAATTCAATTGGAACTTCAAACCCATTTGAATTAAATAAAATCCTAAAGGAGTTTAAAAAGATAAACCTTTTTAATAAAGAAAATAAAATGTTTTTGAAATACTATTTTGAAACTCTTAAGTAAAAAGATTCATTTTCAAATGAAATAGAAGTTTATAAATAAAGAATATTTTAAAAAGCCAAATTAAACCTTAGCCAAGCTTTGGAATTAAAACATTTTATTATTTAAATTAACTAAAGTTTATTTAAATAAATTAATAAGGATTTAATATCCAACCTTATTTAAATAAAAGGTTTTACCAATTTAAATTGAAACATCGAAACTTATTAAATTATTTAAAATAAGTTTTCCTAATTATTTGATATTCACAAATAAAACCTACTAAAGTGTTTAGGCTTTATTTTAGATTTCAAAATAAATATTTTAAAACAAATCCTATTTGATTTAATAATGAAGGTCTATTGTATTTAATTAATAATGGACTCTAAAATAAAAATGTTATTTTGGTTTAAAACAAGTTTTCAAGTATTCTTTATTAAACCTACTGACTTGGTTTTGAAAATATTTGGATTCTAAATAAGGCTTTTTATTAAATAAACCAAACCCTATTTATTTAATAAACCATGGTCCATTTTATTTAATTAATAAATGGAACCTAAAAAGATTTAAAATATTATTTTATTTTGGAAGTTTGTTTATGCTACTAAACAGAACCAAAAACTCATTACAAGTTTGAATTGTTTGAATGGTTTGCATTGTTGATTGAATCATTTGTTTGAATATCAAATCAGAAAATAGAAATAGAAAAGAATAAAACAAACAGGCAGAAAAAAATATGGAAAAGGACAGACCCAACTGAGCCAGCCCAACAACCCACTTAGCCCAGTTCTCTCCTCCCCGCAGAAAACGTTTGGCACCAATTTTCTTACCCACAGAACCAATGACTGGTGGACCTTCCCCCTCGTTACTTTTCCCACTGACCAGTGGACCCCTTTCCACTGTTCTCCTTCCCCACCCCGCGACTGGTTCTTCCTCCTCTCATCGCCGTTGCAAGCTTTGAATCGCGGCATCAATACGCCTTAACGCAGCCACCTTAACTCGCAGTGATCAAGCTCGATAAAACGCTAGCACGCCCTCTCTCGTTCCCCTCTGCCTCCTTCCCCAAGCACGCCCCCAGGCTGCCGTATTTCGCCAGACACTCCCTCTGCCTCCGACGACCCTTCTTGCCGATTCCGGCGACTCAACACCGCCCCGTGCCTCCCCGAGCACACGAGCACACTCACCACTCTCTGACGCATCTCCTAGTACACTTCGTTCAACCGCGGGCGCCCCAGGAAGCCGTCTTCGACAAAAGTTCTGAGCGCCGCCGTCTGTCTCGCCTCCGTCGAGCTCCTCCGGTAATTCCAGACCACCCCGACCCCTTCCGTTCACGCACACGTCATCTCCGTGGTCTCCTGCATCTGATCACGACCTTTTCTTGCCTCCTGGTGATCGACAGCTTCGTGTTCGACCTCGACCAGAGCCAGCCGTCGCCAGACCGAACTCCGGCGAGGAATTCCTCTTGCCCTCGTGCGCCCCTTCACCAGCTAGTGCCTCCTTGAGCTCCCCCAGGCGTCTGCGAACACGGTGAACATCCTCTCCCTCCTTATCGCTTCCTGTAACACCGGCGACACCACTGACAAGCCGCCGCCGCCGCGCGTCAGAGTCCAGCGCCGCCAGATTATGGTCGGGGCACTGAGAGCCATCCGATCTTGATCCGGTGGATAGGATAGAAAGTAGAACGAAGGGGTAAGAGAGAAACTGAGCCGTACGATATCAGTTAGATCTAACGGCCTGCAGCGTGTGATCCGTGCGAACCGTTTTCGTCCAATCAGAGTGAGCCACGTGTCCAGATTTCGTTTTAAAAACAGATTTGAATCTGTTATAGATTCAATTTTCAAACCTTTGTAACTTTCAAACCACATGTCCAAAAATTACAAATTTTATATCAATGGATTCAGTGGAACAAGACCTAGCCAACCATGCCCTTGGTTTAGTAAATAGTATCTATTAAATTGCTTGTTTTTGCAGATTCTTTTGTGTGCTTGTTTAGAGTAGAAAAATTGTTTAAAATTGATTTTGGGGTCAAAACTTTTGCAAAATGGTTTGATGTGATATTACTGACCCTAGGAACCAACCCTTGGTGTTAAAAATGATTTTTGTAAGATTTAGGTTGGATTACTTGACTTAGTCATTTTCTAGCCAAATAAAAAGAATGGTTTTTGTTATAAAAATGTCTATGGAAAGAAAACTTTAAGGAAATGTTTTGGACCAAACCTACTGACCTAAAACACCAAGTTTTGCAAATTAGCAAATCATTTGGTGAACAACTTAAGAGTTTTACCTTGATAAAAACATTTTTCACCACATGAAATGATGAATGGATTTAAAAGTGGTTTTGGATAAAACCCATTTGCTAATGACCTTGCCACTTTGGTAAATGACCAATTTGGATCTTACAAAGTATAGAAACCCCATAGAGACCCTTTGCAAAATAAAACATTCTTGTGCATGCTCCCATGCATGAATTGGTTTTCTTTGTCTTGTGTGTGTGAATTTGTTTGAGTGATTATTGGTTGGAATGTAAATTGAAATTGGTTTTGCTTGATTGATTTGTAGTGAAGTGTGAGACTAGAAAGATCAAGGAGTGAACCACCATTCCCTACCAAAAAGGCAAGTGATGCTTCATACTTTTGTCCCATTATTTTTTCTATGCATTAGTGATTTTGCTAAGTAAACTTGCATGGATTTTGCTAAGTATAGATCTTGCTATAGGAAAACCTAGTAGATGAATCCTTAGTAGGATTTCCTAAGTTAAGTTTCCTATTACTACCAAGCTTAGCCTAGCTAATAGAAAACATGGGTGGAAAATATATTCACATTATGGAAAAATATTCTAAGACTGAGGACTTGTGATTTTGTCTAATAAAACAATTAAGTTAATGAACCTCCTGGGTGGAATGGAAGGATTGGGATATGTTGAGTGGTTACACAAGGCCATGGACTTGGGTTGTGTATCTCACTTGTGGAATGCCACCCAGGAAACAAAGGGATTTGAGATGTCAAATGTTGAGCAGCTTCAAGTGCAACCACTTGGCAATATGGGCTCTGCCATGATCATATAGGTTGCAAGAACTTAGCCATATGGACAGTGGGTGGTAGTGTTTGATAGGTTGGAGCGCGTCCATTTTGGTCTAAGGGAAGGCTTCTGAAAGATCTTGTCTTGGGAAACCAAGTCTGGTGGGGAAAGTGCACCACCTCTGCAGAGTGTAAAATCTAAGTACTTAGCCATGTCCCTGGTAAAGGACAATTTGAGCATCAAGACATGGAAGCAATCAAGAATCTCATCATTCCAATTTCTAAATTAAAATCTTGTGGTTTGAACAAGGGTTGTTTGAATTCTTCAATCATTGATGGAGAGATGGCTTGGTACAAGGATCTTGAAATCTTTGATTGAGGAAAATGATTTTGTCAAGCAAAAACTTAGTATTTTCAAATGTTAAGGAAAAATCTATTTTGAGCAATGCAAGCCTCAACTCCACTTAGCCAAATGCATATAGATGATAGATTCCACTATACTACCATAGTATCACTTGCCAATACAATTCAAATGTATTGACCTTTGTGGCTGTAACTTGTATGTTGCAGGTTTGATTGATTTTAGTGAAGATTGAGTGTTTAGGATTACAAAGTCTACAACCAACATATGCCTGTGGCACTTTGAAGATGAAGGACCCATGCTTATAGTTATTCCGCTGCAATGTAATGTAATAGCCATATGAGCTATGTAAGATGTAATAAATCTATGTTATTGCTGGTTATAAAGTTATATTATGACCTTTGTTTCTTGATATTACATCTTAATTGTGGATGCTAGCTATTGATCCAGGGACTAGCATTGTAAAACACAGGAGGAATATACCTTATCAGGTTGAGGCCCCTACAGATGGTATCAGAGCATTGTGTTGCCTGTAGGATTTGTAAACCTAGGATTGGACAAAAGCCCTTAGAAAAGTAGGAGTTATACTTGTTCCAAAACTTATTTACAAAAACACTTGTAAACTCTTTCATCAACCACTTTGGTTTCAACTCTACATCTCATCTATTTCAAACTTGATGGAAAACCTACCCCATGACCAAAGACTACACTATGAGCAAAGGACTTCTTCAACATCTTCAGCATATTCACCAAGGACTTCCAACTTGGAAACCACTAAGGACTACAAGTGAAACAAGGAAATCTTGCTCAAGAATTAGAGACTGAGGGAATGCAAAATAAGAAGGAGCCATCAATAACTTTGAAGTTTTGTGACCAAGAGTTTTTCTCAAAGAAACCATGACCTCATACAAGAAGAATCAAGAAGGAAGGAAAGACCACAAGTGAACCATATAGATGGACCACCATAATTTAGTTAAGTCAAAACCACCAACTTATGTGGTGTAACAAAAATATTTTGTTGCCTAAGTATGTGCTTGAACCTTGTTTGAGTGAAATGTTTGTTTGAGATTGCATGCACATTGTTTGTGTGAATTGTGATGTGTGTGATTAGAAATAATTCCTTAGAAATATTTTGCCTATTCTAATCCCAATCCAACCCAAACAGATGACTACTCCAAGAGACACCAACACCAACCAAGAAGACAACATGAGAGAAATTATAGCAACCCAAAACCAGTTGAGCCAAGAGACAACTCAGCTTTTAGCCAACAACAATGGATTAGACCCAGCCATACAAAGGATTTTGAAACTTCAATCCCAATTGTTGCAAGGACTCATTACCCAAATGATCAACATGGGAGAAAACTTTTCCCAAAGAGCTAATGACAACAAGGATGACAAAGATGTTATTCTAGAAGGAACCCAAGCTAGCAATATTTGTGGAGACAAGGATCATGCATCCAAGAAGCATGAAGATCAATGCCCCAAGAAGAGAGAAAGATCTCCCACCTATGAAGAACATGAACTAGAAGAACTCCTAGCTTTGGAGAGACCCAAGAAGAAGAAGAAATGCCCCAACCCTAGCAAGAAGGATATTACTCAAGAGCAATGTTACAATTGCAAAGAGATGGGACACTATGCCAATGAATGCCCAGAAAAGAAGAAGAACCAAAGAAATAAGCAAAAGGCAATGATACCAAAGGAAAAGAAAGATATCGGACAAGTGATGTGTTTCAAATGCAAGGAACTAGGCCACTATGCAAGCAATTGTCCAGAAAAGATGAAGGACAAGTTAAATAAGTCTATGAAGGAACTCAACCTTGGCCCATGAGTCAAGTATGGAAACCAAGGACACATGCAACTGTTTGCTTAGAGAGATTTTTCCCAGGATCCCAAGAAGGACAAGATGTAATTTTTGTTTGAAAATTTTTAAGGGTGGTAGTACCCTAGTTGTTTTGAACTTGTTTGTAACCCCAGCCTTCCCAAATCTCGGGACGAGATTTATTTTAAGGGTGGTAGCCTGTCACATCCCAAGATTTTCCAAATCTTGTAATGTGAAAATAAATGAATAAAATAAAACTTTGTTTGATTTTCAGAGCCAGAAGAAACTTTTTGAATTCAATTGGAACTTCAAACCCATTTGAATTAAATAAAATCCTAAAGGAGTTTAAAAAGATAAACCTTTTTAATAAAGAAAATAAAATGTTTTTGAAATACTATTTTGAAACTCTTAAGTAAAAAGATTCATTTTCAAATGAAATAGAAGTTTATAAATAAAGAATATTTTAAAAAGCCAAATTAAACCTTAGCCAAGCTTTGGAATTAAAACATTTTATTATTTAAATTAACTAAAGTTTATTTAAATAAATTAATAAGGATTTAATATCCAACCTTATTTAAATAAAAGGTTTTACCAATTTAAATTGAAACATCGAAACTTATTAAATTATTTAAAATAAGTTTTCCTAATTATTTGATATTCACAAATAAAACCTACTAAAGTGTTTAGGCTTTATTTTAAATTTCAAAATAAATATTTTAAAACAAATCCTATTTGATTTAATAATGAAGGTCTATTGTATTTAATTAATAATGGACTCTAAAATAAAAATGTTATTTTGGTTTAAAACAAGTTTTCAAGTATTCTTTATTAAACCCACTGACTTGGTTTTGAAAATATTTGGATTCTAAATAAGGCTTTTTATTAAATAAACCAAACCCTATTTATTTAATAAACCATGGTCCATTTTATTTAATTAATAAATGGAACCTAAAAAGATTTAAAATATTATTTTATTTTGGAAGTTGGTTTATGCTACTAAACAGAACCAAAAACTCATTACAAGTTTGAATTGTTTGAATGGTTTGCATTGTTGATTGAATCATTTGTTTGAATATCAAATCAGAAAATAGAAATAGAAAAGAATAAAACAAACAGGCAGAAAAAAATATGGAAAAGGACAGACCCAACTGAGCCAGCCCAACAGCCCACTTAGCCCAGTTCTCTCCTCCCCGCAGAAAACGTTTGGCACCAATTTTCTTACCCACAGAACCAATGACTGGTGGACCTTCCCCCTCGTTACTTTTCCCACTGACCCGTGGACCCCTTTCCACTGTTCTCCTTCCCCACCCCGCGACTGGTTCTTCCTCCTCTCATCGCTGTTGCAAGCTTTGAATCGCGGCATCAATACGCCTTAACGCAGCCACCTTAACTCGCAGTGATCAAGCTCGATAAAACGCCAGCACGCCCTCTCTCGTTCCCCTCTGCCTCCTTCCCCAAGCACGCCCCCAGGCTGCCGTATTTCGCCAGACACTCCCTCTGCCTCCGACGACCCTTCTTGCCGATTCCGGCGACTCAACACCGCCCCGTGCCTCCCCGAGCACACGAGCACACTCACCACTCTCTGACGCATCTCCTAGTACACTTCGTTCAACCGCGGGCGCCCCAGGAAGCCGTCTTCGACAAAAGTTCTGAGCGCCGCCGTCTGTCTCGCCTCCGTCGAGCTCCTCCGGTAATTCCAGACCACCCCGACCCCTTCCGTTCACGCACACGTCATCTCCGTGGTCTCCTGCATCTGATCACGACCTTTTCTTGCCTCCTGGTGATTGACAGCTTCGTCTTCGACCTCGACCAGAGCCAGCCGTCGCCAGACCGAACTCCGGCGAGGAATTCCTCTTGCCCTCGTGCGCCCCTTCACCAGCCAGTGCCTCCTGGAGCTCCCCCAGGCTTCTGCGAACACGGTGAACATCCTCTCCCTCCTTCTCGCTTCCTGTAACGCCGGCGACACCACTGACAAGCCGCCGCCACCGCGCGTCAGAGTCCAGCGCCGCCAGCTTATGGTCGGGGCACTGAGAGCCATCCGATCTTGATCCGGTGGATAGGATAGAAAGTAGAACGAAGGGGTAAGAGAGAAACTGAGCCGTACGATATCAGTTAGATCTAACGGCCTACAGCGTGTGATCCGTGCGAACCGTTTTCGTCCAATCAGAGTGAGCCACGTGTCCAGATTTCGTTTTAAAAACAGATTTGAATCTGTTATAGATTCAATTTTCAAACCTCTGTAACTTTCAAACCACACGTCCAAAAATTACAAATTTTATATCAATGGATTCAGTGGAACAAGACCTAGCCAACCATGCCCTTGGTTTAGTAAATAGTATCTATTAAATTGCTTGTTTTTGCAGATTCTTTTGTGTGCTTGTTTAGAGTAGAAAAATTGTTTAAAATTGATTTTGGGGTCAAAACTTTTGCAAAATGGTTTGATGTGATCTTACTGACCCTAGGAACCAACCCTTGGTGTTAAAAATGATTTTTGTAAGATTTAGGTTGGATTACTTGACTTAGTCATTTTCTAGCCAAATAAAAAGAATGGTTTTTGTTATAAAAATGTCTATGGAAAGAAAACTTTAAGGAAATGTTTTGGACCAAACCTACTGACCTAAAACACCAAGTTTTGCAAATTAGCAAATCATTTGGTGAACAACTTAAGAGTTTTACCTTGATAAAAACATTTTTCACCACATGAAATGATGAATGGATTTAAAAGTGGTTTTGGATAAAACCCATTTGCTAATGACCTTGCCACTTTGGTAAATGACCAATTTGGATCTTACAAAGTATAGAAACCCCATAGAGACCCTTTGCAAAATAAAACATTCTTGTGCATGCTCCCATGCATGAATTGGTTTTCTTTGTCTTGTGTGTGTGAATTTGTTTGAGTGATTATTGGTTGGAATGTAAATTGAAATTGGTTTTGCTTGATTGATTTGTAGTGAAGTGTGAGACTAGAAAGATCAAGGAGTGAACCACCATTCCCTACCAAAAAGGCAAGTGATGCTTCATACTTTTGTCCCATTACTTTTTCTATGCATTAGTGATTTTGCTAAGTAAACTTGCATGGATTTTGCTAAGTATAGATCTTGCTATAGGAAAACCTAGTAGATGAATCCTTAGTAGGATTTCCTAAGTTAAGTTTCCTATTACTACCAAGCTTAGCCTAGCTAATAGAAAACATGGGTGGAAAATATATTCACACTATGGAAAAATATTCTAAGACTGAGGACTTGTGATTTTGTCTAATAAAACAACTAAGTTAATGAACCTCCTGGGTGGAATGGAAGGATTGGGATATGTTGAGTGGTTACACAAGGCCATGGACTTGGGTTGTGTATCTCACTTGTGGAATGCCACCCAGGAAACAAAGGGATTTGAGATGTCAAATGTTGAGAAGCTTCAAGTGCAACCACTTGGCAATATGGGCTCTGCCATGACCATATAGGTTGCAAGAACTTAGCCATATGGACAGTGGGTGGTAGTGTTTGATAGGTTGGAGCGCGTCCATTTTGGTCTAAGGGAAGGCTTCTGAAAGATCTTGTCTTGGGAAACCAAGTCTGGTGGGGAAAGTGCACCACCTCTGCAGAGTGTAAAATCTAAGTACTTAGCCATGTCCCTGGTAAAGGACAATTTGAGCATCAAGACATGGAAGCAATCAAGAATCTCATCATTCCAATTTCTAAATTAAAATCTTGTGGTTTGAACAAGGGTTGTTTGAATTCTTCAATCATTGATGGAGAGATGGCTTGGTACAAGGATCTTGAAATCTTTGATTGAGGAAAATGATTTTGTCAAGCAAAAACTTAGTATTTTCAAATGTTAAGGAAAAATCTATTTTGAGCAATGCAAGCCTCAACTCCACTTAGCCAAATGCATATAGATGACAGATTCCACTATACTACCATAGTATCACTTGCCAATACAATTCAAATGTATTGACCTTTGTGGCTGTAACTTGTATGTTGCAGGTTTGATTGATTTTAGTGAAGATTGAGTGTTTAGGATTACAAAGTCTGCAACCAACATCTGCCTGTGGCACTTTGAAGATGAAGGACCCATGCTTATAGTTATTCCGCTGCAATGTAATGTAATAGCCATATGAGCTATGTAAGATGTAATAAATCTATGTTATTCCTGGTTATAAATTTATATTATGACCTTTGTTTCTTGATATTACATCTTAACTGTGGATGCTAGCTATTGATCCAGGGACTAGCATTGTAAAACACAGGAGGAATATACCTTATCAGGTTGAGGCCCCTACAGATGGTATCAGAGCATTGTGTTGCCTGTAGGATTTGTAAACCTAGGATTGGACAAAAGCCCTTAGAAAAGTAGGAGTTATACTTGTTCCAAAACTTATTTACAAAAACACTTGTAAACTCTTTCATCAACCACTTTGGTTTCAACTCTACATCTCATCTATTTCAAACTTGATGGAAAACCTACCCCATGACCAAAGACTACACTATGAGCAAAGGACTTCTTCAACATCTTCAGCATATTCACCAAGGACTTCCAACTTGGAAACCACTAAGGACTACAAGTGAAACAAGGAAATCTTGCTCAAGAATTAGAGACTGAGGGAATGCAAAATAAGAAGGAGCCATCAATAACTTTGAAGTTTTGTGACCAAGAGTTTTTCTCAAAGAAACCATGACCTCATACAAGAAGAATCAAGAAGGAAGGAAAGACCACAAGTGAACCATATAGATGGACCACCATAATTTAGTTAAGTCAAAACCACCAACTTATGTGGTGTAACAAAAATATTTTGTTGCCTAAGTATGTGCTTGAACCTTGTTTGAGTGAAATGTTTGTTTGAGATTGCATGCACATTGTTTGTGTGAATTGTGATGTGTGTGATTAGAAATAATTCCTTAGAAATATTTTGCCTATTCTAATCCCAATCCAACCCAAACAGATGACTACTCCAAGAGACACCAACACCAACCAAGAAGACAACATGAGAGAAATTATAGCAACCCAAAACCAGTTGAGCCAAGAGACAACTCAGCTTTTAGCCAACAACAATGGATTAGACCCAGCCATACAAAGGATTTTGAAACTTCAATCCCAATTGTTGCAAGGACTCATTACCCAAATGATCAACATGGGAGAAAACTTTTCCCAAAGAGCTAATGACAACAAGGATGACAAAGATGTTATTCTAGAAGGAACCCAAGCTAGCAATATTTGTGGAGACAAGGATCATGCATCCAAGAAGCATGAAGATCAATGCCCCAAGAAGAGAGAAAGATCTCCCACCTATGAAGAACATGAACTAGAAGAACTCCTAGCTTTGGAGAGACCCAAGAAGAAGAAGAAATGCCCCAACCCTAGCAAGAAGGATATTACTCAAGAGCAATGTTACAATTGCAAAGAGATGGGACACTATGCCAATGAATGCCCAGAAAAGAAGAAGAACCAAAGAAATAAGCAAAAGGCAATGATACCAAAGGAAAAGAAAGATATCGGACAAGTGATGTGTTTCAAATGCAAGGAACTAGGCCACTATGCAAGCAATTGTCCAGAAAAGATGAAGGACAAGTTAAATAAGTCTATGAAGGAACTCAACCTTGGCCCATGAGTCAAGTATGGAAACCAAGGACACATGCAACTGTTTGCTTAGAGAGATTTTTCCCAGGATCCCAAGAAGGACAAGATGTAATTTTTGTTTGAAAATTTTTAAGGGTGGTAGTACCCTAGTTGTTTTGAACTTGTTTGTAACCCCAGCCTTCCCAAATCTCGGGACGAGATTTATTTTAAGGGTGGTAGCCTGTCACATCCCAAGATTTTCCAAATCTTGTAATGTGAAAATAAATGAATAAAATAAAACTTTGTTTGATTTTCAGAGCCAGAAGAAACTTTTTGAATTCAATTGGAACTTCAAACCCATTTGAATTAAATAAAATCCTAAAGGAGTTTAAAAAGATAAACCTTTTTAATAAAGAAAATAAAATGTTTTTGAAATACTATTTTGAAACTCTTAAGTAAAAAGATTCATTTTCAAATGAAATAGAAGTTTATAAATAAAGAATATTTTAAAAAGCCAAATTAAACCTTAGCCAAGCTTTGGAATTAAAACATTTTATTATTTAAATTAACTAAAGTTTATTTAAATAAATTAATAAGGATTTAATATCCAACCTTATTTAAATAAAAGGTTTTACCAATATAAATTGAAACATCGAAACTTATTAAATTATTTAAAATAAGTTTTCCTAATTATTTGATATTCACAAATAAAACCTACTAAAGTGTTTAGGCTTTATTTTAGATTTCAAAATAAATATTTTAAAACAAATCCTATTTGATTTAATAATGAAGGTCTATTGTATTTAATTAATAATGGACTCTAAAATAAAAATGTTATTTTGGTTTAAAACAAGTTTTCAAGTATTCTTTATTAAACCTACTGACTTGGTTTTGAAAATATTTGGATTCTAAATAAGGCTTTTTATTAAATAAACCAAACCCTATTTATTTAATAAACCATGGTCCATTTTATTTAATTAATAAATGGAACCTAAAAAGATTTAAAATATTATTTTATTTTGGAAGTTGGTTTATGCTACTAAACAGAACCAAAAACTCATTACAAGTTTGAATTGTTTGAATGGTTTGCATTGTTGATTGAATCATTTGTTTGAATATCAAATCAGAAAATAGAAATAGAAAAGAATAAAACAAACAGGCAGAAAAAATATGGAAAAGGACAGACCCAACTGAGCCAGCCCAACAGCCCACTTAGCCCAGTTCTCTCCTCCCCGCAGAAAACGTTTGGCACCAATTTTCTTACCCACAGAACCAATGACTGGTGGACCTTCCCCCTCGTTACTTTTCCCACTGACCAGTGGACCCCTTTCCACTGTTCTCCTTCCCCACCCCGCGACTGGTTCTTCCTCCTCTCATCGCCGTTGCAAGCTTTGAATCGCGGCATCAATACGCCTTAACGCAGCCACCTTAACTCGCAGTGATCAAGCTCGATAAAACGCCAGCACGTCCTCTCTCGTTCCCCTCTACCTCCTTCCCCAAGCACGCCCCCAGGCTGCCGTATTTCGCCAGACACTCCCTCTGCCTCCGACGACCCTTCTTGCCGATTTCGGCGACTCAACACCGCCCCGTGCCTCCCCGAGCACACGAGCACACTCACCACTCTCTGACGCATCTCCTAGTACACTTCGTTCAACCGCGGGCGCCCCAGGAAGCCGTCTTCGACAAAAGTTCTGAGCGCCGCCGTCTGTCTCGCCTCCGTCGAGCTCCTCCGGTAATTCCAGACCACCCCGACCCCTTCCGTTCACGCACACGTCATCTCCGTGGTCTCCTGCATCTGATCACGACCTTTTCTTGCCTCCTGGTGATCGACAGCTTCGTCTTCGACCTCGACCAGAGCCAGCCGTCGCCAGACCGAACTCCGGCGAGGAATTCCTCTTGCCCTCGTGCGCCCCTTCACCAGCCAGTGCCTCCTTGAGCTCCACCAGGCGTCTACGAACACGATGAACATCCTCTCCCTCCTTCTCTCTTCCTGTAACACCGGCGACACCACTGACAAGCCGCCGCCGCCGCGCGTCAGAGTCCAGCGCCGCCAGCTTATGGTCGGGGCACTGAGAGCCATCCGATCTTGATCCGGTGGATAGGATAGAAAGTAGAACGAAGGGGTAAGAGAGAAACTGAGCCGTACGATATCAGTTAGATCTAACGGCCTACAGCGTGTGATCCGTGCGAACCGTTTTCGTCCAATCAGAGTGAGCCACGTGTCCAGATTTCGTTTTAAAAACAGATTTGAATCTGTTATAGATTCAATTTTCAAACCTCTGTAACTTTCAAACCACACGTCCAAAAATTACAAATTTTATATCAATGGATTCAGTGGAACAAGACCTAGCCAAACATGCCCTTGGTTTAGTAAATAGTATCTATTAAATTGCTTGTTTTTGCAGATTCTTTTGTGTGCTTGTTTAGAGTAGAAAAATTGTTTAAAATTGATTTTGGGGTCAAAACTTTTGGAAAATGGTTTGATGTGATCTTACTGACCCTAGGAACCAACCCTTGGTGTTAAAAATGATTTTTGTAAGATTTAGGTTGGATTACTTGACTTAGTCATTTTCTAGCCAAATAAAAAGAATGGTTTTTGTTATAAAAATGTCTATGGAAAGAAAACTTTAAGGAAATGTTTTGGACCAAACCTACTGACCTAAAACACCAAGTTTTGCAAATTAGCAAATCATTTGGTGAACAACTTAAGAGTTTTACCTTGATAAAAACATTTTTCACCACATGAAATGATGAATGGATTTAAAAGTGGTTTTGGATAAAACCCATTTGCTAATGACCTTGCCACTTTGGTAAATGACCAATTTGGATCTTACAAAGTATAGAAACCCCATAGAGACCCTTTGCAAAATAAAACATTCTTGTGCATGCTCCCATGCATGAATTGGTTTTCTTTGTCTTGTGTGTGTGAATTTGTTTGAGTGATTATTGGTTGGAATGTAAATTGAAATTGGTTTTGCTTGATTGATTTGTAGTGAAGTGTGAGACTAGAAAGATCAAGGAGTGAACCACCATTCCCTACCAAAAAGGCAAGTGATGCTTCATACTTTTGTCCCATTACTTTTTCTATGCATTAGTGATTTTGCTAAGTAAACTTGCATGGATTTTGCTAAGTATAGATCTTGCTATAGGAAAACCTAGTAGATGAATCCTTAGTAGGATTTCCTAAGTTAAGTTTCCTATTACTACCAAGCTTAGCCTAGCTAATAGAAAACATGGGTGGAAAATATATTCACACTATGGAAAAATATTCTAAGACTGAGGACTTGTGATTTTGTCTAATAAAACAACTAAGTTAATGAACCTCCTGGGTGGAATGGAAGGATTGGGATATGTTGAGTGGTTACACAAGGCCATGGACTTGGGTTGTGTATCTCACTTGTGGAATGCCACCCAGGAAACAAAGGGATTTGAGATGTCAAATGTTGAGAAGCTTCAAGTGCAACCACTTGGCAATATGGGCTCTGCCATGACCATATAGGTTGCAAGAACTTAGCCATATGGACAGTGGGTGGTAGTGTTTGATAGGTTGGAGCGCGTCCATTTTGGTCTAAGGGAAGGCTTCTGAAAGATCTTGTCTTGGGAAACCAAGTCTGGTGGGGAAAGTGCACCACCTCTGCAGAGTGTAAAATCTAAGTACTTAGCCATGTCCCTGGTAAAGGACAATTTGAGCATCAAGACATGGAAGCAATCAAGAATCTCATCATTCCAATTTCTAAATTAAAATCTTGTGTTTTGAACAAGGGTTGTTTGAATTCTTCAATCATTGATGGAGAGATGGCTTGGTACAAGGATCTTGAAATCTTTGATTGAGGAAAATGATTTTGTCAAGCAAAAACTTAGTATTTTCAAATGTTAAGGAAAAATCTATTTTGAGCAATGCAAGCCTCAACTCCACTTAGCCAAATGCATATAGATGACAGATTCCACTATACTACCATAGTATCACTTGCCAATACAATTCAAATGTATTGACCTTTGTGGCTGTAACTTGTATGTTGCAGGTTTGATTGATTTTAGTGAAGATTGAGTGTTTAGGATTACAAAGTCTACAACCAACATCTGCCTGTGGCACTTTGAAGATGAAGGACCCATGCTTATAGTTATTCCGCTGCAATGTAATGTAATAGCCATATGAGCTATGTAAGATGTAATAAATCTATGTTATTCCTGGTTATAAAGTTATATTATGACCTTTGTTTCTTGATATTGCATCTTAACTATGGATGCTAGCTATTGATCCAGGGACTAGCATTGTAAAACATAGGAGGAATATACCTTATCAGGTTGAGGCCCCTACAATGATTGATCAAAACATCCTTGTGATTTCACTCATCAAGTGTCAAAGCACATGAATCTTGTTTCACTTATCAAGTGTCGATACACTTTAATCTTGATTCAATCCTTTTTCCATGCAACAAGAAACTTTTCTCGTCGTTTATATATTGAACTCCTTCAATATCTCATATATGTATGTTCGTCATAACCATATTATCGTCATAGTCTATCCATGTAGACATTCATGCTAAATATTCGGATTTTGCCTAAGTCTTTCATCAAAATGAAATTCTTAACCTTTGTCAATAAAAATTACATCATTTCTAATCAACAAGATTTCCTCCACAAAATGTATTAGAAATATGTCTCAGCGCTCCCACTTAATTTCTTGCAAATGCAAGCATCTTCATCGTCTCCTGATGAAAACTCCTTTTTCATCATGGTGAAGATTCCAAATCCGCGATGCTTACTTCAACCTTGAAGTTTGCATGCCCTTTTAGCATCCTTTGAATTTAACAAAACCCTTTGGACTGTGTCTTGTACACATCCTAGGTAACCATTCTATTAGAAGAATTTTGTTTTGTTTATTCATCTACCATATACCAAATTATATGTAGTGGTTGCTACTTTAATCTGTCCAGACTAAATATCGCTATGAAAGATAAAATCTTGTCATAGTCAACTCCTTGAACATTGACGTAAAATACTTTATGACATGTCGACTATTTCATACATGTGAAACATCCATGTCTTTTTCTTTATAGATCCAAATACGACAGATAGTTTTTTACACCTTTCCGGAGGGTCTTCCAAGTTCAAAACTTGATTTCTCGTGTATGGAACCATCACGGATTTAATGGCTTCAAGCCATTTGATGGAGTCAGGGCCCATCATCTCTTATTTGCATGTAGTCCGTTTGTCATTTTCAAACAATAATGATTTACTCTCAAATCTCAGCATTTGATTGTTTATCCGACCTACTTGGTTCAATAAGAACTTAGATCTTCGTGACCACAACCTTTGAGGCACATAAGCTATGAGCATTATGGCTGCCTCCGGAACGATTTCCGACGCAGCGCAACTCAGCACATTTAGCTAAGGTTCATTAACCTTATCAAAGTTCTATTGTCCTCCCACTTAACTTTTACGAAAAAATCCTTTTTCAAGAAACTTCACGTTTCAAGCGACAAACCCTTTTGTCCTCGGTGTTATGGAGGAATAACCAATTGTTATTCGAAATAACCTACAAAGACATGCTAATCCGACTTTGGTTATAAACATCTTACTTATGCTTAGCATACCAAAATTTAAGAAATAACAACTTGGGTTTTACCCCAAACCATAACTTCCATGGTGTCATTTCAACGGATCAAGATGGATATCTTTTCAGTGTAAAAGCGGTAGTCTCTAAAGCTTTAATCTTTTTAAAACATAATGGCAGTTTTATAAATAACACCTTTGATATAACCATGTCACACAAGGTTTCATTACAAATCTCAAACACTCCATATTCTTATGGTGTTTCAGGAGATGCAAATCTAGGTGCTTTTGCTAAACTTGTAACTCAAATAAATCACTTTTTGATAAAATCATAAATTATTTATTTTCTTGTCACACTTGCAACTCAGATAAATCCCTTATGATAAAATCATAAATCATTTATTTTCTTGTTACAATGATTTTCCACTTCATCTTGAAAGTCTTCGAACGTTTTCAAATATTTCATACTTCTTTCTCATTAAGTGAATATTCACTCAAATTTCCGGAGAAAGCATATGAAGTTGAAATCCATCGCTTACGACTATACATAATGGACTACATACATCGATAATCCACTCCTTCAACACCACTTGATAGGTCAGGCTCCTCGTAGAAGACATCTTCTTGGCATTCTGATGCATACATTGGAGTATCTTTAGGATCCTCAGAGTCTAAGCAGGGGATCAAAGGAAAATGTGAGTAATAGAATTACCCATCAAGTTAATTATATGCAAGGTGGGAAGTTTGATGCCCTATCTACCACCTCAGACTATAAATCCTTGGCACTATGCAGTTTTCGTAAATCTTTCTTCAAAGATTTATTTTATTATTAAAATCTATGTCCATCAGCCTTCATAGGTTTACCAGAACTTTCATGGAGTTCCTTTCCTGACGCGTTCGTAGCTCCTTCCCGCAATAGGGAGTAACAAGTTACAGTTTTTACACTCTGTAGAGTTGCGTTACTTTACCCATGAGAGATCAACTCCTTGTTGCACAACCGAGTGTACTTTCCCGTCCACAATTCCATGATGTGGGGCCCAGTAGGTGATTTCAGGCAATCACTGCCCCCTTCGCGACCTCTCATGCCTCCTTGGTGTACACCATGCCCACCCATTGAATTACGACAATGGTTTGTATAGACCGTTAGATGCCAGAACTATCGTGGGACGATGAGGGTTCCCACCCATATGCTGCATATCCTCTATGAATTACCAATTAATATGCATGCTACGAGTGATAACAGCCACGACCTATACATCCGGCTACATGCGAGAGGAAGAAGATACAGCTGACTTCTCTCTCCCATTCCAAATCTCATGGTTAACGCGTGATATACGGCGCTAGAATCACTGGTGTCATGGGTTGCTAATTTTTTAGTTGATCATCATTGTTGCAAATAGAACCCTAAGTTCTATTGCTCCATTATATCATCACTTAGGATGATATCTACAATTTATTTATTTGTGAAAATAATATTTTATTTTCTTTAAACATAGATGATAACACACAATTTGTAACTACTTTGATAAAGACTCTTCAAAGGACATGAACAAGTTAAAAACTTGCCTTGTGATTGCAAGGTAGTGAAGTCGGATGCTTGCACTAGACCTTGAGCTTCTATGTCTACAAAACATCATTATTGCCCGGTAAGGACAATATTTAAAGAAGCAAAATGCATATGCATTGTAATGTAATGCATTATTTATCATTTGTTTTCTTTATTTTACCCATTATTTTAGTTCTAAGAATTCCTTTAAGTAATAAAGGATTTCATAAAGAAAATCTTTAATATTTATTGAATATTATATTTGCCATTTTATAAGGCAATAATTTATTTTTTTAGAATTAAAATTTAATATTAATTCCTATATTTATACATTTAATAATTCTTTTAAGAATTACCATTTAAATAAAAGAATTTTTTTGATGACCCAAAACATTTATTTAACATTTTTCTAAAATACTGTGATAATAATATATAATAAAAGTTATTTTTATTTATTTTTATCCCCTTTCTTTAATTTTATAAAATTATATAACGAATAAATATATTATAAAATTCTTGACCAAAAATTATATACATAAATATTTATTTCTTAATTTACTTAAATAGGTTGGATTATTATGAATCCAAAAATATATTATTTGTAATTATTTAGCCTTCTATTTTATTTTTAGAATTTAATTTAATTCTAGGGGTACTTTGGTCTTTTATTAATTATTAAAACTTCTTTTAACTTTTTGGGCTCATTATGTTAGGCTTATTGGGCCAATTTGGCCCAGATGACTTGGACAAAAGGACACCCCGAAGGGCTCTAGCCCTATTGGCCCACCCCTTTTGTCTCTCTCTCACTCGTCCTCATCTCCTCTCCTCCTCGACCCTGTGGGGTGCTGGCACTGCCGTCGTGCGATGCTCGCCGCCGTGGCCCTTCCTGGCCGCTGTCGTGGTGTAGGGCGAGGTTGTCGAGCATACTTGTCCATATCCTCCACTTCGATTTGACTTCGGAGATCTCCTGTGGCCATGCTAGCCCCATTCCCGAACCCTAGGGTTTGGGGATGGTGCTGCTACTGCCACTGCTGATTCCCCCACGGTGGTGTGTGGTGCTTGTGCGCTACTGTGGCCACCGCCGTGGCTGGTGCGGGTTCCAGCGCCCCCTGGTGTGCTCCCCGTGCCTCCACGAGCTCGTCGGCCCTTCTGCTTCCTCTTCAATTCGTCAGCGAGTATCTCCGGTGAGTTGTGCCTCTGTGGACTCTAGTGCATCTAGCTACCTCGAGTCCCTCTGTGTGTATCTAGTGGACAATCTATACTCTGTGTTTGCACTGATATTAGGGTTCATCCCTGGTGCTTGTAAGATGATACTATGGTCTGGTAATGTTGCTTAGTGAGAATTTGTGTTCCCGGCACCTCAGTGCCTGTTGTCATCCTTTGATTAAGTGGTGATGTTGTTGGTCTGAGGCTAATGCTGGGTCAGATGCTAGTGTTTCATAGTGTTGCCTCTGGTTGATACTATGGTGGCTTAGTGTGTTCATCTGTTGCCAGTATCTTGGTACTGACAGTAACCCTGTCAGTGATGATTCACTTCATTAGTGTTTATTGGTCTGCCTATTTATCCTTAGTCTGAATTTTATTCAATAGAGTCTGATGATTCTTTGAAAATGAATGGATATATATTGTATGATCTCTGAGTCTGGTCTCAGGGAGATGATATGTATTGATTTTCTAGTTGATTTATAAAAACTAGACTATCTGGTTGGCTTAGTTGTAAGATCATTTCTTGTGAAACCATATTAGAATGGTACACAAGTGGATCTGGTTGTTGGATTTACTTATGGACAGTACTTAATATGGATAAATGCTTAATAATAAGTTGAAAGGTTCACTTATTGTTCATGCCTATGATGTTGGTCTAAGGCTCTAGGAACTGAGTTCCTTTATTGCTGTCACTTTCAAAATTTGCTAAGGCATCATAGTTGCTTACTAGATCTTGGATCCTAGTTGGCTAAGTTAATGGTTTTGTTTGTAACTTATAAGATCTGAGGTGCTACTCCTTCTGGGAGATGTGCCCAGATCTTGTAAGAACAAATGATAGAATATAGAAGTTGCCTTTGGTATCACCAATTCTGTGAGGCTAGTCTAAGAATTTGGTGTTTTTTTGCTAGAGTTTAATTCTGATCTTTATATTTAAAACCTCTAGGATAGATTCACCCAACCAGGGTGATCATTGAGAGGTTGTTTTATAAAAGAGCACATGGTTCTGTGTGGATAAGATGAATAAATCATGTGGTTGTTTATGACACTCACCACAAAACTGATGATTGTAGTGGTTTGTTGTGATGTTGGTGTTGCTGGTTGGATCCTGACCTTTACCTCCTGATGCTATTCTTGTTTCCCTGGTTCCTGTGCTTGGACTTGATCTAGCATGCTCCTCCTAGATCCTATGGCTTGGCCTTGCTGTCCACCTGATTCTTCCCCCTCATTATGTCACCATCTGGTGATGTTTGGTTGATCTGGTGTGAAGTTTTGTTGGCTGCGTTGCTTGGCTTTGGCTAAGATGCTTGTTCTAGTCTGGTGTGAGCAATAAAGATATGAACTAGTGCTTGCCCATGGCTGTGCTTGGTCCTTTTGTTGGGTTGAACTGTTGGGCTGTGTCGACATCACACACATGCAATTAGGTGACTGAGCTGTGTGTGTGTTTGCTGCATAGTTGTGGATATGATCAATGAGGTGTTCTACCCTTTTATCTTGTTACCATTAATCTGGATGGTGAAACTTGCCCCTTTTACTGATTAGGACCATTTGACTTATGGCTTACTTGTTATGAAAGATTGAATTCTTTCATATTAGTGAAATTTCCCCCTAAAAGATTTACTCAATGATGTTAAATTGAGCAGTGCAACTCACTGCTCTCTACTGAGAGTAAAAATTAATAACTTAACCTTTATTTTCCTTTTTGTTTGTTCTTTGTTTTGCAGGTACAAGATTTGAAGATTCAAGATTAGAATAGGTTTACTTTAGATGGAATAAATCCTTTGTACCTTTTATTTTTATTCTTTTGTAAGAAATGTGTAATAGGTTTAATAATAAATATATGTTCCTTTTTGTAATTTCACTTCTATAAAGATTCTTTATTGTCTTAATAAGTTACTTTTTGTAACTTGTTTATGGAATAAAAATATGGAATAAATATTCATTTGCTTAATTGTATTTCTTATTAAATTTCTATTATTATATATTATGTCTTAAATAATACTATTAAATCATAATTCTTAGTTTTAAAAATATAAACTCAAATTTCAAATTTGAATTCAAACTCTCCCCAAAACACATTAATACATAAAGGTCATGTCAAAATTTATAACGATCACTCTCCAGAGTTATTCCTACACTTAGATAGTGAAAGAAACTTTGATCACTTTAAGTTTTTATTTGGAAAAAAATTACCCACATTTTGCAGATGAATACATGCATATGCACAATTTCCTAAATCTACCCTTCGTTGGTTCCTAAATGCTGGGATGTTACAGACTTCCCGCTTAAATTAAACTTCGTCCCGAAGTTTGCTGAGGTGTACCTGAATAGTTCTGGATAGGCTTTTCTTAAATCATTTTCTTTCTCCCATGTGGCTTCTCTCTCGGGATGATGTTCCAACTGTACCTTGCAGTACTTGATTGCCTTGTTTCTTAACCTTTTCCAGTTTTCCTCCAGAATTTTATAGGGTTGCCCAACATAAGTCAGGTCTGCGTGTAACTCTATCTCTTGATGTGTGATTGCATCATCAGGAACTTTAAGACATTTACGGAGTTGTGACACATGGAAAAAATTATGAACTTGAGCCAATCTTGTGGGTAGCTCTAAAGCATAAGCTATTGTCCTATTCTGACTCAGTATTTTGAATGGTCCTATGTATCTTGGACTTAATTTTCCTTTAACTGCAAACCTCTTAACTCCTTTCATTGGGCTTATGTTTAGATATACCATGTCTCCTACTTCAGGATGCCATGATCTTCGACTTTGGTCAGCATAACTTTTCTGTCTACTTTGGGCTATCTTTAATCTATCCTTGATTATATCAATGATATCTTGCCTTTATTTGATATAGTCGGGCGCAAATTCTTTGCTACTCCCAAGCTCATACCAACATATTGGTGATCTACATTTCCTTCCATAAAGTACTTGATATGGAGCTGCCTTCAGACTATCTGATAGTTGTTATTGTAGGAAAATTCTGCCAATGGTAGATGATCTTCCCATGAACCTCCAAAATCTAATGCACAATCCCTAAGCATGTATTCCAGTATTTGATTTGTTCTTTCAGTTTGACCCCCCCGTCTTTGGATGATAAGCGGTGCTAAAATCTAACTTTGAACCAAGTGCTTCATGTAGTTGCTTCCAAAATTCCGAAGTAAACACTGATCCTCTATCAGTTACGGTCTTCTTGGGAACTTCGTGCTTACTTACTATCTCCTTGATGTAAACTTCTACTAACTTCTCGGCATTATCCTTCATATTCACCGGAATAAAATGTGCACTTTTAGTGAGTCTATCAACAATTACCCATATCATATCCTTCCGTTTAGGTGTCATGGGCAATCCTGTGATGAAGTCCATGCCAATTTCCTCCCATTTTCATTCGGGAATTTCCAAAGGTTGCAGTGGTCCTGCTGGACTTTGATGTTCAGCTTTTACCCTTTGGCGAGTATGGCATTCTAACACATATCTTGCAATGTATCTCTTCATGTTATTCCACCAGAATAATTCTTTCAAATCCATGTACATCTTAGTACTTCCTGGATGAATGGAATATGGTGTCTCATGTGCCTCTCAAAGTATTACTTCAAGAATCTCTGGTACATCTGGAACACAAATACAATCTTGGAACCATAAAGACTCATAATCTCATAAGCGAAAAACTGATGTTTGTCCTTGAGATATCCTTCGAATTTCCTCAGCAATAAAAGGATCATCTGCTTGATGCCTAAAAATTTCTTGCTTAAGATGACTATTATGTTCTGCAAATACTTGCATAGTAGCTAATCCTCCCAGAGACTATGTTCTTATGAATTGAAGCTCTAACCTTTCCAAATACATCTGTTACTCGTTTGGTAGATCCCTATTGCTTGGCTGAATATCTGCACTTTTACGACTTAAAGCATCTGCTACAACATTTGCTTTTCCAGGGGTATAGTTGATTGTTAAAACATAATCCTTGATTAGCTCTAACTGATGCTTCTGTCTCATATTCAATTCCTTTTGAGTGAAGAAATATTTGAGACTTTTGTGGTCAGTGTATAACTCACATCTGGCTCCATAAAGAAAACGCCTCCATTCCTTCAGAGCAAAGACTACTGCTGCTAGTTCCAAGTCATGAGTTGTATAATTGATTTCATGTGGTTTTAGTTGTCTTGATCCATAATAAATTACCTTTTGATCTTGCATTAACCCACAACCCAAGCCTTCTTTAGATGCATCACAATATACTGTAAAGTCTTTCCCTGTTTCAAGAACTGCTAAGATTGGAGTGGTAGTTAATATGGTCTTTAACTCCTGAAAACTGGATTCACACTTCTCATCCCAGAGGAATGGTGTATGCTTTCTCAATAGTTTGGTCATTGGTCCAGCTATTTTAGAGAAACCTTCAATGAACCTTTGATAGTAACCATCCATTCCCAAGAAACCTCTAATTTGTTTCACATTGGTTGGTGCAGTCCATTCTAATACTGATTGAACTTTAGATGGATTTACAGCAATTCCATCTTTACTGATCACATGATCGAGGAATTCAACCTCATCTAGCCAGAATTCACACTTCATGAACTTAGCATAAATCTTATGTTCTCTTAGGATCTGTAATGCTATTCTCAAATGATCAGCATGCACTTCCTTATCCTTGGAATATATCAGAATATCATCAATAAAGACTATGACAAACTTGTCCAAGTACGACATGAAAATTGTGTTCATCAGATTCATGAATATTGCTGGTGCATTGGTCAAACTAAACGGTACGACAAGATACTCATGATGTCCATACCTTGAAGCAAATGCGGTCTTTGGCACATCTTCCGGTTTGATTTTTATCTGATGGTATCCAAATCTTAGATCAATCTTGGAAAATACTCCAGCTCCTTTAACTTGATCAAACATATCCTGGATTCTAGGTAAAGGATACTTATTCTTGATGGTAACATTATTGAAATTTCTATACTCTCCACACATCCTTATTCCTCCATCTCTTTTATCCACAAAGATCACCGGTGTTCCCCATGGAGATACAATTTGTCACAACTTGGGATCATGGCTAAACAAATACCAGATCTTCATCCGACATAAGTCTAACCTAAATTCCGAAGCGCGCAGGGAAAGATCGGTAACATTACAGAGCATACAAACCATACATTAATAAGGTAAACTCTTAACAGAGTTACAAAACCAGTCATACAAGCCAATGGTCATAGACCCATTATATAACAAAAAACGGAAGCAAACAAGTTGTTCTAAACAACAAACTTAGCAAATGGCCTAAGAGGCCATAAACAAAAGTTGCGACCCTTCCATAGATCCTAGAAAGCTGCCCGGGAACCCCAACTACTCATCGACTTCGACGTAGAAACCACCTTCAGTTGGAGTAGCTTCATCTATAGAAAAACATCAACAAAGCAAGGCTGAGTACAGGGTGTACTCCGCAAGACTTATGGCTAGTGGACTTGTTTTGCTTAAAGCCATATTTTGTTTTCAAAACAAGGAGGAATAGAAGCTCGTCTAGTCAGATCATTTTCAAAAGGGGAGAAGAGGACTACAACTAAAGCTCCTCGAAATCATCTTCGATATCCACCAAGCACCATCATCAACTGAACCTCTCTTCCCGGACTACCCCCTCAAACAACCCCGAGGAAGTACTTCGGATCTCACATTAGTTGGCCAAGTTTTATCATTCGGTTATAGTTTTTTGTGATCATAGAATCCGTTCCCAAGTCATCCATAACTGTGGACACGACTTTTCGAAAAGATTATAACCCTGCACGGGTGCACAACTTTACCCACACGTACCAACCGATTCTTAATGCCAAATTATTAGCCCTCTTCCTTGGAAGGCCGGCAGAGAGTGGTTGACCATGACCTTTACTTTGCTTTCACCGAGACCATGAGTCACGCACTAGGGAGATGCCGCCGTAATGGGTCAAGTCCTGAAGCCGATCCCTAATGATGTGCGCAGGGTTCAAGATTACGGATGACGGGCATATCTTGTTCCCGGCCACGCTTACCGACCTGTTATGAATGCACCTCCTTCACCTCCATTCAAGAACAACCAAGATGCGTATGTCAAATGGAAAGCCTGAACTATGTGACACATGAAATCTACTAGGCAAGTTAGTTGGTCGAGGGGGTTTCCAGACCCCCGTGTGGTTGTACGCTCGTCTTGGTTCAAGAGGCGAGAACATCAGGTCCTAAGGGTGGCAAGTATGGGACTACAAAAACCACAACCCACGTGGCCTCCCATACAAGCCTTAGCATGTTTATGATCCATCTCTGATCTTATCACAACATCCTACCATACTAGATTCATTCGCATATACAGTGCATCATCTGTATGATCGGTACTGAACTACTAAGCATGGCTAAGCTCAACTGAAATATGGCACTAGCGATGTTCATAAGCCAAACCCTAGTTATGCTAGGAGGAGTGGATCAGGTATTTAGTTCACAAGGGGAAACATGCATCAGATAGGATTACTCTATCTACTGATAAAAGACTGTTGAACCGAATGCATATGGCGAGAATGAAATACTTTGTAAACATAAGATTCATATGTATGAGTGGGTCTTCGCTTTCCTTGTCCGTTGTTGGACTGATACTGCTCTTCGGTGGCGTTGACTTCAGCCTCGGGTTCGGTTCCTATTCGCAAGAACCAATCACCGGAAAAGAGAAAGCAACATTCAACAAATGGCATGTGCAATGCTCATACAATATGGATGATATGACAAGTTAAGTGGTGTTAAAATGAACCCTAGAACATGCTTGGTCACTTTAAAGGGGGTCCGAGAGGTCCAAACCCTAGAACAGGGGGATCATCAGAATCACCTATGGGGTTCAATTGATTCTTCTAATTAAAATTCTCATGAAAATTGATTAACAATTTATGATTATAGCTTAGTTATATAGAGCTCATTTTTCTGATCATTTTGGTATATTATTTGTATTTTTCTGATTTAAAATGAATTAGTTATGAATTTATCCAAATTTTATTCATTTTAAATCATTTTTGGAATATTTAAAATAATTTCCAAATTGGGCCCACATGTCATAGATTTAATCATTTCAGAAAACATTTACAGAAAATATTAAAACCCTGACAGATAGGGCCCACCTGTCATATATTTCTTATTTACAGAAAATAATTACAGGAAATAATAAAATAAAAAGGAAAAGGAGATTATGACATCAGCATGACATCAATGGTGGAGCTCCAGATCGAGCACGGATCTCTCGATCCAGTGCGCGCATGGACGCACGGGTGGGGGCATTGGACATAGGCGACGACGGGGAGTCGTATGGTGGTGGCGTCGCATGTTCTTGTCACCGGAGACGGCGGTGCGACGACGGAAAGCGGCGGCGTCGGGCTCACGCAGGGTAGATGATATAGAGGGAGAGGGGCAACAGAGGGGCGCGTTAGCACCGCAAGCTCACCATGAGCGCGATGGAGGGGTCGGCGAGGCTCGGGGAGGGGGGACGGACGGCGACGAATCGCCGGCGTGACTGACGACGGCCAACGATGCTTCGGGGTCGATTCCGGCGAGGAGGGGGCTTCCCAGCACGCGTGCTTCGAGGGGGAGGATGAGGAAGACATGACGCGTTCAACGGTGGCGTCGGCTTGAGCTAGGGTGGCCGGAGACGGCGGGGATGAACGACGGCAGAAGCTAGGGTTCATCGGCCATGGCATGGAAACGAGGAAGAGAGGGGGAAATTGGAGCCTAGGGTTCGTCGGCAGCAGCTCTGGGGATCATATAGGCAACCAGGGGCGGCGGCCCGAATCCTGGCACACACACCGGCGTGGCGGAGCTCGACAGCAAGCTGCTTCGCTCGATCCACCGGCGAGGAAGACGACGGGGAAGAGACAACGGAGGGGTACAGGCCGGTTGGGCTGCGCTTGGGCCCCAGGTGGGCTGGCTGCTGGTTGTTGCACGCTGCGCTGGCGCAGAGAGAGGGGAGGATATGTGGGCTCGGCCTAGTTAGCTAGGTTTAGATCTTTTTCTAGGAAAAGTGTTTTCTTTTTTTGTTTTCTGATTTCTGTTTGTATTTTCAAATTCCAAACTGTTTTGAATAATTTAAAATAGTAGATACTTTTTATAAAGTGTATAAAATAGTGTGGGACCCTTTTATTCATTTTGGGTTCCATTCTTTTGATAGTTTTCAAAATATGAAAACCATTTGAATGGTTTTGAGAGGGAACAAAGTTAGGGTTTTGCTTGTGTTTAATTGATTAAATCAAAGTGCAAGTGTAATGCATGCATGCATGCAGTGCTCTAACATGTCTTTATTAATATTACACAAAAGGTGGTATGTTACAGCTCTACCCCACTCACAAGAATCTCGACCCGAGATTCTTAGGTTTTAGAAAAGGAGGCAGGGTACTCAGATCAAAGACGATCTTCGCGTTCCCAGGTTGCTTCTGACTCAGAGTGATGAGACCATTGAACTTTTAGGAACTTGATGGTTTGATGACGAGTCTTGCGCTCGGTTTCATCAAGAATATGAACAGGGTATTCTCGGTAGGTTAGATCATCTTGAAGATCCAAAGTCTCATGGTCAACTGGCACGAATGGGATCTTTGAAGAAACGCTTGAGTCAAGACACATGGAAGACATCATGTACCTCTGTAAAAGTTGATGGTAGATCCAATTGGTAGGCAAGCTCACCCCGCATGGAGAGAATGCGAAAGGGACCAACGTAGCAAGGAGCCAATTTGCTTTTGATACCGAATCGATGGACACCCTTCAGAGGAGTGACCCAGAGGTAAACTTGATCACCAACTTCATAATGAACATCAAGATGATGACGGTCGTAGTTGGTTTTCTGACGAGATTCAGCGGCCTTCAAACGCTCCCAAATTATGCGAACTTGATCTTCTGCTTCTTGGATCATTTCCAGACCAAAGAATTGTCTTTCGCCGGTTTCTGTCCAATTTAGCGGTGTTCGACATGTTCTCCCATACAGGAATTGGAAAGGTGCCATACCCAAACTGGATTGAAAACTGTTGTTGTAAGAGAATTCCGCAAAAGGAAGACATTTCTCCCAGTTCTTTCCAAACGATATGACACACGCTCTAAGCATGTCTTCAAGAATTTGATTTACTCTTTCGGTCTGACCACCGGTTTTAGGATGATAGGCTGTACTGAAGGAGACCTGAGTTCCCATTGCTTGTTGGATACTACCTAGAATTTTGAAGTAAACAAACTTCCACGATCAGATACGATCTTCTAGGGAACACCATGGAGAACGACTATCCGGGATACATATAGCTTTTCCAACTGGCTTGCGGTAATGCTTTCCCGAACAGCAAGGAAGTGAGCAACTTTGGATAATCGATCAATAACTACCCATATGGAATCATTTCCTGCTTGTGTCCTTGGAAGTCGAGTAATGAAATCCATACCAATTTCATCCCATTTCCACTCAGGAATTTTCAACGGCTACAGAAGTCCAGCAGGCCTTTGGTGTTCAGCCTTCACACGACGGCAAACGTCGCACTCTGCAACAAAGCGAGCAATTTCTGGTTTCATTCCACTCCACCAGAATCCTTGATGGAGATCTCGGTACATCTTGGGACCACCAGGATGGATGGACAAATGGGACTCATGAGCTTCTAGTAGGATTAGATCTTTGATTTCCCGACTGTTTGGAACCACTAGCCGGTTACTAAAATATAGGATACCTTGATCATTGACGGAGAAACATTTAGCTTCACCACTTGCAACATGTTCTTTGATCTTAGTAACCTCATCATCTTGTTTTTGAGCTTCCTGGATTTGGTCCTCGAGAGAAGATTTTATTTCAAGGTTAGCAAGGAATCCACAAGGAACTACTTCAAGGTTAAGACGCTTGATTTCCTCGTAGAGAGGAGGTTGGGCTTGTGAAATCATCAGATTATTGCAATAAGACTTCCGACTTAGCGCATCAGCAACGACATTGGCTTTGTCGGGTTGATAGTTGAGACCCAAATCATAATCTTTGATGAGTTCCAACCATCGTCTTTGCCTGAGATTTATATATGGTTGGGTAAAGATATACTTCAGACTTTGATGATCCGAGTAAAGTTCGCAACGGTTACCGATGAGGTAATGTCGCCATTGCTTAAGAGCATGAACAACAGCAGCGAGTTCGGGATCATGGGTTGGATAATTGTTCACCCGTGGCTTTAACTGCCGAGAAGCATAGGCCACTACATGACCATCTTGCATCAACACACAACCGATCCCTTGAAGAGAAGCATCACAATAGATGACGAAATCCTTGCTTGTATCCGAAAGGACGAGCAGCGGGGCAGTGGTTAGCTTAGTTTTCAAAGCTTGGAAGCTTTCTGCTGCCTTTTCTGACCATTCAAACTTCTTATCTTTCTTAAGAAGATCAGTCATAGGCTTGGCTATCTTGGAGAAGTTCTCGATGGATCGACGGTAATATCCAGCCATTCCAAGGAAACTTCAGACTTCCTTGACTGAAGTAGGTGACTTCCATTCCAGAATGGTCTGAACCGGTATGACAGCAACACCACTTGCAGACACAACATGGCCAAGGAAGATGAGCTCTTGTAACCAGAACTCACATTTGGAAAACTTGGCGTAGAGGCGATGTTCACGAAGTTTAGTCAAGACCAAACATAGATGTTTAGCATGCTATTCTTCGGTTTTTGGAGTAGATTAGAATGTCATCAATGTATACCACGACGAACTTGTCGAGATATTCCATGAATACGGAGTTCATGAGCCTCATAAATGTGGCAGGGGCATTAGTTAACCCGAAGGACATCACTGTATACTCGTAAAGACCATAACGAGTTGTAAATGCTGTCTTTGGGATATCTTCCTTTTTGATCTTGATTTGATGATACCCTGATCTTAAGTCCATTTTGGAGAAGATGGTGGCACCACTTAATTGATCAAAGTGGTCATTTATCGGGAAGTGGGTACTTATTCTTGATTGTCACCGCGTTGAGTGGACGGTAATCAATCACCAATCTTGGAATATTTGTATCCCGCTTCTTGACAAAGATGGTAGGGAAACCCCAAGAGGATGTGCTAGGTTGGATGTATCCTAGACCCTCTAACTCTTCAAGTTGCTTCTTCAACTCAACCAACTTATGAGGAGGCATGCGGTAAGGTCTTTTGGAGATAGGAGCAGTTCCAGGAACTAGCTCTATGAAAAACTCCACACTTCGATCAGGTGGCATGCCAGGCAACTCTTCAGGAAAGACATCCGGGAAATCACAGACTACATAGACATCTTATACCTCGAGAGTAGGTAGGACATCCATGGCATACAACTCTGAAAAAGGTTTAAGGACTGCTGACCGAGACTTTGAACCATCAGTCCAATACCTGACAGTTATGCCAGCAGGAGAGGTCACAGTTACTGTTCTAAGTGCACAGTCAAATGATGGCTTCATACTTGGTTAACCAGTCCATGCCCAGAATGACATCTATGTCAGTTGACTTGAGTGCAATGAGGGAAGTGGGAAACTTCTGATATGCTATATCTATCTCAACCCCATGAGTAACCTAGATGGTCTGCCAACGAGACCCAGGAGTACTAATCTCTAGAGGGGAAGACATTGCCTCAAAAGGTATATTATGCTCCCGTGCAAAATCTTGTGATATGAATGAATGCGATGCTCTAGAATCAAACAAGACTGTTGCGAGAATTGTATTGACACGGAGCGTACGCAGAATGACGTGTGGATCTGCCTGAGCTTCCTCAACAGTGACATGGGTCAGACGACCATGTCCAGCACCTTGAGATTTATCATTCTTATTTGCCTGCTGATCATTGCGTCGACAGCCCTTTGGGAACACTCCCTTGAGTAGTGACCAGGCTGACCACAGGAGTAACAGGTAACTCTAGTGTAAGAACCAGCAGGAGGACGATAATTTGTTCCACCGGTACTTGACTGTGGCTGACGAGAAGCATTGCCAGAAGACTTGGGTGCATAAGGAGCACAAGGCATAGCACCATATGGAACGAAGACACGGCGCTTCTTGTTACCAGAGGAAGAAGCACGAGAATTTCCTTCTTCACGCTTCTAAGAGACCTCCATATCGTTCCTTCCATGCTCTAGAGTAAGAGCTTGATTATGCAGTTCCTAGAAAGACTGGAACTTGAAAGGAAGCAACTCATAGCGAAGTGCAGGGTTAAGTCCCTTACGGAACATCTCTTGCTTATCTTCATCATTGGTCACATCCCTGGTTGCATAACGAGCCAGGCGAGTAAACTCACGCCCATATGTTTCAATATCCCTGCGCCCCTGAGTCAAATCCAGAAACTCCCTCCTTTTGAGATCCATGATGGGATTAGGGATATAAGAGGCACAGAATGCTGCAACAAACTCTTCCAAAGTAAAAACATGTCCCTGAGCTTGCAGATTCAGAAAATCTTCCCACCAAACACCAGCCTCACCTTCCAGTTGATAGGTGGCGAAGTTGACACGGTCAGCGGGACGGACACAGAGAGCACTGAACTTGCGCTCTATGGTGCGAAGCCAATCATCAGCATCAAGGGGCTCCTTGGGGTGGGTGAAGATTGGAGGAAAAGAGCAGATGAAATCTCCAAGTGTGACACAGTCATCAGGACGACGTTCAGTGTTCTGCGCCACACGCTCCAGAAGGCGTTCATTCCTCAGACGGTTGGTCTCAATGTTGTGGAGAACCTCGGCAATTGTGGGAGGCGGCTAAAGTTCCTGTTCAGCATTGTTGTTTCCTCGACGACCAACAGAACCACGAGTACCAGACGACATCCTGAGGAGAAAACAAAAACCATGAGAATGGACTCACCAAAAAGGGTAGATCAAAGAATGACGAAAACCATATCAAAAGATCATGGTAGAGGTGAACATGTGGATAAAGCTTATATCAATGCATTAAGTATGGCAGTAGAACAAGCATACGAAATGTATATGCTACCAACTTAGATACAAACCATAACAATGGAATGCAAGCAAGATATGATACCAACAAGTCACATAAGATTGAAGAGCAAGATTAGAGGCATCCTTAGCAAAGTTGAAAAACAATGCTTCGGTTGCACGAATTTATCTTGGAAACTCTGAGCCTTGCAACCGAGTACAGAGTACTAGGGAAAACAACCCAAACCTGAATAACCTAAAAGGTTGAAATGATAGACGAGAAGGGAAAACATTTCAAAGCAAGCGAGGTAAGATAACTCAGCAATAGAACAACCTTAGGTAAGGAGTAAAAAGAGTCCTATTCAGAGTTTTGCAAGTGGTTTTTTGCTTTCAAATAGTTTTCTCAAACTCTAAACTCAACATCGACCAGCTAGAAGGGTTTCCTACAGGCAGTCCTGCTCTAATACCAAAATCTGTCACGACCTGGGATCAGGGCTAGACAAATACCAGATCTTCATCCGACATAAGTCTAACATAAATTCGAAGCGCGCAGGGAAAGATCGGTAACATTACAGAACATGCAAACCATACATTAATAAGGTAAACTCTTAACAGAGTTACAAACCAGTCATACAAGGCAAGGGTCATAGACCCATTATATAACAAATAACGGAAGCAAACAAGTTGTTCTAAACAACAAACTTAGCAAAGGGCCTAAGAGGCCATAAACAAAAGTAGCGACCCTTCCATAGATCCTAGGCTGCTGCCCGGGAACCCCAACTACTCGTCGACTTCGATGTAGAAACCACCTTCAGTTGGAATAGCTTCATCTGTAGAAAAACATCAACAAAGCAAGGCTGAGTACAGGGTGTACTCCGCAAGACTTATGGCTAGTGGAGTTGTTTTGCTTAAAGCCATCTTTTTTTCAAATCAAGGAGGAATAGAAGCTCGTCTAGTCAGATCATTTTCAAAAGGGGATAAGAGGACTACAACTAAAGCTCTTCGAAATCATCTTCAATATCCACCAAGCACCATCATCAACTGAACCTCTCTTCCTAAACTACCCCCTCAAACAACCCCGAGGAATTACTCCGGATCTCACATTAGTTGGCCAAGTTTTATCATTCGGTTATAGTTTTCTATGATCACAGAATCCGTTCCCAAGTTGTCCATAACCGTGGACACGACTTTTCTAAAAGATTATAACCCTGCAGGGGTGCACAACTTTACCCACACGTACCAACCGATTCTTAATGCGAAATTATTAGCCCTTTTCCTTGGAAGGCCGGCAGAGAGTGGTTGACGACGACCTTTACCTTGCTTTCGCCGAGACCATGAGTCACGCACTAGGGAGATGCCACCGTAACGGGTCAAGTCCTGAAGCTGGTCCCTAATGATGTGCGCAGGGTTCAAAATTACGTATGCCGAGCATATCTTGTTTCTGGCCATGCTTACCTACCTGTTATGAATGCACCTCCTTCACCTCCATTCAAGAACAACCAAGATGCATATGTCGAATGGAAAGCCCGAACTATGTGACTCATGGAATCTACTAGGCAAGTTAGTTGGTCGAGGGGGTTTCTAGGCCCCCGTGTGGTTGTACACTCGTCTTGGTTCAAGAGGCGAGAACATATGGTCCTAAGGGTGGCAAGTATGGGACTACAAAAACCACAACCCACGTGGCCTCCCATATAAGCCTTAGCATGTTTATGATCCATCTCTGATCTTATCACAACATCCTACCATACTAGATTCATTCGCATCTCTAGTGCATCATCTGGATCATTGGTACTGAACTACTAAGCATGGCTAAGCTCAACTAAAATATGGCACTAGCGATGTTCATAAGCCAAACCCTAGTTATGCTAGGAGGAGTGGATTAGGTATTTAGTTCACAAGGGGAAACATGCATCAGATAGGATTACTCTATCTACTGATAAAGACTATTGAACCGAATGCATATGGCGAGAATGAAATACTTTGTAAACATAGGATTCATATGTATGAGTGGGGCTTTGCTTTCCTTGTCCGTTGCTGCACTGATACTGCTCTTCGGTGGCGTTGACTTCAGCCTCAGGTTCGGTTCCTATTTGCAAGAACCAATCACCGAAAAAGAGAAAGCAACATTCAACACATGGCATGTGCAATGCTCATACAATATGTATGATATGACAAGTTAAGTGGTGTTAAAATGAACCCTAGAAGATGCTTGGTCACTTTAAAGGGGGTCCGAGAGGTCCAAACCCGAGAACAGGGGGATCATCGAAATCACCTATGGGGTTCAATTGATTCTTCTAATTACACTTGTCATGAAAGTTGATTAACAATGTATGATTATATCTTAGTTAGATAGAGCTCATTTTTCTGATCATTTTGTTATATTATTTGTATTTTTCTGATTTAAAATGATTAGTTATGAATTTCTCCAATTTTAATTAATTTTAAATCATTTTTGGAATATTTAAAATAATTTCCAAACTAGGCCCACATGTCATAGATTTAATCATTTCAGAAAACATTTACAGAAAATATTAAAACCCTGACAAACTGGGCCCACCTATCATATATTTCTTATTTACAGAAAATAATTACAGGAAAAAATAAAATAAAAAAGAAAGGAGATTATGACATCAGCATGACATCATGCTGATGTCATCAATGGTGGAGCTCCTGATCGAGCATGGATTGTCGTGGTGGTGGCACGACAGATGCCATGGGTAGGCTTAAGTTGGGGGCCGAATGGGTGCTTGTGGTCACCAGGGAGGGAGTGCACGGTCGAGCCATGCACGAAGAACAAGAAGAACTCTCCAGACGTAGCAATTCGATTGATACCCCAAACATTACAAGTGCTCCTTGAGCTGTATAAGCTTGTGTACACAGCACTAGTTCCCTACTTGGTCCAACCTCCTTCTACTACTGCTATGCCGTCCCTTATATAGGCAGTTCTAGCAAGCTAATACCCCTTTGGGTTCTAGGGTTTACTGTTTGGATCTTGGTCCCTACAATGTGGGCCAGGTCATGGGCTTGCTCTAAGTCCAGAGGCCCGGTCCATAAAGCTTGACAGCTAACGGTCTTCTGGGACGCTGCTTCTTGTTCTTTTTTGCGTCATGTTGTTACTTTGTACGTCAGCGTATGCTTTGGGCGTCACCCGGCTCATTTTGTGTCACCCGGCGTTGCCCTTCTCTTTTGACCATGCTTTACCATGGTCCCTCCTGAACCTTACTCGGAAAGGTGCCACGTGTCCTCCTTGACTTGGCCCTTCCTCGGTCGACTCGTCTCGTTGGTTCCTGCAAGGGTTACAGCTTTGTCCTATGCGGGCCGACATAGTTTGTATGTCGGCTTTCATGCTTGTCTTACCCGGCCGTTCTTACCCGGCCTAGTAATTTCTATACTCGGAGCCAACCCAGTTGCGCTATGTTTCCCCTCTCGTGACCCTACCGGGGGTTATCCCCCCGACATTAGTCCCCGAAGCTGGTGAGGTCTAGCAGTTCAAGCTATTAGGCATCTCCAGGTTCCTTTTGTGTGAATGGAACTTAGTTTTTGTCTTTATCTATCGCAGTTTCGCACCTTGCCGGGTCAGTCTGACAATTTCCAGATCGACTCTTTGACTTCTTGGCTCATTCTTGCCTCGAGCCGAGTTACTTTGGCCAATTCCGAGTCATTTTCGGTGCGCTTCAGTCACTGACAGCAGGTAATCATGATTACTTGCCTCAATTTTTGTTCCAAGCTCTGGCGGCACAGTGACGGTTGCGCAGTTATTCCCCGTCACTGTGGCAGTCCCATCGACATGCGCCTCTTGTTCTTATAGTCATGACGTGGCACGGGATTTTTCGTGTATCCTTGGCTACGTGGCGCTTGCTGACTGGCTTTCCTGGCCTGGTACAAGACTACACGCTGGCCTCACGGCACAGATAGATCCCACGACCGGGGTTTTTACTGCCCTTAAGTAGGGGTTGGGGGTTTCTGTTGGGGTTCGTAGCATGGAAAACAAAAAAATTCCACCGCATACAAACAAACAAGCCAAGATCTATCTACTATATTGTAGCAACGAGTCGATGGAATAACTCACCCTCGAAGATTCCAAAGTGTTTAACGAGAGTAGATTCTCGTGGGTGATGTAGTCGTACTCTTGCCGATCTCAAGATCGTGTAGACGATCCTTCCGGCGCCCTGTTCCGGCAGCGCTCCCGCAGTCGGTCACACGTTCGGTACTCTATAAAGACCTTCCTCTCCCTTGTTCTAGCAGGCAGCGGAGGTTGTAGCACTCTCCTCGCGATTCCGGCAGCACGACGGCGTGGTACCGGAAGTAGAGGGGAGATCTCGCAGGGCTTCGCCTTAAGCCGGAGCGAGTATGGTGGACTATGAGAGAGGCCTTGGCGATCTAGGGTTTAGAGGCACCAAGGAGAGAGAGCTAGGACGACGGCTAGGGCAAGGGGAGAGCCCCAAGTCGGCGGCTAGGGCAAACCCTAGGGCGGCGGCGGCTGCAGGAGGGTCGGCGGCTAGGGTTAGGGTTTAGGTGGAGCAAGGTGTAGGTCTAGAGGGGCACCCCTGCCCCTCCTTTTATAGGTGGGAGGGCGCCGGCCAGGGGAGGAGAGTCCTCCCCCAAGTCGGCCTCCTTGGCCGGCGGGTGGAGGGAGAGGAACTCCTCGCCAAGTAGGTTTCCTACTCTCCCTCCACCAAGCAAAACTGCCGTTTGACTTTTCAAATTGGCGTTTGACTTTTCAAACTAGGATTTGATTTATCCCTTTATTTTTCCCAGCCATGATACCTAGTACATGATGCAACCATTTCAACTTGTTATGACACATTCATGTACCCTTCCCCTCCGGAGTGCCGGACCTTAAAGAACCTTCTATAACATTCCTGATGAAAACATCGGAATTATTCCCCAACTCCGAAACAGGACTTTCCTTATATGAATCTTATTCTCCGGACCATTCCGGATCTCCTCGTGGTATCCCAGATCCCATCCGAAACTCTGAACAACATTCGGTCTCTTACTCATCATTCCATAACTACTCAACAACATCGAATCCTTAAGTGTGTCTCCCTACGGTTCGTGAATTATGCGGACATGATCGAGACACTTCTCCGAACAATAACCAATAGAGGAATCTGAAAATTCATATGGCTCCCACATATTTCTATGATTACTTTGCGATTGAATGAACCACTTACATACGATACCAATTTCCCTTTGTCTCATGATAGTTTACTTATCCGAGGTTTTGATCGTCGGTATCTCTGCATACCTAGTTCAACCTCGTTGCTTATAAGTACTCTTTTCTCGTTCCCGTGATATGTGATCCCTTGTGAGCCAGTCACATGCTTGCAAGCTAATTGGATGACATTCCACCAAGCGGGCCCAGAGTATATCTATCCGTCATATGGATGGAAAAATCCCACTCTTGATCCATGTGTCTCAACCCATACTTTCCGAACACTCAATGCCACCTTTATAGCCACCCAGTTACGGTGTGGTGTTTGATGTCATCAAAGCATCCTTTCGGTGATGGTGATAAGCATGATCTCATGGTCGAAGGAATTAGGTTACTATGTATCAGAAAGCATATAGCAATTGAACTATTAAAATGACTTGATCTTTATGCTACGCTTATTTATAGGAGTATGTCCATCATACCATTCTCCTAACGATATGATCTTGTTGTTAATAACATCTCACTATTCATGATAGGGAAACCACAATCATTTATTAACCAAAAAGCTAGTATTATGAAGAGGCTTTACCAGGGATTCTAATTTAGTTTACAAATCACACAAGTATTAATGTTTCCTTGTTAATACTGTTATAGCATGAATGTAAACATTTATCATTAAAAAAAGATATAATAATAACTATATTTATTATTGCCTCTAGGGCATATATCTCCAACAGTCTCCCACTTGCACTAGAGTCAACTAATCTAGATTACATGGTAATATACCGAACACCCATGGCAGTTTGGTGTTGGTCATGTTTTGCCCTCGGGAGAGGTTTAGTCAACGGATCCGCCACATTCAGATCTGTGTGTACTTTGCAAATCTTTATGTCACCATCTTGGACATGTTCTCGAATAGCGTGAAAACGTAGCTTGATGTGCTTCAGCTTCTTGTGTGACCTTGGCTCTTGCGCATTGGCTATGGCGCTCATGTTATCACAGTAGATAGACATTGGGTCCAGCGCACTTGGAACCACACCGAGCTCTGTAATGAACTCCTTCATCCATATCGCTTCTCGTGAAGCCTCCGAAGCAGCTATGTATTCCGATTCAGTTGAAGATCTCGCCACAACGCTTTGCTTTGCACTCCTCCAGCTAACTGATGCACCATTCAAAGTAAATACGTATCCAGATTGTGATTTAGAATCATCCGGATCGGTGTTCCAACTAGCATCGGTGTAACCATTAACAACGAGTTGTTCATCACCTCCATAAGAAAGAACCATATCCTTAGTTCTTGTCAAGTACTTAAGGATGTTTTTGACCGCTGTCCAATGATCCACTCTTGGATCACTTTGATATCTACTAGTCAAACTAACAGCATATGCAATGTCGGGTCTAGTACATAGCATGGCATACATTAGAGATCCTATGGCTGAGGCATAGGGAGTCTTACTCATCCTTTCTCTATCTTCTGCCATTGCTGGACTTTGAGTTTTACTCAAGGTCGTATTGGGCAACATGGGCAAGAACCCTTTCTTGCTATCTTCCATTCCAAAAAACTTTATAACTTTGTCCAAATATGTACGTTGTGACAATGATATGAGGCGTCTCGATCTATCTCTATAAATCTTTATGCCTAATATGTAAGCTGCTTTGCCAAGATCTTTCATTGAAAAACTATTATTCAAATATTCTTGACACTATTAAGAAGGTCTACATCATTCCCAATCAATAATATGTCATCTACATATAGTACTAAGAATGCTACAGAGCTCCCACTCACTTTCTTGTAAATACAAGCTTCTCCATAAGTTTGTATAAAACCAAAACTTTTGATTACCTTATCAAAACGTTGATTCCAACTTCGGGATGCTTGCTTCAATCCATATATGGACTGTTGAAGTTTGCATACCTTGTTAGCATCTTTAGGATCGACAAAACCTTTAGGTTGCATCATATACAACTCTTCATCAATGTCTCCATTGAGGAACGCTGTTTTGACATCCATCTGCCATATCTCATAATCGTAATATGCAGTGATTGCTAAACTCCTTGAATTTGTTGAAACCCTTTTGCGACAAGTCGAGCTTTATAGATAGTAACATTACCATCAGCATCTGTTTTCTCCTTGAAAATCCATTTGTTCTCGACAGCCTTTCGGCCATTCGGTAAGTCCACCAAAGTCCATACTTGGTTTTCGTACATGGATCCAATCTCGGATTTCATGGCTTCTTGCCATTTATTGGAATCTAGGCTCATCATCGCTTACTCATATGTCGCAGGGTCATCGGTGTTGTCCACCAACATGACACTCATAATGGGATCATACCAATCAGGAGTGGTACGAGTTCTCGTTGACCTGCGAGGCTCTGTAGCAACTTCAACCGAAGTTTCACGATCATCATCATTAGCTTCCTCTCTTATTGGTGTAGGCACCATAGGAACTTCTTCTGGTGCTGCGCTACTCGCAAGTTTGAGAGAAGGTTCAACAAACTCGTCGAGTTCTACTTTCCTTCCAGTCACTTCTTTCGAGAGAAATTCTTTCTCTAGAAAGGATCCATTCTTGGCAACAAAGATTTTGCCTTCGGATCTATGATAGAAAGTATACCCAATAGTTTCCTTCGGGTATCCTATGAAGACGCATTTTTCCGCTTTGGGTTCAAGCTTGTCCGGCTGTAACTTCTTTACATAGGCTTCGCAACCCCAAACTTTAAGGAACGACAATTTAGGTTTCTTCCCAAACCATAATTCATACGGTGTCGTTTCAACGGATTTAGATGGTGCCCTATTTAAAGTGAATGCGGTTGTTTCTAATGCATAACCCCAAAATGATAGCGGTAAATCAGTAAGTGACATCATAGAACGAACCATATCTAAGAGTGTTCGATTACGATGTTCGGACACACCATTACGCTGTGGTGTTCCCGGCGGTGTCAATTGTGAAAGTATTCCGCATTTCTTTAAATGATCGCCAAACTCGTAACTTAGATATTCACCTCCACGATCAGAACATAGAAATTTAATCTTCTTATTACGTTGATTCTCCACCTCACTTTGAAATTCCTTAAACTTCTCGAAAGTTTCAGACTTATGTTTCATGAAATAGATATACCCATATCTACTCAAGTCATCCGTGAAGGTAAGAACATAACGATAACCACTGCGCGATGCTACACTCATTGGACCACACACATCGGTATGTATGATTTCCAATATGTCCGTAGCTCACTCCATCATACCAGAAAATGGAGTCTTAGTCATTTTACCCATCAGACATGCTTCACATCTTTCAAGTGATTCGAAATCAAGTGATTCAAGAAGTCCATAGGAATGGAGTTTCTTCACACGCTTCACTCCAATATGACCAAGACGACAGTGCCACATATAGGTCGAGTTATCGCTCAATTTCAAACGTTTGGCTTCAATGTTATTAATATGTGTATTCCCACTATCGAGATTCAATAAGAATAGACCATCTATCAAAGGTGCATGTGCATAAAACATATTACTCATATAAATCGAACAACCATTATTCTCGGACTTAAACAAGTAACCCTCTCGCAATAAACAAGATCCCGATATAATGTTCATGCTTAACGCACACCAAATAACAATTATTTAAGTATAAAACTAATCCTGATGGTAGATGAAGAGGTAGCATGCCGACCGCGATCACATCAACCTTTGATCCATTTCCAACGCGCATCGTCACCTCGTTCTTCGCTAGCTTCCGTATATTCTGCAGTACCTGTTTTGAGTTACAAATATGAGCAGCCAAACCAGTATCAAATACCCAGGCACTACTACGAGTACTAGTGAGATACACATCAATAACATGTATATCAGATATACCTTTCTTCTTGATGTTGTCATTCTTCAAATCCGCCAAGTACTTTGGGAAATTCCGCTTCCAGTGACCTTCTCCCTTGTAGTAAAAGCAATCAGTATTAGGCTTAGGTCCAGCCTTGGTCTTCTTCGTCGGTGCGGCAACTTTCTTACCACCCTTCTTGAAGTGTACCTTTTGCTTAGACTTGCCTTTCTTGAATTTGGTGGTCTTATTGACCATCAACACTTGGTGCTCTTTCTTGATCTCCACTTCTGCAGATTTCAACATGGAAAAGAGTTCTAGCAACTGCTTGTTCATGCTTTGCATATTGTAGTTCATCACAAAGTTCTTGTAACTTGGTGGCAGTGATTGGAGGACACGATAAATCCCCAAAGCATTAGGAATCACTATACCCAAGATTTGGAGTTTGTTTGCGTGCCCAAACATCTTAAGCACATGCTAACTGACGGAGCTGCCCTCTTCCATCTTGCAGCTAAAGAACTTTTCAGAAGCCTCATAACTCTCAACTGTCGCGTGAGTCTCAAATATCAATTTGAGTTCACGGATAATATCATGTGGGTCTGAGTTCTCAAACCTTTTCTGAAGCTCCGATTCCAAACCATACAAGATATCACACTGAACTATGGAGTACTCATTCTTCCGAGCGAGGTAAACATTCTTTACTTCATCAGTAGCATCAGCTGTAGGCGGGTCACCCAGCGGTGCATCCAGCACATAGGTCAAATTACCAGCATTGAGGACAATCCTCAAATTGCGGAACCAATCCGCGAAGTTGCTTCCATTGTTTTTCAACTTTTCTTTCTCTAGGAACGCATTAAAATTGATGGCAGGGGCCGCCATTGATCTACAACATATTTGCAATAGTTTAGACTAAGTTTATGACAAATTGAGTTCTAATTAATAGTTAAATTAATCTAGGTGAACTCCCACTCAAAACAATATCCCTCACATTGTTTTAGTGATCACACGAACCAAATCCACCACATCAAAACCGATCATCACGAGAGTTGATGTAGATTCAATGGCGAACAATCAACATGTTCATCATATCTACTATATGACTCATGCTTTACCTTTCGGTGATCCGTGTTCCGAGACCATGTCTGTACATGCTAGGCTCGTAGAGATCAAACCTTAGCTTCCGGATGAGCAAATCTGGCTTGCTCACGTTGTATACACTTGCAGAATCTAACACACTCGATCATCACGTGGTGCTTCGAAACAACAAGCTTTAACAATGGTGCTTACTAAGGATGAACACTTTAGAACTTGAAATTTATGTGCATGAGGGATCATCTTATAATGCTACCGTCGTTAAATAAGCAATCCAAGATGCATAAAGTATTAACATCACATGCAATTCATAATATGTGATATGATATGGCCTTTCTTCTTTGTGCTTTCGATCTCCATCTTCAAGCACGAACATGATCTCCATCATCACCGGCATTGCATCAAGGTCAATGACGCTGCTCCATGGTTGTCGTCCACCAGCTTCAACTATTACAACTACTTTGAATAGACACGCGGGTCTTAACAGAAATTAAAGACAACCATATGGCTCCTGCCGGTTTCCAACTTACAATAAGGAACATTGCATACATCAAATATAATCACAATCATGGCCATATCACATCACAGCACACCCCTGCAAAACAAAGTTAGACGCCTCTAATTTCTTTGCATATTTTACGTGGTTTGGGGCTTTCAATAAGTGTCGATCTAACTTACGAACAAGAACCACAACGTTGATGTTTGAACTATCAAGTGCCCGTTGTAAATTGGATATATACTATAATGGGAGAGACAAACACCCGCAAAGCCACTTATGCAATACAAGTTGCATGTTGAGCGTGGAGCAAGTCTCATGAACGATGTCATGTATGGTTAGCCCGGGCCGCTTCATCCCATCATACCGCAAGATGCAAAGTACACAAGAAGCAATTGATAATAAAAGCACCACCGCCCATAATGACCATTGTGTTCTACTCGTGCAACAGATCTACATATAGACACGGCTCTGATACCACTGTTGGGGTTCGTAGCATGGTAAACAAAAAATTTCTACCGCATACAAACAAACAAGCCAAGATCTATCTACTAGATTGTAGCAACGAGTCGATGGAATAACTCACCCTCGAAGATTACAATGTGTTTAACGAGAGCAGATTCTCGTGGGTGATGTAGTCGTACTCTTGTCGATCTCAAGATCGTGTAGACGATCCTTACGGCGCCGCGTTTCGGCAGCGCTCCCGCAGTCGGTCACACATTCGGTACACGATTTTAAGATCCCTCCTTTATAAAGGAAAAAGGATCCCTATGATTGCAATGCTAGTCCTTGGATCATTGCTAGCATCCACAGTTTAAGATGAAGTACACAGATATAAAGGTCATTTATTACAGCCATTCCAAAGATAAACATAGTCTTTACAACTCCAAGGCCACAGGCCTAATACAAGAGTTTGAATAAGTAAAAAAAAGTCTTCATCTTCATGTGCCACAGGCAAACATGTTGAGTGTAGACTCATGACACCTAATCCTCATCAGAGTAACCTGCAACATCACAAGTTATAGCCACAGTGGGTCAATACTTTGGAATAGTATTGGCAAGTGATACCTTAGTAAAATTTTAAGTGGACTAGATACTATATGCAATTTTGCTAAGTGTAGCTTGGCTTGCTTTGCTCAAAATAGATTTTGCCTATTAGTTGAAATCACTAAGTTTTTCTTTGTCAAAACTTTTCCCAAGGAACCACCAATAGACATTGAGGTCCTTCACCCTTGTTCACCCACAAATTTTACTTAGAAATTGGTATGAGGGGATTCTTGATAGCTTCCATGCCTTGATGCTCAAGTTGTCCATTGCCATGGACTTGGCTAAGTACTTAGATTTTTCCATCTATAGAGGTTGTGCCCCACCAGACTTGGTTTCACCAAGACAGGACTTTTTAGAAGCCTTCCCTTAGACCAAATGGACGCGCTCCAACCTATCATTCCCACTACCACTAACTGTCCAAATGGCTAAGTTCTAGCAACCTATATGGTCCAGGCAGAGCCCATATTGCCAAGTGGCTGCACTAGAAGCTTCTTAACACTTGGCCTCTAAAATCTCTTTGTTCCTGGGTGGCTTACCACAAGTGAGATACACAAGGTAAACCATAGAAATGGGCCTTGTGTAACCACTCAACATAAACCTTTCCTTCCATTCCACCCAAGTGTTTCATTAACTTAGTTGTTTTATTAGGCAAAACACAAGTCCAAAGGACTTAGGAATATTTTCATCATAGCATGTATATTTCACCAACCCTTGTTTGCTACTAGCTAGGCTAAGCATGGCATAAATAGTAACTTAACTTAGAAATTCCCTAGCATTTCTACAACTACTAGGATTTCCCAACATGGCATATAAGCAAAATAATAGCATGTAAGTCTAACAAAATATTTCTAATGCTTAGTAGAAAACATAGGATAAAAATATTCATGAGTACCAATTGCCTTGGTAGTTGGGAGAGTAGCGCTCCTCACAATCACAATCACTAGCACCAAAATCTACACAAAGATTGGTAGCAACAAATTACACACAAAACATATACAATCAAAAATATATGCATGCATGCAAGATGGTAAATTATGATTTTTAAAATTCAACCAAGCAAGTAAACAGTACTGATTCACTAAAAAGTTAAAAACTTGCCAAACAACCAAAATTTATACCCTAAATTATTTCCTAAACATTTCATAAACTCTAATTAGTCCTACACAAGTTTCTGCAAATAAAACCTTTTTAACAGAAACTAAACATTAAGCACATCGCATATTTAGAAAGAGCTTGCTCAACTGATTCCAACGGTATAAAATTTGTCAAATTCTAACGTGGGGATCAAAAGTTATAGCCAAAACAAATTTGAACAAAAATCATATTCAAATTATGTTTTTAAATCTAAACTACTGCCACGCGGCGCTATCCTATTGGCCGGTACCGTTTCACTCAGGATCACGCTTCCGCGCCATCGGATCAAGGTAGATCCAACGCGCCAGATCTAAATAAAATGGTTCGCTCCAGATCTAATCTAGATCCTACGATATAGATCTAACGGCGGGTGCTGCTCTGACCAAAGAGTGGCGGCGCGAATGGTCGCTGGCGGCGGCGCTTCTGCCGGCGACGCACTGGTGATTCTAGAGGGAGCTAAGGGTCAGGCGGTGGCTTACCAGACTCGCAGCGACGCATTGAAGCTCGACGTGGTGGTAGCTTGGCAAGGGGCGCGCTGTAGTGGCCGTGGGATCTCGTCGGAGTAGATGACAGAGTCGGGCTCGGGTGGACGGCGACGTTGGCGATGTTTTGCTCCGCCCTAACGCAAATGGAGGGCATCAGTGGGTGCGCTTAGGTCAGGCGAACAAGTTAGCGTCAAAGGGAAGGCACGGGGCGGTCGGTTTTTACCTTAATTGCTTGCCGGAGTTGGAGACGGCGTCGGGGACTTGTAGTGCTCGTTGGAGTCAACGGCCTGGAGCAGTACAGGACGAACTAGAGGTGTCAGTAGGAGAGCAAGGAGGTTGCGAAGTTGTTCGCATGAACCAGAGAGGAAGGGGCACACGGGGTTTACCAGGATTGGTCGCCGGAGTAGGTTCTGTCGGCGGCGGTGCAAGGACGAATACTGGCAGCCTGGTGGCGCTTCTGTCTAGCTTTGCTAGGGGAAATGGCTGCGAGGGGGAGAGGTTTATGTAGCCGGAGCTGGGCGTGGAGTTACTCGCGGAATCAATGGGAATCAACGCGGCAGTGACTGCGGCGAGTAACGGCGGAGTGAGCGTCGCAGGCGCGCGTGATTGACGAAGACGACGACGTGGTCACGGGTCCACTTGTCAGTGAATAAAACAGAGAGGGGGTGGGGTCCAAGCGTCAGCAACTCTATGGGTGCGTCTATGAGTGAAGGAGAGAGAGGGGGAACCCGGGTGGGCTTAATGGGCTAGATCCGTCGTTGGGCTAGAAGTCTTGCGACGACCCCTTTTTATTTCCTTTCTCTTTTTCTTTTTCTATTTTGATTTTCTGGAATGATTTTCAAATGATTTCAAATCTTTTCAGGATTTTTGCAGTGTGCAATAGTCACAAATCTGCGCATAAAACCAAGTGGTCACTTTGAATTGGCTTGGTCATTTGGAATAAGATAGATTAAACAGTGACATAGCACTTGTTTTATATTGGTTTTGAAATTGGTTTTTCAAATTTGTATTTGCTTTGAAATTTTAGTTTAAACCTTAGCAATCTAGCAAAACAACCTGAGAGCAATAAGACATCAAAGTTTGGTTTCATGAACAACAATATCTCATTAGAGAGTAGCATTTGTTTCAAATGCTGATCACATAAAATAATGAGCTCATATGCTCCTGTTTTGAAATGGTTTTCTGAAATTGAAACCCTAAATGTTTATGGATGCATGGATGATATGCATGAGTTTGAAACATGATTTTGAGGATGTTACAAATCTAACCCCCTTAAGGTGAATCTCGCCCTCGAGATTCGGATTGGCTAGCAAATAGGTGAGGGTGGTCTTTCCGAAGATCATCTTCTCTTTCCCATGTTGCTTCCTCTTCGGAATGATGGTTCCACTGAACTTTGCAAAACTTGATAGTCTTAGTCCGTGTGACTCTTTCTGCAGTCTCAAGAATCTTGATAGGTTTCTCTTCATAAGTGAGATCACTTTCTAGTTGAACCTCCTCCAAAGGTATAGTATCCTTCAAAGAAGTTTCCTCCATTTCTGGATGACATTTCTTAAGTTGACTCACATGAAACACATTATGGACAGCTGGCAGAGATTCTGGCAGTTCAATTTCATAGGCAACTTCTCCTTTGTGACTCAGAATCTTGAATGGCCCAACATATCTTGGTGCCAATTTTCCTTTGACTCCGAATCTCTTCACTCCACGAAGTGGTGACACTCTAAGATAGGCTCTATCACCAACTCCGTAGGTGACTTCTCTATGCTTAGGATCTGCGTAGCTTTTCTGTCGGGACTGTGCTATCTTCAACCTGTCCTTAACCAACTTGACCTTCTCTTCGGCTTCTTTGATAAGATCTGGCCCGAATAAACTTCTTTCTCCCACACCATTCCATAACAATGGGGTGGTACACTTTCTTCCGTAGAGAAACTCAAATGGTGCCATCTCAATGCTGGCTTGATAGCTGTTGTTATAAGAAAATTCTGCGTAAGGCAGACTTTCATCCCAACTGGCTCCATTGTATAGGGCACATGCTCTCAACATGTCTTCAAGAATTTGATTAGTCCTTTCGGTTTGTCCATCGGTTTAAGGATGAAAAGTCGTACTGAATTCCAACCTCGTTCCCAATGACTCATGTAACTGTATCCAAAAATGGGAAGTGAATTGAGTTCCCCTATCAGACACAATACTCTTGGGCACTCCATGTAGACATACAATTCTACTCATGTAAATTTTGGCTAACTTAGCACTTGTATAGGTTGTCTTCACGGGTATGAAATGAGCCACTTTAGTTAGGCGATCTACTACTACCCATATGGAATCATATCCTGACCTGGTCCTTGGTAATCCGGTAATGAAATCCATACCAATCTTGTCCCACTTCCAATCAGGAATAGGTAGTGGTTGAAGCAAACCTGCTGGTTTCTGATGTTCCGCTTTCACTCTACTACACACATCACACAAAGCAATATGTTCGGCGATGTCCTTCTTGAGATTATTCCACCAAAATCTATCTTTCATGTCCATGTACATTTTGGTGTTACCCGGATGAATGGAATACGGTGAGTTGTGTGCTTCTTGCAAAATCAGTTTCTGTAGCTCCGGATCTTGTGGAACACAGATTCGTTTCCCATGCCATAACGTACCCTGTTCGTCTTCATGGAACCCTTTGGCTTTTCCTTTGCCAATCTTTTCTTTAATCTCTTCGATTTCTTTATCAATCTTATAGGCTTCTTTGATCTTGTCCAACAAAGTGGGTTGAACATCCAAAGACATGAGATGTCCTTCAGGCACAATCTCCAATCTGAGTTTTCTGAATTGGGCACACAAATCATCTGGCAATTCTCCCTTGGTAAGGCCATTCACAAAAACCTTACGACTTAGAGCATCTGCTACAACATTTGCTTTACCGGGGTGGTATTACAAACTTAAGTCATAGTCCTTGATAAGTTCTAGCCATCTTCTTTGTCTCATATTAATTTCCTTCTGGGTGAAGATATACTTCAAACTTTTGTGATCTGTGAACACTTCACAACGCTTTCCCAAAAGATAGTGTCTCCATGTTTTGAGTCCATGGACAACAGAGGCTAACTCTAAATCATGAGTAGGATAGTTCACTTCATGAGTTTTGAGTTGTCTCGAGGCATACACCATAACTTTACCGTCTTGCATAAGTACTGCACCCAAACCCTGATGAGATGCATCACAATATACTTGGAAATCTTTTTCCAAATCTGGCAGACACAAGACTGGTGCTGTCACAAGTCTCTTCTTCAATTCCTGAAAGCTGAGTTCACAACCTTCAGACCAAGAAAACTTCTTGTCTTTCTTTAGCAATTCCGTCATGGGCTTAGCAACCTTAGAGAAATTCTCAATGAACCTTCTGTAGTAACCTGCTAAGCCAAGGAAACTACGAACTTCTTTCATGGACTTGGGAGATTCCCATTCAGTTACAGCTGAAACCTTTGCAGGATCAACTGCTACTCCATCCTTGGTCATAACATGTCCAAGAAATCCAACTTCATTCAACCAGAATTCACACTTGCTGAATTTAGAATAAATTTTATGCTCCCGTAACTTCTCAAGTATCAATCGCAAATGTTCTTCATGTTCTAATTTGCTCTTGGAGTAGACGAAAATGTCATCGATGAAAACGACAACAAACTTGTCAAGTAATTCCATGAACACCTTGTTCATCATATTCATGAAGTATGCTGGAGCATTGGTCAAACCAAAAGGCATTACGGTATACTCATACAATCCATACCTTGTAGTGAGCGCTGTCTTAGGTATGTCTTGTTCTCTTATCTTGAGTTGAAAATAGCCTGATCGGAGATCAATCTTTGAGAACACGCATGCTCCTTCTAGCTGATCAAACAAGTCATTGATTCTAGGCAAAGGGTATTTGTTCTTGATAGTCACCTCGTTGAGTGAACGGTAATCTATGCATAACCTTTGACTTCTATCTTTCTTCTCCACGAACAAAACTGGGGCTCCCCAAGATGAAGAACTTGGTTGAATAAATCCTTTCTGCAACTTTTCTCCAAGTTGTTTCTTGAGTTCTTTCAGTTCACCCACTGACATTTTATATGGTCTCTTTGCTATTGGTCCAGACCCTGGTACCAAATCTATAAGAAACTCCACATCTCTATCTGGTGGCATTCCTGGTAATTCTTCCGGAAACACATCCGGATACTCACTCAAAATTGGCACACTGTCCATACTAACCCCCTTAAGAGAATTTAGCTTACTTCCTTTTGATTCAAAGTTGGACTTGAATTTAATCTGTTTTCTTTCTGGGGTTGTGAGAGCAACAGTACGATTAGCATAATCTAGTAATCCTTCATACTTAGCCATCCAATCCATTCCTAATATTACGTCCAGTCCTTGGGAATCTAGGATTATCAGACTCACTGGAAATTTATGCTTTCCAAACTCTATTACTAGATCCCGACATCCAAGACTTACTATCATATCTCCACCTGGAGAACTAACTTTTATTGGACACCCAATGTTTTCAGTTGGAAACCCATTTCTATCAACAAATGCTTTTGATATGAATGAATGCGATGCTCCAGTATCAAAAAGAACAAATGCTGGAATAGAATTGAGTCTGAACTTACCAGCAACAGCATCAGGCTCCTCATAGACCTCCTACACATTGATGTGGTTCACCTGTCCCTTCTGAAAAGGGTTGGGCTTGTTGGGTCCCTCAACTTTCTTTTCTGGGTATTCATTTGCATAATGCCCCATCTTCTTGCACTTGAAGCATTCAACCTGACTTATGTCTTTCTTGACAGGCTGGCTTCCACTTCCACTTCCATTACCACTATGGTGGCTCTTGTATCCACCCTTGTGGTTCTTGTACTTGTCATTGTCATGACTATGGTGATGTTTGTTGTCATGACGGTTGTGGTTGTGGTGCTTGTTGAATTTCCCATGCTTGTGGGATCCTGAGCTTCCACTGTCATCATAATGCGAACGTTTGTGAGACGATCCCGAGTTGTGCTTGTCTGAGTGCTTTCTCTTCCTGCTCTCAACTTGTTTCATTTTGTTCTCCAAAATAGCAGCCTTATCACAGAGAGACTGATAAGTGGGAACATATGCCACAGCCAACTGCAGGTTCAGCTCATCATTCAAGCCTTCAAGAAATTTTTCCTTTCTCTTAGCATCGGTGTCAACTTCATCCGGTGCATAACACACCAGATTGTTGAACTCCTCAATATATTCAGCCACGCTGTGGAGGCGCTGCTTCAGATTATGGAACTCTTTCTTTTTCAGACTCATCACTCCAGATGAGATATGAGCAGTGAGAAAGCCATCCTCAAAGATATACCATGTCACATCTTCTATGGGAGTGGTGATCTGGAAGTTATCCCACCAAGTGGCGGCTGGTCCTTCCAGCAAATGTGCTGCAAATCTGACCTTTTCAGCATCCGTACAACCCACGGTTACCAAGTCCTTGTTCACTGAGCGTAGCCAATCATTGGCCACCATGGGATCAGTTGTTCCTGAGAACTTTGCTGGTCTCAATCTCAAGAACCTGGTAAGCATATCAAAACCCGGTGGGTTGTTGTTGTTGTTATTGTTGTTGTTGTTATTGTTGTTGTTTTGGTTCTGGATGAACATTGTCATCATCTGCATCAGCTGAGTTTGAGCGGTCATTATTTGCTGCATTTCTGGAGTGATGTTGTTGTTGTTGTTGGGGTTGGGGTTTGCACGACGGGGAGGCATCTGTGGTTTGTTCAATAGAGATAAGAATGAGATACCCATAGATTCTATCATGCACATTACATCACATAAACAAACACGAAGCATGCAACACAATGATAAAATTTCAACAACAAGATAACAAGTTCACAAAGTAAAACACACAAGTAGCAAGCCATCCACAAGTCGGATGGTCAAATAACAAGTTCTAAAATAACAAGTACGATAATAAATGATAAATGAGTAGTCAAGTCTACTCCTCGGCATCAATCTCCTCCTCGACAAAGGTAAGACCTGCGTTCTCCATCGTGGTCTTGTATTCCTCGACACTAGTGGTTAAGGTCTCTATCTTGGCTTTGAGAGCCCTCTTCTGGGAACGAAGCCTCTCAATCACTGTCTGTTGATGCTCGAGCTCGAAATCCTTGGCCTGCAGTTCTTCAGTCATGTCCCGGATCTTCTTGTTCCTATCCTGGACACGCTTCTCCTGACTCTTGAACTTCTTGTCCTGGCTCTCAAACTTCTCCTCCATCTCCTTGACTATCTCATCTTGCTCTGCGAAGAGCTTATCATTCTCGCGAAGCTGCACCTAGAGTTCGTCATTGTTGAGCATGATGTTGGTCCTGTCAGTGTCCATGTTCCTAATGAGAGACTCTAAGTCCTGGAGGTACAGGCGAATCGGCTCTGCTGTGTCCCTCGAACCATCCTCGAAGTCGATGGACTCTCCATCCTCATCACGTCTACTGAAGACATGGAAGTGAGTACCTCTAACCTGTCGGGAGTGTCGCCCCAGCAGACGTCCTATCAGATCCTGCATAACTACCTCAAGGCCTCCCTCCTTGTCATCGTGCATGAGCTTGAAGACAATGGCCTCCGTGGTAGCCTCTGTATGGCGTCCGGGCTGGTTGACCTTGAAGCCCCAAAGGTCCTTCCTCTCAAATTTGGTGAGGGGAAGCACCATGATGGTAGGAAGAGGGAGATTGAGCAAAGTAGTAAGCTCAACGATACGAGGACCAAAGCGGGTAACCTGGAACTCCTCAACAGTGCTGATGGTAACAGTAGGCATCTATTTATAAGATAGAAAAGTTAGGACAACACAATTCAAGATAAAACAAAAGACAAAAGATCACATACATATCCTTGGAAAGCAAAACACACAAGTCATGCATACATGAAACCATTACAACAACCAAGGTTCAATCTTATTTTAAAGAAAAATTTGGAAAATAAGGTGATAAGTGGTGGTCCTACTAACGAAGTACGCTTACAATCCTATCTCACTGGATCTGTTGGCTAACACAATGTTTCTAGAAGCAATCAGCCTATCTTGCTCACAGGACTCCATCACTAAGTTTATAATGTCTCCTCTTAAGGTTTGGTTGGTAGCTTCCAACTCTTGGGTATGTTCCTTCTCTTTCTTTAGATCATTTTGGAGGTTGAGCATTCTGCACTTGACTCTATCACCAAGTTCTTTGATGGTCTTCCAAGCTGCATCCCTTGCAGATTCAAAGAATATAGTGTGCACCACTGAATTGGTGAACATGCAGAATCCTTTTTCCTGATGGTTGCCTTCCTTGTTTTTATACAAGTGAAGTTGCACCCACCAGTATTCCACTCCTTCCATCGCAGGAAAACCTTTGTACACAGCTGCACCTTGTATCTCTAATGCAACCATGAGGTCCTTGAGAGCCTTGGGGAATTCCGTCTCACACTCCAAAGTCATTGTCATGAGTGGTCCTTTCCTTACGGCTTCGTTGATGGAGTTCATCTACAAATAGAGATGAGGAAGAAGATTAGAAAAGTTTACGAGAAGAATAGACAAGTGTAGAAGTTGCTGAAATTTTTTCCTTAGTGGTTTCCAATCCTAGGGTCATAATCCTACAGGCAACACAGTGCTCTGATACCATCTGTAAGATCCCTCCTTTATAAAGGAAAAAGGATCCCTGTGATTGCAATGCTAGTCCCTGGATCATTGCTAGCATCCACAGTTTAAGATGAAGTACACAGATACAATGGTCATTTATTACAGCCATTCCAGAGATAAACATAGTCTTTATAACTCCAAGGCCACAGGCCTAATACAAGAGTTTGAATAAGTAAAAAAAGTCTTCATCTTCATGTGCCACAGGCAAACATGTTGAGTGTAGACTCATGACACCTAATCCTCATCAGAGTAACCTGCAACATCACAAGTTACAACCACAGTGGGTCAATACTTTGGAATAGTATTGGCAAGTGATACCTTAGTAAAATTTTAAGTGGACTAGATACTATATGCAATTTGGCTAAGTGTAGCTTGGCTTGCTTTGCTCAAAATAGATTTTGCCTATTAGTTGAAATCACTAAGTTTTTCTTTGTCAAAACTTTTCCCAAGGAACCACCAATAGACATTGAGGTCCTTCACCCTTGTTCACCCACAAATTTTACTTAGAAATTGGGATGAGGAGATTCTTGATAGCTTCCATGCCTTGATGCTCAAGTTGTCCATTGCCATGGACTTGGCTAAGTACTTAGATTTTTCCATCTGCAGAGGTTGTGCACTTTCCCCACCAGACTTGGTTTCACCAAGACATGACTTTTCAGAAGCCTTCCCTTAGACCAAATGGACGCGCTCCAACCTATCATTCCCACTACCACCAACTGTCCAAATGGCTAAGTTCTAGCAACCTATATGGTCCAGGCAGAGCCCATATTGCCAAGTGGCTGCACTAGAAGCTTCTTAACACTTGGCCTCTAAAATATCTTTGTTCCTGGGTGGCTTACCACAAGTGAGATACACAAGGTAAACCATAGAAATGGGCCTTGTGTAACCACTCAACATAAACCTTTCCTTCCATTCCACCCAGGTGTTTCATTAACTTAGTTGTTTTATTAGGCAAAACACAAGTCCAAAGGACTTAGGAATATTTTCATCATAGCATGTATATTTCACCAACCCTTGTTTGCTACTAGCTGGCTAAGCATGGCATAGATAGTAACTTAACTTAGAAATTCCGTAGCATTTCTACAACTAGTAGGATTTCCCAACATGGCATATAAGCAAAATAATACATGTAAGTCTAACAAAATATTTCTAATGCTTAGTAGAAAACATAGGATAAAAATATTCATGAGTACCACTTGCCTTGGTAGTTGGGAGAGTAGCACTCCTCACAATCACAATCACTAGCACCAAAGTCTTCACAAAGATTGGTAGCAACAAATTACACACAAAACATATACAATCAAAAATATATGCATGCATGCAAGATGGTAAATGATGATTTTCAAAATTCAACCAAGCAAGTAAACAGTACTGATTCACTAACAAGTTAAAAACTTGCCAAACAACCAAAATGTATTCCCTAAATTATTTCCTAAACATTTCATAAACTCTAATTAGTCCTACACAAGTTTCTGCAAATATAACCTTTTTAACAGAAACTAAACATTAAACACATTGCATATTTAGAAAGAGCTTGCTCTCCTGATTCCAACGGTATAAAATTTGTCAAATTCTAACATGGGGATCAAAAGTTATAGCCAAAACAAATTTGAACAAAAATCAGATTCAAATTATGTTTTTAAATCTAAACTACTGCCACGCGGCGCTATCCTATTGGCCGGTACCGTTTCACTCAGGATCACGCTTCCGCGCCATCGGATCAAGGTAGATCCAACGCGCCAGATCTAAAGAAAATGGTTCGCTCCAAATCTAATCTAGATCCTACGATACAGATCTAACGGCGGGTGCTGCTCTGACCAAAGAGTGGCGGCATGAATGGTCGCTGGCGGCGGCGGCGGCGCTTCTGCCGGCGATGCACTGGTGATTCCAGAGGGAGCTAAGGGTCAGGCGGTGGCTTACCAGACTCGCAGCGACGCACTGAAGCTCGACGTGGTGGTAGCTTGGCAAGGCGCGCGTTGTAGTGGCTGTGGGATCTCGTCGGAGTAGATGACAGAGTCGGGCTCGGGTGGACGACGACGTTGGCGATGTTCTGCTCCGCCCTAACACAAACGGAGAGCATCAGTGGGTGCGCATAGGTCAGGCGAACAAGTCAGCGTCAAAGGGAAGGCACGGGGCGGTCGGTTTTTACCTTAATTGCTTGCCGGAGTTGGAGACGGCGTCGGGGACTTGTAGTGCTCGTTGGAGTCGACGGCCTGGAGCAGTACAGGACGAACTAGAGGTGTCAGTAGGAGCGCAAGGAGGTTGCGAAGCTGTTCGCATGAACCAGAGAGGAAGGGGCACACGGGGTTTACCAGGATTGGTCGCCGGAGTAGGTTCTGTCGGCGGCGGTGCAAGGACGAATACTGGCAGCCTGGTGGCGCTTCTGTCTGGCTTTGCTAGGGGAAATGGCCGCGAGGGGGAGAGGTTTATGTAGCCGGAGCTGGGCGTGGAGTTACTCGCGGAATCAATGGGAATCAACGCGGCAGTGACTGCGACGAGTAACGGTGGAGTGAGCGTCGCAGGCGCGCGTGATTGATGAAGACGACGACGTGGTCACGGGTCCACTTGTCAGCGAATAAAACAGAGAGGGGGTGGGGTCCGGGCGTCAGCGACTCTGTGGGTGCGTCTGCGAGTGAAAGAGAGAGAGGGGGAACTCGGGTGGGCTTAATGGGCTGGATCCGTCGTTGGGCTAGAAGTCTGGCGACGGCCCCTTTTTATTTCCTTTCTCTTTTTCTTTTTCTGTTTTGATTTTCTGGAATGATTTTCAAATGATTTCAAAAGCTATTTGAATTCAAATCTGCAGTGTGCAATAGTCACAAATCTAGGCATAAAACCAAGTGGTCACTTTGAATTGGCTTGGTCATTTGGAATAAGATAGAGTAAACAGTGACATAGCACTTGTTTTATATTGGTTTTGAAATTGGTTTTTCAAATTTGTATTTGCTTTGAAATTTTAGTTTAAACCTTAGCAATCTAGCAAAATAACCTGAGAGCAATAAGACATCAAAGTTTGGTTTCATGAACAACAATCTCTCATGAGAGAGTAGCATTTGTTTCAAATGCTGATCACATAAAATAATGAGCTCATATGCTCCTGTTTTGAAATGGTTTTCTGAAATTGAAACCCTAAATGTTTATGGATGCATGGATGATATGCATGAGTTTGAAACATGATTTTGAGGATGTTACATCGATGAAGACCTTCCTCTCCCTTGTTCTAGCAGGCAGCAGAGGTTGTAGCACTCTCCTCGCGATTCCGGCAGCATGACGGTGTGGTACCGGAAGTAGAGGGGAGATATCACAGGGCTTCGCCTTAAGCCGGAGCGAGTATGGTGGACTATGAGAGAGGCCTTGGTGATATACGGTTTAGATACACCAAGGAGAGAGGGCTAGGACGGCGGCTAGGGCAAGGGGAGAGCCCCAAGTCGGCGGCTAGGGCAAACCCTAGGGCGGCGGCGGCTACAGGAGGGCTGGCGGCTAGGGTTAGGGTCTGGGTGGAGCAAGGTGTAGGTCTAGAGGGGCACCCCTTCCCCTCCTTTTATAGGTGGGAGGGAGCCGTCCAGGGGAGGAGAGTCCTCCCCCAAGTCGGCCTCCTTGGACGGCGGGTGGAGGGAGAGGAACTCCTCCCCAAGTAGGTTTCCTACTCTCCCTCCACCAAGCAAAACTGTCGTTTGACTTTTCAAATTGGCGTTTGACTTTTCAAACTAGGATTTGATTTATCCCTTTGTTTTTCCCAGCCATGATACCTAGTATATTATGCAACCATTCCAACTTGTTATGACACATTCATGTACCCTTCCCCTCCGGAGTGCCGGACCTTCCGGAACCTTCTAGAACATTCCCGATGAAAACACCGGAATCATTTCCCAACTCCGAAACAGGACTTTCCTTATATGAATCTTATTCTCCGGACCATTTCGGATCTCCTTGTGGTATACCGGATCCCATCCGAGACTCCGAACAACATTCGGTATCTTACTCATCATTCCATAACTACTCAACAACATCGAATCCTTAAGTGTGTCTCCCCACGGTTCGTGAATTATGCGGACATGATCGAGACACTTCTCCAAACAATAACCAATAGAGGAATCTGGAAATTCATATGGCTCCCACATATTTCTACGATTACTTTGCGATAGAATGAACCACTTACATACGATACCAATTTCCCTTTGTCTCATGATAGTTTACTTATCCGAGGTTTTGATCGTCGGTATCTCTGCATACCTAGTTCAACCTCGTTGCTGATAAGTACTCTTTTCTCGTTCCCGTGATATGTGATCCCTTGTGAGCCATTCACATGCTTGCAAGCTAATTGGATGACATTCCACCGAGAGGGCCCAGAGTATATCTATCCGTCATATGGATGGACAAATCCCACTCTTGATCCATGTGTCTCAACCCATACTTTCCGAACACTCAATGCCACCTTTATAGCCACCCAGTTACGGTGTGGTGTTTGATGTCATCAAAGCATCCTTTCGGTGATGGTGATAAGCATGATCTCATGGTCGAAGGAATTAGGTTACTATGTATCAGAAAGCATATAGCAATTTAACTATTAAAATGACTTGATCTTTATGCTACGCTTATCTATAGGAGTATGTCCATCATACCATTCTCCTAACGATATGATCTTGTTGTTAATAACATCTCAATGTTTATGATAGGGAAACCACAATCATTTATTAACCAACAAGCTAGTATTATGAAGAGGCTTTACCAGGGACTCTAATTTAGTTTACAAATCACACAAGTATTAATGTTTCCTTGTTAATACCTTTATAGCATGAATGTAAACATTTATCATAAACACAAAGATATAATAATAACTATATTTATTATTGCCTCTAGGGCATATCTCCAACAGTTTCCACTCCCCCCATGCCCGTTCAGTTTTCCCTTGGCCTTTCTTCTTCCTCGCGCCTGCAAAATCGAACTGCCCCCTTTGCGGTTCCTTCTTCCTCCTGTTCTTGTGTTGCGATTTCCGCTTTCTTCTTTCCATTCCAGTATGGGTCCACGCTATTCCAAGCCTCTTCCTACCGCGAAGGAAACGGACTCTGCTGATCTCATGGATGCTCGCGATGGTGCTGATGGTGCCGAGGAGCAGGAGATTCCCGCCGATGAGCGCGGTGGCTGGGAAGGCTCGGAGGTCTCCATCGAAGAGGTGTAGTGGCTCCGCTCCACCAGACGCATTCCGCCGCAAGTGGATTGTCGTCTCCCCTCCGGTGAGATCTCTCCTAAACCCCAACTCTGGCGAGTGGGTGGTTTTCCTTTCCCATTTTGAACGTTGTTCCGCTCTTCCTGTGAGCACCTTCTTGTCCTCGTTTCTTTCCACCTTCCATCTGCAGACCCACCATCTTCCTGCCAATGCGATTGGCTCTCTTTCTTGCTTCATCTCTGCTTGCGAGGCCTACCTTGGAATTTGGCCCACAGTTCCTTTGTGGGCCAAGTATTTTGGCTTTAAGGTTCAGGTTGTTCCCCAACCTGGTGCTCCTCGATCCGAGAAGAGGTCGACCCGGTGCGGCGCTGCTAGCATCACACCCAGGAGAGACTCTATCTTTCCTCGGGTTACTGGTATTGACTCCTGCAAGAAGTGGCATAGAACTTTTTTCTATGTCAAAAATAGCGGGTCCATCGATAACATTCGGCTTCCCCCTTTCTTGGATGAGGTCCCCAACAAGAAGCACTGGCAGCTTGACTCGCGCGACCAAGACACTGCGGTAAACGAGGCTAATGCAATCTTGGAGAGGTTGCTGTCGCCGGATGAAAACTTTCATCTCGCCAACTCTGACCTCATGTGCACCTTCGTCTCACGCCGGGTAAGCCCCATCCAAGCGAGGAGCCACAATATGTGCTTCATGACTGGCTCTCACGATCCCACTCGGCACTCCACTAAGGAGCTCACCCATGACTCCATTGCCTGCCGAGTAAGCTCAATCTTTAAATTGAACTTGGCGGATGATTGGGCTTGGAGTTGCCCACCATTTAGCCAGGTCAGGCCTGTCCCCTGGGTAAGTTTTCCGAATCACTTTCTCGCCGAGTAGGCTTTAGCTCTTTTGCCACTCTTAGTTTAGTTTTTAGTTTCTCATTCTGTTTGTCCCCCGCAGAATCTCCTTCACCAGGTTGATGATAGTACTGTCCCTCCTGCTGGTTATCATGGGGACCGCTCTGACTCGGATGAGGTCGAGTACGACCTGGAGTGCTTCATGCCCATCCCGCACGCTGTGGCTGCTTCAGCTTCGGTAAGAGTCAATCTCGTAATCCCTTAAAAGATTGGTCGGACGATGATGAGGATGATGATTGTACACTTTTGGAGGTATATTCCTTGTGACCTTAATCTCCTTGCTTATCCTAGTAAGCTCGTTATTTACTTATGCAGCTGCCCAGGTACATGACGCTCCTCCTCTCACCGTGGGCGAAGTCGGCAAGATCCCCGTTGCTAAGCCAAAGCGACACAGAGCCTCCTACAGCACTCAGCCGGCCAAGAAGAACAAGCCCACTCTGGCAGCTCCTACTGCCTCTGCTGCTGCCAGCCTGGCTGAGACTCGCCAAGCTGCTGGGCGCCGAGTCACACGCCGAGTCATCCGTGACCCGGTTGTCACCGGGTAAGCTTTTTGTACTATGCTCTCTCCGTTCTTTTCTTTTGTATCACTGACATTCCCTTATATGTGTGTTTCGCTTTTTTTAGTGCCGCACCCTTGACGGTGAACTAGGCTGCTTCTAGCATTGCCTCGCCGCTTAGGCCTGCGCCTCCTCCAGCTGACTCGGCGGCGCCGAGTCCCATCCGGGTTGAGGCTCACGCTTCTCAGTGTCAGTCAGACCCGGTGGGTCCTTCGGCTAGCGCCCCTGGCGCTGGCCAGGAAAAACTTCCTGATCTTGGTGCCCGTGATCCTGGCGCCGAGAAACCTTCCGCCACCAGTTCCTCTGGCATCAGCCCTCAAGCTGATGTGAATGAACAACTTCCTGATCTTGGAGCCAGCAAAACTGCTGAGCCCAGTCAGGTGGCTCCACGTCCTTCTCCAAATCCTTCTGCTCGCTCTCCAACTCTGTGAAAGGGACAGACCCAGCCCAAGGCTTCTGGCTCTACTCTCCCCTCATCTGGCAAATCCACCGCCTCCAAACAAACAATGCTAGTCTGCGCTCCGGGTTCTGCTCCTCAGATCCGGCCTCCGACGATCGGCAACAATGATCGCTTCAACGGGTAAGGGGGACGAATCCGCGGCTGCCGGGTCAGGTGACGTCTCCAGGGCTGTTACTCTCCATACTTCTGCTGCTACGACCCGTGCCAATGTGGGAACCGCCCTGAAACGGGTCAAGTTCTCACTCGGACGCTCAGTAGGAAAAGCCTTGGTTCAGCTGAGCCTTATGTCGTGGCATGGAATGCAACCGGCGAGCAGGAGGTCAGCTGTCACATCCCAAGATATTCCAAATCTTGTAATGTGAAAATAAATGAAAAAAATAAAACTTTGTTTGATTTTCAGGGCCAGAAGAAACTTTTGAATTCAATTGGAACTTCAAACCCATTTGAATTAAATAAAAATCCTAAAGGGATTTAAAAAGATAAACATTTTAAATAAAGGGAAACAAAATATTTTGGAAATACTATTTTGGATCTTTAAAATAAAAGGATTTGGTTTTCAATTGAAATAAAAGTTTATAGATAAAGATTATTTTATAAAGCCAAATTAAAACTTGGCCAAGCTTTTGAAATAAAATGTTTTGTTTTGATAAAAATAATAAAGGATTGTTTAAATAAAATAATAAGGATTTAATATCCAACTTTATTTAAATAAAAGGTTTTACCAATTTAATTGAAACATCAAAACTTATTAAATTATTTAAAATAAGTTTTCCAAATATTTGATATTCACAAATAAAACCTACTGAAGTGTTTTGGCCTTATTTTAGATTTCAAAATAAATATTTTAAATAAAATAAATCCTAATTGATTTAATAATGAAGGTCTATTGAATTTAATTATTAATGGACCCTAAAATAAAAGGTTATTTTATTATATTTTAAACAAGCTTTCCAAGTATTCTTTACTTTCAAATAAAATCTACTGATATGGTTTTGAAAGTATTTGGATTTCAAATGAAGATTTTATTAAATAAACCAAACCCTATTTTATTAATAAACCATGGTCCATTTTACTTAATTAATAAACGGAACCTAAAAAGATTTAAAATATTATTTTATTTTGGAAGTTGGTTTATGCTACTAAACAGAACCAAATTCTTAGTGCAAGGTTTGGTGATTATTTGATTTGATTTGGACATTGTTTGTTTGTTTGGAAATTCAAAACAGAAATTGGAAAATAGAAAAAGAAAAGAGTTCAGCGCAGGAAAAATATAAAGAATAGGACAACCCAACCCAGCAGCCCAACAGGCCCAGAAACAGCCCAGTATTCCCTCCCCGAAAGAAAACGATTCGCACCTCGATTCTGACCCACACAGAGTATGACCAGTGGACCCTACCCTCCTTTCTTTTCCCACTGACCGGTAGGCCCACTTTCCACTGTTCTTCCTCCCCACCCCCACGACCTGTTCTTCCTCCCTCACCGGCCGTTGCAGGCTTTGATTCGCGGCTTGAATTCGCCTTAACACGGCCACCTTAACTCGCAGCGACCAGGAACATTTAAACGCCAGCGCATCCTCTCTCGTTCCCCTCTGTTTCCTTCCCCAAGTGCGCCTCCAGGCCGCCTCAATTCCTCTCCGAACCCCCACTGGCTCCGACGAGCTCACATTCGAATTCTGGCCACCATCGTCAGCGCCACTACCTCCTGAGCCCACGATCTTGCTCGCCAATACCCTCTGCACCTCCCAGTACCTTTCCCTCGCTCGCGCTCGCCCTGCAAGCTCAGCAACGACTCCGCCAGAACAACTCCACCGTCTGCCTCTTCTCCGACGACGTCCCCAGGTAGTACCCGAGCTCCCCTCTCATCCCCGTGGACACGATGATGATCTCCAAGCTCATACGAACCTAACAGCACCTTCCGTTTATCCTAGGGCACCCCCTATCCTCGCCCTCGACGACCTCCTGAACCGCCGAAGCCCAGCTCGTCTCCGGCGAGCAATCAAGGACAGCCCCGTGCGCCCCTTCACCAACCAGTACCACGTTGAGCATCAGCAAGCGTCAACGATTCTGGTGAGCACCTTTTCCTCCTCCCTCGCTTCCTATTTCACCGGCGCCGCCACCGTCTGGTCGCTCCGCCGCCAGCAGCCGCCGCAGCGCCGCTCGTCTAAGATCGAGCACCCCACAGCCGTCTGATCCCGATCTGATGGATAGGATAGAATAACTTAAACGCGAAGGGGTACGTGTTCTGGGCCATACGATCTGCTTAGATCCAACGGTCTGCAGCGTGATCCACCCCGAATCGGTATCAGCCAGTGAGATAGCGACGCGTGGCCAGCTCTAGTTTAAAACAGAAATTGAAAACAGATTTGTTTGTAATTTTCAGACCCTTGTAACTTTGAAACCACACGTCCAAATTTTGCAAACTTTATATCGTTGAAATCAGGAGAACAAGCCCTAGCCAACCATGCCCTTAGTTTAGCAAATAGTATCTGTTAGCTTGTTGGTTTTTGCAGAAACATTTGTATGCTTGCTAAGGATGTAAAAATTGTTCAAAAATGATTTTTGGCATAAAACCTTTGGCAATTGGTGTGATTAGAACCTACTAACATTAGGAAACACTTTGTGGACTCAAAATTGTATTTGGTGAAATAAAAATATGATTCTTTGATTTAAAACCATTTCTAGTCAAATAGAAATGTGGTTTATTTATTAAAATTGGTTTTGGAAGAAAACCTTTGGAAAATGTTTTGTTTTAAACTCTCTGACCCTAAACACCAAGTTTTGTGGTTCAAACATATTTTGTGAACCCTATGGATAAATGCCTTAGTAAAAAAATATTTCTACACCACATAAAATGATACTTTGTTTTGAAAATGGTTTTTGAAGTGAAACCTTTTGCAATTGACTTTGCCACTTTACAAAATGACCATTAGGTGCTTTCAAATGTTCATGACCCATTAGGAACCACTTTTTCAAACAAAACAAAGCTTGGCATGCTTGCATGCATTTCTTTGACTTTGTTATTTTATGTGTTGTTTTGCTTGATTGGTAGATTGAGATTGTGCCTTGCTTGATTGATTTGTAGTGACTTGAAGAGTGTGATTGTTGCAAGGACAAGGAGTGAACCTATACCCTCTACCAAAAGGGCAAGTGATGCTTCATACTTTTGTCCCATTACTTTCACTATGCATTAGTGATTTTTCTAAGTAAAACTTGCATGGATTTTGCTAAGTATAAACCTTGCTATAGGAAAACCTAGTAGATGAATCCTTAGTAGGATTTTCCTAAGTTAAGATTCCTATTACTACCAAGCTTAGCCTAGCTAATATAAAACAGGGGTGTAATATATATTCACACTATGGAAAAATATTCTAAGTCTGAGGACTTATGTTTTGTTTAATAAAACAACTAAGTTAATGAATCACCTGGGTGGAATGGTAATTGCTTGGTGGTTTTCGGTTGAGTGGTTCACAAGGCCATGGACTTGGCTTGTGTATCTCACTTGTGGTATGCCACCCAGGAACAAAGAGATTGGAGATGTCAAATGTTGAGAAGCTTCAAGTGCAACCACTTGGCAATATGGGCTCTGCCATGATCATATAGGTTGCAAGAACTTAGCCATTTGGACAGTGGGTGGTAGTGTTTGATAGGTTGGAACACGTCCATTTTGGTCTAAGGGAAGGCTTCTGAAAGATCTTGTCTTGGGAAACCAAGTCTTGTGGGGAAAGTGCACCACCTCTGCAGAGTGTAAAATCTAAGTACTTAGCCATGTCCCTGGTAAAGGACAGTTTGAGCATCAAGACATGGAAGCAATCAAGAATCTCATCATTCAAAATTCTAAGTTAAAATCTTGTGGTTTGAACAAGGGTTGTTTGAAATCTTCAATCTTTGATTGAGAGATGCCTTGTAAAGGATCTTCAATCTTTGATTGAGAAAAATGATTTTATCAAAGCAAAAACTTAGTATTTTCAAAATGTTAAGGAAAAATCTATTTTGAGCAATGCAAGCCTCAACTCCACTTAGCCAAATGCATATAGATAATAGACTCCACTATACTGCCATAGTATCACTTGCCAATACAATTCAAATGTATAGACCCTTGTGGCTGTAACTTGTATGTTGCAGGTTTGATTGTTTTAGTGAAGATTGATTGATTAGGATTACAAAGTCTACAACCAACATCTGCCTGTGGCACTTTGAAGATGAAGGACCCCATGACTATAGTTATTCCGCTGCAATGTAATGTAATAGCCAAATGAGCTATGTATGATGTAATAAAGTTATGTTATTCCTGGTTATAAAGTTATGTTATGACCTTTGTATCTTGATATTACATCTTAACTGTGGATGCTAGCTATTGATCTAGGGACTAGCATTGTAAACACAGGGGGCTCTGTCTTATTAAAGATTGGGACCCCTACATCAGCACCCGTGCCGGCAAGAAGCTGAAGCTGGGCCTCAAGGCCGTCTCCGACATGACCCAGCAGGCCATCACTTTGTTGACCCGCGCCGACGAGGTGAACGAGGTAAAGTAACTTCTTACTCTTTTGTATTATTGAGTATTTCCTTTATAAATAACACCTAGTCCCCGAGGTTGAAACTTATTTGGCTGTAAGCTCTTTAATAGTCACTTAGTCTTTAGATGCTTTACTTGCATGCTAGAGCTTCAATCCCTAGCCCTCGAGGTTACTGCCGAGTAAGAAACTTACTCGGCTGTAAACTCTTAAGCTCTTTGATTTATTTATGCCAAATTCATGTTAGAGCTTCAATCCCTAGACCTCGAGGTTACTGTCGAGTGAGGGACTTACTCGGCTGTAAGCCCTTAAGTTCTTTGATGTCCTTATGCCAAATTCATGTGTTAGAGCTTCAATCCCTGGCCCTCGAGGTTCCTGTTGAGTAAGAAACTTACTCGGCTGTAAACGCTTAAGCCTTTTGATTCAGCCGGTTGCTTGACTTGACTCGTCCTTATTGTCCGTCTTATTTGATTAGCTCACGCATAACGAGCGCACCAAAGTGCACCAAGCTCTCATTCTGGCGCATCGCAAGCTCGAACTTGTGTATGAGAAGCTACAGACTGACACCAACGGCCAAGGTAATATCCTGAACCGTCATTTTTCTTTTTAGCGTTCTTTTCTTTGGTTCATTATCTCAATCCTTCCTCGTTCTTTTTTCACATCCTCCGCTCAATCTACCATCGAGGCTCTTCACTCGCAGATCAGCGAGACCGAGAGTAAGTTCTTTGTCTCATCGTTGTGATAACTGAATTTTTCTGTTGGTGTTGACAAATAACTTGTTCCGAATAAGCAGAGAAGCACCAAGACGAACTCCAGAAGGAGCGAGATGAGGTGACTCGGCTGAAAAAGCTGATGGCCGAGACGGAGCAGAAACACTTGGCCGAGGTGAAGGGGCTAAGGGAGGAGCTTGCCGAGAAGAACGAGCAACAGGCTGCCAGCGCCGAGAAAACCAAGAAGTTGCTCGACGAGGCCAAGTCATTGGTCGAGTCGGCAAATCTGAACTTCGATGCCCTCCAAGCCAAGACCAAAACTTGGCATAGCAAGCTCGCCACCATCAATTTCTTTCTCGGTAGTGAGTTCTTACTCTTTGCGCACTGTATGAGTCCTTTCTGGGCATCTTCCATCTGCCATTGTTATTTGATAACTTTCTCTTTTTGCTTGCAGAGAATTTTCCTGAGGCCAACATGTTTGCCATCTGAGCCATGAAGAAAATGAGGGCCGAAGATGGTGCTCCTGCTGACGGCGAAGTATCCATGGAGGAGCTCCTCAAAGCGGTGTATGAACGGGTCATGACCCTCAAGTCCTGCGGTGTGGACTTGATCAAGTTGGCTATCCATGCATTTCGCATGCTCTGGCCGGATGAAGACCCACCCGAACTCATCGAGCCACTTGCCGAGAGACTGCTCCTTACTGAATACCGGATGGATCAATGGCGTGAGTCGGCCGACCGAGCTGCAGCGGACAAGGCTCTCTCCTTCGTGCTTTCATGGTACGAGGACATCAACCTTGATGTTCTTGCTCGTAAGGGGTGATGGAAAATGGCTGAATGACCCGGAGCTGATCAAGAAGCGCCAAGAGCGAGCTTATGCCATGATCGAGTACACTATGGTGCACGCTTGGTGTGAAGGGCCTAGCTTCCTCGACCTTGGCGATCCGCTTGTCGAAGTTGCTGATGAAGAGGGTGGTGACAGCGAAACAACCAAGTCAAATGACCCAGCCATAGATGCCCCTCACCCGGCCGATGCTCCAAGCACTACACCTGGCTCCGAGAGTGCTCATCCGAGTTCTTCTGCCCCTTAGGCTAAACAACACTCGAACTTTGATCAGATCCCTGGTATGTCGGGTACAGATGTAACATACATTGCACTTTTGAGTTTGATTATGTGCCTTTTGATAAGCTTTATATGTTTGTGTTATGTTCTAAGTGCGAATCATTCAAGGGCAAGTCTCCGAGTTTCATTTTGCCGTGTCACCTTTCCTTGCCTTTGGCCCTTGTCTACCTTTTTCGGTGTTCGACATTAGGGTCTCAAAGTATGAAGGATATAGTTAGCGGGTATGAAACTTGGATAACTTGGCCGAGATTACTCGACACGTAGCATAACACGACCTGCAAAGAGTTAGGCAAAAAACTAAAGCTAACTCGCGTTTCTCCTTTGTCTTTATCCGGCGTTCGCGTTTACCCGTCTTACATCTTTTTCTCTTGCTTGCCATGAAGCCGTGTTTTCGGACAACAGCATAGACAAAGAGTTGATTTCTTTCGATTAAACACTACTTGTTCCGAGATAAATTTCGGGTATCACGCCAGCCGACGTAAAGTAATTGAAATGGAAAACTTAAGGGGTAGTCCCCGAGCCAGTTTTTCGAATCATACCATTTTATTATTATCACATAGCCGGCAAACACATCCGACATATGAGAGTTCGAGTGATACATGCAATGCTTCTCCTAAGTATAGAAGGGACGAAGCAGTGCCACATTCCATGGCCTTTTGGTTTCATCTCCTGACCTGTCCGCCTTGTTCTTTTGCGCTTCACAAGCGTCTATGAGATAGTAGGAATCATTGTGCAATACTTTGCTTATAATGAATGGACCTTCCCATGGAGGTGATAATTTATGCATTCCTGATGTGCGCTGCACCAGCCTTAGCACCATATCTCCTTCTCGAAAAACACGAGGTTGCACTTTCCGGCTATGGTAGCATCGGAGATTTTGTTGATATATAGCGGATCTGGATAATGCCAGTTCCCTTGCTTCTTCGAGTAAGTCTACTCCATCTTCTCGAGCCTCTTTTACCTCGGCTTCCGAGTATTGCCTTATCCTTGGTGAGTCATATTCTATGTCGGCAGGTGTTGGGGATATGCTATATGGGTATCCTCATAGCATGTCACTTATCCGGATAACCCGGGTGGACCATAGTCGGTAGCATGGCCTATGGCCTGCTGGGCGGCCCAGTTAGATGGATCCAGAAGGGAGGCCCATGCCGGATAAAGGAAGGCTACAGTGGAGTCACCAGCATACCCGGAGCCTTGGAGTGGAAGATACACAAGACTAGTAATAGACGGTGTAGGACTCTGTAACCTGTCCGGCTAGGACTTTTCACTGTAACCCTAGGATCTGGCGACTATATAAGTCAGGCCTATGGGAGCCTTTAGGGCACAATCTCAGATGATCAAGTATCGATACATACAACCTCGCACAGCGAACCTGTCTCTGTAACTCGGCGTATTGCCCTTATAGTGATTTATAGCAGGAGTAGGATTCCGCCACCGTCGTGGGATCTAAACCTGGGTAAGCTGTGTTACCTCGTACCCGTCAACCGTACGCCTTACCCCACGTCTCTAAACACACACTATGAGGACCCCTCCATGGCGTACTCGTCGGCAATACCACGACAGTTGGCGTCCGCCGTGGGGCAAGAGGCGCTTCAGGCTCTTCAGCGGGCGAGGACCAAGATATTTGCGGGAATCTGTGAAACCGTAGCTATCGGCCGTGTTCTCTTCTCCGGAAACATTCCGATCGTCCCTCCTGACGAGTTCTGGATCCCGATGAAGACGAACCCTACGCGGTGTTCAATCGTTCCTATCGGAGACATCCACCTCTTCATCGGCGAAACCGACTCGGGCACTAGTTCCCTGGGAGTCGGAGGAGCATCAAGGCCCGCACGGACCGCCTACGGGTAGGATACGTTCACGGAAGGATCGATGTCGGACCTCTCTTCGGAGTTTGCCGGCAAAGATCGGAAAGCATCAAGATCCGCACGGACCTCCTACGGGCAGGATACGTTCGCGGAAGGGTCGATGTTGGATCTCTCCTCAGAGTTTGCCGGCAAAGATCGGAAAAATTCAAGCCCCACCCAAACCGCCCCTGTGCAGGACATAAAGGTGGAAGATCACTGCAAATCCGCTGGCTTCGCCCGTGCGTCTGGACAGCAGAGATCCAAGTTCGTCGGCGTGGAATCGAGGTCAACCCGGAGAAAATCAAGGCCATCTTAAACATAAACCGTCCGACATGCCTAAAGGACATTCAACGACTAACAGGTTGTGTTGCAGCAGTTAGCCGGTTCGTCAGCCAACTTGGAGAGAAGGCTTTGCCGCTATACAAGTTGCTGAAGAAGGAGGAAAAATTCAAGTGGACGGACGAAGCAGATGCAGCATTGAAGAAGCTCAAGGAGATTCTTTCCTCAGCGCCCATCCTTGCAGCACCCGAGCCTGGAGAGCCCCTATTAATTTACATGGCGGCAACCAACCAGGTTATCAACATCGTCATCGCGGTAGAGCGGAAGGAAGCAGGCTATGAGCACGGAGTTCAACGACCAGTTTACTATGTGAATGAGGTCTTGACGGAGTCCAAGCAGCGTTACCTGCACTACCAAAAGATAGCTTACGGAGTATTCCTTGCTTCTCGGAAGCTAAGGCATTACTTTCAGGAGCACCCAATCACAGTGGTGAGCAAGACTCCACTGTCTAACATTATCAATAATAGCGACGCTACAGGAAGGCTCGCAAAGTGGGGCATTGAACTCGCCGCCTTCGAGATCACCTACAAGATACGCGATGCTATCAAGTCACAAGCCTTGGCGGATTTTGTTGCAGATTGGACGAAGATGCCAGATGCTACTCCGTTGCCAGAACTAGAGTACTGGGTGATGCACTTTGAGGGATCAAAGCTGCTCAACGGCTCGGGGGATGGTGTATTGCTACAGTCACCAACAGGAGACAAGCTACACTACGTTCTGCAGATCCACTTCGAGGCTACAAACAACATGGCAGAGTATGAAGAACTCATTCACGGACTGTGTGTAGCCAAGGATATTGGCATCAAGCGCATAGTTTGCTGTGGAGATTCCGACTTGGTTGCCCAGCAGGTGGATGGCACCTGGAATGCACGGAACCCTATGATGGCGGCATATCGAGACGAAGTGGACGAGATAGCCAAGAGCTTCTTGGGCTACAAAGTCAAGTATGTACCTAGGGAAGAAAACGAGGCGGCTGATCTGCTGTCTAAGCTTGGATCAGGGCGCAAGCAAATTCCGCCAGGAGTTTTCCTAGAGCACCTGCGCACACCATCTGTGAAGGGGGCCGACATCGACAACCCGGATAGAGCTGACTCTTTCGTCAACATGGTGACTAAGGTCCCTCCGGCTTGGACAAAACCGTTCATGGAATATCTCGAACACGGAACTTTGCCCGACGACAAAGTCGAAAGACGGCAAATAGTACGACGAGCAAAGGGTTATACCATAATCAATGGGCAACTCTACAAAAGGAGCACTACTGGTGTATACCTAAAGTGTGTTTCCCAGCTAGAAGGTATGGAAATCCTACGCAAAATCCATCTTGGAGATTGCGGGCATCACGCCGCTCCCCGATCGTTGGTCGTGAAAGACTTCCGGCAAGGATTCTATTGGCTGACCGCGAAGGCGGACGCTGACAAGCTGGTTGAGACATGCATGGGATGCCAGTATTATGCCCTACAATCGCATGTTCCTGCTAAAGAACTGCGAACAATACCAATAACTTGGCTGTTTGCAGTCTGGGGGCTAGACATGGTGGGACCGTTACAAACGGCACCCTGTGGGTTTACGCATCTGCTTGTAGCAGTTGATAAATTCACTAAATGGATAGAAGTTAAACCCATTAGAAAGCTTGATGGGGCAACTGCCCTCAGGTTTGTCCGGATCTAGTGGTGAGATTTGGTCTCCCACATAGCATTCTCACCGACAACGGCAGCAATTTGTCACTCGAAGAAGTGGAGGCATATTGTTGGGAGAAAGGCATCCGACTTGATCTTGCTTCTGTGGCACACCCACAATCCAACGGTCAGGTTGAGCGAGCCAATGGATTAATTCTGCAGGGAATCAACCCACGTCTCGAGGCACCGCTACATAGAGCAACTGGAGCCTGGGCGGAAGAATTACCATCTGTGCTGTGGAGTTTACGAACTACACCCAACAGATCCACCGGCTACACCCCTTATTTCATGGTATATGGAGCAGAAGCCATCCTGCCTTCCGACATTCTTCACGATGTACCAAGAGTTGCCGCCTACGACGAAGATGACGCTGAAGATCCAGACGCCTAGATGTGAACCTTCTCGAGGAGGAGCGCGTTTTGGCATGCCAAAGATCTGCCATCTACCAGCAGAAGCTACGCAGCTACCATAGTCGCCGTGTTCGGCATCGCTCGTTTAAAGAGGGGGATTTGGTGCTCCGACTTAAGCAGAAGAAGTCACACAAATTATCCCGCCATGGGAAGGACCATTCATCATAAGCAAGGCGCTACTCAATTGGTCTTACTACCTTGTTGACAATCGTGAACTAAAGGATAGACCCAACGAGGATCATAAGCGTAAGAGACGTGACCCGGATGATGACTAGCCGGAGCTTGATCGGCCATGGAACATAGCACAGCTACGTCCTTTTTACACTTAGCATTTTTTATCTAATTGTGTACCTCTTATATGATCAATGAAATAAAGCTCTCTGGTTCACTCATATTTTTGAGTCTTTTACGTCCTTTATTGTTCATTTTTAGATCATGTAAAACCTTTGTGCACAAGCTTTGTGTTTGCACTTGTGAAAATTCCGCCTACGGGCGTTAGCTTAAGTTTTCTGTTCTACACGTTCTTTGTCATTTTTATGTGGATTCTGGAGTAGTGACTTTCGGCACTTATTGTCGGTGATTTTGTGCTCAGGTTATTGACGGTGCCATTGGGCATCATCACCTAAGCGCATGGTTCCGACAACGAGTCTTCCGACTCACAAAAAGTCAAGCATAAGAACCAAAGTAATGGATTGCTTAAAAAATGTATACATGCTGGAAACTAGTTCTTAAGAAGAAGGAAATAAAACAACCATTGTTTTCCGCCTTAAGTTACATCAACAACTTTTTACGCATATAACCAAAGGTGAAACAAATATTACAAATTTGTTTTTCACTCCTTTGGTGCAGGTGACTTGGAGGCAGCATCGTCACCAGCCGGAGAATCACCCTCAACGTCGGCACTGTGGTGGGACTCGGAGGAATCTTGGTTGCCGCTGTCGATGATGTTCATGGGCATGAAGACGTCGATGTCCACCAACTCGGCAACTCTGGTGTCATAACCCGCGAGTGACGACAAGATGGTTTCATGATCAATCTCTTTGCCGTCATCATCGACGTCGGGGATACCAGAGGTCACCGTGTCGATGTCGGCACCTTCGTAGTGTGCCTTCACCAATGACAGCGCCATCCTTGCGCCAACCCGTGCACATGAAGCTTTCCAGCTTGTGATACGCTCGGGGGCTCGGCGCAGAATCTTCGAGTACTTCGCCATGGAGTCCGATGCCTTGATGTTTATCTGGAGGGGCTTGGCAATCTCCTTGGCTTGGGTGATGGCGGTGTTGATAAAGTTGCCGGCAAGAACCATGCATTCCTTGGCTGGAGGGGGCGATCTGGTTAAACCCAGAGGAGCTGCAAATTCCGACAAGGAGCGCATGAGTTCAAAAATTCAAAGTATCCAGACTACAGAAATCAAAGGCGGAGAAAACTTACTGAAGATGCTGGCTTCAGCTTGCCAGAGGGTGTCCGCCAAGGATTGTTTCTCTTGTTGGAGGAGCTTGTACGCCTCTCCATGGCGGTGATTCTGCTCATCGGCAGCTCGCTTCTGACCTTTTAAGATCGCGATCTCCTCCTTCAAGCGGTTGATTTCCTCGGTGGTGGAGTCATGCAAGGCCTTCATCGACTCCTCATGCATTTTCAGCATGTCCTTCCTCTCCTGCTTAAGAATCTTGTTTTCGCTATCCAGCTCTTGAATATGCTTGGATTGCTCGACAATGTTATTAGCCTTGGCGATGGTTTCTGCAAGTCGGAGAAAGAAAAGTACATAGTGAGTACTCGGAGAATATTGGCACAAAACCAAGTCGGAATGCGCATTAGAAAACAGACGCTTGCTCTTGGTGATCTGTTCCTTCAAGAAGGCAGTTTTACCCTTTTCAGCTTCTAGATCTACACGCATCTTCTGGTACTTGTCATTTGCCATGCCCCTCCGAGCATTCTCATTCTGTGAAAAAAAAGAACAAAGTTAAAATGTTGTTTAGTCTGCTTGGAGCATCTAGTCGGAAAATTTCCACCTAGACGCTCGGGGGCTACAACGAGAGTTTTTAACTTAGCAATATGCTTAGCTTTTCTTTAAGCATCTAGTCGGAACTAATTCAGTTCTCGATTAGAAGCTTGGGGCTACAGTCTAAAGTTTTTAACTCGTATATCTGCTTAGATTTTCTTTAAGCATCTAGTCGGAACTAATTCAGTTACAACTAGAGGCTTGGGGGCTACGGTATTGAAATTTATAAACACTGCATATGCTACTCTTAAAACATCTAGTCGGAATAGTTCATTCCATCTAAATGTTTGGGGGCTACAGTGAGAGGTTTTCTAGCTTAGTCACTCTTAGAGCATATAGATGCAAAACCTATGGTTTTCCGTCTATGTCCTCGGGGGCTACAGTGGGATACTCATATGAAATTCAAAATGCAAAGAAAACTTACAAGTGCGATGATCTTGAGGTTCGTAGCACTCTCGGCCAGCAGCTTGGCAAAGGATTCGCTATTTCCTTGCAAGATTTCTGCTTGCCGGCGGAGCTCCTCTAGACCGCACGTCGAAGATGTCGGCGCCGCAACAGGAACCAAAGCAGTGCTACCCGGTGTAAGTATCAGATAGACTATCTTCGGATAGACTGTGGTTTTTTGGGATGCGGGGGCGCCGCCAACGGCAGAAGTACCAGCTTCCACCACCGCCTTGCCGCCACCGATGGCATCCTTAGCCGAAGCTTTAGCCATTTGTTGAGCGGTGCTCTCCTGCCTTTCCTGCTCGCCGACAATAGCGAGTTCAATAGGGGCGCCAGAGTCCACTTCCATGGCGGAAGGGCCTGATGCCTCCTTAGCTTGTGAGCTTGTCGGGGCAGACGAGGGCTTGACGGCAGGAGTAGCAGGGGCGATGGCGGGGGAGGCGTCGCGATGCAGCATGCCTTTGATATTTCGAGAAGCCCCCAAAGTTTTGGAGGTCTTCTTGAGGCTGGTCGTGGCTTTCTTCCTGAAACGTGCAAAATGCATAAGTACAGGAACAAGACAGATAAATAGACAATGTCGGAGAATGAGAAGCTTAAACTAGTGGGGGTGCTTTGGCAAAGGGGATCTCGGTGGTTCTTCTCTTATACTCCAGGGCGGCGGTAGTCTTTTTGGAGGCTCCACCCTCCGTCTTCTTCTTCTTGCCTCCATCGGCAGCATTAAAGGTGGAGCTCTTCCGCTTCCGTGCCAACGGAGCTTCGTCGTCGGACACGACTGTGACTTCCTTCATCTTTGGATCATAGATTTGGGCAGCCAGGTTGCCCTCCTCTAGATCGCTAAGCTGTTAAGTAAGAAATCACTGTGTTAGACAAGATGACATTTGCAAGACGAAAGAACTGAAGAATATGTCGTACACGGAAAATAAACACCTACCTTTGGGAACTTGCCGTCTGCGAACATGTCGTAGGTGATGGTGAAGCCGCGCTTCTTATCCTTCACCTTGACGATGTCCTTAAGGCAGAGCATGACGGAGTCGCTCGAGAAGTTGTCCACGGAGATGCGGAGACTATCCCTTCTGTCGCTGGTATACTCGTGCATGAGCTTCGCGCGGTGTTGCAGAGGTTGGATTTGCCTGATGAACCAGCACATGGCTAGGTCCAAACCGGTCAGACCCGTCTCTACAAACCACTCGATCCGCCTTATGGCCCGAGAAGCGTCCAGGTCGGAGGTAAGGGAGGCCTGGGATCTCCATGACGAGGCTTCAGCGGCGGATCCATCAACGAAGTCCGGGTACGTAACTTGACGCCCAGCCAGCGGGATGTCTGGGCCGTAAAAGTACGTCTGTTGCCAATTTTTGCAGGACTTGTGGCCGACGATGTCGGGGAACCGCCAGCCAGGTCGAATCTTGAAGCTTATGGTGCCATAGTTCCTAAGCTCTTCCTTGCTATGTCCGGCTTCACGTTTGACGGTGAAGAAGTACACAAAAAGGTCTAACCTAGGCGTTATCCCTAGATATCCCTCGCAAAGTGCCGCTTAGTTGCTAAGCACTAAGATGCTATTGGGGGAAGGGTTCTGAGGCTGGACCCTATAGTAGTTTAAGAAGGAGCGGAAGAAGTTGGAGATGGGCAGGGAGACGCCGCGTACCAGTTGAGCTTTTAGGTACACCTTTTCTCTAGCTTGGGGGGAGGGTGTCACCTCGCCGGCCGGCGCCGCCCGCCAGGCAAGTCCCTCCGTCGCGGGGAGGTAGCCTTCGGCGACCATCTCTTGGATATCGCGGTCGGTGATGTCCGAGCCGCGCTAGTCGCCCTTATGCAAGTCTGGTTCCTCCTCGAGTGGCTCTAGCGCCGCCAAATTTGGGTCGCCGCCGGTGGACTGGATCACCGCCGATGCGGGGATGACCAAGCCCTCTGGAGGCATGACGATGAAGCTCGCCGGCTTCACCGCGGCTTCGCTCGATGCCGCCATTGATGGAGAGGTGCTGCTGCTAGCCATGGAGTGAAGATTGGGTGCGACTGGGTGCAGATTGGAGCTAGGGTTTTTTTGAGAGTTCTCGCGGAGAGCTTGAGGAGACACGCGGCTGGAGGAAGAAGATGATGCGAGGAGAATGAAGTAAAAAGTGGAAATTTCCCCACGATTACTATTTATCATCCTCGGCGTCAAGATTCGTGCAGCTTGATCGGACGGTTGCTGCGTAGACGACGTGTTCGCGAATGTGCGCGGAAATTTCGCCACATCTCCAACTGTCGCCGCCAACGGTTCGTATCGCTCGCGGGGGAAAATCGGATATGATTGCGTTCTCTACATGTGTGAGTTAGGAGGAGTCGCTGACCTAAGCCTACCACGTCGTCCTAGCTGACATGGGTAGATGAGCTGTCACATCAAAGATTCCGACATAGACGGATTCAATCCGACTATGGAAGAGTACAGTGGAAGATTCAACATTTCTCCGACTTACAAGTTAAAGACGGAGAAAACTTTGCATGGTTCTTTGGGAGGGCTACAAGATATTGCTTGACGATTTGCCGACATCCAACTAGACGAAGCATTCATCTGAAGAGGCAAGACGGCGCAAGATCTCGGAGTTCTCCGGGGGCTACTGTTGGGGATATGCTATATGGGTATCCTCATAGCATGTCACTTATCCGGATAACCCGGGTGGCCCATAGTCGGTAGCATGGCCTATGGCCTGCTGGGTGGCCCAATTAGATGGATCCAGAAGGGAGGCCCATGCCGGATAAAGGAAGGCTACGGTGGAGTCACCAGCGTACCCAGAGCCTTGGAGTGCAAGATACACAAGACTAGTAATAGACGGTGTAGGACTCTGTAACCTGTCCGGCTAGGACTTTTCCCTGTAACCCTAGGACCTGGAAACTATATAAGTCGGGCCTATGGGAGCCTTTAGGGCACAATCTCAGACGATCAAGTATCGATACATACAACCTTTCACAGCGAACCTGTCTCTGTAACTCGGCGTATTGCCCTTATAGTGATTTATAGCAGGAGTAAGATTCCGCCACCGTCGTGGGATCTGAACTTGGGTAAGCTATGTTACCTCGTACCCGTCAACCGTCCGCCTTACCCCACATCTCTAAACACGCACTGTGAGGACCCCTCCATGGCGTACTCGTCGGCAATACCACGACAGCAGGCAAAACTGCTTCAGCCCCATATACGAGGACAAACGGCGTATAACCAGTTGACCGATTCGGAGTAGTTATTAGGCTCCACAGTACTGAGGGTAGTTCCTCTATCCAACAACCAGGTGATCTCTGGAGTGGTTCCATTAAGAGGGGTTTAATCCCTGACAGAACTACGCCATTAGCCCGTTCAACTTGTCCGTTTGATTCTGGATGGGCGACTGATGCTACATCGAGTCTTATTTGGTGTTTCCCACAGAAGCGAGCAAAATCTCCTTCGGCAAAGTTCGTGCCATTGTCAATGATGACACTGTGTGGGTAACCGTATCTGAGGATTATATCCCTTAAGAATGTGACAGCTATTTTACCGTCCAATTTCTTGATTGGTTTCACTTCTATCCATTTGGTGAACTTATCAATCATGACCAAGATATGAGTCATACCTCCTCTTTCTGGTTTGAATTGTCCTACCATATCTAGGCACCATACTGCAAAAGGCCAAGTGATTGGTATAGTCTTCAATTTAGACATTGGTAAATGCGACTTGGACGCATAGTGTTGACAACCACTGCATCTTCTGACTAACTCTTGCGCTTGTGCCAATGCGCTTGGCCAGTAGAATCCATGTCGGAATGCCTTGGCTACCAATGCTCTTGATGAAGCATGGTGCCCGCACTCTCCTTGATGGATATCCAATAAGATCTCCTGGCCTTTCTCTGGGCTGATACAACGCTGCTGTACACTTGTCACACTTTGCTTGTAGAGTTCCTTGTTGATTATGGTGTATGATTTTGCTCTTCGTGTTGTTTTCCTTGCCAATGTTTCATCACTCGGCAAGGTCCCATCTTTCAAATAGCTGAATATTGGTTGTGCCCATGTTGGTATTATTGGTTCCGGGTCTTCTTCAACATCAATATCCATTGGTTCCGCCGACATATGCTCTGCCGACATGACCTGAGGAGTCCCCGAGTGTGATTCGGCGATCCTCGAATTGAACGGATCAGTCCCCGAGTGATTTGAACCTACCCCTAAGTCGATGTCCATTGGCACTGCATCTGATTCCTGACTCGCCAGGATGACCCTGATTGATTCGGACTCTGGTGACGGCTTTATCGATGGCTTCCTAAGATGCTCCAGCTCTACGCCTGGTGGTATTGCTTGCCTAGATGATCCTAGTTTGGATAGTACATCTCCTGCCTCATTTTCTGCTCTAGGAATGTGATGAAATTCACAACCGTCAAAATATCCCGAAATTTGTTGCACGTGGAAACGATATAATGCCATGTTTGCGTCCAGCGCATCCCAATGTCCAGACACTTGCTGAACCACCAAATCCGAATCGCCAAAACACATGATCCTTTTGATACCAATTTCCTTGGCTACTTTAATGCCATGGACAAGTGCTTCATACTCGGCAACGTTGTTAGAAGCAGCAAAATGAATCTGCAACACGTACCTCAGTTGATCCCTCTTTGGAGATGTGAGCACTATCCCGGCGCCCATACCCATTTTTGTCTTGGACCCATCAAAATGCATTTTCCAGTAATTCGGATCTGGCAGTGGTGGTTCGTACTGCATTTCCATCCATTCTACAAAGAAATCTACAACAGCTTGAGATTTTATTGCATCTCGCCTATCATATTGTAGAGTGTATGGTGCCAGTTCGATGGCCCATTTGGCGACTCGGCCACTGGCATCTTTGCTGCCCAATATATCGGAGATAGGTGGCTCACATATTACCCAGATTGGGTGTTCTTGAAAATAATGTTTCAGTTTCTTTGCTTCCATATATACCCCATATGTCATCTTCTGATAATGCGGGTAATTCTGTTTCGAGACAGAGAGCGCTCAAGTAATACACCGGTCTTTGGACTGATTTGCCCCCTTCTTCACGTTCAACCACTATTACTGCACTTACAAATCTGTTGGTTGCGGCGACATAGAGCAACATTGGCTCCTTGGATAATGGTGATGCTAATATTGGTGCTGTTGCCAACATTTTCTTTAATTCATGGAAAGCGCTATCAGCTTGCTGTGTCCATGTGAATTTGTCTGATTTCTTCATCAAATGATATAGTGGTAGGGCTATTTCACCTAGCCGACTAACAAACCTGCTCAATGAAGCCAGGCATCCAGTAAACTTCTGGACATCATTGAGGGTTTTTGGAAATTCCATTCTTTCGATGGCCCTGATCTTTATCGGGTTGGCTTCGATCCCTCGACTGGATACAAGAAATTCGAGTAACTTGCCAGCCGGGACACCAAATGTACATTTTTCTGGGTTAAGCTTCATCCGGAATCTTCTCAAGTTTGCGAATGTTTGATGCAAGTCCTCTATTAGAGTATGACTTTGTTTGGTTTTTTTTACCACGTCATCGACGTATACTTGAAAATTTTTGTCCAATTGATCTTGCAAGCATTTTTGCATGCATCTTTGATATGTTGCGCCTGCATTTCTCAATCCGAATGGCATGGTGCGGATAGCAATAAGCCCCATACGGGGTGATAAAAGTTGTCTTTATTTGATCATTTGGATTTAGTGGTATCTGATGGAATCCTGAATACGCATCCACAAACGACAACAACTCACACCCAGCAGTAGAATATATCACTTGATTGATCAGAGGCAGAGGAAATGGATCTTTTGGACACGCCTTATTGAGGTTCGTGTAATCAATACACATGCGCCATACCACTGCCACGTTCATGTCATCTTTTTTCTTCTCGACCAAGACTGGATTTGATAACCAGTCCGAGTGTAGTACTTCCATGATGAATCCAGCAGCTAAAAGTCTGGCAATCTCGGAAGCTACTACTTTCCTCCTATCTTCGATGAAGCGGCAGAGGGGTTGCTTCACCGGCTTGGCATCTAGTCTTACATGAAGAGAGTGCTCAGCAAGCTCCCTCGGAACTCCTTGCAGATCTTGAGTGGACCATGCAAAGATGTCCCGATTCTCGGGGAGGAAGCTGGTGAGCTCGCTTTCCTATTTTTCTGTAACGCCAGCCCCAATGGTAACTGTGCGCTTTGGGAAAGTTTCATCCACCTGCACCTTCTTGGTTTCCTTGGTAGCTTGAAATGACACACTGCCATGCGGTTTGGTGAGTGTTGGCATGGACATTTGTGCTGCTTTGGCCAATGCTGCCACTTCCAACATCTGACTTTTCTCATGTGCTATGATGAGTGACTCGGCCAGTGAAGATCCGGCTGAGGCACAAGCAATAGATCTTTTGTAGTCCCCTTCAACTGTGATCACCCCACATGGGCCTAGCAGCTTCATCTTCAAATAAGCGATGTGAGGAGTAGCCATAAACTTTTCCATAGTCGGCCTACCGAGTAAGGCATGATATGAGCTGACCAAATCTACCACCTCTAACTCTATAGCTTCAGTGCGTCAATGTTCTCTGTTGCCGAATAAGACGTCAACCCAGATCTTGCCAATTGGCTCACAGGACAGCCCGGCACGATACCGTGGAAAGTTGTCTTAGTCGGCTCCAGCATGTTCATGGTAATGCCTAACTTGAGCATGGTATCCTTGTACATGATGTTGATGCTACTGCCATCATCGATCAATACCTTTGAAAATTTCACGTTCATATCTGGGGCCATGAATGTTGCATCCAAAACCAGAGCGTACCCTCCAGGGGTTGGCATGATCTTGGGGTGATCTTTTATACTCCAAGTTATTTCTTGCTCAGACCAATGCATATACTTGGGGATTGCATGCATCGTGGCATTCACTTCCATCATTCGTCGCTGCTGGCTCTTCTTGTCATTTGGCTATGTAATAAAGACAACATAGCTCTGGTGATGTTCTCTGTACTTATTTCTGGTTCCGTGGCCGACATGAGCGTCGTCACCACTTGGATTGTGCACCTGGTGCACAGCTTCTCTTCTTTCTTGATTCTGATACCTCGGCTGCCTGTTTTCATATCTGTTATCTGCTCCCACTGCCTGAGCATTTCCTCCTGTAAGTGGTGGAGGCGGAGGTGGTGGAAGCTTCTTATTCGGCGAGTCCACTCTATCTCCCTTCTGAAACCAAGTACATTGCCTCGTCGTGTGATTGGATGGTTTACTCGGACTAGGCGTGTGAAACTTACACGGCTGATCTAGCATCATCTCATAGGTGTATTTTTGTTGGTACTGATACTGCTTCCTCTAATCGTATGGCCTTTTACCGTCATTCTTTGGCACCCATTGTTGTTGTCCATTTGTCCTTTGACGCTGACTGCTTCCAGCATCTGGATGATCCTGACTCACAGCCGCAACCTGAGTCGAACCATACTTGTAATCTGGTCTTTCATCTCTTCTCTTGCTTCTGTATTCGGATCTCTCCTGGCGCCTTTGCGACCCGGCAGCGTCGTAGATCTGAGTCTCAGTCATCCCGTCTGCCGACATGAGCAGTGGCTGAGTCGGATCTCCTAATGCATACGAGTCAGTGATTCTTATCGTCTCTGCCAGGCTTGTCGGTATATCTCTTTGTAACCTCTGCCACAGCACGCTTCCGTGTCTACATCCTTGGGCAAACCATGTGATTTCTTGTGAGTCGATTACCCCTTCACAAGAGTTATGCATCGTACACCACCATGTGAGGAATTCCCTGTCTGTCTCATTTGGTCTTTGTTTGCACATTGCCAGTTGTTGTGGGCGATTCGGCCTTCTTGTAAGTGCTCGTGAAATTGCTCACGAAAGCGTCGTGAAAATTGATCTAATTGTTGATGCTTCCGGGTGGCAAATTGTTCAACCATACCCGAGCTGGTCCTTCCAGCATCTGCGGCACGTAATGTACTACCCATCTCAAGTTTCCCTGGGTGATCTTCACTGCGGTTCCATAATCTATGAGCCAGTCCTCTGGCTTTGTGCTTCCATCATACGTTTTCGTCCCTCTGGCCAGCTGGAAATTTGGCACCGGTGGCTCCTTCATGATCCTTGGGCCAAAGCACAGTGGACCCTGCGAACCTTGCGATTCAATTATCTCTGCCATTTTTATGCGGTCAAGCTTCATCCTTGCATCATCCGGCTGAAGGTTCCTGCCTCCGAATCTTGCTCCCATTGCTTGATATGCATGATCCGGCAGTTAATACCCGTCATTTACCATAGCCGAGTAACCATCATTGTACTTATTCGCGTTCGGGCAGCAGGCTGTTGAACTGATTTTCCTGCGCTTTGCTGTCTTCTTTCTGGCTGAGCTGGTGCATTATTTGGAGCTGGATTTCCTCCTCCTGCTGAGTGAGTTCCACGCCTAGCATGAGGCGCAAAATTTTGCCCTCCGTTGTCATTTCTTTGCCCTGCTTTTTCCTGGTTTTCATTTCCTTGGTGATTATTTCTTTTTGCCCCTTGCGCATGCATCGGGTTCCCTTGGTCCACTGTCGGATCATAGGCGACCATCTGCTTGTTTCTTCCAGAATCCACACTGTTTTATTTTCTCGGCCTAGGCGCCGCTCCGGGTGAGGATGCTGTGTGCCCAACCGATCTTGTCGGGACAGGAGTTGCCGAGTGAACCAGCTGTGACCTCCCTGCTATACCCGGATTTGCTCTGTAATACGCCTCATTCAGCATGCTGGCTGCTTTTACTAGTTCATTGACTCGTTCTTGCTGCCATCGCTGCTTCTGGATGTAGATTAGCTGCCATCGCTGCTTCTGGACGTAGTAACTCTACCATCGCTGCTTCTACTGCTCGCAGATTAGCTGCTGTTGTGTTATATGTTGGACGCATGGCTGTCTCGTTGCTGTTCTCCGGTGTTATCTTCGATGTCGCATCTGCCAGCTCTTCGTTGAGGTTCCTTCCTCTCAATCTGGTTGTATCAAGCCGGGTCTTCGCACCCTTGACTCGATTTGCCGAGTTAATCTCTCGGATGGTGATATCCATGTCCTGCTGTAAATGTGCTAGCTCTTTGGCTTTCTCCAGGACTTTTATCCTGGCTTCCTCCAACTCGGCTTGCACACGTGCCGGGTCAGTTGCATGTGCCACTGGCTCTGCCAACTTGTCTATCGCTTCCTGCAGCTCCTTAGCCCTCTTGCTCCTAACTATGTTCTCTGGTTTTTCCAGCGGCGCCTTTGCTATTCTTGCAGCCCTTGGCGTTTCCTCATGATTTCCTCCCTCTGCATTCTCATTCAGTAGTGGAACTACTAGGGGAGCTGCGGGGTTTGGGGCTGTCATCATTACCTCCATGGAGACGAGTTGGTGCATTTTCCCAGTGATAGGAGCCGCTGGAGGATCCGGCACCAGGACGACGCGCTCAGGATATGCGCGCTCCACGCGGACCGCGAAGTAGACCTGGTGCTCGCCGAACTTGATGAAGCGACCACCTCTAAGGAACGGCTTGGTTCCGAAGCAGCCCGCGTTGTCGCTGACGAAGTTGAGCGCACCAAACTTCCTGATGAGGCCGGAGTAGACACGCTCGCCGGTCTTGGCGATGATGTTGCCCGTCCGGATGAAGTACCATCAAGCACCTGCTTCTGCCCCACGGTGGGCGCCAACTATCGTGGTGGTGGCACGGCAGATGCCATGCGTAGGCTTAAGTTGGGGGCCGAATGGGTGCTTCTGGTCACCGGGGAGGGAGTGCACGGTCGAGCCATGCACGAAGAACAAGAAGAACTCTCCAGACGTAGCAATTCGATTGATACCCCAAAGATTACAAGTGCTCCTTGAGCTGTATAAGCTTGTGTACACAGCACTAGTTCCCTACTTGGTCCAACCTCCTTCTACTACTGCTATGCCCTCCCTTATATAGGCAGTGCTACCAAGCTAATACCCCTTTGGGTTCTAGGGTTTACTGTTTGGATCTTGGTCCCTACAATGTGGGTGTTAGACCCCTCCTTTATAAAGGAAAGGATCCCTGTGATTGAATGCTAGTCCCTGGATCAATGCTAGCATCCACAGTTTAAGATGAAGTACACAGATACAAAGGTCGTTTATTACATTCATTCCAGAGATAAAACATAGTCTTTTACAACTCAGGGCCATAGGCCTAATACAAGAGTTTAAGGAATAAGTAAATAAACACAAGTCTTCATCTTCATGTGCCACAGGCAAGCATGTTGAGTGTAGACTCATGACTCCTATTCATCATCGGAGTAACCTGCAACATCACAAGTTACAGCCATAGAGGGTCAATACTTTGGAATAGTATTGGCAAGTGATACCTTAGTATATTTTAAGTGGACTATATTACTATATGCATTTTGGCTAAGTGTAGCTTGGCTTGCTTTGCTTGAAAATAAGTTTTTCCTATTAGTTGAAATCACTAAGTTTTTCTTTGTCAAACCATTCCCAAGAAACCACCAATAGACATTGGGGTCCTTCACCCTTGTTCACCCACAAATTTTTAATTAGAAGTTGGAGTGATGAGATTCTTGTAGCTTCCATGTCTTGATGCTCAATTGTCCATTGCCTTGGACTAGGCTAAGTACTTAGGTTTTCCATCTGCAGAGGTTGTGCACTTTCCCCACCAGACTTGGTTTCCTAAGACATGACCTTTCATAAGCTTTTCCTTAGTCAAATGGACGCGTTCCAACCTATCATCCCAACTACCACCAACTGTCCAAGTGACTAAGTTCTAGCAACCTATATGATCAAGGCAGAGCCCATATTGCCAAGTGGTTGCACTGTAAGCTTTCTCAACACTTGGCCTCCAAATCCCTTTGTGCCTGGGTGGAATTCCACAAGTGAGATACACAACCCAAGTCCATGGCCTTGTGTAACCACTCAACATAACCCAATCCATCCATTCCACCCAGGAGGTTCATTTGACTTAGTTGTTTTATTAGAAAAGCATAAGTCTCATGACTTAGAGATATTTTCATCATAGTGTGTATAGATTTCCACCAACCCTTGTTTGCTAAATAGCTAGGCTAAGCATGGGAAGATAACTTAACTTAGGTAAATTCCCTAGCAATTCTACCATTCTACACTACTTAGGATTTCCCAACTTAGCATTAGTCAAAAATAGCATGCAAGACTTAGCAAAATATATAATGGTAATACAAAACATAGGATAGAAATATTCATGAAAATATCACTTGCCTTGGTAGTGGGGAGAGTGGCACTCTTCACAATCACAATCACTAGCAAAATCTACACAAAATTATAGCATACAATTACACACAATTATATTCAATCAAAAATATTATGAATGCATGCATGCAAGAATTTACTAAGTGGTGATTTTTGAAAACACTACCAAGCATGCATATGTTTACAGAAACTTAACAAGTCACAAGTTTGCCAACTAAACTTATTTGGCACCAATACAATTTACCAAAATAAATCTATACTTAAAATAGCCCTAAACATGTTCTACAAATAAAGTCATTTTTAACTGTTACTATTTGTTAAACAAATTGAATATTCATAAAGGTCTTGTTTCACTGAATCCAACGGTATAAAGTTTGTAAAATTCTAATGTGGCATTCAAAAGTTATAGCAGTTTGAAGTTTGGATCTAAATCAGGTTTAAATTCTGTTTTTGAATTCATACTAGCCACGCGTCGCAACCTCACTGGCGCGTACTGGTTCGCGCGGATCGAGCTCTGCGGACCGCACGATCTAAATGAGATCTGGCGGCTCAGACACACGCGTACCTCTTCGATCAGGATCTATCCTAGCCTTACGATGCAGATCCAATGGACCAAACTACCAAGCCACAATCTGGCGGCGCTAACTGGCGGCGGCGCGTCTGACTACGGCGGCACCAGCGTTCTACATCGCTCCAGGAAGTAGGAAGGTGCTTACCAGATCCGCCAAGACGTGCTGAAGCTCGAAGTGGTACTGGTTTGCGGAGGGGCGCTCGGTGATGGGCTCTGGATCTCGTTGGAGTTGCGTCTGGCGTAGGGTGGATGTTGTCGGAGTCGTTGCCGAGGCTCCACGTCGCCCTAACACAATCCAGGGGGTTTAGGAAGTGCGCAAGACAGTTGCGAACACGCTCGTGTGAAGGAAAAGGCAAGGGGTGCACGGGACTTACTGAGATTGGTCGCCGGAGTTGGGGTGGTCGTCAGGTGCTTACGGCGTCAAGCGAATACGGCGACCTGGGGCAATACAGGATGAGTTAGTGGGGTCAGAATGTGCGCCAGGTGATTACAAAGTGGCTCGAACAATCCAGAGGGGAAGGGGCGCACGGGGCTCACCTGAATCGATCGCCGGAGTGAGCTCTGTCTGCGGCGGTTTTGAGCGAGTCGTGGGCAGCCTGGTGGCGTGAATGCAGAATTGGCTGGGGGAAAATGACTGCGAGGAGGTGGGGTTCTTATAGCCGGTCTCTCGACAGGAAACGCCCGAGGTTTAATGCCCAATTAAGCCGCACCATTACCGGCAGTGACTGCAGCTGCGACGTGGTCGCGGGCGCGGTTTGAGGAAGACGATGACAGCGTGGACAGGGCCCGCTCGTCAGCGATGTGTGCGAAATGGGGGTGGGGTCCGTCTGTCAGCGACTGCCTGCATGTGCTCGCGCGTGAGAAAAGAAAAGGAAACTCCCGGGTGGGCTAGTTGGGCTCGATCCTCTGCTGGGCCAGATATTTGGCGCTCGGCCCTTTTCTTTTGTTTAATTCTTTTTCTTTTCTAATTTGGTTTTCAGGAATGATTTAGATATGATTTCAAATCCTTTTTGAATTGAAACAATTCTGGGGATTTTTGCAGGGTACTGTGGTTTCAAAAATCAGTTATTTGACCATGTGGTTACTCTGTAAGGGCTTTGGTCAAGTTTGGACTTAAATCAATCAGAGACATTGCCTCTGGTTTGCAATGTTTTTGAAAATAGGGTTTTGAATTTATTTCCAAATTGAAAACTTTGGTCAAACTTTTACTCCTAAACTTTCCAATAATGGAGGCAAGCAATCAAGTTCCTAAACATTCAAGTTTCAAAATGGTGTTGGTCTTTTGAATTAAATCTGTCCACATAAAATCATATCATCAAAAGCTTCTGTTTTTCTGAAATGATTTTGAGAAAATCCCTAAATGATGATGAATGCAAGGATGATATGAATGAGTTTTGGAATATGAATTTAGGGATGTTACAGTGGGCCGGGTCATGGGCTTGCTCTAAGCCCAGAGGCATGGTCCATAAAGCTTGATAGCTAACGGTCTTCTGGTACGCTGCTTATTGTTCTTTTTGGCGTCATGCTATTACTTTGTACGTCAGGGTATGCTTTGGGCGTCACCCGGCTCCTTTTGTGTCACCCGGCGTCGCCCTTCTCTTTTGACCATGCTTTACCATGGTCCCTTCTGGACCTTAGTCGGAAATGTGCCACGCGTCCTCCTTGACTCGGCCCTTCCTCAATCGACTCGGCTCGTTGGTTCCTGCAAGGGTTACAGCTTTGTCCTATGCGGGCCGACATAGTTTGTATGTCGGCTTTCATGCTTGTCTTACCCGGCCTAGTTCTTTCTTTACTCGCAGCCAACCTAGATGCGCTATGTTTCCCCTCTCGTGACCCTACTGGGGGTTATCCCCCTGACACGGATCTCTCGATCCCGTACGCGCCTGGACGCACGGGTGGGGGCGTTGGAAAGAGGCGACGACGGGGAGTCGTATGGTGGTGGCGCCGCCTGTTCTTGGTCACCGGAGACGGCGGTGCGATGATGGCAAGCGGCGGCGGCGGGCTCACGCGGGGAAGATGATACAGAGGGAGAGGGGCAACGGAGGGGCGAGTTAGCACCACAAGCTCACCATGAGCGTGATGGAGGGGTCGGCGAGGCTCGGGGAGGCCGGACGGCGAAGAATCGACGGTGTGACTGACGACGGCCGACGATGCTTCGGGGTCGATTCCGGCAAGGAGGGGGCTTACCAGCACATGTGCTTTGAGGGGGAGGATGAGGAAGACACGACGCGTTCAACGGTGGCGTCGGCTTGAGCTAGGGTGGCCAGAGACGGCGGTGACGAATGGCGGCAGAAGCTAGGGTTCACCGGCCATGGCATGGAAATGAGGAAGAGAGGGGGAAAGTGGAGCCTAGGGTTCGTCGGCGATGGCTATGGGGATCATATAGGCAACCAGGGGCAACGGCACGAATCCTGGCGCACGCCGGCGCGGTGGAGCTCGACAGCGAGCTGCTTCGCTCGATCCACCGACGAGGAAGACAACGGGGAAGAGACAGCGAAGGGGTACGAGCCGGTTGGGCTGTGCTTGGGCCCCGGGTGGGCCGGCTGCTGACTGTTGCGTTGCGCGATAGCGCAGAGAGAGAGGGGAGGAGAGGTGAGCTCGGCCCAGTTAGCTAGCTTTAGATATTTTTTTTCTAGGAAAACTGTTTTCTTTTTCTGTTTTATGATTTTTGTTTGTATTTTCAAATTCCAAACTGTTTTCAATAATTCAAAAATACTAGATACTTTTTATAAAGTGTATAAAATAGTGTGGGACCCTTTTATTCATTTTGGGTTCCATTATTTTGATAGTTTTCAAAATATGAAAACCATTTGAATGGTTTTGAGAGGGAACAAAGTTAGGGTTTTGCTTGTGTTTAATTGATTAAATCAAAGTGCAAGTGTAATGCATGCATGCAGTGCTCTAACATGTCTTTATTAATAGTACACAAAAGGTGGTATGTTACACACTTTCTTGAATAAATCCTTTACTGGCTAACTTATCAATTTGCTCTTTGAGTTCTTTTAATTCTTTTGGACCCATCTTGTATGGTGCTTGAGCTATTGGTGCAGTACCCAGAATTAGATCAATAGTGAACTCTATTTTCCGATCTGGTGGGATTCCTTGTAACTCTGCTGGAAAAACATCTTGAAACTCTTTTACTACAGGAATATCTTTCAACTTGACCTCCTTCATTGAGTTCAACTTCAGATCCACCATGATATGACTGTGTTTATCTGCCTGATAAACTATCCTTGCTCCACTTGGAGGCTTGATTAAGATAGTTTTAACCTCACAATTAATCTGGGCTCCATGTTCAGTCATCCAATCCATACCCAGCACTAATGCAATTCCCTTCAAAGGAATCACATAAAGGTCCGCAAAGTAGGTACAACCATAGATCGAGATAACCTGATCTTGTTTAATGTGGCGTATAACTACATTTCCCCCTGTCATCACTACGGTCATAGGGTTTTCTAACGTTGCCCTTCTAATCCCGAATTTACCACAGAATTCTTTAGAAATGAATGAAATAGTTGCACCAGTATCAAATAGAACTTTTCCGGGATTGGTAAGGATATTGAGCATACCTATTACGGCATGCTCGGAGTTATCCACCTCCTCCAGGGTTGCGCAATTCAGCTTCCCGATAGGTCTATTCCTCTTGCCATTATTGTTCTTGACATTATTTCCTCCTCGATTGGACTATCCATTACCTCCACTAGCTTGTCCTCCACCCTTGGTAGGCCAACCACCCGGTGGTTTACTCGGACAGCCAGGCTTGATATGGCTCTTCTGGCCACAACTGTAACAAATAACTACTGGATTTTTGCATTCTCTCCGGAAATGCCCTGGTAGTCCACAATTGTTGTAGTAACATTTCTCCGAGGATTGGAATGATTTCCACCATTGCCCTTGTTATTGTTATTGTTACTATAGGCTTTGTTCCTGGGTTTAAACTCCAGATTGGGTTTAGGTTTACTTGCTTGAACCCTCTTAGTTTCCTTCTTGACTCTCTTCCTCCTATCCTCTTGGACATTCTTGTAGTCATCTTCAAAAGTGATGGCTGCATCCAGTAACTGCTGAAAAGTTTGCTTATTGGCCAACCTTAACTGCATCTTCACAAATGGATTTAACCCTCGCAGGAAATGCTTCTTTCTCTTCTCTTCAGTGCTCACTTCCTCCTCGGCATAACGAGTGTCAACACCCGGATTTTTTAATCCCAGATGCATGTTATGCCATACATCGCAATCCCAGGATTACCATTTTTGCGAGACATAAAAGATTTGGATATCACATTACATCATCCATTACAAACCATACATAAGGTCTTACACAAATAAGGATCTCATGATCCAGTTCTTAATACAACTCAAGTGGCGGAATAACGTAAAGATAACGATAGCGTAGGCGAAGCTCCATCTTCATGGTCACAGGCAATGCTGCCGATGGGAGATGATCCTAGTTATCGTAACCTTCCTCTAGTCCATCGTCCTGATACTCCTCCTCATAGTCTGGCCACGCGAATAGCCAGGGACAAAGCCATGAGTACTCTTTAAGTACTCGCAAACTAATACTAACAAGTTAAGGGGGTTTTTGTAGTAGGATGCTAGGCTCTAAGGTTGTTTTGCAAAAAGACAGATTTACCTCTACTAAGTTCAGAAGCAAAGAAAACTAGTTGAAGGTTTTATAATCCTAAAGGGGAACTTAAATTCATGTCACAACTCTGTTGTGGTCAAGTCAAAGTCACAATTTATTTCACAAGTCATTTTGAAAACATCTGACGGGGGAACAGTATGGCCACTCCAACTGTCCATACCGCGGACGCGGCTATTCGAATAGTTTGACACTCTGCAGAGATTGTACACTTTCACCACAACATTCAATACATCCGTCAGGAACAATCCTGAATTCACCATACTCAGTATGCGGATAATCAATCCTAACCTTTTAATTACACGCCCTAGTATAGGCACCTCTCCTGTGAGTTTGGCCTCCCAACCATGACCAACTGTCATGTTGGGTACTGCATAGGTGGACAATCTTCACAAGGTAGCCTCAGCTCAGACCTTGACCGCGAGGGAACCAATACTAAGGTATATAAATTTCCAGTCAAGCCCTACCCAAATTTTGGGTATTGTGGTTGTACGGTAAAATTGGAATGGTATCGCATCCAGACAACCATCAGTTTTATAAACGGCTAAGGATCATGCCTAAACATTTTCATCATCGAAATCATCTGGTGTTCGGAAACACATGTCAAAACATTTCAGTAGAATGACTCATCATTCTAAGGTTTTCATAACCATTTTCACCAAGTATTCCCATCTAAGGTTGATCAAGTTTTATACTTAGCACTAGCATCTACAAGGCGTGGTAAATACTAATGGGGGTGGTAAACAAGTGGGGATTTGCTAAGTTCAATCTCATGCCTTAGAATGGCATCCAGATTATCTAACTTAGGCCAAATTTTATTCTCTTTATGCTACCTTTAGTTATCTTTCTAGAATCTACAAGTCACCATGTAAACTCTAAGAGAAATCTTTGATAAAGAAAATAAAGTACTTAAGCTTGCAAGTAAAACTAGGATTGGGCATCATCACATGTATCTAACCAAGCATGCTTAATGCAATGCATAGGTTCTCTAACTTTCATAGTTGCAAGAGTTAGCTTGCTCAGTTAATAACTTGCAAGTATTGGCTTGCCTTGTGCAGAGTAGTGGTTGAAGTTCTCCTCGGCTTCTTCCTCGTAGTATCCTTCTTCCTTCTCGTATCCTTGGTCGGTACTAGCGTCTATAAATAAATACGAGGTACACAATCACCAAACAATACTTAACTATTTTTAATCATCACACAAAAGTTCACACTAGATGATCTAGCATCATCACTATTATCATAAGGATTAAAGCACTTGTCTTATTTCTTTTATTTGAGAAAAGTAATTTCTACAAATTGAAAAACTATTTAAGATTTAATATTCGCCAACTCAAAAATGGGATCATGTTGACACATGTAATCACCATATATTTCAGTACATGAGAATGTGATTTAAAGTGGTGTCACAATTTAATAAGGTTTAACCTTTTATTTTAATTAAATAAAGTGACTAGAAATGCCTATGTGTCATTCTTTTATTACGTGAACATTATTTCTGCAAGTAAACCCATATTTTTATCTATTCTGAAAGGTATGATCAAATGTGATTTTTGAGAGTTGGAATCAACTCAAAAGCTTTTATGATTGAATTTTAAAAAATGTTTGAATGCAGAAAAGCTTCTGCCTTGTTATTTTTACCATGGTTGATCTATAGCTCCAAATGGTTTGAATCCAACGAGCTTGGATTAAGCATTTCAGTACCTTTCTAAAAAAAATTGGTTTCATGCATTTTGGTTTAGTGAATCGAGCTGGGTTGATTTTTGAATCTAGGTACAGAACTATGTTTGAAATTAAATGAATAAAGCTTAATTTGAATTGTTGGGTCGCGCGGGATGTTTTACTAGGCCGGCCCACTACACACAGCGTGTACGCGGGAGGGTTAAGTGGTTGTCCCCATGCGTGAGTGAGACGGGGAGGGGCGAAGCGGTACGGGGCAATGTGAACCGTGGGATCTTGTTCTAATCGGACGGCTACGGTTCATCGTCCACGTCGGGCAGCGCCGGTGAGACAGAACCTAACGCGGCAGGTGTAACATCCCTAAAATCATTTTTCAAACTCATGCATATCATCCATGCATCCATGATCATATAGAATTCATTTCAAACAAACCATTTCAAAAACAGGAGCATATCAGCTCATTATTTTATGTGATCAGCATTTGAATCAAATGCTCCTCTCCAATGGGAGATTGTTGTTCAAAGAAACCAAACTTTGTTGTCTTATTGCTCTCAGGTTGTATTGCTATATTGCTAGAATTTAAACCAAAGTTTCAAAACAAATATGATTTGAAAACCAATTTCAAAACCTATTCAAACTAGTGCTATGCCACTGCTTATTTTATTTTATTCCAAGTGACCAAGCTAATTCAAAATGACCACTTAGTTTTATGCCCAGAAATGTGACTGTTGCACACTACAAAAATCCTGAAAAGATTTGAATTCAAATAGATTTTGCAATCATTTGAATTTGATTCCTGAAATTGAAAACAGAAAAAGAAAAGGAGAAAAGAAATGGAAAAAGGCCAGCGCCACCTATCTAGCCCAACAACGGTTTCAGCCCACTAAGCCCACCCGGGTTCTCCCTTTCTATCTCTCACTCGCGGACGAACCCACCAGGTCACTGACCACGCGACCCCACCTCCTCTCTGTTTTATTCGCTGACGAGTGGACCCTGCGACCACGTCGTCATTGTCAATCACATGCGGCCGCGACGCTCGCTCCGCCGTTACCTCGCCGCAGTCACTGCGGGCTTAATTGCCATTGATACCGCGCGCGATCCTCGCCCCCGCTCTGGCTATAAGACCACCTCCCCCACGCGGCCATTTCCCCCAACAAAGCCAGACAGATACGCCCCCAGGCTGCCCGCAATCGCCCTCGCGCCGCCGCAGGCAGACGCACTCCGGCGACGAATCTCGGTGAGTACTGACCGCCCCCCAGCCTCTAGTTCAAACCATCATGACCAGCACGACCTTGCGAGTTTACTGATGACCTCTGTTTGCTTTCTCATGACCCAGAGCGACGTCTTCGTTCTCACCCGCGAGCACCTGAGCCGCCGCTCGACTCCGACGTGCGATTCAGGTAAAATGAGACTGCCCCTTGCCTCCCCTTTGGTACTGTCTTGATCGCCAGGCCCTTGCGCATCTCCTAAACCATCTGGCTTGTGCTAGGTCGACGCAGAACCTCGGCAACGTCTTCGACAGCAAGCATATGACGCCGCCAGCAACTCTGACGAGCTCCCTCAGCCACTACAGAGCGCCCCTTGACCAGCCGTCGCCAGGTTGAGCATCAGTGCATCGCTACGAGCCCGGTAAGCACCTCCGACGACCCTAGAACCCCCTGTAGCCTCCGCGCCGCCGTAGTCAGAGTCGCCGCTGCCAGTAGCCACCGCCAGCGCCGCCCATCTATGGTTGTTTGATCCAGGACCGTAGGATCTAGATCCATCGCGTATAAACAGATCACTTATCGAAGCGTTACGAGTAGATCTGAGCCGTGCAGATTAAGTAGATCTAACAGCTCACAGACGCGATCCTGAGCGAACCGGTACGCACCAATCAGATTAAGACGCGTGGCTAGGGTTTAGGTTTAAAATCAGAATTTAAATCTATTAGATGTTTGAATTTGATTTAGCCATAACTTTTGATCCCCACGTCCGAATTTGATGAATTTTATATCAATGGAATCAGGAGAACAAGCCCTTTCTAAATATGCAATGTGTTTAATGTTTTGCTTCTGTTAAAATGGTTTTATTTACAGAAACATGTGTAGGGCTATTTTGAGTATATGAATTGTTTAAGAAATGTTTTAAGGTTTAAATAAATGTTGTTTGACAAGTTTTGAACTTTTTTATGAACCAGTACTGTACACTTGCCTTGTTGAGTTTTAAAAATCATCACATATCATATTGCATGCATTCATATATTTTTGTTTTTATATATTTTGTATGTGATTGTTGCTATGATTTTATGTGTAGATTTTGGTGCCAATAGTGATTGTGAGGAGTGTAGCTACTCTCCAAACTACCAAGGCAAGTGGTGCTTCATGATATTTTTATCCCTATGTTTTCTACTAAGCATTAGAATTATTTTGCTAGTCTTGCATGTTATATTTTGCTTATATGCCATGATGGGAAATCCTAGTAGTTGTAGAATTGATAGGAAATTTCTAAGTTAAGATGCTTATCTATGCCATGCTTATCCTAGCTAGTAGCAACCAAGGGTGGTGAAATATACATGCTATGATAAAATATTTCTAAGTCTTTGGACTTGTGTTTTGCCTAATAAAACAACTAAGTTAATGAAACACCTGGGTGGAATGGAAGGAATGGTTTATGTTGAGTGGTTACACAAGGCCCATTTCTATGGTTTACCTTGTGTATCTCACTTGTGGAAAGCCACCCAGGAACAAAGAGATTTTAGAGGCCAAATGTTGAGAAGCTTCTAGTGCAGCCACTTGGCAATATGGGCTCTGCCTGGATCACATAGGTGGCTAGAACTTAGCCATTTGGACAGTTGGTGGTAGTGGGAATGATAGGTTGGAGCGCGTCCATTTGGTCTAAGGGAAGGCTTCTGAAAGGTCCTGTCTTGGTGAAAATCAAGGCTTGTGGGGAAAGTGCACAACCTCTGCAGATGGAAGAATCTAAGTACTTAGCCATGTCCCTGGAAAAGGACAACTTGAGCATCAAGACATGGAAGCTATCAAGAATCTCATCATCCCAATTTCTAAGTAAAAACTTGTGGGTGAACAAGGTTGAAGGACCTCAATGTCTATTGGTGGTTCCTTGGGAAAAGTTTTGATAAAGAAAAACTTAGTGATTTCAACTAATAGGCAAAACCTATTTTGAGCAAAGCAAGCCTAAGATACACTTAGCCAAATTTCATATAGTATCTAGACCACCAAAATTATACTAAGGTATCACTTGCCAATACTATTCCAATGTATTGACCCACTGTGGCTATAACTTGTGATGTTGCAGGTTACTCTGATGAGGATTAGGAGTCATGAGTCTACACTCAACATGTTTGCCTGTGGAACATGAAGATGAAGACTTTTATCTATTTACTTATTCAAACTCTTGTAATAGGCCTGTGGCCATGGAGTTGTAAAGACTATGTTGTCTCTGGAATGACTGTAATAATGACCTTTGTTTTTACTTCATCTTAAACTGTGGATGCTAGCATTGATCCAGGGACTAGCATTGCAATCACAGGGATCCTTTTCCTTTATAAAGAAGGGATCTTACATCAGGTGAGGGTCATGGGAGGTTCATCGGGGCTCAGGCGATGGTTGGCGACGGGGGCAAATGACGAAATCGACGACGGCGGTTCTCCTGGTACCGGCAGCTTCTCCTGGGGTGGCTCCAATCAACGGCTCCCTTCTCCTCCAGCAGCGGCGGGCTCCAGCCAAATTCCGGCGATGCGCTGCTCGCCTTGCTCCGGGAGTGAGTGGGGGTGGTCAGTGAGAGGTGGGGAGTGAGATGGTGTGACGAAAATGAGCGGTGGAGGCCTCTATTTATAGTGCCTGAAGGGGACCGACGGGCGCAGGCTGAGCTCGTCGTGGTCGACGGCACAGAGGGCTATTGGCATGGGCGACGATAGGGGGCAGTGCGGTGCTCCCTGGCGAAGCTCAACGGCGTGGTCTTGCGGTGTGGGGCGGTGCTAATTGGTTGGAACGTCGCGGTGCTCTGAGCGGGTCCGACGGTGATTTTAATGTCGCACAGGACGCGTGATCCACGCGGAGGCGAACGGGCATGTCCGGCGAGGTGCTGGGGTGCTGGTGTTCATCCCTGCAAGCGGCGAGGGCGGCGCGCGGTCTGTGGGTGCTGGTCGAGCGGGGCGCTTTGGCGTGCTCTCGGCATGGTAGCAGAGGAACAGGGCGTGTGCGTTCTGGGTGGTCCAAGGCTGGCAGTGCTTGAGGCTAGGACAGGGAGTGGCGGTGGACGGTGGAGTGCTTGCTAGACATGCTTGCTAGGCTTAGTGTTGCTCGTAGCTTGCTGTCAACAATGGGGTGGCAATGGTGCTCTCGGCATGCTTGACATTAATGGCTAGGCTTGCTCACAGTGGTGCTAAAGATTGTTAAAGAGGCTAGATGATCTACTAAGAGCTGGTTGCAACCAGAGAGGGAACAAGGTTGGCCAATTTTACTTCTACAAATAGTGTTTGTTCTTTTTTTGATTTGTATCTGCAGGGTGTTTGATGAAATGGCCGCAAGAAGTTTAAATGGTAGGTTTGCTAGGCACATACTAGGGAGTGTGTAGTTAGCTGGATTAGTCAAGGGGCACTGGTTTGGTTGGGTTTTAAAAATAGGTGATCTTCACATATGATAAAGATTCAATTTTGAATTGTGATTTGAATGAGGTTGCCAAATGTTTCTGTAAGTTTCAAAGGTGGGCTTTGATTCACTTTTACTAGGTCTAGCAAGGAGTGAAAATAATTGGAAAAGTTTCTGTTTGAAATCTTGAACTAGAAACACTCAAAGTGACCTAGTGAACAAGATTGGCAAAAATGACCATTTGCTTTCTTTTATTTGTTTTTGATTTTCTCTTGTTCTGTTTCTGCATGGGAATGTTTTATATGATGTTATTTTCATCTTTAAACCAATCCTTGCTATTTAGGTTAATCACACAAGATCATTCATGCATTAATCAAATCATCACATACACACATGCATTCATATGAGTTAAATTAATAAAAGTTTTTGTTAACCCTGATTTTAGTGATTAGAGTTTGATGATCCTTGTTTTATATTTTTGGGATGTTACAACGAGATAGTTGGCTAAACTCCTGGATGTACTTCATGACACTAGTATAACCTTGCTGAAGCTCCTCAAACTCTCTCCGCTTCAACTCCATAACACTCTCCAGAACATGATATTCATGGAACCTCTGCTTGAACTCTTCCCAAGTATACTCTCTTCCTGGTTGTTGCATGGCTAACTTATTTTCCCACCATGATGCTGCAGGTCCTGTCAGAAGATGAGTTGCATACCTCAGATTTTCCTCCTCATTACAACCTACAATTTTCAGCTTTCTCTCTGTATCTGCTAGCCAATCTTCTGCATCCATTGTTTCAGGAGCTAATGCAAAAGGTAACAGCATTGCATTCTGGAAGTCAGAAAGACTCACTCCTCCACCTTTAGGTTCTCTCTGGTTTCCATCTCGTCCCAACAACTCTTCCATGAACTCGTTTTGGTTTTCTTGCATCATTTGCATATACTGCATAAAATTCTGCTCCATTAACAGCCTCATTGGTGGTGGTAATGTTCTCTGATCTCCGGCATCTGCATCGGCCTTCTCCTTGTCCTCGTGCTCCATTCATTGTTGATCAGATTCGGTTTCTACACCCGTGTCCATGACCCCCCTAGTCCTGCAACATAAAGCGAATACTCATAATTACATCATGCACATGTGTTCTGATCTCAACTTTACACGCAGAACTAGTCACAAATGAAAATCCAAATAAAATCCAAATATGCATTTCACATATTATACATTACAAACCTCATAACAAAGTACAAAGTCATTATACTTGTACCATATAAGTACAATAACAACTTAACAACACTTCCTTATTTAACTATCTACATCATTCTCTCGGATTACAATACGCAATACACGATACTTCCTAATAAGTCGCCTCCTTCTAGTATCCACGACGCTCATCATACATGCCTGAAGTCCAACTGTGATGACGTAACGTCCGTCGCACAGTTTGTGGAACAAATGGCCTTCGAGAAGGAACATACTCAGTATCTAAAGTGTCAGGACTTGAGTCATTACTCAACCTGAGTGCATTGACTCCCTCTAGCTCAGCTGAAAAATCTTCAGAAACATGTTCAACATTATCACCCACTTGCATCTGCCGAGCTTCATTCCTTGAGTTGTCAATAGAATACGCAGATTCTGCTGCTCCCCAGGTGCTCTATTGGGCAAGATAGTTAAACACCGGATAATTTATATTCCCTGGGTTTTGAGAAGATGTTGATGATTCAAACACTCTCTCCTCAGGATCTTCTTCCTCATCCTGGTCATCTACGAATATGGTATTCCTACTAATGTTACTAGGATTGGTTCTTGCACCCATCCAACTAGATGGTCCAACATTTATGTAAGACCCATCTATGGACATTTGATTTCCTTGGGATCCTTCAAATGATCCCATCCTCCAACCATAAGAATTCTCGATAGGAAGTTCTAAATCAGAGCCTTCCTCTGAACCCTGTGGTACAGCATACCTCATATCTAAAGCAGGATCATAGATAGGTTCATGTCTGGGTGAATAAGGATATGGTGTAAAAGATTCGGGATCTATGGGTATATCCTTAAAGATTGGTTTCGTACTACGGCTTTCTTCCTTCACCAACTGGAATGCTAACTACTTCCTTCTTTCTGGATCAGTTAGATCCTCTAACATGTCATTTTTATCTTCAACAATAACTTGATGTGTCTTATAAATATACGCAACAAGTGTTCGGTATCAATCCATAAACTTGGAAGCTAACTTAGGATGCTTCTTTACCAAAGTAAGATGATCCGGTACAGGCTCCGAGTCTATAGAATCATGAGGAATCATAGAAAATGTGCTCCCTTCTAACTCCTTCGATTTATGCTCCCGAATATTAGCTATTGCCTCCACAATAGCAACATGATATGCTGCTAAGTGACTCCTACCTTCACCTATAGGTAGATCATGATATAATCCAAGCTCCTCTGGAAGTTGGATACTTACATGATACTTAGATAAAATTCGACCATCATAATAGGTTATGGTATTCACCGGAATTTTAGTTGGACAACTAAAAATCTTTAAAAGTTGACGAAGCTAATCCATGAATGATCCTTGATAATCATCAAGAGTCTCCTCTTTCCTTACCAAAGTTTACTTTGGAAACTTTGGTGCCATAACTCTGTATATTCAAAAATATTTTGATTAGTAATAGATAATATATTGCATCATAACAAAGAATTATCGCACTAGAACATATAACGGAATATTCTCATCTGAATACCCATTATACCTTTTTAGAGAATTCTTTATCATTGCTCAACACTCTTACAGGTAATACCCTTTACTAGGTTTCCAACCTAAGGTCAAAGCAATTTTCTCTGATACCAACTGTGGTGACCCAGCATACCACTTCATGTGTAGTACACTATAGTCGTTGACATGACATCCACAGAACACCGTTCCATAAATATCACATCCCTCGGAGTGGTACAACAGAAACATTGCGGGTCCATATTACAAACATACACACATTATTATTATTACAATACCAGAAGTTCAAGACTTCAAAATATTCAACTTATGAACCAAATTATAAAGTGTTTCAGCGGAAGTTAAAAGTAACAATTCCAACTAAGAGTTGAGCTCAACAGCTTATTATATAAGGTTCATGCTGCTCGGCTCCGTGGGTTACTAATAACTAGGCAACTAAGCTGACTCGTTGCCATCTACTCCATATCGGATCTCGTAATCCACTCCTTCAACACCACCTAACAGGTCAGACTCCTCATAGAAGACATCTTCTTGGCATTCTGCTGCATACATTGGAGTATCTTCGGGATCCTCAGAGTCTAAGCAGGGGATCAAAGGAAAAGGTGAGTAACAGCGTTACCCAGCAAGTTCATTATATGCAAGGTGGGAAGTTTGATGCTCTATCTACCACCTAGAACTACAAGTCCTTGGCACTATGCAGTTTTCGTAAATCTTTCTTCAAAGATTTATTTTATTATTAAAATCTATGCCCATCAGCCTTCATAGGTTTACCAGAACTTTCATGGAGTTCCTTTCTTGCCGCGTTCGTAGCTCCTTCCCGGAACAGGGAGAAGTTACAGTTTTTCCACTCTGCAGAGGTGTGTTACTTTACCCATGAAAGGATACAGATGTCGCCTAGAGGGGGGGTGAATAGGCGATTAAAACTTTTCCAAGAGTGGCTCGACAAAGGCGGAATTAAACTAGCGTTTACTTTGTCAAGCACAACCTAGAACAACTAGGGTTCACCTATGTGCACCAACAACTTATGCTAAGCAATACAAGCAACAATGTGATAGCAAGATATAGATTACTTCAAGCACGAAGGCTATCACAATGTAAAGTGCATAAGTAAAGAGCTCGGGTATAGAGATAACCGAGGCACGCGAGGAAAACGATATTTTACCGAGTTTCTCCCAACATGGAGTACGTCTCGTTTGGAGAGGGGGTGGTATCTAACCACCTACGCCACAAAAGGCCTCCCTTATTCTCCGGTGAATCTCACCCCAACGGGATCGATCCACACTTCCACTATCGGTGCACTTGTCGGTGGCAACCGGAACCTCTCACAAGGTTGGGGCACTTCTCCACAACTTAATTGGAGGCTCCCAATAAACTCCACCAAGGCCACAAAACCGTCTAGGGTTCCAATAACCCAAGAGGGACAAGCTTCAACGAATATCACGAACCAAATCCTCCGAGGAGAACTCAAACCGATGCACCGAATGCAAATGGCAAGAACACCACAAAGGTGCTCCTATCCCTCACTCTCAAGTTCCAACAAAGCTACTAAAGCTATTGGGGGAACAAGAGAGGAGGAATCAAAGAGGGACACAAAATCCCCCAAAATCTAGATTCCCAAAGATACACTCACAAAGAGATGTTTTGGTTTGGTCAAAACGTGGATCTAGATCTCCTCTCTATTCCACTCAAATATGGGCAAGAATCATCGGAGGGGAAATCAAGCTAGAGAATGGGAGCAAGTATGGACAAATCTTAGACTAATAGAGGAGGAAGAAGCTATCAAAACGCAAAACGGACAAAGCTATATATAGGGCTGGACTAAATTTGTGCGTTGGGCGTTTTCCAGAACGGACCGGTAGTACCGGACCCAAACAGAAACGCACACAGCGCGCGAGCGAGGCAGGCGCGTGGAGCCAGAGAGAAACAGCGCGCGCGTGGAGCCAGAGAGAAACAGCGCGCGTGAGGAGTGGGCCAGTGCGGGGCAAGCTAGCGGCAGCGGGCTGGCACGTGAGTCAGAGAAGCTGCAGTAGCACACGCGTGGCCAACAGGGGGCCAGCAGGAGGCAGCAGCGTGCGTGGGAGTCAAAGCGAGCAAGCGGCAAAGGGAACAGCGCGCGCGCGGGGGAGGCAAGATTGGCGGCGGCATGCGCGCGGTCAGCGCGAGCCAGGCAGGCGTGCAGCGCGAGCTAGACAGGCGTGCAGCGCGCGATGCATGCGGGCACGTGATAGCAGCGGCCAGGGCTGGGCCCAGCGGGGCGAGCGGCTGTACGAGGCGCAGCGCACGGGAGCAAGCAGGCAAGGTGCTGGGCTGATGCACCTGGGCCGGCCGGTAGTACCGGCCCACCCAAGCGGTAGTACCGGGCCAGACCCAGCAACCGGAACACGCAGATCATAAGTGCGCGGCCGGTACCGAGTCTGGTAGTACCGGCCGGCCCAGAAACAGACTTTTTCTTTTTCTTTTTAAATAAGGCAGGCAGTTATTCAAATGGCTATAAATTTTGTTTGGTAACTCCGATCGACCTGATTCCAACTGCGTTGGAAAGAGGACGACATGATCTTGGAGAGAAACCGAAAAGCCGGCAAGATCAAAATCGCAACAAGATACAAACGGAAGATCCGATTTTGATGAACAAGAGCTTGTTATGGAGATTACCACAAGCTCTATATCCTCACATGGATAAGACCAAATGAAAACCAGATACGATGATGCAAGTAGGGCAAAGGTTTGAGCTCTCTCCGAACGACGTGATCGAGTTACTCATTCGAGAGCCCCTCTTGATAGTACGGTTATCTATCCTAAACCCGGTCTCCCACACACAACATGACACCGGCAAAAGGGAAAACCTATCAAGATTATATCTTTGCCTTGAGCATTCCGCTTGAGATCGATGTAGACGAACTTGACCTTCTCAAGATGGAACGCCTTTCTTGATTCCTCGTCATCGATCCATGATCACCGAGGATGGCAAGCATCAAACATGAGATCTTCCATAGATGGCGTATTTTGAGCTTGCACAACACATCTTCTTCTCAATTCATCGACCTTGAAGCCAACACATGCTCCAAGCGATGCCAATGGACAAATCCTACAAGTATAACTTAATATGCACATTACTCCATAAAGATTGTCGTTAATTACCAAAACCACACATGGGGGCCCATATGTTCTTTCAACCCATGAGAGATCAACTCCTTGTTGCACAACCGGGCATACTTTCCTGTCCACAATTCCATGATGTGGGGCCCAGTAGGTGATCCAAGCCAATCACTTCCCCCTTCACGACCTCGCATGCCTCCTTGGTGTACACCATGCCCACCCATTGAATTACGGCAATGGTTTGTATAGACCGTTAGATGCCAGAACTATCATGGGACGATGAGGGTTCCCACCCATATGCTTCATATCCTCTATGAATTACCAATTAATATGCATGCTACGAGTGATAACAGCCACGACCTGCACATCCGGCTACATGCGAGAGGAAGAAGATACAGCTGAATTCTTTGTCCCATTCCAAATCTCATGGTTAACGCGTGATATACGGCGCTAGAATCACCGATGTCATGGGTTGTTGAGTTCCTAGTTGATCATCATTGTTGCAAATAGAACCCTAAGTTCTATTGCTACATTATATCATCACTTAGGATGATATCTACAATTTATTTATTTGTGAAAATAATATTTTCTTTTCTTTAAACATAGATGATCACACACAATTTGTAATTACTTTTATATAGACTCTTCAAAGGACATGAGCAAGTGATGAACTTTCCTTGTGATTGCAAGTAGTGAAGTCGGATGCTTGCACTAGACCTTGAGCTTCTATGTCTACAAAACATCATTACTGCCCGGTAAGGACAATATTTAAAGAAGCAAAATGCATATGCATAGTAATGTAATGCATTATTTATCATTTGTTTTCTTTGTTTTACCCATTATTTTAGTTCTAAGAATTCCTTTAAGTAATAAAGTATTTCATAAAAAAAATCTTTAATATTTCTTAATTTACTTAAATAGGTTCGATTATTATGAATCCAAAAATATATTATTTGTAATTTTTTAACATTCTATTTTATTTTTAGAATTTTATGTAATTCTAGGGGTATTTTGGTCTTTTATTAATTATTAAAACTTCTTTTATCTTTTTGGGCTCATTCTATTAGGCTTATTGGGCCAATTTGCCCAAATGACTTTGACAAAAGGACACCCCAAAGGGCTCTGGCCCTATTGGTCCACCCCTTTTATCTCTCTTTCTCACTCGTCCTCATCTCCTCTCCTCCTCGACCCTGTGGGGTGCTGGCGCCGCCGTCGTGCGATGCTCGTCGCTGTGGCCCTTCCTAGCCGCTGTCGTGGTGCAGGGCGAGGTTGTCGAGCATGCTTGTCCATCTCCTCTTCTTCGATTTGACTTCGGAGCTCTCCCGTGGCCATGCTAGCCCTGTTCCCGAACCCTAGGGTTTGGGGATGGTGCTGCTACTCCCGCTGCTGATTTCCCCACGATGGTGTGTGGTGCTTGTGCGCTACTGTAGCCACCTCCGTGGCTGGTGCGGGTTGCAACGCCCCCTGGGGTGCTCCCTGTGCCGCCACAAGCTCGTCGGCCCTTCTGCTTCCTATTCAATTCGTCAGCGAGGACCTCCGGTGAGTTGTGCCTCTGTGAACTCTAGTGCATCTAGCTACCTCGAGTCTCTCTGTGTGTATCTAGTGGCCAATATATACTCTGTGTTTGCACTGATATTGTTGGAGATATGCCCTAGAGGCAATAATAAATGTAGTTATTATTATGTCTTTGTGTTTATGATAAATGTTTACATTCATGCTATAACAGTATTAACCGGAAACATTAATACTTGTGTGATTTGTAAACTAAATTAGAGTCCCTAGTAAATCCTCTTTATAATACTAGCTTGTTGGTTAATAGATGATCATGGTTTCCTGATCATGAACATTGATATGTTGTTGACAACAAGATCATATCATTACGAGAATGGTATGATGGACATACTCCTATAGATAAGCGTAGCATAAAGATCAAGTCATTTTAATAGTTCAATTGCTATAAGCTTTCTGATACATAGTAACCTAATTCCTTCGACCATGAGATCATGCTAATCACCATCACCGGAAGGATGCTTTGATGACATCAAACACCACACCGTAATTGGGTGGTTATAAACGTGGCATTGAGTGTTCAGAAAGTATTGGTTGAGGCACATGGATCAAGAGTGGGATTTGTCCATCCATATGACGGATAGATATACTCTAGGCCCTCTCGGTGGAATGTCATCCAATTAGCTTGCAAGCATGTGACTGGCTCACAAGAGATCACATACCACGGGAACAAGAAAAGAGTACTTATCGGTAACGAGGTTGAACTAGGAATGTAGAGATACCGAAGATCAAAACCTCGGATAAGTAAACTATCGTGAGACAAAGGGAAATTGGTATCATATGTAAGTGATTCGTTCGATCGCAAAGTAATCATAGAAATATGTGGGAGCCATATGAATTTCCAGATTCCTCTATTGGTTATTGATCGGAGAAGTGTCTCGGTCATGTCCGCGTAATTCACGAACCGTAGGGAGACACACTTAAGGATTCGATGTTGTTGAGTAGTTATGGAATGATGAGTAAGAGACAGAATGATGTTCAGAATCTCGGATGGGATCCAGAATATCACGAGGAGATCCAGAATGGTACGGATAATAAGATTCATATAAGGAAAGTCCTGTTTCGGAGTTCGGGAATGATTCCGGTGTTTTCACCAGGAATGTTCTAGAAGGGTCCAGAAGGTCCGGCACTCCGGAGGGGAAGGGTACATGAATGTTTCATGACAATATGTAATGGTTTCATCATGTACTAGGTCACTTGACTGGGCAAAATAAAGAGAGAAATCAAATCGAAGTTTGAAAGTCAAACGCCAGTTTGAAAAGTCAAATCTCAAGTTTGCTTGGTGGAGGGAGAGTAGGAAACCTACTTGGGGAGGAAGTCCCCTCTCTCCACCCGCCGGGCAAGGAAGAGGAGTTGGACGAGGACTCCCTCCTACCAACCGGCCACCCTCCACCTATATAAGGAGGGGTAGGGCTGCCCCTACTCACACACCTCAAACACTAGCTTTGGCGCCTCCACCTCCAAGTGCAGCCGCCTCCTCCGCCTAGGGTTTCCCCTCCAACTCGGTGACTTGGGGCTTCCCCAAGCCCTAGCCGCCGGCCACACCCTCCCCTTGGTGCCCTCTAAACACTAGATCACCAAGTCCTCTCTCATACTCCACCATACTCGCTCCGTCTTAAGGCGAAGCCCTGCGAGATCTCCCCTCTACTTCTGACACCACGCCGTCGTGCTGCCGGAATCGCGAGGAGAGTGCTACAACCTCCGCTACCTACTGGAACAAGGGATAGGAAGGTCTTCCTCGAGTACTGAACATGTGACCGACTGCGGAAGCATTGCCGGAACGCAGCTCCGGAAGGATCGTCTACGCGATCTTGAGATCGGCAAGTGTACGACTACATCACCCACGAGAATCTGCTCTCGTTAACCGCTTTGGAATCTTCGAGGGTGAGTTCCTCTATCGACTCGTTGCTACAATCTAGAAGATAGATCTTGGCTTGTTTGTTTGCATGCAGTAGAATTTTTTTGTTTTCCATGCTACGAACCCCTACAGTGGTATCAAAGTCGTGTCTATATGTAGATCTGTTGCACGAGTAGAACACAATGGTCATTATGGGCGGTGATGTTTTTATTATCAATTGCTTTTTGTGTACTTTGCATCTTGCGGTATGATGGGATGAAGCGGCCTGGGCTAACCTTACATGACATCGTTCATGAGACTTGCTCCACGCTCAACATGCAACTTGTATTGCATAAGAGTATAGATACAATTTACAACGGGCACTTGATAGTTAAAGCATCAACGTTGTGGTTCTTGTTCGTAAGTTAGAGCGACACTTATTGAAAGCCCCAAACCACGTAAAATATGGAAAGAAAATTAGAGGCGTCTAACTTTGTTTTGCAGGGGTGTGCTGTGATGTGATATGGCCATGATTATGATTGTATTTGATGTATGCAATGTTCCTTATTGTAAGTTGGCAACCGGCAGGAGCCATATGGTTGTCTTTAAATTTCGTTTAAGACCCGCATGTTTATTCAAAGTAGTTGTAATAGTTGAAGCTGGTGGACGACAACCATGAAACAGCGCCATTGACCTTGACGCCATACCGGTGATGATGGAGATCATGTTCGTGCTTGAAGATGGAGATCGGAAGAACAAGAAGAAAGGCCATATCATATCACATATTATGAATTGCATGTGATGTTAATCCTTTATGCATCTTGTATTGCTTAGTTAACGACGGTAGAATTATAAGATGATCCCTCAAGCACACAAATTTCAAGTTTTAAAGTGTTCATCCTTAGTAAGCATCGTTGCTAAAGCTCGCTGTTTCGAAGCACCACGTGTTGATCGGGTGTGTTAGATTCTGCGAGTGTATACAACGTGAGCAAGCCAGATTTGCTCATGCGGAAGCTAAGGTTTGATCTTGATGAGTCTAGCATGTACAGACATGGTCTCAGAACACGGATCACTGAAAGGTAAAGCATGAGTCATATAGTAGATATGATGAACATGTTGATTGTTCGCCATTGAAGCTACATCAACTCTCGTGATGATCGGTTTTGATTTGGTGCATTTGGTTCGTGTGATCACTAAAACAATGTGAGGGATATTGTTTTGAGTGGGAGTTCACCTAGATTAATTTAACTATTAATTAGAACTCAACTTGTCATAAACTTAGTCTAAACTATTGCAAATATGTTGTAGATCAATGGCGGCCCCTACCATCAATTTTAATGCGTTCCAAGAGAAAGAAAAGTTGAAAAACAATGGAAGCAACTTCACGGATTGGTTCCGCAATTTGAGGATTGTCCTCAATGCTGGTAATTTGACCTATGTGCTAGATGCACCGCTGGGTGACCCTCCTGCAGCTACTGCTACCAATGAAGTAAAGAATGTTTACCTCACTCGGAAGAATCGGTACTCCAAAGTTCAGTGTGCTATCTTGTATGGTTTGGAATCAGAGCTTTAGAAAAGGTTTGAGAACCATGACCCACATGATATTTTCCGTGAACTCAAAATGATATTTGAGGCTCACGCGACAGTTGAGAGTTATGAGGCTTCTGAAAAGTTCTTTAACTGCAAGATGGAAGAGGGCAGCTCCGTCAGTGAGCGTGTGCTTAAGATGTCTGGGCACGCAAATAAACTCCAAAGTTTGGGTATAGTGATTCCTAATTCTTTGGGGATTCACCGTGTCCTCCAATCACTACCACCAAGTTACAAGAACTTTGTGATGAACTACAATATGCAAAACATGGACAAGACGTTGCCAGAACTCTTCTCCATGTTGAAATCTGCAGAAGTGGATATCAAGAAAGAGCACCAAGTGTTGTTGGTCAATAAGACCACCAAATTCAAGAAAGGCAAGTCTAAGCAAAAGGGAAACTTCAAGAAGGGCGGTAAGAAAGTTGCCGCGCCGGCGAAGAAGACCAAGGCTGGGCCTAAGCCTGATACTGAGTGCTTTTACTGCAAGGGAGAAGGTCACTGGAAGTGGAATTGCCCAAAGTACTTGGCGGATTTGAAGAACGGCAACATCAAGAAGAAAGTTATATCCGATATACATGTTATTGATGTGTATCTCACTAGTACTCGTAGTAGTGCCTCGGTATTTGATATTGGTTCGGTTTCTCATATTTGTAACTCGAAACAGGTGCTGCAGAATAAACGGAAGCTAGCGAAGAACAAGGTGACGATGCGCGTTGGAAATGGATCAAAGGTTAATGTGATCACGGTCAGCACGCTACCTCTTCATCTATCATCGGGATTAGTTTTATACTTAAATAATTGTTATTTGGTGCCTGCGTTGAGCATGAACATTATATATGGATCATGTTTATTGCAAGACGGTTACTTGTTTAAGTCCGATAATAATGGTTGTTTGATTTATATGAGTAATATGTTTTATGCACATGCACCTTTGATAGATGGTCTATTCTTATTGAATCTCGATTGTAGTAATACACACATAAATAACATTGAGGCTAAACGTTTGAAATTGAGCGATAACACGACATATATGTGGCACTATCGTCTTGGTCACATTGGAGTGAAGCATATGAAGAAACTCCATTCCGATCGACTTCTTGAATCACTTGATTTCGAATCACTTGAAAGATGCGAAGCATGTCTAATGGGTAAAATGACTAAGACTCCATTTTCTGGTATGATGGAGCGAGCTATGGACTTATTGGAAATCATACATACCGATGTGTGTGGTCCAATGAGTGTAGCATCGCGCGGTGGTCATCGTTATGTTCTTACCTTCACGGATGACTTGAGTAGATATGGGTATATCTATTTCATGAAACATAAGTCCGAAACTTTCGAGAAGTTTAAGGAATTTCAAAGTGTGGTAGAGAATCAACGTAACAAGAAGATTAAATTTCTACAATCCGATCGTGGAGGTGAATATCTAAGTTACGAGTTTGGCGAGCATTTGAAGAAATGCGGAATACTTTCACAATTGACATCGCCGGGAACACCACAGTGTAATGGTGTGTCCGAACGTGGTAATCGAACTCTCTTAGATATGGTTCGTTCTATGATGTCACTTACAGATTTACGACTGTCGTTTTGGGGTTATGCATTAGAAACAGCCGCATTCACTTTAAATAGGGCACCATCTAAATCCGTTGAAACGACACCGTATGAATTATGGTTTGGGAAGAAACCTAAATTGTCGTTCCTTAAAGTTTGGGGTTGCGAAGCTTATGTAAATAAGTTATAGCCAGACAAGCTTGAACCCAAAGCGGAAAAATGCGTCTTCATAGGATACCCGAAGTAAACTATTGGGTATACCTTCTATCATAGATCCGAGGGCAAAATCTTCATTGCTAAGAATGGATCCTTTCTAGAGAAGGAATTTCTCTCGAAAGAAGTGACTGGAAGGAAAGTAGAACTCAACGAGGTTGTTGAACCTTCTCTCGAACTTGCGAGTAGCGCAGCACCGGAAGTAGTTCCTGTGGCGCCTACACCAATAAGAGAGGAAGCTAATGATGATGATCATGAAACTTCGGTTGAAGTTGCTACAGAGCCTCGCAGGTCAACGAGAACTCGTACCACTCCTGATTGGTATGATCCCGTTATGAGTGTCATGTTGGTGGATAACATCGATGATCCTGCGACATATGAGGAAGCGATGATGAGCCCAGATTCCAATAAATGGCAAGAATCCATGAAATCTGAGATTGGATCCATGTACGAAAACCAAGTATGGACTTTGGTGGACTACCGGATGCCGGAAGGCTGTCGAGAAGAAATGGATTTTCAAGAAGAAAACAGATGTTGATGGTAATGTTACTGTCTATAAAGCTCGACTTGTCGCAAAAGGGTTTCGACAAATTCAAGGAGTTGACTACGATGAGACTTTCTCACCAGTAGCGAAGCTAAAGTCTGTAAGGATTATGTTTAGCAATCGCTGCATATTACGATTATGAGATATGGCAGATGGATGTCAAAACGACATTCCTCAATGGAGACATTGATGAAGAGTTGTATATGATGCAACCCAAAGGTTTTGTCGGTCCTAAAGATGCTAACAAGGTATGCAAACTTCAACAGTCCATATATGGATTGAAGCAAGCATCCCGAAGTTGGAATCAACGTTTTGATAAAGTAATCAAAAGCTTTGGTTTTACACAAACTTATGGAGAAGCTTGTATTTACAAGTGAGTGGGAGCTCTGTAGCATTCTTAATACTATATGTAGATGACATATTGTTGATTGGGAATGATGTAGACCTTCTTAATAGTGTCAAGGATTATTTGAATAATAGTTTTTCAATGAAAGATCTTGGCAAAGCAGCTTACATATTAGGCATAAAGATTTATAGAGATAGATCGAGACGCCTAATATCATTGTCACAAAGTACATATTTGGACAAAGTTCTAAAGAGGTTTGGAATGGAAGATGTTGCCCAATACGACCTTGAGTAAAACTCAAAGTCCAGCAACGGCAGAAGATAGAGAAAGGATGAGTAAGACTCCCTATGCCTCAGCCATAGGATCTCTAATGTATGCCATGCTATGTACTAGACCCGACATTGCATATGCTGTTAGTTTGACTAGCAGATATCAAAGTGATCTAGGAGTGGATCATTGGACAGCGGTCAAAAACATCCTTAAGTACTTGAGAAGAACTAAGGATATGGTTCTTTCTTATGGAGGTGATGAACAGCTCGTTGTTAATGGTTACACCGATGCTAGTTGGAATACCGATCCAGATGATTCTAAATCTCAATCTGGATACGTATTTACTTTGAATGGTGCAGCAGTTAGCTGGAGGAGTGCAAAGCAAAGCGTTGTGGCGAGATCTTCAACTGAATCAGAATACATAGCTGCTTCGGAGGCTTCACAAGAAGCGATATGGATGAAGGGGTTCATTACAGAGCTCGGTGTGGTTCCAAGTGCGGTGGACCCAATGTCTATCTACTATGATAACATGGGCGCCATAGCCAATGCGCAATAACCAAGGTCACACAAGAAGCTAAAGCACATCAAGCTACGTTTTCACGCTATTCGAGAACATGTCCAAGATGGTGACATAAAGATTTGCAAAGTACACACAGATCTGAATGTGTCGGATCCGTTGACTAAACCTCTCCCGACGGCAAAACATGACCAACACCAAACTGCCATGGGTGTTCGGTATATTACCATGTAATCTAGATTAGTTGACTCTAGTGCAAGTGGGAGACTTTTGGAGATATGCCCTAGAGGTAATAATAAATGTAGTTATTATTATATCTTTGTGTTATGATAAATGTTTACATTCATGCTATAACAGTATTAACCGGAAACATTAATACTTGTGTGATTTGTAAACTAAATTAGAGTCCCTAGTAAAGCCTCTTTATAATACTAGCTTGTTGGTTAATAGATGATCATGGTTTCCTGATCATGAACATTGAGATGTTGTTGACAACAAGATCATATCATTAGGATAATGGTATGATGGACATACTCCTATAGATAAGCGTAGCATAAAGATCAAGTCATTTTAATAGTCCAATTGCAATAAGCTTTCTGATACATAGGAACCTAATTCCTTCGACCATGAGATCATGCTAATCACCATCACCGGAAGGATTCTTTGATGACATCAAACACCACACCATAACTGGGTGGTTAAAGGTGGCATTGAGTGTTCGGAAAGTATGGGTTGAGGCACATGGATCAAGAGTGGGATTTGTCCATCCATATGACGGATAGATATACTCTGGGCCCTCTAGGTGGAATGTCATCCAATTAGCTTGCAAGCATGTGACTAGATCACAAGGGATCACATACCACGAGAACGAGAAAAGAGTACTTATCGGTAACGAGGTTGAACTAGGTATGCAGAGATACCGACGATCAAAACCTCGGATAAGTAAACTATCGTGAGACAAAGGGAAATTGGTATCGTATGTAAGTGGTTCATTTTATCGCAAAGTAATCGTATAAATATGTGGGAGCCATATGAATTTCCAGATTCCTCTATTGGTTATTGATCGGAGAAGTGTCTCGGTCATGTCCGCGTAATTCACGAACTGTAGGGAGACACACTTAAGGATTCGATGTTGTTGAGTAGTTATGGAATGATAAGTAAGAGACCGAATGTTGCTCGGAGTCTCGGATGGGATCCTTAATATCACGAGGAGATCCGGAATGGTCCAGATAATAAGATTCATATAAGGAAAGTCATGTTTTGGAGTTCGGGAATGATTCCGGTGTTTTCACCATGAATGTTCTAGAAGGGTCCGGAAGGTCCGACACTCCGGAGGGGAAGGGTACGTGAATGTGTGATGACAATATGGAATGGTTGCATCATGTACTAGGTCACTTTACTAGGCAAAATAAAGAGAGAAATCAAATCGAAGTTTGAAAGTCAAACGCTAGTTTGAAAAGTCAAATCTCAAGTTTGCTTGGTGGAGGGAGAGTAGGAAACCTACTTGGGGAGGAAGTCCCCTCCCTCCACCCTTCATCCAAGGAGGAGTTGGAGGAGGACTACCTCCTCCCAACCGGCCACCCTCCACCTATATAAGGAGGGGTAAGGCTGCCCCCTACTCACACGCCTCAAACCCTAGCTTTGGCGCCTCCACCTCCAAGTGCAGCCGTCGCCTCCTCCTAGGGTTTCCCCTCCAACTCGGCGACTTGGGGCTTCCCCAAGCCCTAGACACCGGCCACACCCTCCCCTTTGTGCCCTCTAAACCCTAGATCACCAAGGCCTCTCTCATACTCCACCATACTTGCTCCGGCTTAAGGCGAAGCCCTGTGAGATCTCCCCTCTACTTCCGACACCACGCTGTCGTGCTGCCGGAAACGCGAGGAGAGTGATACAACCTCCGCTGCCTGCTGGAACAATGGAGAGGAAGGTCTTCATCGAGTACCGAATGTGTGACCTACTGCGGAAGCGCTGCCGGAACGCAGCGTCGGAAGGATCGTCTACGCGATCTTGAGATCGGCAAGTGTACGACTACATCACCCACGAGAATCTGCTCTCGTTAACCGCTTTGGAATCTTCGAGGGTGAGTTACTCTATCGACTCGTTGCTACAATCTAGTAGATAGATCTTGGCTTGTTTGTTTGCATGCGGTAGAATTTTTTTGTTTTCCATGCTACGAACCCCTACGGATATTAGGGTTCATCACTGGTGCTTGTAAGATGATACTATGGTCTGGTAATGTTGCTTAGTGAGAATTTGTGTTTTCGGCACCTTATGCCTGTTGTCATCCTTTGATTAGATGTTGTTGGTCTGAGGCTAATGTTGGATCAGATGCTAGTGTTTCATAGTGTTGCTTCTGCTTGATACTATGGTGGCTTAGTGTGTTCATGTGTTGTCAGTATATTGATACTGAAAGTAACCCTATCAGTGATGATTCACTGCATTAGTGTTTATTAGCTTGCCTATTTATCCTTAGTCTGAATTTTATTCAATACAGTCTGATGATTATTTGAAAATGAATGGATATATATTGTATGATCTCTAAGTATGGTCTTAGGGATATGATATGTATTGATTTGCTAGTTTACTTATGAAAACTAGACTATCTGGTTGGCTTAGTTGTAAGATCATTTCTTGTGAAACCATCTTAGAATGGTACACAATTGGATCTGGTTGTTGGCTTTACTTATGGACAGTACTTAATATGGATAAATGCTTAATAATAAGTTGAAAGGTTCACTTATTGTTCATGCCTATGATGCTGGTCTGAGGCTCTAGGAACTGAGTTCCTTTGTTGCTGTCACTTTCAAAATTTGCTAAGGCATCATAGTTGCTTACGATCCTAGTTGGCTAAGTTAATGGTTTTGTTTGTAACTTAAAAGATCTGAGGTGCTACTCCTTCTGGGAGATGTGCCCAGATCTTGTAAGAACAAATGATAGAATATAGAAGTTCCTTTGGTATCACCAATTCTGTGAGGCTGGTCTAAGAATTTGGTGTTTTTTGCTAGAGTTTAATTCTGATCTTTATATTTAAAATCTCTAGGATAGATTCACCCCACCAGGGTGATCATTGAGAGGTTGTTTTATAAAATAGCACATGGTTCTATGTGGATAAGATGAATAAATCATGTGGTTGTTTATGACACTCACCACGAAACTGATGATTGTAGTGGTTTGTTGTGATGTTGGTGTTGCTGGTTGGATCATGTCTTTCACCTCCTGATGTTGTTCCTGTTCCCCTGGTTCCTGTGCTTGTCCTTGATCTAGCCTGCTCCTCCTAGCTCCTGTGGCTCGGCCTTGTTGTCCACCTGATTCTTCCCCCTCCTTATGTCACCATCTAGTGATGTTTGGTTAATCTGGTGTGAGGTTTTGTTGGCTGCTTTGCTTGGCTTTGGCTAATCTGCTTGTTCTAGTGTGGTGTGAGCAATGGAGATATGCACTAGTGCTTGCCCAAGGCTGTGATTGGTCCTTTTGTTGGGTTGAACTGCTGGGCTGTGTCGAGAGCACACACATGCAATTAGGTGACTGAGTTGTGTGTGTTTGCTGCATAGTTGTGGATATGCTCAATGAGGTGTTCTACCCTTTATCTTGTTACCATTAATCTGGCTGGTGAAACTTGCCCCTTTTACTGATTGGGATCATTTGACTTATGGCTTACTTGTTATGAAATATTGAATTCTTTCATATTGGTGAAATTTGCCCCTAAAAGATTTACTCAATGATGTTAAATTGAGCAGTGCAACTCACTGCTCTCTACTGAGAGTAAAAATTAATAACTTAACCTTTATTTTCCTTTTTGTTTGTTCTTTGTTTTGCAGGTACAAGATTTGAAGATTCAAGATTAGAATAGGTTTACTTTTAGATGGAATAAATCCTTTGTACTTTTTATTTTTATTATTTTGTAAGAAATGTGTAGTAGGTTTAATAATAAATATATGTTCCTCTTTTTGTAATTTCACTTCTGTAAATATTCTTTATTGTCTTAATAAGTTACTTTTTGTAACTTGTTTATGGAATAAAAATATGGAATAAATATTCATTTGCTTAATTTTATTTCTTATTTAATTTCTATTATTATATATTATGTCTTAAATAATACTATTAAATCATAATTCTTAGTTTTAAAAATATAAACTCAAATTTTCAAATTTTATTCAAACTCTCCCCAAAACAAATTAATTCATAAAGGTCATGTCAAAATTTATAACAATCACTCTCCAGAGCTATTCGTACACTTAGAGAGTGAAAGAAACTTTGATCACTTTAAGTTTTTATTTGGCAAAAAATTTACCCACATTTTGCAGATGAATGCATGCATATGCACAATTTCCTAAATCTACCCTTCGTTGGTTACTAAATGTTGGGATGTTACAATCTACTTGATGCTCCCAAAGTGATACCAATCAACAAGATCAATCATATAATAGAAATTGCAAACTAAAATAAGAAGTGCAAAAAGTAAAAGATGAGACTTCTCATTAATATTCCATAAAGTCACTCACACCAAGGGATACATAGATAACAAACTAAAGGAGAGATACTTCCACAATGTAAACCAACCTATATGATAACTTCTCTATCCAAGATATGAATCTAATAAAAAGGTAATAAGATAAAAGATAATGATGTGATACCGCGACACTCCCCCAAGCTTGGAACTAAGCCAAGGGGATGCCAAAACATGATGACGAATTACTCCTTAGGTGGTGGTGGTGTTCCCTTGTCATCGTCAGACTTCCAAGGTAAAGGCTCCCCATCCACAAAAGATGTCTTGGTCTCAAATATCCTGAAACTAGCAGCAGAGCTTATGTGTTTAAACCTAGCCTCATACTCATAGTTTTGATTTTGTATGTCGTAGAGTTGTGCTTCCAATTGATTGGTGGTCTGATGGAGTGAGAGGATTTCGTCTCGAAGCTCAGCAACCTCCTCCTTGTGCTTAGCAATGATGTCACATCCCAAGATTTTCCAAATCTTGTAATGTGAAAATAAATGAATAAAATAAAACTTTGTTTGAATTTCAGGGCCAGAAGAAACTTTTTGAATACAATTGGAACTTCAAACCCATTTGAATTAAATAAAATCCAAAAGGATTTAAAAAGATAAACATTTTAAGTAAAGGAAAATAAAATATTTTGGTATCACTATTTTGGACCTTTTAATAAGAGATTTGGTTTTCAAAAGAAAAGATGGGTTTATAATTAAAGAGTATTTTATAAAGCCAAATTAAAACCTTGGCCAAGCATTTGAATTAAAACATTTTATTTTAAATAAAATTAGCATAGATTTGTTTAAATAAATTAATAAGGATTTAAAATCCAACTCTATTTAAATAAAAGGTTTTACCAATTTAATTGAAACATCAAAACTTATTAAAATTATTTAAAATAAGTTTTCCAAATATTTTATATTCTCCAATAAAACTTACTAAAAGTGTTTTTGCTTTATTTTAGATTTCAAAATAAATATCTCAATAAAACAAATCCTATTTAAATTAATAATGAAAGTCTATTTTATTTAATTAATAAAGGACCCTTAAATAAAAGGTTAATTTGTTTTAAACAAGTAATTCAAGTATCTTATATTTTCAAATAAAACCTACTGTTTTGGTTTTGAAAGTATTTGGAGTTCAAATAAAGATTTTATTAAATAAACCAAACCTTGTTTTATTAATAAACCATGGACCATTTTATTTAATTAATAAAAGGAACCTAAAAGATTTAAAATATTATTTTTTTATTTTGGATTTTGGTTCATGTTACTGAACAGAACTAATTTCAATATTACAAAGTTTGGGTGTTGTTTGAATTGATTTGAACATTGTTTGATTTGTTTGAATGTTTGAATTGAATTGAGTATGATTTGTTTGTTTGGAATTTCAAAATAGAAATCAGAAATGGAAAAAGAAAAGTTACAGAATAAAAAAATAATAATAAGAAATGGACCTGAACCAGCCGGCCAAGCCCAGGGAGCCCATCAACCAGCCCAACTCTCCTTCCCGAGGAAAAAACGTTTCACACTACGTTTCTGACCCGCAAAGTGAATGACAAGTGGACCCTACCCTCGTTTCTTTTCCCACTGACCGATGGACCCCACCGCTCCTGTTCTTCTCTCACACCCGCACGACCCCTCCTTCCTCCCTCGTCGCCGTTTCCTGCTGTGATTCTGCGGACTTAATTCGTCATAATGCCGCCACCATTACTCGCTTTGACTGTGCTCGATAAAACGCCAGCTCCTTCCTTTCCGTTCCCCTCAGACGCCAACCTCTCTTCGCCACCAGGCCGCCCCAATTTCTCCTCGAACTCCACTGTCTCCGACGACCTTCTTCATCAATTCCGGCCACACACTGCCTCCCCTTGCCCCATTGACCAAGCACGCAGCTTCCCCACTCCCAGACGCTTCTGCCCGTGCCTTCCGTTCGACCGCGGGTGCCCCAGAGAGTCGACTAGGACAAGCTCTGACAGCGCCGCCGTCTGTCTCGTCTCCGTCGAACTTTCCCGGTAAGTACTGACCGCCCTGCGCCTTCTCATTCACACGAGGAGCTTTGTCTTGGTCCCGCGCATCTAACCATGTCATCATTTCGCCTTGGGGTGATCCACAGGGCCGTCCACGACGACCACCTGAAGCACCCGACGCCGTCCTCCACTCCGGCGAGCAATCCTGCCAAGATCAGAACACCCCTCGCCCGACCAACACCTCCTCGAGCATCACCGTGACCTCCTGAACCCGGTGAGCTTCTTCTCCACCTCTCTCGCTTCCTCGAACCACCGCAGCACCACCGCCTGACCGTGCGCCGCCGCTAGCCACCGTCAGCGCCGCCCCCTTTTGGTCAAACTCGCCAGCATCGTTGGATCTGGATCGGACGCACTAGATAGATCATTTAACGCCGAAGGGGTACGCTTCCAGAGCCATACGATCTAACTTAATCCAACGCTCTACAGAGCGCGATCCGCGCGAAGCGGTACCGTCCAGTTAAAACGCGCCGTGTGTCACTGATCTGTTTAAAAAATGATTTGAAAACAGAATATTTTGCAAACTTCAAACCTCTGTAACTTTCAAACCACACGTCCAAAAATTACAAATTTTATGTCGTTGGATTCAGGAGAGCAAGACCTAAACAACCATGGCCTTAGTTTAGAAAATAGTATCTGTTAGCTTGTTTGAATTCACAGGAACATTTCAGTACTTGTTTAGAGTAGAAAAATTGTTTAAAATTTATTTTAGGATTAAAACTTTAGCAAAATGGTTTGTAGTGACCATACTGACCCTAGGAACCAACCCTTGGTGTTAAAAATGATTTTGGTAAAATTTAGGTTGAATTATTTAACTTAGCCATTTTCTAGCCAAATAAAATTATTGATTTTATTATGGAAATGTTTTTGCAAGGAAAACTTTGGGAAAATGTTTTGGACCAAACTTACTGACCCAAAACACCAAGCTTTGCCAAAAGCAACTCACTTGGTGAAAAACATAAAGTTTTGCTTTGATAAAAATAATTTTCACCACATAAAATGATGAATGGATTTTAAAATGGTCTTGAGATAAAACCCATTTGCAAATGACTTTGCCATTTTGGTAAATGACCAATTTGGAACCTTACAAAGTTATAAACCTAGTAGAGACCAACCTTTGCATACTTATGCATGACATAGATTCCATTGCTTTGTGAGTGTGAAATTGTTTGTTTAAACTTGGTTTGGAATGTTAGTTGATTTTGTGTTTTGCTTGATTGACTTGTAGTGAATTTAGCAAAGTGTGAGACTAGCAAGATCAAGGAGTGAACCACCATTCTCTTCCAAAAAGGCAAGTTACACTATCATACAAAAGTCCTACTATTTTCATTATACTTAGTGGATTTTGTAAACATGCATGAAAATGTTTTATACTTATGCTATGCTATATCCTAATAGGATTCCCTATACACTCCTTAGTGAAAATATTGAAGTTGTACATGCTTAGCCATGCTATGTTTTGAAAAGATATACATGTTGAGATTTTACAAAGGTTGAGAAAAGGACTTGTGTTTTACATAATAAAACAAGGACTCAATGAACCACCTAGGTGGAGGATACTTGAAGTTTGGAGAAGGTGGCAATAAAAGGAACCATGTCTATGGTAATCACTTGGTGTTGTGCTCCAAATGAAAACCACCTAGGAAACTTAGAGATTGAACATGTTTCTCCAATTGTGGCTTTCGTGTGCAACCACATGCTATTATGGCTCTGGCTTAGTCAACTACATTAGGAAGACCCATACATTGTCTTTAGTTACCGGACATGGGGATCTAGAATGCTTCATGGGGGCTGAAGACAAGCTAGCAATGATGTATGGGAGGACCTTTTGGAAAGACTTCGTCACATTCTCAGTCTGCCAGTACTCCATCTTGGTGAGCACTAATCCAGTAGGCCACTGGTGGCAACAAGATGGGATTGTGTCATGTGGGTAAAGTGTACTCCTTCTGCAGAAGTTAATAAAAATCTAAGTACTTAGCCGTGTCCCTGGTTATGGACAATACTGAGCAACTAAAGTTTGAACCATGGGAGATCTCGACATTCCAATTTCTAATATAAAAACTTGATGCACTTGGGGGTACCAAGGAATTCAAAGAGATTTTGTTAAACTTGTTGCACTTGGGGTTACCAAGGTGCTCAAGAGCATGATGTACTTGGGGTTACCAAGGAACTCATGGGTTTTGATAAAACTTGTTGCACTTGGGGTTACCAAGTAGCTCAAGGGATTTTTGACAAGGACTTGAACACTTGACTTTCTACCAAGGAGTTCAAGGAACTTGGAAAAGGGATTTGACAAAGGACCAAAACCATTTTGAGAAGATAGGATAAATGTTGCTTTATGCAAATGAACCTAAAACTCTACTTAGCCAAATATGCATGTAATGATAGGATCCACTCATAATACTCAAAGTAGTGGAACTTGCCAATACAATTCAAATGTATTGACCTTGTGGCTGTAACTTGTAATGTTGCAGGTTTGATTGCCTTTTGTGAAGATTGATTGATTTAGGATTACAAAGTCTACAACCAACATCTTCCTGTGGCACTTTGAAGATGAAGGACCCCATGATTATTGTTATTCCGCTGCAACGTAATGTAATAGCCCTATGAGCTATGTATGATGTAATAAAATTATGCTATTCCTGGTTATAAAGTTATGTTATGACCTTTGTATCTTGATATTACATCTTAACTGTGGATTCTAGCTATTGATCCAGGGACTAGCATTGTAAACATAGGAGGAATCTACCTTATTAGGTTGAGACCTCTACAAATGAGTTTTGAACTCATCTTATGGATGATGTCTAATTCGCGTTCCGCTATCTTCTTGTACCCAAAAACTTCCTGCTCTAGTGCTTCCATCCTATGTTCCAGGATGCCTTCTCCTTTAGGGCCATGTACTTCTTTAATATGTACCATCCCATCCTTGAGCAACAACTCCTTGGGATGAACCTTCAACTCATTAATGTATGGGTTGATGGCATCCGCGAAAGAATCCTCCATGGGTGATCCATAGGAAGACATTGTGGCTCCAAAACTAAGAATCTGCCTGACAAAAACAGATCAAAACAAAAACACGACGAGAACATGATATAAGAACCTGGGGGTCCGGGGGTTATATATTACGAAGTTTTATGACATAAGGAAGGTACTGTGCGAAAACGAGACAGAGATGGACTCCAGGGGGCTCACACCCCCTGATGGCGCAGCCAGCTGGGGCACACGCCACTGGTGGATCTAGCCCACCTAGGCTCCGTTTCCTCCTCTGTTTCGTCTCATAACCTTCCATATGTAATAAAAACATCAAAAATATAAAAATATAAGGTTTTCACAAACCTTCTATTTGTAGCACTTTTTACCTATTTAGAGACAGACTCTGCAGATTCTGGAGTTTGGTTTCTAATAAATTCTTCCGGAGTCACCATTTGAATAATATCAACATTTCATTATAAGAATCTCCAAAAATATAATGTTTGAGCCTTTGACCATTCACCACCTGTGTAGTGTTGTCCTTCAAAAAAGATACTTTAATAGCCCTTGAACGATACACCTCCTCAATAACAAAAGGTCCTTCCCATTTTGAGAGTAGTTTCCCTGCAAAAAATCTGAGACGAGACCTATACAAAAGAACCTTCTCACCAACATGGAACTACCTTTTGAGAATTCTCCTACCATGCCATATTTTTAATTTTTCCTTAAAGAGTCTAGCATTTTCATAAGCTTCACTTCTCCACTCATCTAAGGTACTTAAGTCAAGCAATATTTTCTCACCAGCAAGTTTAAAATCTCTATTCAGTTCTTTCACTGCCCAATAAGCTTTGTGTTCTAATTCTAGAGGCAAGTGACAAGCTTTACCATAAACCATTTTGTAAGGATACATTCCCATCAGATTTTTATAAGCAGTTCTATAAGCCCATAAAGTGTCATTCAACTTTTTAGCCCAATTTTTCCTAGATCTATTAAAAGTCTTTTGCAAGATAGATTTAATTTCTCTATTTGAAAGTTCTACTTGCCCACTGGTTTGGGGGTGATAAGCTGAAGCAATTCTATAGTTAACATCATATTTAGCAAGAGTCTTCCTAAAACCACCATGAATAAAATGAGAACCTCCATCAGTCATGAGATATCTAGGCACGCCAAACCTAGGAAAAATAACGTCTTTAAGCATTTTTAAAGAGGTCTTACCATCAACACTGTTTGTAGGTGTCACATCCCAAGATTTTCCAAATCTTGTTATGTGAAAAATAAATGAATAAAATAAAAACTTTGTTGATTTTCAGCGTGAGAAGAAACTTTTGATTCCAATTGGAAACTTTCAAAACCTATTTGGATCAAATAAAATCCTAAAAGGATTTAAAAAGATAAATAAACAATAAAGCTAAAAATATTTGGAAATACTATTTTGGATCTTTTAATAAAAAGATTTGGTTTTCAAATGAAAAGGTAGAAATATAAATAAGGATTATTTTAGCCAAATTAAAACTTGGCCAAGCCTTTTAAATAAAATATTTCTATTTGATATAAATAGTAAAGGTTTATTTAATAAAATAATAAGGATTTAATATCCAAGTTTATTAAAAATAAAGGTTTTACTATTTTAATTAAAACATCAAAACTTATTTATTTAATTTAAATAAGTTTTCCAAGTATTTTATATTTTCAAATAAAACCTACTGATTTGGTTTTGAAAATATTTAGATTTCAAATGGAGATTTTAAATAAAACAAATCCTATTTGATTTATTAACTAAGGTCCATTTTATTTAATTATTAATGGACCCTAAAATAAAAATATTATTTTTGGGACTTGGTTTTGTGTTGTTTAAACAGAACCAAGTTCAATTGCAAAGTGTGGTGGAAGTTTGAAGTGATTTGAATGTTTGATTTGTTGTTTGAATTTCAAAACAGAAAATAGTAATAGAAAAAGAGAAAGCATTTGGACAAAAAAATAGAGTCAGACTCGACCCAACTGGCCAAGCCCAGTACCAGCCCAGCTATTTCCCCACGCGCGAAGCGTTTTTCACCTGAACCCGCACCCGCAGAGCGACTGACTGGTGGACCTTTCCCCTCACTCCCTTTCTCGCTGACAGCAAGGTCCCACCTCTCCTGTTCGTCGTTTCCACCCGCCGCTGACCACGCCCGGCCGTTCCTGCCGTTGAATGCTCGCGTTAATTCGCCGTAACGCCGCAGTGATTCCGCTCTACAAATGCGTCCTTTTAATCGCCTGCGCCTTCTCCTCCTTTCCCCTCAAACACCGTTGCACGAGAGCCCCCAGGCTGCCCTGAATAAGATTTACACCGCCACTGCTCCGACCACCGTTTCCAGCCAATTCCGGCGAAACCAGACCTCCCCTTGCTCCCCAAGCACACGGGCACATTCCCCAGACCTAGGCGCTTCCCCCTGTGCCCTCCGTTCACTCGCGGGTGCCCCAGAACGTCGGCAACCACCTCGACTGAGCGCCGCCGCGTCTGCTTCCCACTCCGGCGAACTCCCCTGGTAAGCCCAGACCGCCCCGAGCTCTCTCAGTGATGCTCTCACATTCCCCATACTTGTACGCGTCTAACCGTACCCTTGTCTTGCCTCAAAGTGAACTGCAGGCCCATCCTCGACGACCTCCAGAGCCGCCTGACGCCGTTCCTCACTCCGGCGAGCGATTAATCCCGCTCCAGTGCGCCCCTCACCTCCTCGCGACCACGTTGAGCATCGCCACGATCCCCTAAGCACGGTGAGCACCTCCCCCTCTCTCTTTACTTCCTGCATCGCTCGTACCGCCACCGTCTGAGCATCGCCGCCGTCTGCCGCCGCGCAGCGCCGCCAGTTTTTGGCGAGTAGATAAAAGCCATTCGATTTAGATCGTAGAGACAAGATAGAACCACTTAACGGCGAAGGGGTACGCGATCTGAACCATGCGATCTGCTTAGATCCAATGCCCCGCAGAGCGCAATCCGCGCGAACCGGTACCGCCCAATAAAAACGCGACGCGTGGCCAGTCTTTGTTTTAAAACAGAATTTGAAATCAGATTTAGATGCAGATTTGAAAACCTTGTAACTTTTGATCCACATGTCCAAAATTTGCAAACTTTATATCAATAGAATCAGTGGAACAAGCCCGAGCCAACCATGCAATTTGTTTAGTAAAAAGCTCCTGGTAAAATGTTTGTTTTTGCAGAAACATTTGTATGCTTGTTTAGGTTATAAAAAATTTCCAAAATGATTTTAAGGATGAAATCTTTGCAAATTGGTTTGTGGTGAACCTACTGACCCTAGGAACCTACCCATGGATTTAAAAATGTATTTTGTGGAGTTTAGGAATAAAAACTTGATTTGGCCCATTTCTAGTCAAATAAAAACATTGATTTTGTTATGGAAATGACTTTGGAGTAAAAACTTTGGGAAAATGATTTGGATCAAACCTACTGACCCTAACCACTAAGTTTTGGGAATTAACAACTTATTTGGCGAACAACATAAAGTTGTTGCTTTGCTAAAAACCATTTTCACCACATGAAATAATGTTTTGATTTAAAAATGATCCTTAGATAAAATCCTTTTGCAAATGGTTTTGCCACTTTGGAAAATGACCAATTTGAGCCTTACAAAGTGTAGAGCCTAGTAGAGACCACCTTGGCAAATAAAACTATCTTTTGCATGCTTGCATGCATGACTTAGTTCCTATGATTTTTTGTGTCATGTTTTGTTTGATTGGTTATGGTTTGGAATGCTAGTTGATTTTGTGTTTGCTTGATTGACTTGTAGTGAAGTTAGAAGAGTGTGCGATTAGCAAGATCAAGAAGTAAACCAACATTCCCTACCAAAAAGGCAAGTTACACTATCATCCAAAGTCCTACTATTTTCATTATACTTAGTGGATTTTGAAACATGCATGAAAAGTATTTCTATACTATATGCTATGCTAAATCCTAATAGGATACCTTATACATTCCTTAGTGAAAACAATGTAGTTGTAAAATGCTTAGCCAAGCTACATATTTTGAGAAGAGATACATGTTGAGATTTTATGAAGTTGAGAAAAGACTTGTGTTTTTATATAATAAAACAAGTACTCAATGAACCACCTGGGTGGACAAGGATACTCAAGTTTTGGACAAGGTGGCAACAAAAAGGAACCATGTCGATGGCAATCTCTTTTGTTGTGCACCAGATGAAAACCACCCAGGGACTTAGAGATTGAACATGTTTCTCCAACTGTGGCTTTCGTGTACAGCCACATGCTACATATGGCTCTGGCTTAGTCAACTACATTGGGAAGACCCATGCATTGTCTTCAGGTTACTGAAAATGAGGGAACTTGAAACCCTACATGGGTGCCAGAACACAAGCTAGCAATGGTGTATGGGAGGACCCTCTGGAAAGACTTCGTCACATTCTCAATCTGCCAGAACTCCATCTTGGTGAGTACTTATCCAGTGGCCACTGGTGGCAACAAGATGGGATTGTGTCATGTGGGTAAAGTGTACAACTTCTGCAGAAGATAAAAATCTAAGTACTTAGCCGTGTCCCCGGTTATGGACAATACTGAGCAACTAAAGCTTGAAGCTATGGGAAATCTCGACATTCCAATTTCTAAAAGAAAATTTTTTAAGTGACAACAAAAGACTTGAAGCACTTGGGGGTACCAAGGAGCTCAAGAGATTTTGATGACAACTTGAAGCACTTGGGGATTTACCAAGGAGCTCAAGATATTTTGATAAAAACTTGAAGCACTTGGGGATTTACCAAGGAGCTCAAGGGACCTTGATAAAAACTTGAAGTACTTGGGGTGTACCAAGGAATTCAAGAGATTTTGACAAAGACACTTGGGGTTTTACCAAGGAGTTCAGAAAGATTTGACAAAAGATCAAAACCATTTTGAAAAGATAGGATAAATATTGCTTTCTGCAATTGAGCCTAAAACCCTACTTAGCCAAATATGCATGTATTGATAGGATCCACTTATATTTCTACATAGTAGTGAAACTTGCCAATACAATTCAATTGTATTGACCCTTGTGGCTGTAACTTGTTATGTTGCAGGTTTTGATTGATATTAGTGAAGTTGATTGATTAGGATTACAAAGTCTACAACCAACATGTTTGCCTGTGGCACTTTGAAGATGAAGGACCCCATGCTTATAGTTATTCTGCTGCAATGTAATGTAATAGCCAAATGAGCTATGTAATATGTAATAAAATTTATGTTATTCCTGGTTATAAAGTTATATTATGACCTTTGTTTCTTGATATTACATCAACTGTGGATGCTAGCTATTGATCCAGGGACTAGCATTATAAACACAGGGATCTCTACCTTATTAAAGGTTGGGACCTCTACAGTAGGTATGGCTTCTACCCACATTGTAACATAATCAACAGCAACAAGAATATGAGTATACCCTTTTGAAGGAACAAAAGGACCCATAAAGTCAAATCCCCAACAATCAAAAGGTTCTCGGAATATAGCTTACGGAGTATTCCTTGCTTCTCGGAAGCTAAGGCATTACTTTCAGGAGCACCCAATCACAGTTGTGAGCAAGACTCCACTGTCTGACATTATCAATAATAGCGACGCTACAGGAAGGCTCGCGAAGTGGGGCATTGAACTCGCCGCCTTCGAGATCACCTACAAGATACGCGACGCTATCAAGTCACAAGCCTTGGCGGATTTTGTTGCATATTGGACGAAGATGCCAGATGCTACTCCATTGCCAGAACTAGAGTACTGGGTGATGCACTTTGAGGGATCAAAGCTGCTCAACGGCTCGGGGGATGGTGTATTGCTACAGTCACCAACAGGAGACAAGCTACACTACGTTCTGCAGATCCACTTCGAGGCTACAAACAACATGGAAGAGTATGAAGCACTCATTCACGGACTGTGTGTAGCCAAGGATATTGGCATCAAGCGCATAGTTTGCTGTGGAGATTCCGACTTGGTTGCCCAGCAGGTGGATGGCACCTGGAATGCACGGAACCCTATGATGGCGGCATATCGAGACGAAGTGGACGAGATAGCCAAGAGCTTCTTGGGCTACGAAGTCAAGTATGTACCTAGGGAACAAAACGAGGCGGCTGATCTGCTGTCTAAGCTTGGATCAGGGCGCAAGCAAATTCTGCCAGGAGTTTTCCTAGAGCACCTGCGCACACCATCTGTGAAGGGGGCCGACATCGACAACCCGGATAGAGCTGACTCTTTCGTCAACATGGTGACTAAGGTCCCTCCGGCTTGGACAAAACCGTTCATGGAATATCTCGAACACGGAACTTTGCCCGACGACAAAGTCGAAAGACGGCAAATAGTACGACGAGCAAAGGGTTATACCATAATCAATGGGCAACTCTACAAAAGGAGCACTACTGGTGTATACCTAAAGTGTGTTTCCCAGCTAGAAGGTATGGAAATCCTACGCAAAATCCATCTCGGAGATTGCGGGCATCACGCCGCTCCCCGATCGTTGGTCGTGAAAGACTTCCGGCAAGGATTCTATTGGCTGACCGCGAAGGCGGACGCTGACAAGCTGGTTGAGACATGCATGGGATGCCAGTATTATGCCCTACAACCGCATGTTCCTGCTGAAGAACTGCGAACAATACCAATAACTTGGCTGTTTGCAGTCTGGGGGCTAGACATGGTGGGACCGTTACAAACGGCACCCTGTGGGTTTACGCATCTGCTTGTAGCAGTTGATAAATTCACTAAATGGATAGAAGCTAAACCCATTAGAAAGCTTGATGGGGCAACTGCCCTCAGGTTTGTCCGGGATCTAGTGGTGAGATTTGGTCTCCCACATAGCATTCTCACCGACAACGGCAGCAATTTGTCACTCGAAGAAGTGGAGGCATATTGTTGGGAGAAAGGCATCCGACTTGATCTTGCTTCTGTGGCACACCCACAATCCAATGGTCAGGCTGAGCGAGCCAATGGATTAATTCTGCAGGGAATCAACCCACGTCTCGAGGCACCGCTACATAGAGCAACTGGAGCCTGGGCGGAAGAATTACCATCTGTGCTGTGGAGTTTACGAACTACACCCAACAGATCCACCGGCTACACCCCTTATTTCATGGTATATGGAGCAGAAGCCATCCTGCCTTCCGACATTCTTCACGATGCACCAAGAGTTGCCGCCTACGACGAAGATGACGCTGAAGATCCAGACGCCTAGATGTGAACCTTCTCGAGGAGGAGCGCGTTTTGGCATGCCAAAGATCTGCCATCTACCAGCAGAAGCTACGCAGCTACCATAGTCGCCATGTTCGGCATCGCTCGTTTAAAGAGGGGGATTTGGTGCTCCGACTTAAGCAGAAGAAGTCACACAAATTATCCCGCCATGGGAAGGACCATTCATCATAAGCAAGGCGCTACTCAATGGGTCTTACTACCTTGTTGACAATCGTGAACTAAAGGATAGACCCAACGAGGATCATAAGCGTAAGAGACGTGACCCGGATGATGACTAGCCGGAGCTTGATCGGCCATGGAACATAGCACAGCTACGTCCTTTTTACACTTAGCATTTTTTATCTAATTGTGTACCTCTTATATGATCAATGAAATAAAGCTCTCTGGTTCACTCATATTTTTGAGTCTTTTACCTCCTTTAGTGTTCATTTTTAGATCATGTAAAACCTTTGTGCACAAGCTTTGTGTTTGCACTTGTGAAAATTCCGCCTACGGGCGTTAGCTTAAGTTTTTTGGTCTACACGTTCTTTGTCATTTTTATGTGGATTCTGGAGTAGTGACTTTCGGCACTTATTGTCGGTGATTTTGTGCTCAGGTTATTGACGGTGCCATTGGGCATCATCACCTAAGCGCATGGTTCCGACAACGAGTCTTCCGACTCACAAAAAGTCAAGCATAAGAACCAAAGTAATGGATTGCTTAAAAAATGTATACATGCTGGAAACTAGTTCTTAAGAAGAAGGAAATAAAACAAACATTGTTTTCCGCCTTCAGTTACATCAACAACTTTTTACGCATATAACCAAAGGTGAAACAAATATTACAAATTTGTTTTTCACTCCTTTGGTGCAGGTGACTTGGAGGCAGCATCGTCACCAGCCGGAGAATCACCCTCAACGTCGGCACTGTGGTGGGACTCGGAGGAATCTTGGTTGCCGCTGTCGATGATGTTCATGGGCATGAAGACGTCGATGTCCACCAACTCGGCAACTCTTGTGTCATAACCCGCGAGTGACGACAAGATGGTTTCATGATCAATCTCTTTGCCGTCATCATCGACGTCGGGGATACCAGAGGTCACCGTGTCGATGTCGGCACCTTCGTACTGTGCCTTCACCAATGACAGCGCCATCCTTGCGCCAACCCGTGCACATGAAGCTTTCCAGCTTGTGATACGCTCGGGGGCTCGGCGCAGAATCTTCGAGTACTTCGCCATGGAGTCCGATGCCTTGATGTTTATCTGGAGGGGCTTGGCAATATCCTTGGCTTGGGTGATGGCGGTGTTGATAAAGTTGCCGGCAAGAACCATGCATTCCTTGGCTGGAGGGGGCGATCTGGTTAAACCCAGAGGAGCTGCAAATTCCGACAAGGAGCGCATGAGTTCAAAAATTCAAAGTATCCAGACTACAGAAATCAAAGGCGGAGAAAACTTACTGAAGATGCTGGCTTCAGCTTGCCAGAGGGTGTCCGCCAAGGATTGTTTCTCTTGTTGGAGGAGCTTGTACACCTCTCCATGGCGGTGATTCTGCTCATCGGCAGCTTGCTTCTGACCTTTTAAGATCGCGATCTCCTCCTTCAAGCGGTTGATTTCCTCGGTGGTGGAGTCATGCAAGGCCTTCATCGACTCCTCATGCATTTTCAGCATGTCCTTCCTCTCCTGCTTAAGAATCTTGTTTTCGCTATCCAGCTCTTGAATATGCTTGGATTGCTCGACAATGTTATTAGCCTTGGCGATGGTTTCTGCAAGTCGGAGAAAGAAAAGTACATAGTGAGTACTCGGAGAATATTGGCACAAAACCAAGTCGGAATGCGCATTAGAAAACAGACGCTTGCTCTTGGTGATCTGTTCCTTCAAGAAGGCAGTTTTACCCTTTTCAGCTTCTAGATCTACACGCATCTTCTGGTACTTGTCATTTGCCATGCCCCTCCGAGCATTCTCATTCTGTGAAAAAAAAAGAACAAAGTTAAAATGTTGTTTAGTCTGCTTGGAGCATCTAGTCGGAAAATTTCCACCTAGACGCTCGGGGGCTACAGCGAGAGTTTTTAACTTAGCAATATGCTTAGCTTTTCTTTAAGCATCTAGTCGGAACTAATTCAGTTCTCGATTAGAAGCTTGGGGCTACAGTCTAAAGTTTTTAACTCGTATATCTGCTTAGATTTTCTTTAAGCATCTAGTCGGAACTAATTCAGTTACAACTAGAGGCTTGGGGGCTACGGTATTGAAATTTATAAACACTGCGTATGCTACTCTTAAAACATCTAGTCGGAATAGTTCATTCCATCTAAATGTTTGGGGGCTACAGTGAGAGGTTTTCTAGCTTAGTCACTCTAAGAGCATATAGATGCAAAACCTATGGTTTTCCGTCTATGTCCTCGGGGGCTACAGTGGGATACTCATATGAAATTCAAAATGCAAATAAAACTTACAAGTGCGATGATCTTGAGGTTCGTAGCACTCTCGGCCAACAGCTTGGCAAAGGATTCGCTATTTCCTTGCAAGATTTCTGCTTGCCGGCGGAACTCCTCTAGACCGCACGTCGGAGATGTCGGCGCCGCAACAGGAACCAAAGCAGTGCTACCCGGTGTAAGTATCAGATAGACTATCTTCGGATAGACTGTGGTTTTTTGGGATGCGGGGGCGCCGCCAACGGCAGAAGTACCAGCTTCCACCACCGCCTTGCCGCCACCGATGGCATCCTTAGCCGAAGCTTTAGCCATTTGTTGAGCGGTGCTCTCCTGCGTTTCCTGCTCGCCGATAATAGCGAGTTCAATAGGGGCGCCAGAGTCCACTTCCATGGCGGAAGGGCCTGATGCCTTCTTAGCTTGTGAGCTTGTCGGGGCAGACGAGGGCTTGACGGCAGGAGTAGCAGGGGCGATGGTGGGGGAGGCGTCGCGATGCAGCATGCCTTTGATATTTCGAGAAGCCCCCAAAGTTTTGGAGGTCTTCTTGAGGCTGGTCGTGGCTTTCTTCCTGAAACGTGCAAAATGCATAAGTACAGGAACAAGACAGATAAATAGACAATGTCGGAGAATGAGAATCTTACACTAGTGGGGGTGCTTTGGCAAAGGGGATCTCGGTGGTTCTTCTCTTATACGCCTCCAGGGCGGCGGTAGTCTTTTTGGAGGCTCCACCCTCCGTCTTCTTCTTCTTTCCTCCATCGGCAGCATTAGAGGTGGAGCTCTTCCGCTTCCGTGCCAACGGAGCTTCGTCGTCGGACACGACTGTGACTTCCTTCATCGTTGGATCATAGATTTGGGCAGCCAGGTTGCCCTCCTCTAGATCGCTAAGCTGTTAAGTAAGAAATCACTGTGTTAGACAAGATGACATTTGCAAGACGAAAGAACTGAAGAATATGTCGTACACGGAAAATAAACACCTACCTTTGGGAACTTGCCGTCTACGAACATGTCGTAGGTGATGGTGAAGCCGCGCTTCTTATCCTTCACCTTGACGATGTCCTTAAGGCAGAGCATGACGGAGTCGCTCGAGAAGTTGTCCACGGAGATGCGGAGACTATCCCTTCTGTCGCTGGTATACTCGCGCATGAGCTTCGCGCGGTGTTGCAGAGGTTGGATTCGCCTGATGAACCAGCACATGGCTAGGTCCAAGCCGGTCAGACCCGTCTCTACAAACCACTCGATCCGCCTTATGGCCCGAGAAGCGTCCAGGTCGGAGGTAAGGGAGGCCTGGGATCTCCATGATGAAGCTTCAGCGGCGGCTCCATCGACGAAGTCCGGGTACGTAACTTGACGGCCAGCCAGCGGGATGTCTGGGCCGTAAAAGTACGTCTGTTGCCAATTTTTGCAGGACTTGTGGCCGACGATGTCGTGGAACCGCCAGCCAGGTCGAATCTTGAAGCTTATGGTGCCATAGTTCCTAAGCTCTTCCTTGCTATGTCCGGCTTCACGTTTGACGGTGAAGAAGTACACAAAAAGGTCTAACCTAGGCGTTATCCCTAGGTATCCCTCGCAAAGTGCCGCTTAGTTGCTAAGCACTAAGATGCTATTGGGGGAAGGGTTCGGAGGCTGGACCCTATAGTAGTTTAAGAAGGAGAGGAAGAAGTTGGAGATGGGCAGGGAGACGCCGCGTACCAGTTGAGCTTTTAGGTACACCTTTTCTCTAGCTTGGGGGGAGGGTGTCACCTCGCCGGCCGGCGCCGCCCGCCAGGCAAGTCCCTCCGTCGCGGGGAGGTAGCCTTCGGCGACCATCTCTTGGATATCGCGGTCGGTGATGTCCGAGCCGCGCTAGTCGCCCTTATGCAAGTCTGGTTCCTCCTCGAGTGGCTCTAGCGCCGCCAAATTTGGGTCGCCGCCGGTGGACTGGATCACCGCCGATGCGGGGATGACCAAGCCCTCTGGAGGCATGACGATGGAGCTCGCCGGCTTCACCGCGGCTTCGCTCGATGCCGCCATTGATGGAGAGGTGCTGCTGCTAGCCATGGAGTGAAGATTGGGTGCGACTGGGTGCAGATTGGAGCTAGGGTTTTTTTGAGAGTTCTCGCGGAGAGCTTGAGGAGACACGCGGCTGGAGGAAGAAGATGATGCGAGGAGAATGAAGTAAAAAGTGGAAATTTCCCCACGATTACTATTTATCATCCTCGGCGTCAAGATTCGTGCATCTTGATCGGACGGTTGCTGCGTAGACGACGTGTTCGCGAATGTGCGCGGAAATTTCGCCACATCTCCAACTGTCGCCGCCAACGGTTCGTATCGCTCGCGCGGGAAAATCGGATATGATTGCGTTCTCTACATGTGTGAGTTAGGAGGAGTCGCTGACCTAAGCCTACCACGTCGTCCTAGCTGACATGGGTAGATGAGCCGTCACATCAAAGATTCCGACATAGACGGATTCAATCCGACTATGGAAGAGTACAGTGGAAGATTCAACATTTCTCCGACTTACAAGTTAAAGACGGAGAAAACTTTGCATGGTTCTTTGGGAGGGCTACAAGATATTGCTTGACGATTTGCCGACATCCAACTAGACGAAGCATTCATCTGAAGAGGCAAGACGGCGCAAGATCTCGGAGTTCTCCGGGGGCTACTGTTGGGGATATGCTATATGGGTATCCTCATAGCATGTCACTTATCCGGATAACCCGGGTGGCCCATAGTCGGTAGCATGGCCTATGGCCTGCTGGGTGGCCCAGTTAGATGGATCCAGAAGGGAGGCCCATGCCGGATAAAGGAAGGCTACGGTGGAGTCACCAGTGTACCCGGAGCCTTGGAGTGCAAGATACACAAGACTAGTAATAGACGGTGTAGGACTCTGTAACCTGTCCGGCTAGGACTTTTTCCTGTAACCCTAGGACCTGGAAACTATATAAGTCGGGCCTATGGGAGCCTTTAGGGCACAATCTTAGACGATCAAGTATTGATACATACAACCTTTCACAGCGAACCTGTCTCTGTAACTCGGCGTATTGCCCTTATAGTGATTTATAGCAGGAGTAAGATTCCGCCACCGTCGTGGGATCTGAACTTGGGTAAGCTATGTTACCTCGTACCCGTCAACCGTCCGCCTTACCCCACATCTCTAAACACGCACTGTGAGGACCCCTCCATGGCGTACTCGTTGGCAATACCACGACAGCAGGCAAAACTTCTTCAGCCCCATATACGAGGACAAACGGCGTATAACCAGTTGACCGATTCGGAGTTGTTATTAGGCTCCACAGTACTGAGGGTAGTTCCTCTATCCAACAACCAGGTGATCTCTGGAGTGGTTCCATTAAGAGGGGTTTTATCCCTGACAGAACTAAGCCATTAGCCCGTTCAACTTGTCCGTTTGATTTTGGATGGGCGACTGATGCTACATCGAGTCTTATTTGGTGTTTCCCACAGAAGCGAGCAAAATCTCCTTCGGCAAAGTTCGTGCCATTGTCAGTGAGGACACTGTGTGGGTAACCGTATCTGAGGATTATATCCCTTAAGAATGTGACAGCTATTTTACCGTCCAATTTCTTGATTGGTTTCACTTCTATCCATTTGGTGAACTTATCAATCATGACCAATATATGAGTCATACCTCCTCTTTCTGGTTTGAATTGTCCTACCATATCTAGGCACCATACTGCAAAAGGCCAAGTGATTGGTATAGTCTTCAATTTAGACGTTGGTAAATGCGACTTGGACGCATAGTGTTGACAACCACTGCATCTTCCGACTAACTCTTGCGCTTGTGCCAATGCGCTTGGCCAGTAGAATCCATGTCGGAATGCCTTGGCTACCAATGCTCTTGATGAAGCATGGTGCCCGCACTCTCCTGATGGATATCCAATAAGATCTCCTGGCCTTTCTCTGGGCTGATACAACACTGCTGTACACTTGTCACACTTTGCTTGTAGAGTTCCTTGTTGATTATGGTGTATGATTTTGCTCTTCGTGTTGTTTGCCTTGCCAATGTTTCATCACTCGGCAAGGTCCCATCTTTCAAATAGCTGAATATTGGTTGTGCCCATGTTGGTATTATTGGTTCCGGGTCTTCTTCAACATCAATATCCATTGGTTTCGCCGACATATGCTCTGCCGACATGACCTGAGGAGTCCCCGAGTGTGATTCGGCGATCCTCGAATTGAACGGATCAGTCCCCGAGTGATTTGAACCTACCCCTAAGTCGATGTCCATTGGCACTGCATCTGATTCCTGACTCGCCAGGATGACCCTGATTGATTCGGACTCTGGTGACGGCTTTATCGATGGCTTCCTAAGATGCTCCAGCTCTACGCCTGGTGGTATTGCTTGCCTAGATGATCCTAGTTTGGATAGTACATCTCCTGCCTCATTTTCTGCTCTAGGAATGTGATGAAATTCACAACCGTCAAAATATCCCGAAATTTGTTGCACGTGGAAACGATATAATGCCATGTTTGCGTCCAGCGCATCCCAATGTCCAGACACTTGCTGAACCACCAAATCCGAATCGCCAAAACACATGATCCTTTTGATACCAATTTCCTTGGCTACTTTAATGCCATGGACAAGTGCTTCATACTCGGCAACGTTGTTAGAAGCAGCAAAATGAATCTGCAACACGTACCTCAGTTGATCCCTCTTTGGAGATGTGAGAACTATCCCGGCGCCCATACCCATTTTTGTCTTGGACCCATCAAAATGCATTTTCTAGTAATTCGGATCTGGCAGTGGTGGTTCGTACTGCATTTCCATCCATTCTACAAAGAAATCTACAACAGCTTGAGATTTTATTGCATCTCGCCTATCATATTGTAGAGTGTATGGTGCCAGTTCGATGGCCCATTTGGCGACTAGGCCACTGGCATCTTTGCTGCCCAATATATCGGAGATAGGTGCCTCACATATTACCCGGATTGGGTGTTCTTGAAAATAATGTTTCAGTTTCTTTGCTTCCATATATACCCCATATGTCATCTTCTGATAATGCGGGTAATTCTGTTTCGAGACAGAGAGCACTTCACTCAAGTAATACACCGGTCTTTGGACTGATTTGCCCCCTTCTTCACGTTCAACCACTATTACTGCACTTACAACTCTGTTGGTTGCGGCGACATAGAGCAACATTGGCTCCTTGGATAATGGTGATGCTAATATTGGTGCTGTTGCCAACATTTTCTTTAATTCATGGAAAGCGCTATCAGCTTGCTGTGTCCATGTGAATTTGTCTGATTTCTTCATCAAATGATATAGTGGTAGGGCTTTTTCACCTAGCCGACTAACAAACCTTCTCAATGAAGCCAGGCATCCAGTAAACTTCTGGACATCATTGAGGGTTTTTGGAAATTCCATTCTTTCGATGGCCCTGATCTTTGTCGGGTTGGCTTCGATCCCTCGACTGGATACAAGAAATCCGAGTAACTTGCCAGCCGGGACACCAAATGTACATTTTTCCGGGTTAAGCTTCATCCGGAATCTTCTCAAGTTTGCGAATGTTTGATGCAAGTCCTCTATTAGAGTATGACTTTGTTTGGTTTTTATTACCACGTCATCGACGTATACTTGAAAATTTTTGTCCAATTGATCTTGCAAGCATTTTTGCATGCATCTTTGATATGTTGCGCCTGCATTTCTCAATCCGAATGGCATGGTGCGATAGCAATAAGCCCCATACGGGATGATAAAAGCTGTATTTATTTGATCATTTGGATTCAGTGGTATCTGATGGAATCCTGAATACGCATCCACAAACGACAACAACTCACACCCAGCAGTAGAATCTATCACTTGATTGATCAGAGGCAGAGGAAATGGATCTTTTGGACACGCCTTATTGAGGTTCGTGTAATCAATACACATGCGCCATACCACTGCCACGTTCATGTCATCTTTTTTTCTTCTCGACCAAGACTGGATTTGATAACCAGTCCGAGTGTAGTACTTCCATGATGAATCCAGCAGCTAAAAGTCTGGCAATCTCGGAAGCTACTACTTTCCTCCTATCTTCGATGAAGCGGCAGAGGGGTTGCTTCACCGGCTTGGCATCTGGTCTTACATGAAGAGAGTGCTCAGCAAGCTCCCTCGGAACTCCTTGCAGATCTTGAGTGGACCATGCAAAGATGTCCCGATTCTCAGGGAGGAAGCTGGTGAGCTCGCTTTCCTATTTGTCTGTAACGCCAGCCCCAATGGTAACTGTGCGCTTTGGGAAAGTTTCATCCACCTGCACCTTCTTGGTTTCCTTGGTAGCTTGAAATGACACACTGCCATGCGGGTTGGTGAGTGTCGGCATGGACATTTGTGCTGCTTTGGCCAATGCTGCCACTTCCAACATCTGACTTTTCTCATGTGCTATGATGAGTGACTCGGCCAGTGAAGATCCGGCTGAGGCACAAGCAATAGATCTTTTGTAGTCCCCTTCAACTGTGATCACCCCACATGGGCCTAGCAGCTTCATCTTCAAATAAGCGATGTGAGGAGTAGCCATGAACTTTGCCATAGTCGGCCTACCGAGTAAGGCATGATATGAGCTGACCAAATCTACCACCTCTAACTCTATAGCTTCAGTGCGTCAATGTTCTCTGTTGCCGAATAAGACGTCGACCCAGATCTTGCCAATTGGCTCACAGGACAGTCCCGGCACGATACCGTGGAAAGTTGTCTTAGTCGGCTCCAGCATGTTCATGGTAATGCCTAACTTGAGCATGGTATCCTTGTACATGATGTTGATGCTACTGCCATCATCGATCAATACCTTTGAAAATTTCACGTTCATATCTGGGGCCATGAATGTTGCATCCAAAACCAGAGCGTATCCTCCAGGGGTTGGCATGATCTTGGGGTGATCTTTTATACTCCAAGTTATTTCTTGCTCAGACCAATGCATATACTTGGGGATTGCATGCATCGTGGCATTCACTTCCATCATTCGTCGCTGCTGGCTCTTCTTGTCATTTGGCTATGTAATAAAGACAACATAGCTCTGGTGATGTTCTCTGTACTTATTTCTGGTTCCGTGGCCGACATGAGAGTCGTCACCACTTGGATTGTGCACCTGGTGCACAGCTTCTCTTCTTTCTTGATTCTGATACCTCGGCTGCCTGTTTTCATATCTGTTATCTGCTCCCACTGCCTGAGCATTTCCTCCTGTAAGTGGTGGAGGCGGAGGTGGTGGAAGCTTCTTATTCGGCGAGTCCACTCTATCTCCCTTCTGAAACCAAGTACATTGCCTCATCGTGTGATTGGATGGTTTACTCGGACTAGGCGTGTGAAACTTACACGGCTGATCTAGCATCATCTCATAGGTGTATTTTTGTTGGTACTAATACTGCTTCCTCTAATCGTATGGCCTTTTACCGTCATTCTTTGGCACCCATTGTTGTTGTCCATTTGTCCTTTGACGCTGACTGCTTCCAGCATCTGGATGATCCTGACTCACAGCCGCAACCTGAGTCGAACCATACTTGTAATCTGGTCTTTCTGTATTCGGATCTCTCCTGGCGCCTTTGCGACCCGGCAGCGTCGTAGATCTGAGTCTCAGTCATCCCGTCTGCCGACATGAGCAGTGGCTGAGTCGGATCTCCTAATGCATACGAGTTAGTGATTCTTATCGTCTCTGCCAGGCTTGTCGGTATATCTCTTTGTAACCTCTGCCACAGCACGCTTCCGTGTCTACATCCTTGGGCAAACCATGTGATTTCTTGTGACTCGATTACCCCTTCACAAGAGTTATGCATCGTACACCACCATGTGAGGAATTCCCTGTCTGTCTCATTTGGTCTTTGTTTGCACATTGCCAGTTGTTGTGGGCGATTCGGCCTCTTGTAAGTGCTCGTGAAATTGCTCACGAAAGCGTCGTGAAAATTGATCCAATTGTTGATGCTTCCGGGTGGCAAATTGTTCAACCATACCCGAGCTGGTCCTTCTAGCATCTGCGGCACGTAATGTACTACCCATCTCAAGTTTCCCTTCGTGATCTTCACTGCGGTTCCATAATCTATGAGCCAGTCCTCTGGCTTTGTGCTTCCATCATACGTTTTCGTCCCTCTGGCCAGCTGGAAATTTGGCACCGGTGGCTCCTTCATGATCCTTGGGCCAAAGCATAGTGGACCCTGCGAACCTTGCGATTCAATTATCTCTGCCATTTTTATGCGGTCAAGCTTCATCCTTGCATCATTCGGCTGAAGGTTCTTGCCTCCGAATCTTGCTCCCATTGCTTGATATGCATGATCCGGTAGTTAATACCCGTCATTTACCATAGCCGAGTAACCATCATTGTACTTATTCGCGTTCGGGCAGCAGGCTGTTGAACTGATTTTCCTGCGCTTTGCTGTCTTCTTTCTGGCTGAGCTGGTGCATTATTTGGAGCTGGATTTCCTCCTCCTGCTGAGTGAGTTCTACGCCTAGCATGAGGCGCAAAATTTTGCCCTCCGTTGTCATTTCTTTGCCCTGCTTTTTCCTGGTTTTCATTTCCTTGATGATTATTTCTTTTTGCCCCTTGCGCATGCATCGGGTTCCCTTGGTCCACTGTCGGATCATAGGCGACCATCTGCTTGTTTCTTCCAGAATCCACACTGTTTTATTTTCTCGGCCTAGGTGCCGCTCCGGGTGAGGATGCTGTGTGCCCAACCGATCTTGTCGGGACAGGAGTTGCCGAGTGAACCAGCTGTGACCTCCCTGCTATACCCGGATTTGCTCTGTAATACGCCTCATTCAGCATGTTGGCTGCTTTTACTAGTTCATTGACTCGTTCTTGCTGCCATCGCTGCTTCTGGATGTAGATTAGCTGCCATCGCTGCTTCTGGACGTAGTAACTCTACCATCGCTGCTTCTACTGCTCGCAGATTAGCTGCTGTTGTGTTATATGTTGGACGCATGGCTGTCTCGTTGCTGTTCTCCGGTGTTATCTTCGATGTCGCATCTGCCAGCTCTTCGTTGAGGTTCCTTCCTCTCAATCTGGTTGCATCAAGCCGGGTCTTCGCACCCTTGACTCGATTTGCCGAGTTAATCTCTCGGATGGTGATATCCATGTCCTGCTGTAAATGTGCTAGCTCTTTGGCTTTCTCCAGGACTTTTATCCTGGCTTCCTCCAACTCGGCTTGCACACGTGTTGGGTCAGTTGCATGTGCCACTGGCTCTGCCAACTTGTCTATCGCTTCCTGCAGCTCCTTAGCCCTCTTGCTCCTAACTATGTTCTCTGGTTTTTCCAGCGGCGCCTTTGCTATTCTTGCATCCCTTGGCGTTTCCTCATGATTTCCTCCCTCTGCATTCTCATTCAGTAGTGGAACTACTAGGGGAGCTGCGGGGTTTGGGGCTGTCATCATTACCTCCATGGAGACGAGTTGGTGCATTTTCCCAGTGATAGGAGCCGCTGGAGGATCCGGCACCAGGACGACGCGCTCAGGATATGCGCGCTCCACGCGGACCGCGAAGTAGACCTGGTGCTCGCCGAACTTGATGAAGCGACCACCTCTAAGGAACGGCTTGGTTCCGAAGCAGCCCGCGTTGTCGCTGACGAAGTTGAGCGCACCAAACTTCCGGATGAGGCCGGAGTAGACACGCTCGCCGGTCTTGGCGATGATGTTGCCCGTCCGGATGAAGTACCATCAAGCACCTGCTTCTGCCCCACGGTGGGCGCCAACTATCGTGGTGGTGGCACGGCAGATGCCATGCGTAGGCTTAAGTTGGAGGCCGAATGGGTGCTTGTGGTCACCGGGGAGGGAGTGCACGGTCGAGCCATGCACGAAGAACAAGAAGAACTCTCCAGACGTAGCAATTCGATTGATACCCCAAAGATTACAAGTGCTCCTTGAGCTGTATAAGCTTGTGTACACAGCACTAGTTCCCTACTTGGTCCAACCTCCTTCTACTACTGCTATGCCCTCCCTTATATAGGCAGTGCTACCAAGCTAATACCCCTTTGGGTTCTAGGGTTTACTGTTTGGATCTTGGTCCCTACAATGTGGGTGTTAGACCCCTCCTTTATAAAGGAAAGGATCCCTGTGATTGAATGCTAGTCCCTGGATCAATGCTAGCATCCACAGTTTAAGATGAAGTACACAGATACAAAGGTCGTTTATTACATTCATTCCAGAGATAAAACATAGTCTTTTACAACTCAGGGCCATAGGCCTAATACAAGAGTTTAAGGAATAAGTAAGTAAACACAAGTCTTCATCTTCATGTGCCACAGGCAAGCATGTTGAGTGTAGACTCATGACTCCTATTCATCATCGGAGTAACCTGCAACATCACAAGTTACAGCCATAGAGGGTCAATACTTTGGAATAGTATTGGCAAGTGATACCTTAGTATATTTTAAGTGGACTATATTACTATATGCATTTTGGCTAAGTGTAGCTTGGCTTGCTTTCCTTGAAAATAAGTTTTTCCTATTAGTTGAAATCACTAAGTTTTTCTTTGTCAAACCATTCCCAAGAAACCACCAATAGACATTGGGGTCCTTCACCCTTGTTTACCCACAAATTTTTAATTAGAAGTTGGAGTGATGAGATTCTTGTAGCTTCCATGTCTTGATGCTCAATTGTCCATTGCCTTGGACTAGGCTAAGTACTTAGGTTTTCCATCTGCAGAGGTTGTGCACTTTCCCCACCAGACTTGGTTTCCTAAGACATGACCTTTCATAAGCTTTTCCTTAGTCAAATGGACGCGTTCCAACCTATCATCCCAACTACCACCAACTGTCCAAGTGACTAAGTTCTAGCAACCTATATGATCAAGGCAGAGCCCATATTGCCAAGTGGTTCCACTGTAAGCTTTCTCAACACTTGGCCTCCAAATCCCTTTGTGCCTGGGTGGCATTCCACAAGTGAGATACACAACCCAAGTCCATGGCCTTGTGTAACCACTCAACATAACCCAATCCATCCATTCCACCCAGGAGGTTCATTTGACTTAGTTGTTTTATTAGAAAAGCATAAGTCTCATGACTTAGAGATATTTTCATCATAGTGTGTATAGATTTCCACCAACCCTTGTTTGCTAAATAGCTAGGCTAAGCATGGGAAGATAACTTAACTTAGGTAAATTCCCTAGCAATTCTACCATTCTACACTACTTAGGATTTCCCAACTTAGCATTAGTCAAAAATAGCATGCAAGACTTAGCAAAATATATAATGCTAGTACAAAACATAGGATAGAAATATTCATGAAAATATCACTTGCCTTGGTAGTGGGGAGAGTGGCACTCTTCACAATCACAATCACTAGCAAAATCTACACAAAATTATAGCATACAATTACACACAATTATATTCAATCAAAAATATTATGAATGCATGCATGCAAGAATTTACTAAGTGGTGATTTTTGAAAACACTACCAAGCATGCATATGTTTACAGAAACTTAACAAGTCACAAGTTTGCCAACTAAACTTATTTGGCACCAATACAATTTACCAAAATAAATCTATACTTAAAATAGCCCTAAACATGTTCTACAAATAAAGTCATTTTTAACTGTTACTATTTGTTAAAAAAAATTGAATATTCAGAAAGGTCTTGTTTCACTGAATCCAATAGTATAAAGTTTGTAAAATTCTAACGTGGCATTCAAAAGTTATAGCAGTTTGAAGTTTGGATCTAAATCAGGTTTAAATTCTGTTTTTGAATTCATACTAGCCACGCGTCGCAACCTCACTGGCGCGTACCGGTTCGCGCGGATCAAGCTCTGCGGACCGCATGATCCAAATGAGATCTGGCGGCTCAGACACACGCGTACCTCTTCGATCAGGATCTATCCTAGCCTTACGATGCAGATCCAATGGACCAAACTACCAAGCCACAATCTGGCGGCGCTAGCGGCGCTAACTGGCGGCGGCGTGTCTGACTACGGCGGCACCGGCGTTCTACATCGCTCCAGGAAGTAGGAAGGTGCTTACCAGATCCGCCAAGACGTGCTGAAGCTCGACGTGGTACTGGTTTGCGGAGGGGCGCTCGGAGATGGGCTCTGGATCTCGTTGGAGTTGCGTCTGGCGTCGGGTGGATGTTGTCGGAGTCGTTGCCGAGGCTCCGCGTCGCCCTAACACAATCCAGGGGGTTTAGGAAGTGCGCAAGACAGTTGCGAACACGCTCGTGTGAAGGAAAAGGCAAGGGGTGCACGGGACTTACTGAGATTGGTCGCCGGAGTTGGGGTGGTCGTCAGGTGCTTACGGCGTCAAGCGAATACGGCGACCTGGGGCAATACAGGATGAGTTAGTGGGGTCAGAATGTGCGCCAGGTGATTACAAAGTGGCTCGAACAATCCAGAGGGGAAGGGGCGCACGGGGCTCACCTGAATCGATCGCCGGAGTGAGCTCTGTCTGCGGCGGTTTTGAGCGAGTCGTGGGCAGCCTGGTGGCGTGAATGCATAATTGGCTAGGGGAAAATGACTGCGAGGAGGTGGGGTTCTTATAGCCGGTCTCTCGACAGGAAACGCCCGAGGTTTAATGCCCAATTAAGCCGCACCATTACCGGCAGTGACTGCAGCTGCGACGTGGTCGCGGTTTGAGGAAGACGATGACAGCGTGGACAGGGCCCGCTCTTCAGCGATGTGTGCGAAATGGGGGTGGGGTCCCTCTGTCAGCGACAGCCTGCATGTGCTCGCGCATGAGAAAAGAAAAGGAAACTCCCGGGTGGGCTAGTTGGGCTCGATCCTCTGCTGGGCCAGATATTTGGCGCTCGGCCCTTTTCTTTTGTTTAATTCTTTTTCTTTTCTAATTTGGTTTTCAGGAATGATTTAGATATGATTTCAAATCCTTTTTGAATTCAAACAATTCTAGGGATTTTTGCAGGGTACTGTGGTTTCAAAAATCAGTTATTTGACCATGTGGTTACTCTGTAAGGGCTTTGGTCAAGTTTGGACTTAAATCAATCAGAGACATTGCCTCTGGTTTGCAATGTTTTTGAAAATAGGGTTTTGAATTTATTTCCAAATTGAAAACTTTGGTCAAACTTTTACTCCTAAACTTTCCAATAATGGAGGCAAGCAATCAAGTTCCTAAACATTCAAGTTTCAAAATGGTGTTGGTCTTTTGAATTAAATCTGTCCACATAAAATCATATCATCAAAAGCTTCTGTTTTTCTGAAATGATTTTGAGAAAATCCCTAAATGATGATGAATGCAAGGATGATATGAATGAGTTTTGGAATATGAATTTAGGGATGTTACAGTGGGCCGGGTCATGGGCTTGCTCTAAGCCCAGAGGCCCAGTCCATAAAGCTTGACAGCTAACGGTCTTCTGGTACGCTGCTTATTGTTCTTTTTGGCGTCATGCTATTACTTTGTACGTCAGGGTATGCTTTGGGCGTCACCCGGCTCCTTTTGTGTCACCCGGCGTCGCCCTTCTCTTTTGACCATGCTTTACCATGGTCCCTTCTGGACCTTACTCGGAAATGTGCCACGCGTCCTCCTTGACTCGGCCCTTCCTCAATCGACTCGGCTCGTTGGTTCCTGCAAGGGTTACAGCTTTGTCCTATGCGGGCCGACATAGTTTGTATGTCGGCTTTCATGCTTGTCTTACCCGGCCTAGTTCTTTCTTTACTCGCAGCCAACCCAGATGCGCTATGTTTCCCCTCTCGTGACCCTACTGGGGGTTATCCCCCTGACACGGATCTCTCGATCCAGTACGCGCCTGGACGCACGGGTGGGGGCGTTGGAAAGAGGCGACGACGGGGAGTCGTATGGTGGTAGCGTCGCCTGTTCTTGGTCACCGGAGACGGCGGTGCGACAACGGCAAGCGGCGGCGTCGGTCTCACGCGGGGAAGATGATACAGAGGGAGAGGGGCAACGGAGGGGCGAGTTAGCACCGCAAGCTCACCATGAGCGTGATGGAGGGGTCGGCGAGGCTTGGGGAGGCCGGACGGCGAAGAATCGACGGTGTGACTGACGACGGACGACGACGCTTCGGGGTCGATTCCGGCAAGGAGGGGGCTTACCAGCACATGTGCTTTGAGGGGGAGGATGAGGAAGACACGACGCGTTCAACGGTGGCATCGGCTTGAGCTAGGGTGGCCAGAGACGGCGGTGACGAATGGCGGCAGAAGCTAGGGTTCACCGGCCATGGCATGGAAATGAGGAAGAGAGGGGGAAAGTGGAGCCTAGGGTTCGTCGGCGATGGCTATGGGGATCATAGAGGCAACCAGGGGCAACGGCACGAATCCTGGCGCACGCCGGCGCGGTGGAGCTCGACAGCGAGCTGCTTCGCTCGATCCACCGGCGAGGAAGACAACGGGGAAGAGACAGCGAAGGGGTACGAGCCGGTTGGGCTGTGCTTGGGCCCCGGGTGGGCCGGCTGCTGACTGTTGCGTTGCGCTAGCACAGAGAGAGAGGGGAGGAGAGGTGAGCTCGGCCCAGTTAGCTAGCTTTAGATATTTTTTTTCTAGGAAAATTGTTTTCTTTTTCTGTTTTATGATTTTTGTTTGTATTTTCAAATTCCAAACTGTTTTCAATAATTCAAAAATACTAGATACTTTTTATAAAGTGTATAAAATAGTGTGGGACCCTTTTATTCATTTTGGGTTCCATTATTTTGATAGTTTTCAAAATATGAAAACCATTTGAATGGTTTTGAGAGGGAACAAAGTTAGGGTTTTGCTTGTGTTTAATTGATTAAATCAAAGTGCAAGTGTAATCCATGCATGCAGTGCTCTAACATGCCTTTATTAATAGTACACAAAAGGTGGTATGTTACACACTTTCTTGAATAAATCCTTTACTGGCTAACTTATCAATTTGCTCTTTGAGTTCTTTTAATTCTTTTGGACCCATCTTGTATGGTGCTTGAGCTATTGGTGCAGTACCCAGAATTAGATCAATAGTGAACTCTATTTTCCGATCTGGTGGCATTCCTTGTAACTCTGCTGGAAAAACATCTTGAAACTCTTTTACTACAGGAATATCTTTCAACTTGACCTCCTTCATTGAGTTCAACTTCAGATCCACCATGATATGACCGTGTTTATCTGCCTGATAAACTATCCTTGCTCCACTTGGAGGCTTGATTAAGATAGTTTTATCCTCACAATTAATCTGGGCTCCATGTTCAGTCATCCAATCCATACCCAGCACTACTGCAATTCCCTTCAAAGGAATCACATAAAGGTCCGCAAAGTAGGTACAACCATAGATCGAGATAACCTGATCTTGTTTAATGTGGCGTATAACTACATTTCCCCCTGTCATCACTACGGTCATAGGGTTTTCTAACGTTGCCCTTCTAATCCCGAATTTACCACAGAATTCTTCAGAAATGAATGAAATAGTTGCACCAGTATCAAATAGAACTTTTCCGGGATTGGTAAGGATATTGAGCATACCTATTACGGCATGCTCGGAGTTATCCACCTCCTCCAGGGTTGCGCAATTCAGCTTCCCGATAGGTCTATTCCTCTTGCCATTATTGTTCTTGACATTATTTCCTCCTCGATTGGACTATCCATTACCTCCACTAGCTTGTCCTCCACCCTTGGTAGGCCAACCACCCGGTGGTTTACTCGGACAGCCAGGCTTGATATGGCTCTTCTGGCCACAACTGTAACAAATAACTACTGGATTTTTGCATTCTCTCCGGAAATGCCCTGGTAGTCCACAATTGTTGCAGTAACATTTCTCCGAGGATTGGAATGATTTCCACCATTGCCCTTGTTATTGTTATTGTTACTATAGGCTTTGTTCCTGGGTTTAAACTCCAGATTGGGTTTAGGTTTATTTGCTTGAACCCTCTTAGTTTCCTTCTTGACTCTCTTCCTCCTATCCTCTTGGACATTCTTGTAGTCATCTTCAAAAGTGATGGCTGCATCCAGTAACTGCTGAAAAGTTTGCTTATTGGCCAACCTTAACTGCATCTTCACAAATGGATTTAACCCTCGCAGGAAATGCTTCTTTCTCTTCTCTTCAGTGCTCACTTCCTCCTCGGCATAACGAGTGTCAACACCCGGATTTTTTAATCCCGGATGCATGTTATGCCATACATCGCAATCCCAGGATTACCATTTTTGCGAGACATAAAAGATTTGGATATCACATTACATCATCCATTACAAACCATACATAAGGTCTTACACAAATAAGGATCTCATGATCCAGTTCTTAATACAACTCAAGTGGCGGAATAACGTAAAGATAACGATAGCGTAGGCGATGCTCCATCTTCATGGTCACAGGCAATGCTGCCGATGGGAGATGATCCTAGTTATCGTAACCTTCCTCTAGTCCATCGTCCTGATACTCCTCCTCATAGCCAGGGACAAAGCCATGAGTACTCTTTAAGTACTCGCAAACTAATACTAACAAGTTAAGGGGGTTTTTGTACTAGGATGCTAGGCTCTAAGGTTGTTTTGCAAAAAGACAGATTTACCTCTACTAAGTTCAGAAGCAAAGAAAACTAGTTGAAGGTTTTATAATCCTAAAGGGGAACTTAAATTCATGTCACAACTCTGTTGTGGTCAAGTCAAAGTCACAATTTATTTCACAAGTCATTTTGAAAACATCTGACGGGGGAATAGTATGGCCACTCCAACTGTCCATACCGTGGACGCGGCTATTCGAATAGTTTGACACTCTGCAGAGATTGTACACTTTCACCACAACATTCAATACATCCGTCAGGAACAATCCTGAATTCACCATACTCAGTATGCGGATAATCAATCCTAACCTTTTAATTACACGCCCTAGTATAGGCACCTCTCCTGTGAGTTTTGCCTCCCAACCATGACCAACTTTCATGTTGGGTACTGCATAGGTGGACAATCTTCACAAGGTAGCCTCAGCTCAGACCTTGACCGCGAGGGAACCAATACTAAGGTATATAAATTTCCAGTCAAGCCCTACCCAAATTTTGGGTATTGTGGTTGTACGGTAAAATTGGAATGGTATCGCATCCAGACAACCATCAGTTTTATAAACGGCTAAGGATCATGCCTCAACATTTTCATCATCGAAATCATCTGGTGTTCGGAAACACATGTCAAAACATTTCAGTAGAATGACTCATCATTCTAAGGTTTTCATAACCATTTTCACCAAGTATTCCCATCTAAGGTTGATCAAGTTTTATACTTAGCACTAGCATCTACAAGGCATGGTAAATACTAATGGGGGTGGTAAACAAGTGGGGATTTGCTAAGTTCAATCTCATGCCTTAGGATGGCATCCAGATTATCTAACTTAGGCCAAATTTTATTCTCTTTATGCTACCTTTAGTTATCTTTCTAGAATCTACAAGTCACCATGTAAACTCTAAGAGAAATCTTTGATAAAGAAAATAAAGTACTTAAGCTTGCAAGTAAAACTAGGATTGGGCATCATCACATGTATCTAACCAAGCATGCTTAATGCAATGCATAGGTTCTCTAACTTTCATAGTTGCAAGAGTTAGCTTGCTCAGTTAATAACTTGCAAGTATTGGCTTGCCTTGTGCAGAGTAGTGGTTGAAGTTCTCCTCGGCTTCTTCCTCGTAGTATCCTTCTTCCTCCTCGTATTCTTGGTCGGTACTAGCGTCTATAAATAAATACGAGGTACACAATCACCAAACAATACTTAACTATTTTTAATCATCACACAAAAGTTCACACTAGATGATCTAGCATCATCACTATTATCATAAGGATTAAAGCACTTGTCTTATTTCTTTTATTTGAGAAAAGTAATTTCTACTCATTGAAAAACTATTTAAGATTTAATATTCGCCAACTCAAAAATGGGATCATGTTGACACATGTCATCACCATATATTTCAGTACATGAGAATGTGATTTAAAGTGGTGTCACAATTTAATAAGGTTTAACCTTTTATTTTAATTAAATAAAGTGACTAGAAATGCCTATGTGTCATTCTTTTATTACGTGAACATTATTTCTGCAAGTAAACCCATATTTTTATATATTCTGAAAGGTATGATCAAATGTGATTTTTGAGAGTTGGAATCAACTCAAAAGCTTTTATGATTGAATTTTAAAAAATGTTTGAATGCAGAAAAGCTTCTGCCTTGTTATTTTTACCATGGTTGATCTATAGCTCCAAATGGTTTGAATCCAACGAGCTTGGATTAAGCATTTCAGTACCTTTCTAAAAAAAATTGGTTTCATGCATTTTGGTTTAGTGAATCGAGCTGGGTTGATTTTTGAATCTAGGTACAGAACTATGTTTGAAATTAAATGAATAAAGCTTAATTTGAATTGTTGGGTCGCGCGGGATGTTTTACTAGGCCGGCCCACTACACACAGCGTGTACGCGGGCGGGTTAAGTGGTTGTCCCCATGCGTCAGTGAGACGGGGAGGGGCGAAGCGGTACGGGGCAATGTGAACCGTGGGATCTTGTTCTAATCGGACGGCTACGGTTCATCGTCCACGTCGGGCAGCGCCGGTGAGACAGAACCTAACGCGGCAGGTGTAACATCCCTAAAATCATTTTTCAAACTCATGCATATCATCCATGCATCCATGATCATATAGAATTCATTTCAAACAAACCATTTCAAAAATAGGAGCATATCAGCTCATTATTTTATGTGATCAGCATTTGAATCAAATGCTCCTCTCCAATGGGAGATTGTTGTTCAAAGAAACCAAACTTTGTTGTCTTATTGCTCTCAGGTTGTATTGCTATATTGCTAGAATTTAAACCAAAGTTTCAAAACAAATATGATTTGAAAACCAATTTCAAAACCTATTCAAACTAGTGCTATGCCACTGCTTATTTTATTTTATTCCAAGTGACCAAGCTAATTCAAAATGACCACTTAGTTTTATGCCCAGAAATGTGACTGTTGCACACTACAAAATCCTGAAAAGATTTGAATTTAAATAGATTTTGCAATCATTTGAATTTGATTCCTGAAATTGAAAACAGAAAAAGAAAAGGAGAAAAGAAATGGAAAAAGGCCAGCGCCACCTATCTAGCCCAACAACGGTTTCAGCCCACTAAGCCCACCCGGGTTCTCCCTTTCTATCTCTCACTCGCGGATGAACCCACCAGGTCACTGACCACGCGACCCCACCTCCTCTCTGTTTTATTCGTTGACGAGTGGACCCTGCGACCACGTCGTCGTCGTCAATCACGCGCGGCCGCGACGCTCGCTCCGCCGTTACCTCGCCGCAGTCACTGCGGGCTTAATTGCCATTGATACCGCGCGCGATCCTCGCCCCCGCTCTGGCTATAAGACCACCTCCCCCACGCGGCCATTTCCCCCAACAAAGCCAGACAGATACGCCCCCAGGCTGCCCGCAATCGCCCTCGCGCCGCCGCAGGCAGACGCACTCCGGCGATGAATCTCGGTGAGTACTGACCGCCCCCAGCCTCTAGTTCAAACCATCATGACCAGCACGACCTTGCGAGTTTACTGATGACCTCTGTTTGCTTTCTCATGACCCAGAGTGACGTCTTCGTTCTCACCCGCGAGCACCTGAGCCGCCGCTCGACTCCGACGTGCGATTCAGGTAAAATGAGACTGCCCCTTGCCTCCCCTTTGGTACTGTCTTGATCGCCAGGCCCTTGCGCATCTCCTAAACCATCTGGCTTGTGCTAGGTCGACGCAGAACCTCGGCAACATCTTCGACAGCAAGCATCTGACGCCGCCAGCAACTCTGACGAGCTCCCTCAGCCACTACAGAGCGCCCCTTGACCAGCCGTCGCCAGGTTGAGCATCAGTGCATCGCTACGAGCCCGGTAAGCACCTCCGACGACCCTAGAACCCCCTGTAGCCTCCTTGCCGCCGTAGTCAGAGTCGCCGCTGCCAGTAGCCACCGCCAGCGCCGCCCATCTGTGGTTGTTTGATCCAGGACCGTAGGATCTAGATCCAGCGCGTATAAACAGATCACTTATCGAAGCGTTACGAGTAGATCTGAGCCGTGCAGATTAAGTAGATCTAACGGCTCACAGACGCGATCCTGAGCGAACCGGTACGCACCAATCAGATTAAGACGCGTGGCTAGGGTTTAGGTTTAAAATCAGAATTTAAATCTATTAGATGTTTGAATTTGATTTAGCCATAACTTTTGATCCCCACGTCCGAATTTGATGAATTTTATATCAATGGAATCAGGAGAACAAGCCCTTTCTAAATATGCAATGTGTTTAATGTTTTGCTTCTGTTAAAATGGTTTTATTTACAGAAACATGTGTAGGGCTATTTTGAGTATATGAATTGTTTAAGAAATGTTTTAAGGTTTAAATAAATGTTGTTTGACAAGTTTTGAACTTTTTTATGAACCAGTACTGTACACTTGCCTTGTTGAGTTTTAAAAATCATCACATATCATATTGCATGCATTCATATATTTTTGTTTGTATATATTTTGTATGTGATTGTTGCTATGATTTTATGTGTAGATTTTGGTGCCAATAGTGATTGTGATTGTGAGGAGTGTAGCTACTCTCCAAACTACCAAGGCAAGTGGTGCTTCATGATATTTTTATCCCTATGTTTTCTACTAAGCATTAGAATTATTTTGCTAGTCTTGCATGTTATATTTTGCTTATATGCCATGATGGGAAATCCTAGTAGTTGTAGAATTGATAGGAAATTTCTAATGTAAGATGCTTATCTATGCCATGCTTATCCTAGCTAGTAGCAACCAAGGGTGGTGAAATATACATGCTATGATAAAATATTTCTAAGTCTTTGGACTTGTGTTTTGCCTAATAAAACAACTAAGTTAATGAAACACCTGGGTGGAATGGAAGGAATGGTTTATGTTGAGTGGTTACACAAGGCCCATTTCTATGGTTTACCTTGTGTATCTCACTTGTGGAAAGCCACCCAGGAACAAAGAGATTTTAGAGGCCAAATGTTGAGAAGCTTCTAGTGCAGCCACTTGGCAATATGGGCTCTGCCTGGATCACATAGGTTGCTAGAACTTAGCCATTTGGATAGTTGGTGGTAGTGGGAATGATAGGTTGGAGCGCGTCCATTTGGTCTAAGGGAAGGCTTCTGAAAGGTCCTGTCTTGGTGAAAATCAAGGCTTGTGGGGAAAGTGCACAACCTCTGCAGATGGAAGAATCTAAGTACTTAGCCATGTCCCTGGAAAAGGACAACTTGAGCATCAAGACATGGAAGCTATCAAGAATCTCATCATCCCAATTTCTAAGTAAAAACTTGTGGGTGAACAAGGTTGAAGGACCTCAATGTCTATTGGTGGTTCCTTGGGAAAAGTTTTGATAAAGAAAAACTTAGTGATTTCAACTAATAGGCAAAACCTATTTTGAGAAAAGCAAGCCTAAGATACACTTAGCCAAATTTCATATAGTATCTAGACCACCAAAATTATACTAAGGTATCACTTGCCAATACTATTCCAATGTATTGACCCACTGTGGCTGTAACTTGTGATGTTGCAGGTTACTCTGATGAGGATTAGGAGTCATGAGTCTACACTCAACATGTTTGCCTGTGGAACATGAAGATGAAGACTTTTATCTATTTACTTATTCAAACTCTTGTAATAGGCCTGTGGCCATGGAGTTGTAAAGACTATGTTGTCTCTGGAATGACTGTAATAATGACCTTTGTTTATGTGTACTTCATCTTAAACTGTGGATGCTAGCATTGATCCAGGGACTAGCATTGCAATCACAGGGATCCTTTTCCTTTATAAAGGAGGGATCTTACAGCAGGTGAGGGTCATGGGAGGTTCATCGGGGCTCAGGCGATGGTTGGCGACGGGGGCAAACGACGAAGTCGACGACGGCGGTTCTCCTGGTACCGGCAGCTTCTCCTGGGGCGGCTCCAATCAACGGCTCCCTTCTCCTCCAGCAGCGGCGGGCTCCAGCCAAATTCCGGCGATGCGCTGCTCGCCTTGCTCCGGGAGTGAGTGGGGGTGGTCAGTGAGAGGTGGGGAGTGAGATGGTGTGACGAAAATGAGCGGTGGAGGCCTCTATTTATAGTGCCTGAAGGGGACCGACAGGCGCAGGCTGAGCTCGTCGTGGTCGACTGCACAGAGGGCTATTGGCATGGGCGACGGTAGGGGGCAGTGCGGTGCTCCCTGGCGAAGCTCAACGGCGTGGTCTTGCGGTGTGGGGCGGTGCTAATTGGTTGGAACATCGCGGTGCTCTGAGCGGGTCCGACGGTGATTTTAATGTCGCACAGCGCGCGTGATCCACGCGGAGGCGAACGGGCATGTCCGGCGAGGTGCTGGGGTGCTGGTGTTCATCCCTGCAAGCGGCGAGGGCGGCGCGCGGTCTGTGGGTGCTGGTCGAGCGGGGCGCTTTGGCGTGCTCTCGGCATGGTAGCAGAAGAACAGGGCGTGTGCGTTCTGGGTGGTCCAAGGCTGGCAGTGCTTGAGGCTAGGACAGGGAGTGGCGGTGGGCGGTGGAGTGCTTGCTAGACATGCTTGCTAGGCTTAGTGTTGCTCGTAGCTTGCTGTCAACAATGGGGTGGCAATGGTGCTCTCGGCATGCTTGACATTAATGGCTAGGCTTGCTCACAGTGGTGCTAAAGATTGTTAAAGAGGCTAGATGATCTACTAAGAGCTGGTTGCAACCAGAGAGGGAACAAGGTTGGCCAATTTTACTGCTACAAATAGTGTTTGTTCTTTTTTTGATTTGTATCTGCAGGGTGTTTGATGAAATGGCCGCAAGAAGTTTAAATGGTGGGTTTGCTAGGCACATACTAGGGAGTGTGTAGTTAGCTGGATTAGTCAAGGGGCACTGGTTTGGTTGGGTTTTAAAAATAGGTGATCTTCACATATGATAAAGATTCAATTTTGAATTGTGATTTGAATGATGTTGCCAAATGTTTCTGTAAGTTTCAAAGGTGGGCTTTGATTCACTTTTACTAGGTCTAGCAAGGAGTGAAAATAATTGGAAAAGTTTCTGTTTGAAATATTGAACTAGAAACACTCAAAGTGGCCTAGTGAACAAGATTGGCAAAAATGACCATTTGCTTTCTTTTATTTGTTTTTGATTTTCTCTTGTTGTGTTTCTGCATGGGAATGTTTTATATGATGTTATTTTCATCTTTAAACCAATCCTTGATATTTAGGTTAATCACACAAGATCATTCATGCATTAATCAAATCATCACATACACACATGCATTCATATGAGTTAAATTAATAAAAGTTTTTGTTAACCCTGATTTTAGTGATTAGAGTTTGATGATCCTTGTTTTATATTTTTGGGATGTTACAACGAGATAGTTGGCTAAACTCCCGGATGTACTTCATGACACTAGTATAACCTTGCTGAAGCTCCTCAAACTCTCTCCGCTTCAACTCCATAACACTCTCCAGAACATGATATTCACGGAACCTCTGCTTGAACTCTTCCCAAGTATACTCTCTTCCTGGTTGTTGCATGGCTAACTTATTTTCCCACCATGATGCTGCAGGTCCTGTCAGAAGATGAGTTGCATACCTCAGATTTTCCTCCTCATTACAACCTACAGTTTTCAGCTTTCTCTCTGTATCTGCTAGCCAATCTTCTGCATCCATTGTTTCAGGAGCTGATGCAAAAGGTAACAACATTGCATTCTGGAAGTCAGAAAGACTCACTCCTCCACCTTTAGGTTCTCTCTGGTTTCCATCTCGTCCCAACAACTCTTCCATGAACTTGTTTTGGTTTTCTTGCATCATTTGCATATACTGCATAAAATTCTGCTCCATTAACAGCCTCATTGGTGGTGGTGGTAATGTTCTCTGATCTCCGGCATCTGCATCGGCCTTCTCCTTGGCCTCGTGCTCCATTCGTTGTTGATCAGATTCGGTTTCTACACCCGTGTCCATGACCCCCCTAGTCCTGTAACATAAAGCGAATACTCATAATTACATCATGCACATGTGTTCTGATCTCAACTTTACACGCAGAACTAGTCACAAATGAAAATCCAAATAAAATCCAAATATGCATTTCACATATTATACATTACAAACCTCATAACAAAGTACAAAGTCATTATACTTGTACCATATAAGTACAATAACAACTTAACAACACTTCCTTATTTAACTATCTACATCATTCTCTCGGATTACAATACGCAATACACGATACTTCCTAATAAGTCGCCTCCTTCTAGTATCCACGACGCTCATCATACATGCCTGAAGTCCAACTGTGATGACGTAACATCCGTCGCACAGTTTGTGGAACAAATGGCCTTCGAGAAGGAACATACTCAGTATCTAAAGTGTCAGGACTTGAGTCATTACTCAACCTGAGTGCATTGACTACCTCTAGCTCAGCTGAAAAATCTTCAGAAACATGTTCAACATTATCACCCACTTGCATCTGTCGAGCTTCATTCCTTGAGTTGTCAATAGAATACGCAGATTCTACTGCTCCCCAGGTTCTTTGTTGGGCAAGATAGTTAAACACCGGATAATTTATATTCCCTGGGTTTTGAGAAGATGTTGATGATTCAAACACTCTCTCCTCAGGATCTTCTTCCTCATCCTGATCATCTACGAATATGGTATTCCTACTAATGTTACTAGGATTGGTTCTTGCACCCATCCAACTAGATGGTCCAACATTTATGTAATACCCATCTATGGACATTTGATTTCCTTGGGATCCTTCAAATGATCCCATCCTCCAACCATAATAATTCTCGATAGGAAGTTCTAAATTAGAGCCTTCCTCTGAACCCTGTGGTACAGCATACCTCATATCTAAAGCAGGATCATAGATAGGTTCATGTCTGGGTGAATAAGGATATGGTGTAAAAGATTCGGGATCTATGGGTATATCCTTAAAGATTGGTTTCGTACTACGGCTTTCTTCCTTCACCAACTGGAATGCTAACTACTTCCTTCTTTCTGGATCAGTTAGATCCTCTAACATGTCATTTTTATCTTCAACAATAACTTGATGTGTCTTATAAATATACGCAACAAGTGTTCGGTATCAATCCATAAACTTGGAAGCTAACTTAGGATGCTTCTTTACCAAAGTAAGATGATCCGGTACAGGCTCCGAGTCTATAGAATCATGAGGAATCATAGAAAATGTGCTCCCTTCTAACTCCTTCGATTTATGCTCCCGGATATTAGCTATTGCCTCCACAATAGCAACATGATATGCTGCTAAGTGACTCCTACCTTCACCTATAGGTAGATCATGATATAATCCAAGCTCCTCTGGAAGTTGGATACTTACATGATACTTAGATAAAATTCGACCATCATAATAGGTTATGGTATTCACCGGAATTTTAGTTGGACAACTAAAAATCTTTAAAAGTTGACGAAGCTAATCCATGAATGATCCTTGATAATCATCAAGAGTCTCCTCTTTCCTTACCAAAGTTTACTTTGGAAACTTTGGTGCCATAACTCTGTATATTCAAAAATATTTTGATTAGTAATAGATAATATATTGCATCATAACAAAGAATTATCGCACTAGAACATATAATGGAATATTCTCATCTGAATACCCATTATACCTTTTTAGAGAATTCTTTATCATTGCTCAACACTCTTACAGGTAATACCCTTTACTAGGTTTCCAACCTAAGGTCAAAGCAATTTGCTCTGATACCAACTGTGGTGACCCAGCATACCACTTCATGTGTAGTACACTATAGTCGTTGACATGACATCCACAGAACACCGTTCCATAAATATCACATCCCTCGGAGTGGTACAACAGAAACATTGCGGGTCCATATTACAAACATACACACATTATTATTATTACAATACCAGAAGTTCAAGACTTCAAAATATTCAACTTATGAACCAAATTATAAATTGTTTCAGCGGAAGTTAAAAGTAACAATTCCAACTAAGAGTTGAGCTCAACAGCTTATTATATAAGGTTCATGCTGCTCGGCTCCGTGGGTTACTAATAACTAGGCAACTAAGCTGACTCGTTGCCATCTACTCCATATCGGATCTCGTAATCCACTCCTTCAACACCACCTAACAGGTCAGACTCCTCATAGAAGACATCTTCTTGGCATTCTGCTGCATACATTGGAGTATCTTCGGGATCCTCAGAGTCTAAGAAGGGGATCAAAGGAAAAGGTGAGTAACAGCGTTACCCAGCAAGTTCATTATATGCAAGGTGGGAAGTTTGATGCTCTATCTACCACCTCGAACTACAAGTCCTTGGCACTATGCAGTTTTCGTAAATCTTTCTTCAAAGATTTATTTTATTATTAAAATCTATGCCCATCAGCCTTCACAGGTTTACCAGAACTTTCATGGAGTTCCTTTCTTGCCGCGTTCGTAGCTCCTTCCCGGAACAGGGAGAAGTTACATTTTTTCCACTCTGCAGAGGTGTGTTACTTTACCCATGAAAGGATACAGATGTCGCCTAGAGGGGGGGTGAATAGGCGATTAAAACTTTTCCAAGAGTGGCTCGACAAAGGCGGAATTAAACTAGCGTTTACTTTGTCAAGCACAACCTAGAACAACTAGGGTTCACCTATGTGCACCAACAACTTATGCTAAGCAATACAAGCAACAATGTGATAGCAAGATATAGATTACTTCAAGCACGAAGGCTATCACAATGTAAAGTGCATAAGTAAAGAGCTCGGGTATAGAGATAACCGAGGCACGCGAGGAAAACGATATTTTACCGAGTTTCTCCCAACATGGAGTACGTCTCGTTTGGAGAGGGGGTGGTATCTAACCACCTACGCCACAAAAGGCCTCCCTTATTCTCCGGTGAATCTCACCCCAACGGGATCGATCCACACTTCCACTATCGGTGCACTTGTCGGTGGCAACCGGAACCTCTCACAAGGTTGGGGCACTTCTCCACAACTTAATTGGAGGCTCCCAATAAACTCCACCAAGGCCACAAAACCGTCTAGGGTTCCAATAACCCAAGAGGGACAAGCTTCAACGAATATCACGAACCAAATCCTCCGAGGAGAACTCAAACCGATGCACCGAATGCAAATGGCAAGAACACCACAAAGGTGCTCCTATCCCTCACTCTCAAGTTCCAACAAAGCTACTAAAGCTATTGGGGGAACAAGAGAGGAGGAATCAAAGAGGGACACAAAATCCCCCAAAATCTAGATTCCCAAAGATACACTCACAAAGAGATGTTTTGGTTTGGTCAAAACGTGGATCTAGATCTCCTCTCTATTCCACTCAAATATGGGCAAGAATCATCGGAGGGGAAATCAAGCTAGAGAATGGAAGCAAGTATGGACAAAGCTTAGACTAATAGAGGAGGAAGAAGCTATCAAAACGCAAAACGGACAAAGCTATATATAGGGCTGGACTAAATTTGTGCGTTGGGCGTTTTCCAGAACGGACCGGTAGTACCGGACCCAAACAGAAACGCACACAGCGCGCGAGCGAGGCAGGCGCGTGGAGCCAGAGAGAAACAGCGCGCGCGTGGAGCCAGAGAGAAACAGCGCGCGTGAGGAGTGGGCCAGTGCGGGGCAAGCTAGCGGCAGCGGGATGGCGCGTGAGTCAGAGAAGCTGCAGTAGCACGCGCGTGGCCAACGGGGGGCCAGCAGGAGGCAGCAGCGCGCGTGGGAGTCAAAGCGAGCAAGCGGCAAAGGGAACAGCGCGCGCGCGGGGGAGGAAAGATTGGCGGCGGCATGCGCGCGGTCAGCGCGAGCCAGGCAGGCGTGCAGCGCGAGCTAGACAGGCGTGCAGCGCGTGATGCATGCGGGCACGTGATAGCAGCGGCCAGGGCTGGGCCCAGCGGGGCGAGCGGCTGTACGAGGCGCAGCGCACGGGAGCAAGCATGCAAGGTGCTGGGCTGATGCACCTGGGTCGGCCGGTAGTACCGGCCCACCCAAGCGGTAGTACCGGGCCAGACCCAGCAACCGGAACACGCAGATCATAAGCGCGCGGCCGGTACCGAGTCTGGTAGTACCGGCCGGCCCAGAAACAGACTTTTTCTTTTTCTTTTTAAATAAGGCAGGCAGATATTCAAATGGCTATAAATTTTGTTTGGTAACTCCGATCGACCTGATTCCAACTGCGTTGGAAAGAGGACGACATGATCTTGGAGAGAAACCGAAAAGCCGGCAAGATCAAAATCGCAACAAGATACAAACGGAAGATACGATTTTGATGAACAAGAGCTTGTTATGGAGATTACAACAAGCTCTATATCCTCACATGGATAAGACCAAATGAAAACCAGATACGATGATGCAAGTAGGGCAAAGGTTTGAGCTCTCTCCGAACGACGTGATCGAGTTACTCATTCGAGAGCCCCTCTTGATAGTACGGTTATCTATCCTAAACCCGGTCTCCCACACACAACATGACACCGGCAAAAGGGAAAACCTATCAAGATTATATCTTTGCCTTGAGCATTCCGCTTGAGATCGATGTAGACGAACTTGACCTTCTCAAGATGGAACGCCTTTCTTGATTCCTCGTCATCGATCCATGATCACCGAGGATGGCAAGCATCAAACATGAGATCTTCCATAGATGGCGTATTTTGAGCTTGCACAACACATCTTCTTCTCAATTCATCGACCTTGAAGCCAACACATGCTCCAAGCGATGCCAATGGACAAATCCTACAAGTATAACTTAATATGCACATTAGTCCATAAAGATTGTCGTTAATTACCAAAACCACACATGGGGGCCCATATGTTCTTTCAACCCATGAGATATCAACTCCTTGTTGCACAACCGGGCATACTTTCCTGTCCACAATTCCATGATGTGGGGCCCAGTAGGTGATCCAAGCCAATCACTTCCCCCTTCACGACCTCGCATGCCTCCTTGGTGTACACCATGCCCACCCATTGAATTACGGCAATGGTTTGTATAGACCGTTAGATGCCAGAACTATCATGGGACGATGAGGGTTCCCACCCATATGCTTCATATCCTCTACGAATTACCAATTAATATGCATGCTACGAGTGATAACAGCCACGACCTGCACATCCGGCTACATGCGAGAGGAAGAAGATACAGCTGAATTCTTTGTCCCATTCCAAATCTCATGGTTAACGCGTGATATACGGTGCTAGAATCACCGATGTCATGGGTTGTTGAGTTCCTAGTTGATCATCATTGTTGCAAATAGAACCCTAAGTTCTATTGCTACATTATATCATCACTTAGGATGATATCTACAATTTATTTATTTGTGAAAATAATATTTTCTTTTCTTTAAACATAGATGATCACACACAATTTGTAATTACTTTTATATAGACTCTTCAAAGGACATGAGCAAGTGATGAACTTTCCTTGTGATTGCAAGTAGTGAAGTCGGATGCTTGCACTAGACCTTGAGCTTCTATGTCTACAAAACATCATTACTGCCCGGTAAGGACAATATTTAAAGAAGCAAAATGCATATGCATCGTAATGTAATGCATTATTTATCATTTGTTTTCTTTGTTTTACCCATTATTTTAGTTCTAAGAATTCCTTTAAGTAATAAAGGATTTCATAAAAAAAATCTTTAATATTTCTTAATTTACTTAAATAGGTTGGATTATTATGAATCCAAAAATATATTATTTGTAATTTTTTAACATTCTATTTTATTTTTAGAATTTTATTTAATTCTAGGGGTATTTTGGTCTTTTATTAATTATTAAAACTTCTTTTATCTTTTTGGGCTCATTCTATTAGGCTTATTAGGCCAATTTGCCCAAATGACTTTGACAAAAGGACACCCCAAAGGGCTCTGGCCCTATTGGTCCACCCCTTTTATCTCTCTCTCTCACTCGTCCTCATCTCCTCTCCTCCTCGACCCTGTGGGGTGCTAGCGCCGCCGTCGTGCGATGCTCGTCGCCGTGGCCCTTCCTAGCCGCTGTCGTGGTGCAGGGCGAGGTTGTCGAGCATGCTTGTCCATCTCCTCTGCTTCGATTTGACTTCGGAGCTCTCCCGTGGCCATGCTAGCCCTGTTCCCGAACCCTAGGGTTTGGGGATGGTGCTGCTACTCCTGCTGCTGATTTCCCCACGATGGTGTGTGGTGCTTGTGCGCTACTGTAGCCACCCCCGTGGCTGGTGCGGGTTGCAACACCCCCCGGGGTGCTCCCTGTGCCGCCACGAGCTCGTCGGCCCTTCTGCTTCCTATTCAATTCGTCAGCGAGGACCTCCGGTGAGTTGTGCCTCTGTGAACTCTAGTGCATCTAGCTACCTCGAGTCTCTCTGTGTGTATCTAGTGGCCAATATATACTCTGTGTTTGCACTGATATTGTTGGAGATATGCCCTAGAGGCAATAATAAATGTAGTTATTATTATGTCTTTGTGTTTATGATAAATGTTTACATTCATTCTATAACAGTATTAACCGGAAACATTAATACTTGTGTGATTTGTAAACTAAATTAGAGTCCCTAGTAAATCCTCTTTATAATACTAGCTTGTTGGTTAATAGATGATCATGGTTTCCTGATCATGAACATTGATATGTTGTTGACAACAAGATCATATCATTACGAGAATGGTATGATGGACATACTCCTATAGATAAGCGTTGCATAAAGATCAAGTCATTTTAATAGTTCAATTGCTATAAGCTTTCTGATACATAGTAACCTAATTCCTTCGACCATGAGATCATGCTAATCACCATCACCGGAAGGATGCTTTGATGACATCAAACACCACACCGTAACTGGGTGGTTATAAACGTGGCATTGAGTGTTCAGAAAGTATTGGTTGAGGCACATGGATCAAGAGTGGGATTTGTCCATCCATATGACGGATAGATATACTTTGGGCCCTCTCGGTGGAATGTCATCCAATTAGCTTGCAAGCATGTGACTGGCTCACAAGAGATCACATACCACGGGAACAAGAAAAGAGTACTTATCGGTAACGAGGTTGAACTAGCAATGTAGAGATACCGAAGATCAAAACCTCGGATAAGTAAACTATCGTGAGACAAAGGGAAATTGGTATCATATGTAAGTGATTCGTTCGATCGCAAAGTAATCATAGAAATATGTGGGAGCCATATGAATTTCCAGATTCCTCTATTGGTTATTGATCGGAGAAGTGTCTCGGTCATGTCCGCGTAATTCACGAACCGTAGGGAGACACACTTAAGGATTCGATGTTGTTGAGTAGTTATGGAATGATGAGTAAGAGACAGAATGTTGTTCAGAATCTCGGATGGGATCCAGAATACCACGAGGAGATCCAGAATGGTACGAAGAATAAGATTCATATAAGGAAAGTCATGTTTCGGAGTTCGGGAATGATTCCGGTGTTTTCACCAGGAATGTTCTAGAAGGGTCCAGAAGGTCCGGCACTCCGGAGGGGAAGGGTACATGAATGTTTCATGACAATATGTAATGGTTTCATCATGTACTAGGTCACTTGACTGGGCAAAATAAAGAGAGAAATCAAATCGAAGTTTGAAAGTCAAACGCCAGTTTGAAAAGTCAAATCTCAAGTTTGCTTGGTGGAGGGAGAGTAGGAAACCTACTTGGGGAGGAAGTCCCCTCTCTCCACCCGCCAGGCAAGGAAGAGGAGTTGGACGAGGACTCCCTCCTACCAACCGGCCACCCTCCACCTATATAAGGAGGGGTAGGGCTGCCCCTACTCACACACCTCAAACACTAGCTTTGGCGCCTCCACCTCCAAGTGCAGCCGCCTCCTCCGCCTAGGGTTTCCCCTCCAACTCGGTGACTTGGGGCTTCCCCAAGCCCTAGCCGCCGGCCACACCCTCCCCTTGGTGCCCTCTAAACACTAGATCACCAAGTCCTCTCTCATACTCCACCATACTCGCTCCGGCTTAAGGCGAAGCCCTGCGAGATCTCCCCTCTACTTCTGACACCACGCCGTCGTGCTGCCGGAATCGCGAGGAGAGTGCTACAACCTCCGCTACCTACTGGAACAAGGGATAGGAAGGTCTTCCTCGAGTACTGAACATGTGACCGACTACGGAAGCATTTCCGGAACGCAGCTCCGGAAGGATCGTCTACGCGATCTTGAGATCGGCAAGTGTACGACTACATCACCCACGAGAATCTGCTCTCGTTAACCGCTTTGGAATCTTCGAGGGTGAGTTCCTCTATCGACTCGTTGCTACAATCTAGAAGATAGATCTTGGCTTGTTTGTTTGCATGCGGTAGAATTTTTTTGTTTTCCATGCTACGAACCCCTACAGTGGTATCAAAGTCGTGTCTATATGTAGATCTGTTGCACGAGTAGAACACAATGGTCATTATGGGCGGTGATGTTTTTATTATCAATTGCTTTTTGTGTACTTTGCATCTTGCGGTATGATGGGATGAAGCGGACTGGGCTAACCTTACATGACATCGTTCATGAGACTTGCTCCACGCTCAACATGCAACTTGTATTGCATAAGAGTATAGATACAATTTACAACGGGCACTTGATAGTTAAAGCATCAACGTTGTGGTTCTTGTTCGTAAGTTAGAACGACACTTATTGAAAGCCCCAAACCACGTAAAATATGGAAAGAAAATTAGAGGCGTCTAACTTTGTTTTGCAGGGGTGTGCTGTGATGTGATATGGCCATGATTATGATTGTATTTGATGTATGCAATGTTCCTTATTGTAAGTTGGCAACCGGCAGGAGCCATATGGTTGTCTTTAAATTTCGTTTAAGACCCGCATGTTTATTCAAAGTAGTTGTAATAGTTGAAGCTGGTGGACGACAACCATGAAACGGCGCCATTGACCTTGACGCCATACCGGTGATGATGGAGATCATGTTCATGCTTGAAGATGGAGATCGGAAGAACAAGAAGAAAGGCCATATCATATCACATATTATGAATTGCATGTGATGTTAATCCTTTATGCATCTTGTATTGCTTAGTTAACGACGGTAGAATTATAAGATGATCCCTCAAGCACACAAATTTCAAGTTTTAAAGTGTTCATCCTTAGTAAGCACCGTTGCTAAAGCTCGCTGTTTCGAAGCACCACGTGTTGATCGGGTGTGTTAGATTCTGCGAGTGTATACAACGTGAGCAAGCCAGATTTGCTCATGCGGAAGCTAAGGTTTGATCTTGATGAGCCTAGCATGTACAGACATGGTCTCAGAACACGGATCACTGAAAGGTAAAGCATGAGTCATATAGTAGATATGATGAACATGTTGATTGTTCGCCATTGAAGCTACATCAACTCTCGTGATGATCGGTTTTGATGTGGTGCATTTGGTTCGTGTGATCACTAAAACAATGTGAGGGATATTGTTTTGAGTGGGAGTTCACCTAGATTAATTTAACTATTAATTAGAACTCAACTTGTCATAAACTTAGTCTAAACTATTGCAAATATGTTGTAGATCAATGGCGGCCCCTACCATCAATTTTAATGCGTTCCAAGAGAAAGAAAAGTTTAAAAACAATGGAAGCAACTTCGCGGATTGGTTCCGCAATTTGAGGATTGTCCTCAATGCTGGTAATTTGACCTATGTGCTAGATGCACCGCTGGGTGACCCTCCTGCAGCTACTGCTACCAATGAAGTAAAGAATGTTTACCTCACTCGGAAGAATCAGTACTCCAAAGTTCAGTGTGCTATCTTGTATGGTTTGGAATCGGAGCTTTAGAAAAGGTTTGAGAACCATGACCCACATGATATTGTCCGTGAACTCAAAATGATATTTGAGGCTCACGCGACAGTTGAGAGTTATGAGGCTTCTGAAAAGTTCTTTAACTGCAAGATGGAAGAGGGCAGCTCCGTCAGTGAGCGTGTGCTTAAGATGTCTGGGCACGCAAATAAACTCCAAAGTTTGGGTATAGTGATTCCTAATTCTTTGGGGATTCACCGTGTCCTCCAATCACTACCACCAAGTTACAAGAACTTTGTGATGAACTACAATATGCAAAACATGGACAAGGCGTTGCCAGAACTCTTCTCCATGTTGAAATCTGCAGAAGTGGATATCAAGAAAGAGCACCAAGTGTTGTTGGTCAATAAGACCACCAAATTCAAGAAAGGCAAGTCTAAGCAAAAGGGAAACTTCAAGAAGGGCGGTAAGAAAGTTGCCGCGCCGGCGAAGAAGACCAAGGCTGGGCCTAAGCCTGATACTGAGTGCTTTTACTGCAAGGGAGAAGGTCACTGGAAGTGGAATTGCCCAAAGTACTTGGCGGATTTGAAGAACGGCAACATCAAGAAGAAAGTTATATCCGATATACATGTTATTGATGTGTATCTCACTAGTACTCGTAGTAGTGCCTGGGTATTTGATACTGGTTCGGTTTCTCATATTTGTAACTCGAAACAGGTGCTGCAGAATAAACGGAAGCTAGCGAAGAACGAGGTGACGATGCGCGTTGGAAATGGATCAAAGGTTGATGTGATCATGGTCAGCACGCTACCTCTTCATCTATCATCGGGATTAGTTTTATACTTAAATAATTGTTATTTGGTGCCTGCGTTGAGCATGAAAATTATATATGGATCATGTTTATTGCAAGACGGTTACTTGTTTAAGTCCGATAATAATGGTTGTTCGATTTATATGAGTAATATGTTTTATGCACATGCACCTTTGATAGATGGTCTATTCTTATTGAATCTCGATTGTAGTAATACACACATAAATAACATTGAGGCTAAACATTTGAAATTGAGCGATAACACGACATATATGTGGCACTATCGTCTTGGTCACATTGGAGTGAAGCATATGAAGAAACTCCATTCCGATCGACTTCTTGAATCACTTGATTTCGAATCACTTGAAAGATGCGAAGCATGTCTAATGGGTAAAATGACTAAGACTCCATTTTCTGGTATGATGGAGCGAGCTATGGACTTATTGGAAATCATACATACCGATGTGTGTGGTCCAATGAGTGTAGCATCGCGCGGTGGTCATCGTTATGTTCTTACCTTCACGGATGACTTGAGTAGATATGGGTATATCTATTTCAGGAAACATAAGTCCGAAACTTTCGAGAAGTTTAAGGAATTTCAAAGTGTGGTAGAGAATCAACGTAACAAGAAGATTAAATTTCTACAATCCGATCGTGGAGGTGAATATCTAAGTTACGAGTTTGGCGAGCATTTGAAGAAATGCGGAATACTTTCACAATTGACATCGCCGGGAACACCACAGTGTAATGGTGTGTCCGAACGTGGTAATCGAACTCTCTTAGATATGGTTCGTTCTATGATGTCACTTACAGATTTACCGCTGTCGTTTTGGGGTTATGCATTAGAAACAGCCGCATTCACTTTAAATAGGGCACCATCTAAATCCGTTGAAACGACACCGTATGAATTATGGTTTGGGAAGAAACCTAAATTGTCGTTCCTTAAAGTTTGGGGTTGCGAATCTTATGTAAATAAGTTATAGCCAGACAAGCTTGAACCCAAAGCGGAAAAATGCGTCTTCATAGGATACCCGAAGTAAACTATTATGGTATACCTTCTATCATAGATCCGAGGGCAAAATCTTCATTGCTAAGAATGGATCCTTTCTAGAGAAGGAATTTCTCTCGAAAGAAGTGACTGGAAGGAAAGTAGAACTCAACGAGGTTGTTGAACCTTCTCTCGAACTTGCGAGTAGCGCAGCACCGGAAGTAGTTCCTGTGGCGCCTACACCAATAAGAGAGGAAGCTAATGATGATGATCATGAAACTTCGGTTGAAGTTGCTACAGAGCCTCGCAGGTCAACGAGAACTCGTACCACTCCTGATTGGTATGATCCCGTTATGAGTGTCATGTTGGTGGATAACATCGATGATCCTGCGACATATGAGGAAGCGATGATGAGCCCAGATTCCAATAAATGGCAAGAATCCATGAAATCTGAGATTGGATCCATGTACGAAAACCAAGTATGGACTTTGGTGGACTACCGGATGCCGGAAGGCTGTCGAGAAGAAATGGATTTTCAAGAAGAAAACAGATGTTGATGGTAATGTTACTGTCTATAAAGCTCGACTTGTCGCAAAAGGGTTTCGACAAATTCAAGGAGTTGACTACGATGAGACTTTCTCACCAGTAGCGAAGCTAAAGTCTGTAAGGATTATGTTTAGCAATCGCTGCATATTACGATTATGAGATATGGCAGATGGATGTCAAAACGACATTCCTCAATGGAGACATTGATGAAGAGTTGTATATGATGCAACCCAAAGGTTTTGTCGATCCTAAAGATGCTAACAAGGTATGCAAACTTCAACAGTCCATATATGGATTGAAGCAAGCATCCCGAAGTTGGAATCAACGTTTTGATAAAGTAATCAAAAGCTTTGGTTTTATACAAACTTATGGAGAAGCTTGTATTTACAAGAAAGTGAGTGGGAGCTTTGTAGCATTCTTAATACTATATGTAGATGACATATTGTTGATTGGGAATGATGTAGACCTTCTTAATAGTGTCAAGGATTATTTGAATAATAGTTTTTCAATGAAAGATCTTGGCAAAGCAGCTTACATATTAGGCATAAAGATTTATAGAGATAGATCGAGACGCCTAATATCATTGTCACAAAGTACATATTTGGACAAAGTTCTAAAGAGGTTTGGAATGGAAGATGTTGCCCAATACGACCTTGAGTAAAACTCAAAGTCCAGCAACGGCAGAAGATAGAGAAAGGATGAGTAAGACTCCCTATGCCTCAGCCATAGGATCTCTAATGTATGCCATGCTATGTACTAGACCCGACATTGCATATGCTGTTAGTTTGACTAGCAGATATCAAAGTGATCCAGGAGTGGATCATTGGACAGCGGTCAAAAACATCCTTAAGTACTTGAGAAGAACTAAGGATATGGTTCTTTCTTATGGAGGTGATGAACAACTCGTTGTTAATGGTTACACCGATGCTAGTTGGAACACCGATCCAGATGATTCTAAATCTCAATCTGGATACGTATTTACTTTGAATGGTGCAGCAGTTAGCTGGAGGAGTGCAAAGCAAAGCGTTGTGGCGAGATCTTCAACTGAATCAGAATACATAGCTGCTTCGGAGGCTTCACAAGAAGCGATATGGATGAAGGGGTTCATTACAGAGCTCGGTGTGGTTCCAAGTGCGGTGGACCCAATGTCTATCTACTATGATAACATGGGCGCCATAGCCAATGCGCAATAACCAAGGTCACACAAGAAGCTGAAGCACATCAAGCTACGTTTTCACGCTATTCGAGAACATGTCCAAGATGGTGACATAAAGATTTGCAAAGTACACACAGATCTGAATGTGTCGGATCCGTTGACTAAACCTCTCCCGACGACAAAACACGACCAACACCAAACTGCCATGGGTGTTCGGTATATTACCATGTAATCTAGATTAGTTGACTCTAGTGCAAGTGGGAGACTTTTGGAGATATGCCCTAGAGGTAATAATAAATGTAGTTATTATTATATCTTTGTGTTTATGATAAATGTTTACATTCATGCTATAACAGTATTAACCGGAAACATTAATACTTGTGTGATTTGTAAACTAAATTAGAGTCCCTAGTAAAGCCTCTTTATAATACTAGCTTGTTGGTTAATAGATGATCATGGTTTCCTGATCATGAACATTGAGATGTTGTTGACAACAAGATCATATCATTAGGATAATGGTATGATGGACATACTCCTATAGATAAGCGTAGCATAAAGATCAAGTCATTTTAATAGTCCAATTGCTATAAGCTTTCTGATACATAGGAACCTAATTCCTTCGACCATGAGATCATGCTAATCACCATCACCGGAAGGATTCTTTGATGACATCAAACACCACACCATAACTGGGTGGTTAAAGGTGGCATTGAGTGTTCGGAAAGTATGGGTGAGGCACATGGATCAAGAGTGGGATTTGTCCATCCATATGACGGATAGATATACTCTGGGCCCTCTAGGTGGAATGTCATCCAATTAGCTTGCAAGCATGTGACTAGATCACAAGGGATCACATACCACGATAACGAGAAAAGAGTACTTATCGGTAACGAGGTTGAACTAGGTATGCAGAGATACCGACGATCAAAACCTCGGATAAGTAAACTATCGTGAGACAAAGGGAAATTGGTATCGTATGTAAGTGGTTCATTTTATCGCAAAGTAATCGTATAAATATGTGGGAGCCATATGAATTTCCAGATTCCTCTATTGGTTATTGATCGGAGAAGTGTCTCGGTCATGTCCGCGTAATTCACGAACTGTAGGGAGACACACTTAAGGATTCGATGTTGTTGAGTAGTTATGGAATGATAAGTAAGAGACCGAATGTTGCTCGGAGTCTCGGATGGGATCCTTAATATCACGAGGAGATCCGGAATGGTCCGGATAATAAGATTCATATAAGGAAAGTCATGTTTCGGAGTTCGGGAATGATTCCGGTGTTTTCACCATGAATGTTCTAGAAGGGTCCGGAAGGTCCGACACTCCGGAGGGGAAGGGTACGTGAATGTGTCATGACAATATGGAATGGTTGCATCATGTACTAGGTCACTTTACTAGGCAAAATAAAGAGAGAAATCAAATCGAAGTTTGAAAGTCAAACGCCAGTTTGAAAAGTCAAATCTCAAGTTTGCTTGGTGGAGGGAGAGTAGGAAACCTACTTGGGGAGGAAGTCCCCTCCCTCCACCCGTCGTCCAAGGAGGAGGAGTTGGAGGAGGACTACCTCCTCCCAACCGGCCACCCTCCACCTATATAAGGAGGGGTAGGGCTGCCCCCTACTCACACGCCTCAAACCCTAGCTTTGGCGCCTCCACCTCCAAGTGCAGCCGTCGCCTCCTCCTAGGGTTTCCCCTCCAACTCGGCGACTTGGGGCTTCCCCAAGCCCTAGCCACCGGCCACACCCTCCCCTTTGTGCCCTCTAAACCCTAGATCACCAAGGCCTCTCTCATACTCCACCATACTTGCTCCGGCTTAAGGCGAAGCCCTGCGAGATCTCCCCTCTACTTCCGACACCACGCTGTCGTGCTGCCGGAAACGCGAGGAGAGTGATACAACCTCCGCTGCCTGCTGGAACAATGGAGAGGAAGGTCTTCATCGAGTACCGAATGTGTGACCTACTGCGGAAGCGCTGCCGGAACGCAGCGTCGGAAGGATCGTCTACGCGATCTTGAGATCGGCAAGTGTACAACTACATCACCCACGAGAATCTGCTCTCATTAACCGCTTTGGAATCTTCGAGGGTGAGTTCCTCTATCGACTCGTTGCTACAATCTAGTAGATAGATCTTGGCTTGTTTGTTTGCATGCGGTAGAAAATTTTTGTTTTCCATGCTACGAACCCCTACGGATATTAGGGTTCATCACTGGTGCTTGTAAGATGATACTATGGTCTGGTAATGTTGCTTAGTGAGAATTTGTGTTTTCGGCACCTTATGCCTGTTGTCATCCTTTGATTAAGTGGTGATGTTGTTGGTCTGAGGCTAATGCTGGATCAGATGCTAGTGTTTCATAGTGTTGCTTCTGCTTGATACTATGGTGGCTTAGTGTGTTCATGTGTTGTCAGTATATTGATACTGAAAGTAACCCTATCAGTGATGATTCACTGCATTAGTGTTTATTAGCTTGCCTATTTATCCTTAGTCTGAATTTTATTCAATACAGTCTGATGATTATTTGAAAATGAATGGATATATATTGTATGATCTCTAAGTATGGTCTTAGGGATATGATATGTATTGATTTGCTAGTTGATTTATGAAAACTAGACTATCTGGTTGGCTTAGTTGTAAGATCATTTCTTGTGAAACCATCTTAGAATGGTACACAATTGGATCTGGTTGTTGGCTTTACTTATGGACAATACTTAATATGGATAAATGCTTAATAATAAGTTGAAAGGTTCACTTATTGTTCATGCCTATGATGCTGGTCTGAGGCTCTAGGAACTGAGTTCCTTTGTTGCTGTCACTTTCAAAATTTGCTAAGGCATCATAGTTGCTTACGATCCTAGTTGGCTAAGTTAATGGTTTTGTTTGTAACTTAAAAGATCTGAGGTGCTACTCCTTCTGGGAGATGTGCCCAGATCTTGTAAGAACAAATGATAGAATATAGAAGTTCCTTTGGTATCACCAATTCTGTGAGGCTGGTATAAGAATTTGGTGTTTTTTGCTAGAGTTTAATTCTGATCTTTATATTTAAAATCTCTAGGATAGATTCACCCCACCAGGGTGATCATTGAGAGGTTGTTTTATAAAATAGCACATGGTTCTATGTGGATAAGATGAATAAATCATGTGGTTGTTTATGACACTCACCACAAAACTGATGATTGTAGTGGTTTGTTGTGATGTTGGTGTTGCTGGTTGGATCATGTCTTTCACCTCCTGATGTTGTTCCTGTTCCCCTGGTTCCTGTGCTTGTCCTTGATCTAGCCTGCTCCTCCTAGCTCCTGTGGCTCGGCCTTGTTGTCCACCTGATTCTTCCCCCTCCTTATGTCACCATCTAGTGATGTTTGGTTAATCTGGTGTGAAGTTTTGTTGGCTGCTTTGCTTGGCTTTGGCTAATCTGCTTGTTCTAGTGTGGTGTGAGCAACGGAGATATGCACTAGTGCTTGCCCAAGGCTGTGATTGGTCCTTTTGTTGGGTTGAACTGCTGGGCTGTGTCGACAGCACACACATGCAATTAGGTGACTGAGTTGTGTGTGTTTGCTGCATAGTTGTGGATATGCTCAATGAGGTGTTCTACCCTTTATCTTGTTACCATTAATCTGGCTGGTGAAACTTGCCCCTTTTACTGATTGGGATCATTTGACTTATGGCTTACTTGTTATGAAAGATTGAATTCTTTCATATTGGTGAAATTTGCCCCTAAAAGATTTACTCAATGATGTTAAATTGAGCAGTGCAACTCACTGCTCTCTACTGAGAGTAAAAATTAATAACTTAACCTTTATTTTCCTTTTTGTTTGTTCTTTGTTTTGCAGGTACAAGATTTGAAGATTCAAGATTAGAATAGGTTTACTTTTAGATGGAATAAATCCTTTGTACTTTTTATTTTTATTATTTTGTAAGAAATGTGTAGTAGGTTTAATAATAAATATATGTTCCTCTTTTTGTAATTTCACTTCTGTAAATATTCTTTATTGTCTTAATAAGTTACTTTTTGTAACTTGTTTATGGAATAAAAATATGGAATAAATATTCATTTGCTTAATTTTATTTCTTATTTAATTTCTATTATTATATATTATGTCTTAAATAATACTATTAAATCATAATTCTTAGTTTTAAAAATATAAACTCAAATTTTCAAATTTTATTCAAACTCTCCCCAAAACACATTAATTCATAAAGGTCATGTCAAAATTTATAACAATCACTCTCCAGAGCTATTCGTACACTTAGAGAGTGAAAGAAACTTTGATCACTTTAAGTTTTTATTTGGCGAAAAATTTACCCACATTTTGCAGATGAATGCATGCATATGCACAATTTCCTAAATCTACCCTTCGTTGGTTACTAAATGTTGGGATGTTACAATCTACTTGATGCTCCCAAAGTGATACCAATCAACAAGATCAATCATATAATAGAAATTGCAAACTAAAATAAGAAGTGCAAAAAGTAAAAGATGAGACTTCTCATTAATATTCCATAAAGTCACTCACACCAAGGGATACATAGATAACAAACTAAAGGAGAGATACTTCCACAATGCAAACCAACCTATATGATAACTTCTCTATCCAAGATATGAATCTAATAAAAAGGTAATAAGATAAAAGATAATGATGTGATACCGCGACACTCCCCCAAGCTTGGAACTAAGCCAAGGGGATGCCAAAACATGATGACGAATTACTCCTTAGGTGGTGGTGGTGTTCCCTTGTCATCGTCAGACTTCCAAGGTAAAGGCTCCCCATCCACAAAAGATGTCTTGGTCTCAAATATCCTGAAACTAGCAGCAGAGCTTATGTGTTTAAACCTAGCCTCATACTCATAGTTTTGATTTTGTATGTCGTAGAGTTGTGCTTCCAATTGATTGGTGGTCTGATGGAGTGAGAGGATTTCGTCTCGAAGCTCAGCAACCTCCTCCTTGTGCTTAGCAATGATGTCACATCCCAAGATTTTCCAAATCTTGTAATGTGAAAATAAATGAATAAAATAAAACTTTGTTTGAATTTCAGGGCCAGAAGAAACTTTTTGAATACAATTGGAACTTCAAACCCATTTGAATTAAATAAAATCCAAAAGGATTTAAAAAGATAAACATTTTAAGTAAAGGAAAATAAAATATTTTGGTATCACTATTTTGGACCTTTTAATAAGAGATTTGGTTTTCAAAAGAAAAGATGGGTTTATAATTAAAGAGTATTTTATAAAGCCAAATTAAAACCTTGGCCAAGCATTTGAATTAAAACATTTTATTTTAAATAAAATTAGCATAGATTTGTTTAAATAAATTAATAAGGATTTAAAATCCAACTCTATTTAAATAAAAGGTTTTACCAATTTAATTGAAACATCAAAACTTATTAAAATTATTTAAAATAAGTTTTCCAAATATTTTATATTCTCCAATAAAACTTACTAAAAGTGTTTTTGCTTTATTTTAGATTTCAAAATAAATATCTCAATAAAACAAATCCTATTTAAATTAATAATGAAAGTCTATTTTATTTAATTAATAAAGGACCCTTAAATAAAAGGTTAATTTGTTTTAAACAAGTAATTCAAGTATCTTATATTTTCAAATAAAACCTACTGTTTTGGTTTTGAAAGTATTTGGAGTTCAAATAAAGATTTTATTAAATAAACCAAACCTTGTTTTATTAATAAACCATGGACCATTTTATTTAATTAATAAAAGGAACCTAAAAGATTTAAAATATTATTTTTTTATTTTGGATTTTGGTTCATGTTACTGAACAGAACTAATTTCAATATTACAAAGTTTGGGTGTTGTTTGAATTGATTTGAACATTGTTTGATTTGTTTGAATGTTTGAATTGAATTGAGTATGATTTGTTTGTTTGGAATTTCAAAATAGAAATCAGAAATGGAAAAAGAAAAGTTACAGAATAAAAAAATAATAATAAGAAATGGACCTGAACCAGCCGGCCAAGCCCAGGGAGCCCATCAACCAGCCCAACTCTCCTTCCCGAGGAAAAAACGTTTCACACTACGTTTCTGACCCGCAAAGTGAATGACAAGTGGACCCTACCCTCGTTTCTTTTCCCACTGACCGATGGACCCCACCGCTCCTGTTCTTCTCTCACACCCGCACGACCCCTCCTTCCTCCCTCGTCGCCGTTTCCTGCTGTGATTCTGCGGACTTAATTCGTCATAATGCCGCCACCATTACTCGCTTTGACTGTGCTCGATAAAACGCCAGCTCCTTCCTTTCCGTTCCCCTCAGACGCCAACCTCTCTTCGCCACCAGGCCGCCCCAATTTCTCCTCGAACTCCACTGTCTCCGACGACCTTCTTCATCAATTCCGGCCACACACTGCCTCCCCTTGCCCCATTGACCAAGCACGCAGCTTCCCCACTCCCAGACGCTTCTGCCCGTGCCTTCCGTTCGACCGCGGGTGCCCCAGAGAGTCGACTAGGACAAGCTCTGACAGCGCCGCCGTCTGTCTCGTCTCCGTCGAACTTTCCCGGTAAGTACTGACCGCCCTGCGCCTTCTCATTCACACGAGGAGCTTTGTCTTGGTCCCGCGCATCTAACCATGTCATCATTTCGCCTTGGGGTGATCCACAGGGCCGTCCACGACGACCACCTGAAGCACCCGACGCCGTCCTCCACTCCGGCGAGCAATCCTGCCAAGATCAGAACACCCCTCGCCCGACCAACACCTCCTCGAGCATCACCGTGACCTCCTGAACCCGGTGAGCTTCTTCTCCACCTCTCTCGCTTCCTCGAACCACCGCAGCACCACCGCCTGACCGTGCGCCGCCGCTAGCCACCGTCAGCGCCGCCCCCTTTTGGTCAAACTCGCCAGCATCGTTGGATCTGGATCGGACGCACTAGATAGATCATTTAACGCCGAAGGGGTACGCTTCCAGAGCCATACGATCTAACTTAATCCAACGCTCTACAGAGCGCGATCCGCGCGAAGCGGTACCGTCCAGTTAAAACGCGCCGTGTGTCACTGATCTGTTTAAAAAATGATTTGAAAACAGAATATTTTGCAAACTTCAAACCTCTGTAACTTTCAAACCACACGTCCAAAAATTACAAATTTTATGTCGTTGGATTCAGGAGAGCAAGACCTAAACAACCATGGCCTTAGTTTAGAAAATAGTATCTGTTAGCTTGTTTGAATTCACAGGAACATTTCAGTACTTGTTTAGAGTAGAAAAATTGTTTAAAATTTATTTTAGGATTAAAACTTTAGCAAAATGGTTTGTAGTGACCATACTGACCCTAGGAACCAACCCTTGGTGTTAAAAATGATTTTGGTAAAATTTAGGTTGAATTATTTAACTTAGCCATTTTCTAGCCAAATAAAATTATTGATTTTATTATGGAAATGTTTTTGCAAGGAAAACTTTGGGAAAATGTTTTGGACCAAACTTACTGACCCAAAACACCAAGCTTTGCCAAAAGCAACTCACTTGGTGAAAAACATAAAGTTTTGCTTTGATAAAAATAATTTTCACCACATAAAATGATGAATGGATTTTAAAATGGTCTTGAGATAAAACCCATTTGCAAATGACTTTGCCATTTTGGTAAATGACCAATTTGGAACCTTACAAAGTTATAAACCTAGTAGAGACCAACCTTTGCATACTTATGCATGACATAGATTCCATTGCTTTGTGAGTGTGAAATTGTTTGTTTAAACTTGGTTTGGAATGTTAGTTGATTTTGTGTTTTGCTTGATTGACTTGTAGTGAATTTAGCAAAGTGTGAGACTAGCAAGATCAAGGAGTGAACCACCATTCTCTTCCAAAAAGGCAAGTTACACTATCATACAAAAGTCCTACTATTTTCATTATACTTAGTGGATTTTGTAAACATGCATGAAAATGTTTTATACTTATGCTATGCTATATCCTAATAGGATTCCCTATACACTCCTTAGTGAAAATATTGAAGTTGTACATGCTTAGCCATGCTATGTTTTGAAAAGATATACATGTTGAGATTTTACAAAGGTTGAGAAAAGGACTTGTGTTTTACATAATAAAACAAGGACTCAATGAACCACCTAGGTGGAGGATACTTGAAGTTTGGAGAAGGTGGCAATAAAAGGAACCATGTCTATGGTAATCACTTGGTGTTGTGCTCCAAATGAAAACCACCTAGGAAACTTAGAGATTGAACATGTTTCTCCAATTGTGGCTTTCGTGTGCAACCACATGCTATTATGGCTCTGGCTTAGTCAACTACATTAGGAAGACCCATACATTGTCTTTAGTTACCGGACATGGGGATCTAGAATGCTTCATGGGGGCTGAAGACAAGCTAGCAATGATGTATGGGAGGACCTTTTGGAAAGACTTCGTCACATTCTCAGTCTGCCAGTACTCCATCTTGGTGAGCACTAATCCAGTAGGCCACTGGTGGCAACAAGATGGGATTGTGTCATGTGGGTAAAGTGTACTCCTTCTGCAGAAGTTAATAAAAATCTAAGTACTTAGCCGTGTCCCTGGTTATGGACAATACTGAGCAACTAAAGTTTGAACCATGGGAGATCTCGACATTCCAATTTCTAATATAAAAACTTGATGCACTTGGGGGTACCAAGGAATTCAAAGAGATTTTGTTAAACTTGTTGCACTTGGGGTTACCAAGGTGCTCAAGAGCATGATGTACTTGGGGTTACCAAGGAACTCATGGGTTTTGATAAAACTTGTTGCACTTGGGGTTACCAAGTAGCTCAAGGGATTTTTGACAAGGACTTGAACACTTGACTTTCTACCAAGGAGTTCAAGGAACTTGGAAAAGGGATTTGACAAAGGACCAAAACCATTTTGAGAAGATAGGATAAATGTTGCTTTATGCAAATGAACCTAAAACTCTACTTAGCCAAATATGCATGTAATGATAGGATCCACTCATAATACTCAAAGTAGTGGAACTTGCCAATACAATTCAAATGTATTGACCTTGTGGCTGTAACTTGTAATGTTGCAGGTTTGATTGCCTTTTGTGAAGATTGATTGATTTAGGATTACAAAGTCTACAACCAACATCTTCCTGTGGCACTTTGAAGATGAAGGACCCCATGATTATTGTTATTCCGCTGCAACGTAATGTAATAGCCCTATGAGCTATGTATGATGTAATAAAATTATGCTATTCCTGGTTATAAAGTTATGTTATGACCTTTGTATCTTGATATTACATCTTAACTGTGGATTCTAGCTATTGATCCAGGGACTAGCATTGTAAACATAGGAGGAATCTACCTTATTAGGTTGAGACCTCTACAAATGAGTTTTGAACTCATCTTATGGATGATGTCTAATTCGCGTTCCGCTATCTTCTTGTACCCAAAAACTTCCTGCTCTAGTGCTTCCATCCTATGTTCCAGGATGCCTTCTCCTTTAGGGCCATGTACTTCTTTAATATGTACCATCCCATCCTTGAGCAACAACTCCTTGGGATGAACCTTCAACTCATTAATGTATGGGTTGATGGCATCCGCGAAAGAATCCTCCATGGGTGATCCATAGGAAGACATTGTGGCTCCAAAACTAAGAATCTGCCTGACAAAAACAGATCAAAACAAAAACACGACGAGAACATGATATAAGAACCTGGGGGTCCGGGGGTTATATATTACGAAGTTTTATGACATAAGGAAGGTACTGTGCGAAAACGAGACAGAGATGGACTCCAGGGGGCTCACACCCCCTGATGGCGCAGCCAGCTGGGGCACACGCCACTGGTGGATCTAGCCCACCTAGGCTCCGTTTCCTCCTCTGTTTCGTCTCATAACCTTCCATATGTAATAAAAACATCAAAAATATAAAAATATAAGGTTTTCACAAACCTTCTATTTGTAGCACTTTTTACCTATTTAGAGACAGACTCTGCAGATTCTGGAGTTTGGTTTCTAATAAATTCTTCCGGAGTCACCATTTGAATAATATCAACATTTCATTATAAGAATCTCCAAAAATATAATGTTTGAGCCTTTGACCATTCACCACCTGTGTAGTGTTGTCCTTCAAAAAAGATACTTTAATAGCCCTTGAACGATACACCTCCTCAATAACAAAAGGTCCTTCCCATTTTGAGAGTAGTTTCCCTGCAAAAAATCTGAGACGAGACCTATACAAAAGAACCTTCTCACCAACATGGAACTACCTTTTGAGAATTCTCCTACCATGCCATATTTTTAATTTTTCCTTAAAGAGTCTAGCATTTTCATAAGCTTCACTTCTCCACTCATCTAAGGTACTTAAGTCAAGCAATATTTTCTCACCAGCAAGTTTAAAATCTCTATTCAGTTCTTTCACTGCCCAATAAGCTTTGTGTTCTAATTCTAGAGGCAAGTGACAAGCTTTACCATAAACCATTTTGTAAGGATACATTCCCATCAGATTTTTATAAGCAGTTCTATAAGCCCATAAAGTGTCATTCAACTTTTTAGCCCAATTTTTCCTAGATCTATTAAAAGTCTTTTGCAAGATAGATTTAATTTCTCTATTTGAAAGTTCTACTTGCCCACTGGTTTGGGGGTGATAAGCTGAAGCAATTCTATAGTTAACATCATATTTAGCAAGAGTCTTCCTAAAACCACCATGAATAAAATGAGAACCTCCATCAGTCATGAGATATCTAGGCACGCCAAACCTAGGAAAAATAACGTCTTTAAGCATTTTTAAAGAGGTCTTACCATCAACACTGTTTGTAGGTGTCACATCCCAAGATTTTCCAAATCTTGTTATGTGAAAAATAAATGAATAAAATAAAAACTTTGTTGATTTTCAGCGTGAGAAGAAACTTTTGATTCCAATTGGAAACTTTCAAAACCTATTTGGATCAAATAAAATCCTAAAAGGATTCAAAAAGATAAATAAACAATAAAGCTAAAAATATTTGGAAATACTATTTTGGATCTTTTAATAAAAAGATTTGGTTTTCAAATGAAAAGGTAGAAATATAAATAAGGATTATTTTAGCCAAATTAAAACTTGGCCAAGCCTTTTAAATAAAATATTTATATTTGATATAAATAGTAAAGGTTTATTTAATAAAATAATAAGGATTTAATATCCAAGTTTATTAAAAATAAAGGTTTTACTATTTTAATTAAAACATCAAAACTTATTTATTTATTTTAAATAAGTTTTCCAAGTATTTTATATTTTCAAATAAAACCTACTGATTTGGTTTTGAAAATATTTAGATTTCAAATGGAGATTTTAAATAAAACAAATCCTATTTGATTTATTAACAAAGGTCCATTTTATTTAATTATTAATGGACCCTAAAATAAAAATATTATTTTTGGGACTTGGTTTTGTGTTGTTAAAACAGAACCAAGTTCAATTGCAAAGTGTGGTGGAAGTTTGAAGTGATTTGAATGTTTGATTTGTTGTTTGAATTTCAAAACAGAAAATAGTAATAGAAAAAGAGAAAGCATTTGGACAAAAAAATAGAGTCAGACTCGACCCAACTGGCCAAGCCCAGTACCAGCCCAGCTATTTCCCCACGCGCGAAGCGTTTTTCACCTGAACCCGCACCCGCAGAGCGACTGACTGGTGGACCTTTCCCCTCACTCCCTTTCTCGCTGACAGCAAGGTCCCACCTCTCATGTTCGTCGTTTCCACCCGCCGCTGACCACGCCCGGCCGTTCCTGCCGTTGAATGCTCGCGTTAATTCGCCGTAACGCCACAGTGATTCCGCTCTACAAATGCGTCCTTTTAATCGCCTGCGCCTTCTCCTCCTTTCCCCTCAAACACCGTTGCACGAGAGCCCCCAGGCTGCCCTGAATAAGATTTACACCGCCACTGCTCCGACCACCGTTCCCAGCCAATTCCGGCGAAACCAGACCTCCCCTTGCCTCCCCAAGCACACGTGCACATTCCCCAGACCTAGGCGCTTCCCCCTGTGCCCTCCGTTCACTCGCGGGCGCCCCAGAACGTCGGCAACCACCTCGACTGAGCGCCTCCGCGTCTGCTTCCCACTCCGGCGAACTCCCCTGGTAAGCCCAGACCGCCCCGAGCTCTCTCAGTGATGCTCTCACATTCCCCATACTTGTACGCATCTAACCGTACCCTTGTCTTGCCTCAAAGTGAACTGCAGGCCCATCCTCGACGACCTCCAGAGCCGCCTGACGCCGTTCCTCACTCCGGCGAGCGATTAATCCCGCTCCAGTGCGCCCCTCGCCTCCTCGCGACCACGTTGAGCATCGCCACGATCCCCTGAGCACGGTGAGCACCTCCCCCTCTCTCTTTACTTCCTGCATCGCTCGTACCACCACCGTCTGAGCATCGCCGCCGTCTGCCGCCGCGCAGCGCCGCCAGTTTTTGGCGAGTAGATAAAAGCCATTCGATTTAGATCGTAGAGACACGATAGAACCACTTAACGGCGAAGGGGTACGCGATCTGAACCATGCGATCTGTTTAGATCCAATGCCCCGCAGAGCGCAATCCGCGCGAACCGGTACCGCCCAATAAAAACGCGACGCGTGGCCAGTCTTTGTTTTAAAACAGAATTTGAAATCAGATTTAGATGCAGATTTGAAAACCTTGTAACTTTTGATCCACATGTCCAAAATTTGCAAACTTTATATCAAAGGAATCAGTGGAACAAGCCCTAGCCAACCATGCAATTTGTTTAGTAAAAAGCTCCTGGTAAAATGTTTGTTTTTGCAGAAACATTTGTATGCTTGTTTAGGTTATAAAAAATTTCCAAAATGATTTTAAGGATGAAATCTTTGCAAATTGGTTTGTGGTGAACCTACTGACCCTAGAAACCTACCCATGGATTTAAAAATGTATTTTGTGGAGTTTAGGAATAAAAACTTGATTTGGCCCATTTCTAGTCAAATAAAAACATTGATTTTGTTATGGAAATGACTTTGGAGTAAAAACTTTGGGAAAATGATTTGGATCAAACCTACTGACCCTAACCACCAAGTTTTGGGAATTAACAACTTATTTGGCGAACAACATAAAGTTGTTGCTTTGCTAAAAACCATTTTCACCACATGAAATAATGTTTTGATTTAAAAATGATCCTTAGATAAAATCCTTTTGCAAATGGTTTTGCCACTTTGGAAAATGACCAATTTGAGCCTTACAAAGTGTAGAGCCTAGTAGATACCACCTTGGCAAATAAAACTATCTTTTGCATGCTTGCATGCATGACTTAGTTCCTATGATTTTTTGTGTGATGTTTTGTTTGATTGGTTATGGTTTGGAATGCTAGTTGATTTTGTGTTTGCTTCATTGACTTGTAATGAAGTTAGAAGAGTGTGAGATTAGCAAGATCAAGAAGTGAACCAACATTCCCTACCAAAAAGGCAAGTTACACTATCATCCAAAGTCCTACTATTTTCATTATACTTAGTGGATTTTGAAACATGCATGAAAAGGATTTCTATACTATATGCTATGCTAAATCCTAATAGGATACCTTATACATTCCTTAGTGAAAACAATGTAGTTGTAAAATGCTTAGCCAAGCTACATATTTTGAGAAGAGATACATGTTGAGATTTTATGAAGTTGAGAAAAGACTTGTGTTTTTATATAATAAAACAAGTACTCAATGAACCACCTGGGTGGACAAGGATACTCAAGTTTTGGACAAGGTGGCAACAAAAAGGAACCATGTCGATGGCAATCTCTTTTGTTGTGCACCAGATGAAAACCACCCAGGGACTTAGAGATTGAACATGTTTCTCCAACTGTGGCTTTCGTGTACAGCCTCATGCTACATATGGCTCTGGCTTAGTCAACTACATTGGGAAGACCCATGCATTGACTTCAGGTTACTGAAAATGAGGGAACTCGAAACCCTACATGGGTGCCTGAAGACAAGCTAGCAATGGTGTATGGGAGGACCCTCTGGAAAGACTTCGTCACATTCTCAATCTGCCAGAACTCCATCTTGGTGAGTACTTATCCAGTGGCCACTGGTGGCAACAAGATGGGATTGTGTCATGTGGGTAAAGTGTACAACTTCTGCAGAAGATAAAAATCTAAGTACTTAGCCGTGTCCCCGGTTATGGACAATACTGAGCAACTAAAGCTTGAAGCTATGGGAAATCTCGACATTCCAATTTCTAAAAGAAAATTTTTTAAGTGACAACAAAAGACTTGAAGCACTTGGGGGTACCAAGGAGCTCAAGAGATTTTGATGACAACTTGAAGCACTTGGGGATTTACCAAGGAGCTCAAGATATTTTGATAAAAACTTGAAGCACTTGGGGATTTAGCAAGGAGCTCAAGGGACCTTGATAAAAACTTGAAGTACTTGGGGTGTACCAAGGAATTCAAGAGATTTTGACAAAGACACTTGGGGTTTTACCAAGGAGTTCAGAAAGATTTGACAAAAGATCAAAACCATTTTGAAAAGATAGGATAAATATTGCTTTCTGCAATTGAGCCTAAAACCCTACTTAGCCAAATATGCATGTATTGATAGGATCCACTTATATTTCTACATAGTAGTGAAACTTGCCAATACAATTCAATTGTATTGACCCTTGTGGCTGTAACTTGTTATGTTGAAGGTTTTGATTGATATTAGTGAAGTTGATTGATTAGGATTACAAAGTCTACAACCAACATGTTTGCCTGTGGCACTTTGAAGATGAAGGACCCCATGCTTATAGTTATTCTGCTGCAATGTAATGTAATAGCCAAATGAGCTATGTAAGATGTAATAAAATTTATGTTATTCCTGGTTATAAAGTTATATTATGACCTTTGTTTCTTGATATTACATCAACTGTGGATGCTAGCTATTGATCCAGGGACTAGCATTATAAACACAGGGATCTCTACCTTATTAAAGGTTGGGACCTCTACAGTAGGTATGGCTTCTACCCACATTGTAACATAATCAACAGCAACAAGAATATGAGTATACCCTTTTGAAGGAACAAAAGGACCCATAAAGTCAAATCCCCAACAATCAAAAGGTTCTCGGAAGATAGCTTACGGAGTATTCCTTGCTTCTCGGAAGCTAAGGCATTACTTTCAGGAGCACCCAATCACAGTGGTGAGCAAGACTCCACTGTCTGACATTATCAATAATAGCGACGCTACAGGAAGGCTCGCGAAGTGGGGCATTGAACTCGCCGCCTTCGAGATCACCTACAAGATACGCGACGCTATCAAGTCACAAGCCTTGGCGGATTTTGTTGCAGATTGGACGAAGATGCCAGATGCTACTCCGTTGCCAGAACTAGAGTACTGGGTGATGCACTTTGAGGGATCAAAGCTGCTCAACGGCTCGGGGGATGGTGTATTGCTACAGTCACCAACAGGAGACAAGCTACACTACGTTCTGCAGATCCACTTCGAGGCTACAAACAACATGGCAGAGTATGAAGCACTCATTCACGGACTGTGTGTAGCCAAGGATATTGGCATCAAGCGCATAGTTTGCTGTGGAGATTCCGACTTGGTTGCCCAGCAGGTGGATGGCACCTGGAATGCACGGAACCCTATGATGGCGGCATATCGAGACGAAGTGGACGAGATAGCCAAGAGCTTCTTGGGCTACGAAGTCAAGTATGTACCTAGGGAACAAAACGAGGCGGCTGATCTGCTGTCTAAGCTTGGATCAGGGCGCAAGAAAATTCCGCCAGGAGTTTTCCTAGAGCACCTGCGCACACCATCTGTGAAGGGGGCCGACATCGACAACCCGGATAGAGCTGACTCTTTCGTCAACATGGTGACTAAGGTCCCTCCGGCTTGGACAAAACCGTTCATGGAATATCTCGAACACGGAACTTTGCCCGACGACAAAGTCGAAAGACGGCAAATAGTACGACGAGCAAAGGGTTATACCATAATCAATGGGAAACTCTAAAAAAGGAGCACTACTGGTGTATACCTAAAGTGTGTTTCCCAGCTAGAAGGTATGGAAATCCTACGCAAAATCCATCTCGGAGATTGCGGGCATCACGCCGCTCCCCGATCGTTGGTCGTGAAAGACTTCCGGCAAGGATTCTATTGGCTGACCGCGAAGGCGGACGCTGACAAGCTGGTTGAGACATGCATGGGATGCCAGTATTATGCCCTACAACCGCATGTTCCTGCTGAAGAACTGCGAACAATACCAATAACTTGGCTGTTTGCAGTCTGGGGGCTAGACATGGTGGGACCGTTACAAACGGCACCCTGTGGGTTTACGCATCTGCTTGTAGCAGTTGATAAATTCACTAAATGGATAGAAGCTAAACCCATTAGAAAGCTTGATGGGGCAACTGCCCTCAGGTTTGTCCGGGATCTAGTGGTGAGATTTGGTCTCCCACATAGCATTCTCACCGACAACGGCAGCAATTTGTCACTCGAAGAAGTGGAGGCATATTGTTGGGAGAAAGGCATCCGACTTGATCTTGCTTCTGTGGCACACCCACAATCCAACGGTCAGGTTGAGAAAGCCAATGGATTAATTCTGCAGGGAATCAACCCACGTCTCGAGGCACCACTACATAGAGCAACTGGAGCCTGGGCGGAAGAATTACCATCTGTGTTGTGGAGTTTACGAACTACACCCAACAGATCCACCGGCTACACCCCTTATTTCATGGTATATGGAGCAGAAGCCATCCTGCCTTCCGACATTCTTCACGATGCACCAAGAGTTGCCGCCTACGACGAAGATGACGCTGAAGATCCAGACGCCTAGATGTGAACCTTCTCGAGGAGGAGCGCGTTTTGGCATGCCAAAGATCTGCCATCTACCAGCAGAATCTACGCAGCTACCATAGTCGCCGTGTTCGGCATCGCTCGTTTAAAGAGGGGGATTTGGTGCTCCGGCTTAAGCAGAAGAAGTCACACAAATTATCCCGCCATGGGAAGGACCATTCATCATAAGCAAGGCGCTACTCAATGGGTCTTACTACCTTGTTGACAATCGTGAACTAAAGGATAGACCCAACGAGGATCATAAGCGTAAGAGACGTGACCCGGATGATGACTAGCCGGAGCTTGATCGGCCATGGAACATAGCACAGCTACGTCCTTTTTACACTTAGCATTTTTATCTAATTGTGTACCTCTTATATGATCAATGAAATAAAGATCTCTGGTTCACTCATATTTTTGAGTCTTTTACCTCCTTTAGTGTTCATTTTTAGATCATGTAAAACCTTTGTGCACAAGCTTTGTGTTTGCACTTGTGAAAATTCCGCCTACGGGCGTTAGCTTAAGTTTTCTGGTCTACACGTTCTTTGTCATTTTTATGTGGATTCTAGAGTAGTGACTTTCGACACTTATTGTCGGTGATTTTGTGCTCAGGTTATTGACGGTGCCATTGGGCATCATCACCTAAGCGCATGGTTCCGACAACGAGTCTTCCGACTCACAAAAAGTCAAGCATAAGAACCAAAGTAATGGATTGCTTAAAAAATGTATACATGCTGGAAACTAGTTCTTAAGAAGAAGGAAATAAAACAACCATTGTTTTCCGCCTTAAGTTACATCAACAACTTTTTACGCATATAACCAAAGGTGAAACAAATATTACAAATTTGTTTTTCACTCCTTTGGTGCAGGTGACTTGGAGGCAGCATCGTCACCAGCCGGAGAATCACCCTCAACGTCGGCACTGTGGTGGGACTCGGAGGAATCTTGGTTGCCGCTGTCGATGATGTTCATGGGCATGAAGACGTCAATGTCCACCAACTCGGCAACTCTGGTGTCATAACCCGCGAGTGACGACAAGATGGTTTCATGATCAATCTCTTTGCCGTCATCATCGACGTCGGGGATACCAGAGGTCACCGTGTCGATGTCGGCACCTTCGTAGTGTGCCTTCACCAATGATAGCGCCATCCTTGCGCCAACCCATGCACATGAAGCTTTCCAGCTTGTGATACGCTCGGGGGCTCGGCGCAGAATCTTCGAGTACTTCGCCATGGAGTCCGATGCCTTGATGTTTATCTGGAGGGGCTTGGCAATCTCCTTGGCTTGGGTGATGGCGGTGTTGATAAAGTTGCCGGCAAGAACCATGCATTCCTTGGCTGGAGGGGGCGATCTGGTTAAACCCAGAGGAGCTGCAAATTCCGACAAGGAGCGCATGAGTTCAAAAATTCAAAGTATCCAGACTACAGAAATCAAAGGCGGAGAAAACTTACTGAAGATGCTGGCTTCAGCTTGCCAGAGGGTGTCCGCCAAGGATTGTTTCTCTTGTTGGAGGAGCTTGTACGCCTCTCCATGGCAGTGATTCTTGTCGTGGCAATGGTCACGGCAGACGCTGCAATCGGCAGCGAGTAGTAGAACGAGGGGCAAGGGCGGCCAGCCATCTGCGGTGCGAGATGAGGGCAAAGACACAGGGTTTACCCAGGTTCGGCCCCCCGGAGGGTAAAGACCTACTCCTGCTAGATTGTATTAGGGAGGTGTTACAATGGGCGAGCTCGGCGGCTAGGCGGCGAGTCGCTTAGGTGTACGAGGGAACGTGTCTCTACTCACCCCATAGGGAGGTTTATATAGGCTCACCTCCCCTAGGGTTTACATATCTCAACCGATTTGGTTACAGCTTTAGTAGTCGTTTAACCTAGTCCGACTGGGCCTATCTACTCGCCTGGGCCTTCAGCTTCCAGTCGCTCGGTACCTTGCTGGGCTTCAATCCACTCGCCGTTCTGCAGGCCCACTCGCCAGCCCTCGGGCCAGTCGGAAACGTCCTGCTGAGTATACCCCAGTAGGCGTATCCCCATCAGTAGTCCCCGAGGCCGTCGTCGATTGGGCGTAAGTGGCTGCTGGCAGTCGGAGTATACGGCTTCAGAGTAGGCATCCAGTCGAATCGTCGGCGGGCTCCTGTATGAAGAAGAAAATCCGGTGAACCAAGTCGCGTCTTGGGCGAGTCGAGTCGGCGGAACGCGGTCGTGGTGATTGACCTAGCGAGCCGAGTGGCTGGAGTTGGACCGTCAGGCGTGGTCAAACTAGCCGTTGGGGTAATCCAACGGTAACTTTCGGCGTAGTCATCGCGCGGTAACGGCCCCCTGATTTGGCGGGTAACTCCCGCTATATAAGAGGAATGGCAGGCAATCGTAGAGCCAACTGCCCACCACTTCTTCCGAGTGCGCGCATTTTCCTTCCTTTGCTCCGCGATCCAATCGACCCGAAATCCTCCGATCTCCAACCAACCACTCGGCTATGGCCCTTCCCACCGAACCATGGGGCAGGTCCAAGTGCACGAGGGCGCAGCTGGCCTCTTTCGAGGAGGCTGGAATCCTGCGAGCCGGCTGTTGGCGTATCCCCGCAGCCGGAGAAACGACCCCAAACCCGCGAGAGAGGGAATTCGTCTGTTTCACCAGTCATCTCGAGCGGGGGCTAGGGTTTCCCACGTCTTTGTTCTTCCGGCGTTTTTGCGCCTACTACGGGATCCAGCCTTCAGATCTGGGTCCCCACAGCATTGAGCAGCTCGCCATCTTCGTGGCGTTCTGCGAGTGCTACTTGGGCTGCCGGCCCTACTTTCCCTTGTGGCAAGATCTATTCCATGGACGGATCATCCGCGAGGAGGCAGGCGGCCCAATGCTAGCCGCGGGCGGCTTGACGTTCCAGCTCAAGTCCAAAGCTTCTTTCTTTGATCTGATGCTACCCGCCAAGGAAGCGAGCGACTGGAAGAAGTCATGGTTCTACGTGGCCGAGGCGACCTCGGAGGACGAGGTGGCGATCCCGCGGTACTCGGCCAATCGTTCCGAGCCACGCCATCTCCAAGTCGGCAAGCTCCCCGACGACCAGCGGATGGTCGTTGACGAGATGCTCCAGGCCATCCGTGGTCTGAAAAAGAAGGGCCTTCAGACGATAAACTTGTACAATTGCTGGCTTGGGCGACGGCTCGTTCCACTCGCCCAACGCGACCACTACATGTATCAGTACACGGGCCGGGGAGACTCGACGAAGGCCTGCCTCGACGAATGGAAGCTGGAGGATTATCTCCCAGCGTTGAAGAAGATCACCCAGGCGGTGTACCTGGATGCACAGGCCGGGGTCGCCCCCTACACCGCGAAGCGTCCGGCTCCAATGGTAATTTCTTTACCTTGTTCGCAGTCGCAGCGTATGCAGTCGCGGTAATTCTGATTCTGTTTTGTATTCATCGCAGCTATTTCAAGTGGTGGAAGGGTGGCTCCCACCTTCTGATGATGAGAGCCCGGGGCCATCAGCCCAGGACATAGGCGAATCGCCACCCGCGAGGGGCAACGAGGACGACGAGGACGAGTCCGAAGAGGAAATCGCCCCGCTGGTCCGAAAAACCCGCGGGCAACGTCAGCGCGAAATCGAAGCGAGCAGAAGCCTCGAGCGTCACGATGACGACGACGAGCTCCCAGAAACCACCTCGCGCCGCCAGGCCACTCCTTCGAAGAAGAAGAAGAAGGAAAAGGAAGCGAGGGCCCCCCCGAAGAGGAAAACGAAGCCGTCGAGGATGGCCTCGCCACCGCACTTGACGAGCAGCTCCGATGCTCCCAGCTCGGCCGGTGACGGCGCGCCCCCAGCGACAACCGCGCTAGACACGCCAACCGTGGAAGTGCCGCTGGCCTCGATGCCTCCGCCATTCGCGCCAGTCTCTGGGCTAGGGAAGGCTCTGGTTGCGGCGACTTCGCCTCGCAAGGAGGTTCCGATTGTGGCGGCTTCGCCCCGCAAGGAGGCTCCGGCTATAGCGGCTCCAATTCGCGAGGAAGCCCCCGCCGAGGGTGTCCCAGAGGCGCCAGCCGCGGCCTCAACGACGAAGAAGCCGTCCGTGTCTTGGGCACGTGACATCCTGGAACTGGGGCTCAGTCGCCAACTGGGCCCCGAACTGGAAAAACCGGCCGGCCTTCGTACAGGGCTACGTTTCATCCCAGTCGCCAAGTGAGTGCGTTCACCCTTCCCTATTTTCCATAACTATTTCGATTGTCTTTATTGATTCGATTGATGTGCAGGACCGGAGTGAAAAGGATGGGCCACCCGACCGTGGCCCAGGTACCCTCCGCCGCTAGCGAGGAGGATCCTTCCCGTAAGAGGAAAGCGGACGAGGTCGTCGCCTCAGCGGATGGCAGTAAGAAGGCCAAGGGCGACGACATCGTCACTGTCTCTGACGACACGGCGGTCGCGCCGGCCGGACCCGCGGTGGAGGCAGCCGCGTCTACGAAGGAGGGCGTTTCCTTGCTTGGAACGGCGGAGGCGACTTCCTTTGGAGCGGGTGCCTCTATCGCTACCTTCCCCCGCTTCGTGACCAAGGCGGCCACGGCGAGCGGGGCTGCGCCCCCGAGCCTCGCTCCGGGGACCGCCGATGCTGAAGTCGACCAGCGTCGTGGGCACACGCCAGCGTTACTCGCGTCCGTGGACGCGATACAACTCCATGGCATGCTTGGCGCAGCCATCCAGGTACATCCAGTCCCCGAGGATCAGGTCGGTGCTTTGCAGCGGCTTGATTCTTATAATTTCTCGTCTTTTATTTTCGTATCCAGTCCCCGAGTGCGCACGCGCTAAATTTTAGCGGGTGGGCACTTAGGAATTTCTTGATCGCCAGTCCCCGAGTGCGCACTCGCTAAATTTCAGCGGGTGGGCACTTAGGAATTTCTTGATCGCCAATCCCCGAGTGCGCACTCGCTAAATTTCAGCGGGTGGGCACTTAGGAAGTTCGTTTTTACTGACTTTTTTGATGATATGCAGGGTCTGCAGCTGGAGTCGGCGGACCGATTGGCCGCAAAACAGCGTGCTGAGAAGGAGCTGGCCACCATCCAGGAGGCGAACAAAGAGCTTCAGGCTGTTGCTGCGAAGGCAGAGGAAGCTCGCCAGGAGCTTGTCCCTGCTGGTGAGTTGGTGGCGGCGCGATCTGCTCTGGGTGCTGCTGAACAGCGGGTCGCCGACCTCGAGCGCGAACTACGGGAGGCGAGAGAAGAAGCGAGCTCGGCGGACGGGCGAGCTAAGGCCGCCATTGCGGCCGTGGAGGAGGATCGCAAGGTGTCGGAAGTCCTTATTGCTGGGCTTCAGGACGACCACACGTCGCTTCAGTGCTTCATCACGGGACTCGCCCGCCCGTTGCTTGGTGAGTGCATCTTCCCTTTCTGTTAGTTGTGGTTTTTGTGGTGTCCGTCGTACTCATCATTGTCTCCTTCTCGCAGGTCGCATTATTGATAGCCAAGAAGAAGCGAGCTCGCTCGACGCGAGGCAGTGCGTAAGCATGCTCGTCGACTCGGCGACGCTGTCGGCGACGTGCATCCGCGCCTACCTTCAAGAAATGTCGCCCACGGAGGTTATTCCCAGCGACCTCGTTGAGGTGTGGGAATATTTGGAGAAGGCGCCCGCGGTCGTTGAGTTCATGACGCGGTCGGCGTTTCGGCGTGGAGCGTCGACAGCACTGAGCCTTGGACTCGCCCACTTCCCCGAAGATTTCGATGTTGACGATGTGACGAGTGGGTATCCATCGTCGACTGGCGCAGTGGATCTGTCCGAGGTTCTCAAGTTGCAGGAGCGTGCCGCCACGTACTCGGAGCGTGTCTGGGCGATGGGCGACCTCCTTCCCTACCAGGAAACGGTCGTCGCGCCGAACGACCCCGAGCCGCCGCATCGTGACTTCAAGGTCGAGCAGCCTTTTCGCGCGGCGATGGCGGGTGAACTAACGACGTATCCAGCAAACCCGTACACCACGTTCATCCGTAATCGCCGGGGTGCTGGCGAGTCGTCATCGAAGCCTGCAGAGTAGGGTAGTTTGCCTTGAACTGTTAGCAGCAGTTCTGCCACGCGGGCATATTTTGTAACATAAGACAATGCAATATGCGATTGAATGGGACGTCGTATCTATTTTGCTATTTGTTTGTGTGCTTTGGATTGATTTTGGACGAGTCCCCGAGCGCGTCCGCCCTTTTGTGGGGTTTACCTCGTATATGATGTGTGTTGTTATCATGTGTTTTGTTGATTTGGTCGACTCGCCCGAGCTCGGAGAGCCAGTCGCAAGGCGACTCCCTTGAGTGCTCTGTACTTTACCGTTTTCCCGTACGCGAACGGGGTCGGGTGGCCGAGTCCCCGAGCGTGGTACTTGGTAGTTCTAGGCGCGACTCGAGGGTGGTTGAGGACTTAGCGCGTTGGTGTGAGCGCGTCACTCCTGCCTGGCCCGTGGGGCCAGTCGCGTGGCGAGTCCTGGGCATGCTCTCTTACTTGGCGTTTTCCCTGACCGATCGCGACGAACTGGTATTTAGTCCCCGAGCGTGGTACTTAGCCGTTCGAGTCGCTATGCCAAGGATGCGGAGGACCAAGGTCGCTGTGAGAAGCGAGGGCAGTTGTCTTGGCTCGTAAAACCAGTCGAGCTAGGCGACTCCAATGGGGCTCCGGGTTGGCGTTTTTCGTGGACGATGCAAGACCTGAAGTGATTCAGTGCTCTTACACCGCACTACTTAGCCGTGCCGATCGCTGTACCAAAGGTTGACTTCTGCATTTTAGCGTACCGCTGTTATTACGAGTGCGAGTGGCACAAGTCATGGAGAGTAGGCGCAATTTGCGGTAACCGTTTCTTTTATTTCATAGCGAATGGAGAGTACATGTGTGGGGTTCTAGGAGTAGAACTTCCAGAGGAGGTTTACATTCCATGGTCGCTTGACGTCGAGCGCGCCGTCCCCGCGGACGTCGATGAGGTAGTAGGCGTCGTTGCCGAGTACGCGCCCGATAGCGAACGGGCCCTCCCGCGGAGGGGAGAGCTTGTGCATGCCCTTCTTGTCCTGGGTGAGGCGTAACACCAGGTCGCCTTCCTGGAAGGTGCGGGTTTTCACCCGTCGGCTGTGGTAGCGGCGGAGTCCTTGCTGGTAGATGGCGGTGCGTGACCGAGTGAGGTCGCGTGCTTCGTCGAGCTGGTCGAGCCCATCTTGGCGGGCCAGCTCGTTTGCGGCCTCCGTATAATGGACGACCCGCGGCGAGTCGTGTTCGAGGTCGGTGGGCATGACTGCTTCGGCGCCGTAGACCATGAAGAAGGGAGTGAATCCCGTCGATCTGTTAACCGAGGTGCGGATTCCCCAGATGACGGAGGGCAACTCTTCGACCCAGCACCCAGCGGTGCGCTCGAGTGGTACTTGGAGTCGCGGCTTCAGGCCGTGGAGGATGCTTTGGTTGGCTCGTTCCGCCTGGCCGTTGGATTCCGGGTGGGCGACTGACGCGAGATCGAGCCGGATGTGGTGCTCTTCGCAGAATTCGGCCATTGCTCCCTTGGCGAAGTTTGTGCCATTGTCCGTGATGATACTATTTGGGAACCCGTAGCGATATATGAGCTCGCGTAGGAATTTAGTGGCGGTCTTCCCGTCGCATTTCCGGACTGGCTTGGCCTCCACCCACTTGGTGAATTTGTCGACGGCGACTAGCAAGTGGGTGTAGCCGGAGGGGGCTTTCTTGAAGGGGCCTACCATGTCCATGCCCCATACGGCGAATGGCCAAGTGATGGGGATCGTTTTGAGCGCCGAGCTCGGTACGCGCGTCTGATTGGCGTACTTCTGGCACCCGGCGCATCGCTGGACGATGTCGACAGCGTCGGCGTGTGCGGTGGGCCAGTAGAAGCCGTGTCGCATAGCCTTGGCGACCAGGGAGCGAGCGGCGGCGTGGTGGCCGCAGTCACCTGAGTGAATGTCGTGGAGGATTTTGCGTCCTTCAGCCGGTTGGACGCAACGTTGGAACACGCCGGTGACGCTGCGCTTGTGTAGCTCGCCGTCGATGATGGTGTAAGACTTGCATCGGCGAGCGATCATTCGAGCGTCTGTCTCGTCTGCTGGCAGGGTGCCGGCTTCCAGGTAGGCGATGTAGGGCTTGGTCCAGTCGTCTGGCTCGGTGATGAGTGCGACCAAGGCTGCCTCTGGTTGGAGTGGGACTCCAATGTCGATCTCCCTCGGGGGAGAGACTGATGGTTTGGAGATTGTGTCGAGGAACACGCCGGCGGGTGGTGCGAGTCGAGCCGACCCGATGCGAGAGAGGGCGTCGGCCTCCTCGTTTTTTCGCCTGTCGATCCACTCGACAGAGTAGCCGGTGAAGTGGCCGCCCAACTTGTCCACCTCTTGGCGGTACGCCGCCATGGTAGGGGAGATGGCGTCGCAGGTGCCGGCGACTTGCCCCGCGACGAGGTCGGAATCTCCGTAGCATCGAAGGCGATTGACGTTCATCTCCCTGGCGGCTCGCATGCCGTGGATTAGGGCCTCGTATTCAGCCATGTTGTTGGTGCAGGGCGTGAATTCGAGGCGGAGGATGTAGCGGAGCTTGTCGCCCTTTGGTGAAGTCAACACTATCCCCGCTCCTGCACCGTCCGTGTTCTTGGACCGTCGAAGTGCAGGCTCCAGTAATGGAGGTACGGCAGCTTCTCTGGCTGCTGGGCCTCCTCCCAGTCGGCGATGAAGTCTGCCAGTGCCTGCGACTTAATCGCCCTTCGTGGCTCGTATTTAATGTTGTGGACGCCGATCTCGACGGCCCACTTGGCGACCCGTCCGGTCGCCTCGCGGTTGCGGATGATGTCTTGCAGTGGCGCTGAGGAGACGACCGTGACCGGGTGCTCCTGGAAGTAGTGCGGCAGGCGCCGCTGAGCCCTGAAGACCGCGTATACTAGCTTTTGGTACTGTGGGTACCGCTGGCGCGACTCGGTGAGGACCTCGCTGATGTAGTACACCGGCCGCTGAACCGGGCGCTCCTTTCCTTCCTCTGGTCGTTCGACGACCATCACAGCACTGACGACGCGCTCGGACGCCGCGACGTAAACTAGCATAGGTTCTTTGTCGGCGGGGGCGGCGAGTAGTGGTGCGGCGAGTAGCACTTTTTTGAGGTCGCGGAGCGCGTCGTCCGCCTCCTTGTCCCACTGGAAGGTGGGGTTCTTGCGCATCAGGCGGTATAGGGGCATCGCCTTTTCGCCCAGGCGGGGGATGAAGCGACTGAGAGCCGCTACTCGCCCGGCCAGCTTCTGGACGTCACGCAGGCACTCGGGTTTGCCGAGCCGGGCGATCGTGTCGATCTTTGTTGGGTTCGCCTCGATCCCTCATTTGGAGACGACGTACCCTAGTAGTTGTCCGGTGGGTACACCGAAGGTGCACTTGCCTGGGTTGAGCTTTATCTTGTACCTTCGCAGATTGGCGAAGGTTTCCGCCAGGTCGGCGAGTAGGTCGCCTTGGCGAGCGGATTTCACGACCACGTCGTCGATGTAGACGTGGATGTTGCGGCCAATTTGGCTCGCGAGGCATTCTTGCATGCACCGCTGGTAGGTTGCCCCGGCGTTCTTGAGGCCGAAGGTCATGGCGGTGTAGTAGAAGGCTCCGAATGGCGTGATGAACGCCGTCTTCTCCTCGTCTTCGACAGCCATTTTGATCTGGTTGTACCCGGAGTAGGCGTCGAGGAAACATAGCGACTCCGAACCCGCGGTTGAATCGATTATCTGATCGATCCGCGGGAGGACGAACTGCTCCTTTGGGCAGGCGCTGTTCAGGTTTGTGTAGTCGATACACATTCTCCAGGTCCCGTTTTTCTTCTCGACCAGGACTGGGTTTTCCAGCCACTTGGAGTATTTGATTGGCCGGATGAAGCCGGCAGCGAGTAAACGCTGCACTTCCTCGGCGATTGCTCGACGGCGTTCTTCATTGAAGGGCCGTAGCGACTGCTTGACAGGTCGCACTTTGGGGTCGGCGTTTAGTTTGTGCTCAGCGAGCTCCCTAGGGACACCGGGCATGTCAGAGGGTTTCCATGCGAAGATGTCCCTGTTCTCACGGAGGAACTCGATGAGCGCGCCTTCCTATGCTGGGCTCATGCCTGTCCCGATCGTCACCGTCTGGCTGGAGTCGCCTGGGACCAGCTCGACGGTGCGAGTGTGCGTCGTGGCCTCAAAGGTTGAGGTGTTTGCGCCCTCTAAGTTGGGCTTCTTGAGTATTGTGGGGTCGTCATTGTTGACCCCGCTCGCGTATTTGGCGAGCTCGTCGGCGTGATTAGTCTCTGCCGCGATGACGGCGTCGGCGAGTTCGGCTCCTTTGGCCTCGCATTCGGCGGCCATGTCGGGGTCGCCGTTGATGGTGATGACGCCGCACGGCCCGGGGAGCTTCATCGCGTTGTACGCGTAGTGGGGCGCTGCCATGAATTTAGCGAACGCCTGGCGCCCCAGGACGCAGTGGTAAGGGCTGTCGAAGGGCACCAGCTCGAAGACGATCCGCTCGGTGCGGAAGTTTTTCGGAGTACCGAAAGTGACTGGCAGCGTGACTTTGCCGATCGGATACGCCTTCCGACCGGGGACGATGTCGTGGAACGTGGTGTGGGTTGTCTCGATCATCGACTGCGGGAGCCACAACCGCCTGAAGGTGTCGAGGTAGAGGATGTTGATGGAGCTGCCGCCGTCCATCAGTGTCTTGGGGAGCCAGTAGTCGCCAACCTTGGGCTTGACCACCAAGGCGACTCGTCCTGGGTACTCGATGCGTGGCGAGTGGTCTTGCCGGCTCCAGGTGATGGGCTGTTCCGACCAGTTTAGGAACTGGGGGACGTCTGTTTGGGCCACCGCATTGACGGCGACGGCGCGGGCGATGACCTTCTTCTCGCGCTTCGTGTTGAAGCCTGTGAAGGTGTGGAGCGAGCCGGCTACTTTGCCGAATTTTCCGCCATTTGGCGGGTCGTTGTCGGTGTCCTCCCGCGCTTGCCGTGCCTTCTCGATTTCCCTGAGGGTGTGGCAGTCGGCGGTGGTGTGCGTTGCGGGCTTCCCTTCCCTGCTATGGAACGCACATGGTTGGTTAAGGAGGGCCACGGGATCGAACCTTGGCTTGTTCTTGTAATTGCCGCCATCGCGCCGTTGCCCTCCGTCGCGGCGGTAGCTCTTGGGCTCGCGCTGTGCGTGCCCATCGTTGGCGACGAAGTCGACTCGCCCGTCGCTGCGGCGCTTGCCAGTGAGGCGGGTGCCGCTGTAGCGTAGGTCGGTTCGGCGTCCGCTGTCGTTGCCGCCCGTGCAGCGTTGCCCTCCTGACTCGTCGTCAGTTTCCTGGTTTGGATCTTCCTCGGCGTACCGTTTGGCGATCTCGAGGAGGTCGGGGATGTTGTCGAGTGTGCGGGAGTGTTGCTTGAGCTTGGCGACTAGAGGCTCGTAGCGGCACGAGGTCTTGAAGCAATGGATCGCGGTGTCCGGGTGGATGCCGACCGCGTTGTACCAAAGCTCTTGCCACCGTTGGACCCAGTTGCGGGTCGACTCCCGGGGTCCCTGGACGCATCGTTCCAGGTCCTCAATGGTGGTGGCGCGGGTGTAGGAGCACTCGAAGTGCCTGACGAAGGCGTCGCGCATTTCCTCCCAGGAGTCGATACTGTCCTGGGGGAGAGTGTTGATCCACTGCCTGCACGTCCCCTCCATCATCAGTGGGAGGTAACGGGCGGCGAGTAGGTCAGTGTGACCCGCGATCCCCATTGCCATGAGGTATGTGTCGAGCCAGACTGCGGGGTCGTACGAGGAGTCGTATTTTTCTATCTCCTTTGGCGCCTTGAAGTTTGGCGGGTACTTCTCGCCTCGGATCATTGGTCCGAAGCACTTAGGCCCAAGTCGACTGAGCGACCCCATAGGCTCGCCATCGCGGCGATTAGTTAGGGTGTGCCGCAAGTCGTCGGGCTGGCGTGCGCGCCAGCTTTGGTTGTTGATGATGTGGGTGCGGGCGTCGATGGGTTGTCCGTTAGCGGCGACGAAGTTGGTCGCCGGCCTGGGGTCGTTGGTGGAGAGTGCCGCGTTCGCGGGTCGGTGTTGGAGCTGAAGTGGCTCTGGTGGCGGGCAATTGAGGGTGTTTGCCGCCGCTGGGCGGCCGCTGGAGGCTGCTCTGCTTCCCGAGGAACGCGAGTATACTCGACCTTGCGAGTCGGCGCCCGCTTTTTGCTGCTCCACGGCCTTCGCAAGCAGGGCCCTGACGTACTGGATCTGTAAGGCGCCGTCGCCAGTGGCCGTGATGCTATCGGCTGCTGCTCGGCCTGCCACGAGGTTGTCCATCGGGGTGGAGAACAGTGGGAGGCCGTTTGCGTCTCGCTCCCGCGAGGAGACAACTATCCGTGGCTGGTCCCTGGGAGGGGTGCGGTTGGGTGGTGGTGGGGCACCCATCGCCGTCGATCCTGGCGGGGGCCGGGCGCTTCCTCCTGGTGGCGCGTTCTCGCAGATCGCGCGCTCGGCTATGCGGGCCGGGTCGTTTTCGTCGTCGAAGTTCAGGGCACGCCCTTGAACGGTGGGGTTCAAACGTGACCTGATCCGCTGCTGGTGGTAGCGTGACAGCTCCTGCGTCGTCACCTGCTCGAGGCGAAATTTTTCGCGCTCGGCTTGCTCCTTGCGTACCGCCTCCGCCAGTTTCAAGCGGAGTTCCTCGACCTCCGTTGCCGTGGCGTTAGGAGGGATTGGGGTGGAGAAAGGATCCTCCGGCGGATCGGTGCCGGTGGCCATGTAAGCCGCGGCGTGGCGACTGGCTCCATCGCGGAGGTCGGCGGAGTTCTCCGACCCGGAGTCGAATTCGAAGATCCCGAGGATGGAGGGGTCCTCGAAGTCTCCCGCATTGGAGACCTGGGCGATGGAGCCCGTGGATGAGGCCGCGGTGATGGATCCGACGAGTGACGCCGGGGTCGCCGAGTCGGCGTCGTCGGTGAGGGCCGCATCTTCTGCGGCCGCTGAATTCCCAGCCACGTTGTTGTGGGCCGAGTTGTACTCGGAGGCAAGGCGGTGGATCGTGCGAACCTGGCTCTCGGAGAGCCGATCGCGTGGCGGCGACTCGCGGATGCGAGCCGAGTCCTCCGAGACGATGACGTCGGTGAGGCTGACGAAGAGGCTGATCGTGCCGATTGGCAGGATCACGCTGTGCGTGACGGGTCGCGCCGCCGGGACGTAGCTGCTCGGCAAGATCTGGAGCATCTCGCCGATCGCTATCATGCGGCCGGTGGCGACCGTCTCGTTGATGGGCAGATTGGATCTCGCCGCAGAACACCGGCCAGACCGGCCAGGCCCCACGGTGGGCGCCACTGTCGTGGGAATGGTCACGGCAGACGCTGCAATCGGCAGCGAGTAGTAGAACGAGGGGCAAGGGCGGCCAGCCATCTGCGGTGCGAGATGAGGGCAAAGACACAGGTTTTACCCAGGTTCGGCCCCCCGGAGGGTAAAGACCTACTCCTGCTAGATTGTATTAGGGAGGTGTTACAATGGGCGAGCTCGGCGGCTAGGTGGCGAGTCGCTTAGGTGTACGAGGGAACGTGTCTCTACTCACCCCATAGGGAGGTTTATATAGGCTCACCTCCCCTAGGGTTTACATATCTCAACCGATTCGGTTACAGCTTCAGTAGTCGTTTAACCTAGTCCGACTGGGCCTATCTACTCGCCTGGGCCTTCAGCTTCCAGTCGCTCGGTACCTTGCTGGGCTTCAATCCACTCGCCATTCTGCAGGCCCACTCGCCAGCCCTCGGGCCAGTCGGAAACGTCCTGCTGAGTATACCCCAGTAGGCATATCCCCATCAATTCTGCTCATCGGCAGCTCGCTTCTGACCTTTTAAGATCGCGATCTCCTCCTTCAAGCGGTTGATTTCCTCGGTGGTGGAGTCATGCAAGGCCTTCATCGACTCCTCATGCATTTTCAGCATGTCCTTCCTCTCCTGCTTAAGAATCTTGTTTTCGCTATCCATCTCTTGAATATGCTTGGATTGCTCGACAATGTTATTAGCCTTGGCGATGGTTTCTGCAAGTCGGAGAAAGAAAAGTACATAGTGAGTACTCGGAGAATATTGGCACAAAACCAAGTCGGAATGCGCATTAGAAAACAGACGCTTGCTCTTGGTGATCTGTTCCTTCAAGAAGGCAGTTTTACCCTTTTCAGCTTCTAGATCTACACGCATCTTCTGGTACTTGTCATTTGCCATGCCCCTCCGAGCATTCTCATTCTGTGAAAAAAAAGAACAAAGTTAAAATGTTGTTTAGTCTGCTTGGAGCATCTAGTTGGAAAATTTCCACCTAGACGCTCGGGGGCTACAGCGAGAGTTTTTAACTTAGCAATATGCTTAGCTTTTCTTTAAGCATCTAGTCGGAACTAATTCAGTTCTCGATTAGAAGCTTGGGGCTACAGTCTAAAGTTTTTAACTCGTATATCTGCTTAGATTTTCTTTAAGCATCTAGTCGGAACTAATTCAGTTACAACTAGAGGCTTGGGGGCTACGGTATTGAAATTTATAAACACTGCGTATGCTACTCTTAAAACATCTAGTCGGAATAGTTCATTCCATCTAAATGTTTGGGGGCTACAGTGAGAGGTTTTCTAGCTTAGTCACTCTTAGAGCATATAGATGCAAAACCTATGGTTTTCCGTCTATGTCCTCGGGGGCTACAGTGGGATACTCATATGAAATTCAAAATGCAAATAAAACTTACAAGTGCGATGATCTTGAGGTTCGTAGCACTCTCGGCCAGCAGCTTGGCAAAGGATTCGCTATTTCCTTGCAAGATTTCTGCTTGCCGGCGGAGCTCCTCTAGACCGCACGTCGGAGATGTCGGCGCCGCAACAGGAACCAAAGCAGTGCTACCCGGTGTAAGTATCAGATAGACTATCTTCGGATAGACTGTGGTTTTTTGGGATGCGGGGGCGCCGCCAACAGCAGAAGTACCAGCTTCCACCACCGCCTTGCCGCCACCGATGGCATCCTTAGCCGAAGCTTTAGCCATTTGTTGAGCGGTGCTCTCCTGCGTTTCCTGCTCGCCGACAATAGCGAGTTCAATAGGGGCGCCAGATTCCACTTCCATGGCGGAAGGGCCTGATGCCTCCTTAGCTTGTGAGCTTGTCGGGGCAGACGAGGGCTTGACGGCAGGAGTAGCAGGGGCGATGGCGGGGGAGGCGTCGCGATGCAGCATGCCTTTGATATTTCGAGAAGCCCCCAAAGTTTTGGAGGTCTTCTTGAGGCTGGTCGTGGCTTTCTTCCTGAAACGTGCAAAATGCATAAGTACAGGAACAAGACAGATAAATAGACAATGTCGGAGAATGAGAAGCTTACACTAGTGGGGGTGCTTCGGCAAAGGGGATCTCGGTGGTTCTTCTCTTATACGCCTCCAGGGCGGCGGTAGTCTTTTTGGAGGCTCCACCCTCCATCTTCTTCTTCTTGCCTCCATCGGCAGCATTAGAGGTGGAGCTCTTCCGCTTCCGTGCCAACGGAGCTTCGTCGTCGGACACGACTGTGACTTCCTTCATCTTTGGATCATAGATTTGGGCAGCCAGGTTGCCCTCCTCTAGATCGCTAAGCTGTTAAGTAAGAAATCACTGTGTTAGACAAGATGACATTTGCAAGACGAAAGAACTGAAGAATATGTCGTACACGGAAAATAAACACCTACCTTTGGGAACTTGCCATCTGCGAACATGTCGTAGGTGATGGTGAAGCCGCGCTTCTTATCCTTCACCTTGACGATGTCCTTAAGGCAGAGCATGACGGAGTCGCTCGAGAAGTTGTCCACGGAGATGCGGAGACTATCCCTTCTGTCGCTGGTATACTCGTGCATGAGCTTCGCGCGGTGTTGCAGAGGTTGGATTCGCCTGATGAACCAGCACATGGCTAGGTCCAAGCCGGTCAGACCCGTCTCTACAAACCACTCGATCCGCCTTATGGCCCGAGAAGCGTCCAGGTCGGAGGTAAGGGAGGCCTGGGATCTCCATGACGAGGCTTCAGCGGCGGCTCCATCAACGAAGTCCGGGTACGTAACTTGACGGCCAGCCAGCGGGATGTCTGGGCCGTAAAAGTACGTCTGTTGCCAATTTTTGCAGGACTTGTGGCCGACGATGTCGGGGAACCGCCAGCCAGGTCGAATCTTGAAGCTTATGGTGCCATAGTTCCTAAGCTCTTCCTTGCTATGTACGGCTTCACGTTTGACGGTGAAGAAGTACACAAAAAGGTCTAACCTAGGCGTTATCCCTAGGTATCCCTCGCAAAGTGCCGCTTAGTTGCTAAGCACTAAGATGCTATTGGGGGAAGGGTTCTGAGGCTGGACCCTATAGTAGTTTAAGAAGGAGAGTAAGAAGTTGGAGATGGGCAGGGAGACGCCGCGTACCAGTTGAGCTTTTAGGTACACCTTTTCTCTAGCTTGGGGGGAGGGTGTCACCTCGCCGGCCGGCGCCGCCCGCCAGGCAAGTCCCTCCGTCGCGGGGAGGTAGCCTTCGGCGACCATCTCTTGGATATCGCGGTCGGTGATGTCCGAGCCGCCTAGTCGCCCTTATGCAAGTCTGGTTCCTCCTCGAGTGGCTCTAGCGCCGCCAAATTTGGGTCGCCGCCGGTGGACTGGATCACCGCCGATGCGGGGATGACCAAGCCCTCTGGAGGCATGACGATGGAGCTCGCCGGCTTCACCGCGGCTTCGCTCGATGCCGCCATTGATGGAGAGGTGCTGCTGCTAGCCATGGAGTGAAGATTGGGTGCGACTGGGTGCAGATTGGAGCTAGGGTTTTTTTGAGAGTTCTCGCGGAGAGCTTGAGGAGACACGCGGCTGGAGGAAGAAGATGATGCGAGGAGAATGAAGTAAAAAGTGGAAATTTCCCCACGATTACTATTTATCATCCTCGGCGTCAAGATTCGTGCAGCTTGATCGGACGGTTGCTGCGTAGACGACGTGTTCGCGAATGTGCGCGGAAATTTCGCCACATCTCCAACTGTCGCCGCCAACGGTTCGTATCGCTCGCGCGGGGAAATCGGATATGATTGCGTTCTCTACATGTGTGAGTTAGGAGGAGTCGCTGACCTAAGCCTACCACGTCGTCCTAGCTGACATGGGTAGATGAGCCGTCACATCAAAGATTCCGACATAGACGGATTCAATCCGACTATGGAAGAGTATAGTGGAAGATTCAACATTTCTCCGACTTACAAGTTAAAGACGGAGAAAACTTTGCATGGTTCTTTGGGAGGGCTACAAGATATTGCTTGACGATTTGCCGACATCCAACTAGACGAAGCATTCATCTGAAGAGGCAAGACGGCGCAAGATCTCGGAGTTCTCCGGGGGCTACTGTTGGGGATATGCTATATGGGTATCCTCATAGCATGTCACTTATCCGGATAACCCGGGTGGCCCATAGTCGGTAGCATGGCCTATGGCCTGCTGGGTGGCCCAGTTAGATGGATCCAGAAGGGAGGCCCATGCCGGATAAAGGAAGGCTACGGTGGAGTCACCAGTGTACCCGGAGCCTTGGAGTGCAAGATACACAAGACTAGTAATAGACGGTGTAGGACTCTGTAACCTGTCCGGCTAGGACTTTTTCCTGTAACCCTAGGACCTGGAAACTATATAAGTCGGGCCTATGGGAGCCTTTAGGGCACAATCTTAGACGATCAAGTATTGATACATACAACCTTTCACAGCGAACCTGTCTCTGTAACTCGGCGTATTGCCCTTATAGTGATTTATAGCAGGAGTAAGATTCCGCCACCGTCGTGGGATCTGAACTTGGGTAAGCTATGTTACCTCGTACCCGTCAACCGTCCGCCTTACCCCACATCTCTAAACACGCATTGTGAGGACCCCTCCATGGCGTACTCGTCGGCAATACCACGACAGCAGGCAAAACTGCTTCAGCCCCATATACGAGGACAAACGGCGTATAACCAGTTGACCGATTCGGAGTTGTTATTAGGCTCCACAGTACTGAGGGTAGTTCCTCTATCCAACAACCAGGTGATCTCTGGAGTGGTTCCATTAAGAGGGGTTTTATCCCTGACAAAACTAAGCCATTAGCCCGTTCAACTTGTCCGTTTGATTCTGGATGGGCGACTGATGCTACATCGAGTCTTATTTGGTGTTTCCCATAGAAGCGAGCAAAATCTCCTTCGGCAAAGTTCGTGCCATTGTCAGTGATGACACTGTGTGGGTAACCGTATCTGAGGATTATATCCCTTAAGAATGTGACAGCTATTTTACCGTCCAATTTCTTGATTGGTTTCACTTCTATCCATTTGGTGAACTTATCAATCATGACCAAGATATGAGTCATACCTCCTCTTTCTGGTTTGAATTGTCCTACCATATCTAGGCACCATACTGCAAAAGGCTAAGTGATTGGTATAGTCTTCAATTTAGACGTTGGTAAATGCGACTTGGACGCATAGTGTTGACAACCACTGCATCTTCCGACTAACTCTTGCGCTTGTGCCAATGCGCTTGGCCAGTAGAATCCATGTCGGAATGCCTTGGCTACCAATGCTCTTGATGAAGCATGGTGCTCGCACTCTCCTTGATGGATATCCAATAAGATCTCCTGGCCTTTCTCTGGGCCGATACAACGCTGCTGTACACTTGTCACACTTTGCTTGTAGAGTTCCTTGTTGATTATGGTGTATGATTTTGCTCTTCGTGTTGTTTGCCTTGCCAATGTTTCATCACTCGGCAAGGTCCCATCTTTCAAATAGCTGAATATTGGTTGTGCCCATGTTGGTATTATTGGTTCCGGGTCTTCTTCAACATCAATATCCATTGGTTCCGCCGACATATGCTCTGCCGACATGACCTGAGGAGTCCCCGAGTGTGATTCGGCGATCCTCGAATTGAACGGATCAGTCCCCGAGTGATTTGAACCTACCCCTAAGTCGATGTCCATTGGCACTGCATCTGATTCCTGACTCGCCAGGATGACCCTGATTGATTCGGACTCTGGTGACGGCTTTATCGATGGCTTCCTAAGATGCTCCAGCTCTACGCCTGGTGGTATTGCTTTCCTAGATGATCCTAGTTTGGATAGTACATCTCCTGCCTCATTTTCTGCTCTAGGAATGTGATGAAATTCACAACCGTCAAAATATCCCGAAATTTGTTGCACGTGGAAACGATATAATGCCATGTTTGCGTCCAGCGCATCCCAATGTCCAGACACTTGCTGAACCACCAAATCCGAATCGCCAAAACACATGATCCTTTTGATACCAATTTCCTTGGCTACTTTAATGCCATGGACAAGTGCTTCATACTCGGCAACGTTGTTAGAAGCAGCAAAATGAATCTGCAACACGTACCTCAGTTGATCCCTCTTTGGAGATGTGAGCACTATCCCGGCGCCCATGCCCATTTTTGTCTTGGACCCATCAAAATGCATTTTCCAGTAATTCGGATCTGGCAGTGGTGGTTCGTACTGCATTTCCATCCATTCTACAAAGAAATCTACAACAGCTTGAGATTTTATTGCATCTCGCCTATCATATTGTAGAGTGTATGGTGCCAGTTCGATGGACCATTTGGCGACTCGGCCACTGGCATCTTTGCTGCCCAATATATCGGAGATAGGTGCCTCACATATTACCCGGATTGGGTGTTCTTGAAAATAATGTTTCAGTTTCTTTGCTTCCATATATACCCCATATGTCATCTTCTGATAATGCGGATAATTCTGTTTCGAGACAGAGAGCACTTCACTCAAGTAATACACCGGTCTTTGGACTGATTTGCCCCCTTCTTCACGTTCAACCACTATTACTGCACTTACAACTCTGTTGGTTGCGGCGACATAGAGCAACATTGGCTCCTTGGATAATGGTGATGCTAATATTGGTGCTGTTGCCAACATTTTCTTTAATTCATGGAAAGCGCTATCAGCTTGCTGTGTCCATGTGAATTTGTATGATTTCTTCATCAAATGATATAGTGGTAGGGCTTTTTCACCTAGCCGACTAACAAACCTTCTCAATGAAGCCAGGCATCCAGTAAACTTCTGGACATCATTGAGGGTTTTTGGAAATTCCATTCTTTCGATGGCCCTGATCTTTGTCGGGTTGGCTTCGATCCCTCGACTGGATACAAGAAATCCGAGTAACTTGCCAGCCGGGACACCAAATGTACATTTTTCCGGGTTAAGCTTCATCCGGAATCTTCTCAAGTTTGCGAATGTTTGATGCAAGTCCTCTATTAGAGTATGACTTTGTTTGGTTTTTATTACCACGTCATCGACGTATACTTGAAAATTTTTGTCCAATTGATCTTGCAAGCATTTTTGCATGCATCTTTGATATGTTGCGCCTGCATTTCTCAATCCGAATGGCATGGTGCGATAGCAATAAGCCCCGTACGGGATGATAAAAGCTGTATTTATTTGATCATTTGGATTCAGTGGTATCTGATGGAATCCTGAATACGCATCCACAAACGACAACAACTCACACCCAGCAGTAGAATCTATCACTTGATTGATCAGAGGCAGAGGAAATGGATCTTTTGGACACGCCTTATTGAGGTTCGTGTAATCAATACACATGCGCCATACCACTGGCACGTTCATGTCATCTTTTTTCTTCTCGACCAAGACTGGATTTGATAACCAGTCCGAGTGTAGTACTTCCATGATGAATCCAGCAGCTAAAAGTCTGGCAATCTCGGAAGCTACTACTTTCCTCCTATCTTCGATGAAGCGGCAGAGGGGTTGCTTCACCGGCTTGGCATCTGGTCTTACATGAAGAGAGTGCTCAGCAAGCTCCCTCGGAACTCCTTGCAGATCTTGAGTGGACCATGCAAAGATGTCCCGATTCTCAGGGAGGAAGCTGGTGAGCTCGCTTTCCTATTTGTCTGTAACGCCAGCCCCAATGGTAACTGTGCGCTTTGGGAAAGTTTCATCCACCTGCACCTTCTTGGTTTCCTTGGTAGCTTGAAATGACACACTGCCATGCGGGTTGGTGAGTGTCGGCATGGACATTTGTGATGCTTTGGCCAATGCTGCCACTTCCAACATCTGACTTTTCTCATGTGCTATGATGAGTGACTCGGCCAGTGAAGATCCGGCTGAGGCACAAGCAATAGATCTTTTGTAGTCCCCTTCAACTGTGATCACCCCACATGGGCCTAGCAGCTTCATCTTCAAATAAGCGATGTGAGGAGTAGCCATGAACTTTGGCATAGTCGGCCTACCGAGTAAGGCATGATATGAGCTGACCAAATCTACCACCTCTAACTCTATAGCTTCAGTGCGTCAATGTTCTCTGTTGCCGAATAAGACGTCGACCCAGATCTTGCCAATTGGCTCAAAGGACAGTCCCGGCACGATACCCTGGAAAGTTGTCTTAGTCGGCTCCAGCATGTTCATGGTAATGCCTAACTTGAGCATGGTATCCTTGTACATGATGTTGATGCTACTGCCATCATCGATCAATACCTTTGAAAATTTCACGTTCATATCTGGGGCCATGAATGTTGCATCCAAAACCAGAGCGTATCCTCCAGGGGTTGGCATGATCTTGGGGTGATCTTTTATACTCCAAGTTATTTCTTGCTCAGACCAATGCATATACTTGGGGATTGCATGCATCGTGGCATTCACTTCCATCATTCATTGCTGCTGGCTCTTCTTGTCATTTGGCTATGTAATAAAGACAACATAGCTCTGGTGATGTTCTCTGTACTTATTTCTGGTTCCGTGGCCGACATGAGCGTCGTCACCACTTGGATTGTGCACCTGGTGCACAGCTTCTCTTCTTTCTTGATTCTGATACCTCGGCTGCCTGTTTTCATATCTGTTATCTGCTCCCACTGCCTGAGCATTTCCTCCTGTAAGTGGTGGAGGCGGAGGTGGTGGAAGATTCTTATTCGGCGAGTCCACTCTATCTCCCTTCTGAAACCAAGTACATTGCCTCGTCGTGTGATTGGATGGTTTACTCGGACTAGGCGTGTGAAACTTACACGGCTGATCTAGCATCATCTCATAGGTGTATTTTTGTTGGTACTGATACTGCTTCCTCTAATCGTATGGCCTTTTACCGTCATTCTTTGGCGCCCATTGTTGTTGTCCATTTGTCCTTTGACGCTGATTGCTTCCAGCATCTGGATGATCCTGACTCACAGCCGCAACCTGAGTCGAACCATACTTGTAATCTGGTCTTTCATCTCTTCTCTTGCTTCTGTATTCGGATCTCTCCTGGCGCCTTTGCGACCCGGCAGCGTCGTAGATCTGAGTCTCAGTCATCCCGTCTGCCGACATGAGCAGCGGCTGAGTCGGATCTCCTAATGCATACGAGTCAGTGATTCTTATCATCTCTGCCAGGCTTGTCGGTATATCTCTTTGTAACCTCTGCCACAGCACGCTTCCGTGTCTACATCCTTGGGCAAACCATGTGATTTCTTGTGACTCGATTACCCCTTCACAAGAGTTATGCATCGTACACCACCATGTGAGGAATTCCCTGTCTGTCTCATTTGGTCTTTGTTTGCACATTGCCAGTTGTTGTGGGCGATTCGGCCTCTTGTAAGTGCTCGTGAAATTGCTCACGAAAGCGTCGTGAAAATTGATCCAATTGTTGATGCTTCCGGGTGGCAAATTGTTCAACCATACCCGAGCTGGTCCTTCCAGCATCTGAGGCACGTAATGTACTACCCATCTCAAGTTTCCCTGCGCGATCTTCACTGCGGTTCCATAATCTATGAGCCAGTCCTCTGGCTTTGTGCTTCCATCATACGTTTTCGTCCCTCTGGCCAGCTGGAAATTTGGCACCGGTGGCTCCTTCATGATCCTTGGGCCAAAGCACAGTGGACCCTGCGAACCTTGCGATTCAATTATCTCTGCCATTTTTATGCGGTCAAGCTTCATCCTTGCATCATCCGGCTGAAGGTTCTTGCCTCCGAATCTTGCTCCCATTGCTTGATATGCATGATCCGGCAGTTAATACCCGTCATTTACCATAGCCGAGTAACCATCATTGTACTTATTCGCGTTCAGGCAGCAGGCTGTTGAACTGATTTTCCTGCGCTTTGCTGTCTTCTTTCTGGCTGAGATGGTGCATTATTTGGAGCTGGATTTCCTCCTCCTGCTGAGTGAGTTCCACGCCTAGCATGAGGCGCAAAATTTTGCCCTCCGTTGTCATTTCTTTGCCCTGCTTTTTCCTGGTTTCCATTTCCTTGGTGATTATTTCTTTTTGCCCCTTGCGCATGCGTCGGGTTCCCTTGGTCCACTGTCGGATCATAGGCGACCATCTGCTTGTTTCTTCCAGAATCCACACTGTTTTATTTTCTCGGCCTAGGCGCCGCTCCGGGTGAGGATGCCGTGTGCCCAACCGATCTTGTCGGGACAGGAGTTTCCGAGTGAACCAGCTGTGACCTCCCTGCTATACCCGGATTTGCTCTGTAATACGCCTCATTCAGCATGCTGGCTGCTTTTACTAGTTCATTGACTCGTTCTTGCTGCCATCGCTGCTTCTGGATGTAGATTAGCTGCCATCGCTGCTTCTGGACGTAGTAACTCTACCATCGCTGCTTCTACTGCTCGCAGATTAGCTGCTGTTGTGTTATATGTTGGACGCATGGCTGTCTCGTTGCTGTTCTCCGGTGTTATCTTCGATGTCGCATCTGCCAGCTCTTCGTTGAGGTTCCTTCCTCTCAATCTGGTTGCATCAAGCCGGGTCTTCGCACCCTTGACTCGATTTGCCGAGTTAATCTCTCGGATGGTGATATCCATGTCCTGCTTTAAATGTGCTAGCTCTTTGGCTTTCTCCAGGACTTTTATCCTGGCTTCCTCCAACTCGGCTTGCACACGTGCCGGGTCAGTTGCATGTGCCACTGGCTCTGCCAACTTGTATATCGCTTCCTGCAGCTCCTTAGCCCTCTTGCTCCTAACTATGTTCTCTGGTTTTTCCAGCGGCGCCTTTGCTATTCTTGCAGCCCTTGGCGTTTCCTCATGATTTCCTCCCTCTGCATTCTCATTCAGTAGTGGAACTACTAGGGGAGCTACGGGGTTTGGGGCTGTCATCATTACCTCCATGGAGACGAGTTGGTGCATTTTCCCAGTGATAGGAGCCGCTGGAGGATCCGGCACCAGGACGACGCGCTCAGGATATGCGCGCTCCACGCGGACCGCGAAGTAGACCTGGTGCTCGTCGAACTTGATGAAGCGACCACCTCTAAGGAACGGCTTGGTTCCGAAGCAGCCCGCGTTGTCGCTGACGAAGTTGAGCGCACCAAACTTCCGGATGAGGCCGGAGTAGACACGCTCGCCGGTCTTGGCGATGATGTTGCCCGTCCGGATGAAGTACCATCAAGCACCTGCTTCTGCCCCACGGTGGGCGCCAACTATCGTGGTGGTGGCACGGCAGATGCCATGCGTAGGCTTAAGTTGGGGGCCGAATGGGTGCTTGTGGTCACCGGGGAGGGAGTGCACGGTCGAGCCATGCACGAAGAACAAGAAGAACTCTCCAGACGTAGCAATTCGATTGATACCCCAAAGATTACAAGTGCTCCTTGAGCTGTATAAGCTTGTGTACACAGCACTAGTTCCCTACTTGGTCCAACCTCCTTCTACTACTGCTATGCCCTCCCTTATATAGGCAGTGCTACCAAGCTAATACCCCTTTGGGTTCTAGGGTTTACTGTTTGGATCTTGGTCCCTACAATGTGGGTGTTAGACCCCTCCTTTATAAAGGAAAGGATCCCTGTGATTGAATGCTAGTCCCTGGATCAATGCTAGCATCCACAGTTTAAGATGAAGTACACAGATACAAAGGTCGTTTATTACATTCATTCCAGAGATAAAACATAGTCTTTTACAACTCAGGGCCATAGGCCTAATACAAGAGTTTAAGGAATAAGTAAATAAACACAAGTCTTCATCTTCATGTGCCACAGGCAAGCATGTTGAGTGTAGACTCATGACTCCTATTCATCATCGGAGTAACCTGCAACATCACAAGTTACAGCCATAGAGGGTCAATACTTTGGAATAGTATTGGCAAGTGATACCTTAGTATATTTTAAGTGGACTATATTACTATATGCATTTTGGCTAAGTGTAGCTTGGCTTGCTTTGCTTGAAAATAAGTTTTTCCTATTAGTTGAAATCACTAAGTTTTTCTTTGTCAAACCATTCCCAAGAAACCACCAATAGACATTGGGGTCCTTCACCCTTGTTCACCCACAAATTTTTAATTAGAAGTTGGAGTGATGAGATTCTTGTAGCTTCCATGTCTTGATGCTCAATTGTCCATTGCCTTGGACTAGGCTAAGTACTTAGGTTTTCCATCTGCAGAGGTTGTGCACTTTCCCCACCAAACTTGGTTTCCTAAGACATGACCTTTCATAAGCTTTTCCTTAGTCAAATGGACGCGTTCCAACCTATCATCCCAACTACCACCAACTGTCCAAGTGACTAAGTTCTAGCAACCTATATGATCAAGGCAGAGCCCATATTGCCAAGTGGTTGCACTGTAAGCTTTCTCAACACTTGGCCTCCAAATCCCTTTGTGCCTGGGTGGCATTCCACAAGTGAGATACACAACCCAAGTCCATGGCCTTGTGTAACCACTCAACATAACCCAATCCATCCATTCCACCTAGGAGGTTCATTTGACTTAGTTGTTTTATTAGAAAAGCATAAGTCTCATGACTTAGAGATATTTTCATCATAGTGTGTATAGATTTCCACCAACCCTTGTTTTCTAAATAGCTAGGCTAAGCATGGTAAGATAACTTAACTTAGGTAAATTCCCTAGCAATTCTACCATTCTACACTACTTAGGATTTCCCAACTTAGCATTAGTCAAAAATAGCATGCAAGACTTAGCAAAATATATAATGCTAGTACAAAACATAGGATAGAAATATTTATGAAAATATCACTTGCCTTGGTAGTGGGGAGAGTGGCACTCTTCACAATCACAATCACTAGCAAAATCTACACAAAATTATAGCATACAATTACACACAATTATATTCAATCAAAAATATTATGAATGCATGCATGCAAGAATTTACTAAGTGGTGATTTTTGAAAACACTACCAAGCATGCATATGTTTACAGAAACTTAACAAGTCACAAGTTTGCCAACTAAACTTATTTGGCACCAATACAATTTACCAAAATAAATCTATACTTAAAATAGCCCTAAACATGTTCTACAAATAAAGTCATTTTTAACTGTTACTATTTTTTAAACAAATTGAATATTCAGAAAGGTCTTGTTTCACTGAATCCAACGGTATAAAGTTTGTAAAATTCTAACGTGGCATTCAAAAGTTATAGCAGTTTGAAGTTTGGATCTAAATCAGGTTTAAATTCTGTTTTTGAATTCATACTAGCCACGCGTCGCAACCTCACTGGCGCGTACCGGTTCGCGCGGATCGAGCTCTGCGGACCGCACGATCTAAATGAGATCTGGCGGCTCAGACACACGCGTACCTCTTCGATCAGGATCTATCCTAGCCTTACAATGCAGATCCAATGGACCAAACTACCAAGCCACAATCTGGCGGCGCTAGCGGCGCTAACTGGCGGCGGCGCATCTGACTACGGCGGCACCGGCGTTCTACATCGCTCCAGGAAGTAGGAAGGTGCTTACCAGATCCGCCAAGACGTGCTGAAGCTCGACGTGGTACTGGTTTGCGGAGGGGCGCTCGGAGATGGGCTCTGGATCTCGTTGGAGTTGCGTCTGGCGTCGGGTGGATGTTGTCGGAGTCGTTGTCGAGGCTCCGCGTCGCCCTAACACAATCCAGGGGGTTTAGGAAGTGCGCAAGACAGTTGCGAACACGCTCGTGTGAAGGAAAGGCAAGGGGTGCACGGGACTTACTGAGATTGGTCGCCGGAGTTGGGGTGGTCGTCAGGTGCTTACGGCGTCAAGCGAATACAGCGACCTGGGGCAATACAGGATGAGTTAGTGGGGTCAGAATGTGCGCCAGGTGATTACAAAGTGGCTCGAACAATCTAGAGGGGAAGGGGCGCACGGGGCTCACCTGAATCGATCGCTGGAGTGAGCTCTGTCTGCGGCGGTTTTGAGCGAGTCGTGGGCAGCCTGGTGGCGTGAATGCAGAATTGGCTGGGGGAAAATGACTGCGAGGAGGTGGGGTTCTTATAGCCGGTCTCTCGACAGGAAACGCCCGAGGTTTAATGCCCAATTAAGCCGCACCATTACCGGCAGTGACTGCAGCTGTGACGTGGTCGCGGTTTGAGGAAGACGATGACAGCGTGGACAGGGCCCGCTCGTCAGCGATGTGTGCGAAATGGGGTGGGGTCCGTCTGTCAGCGACAGCCTGCATGTGCTCGCGCGTGAGAAAAGAAAAGGAAACTCCCGGGTGGGCTAGTTGGGCTCGATCCTCTGCTGGGCCAGATATTTGGCGCTCGGCCCTTTTCTTTTGTTTAATTCTTTTTCTTTTCTAATTTGGTTTTCAGGAATGATTTAGATATGATTTCAAATCCTTTTTGAATTCAAACAATTCTGGAGATTTTTGCAGGGTACTGTGGTTTCAAAAATCAGTTATTTGACCATGTGGTTACTCTGTAAGGGCTTTGGTCAAGTTTGGACTAAAATCAATCAGAGACATTGCCTCTGGTTTGCAATGTTTTTGAAAATAGGGTTTTGAATTTATTTCCAAATTGAAAACTTTGGTCAAACTTTTACTCCTAAACTTTCCAATAATGGAGGCAAGCAATCAAGTTCCTAAACATTCAAGTTTCAAAATGGTGTTGGTCTTTTGAATTAAATCTGTCCACATAAAATCATATCATCAAAAGCTTCTGTTTTTCTGAAATGATTTTGAGAAAATCCCTAAATGATGATGAATGCAAGGATGATATGAATGAGTTTTGGAATATGAATTTAGGGATGTTACAGTGGGCCGGTTCATGGGCTTGCTCTAAGCCCAGAGGCCCGGTCCATAAAGCTTGATAGCTAACGGTCTTCTGGTACGCTGCTTATTGTTCTTTTTGGCGTCATGCTATTACTTTGTACGTCAGGGTATGCTTTGGGCGTCACCCGGCTCCTTTTGTGTCACCCGGCGTCGCCCTTCTCTTTTGACCATGCTTTACCATGGTCCCTTCTGGACCTTACTCGGAAATGTGCCACGCGTCCTCCTTGACTCGGCCCTTCCTCAATCGACTCGGCTCGTTGGTTCCTGCAAGGGTTACAGCTTTGTCCTATGCGGGCCGACATAGTTTGTATGTCGGCTTTCATGCTTGTCTTACCCGGCCTAGTTCTTTCTTTACTCGCAGCCAACCCAGATGCGCTATGTTTCCCCTCTCGTGACCCTACTAGGGGTTATCCCCCTGACACGGATCTCTCGATCCAGTACGCGCCTGGACGCACGGGTGGGGGAGTTGGAAAGAGGCGACGACGGGGAGTCGTATGGTGGTGGCGCCGCCTGTTCTTGGTCACCGGAGACGGAGGTGCGACGACGGCAAGCGGCGGCGTCGGGCTCACGCGGGGAAGATGATACAGAGGGAGAGGGGCAACGGAGGGGCGAGTTAGCACCGCAAGCTCACCATGAGCGTTATGGAGGGGTCGGCGAGGCTTGGGGAGGCCGGACGGCGAAGAATCGACGATGTGACTGACGACGGCCGACGACGCTTCGGGGTCGATTCCGGCAAGGAGGGGGCTTACCAGCACATGTGCTTTGAGGGGGAGGATGAGGAAGATACGACGCGTTCAAAGGTGGCGTTGGCTTGAGCTAGGGTGGCCAGAGACGGCGGTGACGAATGGCGGCAGAAGCTAGGGTTCACCGGCCATGGCATGGAAATGAGGAAGAGAGGGGGAAAGTGGAGCCTAGGGTTCGTCGGCGATGGCTATGGGGATCATATAGGCAACCAGGGGCAACGGCACGAATCCTGGCGCACGCCGGCGCGGTGGAGCTCGACAGCGAGCTGCTTCGCTCGATCCACCGGCGAGGAAGACAACGGGGAAGAGACAGCGAAGGGGTACGAGCCGGTTGGGCTGTGCTTGGGCCCCGGGTGGGCCGGCTGCTGACTGTTGCGTTGCGCTAGCGCAGAGAGAGAGGGGAGGAGAGGTGAGCTCGGCCCAGTTAGCTAGCTTTAGATATTTTTTTTCTAGGAAAACTGTTTTCTTTTTCTGTTTTATGATTTTTGTTTGTATTTTCAAATTCCAAACTGTTTTCAATAATTCAAAAATACTAGATACTTTTTATAAAGTGTATAAAATAGTGTGGGACCCTTTTATTCATTTTGGGTTCCATTATTTTGATAGTTTTCAAAATATGAAAACCATTTGAATGGTTTTGAGAGGGAACAAAGTTAGGGTTTTGCTTGTGTTTAATTGATTAAATCAAAGTGCAAGTGTAATGCATGCATGCAGTGCTCTAACATGTCTTTATTAATAGTACACAAAAGGTGGTATGTTACACACTTTCTTGAATAAATCCTTTACTGGCTAACTTATCAATTTGCTCTTTGAGTTCTTTTAATTCTTTTGGACCCATCTTGTATGGTGCTTGAGCTATTGGTGCAGTACCCAGAATTAGATCAATAGTGAACTCTATTTTCCGATCTGGTGGCATTCCTTGTAACTCTGCTGGAAAAACATCTTGAAACTCTTTTACTACAGGAATATCTTTCAACTTGACCTCCTTCATTGAGTTCAACTTCAGATCCACCATGATATGACCGTGTTTATCTGCCTGATAAACTATCCTTGCTCCACTTGGAGGCTTGATTAAGATAGTTTTATCCTCACAATTAATCTGGGCTCCATGTTCAGTCATCCAATCCATACCCAGCACTACTGCAATTCCCTTCAAAGGAATCACATAAAGGTCCGCAAAGTAGGTACAACCATAGATCGAGATAACCTGATCTTGTTTAATGTGGCGTATAACTACATTTCCCCCTGTCATCACTACGGTCATAGGGTCTTCTAACGTTGCCCTTCTAATCCCGAATTTACCATAGAATTCTTCAGAAATGAATGAAATAGTTGCACCAGTATCAAATAGAACTTTTCCGGGATTGGTAAGGATATTGAGCATACCTATTACGGCATGCTCGGAGTTATCCACCTCCTCCAGGGTTGCGCAATTCAGCTTCCCGATAGGTCTATTCCTCTTGCCATTATTGTTCTTGACATTATTCCTCCTCGATTGGACTATCCATTACCTCCACTAGCTTGTCCTCCACCCTTGGTAGGCCAACCACCCGGTGGTTTACTCGGACAGCCAGGCTTGATATGGCTCTTCTGGCCACAACTGTAACAAATAACTACTGGATTTTTGCATTCTCTCCGGAAATGCCCTGGTAGTCCACAATTATTGCAGTAACATTTCTCCGAGGATTGGAATGATTTCCACCATTGCCCTTGTTATTGTTATTGTTACTATAGGCTTTGTTCCTGGGTTTAAACTCCAGATTGGGTTTAGGTTTACTTGCTTGAACCATCTTAGTTTCCTTCTTGACTCTCTTCCTCCTATCCTCTTGGACATTCTTGTAGTCATCTTCAAAAGTGATGGCTGCATCCAGTAACTGCTGAAAAGTTTGCTTATTGGCCAACCTTAACTGCATCTTCACAAATGGATTTAACCCTCGCAGGAAATGCTTCTTTCTCTTCTCTTCAGTGCTCACTTCCTCCTCGGCATAACGAGTGTCAACACCCGGATTTTTTAATCCCGGATGCATGTTATGCCATACATCGCAATCCCAGGATTACCATTTTTGCGAGACATAAAAGATTTGGATATCACATTACATCATCCATTACAAACCATACATAAGGTCTTACACAAATAAGGATCTCATGATCCAGTTCTTAATACAACTCAAGTGGCGGAATAACGTAAAGATAACGATAGCGTAGGCGAAGCTCCATCTTCATGGTCACAGGCAATGCTGCCGATGGGAGATGATCCTAGTTATCGTAACCTTCCTCTATTCCATCGTCCTGATACTCCTCCTCATAGTCTGGACACGCGAATAGCCAGGGACAAAGCCATGAGTACTCTTTAAGTACTCGCAAACTAATACTAACAAGTTAAGGGGGTTTTTGTAGTAGGATGCTAGGCTCTAAGGTTGTTTTGCAAAAAGACAGATTTACCTCTACTAAGTTCAGAAGCAAAGAAAACTAGTTGAAGGTTTTATAATCCTAAAGGGGAACTTAAATTCATGTCACAACTCTGTTGTGGTCAAGTCAAAGTCACAATTTATTTCACAAGTCATTTTGAAAACATCTGACGGGGGAACAGTATGGCCACTCCAACTGTCCATACCGTGGACGCGGCTATTCGAATAGTTTGACACTCTGCAGAGATTGTACACTTTCACCACAACATTCAATACATCCGTCAGGAACAATCCTGAATTCACCATACTCAGTATGCGGATAATCAATCCTAACCTTTTAATTACACGCCCTAGTATAGGAACCTCTCCTGTGAGTTTGGCCTCCCAACCATGACCAACTGTCATGTTGGGTACTGCATAGGTGGACAATCTTCACAAGGTAGCCTCAGCTCAGACCTTGACCGCGAGGGAACCAATAATAAGGTATATAAATTTCCAGTCAAGCCCTACCCAAATTTTGGGTATTGTGGTTGTACGGTAAAATTGGAATGGTATCGCATCCAGACAACCATCAGTTTTATAAACGGCTAAGGATCATGCCTCAACATTTTCATCATCGAAATCATCTGGTGTTCGGAAACACATGTCAAAACATTTCAGTAGAATGACTCATCATTCTAAGGTTTTCATAACCATTTTCACCAAGTATTCCCATCTAAGGTTGATCAAGTTTTATACTTAGCACTAGCATCTACAAGGCGTGGTAAATACTAATGGGGGTGGTAAACAAGTGGGGATTTGCTAAGTTCAATCTCATGCCTTAGGATGGCATCCAGATTATCTAACTTAGGCCAAATTTTATTCTCTTTATGCTACCTTTAGTTATCTTTCTAGAATCTACAAGTCACCATGTAAACTCTAAGAGAAATCTTTGATAAAGAAAATAAAGTACTTAAGCTTGCAAGTAAAACTAGGATTGGGCATCATCACATGTATCTAACCAAGCATGCTTAATGCAATGCATAGGTTCTCTAACTTTCATAGTTGCAAGAGTTAGCTTGCTCAGTTAATAACTTGCAAGTATTGGCTTGCCTTGTGCAGAGTAGTGGTTGAAGTTCTCCTCGGCTTCTTCCTCGTAGTATCCTTCTTCCTCCTCGTATCCTTGGTCGGTACTAGCGTCTATAAATAAATACGAGGTACACAATCACCAAACAATACTTAACTATTTTTAATCATCACACAAAAGTTCACACTAGATGATCTAGCATCATCACTATTATCATAAGGATTAAAGCACTTGTCTTATTTCTTTTATTTGAGAAAAGTAATTTCTACTCATTGAAAAACTATTTAAGATTTAATATTCGCCAAGTCAAAAATGGGATCATGTTGTCACATGTCATCACCATATATTTCAGTACATGAGAATGTGATTTAAAGTGGTGTCACAATTTAATAAGGTTTAACCTTTTATTTTAATTAAATAAAGTGACTAGAAATGCCTATGTGTCATTCTTTTATTACGTGAACATTATTTCTGCAAGTAAACCCATATTTTTATATATTCTGAAAGGTATGATCAAATGTGATTTTTGAGAGTTGGAATCAACTCAAAAGCTTTTATGATTGAATTTTAAAAAATGTTTGAATGCAGAAAAGCTTCTGCCTTGTTATTTTTACCATGGTTGATCTATAGCTCCAAATGGTTTGAATCCAACGAGCTTGGATTAAGCATTTCAGTACCTTTCTAAAAAAAATTGGTTTCATGCATTTTGGTTTAGTGAATCGAGCTGGGTTGATTTTTGAATCTAGGTACAGAACTATGTTTGAAATTAAATGAATAAAGCTTAATTTGAATTGTTGGGTCGCGCGGGATGTTTTACTAGGCCGGCCCACTACACACAGCGTGTACGCGGGCGGGTTAAGTGGTTGTCCCCATGCGTCAGTGAGACGGGGAGGGGCGAAGCGGTACGGGGCAATGTGAATCGTGGGATCTTGTTCTAATCGGACGGCTACGGTTCATCGTCCATGTCGGGCAGCGCCGGTGAGACAGAACCTAACGCGGCAGGTGTAACATCCCTAAAATCATTTTTCAAACTCATGCATATCATCCATGCATCCATGATCATATAGAATTCATTTCAAACAAACCATTTCAAAAACAGGAGCATATCAGCTCATTATTTTATGTGATCAGCATTTGAATCAAATGCTCCTCTCCAATGGAAGATTGTTGTTCAAAGAAACCAAACTTTGTTGTCTTATTGCTCTTAGGTTGTATTGCTATATTGCTAGAATTTAAACCAAAGTTTCAAAACAAATATGATTTGAAAACCAATTTCAAAACCTATTCAAACTAGTGCTATGCCACTGCTTATTTTATTTTATTCCAAGTGACCAAGCTAATTCAAAATGACCACTTAGTTTTATGCCCAGAAATGTGACTGTTGCACACTACAAAAATCCTGAAAAGATTTGAATTCAAATATATTTTGCAATCATTTGAATTTGATTCCTGAAATTGAAAACAGAAAAAGAAAAGGAGAAAAGAAATGGAAAAAGGCCAGCGCCACCTATCTAGCCCAACAACGGTTTCAGCCCACTAAGCCCACCCGGGTTCTCCCTTTCTATCTCTCACTCGCGGACGAACCCACCAGGTCACTGACCACGCGACCCCACCTCCTCTCTGTTTTATTCGCTGACGAGTGGACCCTGCGACCACGTCGTCGTCGTCAATCACGCGCGGCCGCGACGCTCGCTCCGCCGTTACCTCGCCGCAGTCACTGCGGGCTTAATTGCCATTGATACCGCGCGCGATCCTCGCCCCCGCTCTGGCTATAAGACCACCTCCCCCACGCGGCCATTTCCCCCAACAAATCCAGACAGATACGCCCCCAGGCTGCCCGCAATCGCCCTCGCGCCGCCGCAGGCAGACGCACTCCGGCGACGAATCTCGGTGAGTACTGACCGCTCCCCAGCCTCTAGTTCAAACCATCATGACCAGCACGACCTTGCGAGTTTACTGATGACCTCTGTTTGCTTTCTCATGACCCAGAGCGACGTCTTCGTTCTCACCCGCGAGCACCTGAGCCGCCGCTCGACTCCGACGTGCGATTCAGGTAAAATGAGACTGCCCCTTGCCTCCCCTTTGGTACTGTCTTGATCGCCAGGCCCTTGCGCATCTCCTAAACCATTTGGCTTGTGCTAGGTCGACGCAGAACCTCGGCAACATCTTCGACAGCAAGCATCTGACGCCGCCAGCAACTCTGACAAGCTCCCTCAGCCACTACAGAGCGCCCCTTGACCAGCCGTCGCCAGGTTGAGCATCAGTGCATCGCTACGAGCCCGGTAAGCACCTCCGACGACCCTAGAACCCCCTGTAGCCTCCGTGCCGCCGTAGTCAGAGTCGCCGCTGCCAGTAGCCACCGCCAGCGCCGCCCATCTGTGGTTGTTTGATCCAGGACCGTAGGATCTAGATCCAGCGCGTATAAACAGATCACTTATCGAAGCGTTACGAGTAGATCTGAGCCGTGCAGATTAAGTAGATCTAACGGCTCACAGACGCAATCCTGAGCGAACCGGTACGCACCAATCAGATTAAGACGCGTGGCTAGGGTTTAGGTTTAAAATCAGATTTTAAATCTATTAGATGTTTGAATTTGATTTAGCCATAACTTTTGATCCCCACGTCCGAATTTGATGAATTTTATATCAATGGAATCAGGAGAACAAGCCCTTTCTAAATATGCAATGTGTTTAATGTTTTGCTTCTGTTAAAATGGTTTTATTTACAGAAACATGTGTAGGGCTATTTTGAGTATATGAATTGTTTAAGAAATGTTTTAAGGTTTAAATAAATGTTGTTTGACAAGTTTTGAACTTTTTTATGAACCAGTACTGTACACTTGCCTTGTTGAGTTTTAAAAATCATCACATATCATATTGCATGCATTCATATATTTTTGTTTGTATATATTTTGTATGTGATTGTTGCTATGATTTTATGTGTAGATTTTGGTGCCAATAGTGATTGTGATTGTGAGGAGTGTAGCTACTCTCCAAACTACCAAGTCAAGTGGTGCTTCATGATATTTTTATCCCTATGTTTTCTACTAAGCATTAGAATTATTTTGCTAGTCTTGCATGTTATATTTTGCTTATATGCCATGATGGGAAATCCTAGTAGTTGTAGAATTGATAGGAAATTTCTAAGTTAAGATGCTTATCTATGCCATGCTTATCCTAGCTAGTAGCAACCAAGGGTGGTGAAATATACATGCTATGATAAAATATTTCTAAGTCTTTGGACTTGTGTTTTGCCTAATAAAACAACTAAGTTAATGGAACACCTGGGTGGAATGGAAGGAATGGTTTATGTTGAGTGGTTACACAAGGCCCATTTCTATGGTTTACCTTGTGTATCTCACTTGTGGAAAGCCACCCAGGAACAAAGAGATTTTAGAGGCCAAATGTTGAGAAGCTTCTAGTGCAGCCACTTGGCAATATGGGCTCTGCCTGGATCACATAGGTTGCTAGAACTTAGCCATTTGGACAGTTGGTGGTAGTGGGAATGATAGGTTGGAGCGCGTCCATTTGGTCTAAGGGAAGGCTTCTGAAAGGTCCTGTCTTGGTGAAAATCAAGTCTTGTGGGGAAAGTGCACAACCTCTGCAGATGGAAGAATCTAAGTACTTAGCCATGTCCCTGGAAAAGGACAACTTGAGCATCAAGACATGGAAGCTATCAAGAATCTCATCATCCCAATTTCTAAGTAAAAACTTGTGGGTGAACAAGGTTGAAGGACCTCAATGTCTATTGGTGGTTCCTTGGGAAAAGTTTTGATAAAGAAAAACTTAGTGATTTCAACTAATAGGCAAAACCTATTTTGAGCAAAGCAAGCCTAAGATACACTTAGCCAAATTTCATATAGTATCTAGACCACCAAAATTATACTAAGGTATCACTTGCCAATACTATTCCAATGTATTGACCCACTGTGGCTGTAACTTGTGATGTTGCAGGTTACTCTGATGAGGATTAGGAGTCATGAGTCTACACTCAACATGTTTGCCTGTGGAACATGAAGATGAAGACTTTTATCTATTTACTTATTCAAACTCTTGTAATAGGCCTGTGGCCATGGAGTTGTAAAGACTATGTTGTCTCTGGAATGACTGTAATAATGACCTTTGTTTATGTGTACTTCATCTTAAACTGTGGATGCTAGCATTGATCCAGGGACTAGCATTGCAATCACAGGGATCCTTTTCCTTTATAAAGGAGGGATCTTACAGCAGGTGAGGGTCATGGGAGGTTCATCGGGGCTCAGGCGATGGTTGGCGACGGGGGCAAACGACGAAGTCGACGATGGCGGTTCTCCTGGTACCGGCAGCTTCTCCTGGGGCGGCTCCAATCAACGGCTCCCTTCTCCTCCAGCAGCGGCGGGCTCCAGCCAAATTCCGGCGATGCGCTGCTCGCCTTGCTCCAGGAGTGAGTGGGGGTGGTCAGTGAGAGGTGGGGAGTGAGATGGTGTGACGAAAATGAGCGGTGGAGGCCTCTATTTATAGTGCCTGAAGGGGACCGACGGGCGCAGGCTGAGCTCGTCGTGGTCGACGGCACAGAGGGCTATTGGCATGGGCGACGGTAGGGGGCAGTGCGGTGCTCCTTGGCGAAGCTCAACGGCGTGGTCTTGCGGTGTGGGGCGGTGCTAATTGGTTGGAACGTCGCGATGCTCTGAGCGGGTCCGACGGTGATTTTAATGTCGCACAGCGCGCGTGATCCACGCGGAGGCGAACGGGCATGTCCGGCGAGGTGCTGGGGTGCTGGTGTTCATCCCTGCAAGCGGCTAGGGCGGCGCGCGGTCTATGGGTGCTGGTCGAGCGGGGCGCTTTGGCGTGCTCTCGGCATGGTAGCAGAGGAACAGGGCGTGTGCGTTCTGGGTGTTCCAAGGCTGGCAGTGCTTGAGGCTAGGACAGGGAGTGGCGGTGGACGGTGGAGTGCTTGCTAGACATGCTTGCTAGGCTTAGTGTTTCTCGTAGCTTGCTGTCAACAATGGGGTGGCAATGGTGCTCTCGGCATGCTTGACATTAATGGCTAGGCTTGCTCACAGTGGTGCTAAAGATTATTAAAGAGGCTAGATGATCTACTAAGAGCTGGTTGCAACCAGAGAGGGAACAAGGTTGGCCAATTTTACTTCTACAAATAGTGTTTGTTCTTTTTTTGATTTGTATCTGCAGGGTGTTTGATGAAATGGCCGCAAGAAGTTTAAATGGTGGGTTTGCTAGGCACATACTAGGGAGTGTGTAGTTAGCTGGATTAGTCAAGGGGCACTGGTTTGGTTGGGTTTTAAAAATAGGTGATCTTCACATATGATAAAGATTCAATTTTGAATTGTGATTTGAATGAGGTTGCCAAATGTTTCTGTAAGTTTCAAAGGTGGGCTTTGATTCACTTTTACTAGGTCTAGCAAGGAGTGAAAATAATTGGAAAAGTTTCTGTTTGAAATCTTGAACTAGAAACACTCAAAGTGACCTAGTGAACAAGATTGGCAAAAATGACCATTTGCTTTCTTTTATTTGTTTTTGATTTTCTCTTGTTGTGTTTCTGCATGGGAATGTTTTATATGATGTTATTTTCATCTTTAAACCAATCCTTGCTATTTAGGTTAATCACACAAGATCATTCATGCATTAATCAAATCATCACATACACACATGCATTCATATGAGTTAAATTAATAAAAGTTTTTGTTAACCCTGATTTTAGTGATTAGAGTTTGATGATCCTTGTTTTATATTTTTGGGATGTTACAACGAGATAGTTGGCTAAACTCCCGGATGTACTTCATGACACTAGTATAACCTTGCTGAAGCTCCTCAAACTCTCTCCGCTTCAACTCCATAACACTCTCCAGAACATGATATTCACGGAACCTCTGCTTGAACTCTTCCCAAGTATACTCTCTTCCTGGTTGTTGCATGGCTAACTTATTTTCCCACCATGATGCTGCAGGTCCTGTCAGAAGATGAGTTGCATACCTCAGATTTTCCTCCTCATTACAACCTACAGTTTTCAGCTTTCTCTCTATATCTGCTAGCCAATCTTCTGCATCCATTGTTTCAGGAGCTGATGCAAAAGGTAACAGCATTGCATTCTGGAAGTCAGAAAGACTCACTCCTCCACCTTTAGGTTCTCTCTGGTTTCCATATCGTCCCAACAACTCTTCCATGAACTTGTTTTGGTTTTCTTGCATCATTTGCATATACTGCATAAAATTCTGCTCCATTAACAGCCTCATTGGTGGTGGTGGTAATGTTCTCTGATCTCCGGCATCTGCATCGGCCTTCTCCTTGGCCTCGTGCTCCATTCGTTGTTGATCAGATTCGGTTTCTACACCCGTGTCCATGACCCCCCTAGTCCTGCAACATAAAGCGAATACTCATAATTACATCATGCACATGTGTTCTGATCTCAACTTTACACGCAGAACTAGTCACAAATGAAAATACAAATATGCATTTCACATATTATACATTACAAACCTCATAACAAAGTACAAAGTCATTATACTTGTACCATATAAGTACAATAACAACTTAACAACACTTCCTTATTTAACTATCTACATCATTCTCTCGGATTACAATACGCAATACACGATACTTCCTAATAAGTCGCCTCCTTCTAGTATCCACGACGCTCATCATACATGCCTGAAGTCCAACTGTGATGACGTAACGTCCGTCGCACAGTTTGTGGAACAAATGGCCTTCGAGAAGGAACATACTCAGTATCTAAGGTGTCAGGACTTGAGTCATTACTCAACCTGAGTGCATTGACTCCCTCTAGCTCAGCTGAAAAATCTTCAGAAACATGTTCAACATTATCACCCACTTGCATCTGCCGAGCTTCATTCCTTGAGTTGTCAATAGAATACGCAGATTCTGCTGCTCCCCAGGTGCTCTGTTGGGCAAGATAGTTAAACACCAGATAATTTATATTCCCTGGGTTTTGAGAAGATGTTGATGATTCAAACACTCTCTCCTCAGGATCTTCTTCCTCATCCTGATCATCTACGAATATGGTATTCCTACTAATGTTACTAGGATTGGTTCTTGCACCCATCCAACTAGATGGTCCAACATTTATGTAAGACCCATCTATGGACATTTGATTTCCTTGGGATCCTTCAAATGATCCCATCCTCCAACCATAAGAATTCTCGATAGGAAGTTCTAAATCAGAGCCTTCCTCTGAACCCTGTGGTACAGCATACCTCATATCTAAAGCAGGATCATAGATAGGTTCATGTCTGGGTGAATAAGGATATGGTGTAAAAGATTCGGGATCTATGGGTATATCCTTAAAGATTGGTTTCGTACTACGGCTTTCTTCCTTCACCAACTGGAATGCTAACTACTTCCTTCTTTCTGGATCAGTTAGATCCTCTAACATGTCATTTTTATCTTCAACAATAACTTGATGTGTCTTATAAATATACGCAACAAGTGTTCGGTATCAATCCATAAACTTGGAAGCTAACTTAGGATGCTTATTTACCAAAGTAAGATGATCCGGTACAGGCTCCGAGTCTATAGAATCATGAGGAATCATAGAAAATGTGCTCCCTTCTAACTCCTTCGATTTATGCTCCCGGATATTAGCTATTGCCTCCACAACAGCAACATGATATGCTGCTAAGTGACTCCTACCTTCACCTATAGGTAGATCATGATATAATCCAAGCTCCTCTGGAAGTTGGATACTTACATGATACTTAGATAAAATTCGACCATCATAATAGGTTATGGTATACACCGGAATTTTAGTTGGACAACTAAAAATCTTTAAAAGTTGACGAAGCTAATCCATGAATGATCCTTGATAATCATCAAGAGTCTCCTCTTTCCTTACCAAAGTTTACTTTGGAAACTTTGGTGCCATAACTCTGTATATTCAAAAATATTTTGATTAGTAATAGATAATATATTGCATCATAACAAAGAATTATCGCACTAGAACATATAACGGAATATTCTCATCTGAATACCCATTATACCTTTTTAGAGAATTCTTTATCATTGCTCAACACTCTTACAGGTAATACCCTTTACTAGGTTTCCAACCTAAGGTCAAAGCAATTTTCTCTGATACCAACTGTGGTGACCCAGCATACCACTTCATGTGTAGTACACTATAGTCGTTGACATGACATCCACAGAACACCGTTCCATAAATATCACATCCCTCGGAGTGGTACAACAGAAACATTGCGGGTCCATATTACAAACATACACACATTATTATTATTACAATACCAGAAGTTCAAGACTTCAAAATATTCAACTTATGAACCAAATTATAAAGTGTTTCAGCGGAAGTTAAAAGTAACAATTCCAACTAAGAGTTGAGCTCAACAGCTTATTATATAAGGTCCATGCTGCTCGGCTCCGTGGGTTACTAATAACTAGGCAACTAAGCTGACTCGTTGCCATCTACTCCATATCGGATCTCGTAATTCACTCCTTCAACACCACCTAACAGGTCAGACTCCTCATAGAAGACATCTTCTTGGCATTCTGCTGCATACATTGGAGTATCTTCAGGATCCTCAGAGTCTAAGCAGGGGATCAAAGGAAAAGGTGAGTAACAGCGTTACCCAGCAAGTTCATTATATGCAAGGTGGGAAGTTTGATGCTCTATCTACCACCTCGAACTACAAGTCCTTGGCACTATGCAGGTTTTGTAAATCTTTCTTCAAAGATTTATTTTATTATTAAAATCTATGCCCATCAGCCTTCACAGGTTTACCAGAACTTTCATGGAGTTCCTTTCTTGCCGCGTTCGTAGCTCCTTCCCGGAACAGGGAGAAGTTACAGTTTTTCCACTCTGCAGAGGTGTGTTACTTTACCCATGAAAGGATACAGATGTCGCCTAGAGGGGGGGTGAATAGGCGATTAAAACTTTTCCAAGAGTGGCTCGACAAAGGCGGAATTAAACTAGCGTTACTTTGTCAAGCACAACCTAGAACAACTAGGGTTCACCTATGTGCACCAACAACTTATGCTAAGCAATACAAGCAACAATGTGATAGCAAGATATAGATTACTTCAAGCACGAAGGCTATCACAATGTAAAGTGCATAAGTAAAGAGCTCGGGTATAGAGATAACCGAGGCACGCGAGGAAAACGATATTTTACCGAGTTTCTCCCAACATGGAGTACGTCTCGTTTGGAGAGGGGGTGGTATCTAACCACCTACGCCACAAAAGGCCTACCTTATTCTCCGGTGAATCTCACCCCAACGGGATCGATCCACACTTCCACTATCGGTGCACTTGTCGGTGGCAACCGGAACCTCTCACAAGGTTGGGGCATTTCTCCACAACTTAATTGGAGGCTCCCAATAAACTCCAACAAGGCCACAAAACCGTCTAGGGTTCCAATAACCCAAGAGGGACAAGCTTCAACGAATATCACGAACCAAATCCTCCGAGTAGAACTCAAACCGATGCACCGAATGCAAATGGCAAGAACACCACAAAGGTGCTCCTATCCCTCACTCTCAAGTTCCAACAAAGCTACTAAAGCTATTGGGGGAACAAGAGAGGAGGAATCAAAGAGGGACACAAAATCCCCCAAAATCTAGATTCCCAAAGATACACTCACAAAGAGATGTTTTGGTTTGGTCAAAACGTGGATCTAGATCTCCTCTCTATTCCACTCAAATATGGGCAAGAATCATCGGAGGGGAAATCAAGCTAGAGAATGGGAGCAAGTATGGACAAAGCTTAGACTAATAGAGGAGGAAGAAGCTATCAAAACGCAAAACGGACAAAGCTATATATAGGGCTGGACTAAATTTGTTGGGCGTTTTCCAGAACGGACCGGTAGTACCGGACCCAAACAGAAACGCACACAGCGCGCAAGCGAGGCAGGCGCGTGGAGCCAGAGAGAAACAGCGCGCGCGTGGAGCCAGAGAGAAACAGCGCGCGTGAGGAGTGGGCCAGTGTGGGGCAAGCTAGCGGCAGCGGGCTGGCGCGTGAGTCAGAGAAGCTGCAGTAGCACGCGCGTGGCCAACGGGGGGCCAGCAGGAGGCAGCAGCGCGCGTGGGAGTCAAAGCGAGCAAGCGGCAAAGGGAACAGCGCGCGCGCGGGGGAGGCAAGATTGGCGGCGGCATGCGCGCGGTCAGCGTGAGCCAGGCAGGCGTGCAGCGCGAGCTAGACAGGCGTGCAGTGCGCGATGCATGCGGGCACGTGATAGCAGCGGCCAGGGCTGGGCCCAGCGGGGCGAGCGGCTGTACGAGGCGCAGCGCACGGGAGCAAGCAGGCAAGGTGCTGGGCTGATGCACCTGGGCCGGCCGGTAGTACCGGCCCACCCAAGCGGTAGTACCGGGCCAGACCCAGCAACCGGAACACGCAGATCATAAGCGCGCGGCCGGTACCGAGTCTGGTAGTACCGGCCGGCCCAGAAATAGACTTTTTCTTTTTCTTTTTAAATAAGGCAGGCAGATATTCAAATGGCTATAAATTTTGTTTGGTAACTCCGATCGACCTGATTCCAACTGCGTTGGAAAGAGGACGACATGATCTTGGAGAGAAACCGAAAAGCCGGCAAGATCAAAATCGCAACAAGATACAAACGGAAGATCCGATTTTGATGAACAAGAGCTTGTTATGGAGATTACCACAAGCTCTATATCCTCACATGGATAAGACCAAATGAAAACCAGATACGATGATGCAAGTAGGGCAAAGGTTTGAGCTCTCTCCGAACGACGTGATCGAGTTACTCATTCGAGAGCCCCTCTTGATAGTACGGTTATCTATCCTAAACCCGGTCTCCCACACACAACATGACACCGGCAAAAGGGAAAACCTATCAAGATTATATCTTTGCCTTGAGCATTCCGCTTGAGATCGATGTAGACGAACTTGACCTTCTCAAGATGGAACGCCTTTCTTGATTCCTCATCATCGATCCATGATCACCGAGGATGGCAAGCATCAAACATGAGATCTTCCATAGATGGCGTATTTTGAGCTTGCACAACACATCTTCTTCTCAATTCATCGACCTTGAAGCCAACACATGCTCCAAGCGATGCCAATGGACAAATCCTACAAGTATAACTTAATATGCACATTAGTCCATAAAGATTGTCGTTAATTACCAAAACCACACATGGGGGCCCATATGTTCTTTCAACCCATGAGAGATCAACTCCTTGTTGCACAACCGGGCATACTTTCCTGTCCACAATTCCATGATGTGGGGCCCAGTAGGTGATCCAAGCCAATCACTTCCCCCTTCACGACATCGCATGCCTCCTTGGTGTACACCATGCCCACCCATTGAATTACGGCAATGGTTTGTATAGACCGTTAGATGCCAGAACTATCATGGGACGATGAGGGTTCCCACCCATATGCTTCATATCCTCTACGAATTACCAATTAATATGCATGCTACGAGTGATAACAGCCACGACCTGCACATCCGGCTACATGCGAGAGGAAGAAGATACAGCTAAATTCTTTGTCCCATTCCAAATCTCATGGTTAACGCGTGATATACGGCGCTAGAATCACCGATGTCATGGGTTGTTGAGTTCCTAGTTGATCATCATTGTTGCAAATAGAACCCTAAGTTCTATTGCTACATTATATCATCACTTAGGATGATATCTACAATTTATTTATTTGTGAAAATAATATTTTCTTTTCTTTAAACATAGATGATCACACACAATTTGTAATTACTTTTATATAGACTCTTCAAAGGACATGAGCAAGTGATGAACTTTCCTTGTGATTGCAAGTAGTGAAGTCGGATGCTTGCATTAGACCTTGAGCTTCTATGTCTACAAAACATCATTACTGCCCGGTAAGGACAATATTTAAAGAAGCAAAATGCATATGCATAGTAATGTAATGCATTATTTATCATTTGTTTTCTTTGTTTTACCCATTATTTTAGTTCTAAGAATTCCTTTAAGTAATAAAGGATTTCATAAAAAAAAACTTTAATATTTCTTAATTTACTTAAATGGGTTGGATTATTATGAATCCAAAAATATATTATTTGTAATTTTTTAACATTCTATTTTATTTTTAGAATTTTATTTAATTCTAGGGGTATTTTGGTCTTTTATTAATTATTAAAACTTCTTTTATCTTTTTGGGCTCATTCTATTAGGCTTATTGGGCCAATTTGCCCAAATGACTTTGACAAAAGGACACCCCAAAGGGCTCTGGCCCTATTGGTCCACCCCTTTTATCTCTCTCTCTCACTCGTCCTCATCTCCTCTCCTCCTCGACCCTGTGGGGTGCTGGCGCCCCCGTCGTGCGATGCTCGTCGCCGTGGCCCTTCCTAGCCGCTGTCGTGGTGCAGGGCGAGGTTGTCGAGCATGCTTGTCCATCTCCTCTGCTTCGATTTGACTTTGGAGCTCTCCCGTGGCCATGCTAGCCCTGTTCCCGAACCCTAGGGTTTGGGGATGGTGCTGCTACTCCCGCTGCTGATTTCCCCACGATGGTGTGTGGTGCTTGTGCGCTACTGTAGCCACCTCCGTGGCTGGTGCGGGTTGCAACGCCCCCTGGGGTGCTCCCTGTGCCGCCACGAGCTCGTCGGCCCTTCTGCTTCCTATTCAATTCGTCAGCGAGGACCTCCGGTGAGTTGTGCCTCTGTGAACTCTAGTGCATCTAGCTACCTCGAGTCTCTCTGTGTGTATCTAGTGGCCAATATATACTCTGTGTTTGCACTGATATTGTTGGAGATATGCCCTAGAGGCAATAATAAATGTAGTTATTATTATGTCTTTGTGTTTATGATAAATGTTTACATTCATGCTATAACAGTATTAACCGGAAACATTAATACTTGTGTGATTTGTAAACTAAATTAGAGTCCCTAGTAAATCCTCTTTATAATACTAGCTTGTTGGTTAATAGATGATCATGGTTTCCTGATCATGAACATTGATATGTTGTTGACAACAAGATCATATCATTACGAGAATGGTATGATGGACATACTCCTATAGATAAGCGTAGCATAAAGATCAAGTCATTTTAATAGTTCAATTGCTATAAGCTTTCTGATACATAGTAACCTAATTCCTTCGACCATGAGATCATGCTAATCACCATCACCGGAAGGATGCTTTGATGACATCAAACACCACACCGTAACTGGGTGGTTATAAACGTGGCATTGAGTGTTCAGAAAGTATTGGTTGAGGCACATGGATCAAGAGTGGGATTTGTCCATCCATATGACGGATAGATATACTCTAGGCCCTCTCGGTGGAATGTCATCCAATTAGCTTGCAAGCATGTGACTGGCTCACAAGAGATCACATACCACGGGAACAAGAAAAGAGTACTTATCGGTAACGAGGTTGAACTAGGAATGTAGAGATACCGAAGATCAAAACCTCGGATAAGTAAACTATCGTGAGACAAAGGGAAATTGGTATCATATGTAAGTGATTCGTTCGATCGCAAAGTAATCATAGAAATATGTGGGAGCCATATGAATTTCCAGATTCCTCTATTGGTTATTGATCGGAGAAGTGTCTCGGTCATGTCCGCATAATTCACGAACCGTAGGGAGACACACTTAAGGATTCGATGTTGTTGAGTAGTTATGGAATGATGAGTAAGAGACAGAATGTTGTTCAGAATCTCGGATGGGATCCAGAATATCACGAGGAGATCCAGAATGGTACGGAGAATAAGATTCATATAAGGAAAGTCCTGTTTCGGAGTTCGGGAATGATTCCGGTGTTTTCACCAGGAATGTTCTAGAAGGGTCCAGAAGGTCCGGCACTCCAGAGGGGAAGGGTACATGAATGTTTCATGACAATATGTAATGGTTTCATCATGTACTAGGTCACTTGACTAGGCAAAATAAAGAGAGAAATCAAATCGAAGTTTGAAAGTCAAACGCCAGTTTGAAAAGTCAAATCTCAAGTTTGCTTGGTGGAGGGAGAGTAGGAAACCTACTTGGGGAGGAAGTCCCCTCTCTCCACCCGCCGGGCAAGGAAGAGGAGTTGGACGAGGACTCCCTCCTCCCAACCGGCCACCCTCCACCTATATAAGGAGGGGTAGGGCTGCCCCTACTCACACACCTCAAACCCTAGCTTTGGCGCCTCCACCTCCAAGTGCAGCCGCCTCCTCCGCCTAGGGTTTCCCCTCCAACTCGGCGACTTGGGGCTTCCCCAAGCCCTAGCCGCCGGCCACACCCTCCCCTTGGTGCCCTCTAAACCCTAGATCACCAAGTCCTCTCTCATACTCCACCATACTCGCTCCGGCTTAAGGCGAAGCCCTGCGAGATCTCCCCTCTACTTCTGACACCACGCCGTCGTGCTGCCGGAATCGCGAGGAGAGTGCTACAACCTCCGCTACCTACTGGAACAAGGGATAGGAAGGTCTTCATCGAGTACTGAACATGTGACCGACTGCGGAAGCATTGCCGGAACGCAGCGCCGGAAGGATCGTCTACGCGATCTTGAGATCGGCAAGTGTACGACTACATCACCCACGAGAATCTGCTCTCGTTAACCGCTTTGGAATCTTCGAGGGTGAGTTCCTCTATCGACTCGTTGCTACAATCTAGAAGATAGATCTTGGCTTGTTTGTTTGCATGCGGTATAAATTTTTTGTTTTCCATGCTACGAACCCCTACAGTGGTATCAGAGTCGTGTCTATATGTAGATCTGTTGCACGAGTAGAACACAATGGTCATTATGGGCGGTGATGTTTTTATTATCAATTGCTTTTTGTGTACTTTGCATCTTGCGGTATGATGGGATGAAGCGGCCTAGGCTAACCTTACATGACATCGTTCATGAGACTTGCTCCACGCTCAACATGCAACTTGTATTGCATAAGAGTATAGATACAATTTACAACGGGCACTTGATAGTTAAAGCATCAACGTTGTGGTTCTTGTTCGTAAGTTAGAATGACACTTATTGAAAGCCCCAAACCACGTAAAATATGGAAAGAAAATTAGAGGCGTCTAACTTTGTTTTGCAGGGGTGGGCTGTGATGTGATATGGCCATGATTATGATTGTATTTGATGTATGCAATGTTCCTTATTGTAAGTTGGCAACCGGCAGGAGCCATATGGTTGTCTTTAAATTTCGTTTAAGACCCGCATGTTTATTCAAAGTAGTTGTAATAGTTGAAGCTGGTGGACGACAACCATGAAACGGCGCCATTGACCTTGACGCCATACCGGTGATGATGGAGATCATGTTCGTGCTTGAAGATGGAGACCGGAAGAACAAGAAGAAAGGCCATATCATATCACATATTATGAATTGCATGTGATGTTAATCCTTTATGCATCTTGTATTGCTTAGTTAACGACGGTAGAATTATAAGATGATCCCTCAAGCACACAAATTTCAAGTTTTAAAGTGTTCATCCTTAGTAAGCACCGTTGCTAAAGCTCGCTGTTTCGAAGCACCACGTGTTGATCGGGTGTTTTAGATTCTGCGAGTGTATACAACGTGAGCAAGCCAGATTTGCTCATGCGGAAGCTAAGGTTTGATCTTGATGAGCCTAGCATGTACAGACATGGTCTCAGAACACGGTTCACTGAAAGGTAAAGCATGAGTCATATAGTAGATATGATGAACATGTTGATTGTTCGCCATTGAAGTTACATCAACTCTCGTGATGATCGGTTTTGATGTGGTGCATTTGGTTCGTGTGATCACTAAAACAATGTGAGGGATATTGTTTTGAGTGGGAGTTCACCTAGATTAATTTAACTATTAATTAGAACTCAACTTGTCATAAACTTAGTCTAAACTATTGCAAATATGTTGTAGATCAATGGCGGCCCCTACCATCAATTTTAATGCGTTCCAAGAGAAAGAAAAGTTGAAAAACAATGGAAGCAACTTCGCGGATTGGTTCCGCAATTTGAGGATTGTCCTCAATGCTGGTAATTTGACCTATGTGCTAGATGCACCGCTGGGTGACCCTCCTGCAGCTACTGCTACCAATGAAGTAAAGAATGTTTACCTCACTCGGAAGAATCAGTACTCCAAAGTTCAGTGTGCTATCTTGTATGGTTTGGAATCGGAGCTTTAGAAAAGGTTTGAGAACCATGACCCACATGATATTGTCCGTGAACTCATAATAATATTTGAGGCTCACGCGACAGTTGAGATTTATGAGGCTTCTGAAAAGTTCTTTAACTGCAAGATGGAAGAGGGCAGCTCCGTCAGTGAGCGTGTGCTTAAGATGTCTGGGCACGCAAATAAACTCCAAAGTTTGGGTATAGTGATTCCTAATTCTTTGGGGATTCACCGTGTCCTCCAGTCACTACCACCAAGTTACAAGAACTTTGTGATGAACTACAATATGCAAAACATGGACAAGACGTTGCCAGAACTCTTCTCCATGTTGAAATCTGCAGAAGTGGATATCAAGAAAGAGCACCAAGTGTTGTTGGTCAATAAAACCACCAAATTCAAGAAAGGCAAGTCTAAGCAAAAGGGAAACTTCAAGAAGGGCGGTAAGAAAGTTGCCGCGCCGGCGAAGAAGACCAAGGCTGGGCCTAAGCCTGATACTGAGTGCTTTTACTGCAAGGGAGAAGGTCACTGGAAGTGGAATTGCCCAAAGTACTTGGCGGATTTGAAGAACGGCAACATCAAGAAGAAAGTTATATCCGATATACATGTTATTGATGTGTATCTCACTAGTACTCGTAGTAGTGCCTGGGTATTTGATACTGGTTCGGTTTCTCATATTTGTAACTCGAAACAGGTGCTGCAGAATAAACGGAAGCTAGCGAAGAACGAGGTGACGATGCGCGTTGGAAATGGATCAAAGGTTGATGTGATCACGGTCAGCACGCTACCTCTTCATCTACCATCGGGATTAGTTTTATACTTAAATAATTGTTATTTGGTGCCTGCGTTGAGCATGAACATTATATATGGATCATGTTTATTGCAAGACGGTTACTTGTTTAAGTCCGATAATAATGGTTGTTCGATTTATATGAGTAATATGTTTTATGCACATGCACCTTTGATAGATGGTCTATTCTTATTGAATCTCGATTGTAGTAATACACACATAAATAACATTGAGGCTAAACGTTTGAAATTGAGCGATAACACGACATATATGTGGCACTATCGTCTTGGTCACATTGGAGTGAAGCATATGAAGAAACTCCATTCCGATCGACTTCTTGAATCACTTGATTTCGAATCACTTGAAAGATGCGAAGCATGTCTAATGGGTAAAATGACTAAGACTCCATTTTCTAGTATGATGGAGCGAGCTATGGACTTATTGGAAATCATACATACCGATGTGTGTGGTCCAATGAGTGTAGCATCGCGCGGTGGTCATCGTTATGTTCTTACCTTCACGGATGACTTGAGTAGATATGGGTATATCTATTTCATGAAACATAAGTCTGAAACTTTCGATAAGTTTAAGGAATTTCAAAGTGTGGTAGAGAATCAACGTAACAAGAAGATTAAATTTCTACAATCCGATCGTGGAGGTGAATATCTAAGTTACGAGTTTGGCGAGCATTTGAAGAAATGCGGAATACTTTCACAATTGACATCGCCGGGAACACCACAGTGTAATGGTGTGTCCGAACGTGGTAATCGAACTCTCTTAGATATGGTTCGTTCTATGATGTCACTTACAGATTTACCGCTGTCGTTTTGGGGTTATGCATTAGAAACAGCCGCATTCACTTTAAATAGGGCACCATCTAAATCCGTTGAAACGACATCGTATGAATTATGGTTTGGGAAGAAACCTAAATTGTCGTTCCTTAAAGTTTGGGGTTGCGAAGCTTATGTAAATAAGTTATAGCCAGACAAGCTTGAACCCAAAGCGAAAAAATGCGTCTTCATAGGATACCCGAAGTAAACTATTGGGTATACCTTCTATCATAGATCCGAGGGCAAAATCTTCATTGCTAAGAATGGATCCTTTCTAGAGAAGGAATTTCTCTCGAAAGAAGTGACTGGAAGGAAAGTAGAACTCAACGAGGTTGTTGAACCTTCTCTCGAACTTGCGAGTAGCGCAGCACCGGAAGTAGTTCCTGTGGCGCCTAACATGGAACTACCTTTTGAGAATTCTCCTACCATGCCATATTTTTAATTTTTCCTTAAAGAGTCTAGCATTTTCATAAGCTTCACTTCTCCACTCATCTAAGGTACTTAAGTCAAGCAATATTTTCTCACCAGCAAGTTTAAAATCTCTATTCAGTTCTTTCACTGCCCAATAAGCTTTGTGTTCTAATTCTAGAGGCAAGTGACAAGCTTTACCATAAACCATTTTGTAAGGAGACATTCCCATCGGATTTTTATAAGCAGTTCTATAAGCCCATAAAGTGTCATTCAACTTTTTAGCCCAATTTTTCCTAGATCTATTAAAAGTCTTTTGCAAGATAGATTTAATTTCTCTATTTGAACGTTCTACTTGCCCACTGGTTTGGGGGTGATAAGCTGAAGCAATTCTATAGTTAACATCATATTTAGCAAGAGTCTTCCTAAAACCACCATGAATAAAATGAGAACCTCCATCAGTCATGAGATATCTAGGCACGCCAAACCTAGGAAAAATAACGTCTTTAAGCATTTTTAAAGAGGTCTTACCATCAACACTGTTTGTAGGTGTCACATCCCAAGATTTTCCAAATCTTGTTATGTGAAAAATAAATGAATAAAATAAAAACTTTGTTGATTTTCAGCGTGAGAAGAAACTTTTGATTCCAATTGGAAACTTTCAAAACCTATTTGGATCAAATAAAATCCTAAAAGGATTTAAAAATATAAATAAACAATAAAGCTAAAAATATTTGGAAATACTATTTTGGATCTTTTAATAAAAAGATTTGGTTTTCAAATGAAAAGGTAGAAATATAAATAAGGATTATTTTAGCCAAATTAAAACTTGGCCAAGCCTTTTAAATAAAATATTTCTATTTGATATAAATAGTAAAGGTTTATTTAATAAAATAATAAGGATTTAATATCCAAGTTTATTAAAAATAAAGGTTTTACTATTTTAATTAAAACATCAAAACTTATTTATTTATTTTAAATAAGTTTTCCAAGTATTTTATATTTTCAAATAAAACCTACTAATTTGGTTTTGAAAATATTTAGATTTCAAATGGAGATTTTAAATAAAACAAATCCTATTTGATTTATTAACTAAGGTCCATTTTATTTAATTATTAATGGACCCTAAAATAAAAATATTATTTTTGGGACTTGGTTTTGTGTTGTTAAAACAGAACCAAGTTCAATTGCAAAGTGTGGTGGAAGTTTGAAGTGATTTGAATGTTTGATTTGTTGTTTGAATTTCAAAACAGAAAATAGTAATAGAAAAAGAGAAAGCATTTGGACAAAAAAATAGAGTCAGACTCGACCCAACTGGCCAAGCCCAGAAGCCCAGTACCAGCCCAGCTATTTCCCCACGCGCGAAGCGTTTTCACCTGAACCCGCACCCGCAGAGCGACTGACTGGTGGACCTTTCCCCTCACTCCCTTTCTCGCTGACAGCAAGGTCCCACCTCTCCTGTTCGTCGTTTCCACCCGCCGCTGACCACGCCCGGCCGTTCCTGCCGTTGAATGCTCGCGTTAATTCGCCGTAACGCCGCAGTGATTCCGCTCTACAAATGCGTCATTTTAATCGCCTGCGCCTTCTCCTCCTTTCCCATCAAACACCGTTGCACGAGAGCCCCCAGGCTGCCCTGAATAAGATTTACACCGCCACTGCTCCGACCACCATTCCCAGCCAATTCCGGCGAAACCAGACCTCCCCTTGCCTCCCCAAGCACACGGGCACATTCCCCAGACCTAGGCGCTTCCCCCTGTGCCCTCCGTTCACTCACGGGCGCCCCAGAACGTCGGCAACCACCTCGAGTGAGCGCCGCCGCGTCTGCTTCCCACTTCGGCGAACTCCCCTAGTAAGCCCAGACCGCCCCGAGCTCTCTCAGTGATGCTCTCACATTCCCCATACTTGTACGCGTCTAACCGTACCCTTGTCTTGCCTCAAAGTGAACTGCAGGCCTGTCACATCCCAAGATTTTCCAAATCTTGTAATGTTAAAATAAATTAATAAAATAAAACTTTGTTAATTCTCAGAACCAGAAGAAACTTTTTGAAATCAATTGGAACTTCAAACCCATTTGAATTAAATAAAATCCTAAAAGGATTTAAAAGGATAAACATTTCATAAAAGGAAACAATTGGAAATTATTATTTAAAACAATCAAATAAAAAGATTTGTTTTCAAACGAAATAGAAGTTTATAAATAAAGATTATGTTATAAAGCCAAATTAAACCTTGGCCAAGCTTTGGGAATTAAAAACATTTTATTTTAAAAAGTAGCAAAGGTTTATTTAAAAATAATAAAGGATTGTTTAAATAAAATAATAAGGATTTAATATCCAACTTTTATTAAAGTAAAGGCTTTTTCCATTTTAAATAAACACTAAAACCTATTTATTTATTTCAAATGAGTTTACCAAATAATATATATTCTCAAATAAAACTTACTGAAGTGTTTTGGTTTATTTTAGATTCAAAATAAATATTCTAATAAAACAAAATCCTATGGGAAATAAATGAATAAGGTCTATTCATATAATTAATAATAGACCCTAAAATAAAATGGTATTTTAATTTAAACAAGTTTCCAAGTATTCTTGATTTACAAATAAACCTACTGATTGGGTTTGAAAAATATTTGGATTAAATTGAGTTTGAAATAAATCAAACCCTAAGTTGATAATTAGCAATGGTCATTTATTTTAATTAATAATGGACTTTATTATTTAAAAATTGTGGAGTTTAGATTTAGGTTTAGACTACTGAACAGAACCAAGTCAAATTTACAAAGTATGGGTGTTGTTTGAATTTATTTGAACCATGTTTGTTTGATAGAGAATTCAAACAGAAATTCAGAAATAGAAAAGAAAAGAACATAGAATAAAAAAAATGGAAAAGGGCCAACCCAACCCAGGCAGCCCACTAAGCCCACCAACCAGCCCAGCTTCTTCCCCGCAGAAAACGATTCGCACCCCGTTTCAGACCCGCGCAGTGTATGACCAGTGGACCCTTCCCTCATTTCGATTTCCCACTGACAGGTAGACCCACCGCCACTGTTCATCGTCCACACCCGCGTGACCCCTTCCTCCCCAAACCGCGCTGCCGTTCTCTGTCATTCAACCGCGCGTTCAATTCACGAGTAATGGCTGCGTTAATCTCGCCTCTGACCTTGCGTACTTAAGCGCCAGAGCCTTCCCCTCTTTTCCCCTCAGTCGCCACACCCTCTCTGCCTCCAGGCCGCCCCAATTTCTCTCTGCACCGCCGCCGTCTCCGACGAGCTTAACCCTCAATTCCGGCAGCCCCTCGCCGCCCCTTGCCTCCTCGACCATGCTCTCGTGATCCACACCTCCTGGCGATCATCCCCGTAGCACCAGCTTGCCCCCGAGTGACCCAAAGCGTCGGCAACCACCTCGACCACCGTCACCACCGTCTGCCTCTTTCTCCGACGAGCCCCACAGGTAGATTCCAGTCACCCCTCTCCTTCCCGAGAACACGATGATGATCTCCAAGCTCAGACGAACCTAACAGCATTTTCCGTTTGTCTTAGGGCGCCTCCAATCTTCGCCTACGTCAAGCACAGAGCGCCGCCGTGTCTGCTTCTTCTCCGACGACGTTCCCCGGTAAACCTCGACCGCCCCGAACCCTCTTGATCACGCTCACAGCTCCGTCATGATCTCCTGCGTCTAACCCTGCCTTCGGTCTGTCTTCTCTTGACCTGTAGCGTCGTCTTCAACCGCGGACAGAGCCGCCCGTCGCCGTTCTCAACTCCGGCGAGGAATTACGACTTCCCCTGAGCGCCCCTTGCCAAGCCAGCAGTACCTTGAGCACTACCTCGACCACGCGAACCCGGTGAGCACCCTCTCCGTCATCCTCGCTTCCTAGAAACCGACGGAGCATCACTGCCTGGCCGTGCGCCGCCGCAAACCACCGCCAGCGCCGCCGATACTTGGCAAACATGCTAGCAGCCGTAGGATTCAGATCCGACGCTCGCGATTAGTTCACTTAGCCGCGAAGAGGTACGCGCTCTGCGCCGTGCGATCAGACTAGATCCTGCGGTCCACGTTGCCGATCCAGCCGAACCGGTACCGGCCAGTTAAAACGCGACGCGTGTCCCCTGTTCTGTTTAAAACAGATTTGAAATCTGATTTAGTTGTGATTTTCAAACCCTTATAACTTGAGATCCACACGTCCAAAAATTGAAAATTTTATGTCGTTGGATTCAGGAGAGCAAGACCTAAACAACCATGGCCTTAGTTTGGGAAATAGTAAATGTTTGTTTGCTAGTTTATGCAGATTCTTTTGTGAGCTTGTTTAGAGTATAAAAATTGTTTAAAATTGAATTTAATGACAAAACCTTTGCAAAATGATTTGTAGTGACCTTACTGACCCTAGGAACCAACCCATGGTTTTGGAAATGAAAATTGGAAAGATTAAGAATGGATTAAATAAATTAGCCTAATTCTAGCCAAATAAAGATAATGGTTTATTATGAAAAAGATTTTGGAATAAAACCTTGAGAAAATATGTTGATTCAAAAGCTACTGACCCAAAACAAACCAATCTTGAGAGAGTTAGAAACTTTTGGTGAAAACTTAAAAGGTTTTAGATTTAATAAAACTATTTTCCACCACATAAAATATTGAATGGATTTTAAAATAGATTTTGAGCAAAACCCTCTAACTAATGACTTTGCCATCTTGGTAAATGACCAATGTGGACCTTACAAAGTTAAAAGCCTAGTGGATACCTCCCTTGTGAATAAAACCATCTTAAGCATGTTTCCATGCATGACTTAGAATCCATTGCTTTGTGTGTGTGAAATATTGTTTGAATATTGGTTTGGAATGCTACTTGATACTATGCTTGTTTGAATGATTGTAGTGAAATTAGCAAAGTGTGAGACTAGCAAGATCAAGGAGTAAATCCTCATTCCCTACCAAAAAGGCAAGTTACACTATCATACAAAAGACCTACTATTTTCATTATACTTAGTGGATTTTGTATACATGCATGAAAGTGTTTTATACCTATGCTATGCTAATCCTAATAGGATTCCCTATACACTCCTTAGTAAAAATATTGAAGTTGTACATGCTTAGCCATGCTGTGTTTTGAAGAGAGATACATGTTGAGATTTTACAAAGGTTGAGAAAAGACTTGTGTTTTACATAATAAAACAAGGACTCAATGAACCACCTAGGTGGTGGACACTTTATGTTTTGGAGAAGGTGGCAACAAAAGGGAACCATGTCTATGGCAATCACTTTGTGTTGTGCTCCAAATGGAAACCACCTAGGAAACTTAGAGATTGAACATGTTTCTCCAATTGTGGCTTTCGTGTGCAACCACATGCTATTATGGCTCTGGCTTAGTCAACTACATTAGGAAGACCCATACATTGTCTTTAGTTACCGGACATGGGGATCTGGAATGCTTCATGGGGGCTGAAGACAAGCTAGCAATGATGTATGGGAGGACCTTTTGGAAAGACTTCGTCACATTCTCAGTCTGCCAGTACTCCATCTTGGTGAGCACTAATCCAGTAGGCCACTGGTGGCAACAAGATGGGATTGTGTCATGTGGGTAAAGTGTACTCCTTCTGCAGAAGTTAATAAAATCTAAGTGCTTAGCCGTGTCCCCGGTTATGGACAATACTGAGCAACTAAAGTTTGAACCATGGGAGATCTCGACATTCCAACTTCTAATATGAAAACTTGATGCACTTGGGGGTACCAAGGAATTCAAAGAAATTTTGTTAAGCTTGTTGCACTTGGGGTTACCAAGGTGCTCAAGAGCATGATGTACTTGGGGTTACCAAGGGACTCATGAGATTTTGATAAAACTTGAAGCACTTGGGGTTACCAAGTAGCTCAAGGAATTTTGACAAGGACTTGAACACTTGAGTTTCTACCAAGGAGTTCAAGGAACTTGGAAAAGAGATTTGACAAAGGACCAAAATCATTTTGAAAAGATAGGATAAATGTTGCTTTATGCAAATAAGCCCTAAACTCTACTTAGCCAAATATGCATGTATTGATAGGATCCACTCATATTTACATAAAAGTGAAGCTTGCCAATACAATTCAAAATGTATTGACCCTTTTGTGGCTGTAACTTATAATGTTGCAGGTTGATTGTTTTGTTATATGAAGATTGTTTGATTGACTAGGATTACAAAGTCTACAACCAACATCTGCTTGTGGCACTTTGAAGATGAAGGACCCATGGCTATATTTATTCCGCTGCAATGTATTGTAATAGCCATATGAGCTATGTATGATGTAATAAAATTATATTATTCCTGGTTATAAAGTTATATGTTGACCTTGTTTCTTGATATTACATCTTACTGTGGGTGCTAGCTATTGATCCAGGGACTAGCATTGTAAAACACAGGGGGAATCTACCTTTATCAGGTGGAGGCCTCTACAGATGGTATCAGAGCATTGTGTTGCCTGTAGGATTTGTAAACCTAGGATTGGACAAAAACCCTTAGAAAAATAGGAGTTGTACTTGTTCAAAAACTTATTTACAAAAATACTTGTAAACTCTTTCCTCTACCATTTTGGTTTAACTCTACACCTCTTCTACTTCAACTTGATGGAAAAACCTACCCATGGCCAAAGACTACACCATGTGTAAAGGACTTCTTCAACATCCTCAACTCTAATGACTTCAACATCTTCAACTCTAATGACTTCAACATCTTCAGCATGTTCACCAAGGACTTCCAACATGGAAACTACTAAGGACCACAAGTGAGACAAGGAAATCTTACTTAAGAATTTAGAGACTGAGGGAATGCAAAATAAGAAGAAACCATCAACAACTTTGAAGTATTGTGACCATGGAGTTTTTCTCAAGGAACCATGATCTCATGTAAGAGAAAGAAACCAAGAAAGAAGGAAGACCACAAGTGAACCATATAGATGGACCACCATAATTTAGTTAAGTCAAACCACCAACTTATGTGGTATAACAAAATATTTTGTTGCCTAGGTATGTACTTGAACCTTGTTTGAGTGAAATGTTTGTTGAGATTGCATGCACATTGTTTGTGTGAATTGTGATGTGTGTGATTAGAAATATTTCCTTAGAAATATCTTGCCTATTCTAATCTCCCTTCAACCCAAACAGATGACTACTCCAAAAGACTCCAAGGTTGATGACACCAACACCAACCAAGCTGACAGCATGAAGGAGCTCATAGCAACCCAACACCAGTTGAACCAACTGACAGCTCAGTTCATAATCAACAATAGTGATAAGAATCCAGCACTGCAAAGGTTTTTGGAAGAGCAGTCCCAACTGATGCTTAAGGTGACTAATCAAATGATCAGCATGGAGGAAAACTACCCCAAAGAAGTCTATGATAACAAGGCTGACAAGAATATTATTCTAGATGGAGCCCCAGCTTGCACTATATGTGGAGACAAGGATCATACTTCCAAGGAGCATGAAGGACAATGCCCCAATTGTGAAGAAGATCATCCTATTGGACAATGCCCCACCGATCAAGCTACTTGTTACCTTTGTGAAGGAAATGACCATACTCCTGGCCAATGTCCCATCTATGCCATGGTGGAACAAAGGAAACAAGAAGGATCCAAGTCTACCAAAGGAAAAGGACCACTCCTACCTCCTAACAAGACAACCCAATTCAAAGGACTAAAGAAGTTTAAGAAACAAAAGCAAGACATGAGCCTTGCACAATGTCGTAGATGTAAGGAAATGGGACACTACTCCAGTGGATGCCCAGAGAACAAGAAGAATAAAGAGATTGACCAAGTGTGGTGCAACAATTGCAAAGAACCAGGCCATTATGTAGCCACTTGTCCACAAGAACAACGCAAAGAACTCAAGGACATTCATTGCTTCAACTGCAAGAATCCAGGGCATTATGCAAGCAACTGTCCAGAAAGGATGAAGAACAAGTTGAACAAGCCTATGGAGAAACTCAATCTTGGCCCATGAGTCAAGCATAGGAACAAAACAAAAGTTTAACTTAGAGAAATTTCCAGGACCCAAGAAGGCCAATATGTAATTTTTGTTTGAAAATTTTTAAGGGTGGTAGTACCCTAGTTGTTTGAACTTGCTTGAAACCCTAGCTTCCCCAAATCTCGGGACGAGATTTATTTTAAGGGTGGTAGCCTGTCACATCCCAAGATTTTCCAAATCTTGTAATGTGAAAATAAATTAATAAAATAAAACTTTGTTAATTCTCAAAACCAGAAGAAACTTTTTGAAATCAATTGGAACTTCAAACCCATTTGAATTAAATAAAATCCTAAAAGGATTTAAAAGGATAAACATTTCATAAAAGGAAACAATTGGAAATTATTATTTAAAACAATCAAATAAAAAGATTTGTTTTCAAACGAAATAGAAGTTTATAAATAAAGATTATGTTATAAAGCCAAATTAAACCTTGGCCAAGCTTTGGGAATTAAAAACATTTTATTTTAAAAAGTAGCAAAGGTTTATTTAAAAATAATAAAGGATTGTTTAAATAAAATAATAAGGATTTAATATCCAACTTTTATTAAAGTAAAGGCTTTTTCCATTTTAAATAAACACTAAAACCTATTTATTTATTTCAAATGAGTTTACCAAATAATATATATTCTCAAATAAAACTTACTGAAGTGTTTTGGTTTATTTTAGATTCAAAATAAATATTCTAATAAAACAAAATCCTATGGGAAATAAATGAATAAGGTCTATTCATATAATTAATAATAGACCCTAAAATAAAATGGTATTTTAATTTAAACAAGTTTCCAAGTATTCTTGATTTACAAATAAACCTACTGATTGGGTTTGAAAAATATTTGGATTTAAATTGAGTTTGAAATAAATCAAACCCTAAGTTGATAATTAGCAATGGTCATTTATTTTAATTAATAATGGACTTTATTATTTAAAAATTGTGGAGTTTAGATTTAGGTTTAGACTACTGAACAGAACCAAGTCAAATTACAAAGTATGGGTGTTGTTTGAATTTATTTGAACCATGTTTGTTTGATAGAGAATTCAAACAGAAATTCAGAAATAGAAAAGAAAAGAACACAGAATAAAAAAAAATGGAAAAGGGCCAACCCAACCCAGGCAGCCCACTAAGCCCACCAACCAGCCCAGCTTCTTCCCCGCAGAAAACGATTCGCACCCCGTTTCAGACCCGCGCAGTGTATGACCAGTGGACCCTTCCCTCATTTCGATTTCCCACTGACAGGTAGACCCACCGCCACTGGTCATCGTCCACACCCGCGCGACCCCTTCCTCCCCAAACCACGCTGCCGTTCTCTGTCATTCAACCGCGCGTTCAATTCACGAGTAATGGCTGCGTTAATCTCGCCTCTGACCTTGCGTACTTAAGCGCCAGCGCCTTCCCCTCTTTTCCCCTCAGTCGCCACACCCTCTCTGCCTCCAGGCCGCCCCAATTTCTCTCTGCACCGCCGCCGTCTCCGACGAGCTTAACCCTCAATTCCGGCAGCCCCTCGCCGCCCCTTGCCTCCTCGACCATGCTCTCGTGATCCACACCTCCTGGCGATCATCCCCGTAGCACCAGCTTGCCCCCGAGTGACCCAAAGCGTCGGCAACCACCTCGACCACCGTCACCACCGTCTGCCTCTTTCTCCGACGAGCCCCACAGGTAGATTCCAGTCACCCCTCTCCTTCCCGAGAACACGATGATGATCTCCAAGCTCAGACGAACCTAACAGCATTTTCCGTTTGTCTTAGGGCGCCTCCAATCTTCGCCTACGTCAAGCACAGAGCGCCGCCGTGTCTGCTTCTTCTCCGACGACGTTCCCCGGTAAACCTCGACCGCCCCGAACCCTCTTGATCACGCTCACAGCTCCGTCATGATCTCCTGCGTCTAACCCTGCCTTCGGTCTGTCTTCTCTTGACCTGTAGCGTCGTCTTCAACCGCGGACAGAGCCGCCCGTCGCCGTTCTCAACTCCGGCGAGGAATTACGACTTCCCCTGAGCGCCCCTTGCCAAGCCAGCAGTACCTTGAGCACTACCTCGACCACGCGAACCCGGTGAGCACCCTCTCCGTCATCCTCGCTTCCTAGAAACCGACGGAGCATCACTGCCTGGCCGTGCGCCGCCGCAAACCACCGCCAGCGCCGCCGATACTTGGCAAACATGCTAGCAGCCGTAGGATTCAGATCCGACGCTCGCGATTAGTTCACTTAGCCGCGAAGAGGTACGCGCTCTGCGCCGTGCGATCAGACTAGATCCTGCGGTCCACGTTGCCGATCCAGCCGAACCGGTACCGGCCAGTTAAAACGCGACGCGTGTCCCCTGTTCTGTTTAAAACAGATTTGAAATCTGATTTAGTTGTGATTTTCAAACCCTTATAACTTGAGATCCACACGTCCAAAAATTGAAAATTTTATGTCGTTGGATTCAGGAGAGCAAGACCTAAACAACCATGGCCTTAGTTTGGGAAATAGTAAATGTTTGTTTGCTAGTTTATGCAGATTCTTTTGTGAGCTTGTTTAGAGTATAAAAATTGTTTAAAATTGAATTTAATGACAAAACCTTTGCAAAATGATTTGTAGTGACCTTACTGACCCTAGGAACCAACCCATGGTTTTGGAAATGAAAATTGGAAAGATTAAGAATGGATTAAATAAATTAGCCTAATTCTAGCCAAATAAAGATAATGGTTTATTATGAAAAAGATTTTGGAATAAAACCTTGAGAAAATATGTTGATTCAAAAGCTACTGACCCAAAACAAACCAATCTTGAGAGAGTTAGAAACTTTTGGTGAAAACTTAAAAGGTTTTAGATTTAATAAAACTATTTTCCACCACATAAAATATTGAATGGATTTTAAAATAGATTTTGAGCAAAACCCTCTAACTAATGACTTTGCCATCTTGGTAAATGACCAATGTGGACCTTACAAAGTTAAAAGCCTAGTGGATACCTCCCTTGTGAATAAAACCATCTTAAGCATGTTTCCATGCATGACTTAGAATCCATTGCTTTGTGTGTGTGAAATATTGTTTGAATATTGGTTTGGAATGCTACTTGATACTATGCTTGTTTGAATGATTGTAGTGAAATTAGCAAAGTGTGAGACTAGCAAGATCAAGGAGTAAATCCTCATTCCCTACCAAAAAGGCAAGTTACACTATCATACAAAAGACCTACTATTTTCATTATACTTAGTGGATTTTGTATACATGCATGAAAGTGTTTTATACCTATGCTATGCTAATCCTAATAGGATTCCCTATACACTCCTTAGTAAAAATATTGAAGTTGTACATGCTTAGCCATGCTGTGTTTTGAAGAGAGATACATGTTGAGATTTTACAAAGGTTGAGAAAAGACTTGTGTTTTACATAATAAAACAAGGACTCAATGAACCACCTAGGTGGTGGACACTTTATGTTTTGGAGAAGGTGGCAACAAAAGGGAACCATGTCTATGGCAATCACTTTGTGTTGTGCTCCAAATGGAAACCACCTAGGAAACTTAGAGATTGAACATGTTTCTCCAATTGTGGCTTTCGTGTGCAACCACATGCTATTATGGCTCTGGCTTAGTCAACTACATTAGGAAGACCCATACATTGTCTTTAGTTACCGGACATGGGGATCTGGAATGCTTCATGGGGGCTGAAGACAAGCTAGCAATGATGTATGGGAGGACCTTTTGGAAAGACTTCGTCACATTCTCAGTCTGCCAGTACTCCATCTTGGTGAGCACTAATCCAGTAGGCCACTGGTGGCAACAAGATGGGATTGTGTCATGTGGGTAAAGTGTACTCCTTCTGCAGAAGTTAATAAAATCTAAGTGCTTAGCCGTGTCCCCGGTTATGGACAATACTGAGCAACTAAAGTTTGAACCATGGGAGATCTCGACATTCCAACTTCTAATATGAAAACTTGATGCACTTGGGGGTACCAAGGAATTCAAAGAAATTTTGTTAAGCTTGTTGCACTTGGGGTTACCAAGGTGCTCAAGAGCATGATGTACTTGGGGTTACCAAGGGACTCATGAGATTTTGATAAAACTTGAAGCACTTGGGGTTACCAAGTAGCTCAAGGAATTTTGACAAGGACTTGAACACTTGAGTTTCTACCAAGGAGTTCAAGGAACTTGGAAAAGAGATTTGACAAAGGACCAAAATCATTTTGAAAAGATAGGATAAATGTTGCTTTATGCAAATAAGCCCTAAACTCTACTTAGCCAAATATGCATGTATTGATAGGATCCACTCATATTTACATAAAAGTGAAGCTTGCCAATACAATTCAAAATGTATTGACCCTTTTGTGGCTGTAACTTATAATGTTGCAGGTTGATTGTTTTGTTATATGAAGATTGTTTGATTGACTAGGATTACAAAGTCTACAACCAACATCTGCTTGTGGCACTTTGAAGATGAAGGACCCATGGCTATATTTATTCCGCTGCAATGTATTGTAATAGCCATATGAGCTATGTATGATGTAATAAAATTATATTATTCCTGGTTATAAAGTTATATTTTGACCTTGTTTCTTGATATTACATCTTACTGTGGGTGCTAGCTATTGATCCAGGGACTAGCATTGTAAAACACAGGGGGAATCTACCTTTATCAGGTGGAGGCCTCTACAAGGCCCATCCTCGACGACCTCCAGAGCCGCCTGACGCCGTTCCTCACTCCGGCGAGCGATTAATCCCGCTCCAGTGCGCCCCTCGCCTCCTCGCGACCACGTTGAGCATTGCCACGATCCCCTGAGCACGGTGAGCACCTCCCCCTCTCTCTTTACTTCCTGCATCGCTCGTACCGCCACCGTCTGAGCATCGCCGCCGTCTGCCGCCGCGCAGCGCCGCCAGTTTTTGGCGAGTAGATAAAAGCCATTCGATTTAGATCGTAGAGACACGATAGAACCACTTAATGGCGAAGGGGTACGCGATCTGAACCATGCGATCTGTTTAGATCCAATGCCCCGCAGAGCGCAATCCGCGCGAACCGGTACCGCCCAATAAAAACGCGACGCGTGGCCAGTCTTTGTTTTAAAACAGAATTTGAAATCAGATTTAGATGCAGATTTGAAAACCTTGTAACTTTTGATCCACATGTCCAAAATTTGCAAACTTTATATCAATGGAATCAGTGGAACAAGCCCTAGCCAACCATGCAATTTGTTTAGTAAAAAGCTCCTGGTAAAATGTTTGTTTTTGCAGAAACATTTGTATGCTTGTTTAGGTTATAAAAAATTTCCAAAATGATTTTAAGGATGAAATCTTTGCAAATTGGTTTGTGGTGAACCTACTGACCCTAGGAACCTACCCATGGATTTAAAAATGTATTTTGTGGAGTTTAGGAACAAAAACTTGATTTGGCCCATTTCTAGTCAAATAAAAACATTGATTTTGTTATGGAAATGACTTTGGAGTAAAAACTTTGGGAAAATGATTTGGATCAAACCTACTGACCCTAAACACCAAGTTTTGGGAATTAACAACTTATTTGGCGAACAACATAAAGTTGTTGCTTTGCTAAAAACCATTTTCACCACATGAAATAATGTTTTGATTTAAAAATGATCCTTAGATAAAATCCTTTTGCAAATGGTTTTGCCACTTTGGAAAATGACCAATTTGAGCCTTACAAAGTGTAGAGCCTAGTAGAGACCACCTTGGCAAATAAAACTATCTTTTGCATGCTTGCATGCATGACTTAGTTCCTATGATTTTTTGTGTGATGTTTTGTTTGATTGGTTATGGTTTGGAATGCTACTTGATTTTGTGTTTGCTTGATTGACTTGTAGTGAAGTTAGAAGAGTGTGAGATTAGCAAGATCAAGAAGTGAACCAACATTCCCTACCAAAAAGGCAAGTTACACTATCATCCAAAGTCCTACTATTTTCATTATACTTAGTGGATTTTGAAACATGCATGAAAAGGATTTCTATACTATATGCTATGCTAAATCCTAATAGGATACCTTATACATTCCTTAGTGAAAACAATGTAGTTGTAAAATGCTTAGCCAAGCTACATATTTTGAGAAGAGATACATGTTGAGATTTTATGAAGTTGAGAAAAGACTTGTGTTTTTATATAATAAAACAAGTACTCAATGAACCACCTGGGTGGACAAGGATACTCAAGTTTTGGACAAGGTGGCAACAAAAAGGAACCATGTCGATGGCAATCTCTTTTGTTGTGCACCAGATGAAAACCACCCAGGGACTTAGAGATTGAACATGTTTCTCCAACTGTGGCTTTCGTGTACAGCCACATGCTACATATGGCTCTGGCTTAGTCAACTACATTGGGAAGACCCATGCATTGTCTTCAGGTTACTGAAAATGAGGGAACTCGAAACCCTACATGGGTGCCTGAAGACAAGCTAGCAATGGTGTATGGGAGGACCCTCTGGAAAGACTTCGTCACATTCTCAATCTGCCAGAACTCCATCTTGGTGAGTACTTATTCAGTGGCCCCTGGTGGCAACAAGATGGGATTGTGTCATGTGGGTAAAGTGTACAACTTCTGCAGAAGATAAAAATCTAAGTACTTAGCCGTGTCCCGGTTATGGACAATACTGAGCAACTAAAGCTTGAAGCTATGGGAAATCTCGACATTCCAATTTCTAAAAGAAAATTTTTTAAGTGACAACAAAAGACTTGAAGCACTTGGGGGTACCAAGGAGCTCAAGAGATTTTGATGACAACTTGAAGCACTTGGGGATTTACCAAGGAGCTCAAGATATTTTGATAAAAACTTGAAGCACTTGGGGATTTACCAAGGAGCTCAAGGGACCTTGATAAAAACTTGAAGTACTTGGGGTGTACCAAGGAATTCAAGAGATTTTGACAAAGACACTTGGGGTTTTACCAAGGAGTTCAGAAAGATTTGACAAAAGATCAAAACCATTTTGAAAAGATAGGATAAATATTGCTTTCTGCAATTGAGCCTAAAACCCTACTTAGCCAAATATGCATGTATTGATAGGATCCACTTATATTTCTACATAGTAGTGAAACTTGCCAATACAATTCAATTGTATTGACCCTTGTGGCTGTAACTTGTTATGTTGCAGGTTTTGATTGATATTAGTGAAGTTGATTGATTAGGATTACAAAGTCTACAACCAACATGTTTGCCTGTGGCACTTTGAAGATGAAGGACCCCATGCTTATAGTTATTCTGCTGCAATGTAATGTAATAGCCAAATGAGCTATGTAAGATGTAATAAAATTTATGTTATTCCTGGTTATAAAGTTATATTATGACCTTTGTTTCTTGATATTACATCAACTGTGGATGCTAGCTATTGATCCAGGGACTAGCATTATAAACACAGGGATCTCTACCTTATTAAAGGTTGGGACCTCTACAGTAGGTATGGCTTCTACCCACATTGTAACATAATCAACAGCAACAAGAATATGAGTATACCCTTTTGAAGGAACAAAAGGACCCATAAAGTCAAATCCCCAACAATCAAAAGGTTCAATAACAAGAGAATAATTCATAGGCATTTCATTGCGTCTAGAAATGTTACCAACTCTTTCACATTCGTCACATGATAAAATAAACTTCCTTGCATCCTTGAAAATAGTAGGCTAATAAAAACCAGATTGTAAAACATTTTGTGCGGTCCTAACCCCAGCATGATGTCCTCCATAAGCATTGTCATGACATTTTCTCAATATCTCTTGTTTTTCATATTCTGGAACACATCTCCACATAATACCGTCTACTCCTTCTTTATATAAATGTGGGTCACCCCAAAAGTAATGTCGTAGATCATAAAATAATTTCCTTCTTTGCTAGGCTGTAAAGGTTGGAGGCAAATACTTGGAAACAATAAAGTTAGCATAATCAGCATACCAAGGACTCTCTTGTGGGCTTACCTTTATTACAGCCAATTGTTCATTTGGAAAGCTTTCATTAACAGGCATAGGATCAAAACAAATGTTTCCCAAACGAGATAAATTATCAGCAACAGGATTTTCAGCACCTTTCCTATCTACAATATGCAGATAAAACTCTTGTAAAAGCAACACCCATCTAATAAGCCTAGGCTTAGCGTCTTTATTTGTCATAAGGTACTTAATAGCAACATGATCAGTATGAATAGTAACCTTTGAATCAACAATATAAGGTCTAAACTTATCACAAGCAAAGATTACAAGTAAGAACTCCTTTTCAGTAGTAGCATAGTTCTTTTGAGCAGCATCTAAAGTCTTGCTAGCATAATGAATAACATTCAACTTTTTATCTACTCGTTGCCCAAGAACAGCACCCACAGCAAAATCACTAGCATCACACATAATTTCAAAGGGTAAATTCCAATCAGGTGGTTGGACAATAGGAGCAGTAATCAAAGATTTCTTCAAAGTTTCAAAAGCTTCCTTATAATCATCATCAAAAACAAACGGTATATCTTTTTGAAGAAGATTAGTAAGGGGTTTTGAAATTTTGGAGAAATCTTTAATAAACCTTCTATAGAAACCAGCATGACCAAGGATACTACGAATACCTTTTACATCCCTAGGGCAAGGCATCTTCTCAATTGCTTCAACTTTGGCTCTATCTACTTCAATACCTCTTTCAGAAATTTTGTGTCCAAGAACAATCCCTTCATTAACCATGAAGTGGCATTTCTCCCAATTAAGAACAAGATTAGTTTCTTCACATCTCTGCAAAACTTTATCAAGGTTGTGCAAACAATTATCAAAAGAAGTTCCATACACAGAGAAATTGTCTATGAAAACTTCCACAATTTCCCCACAAAAACCATGAAAGATAGCAGACATACATCTCTGAAAGGTAGCAGGAGCATTACATAAACCAAAAGGCATACTCCTATAAGCATAAGTTCCATAGGGACAAGTGAAGGTGGTTTTCTCTTGGTCTTGTGCTCTCACAGCAATTTGAGAGAACCCAGAATAGCCATCAAGAAAACAAAAGTGAGTCTTTTTAGACAACCTTTCTAGCATTTGATCAATAAAAGGCAGAGTATAATGATCTTTCTTAGTAACTTTATTAACCTTTCTAAAATAAATGCACATCCTATAACCAACCACTAATCTTTGAGGTATAAGCTCATTATTTTCATTAGGCACAACGGTGACCCCCTTTCTTTGGGACACAATGAACAGGGCTAACCCATTGACTATCAGCAATAGGGTAAATAATACCATCATCAAGGAGTTTTAATACCTCATTTCTTATCACATCCTTCATATTAGGATTTAAATGGCGTTGATGTTCAACAACTGGTTTTGCATCAGGTTCTATATTAATAGCATGCTGACATATAGTAGGGGAAATCCCTTTTAAATCATCAAGAGTATAACCCATAGCTCCACGGTGTTTCTTCAATACTTCCAATAATCTTTCCTCTTCCTTTCCTGAAAGTTTAGAGCTAATAATAATAGGATATATTTTCTTATCATCTAGATAAACGTATTTAAGATCATCAGGTAGAGGTTTTAAATCGAAAACAGGATCCCCTTTAGGTGGTAGTGTGGTACCCAAATCTTCCACAGGTAGGTTATGCTTAAGTAACTCAGGTTGACGAAGGAAAATCTCGTCAATCTCATTTGTTTCCTTCATGAAGACCTCACTTTCATGATCTTCCATATACTGCTGCAAGGCATTGTTAGGAGCAAGAGAAATAGCAGCAAGTTGTTCAACCCTGAAATCCTCATTAGGCAATTCATTCTCATAAGGAGTTTTAGAAAATTTGGAAAAATTAAACTCATAAGATTCTCCATCGAACTTAGTTAAAACTTTCTCCTTCTTACAATCTATAATAGCCCCACAAGTATTCAAGAAAGGTCTACCAAAGATAATAGGACAAGTTTTACTAGCTTCTGAACCAAGTACTAGAAAATCAGCAGGATATTTAATCTTACCACAAAGAACATCCACATCTCTTACAATTCCAATTGGACAGACTATCTCTCTATTATCAAGGTGAATAACCACATCAATGTCCTCAAGTTCACAAGGACCAATTTCATGCATAATTTCTCTGTAAGGCTCATAAGGAATAACACTAGAACTATCACTAATATCACATATACCATAATAGCAATGATCACCAATTCTCATAGAAAGCACATGGACACTAGTTTTCCTAGATTTACAAGGAGGAGATACAATATTAGAAGCATCTTCACAGAAGACAATGTGCTCATCCTCTATATTTTTAGTGACAAGATCTTTCACAATGGCTACTACAGGTTCAATGTTTATTTGCTCATCAGGTTCCACAGTTTTCTTTGTACTTTTGCTAACCACATTAGCTATGATAGAATGTTCCTTTACCTTAGCAGGAAAAGGGACTTTCTCAATATAAGGTTCATGCAAAATAGGATCAATAGTACAAACTTCAGTGCTTCTAACAGGAACATGATTAATAACATCTTTATAAGGTGCATGGTACTTGTCACACTCCTTTTTGGGAATTTCAATATAAGAGGGGAAGGCCTTAAAACAATTTGCAAGAAATTGAGAATCAATACCATACTCAGTACTAATATCATGAAAGTCACCAATTCCCATAAAAGATTTAATGCATTCATAATCATAATTTATACCTGACTTTCTTCCTTTGCCATTCTCCCATGCTTCAGTGTTCTCTTGAATATGTTCAAGAAGATCCCATTTAGCTTCTTCCATCATGCGTGTGAATGATCCAGCACAAGAAGCATCTAATAAATCTTTATCATGAAGATAAAGCCTTGCATAAAGGTTATTAATAATAATCTTGTTAGGGAGTTCATGAATAGGACATTTAAGCATTAGTAACTTCAGTCTCCCCCAAGCTTGGGTTGTCATCTCTCCATCACGAGGCCAAAAGTTATATATTAGATTCCTATCCTTATGAATCTCACTAGGAGGATAGAATTTAGAGTAAAAGAGAGGTACTATTTCCTCCCATTCAATGGATTGTCCATTCTTCAGAATCTTATACCATTCTTCAGCTCTTCCTTTCAATGATATAGAGAGTAACTTCTTCTTCACATGTTCAGTTGTGATACCTGCACACGTAAACAACCTGCATAATTCATGGATAAAAAGCAAGTGATCACCAGGATGGACAGTTCCATCCCCAAAATAATAATTATCCATGACACGATCAACAATACTTTTAGGTATCTTAAAAGGATCTATCTCAATAGGTGGTGATTCATCTACTAACCTATCAGTGGTAGTAGTTTTCCCAAACAAGAAACCAAGTGGGTTATCCATATTGGAAACAAAGTAAAAAATAGAAATAAAAAGCAATACTCACAGTAGAAGTTTCCTTTACCAGTTCCACTCTTCAATAGCGCTTCACTCCCCAGCAACGGCGCCAGAAAATAGTCTTGATGACCCACAAGTATAGGGGGTGTATCATAGTACTTTCGATAGGAGTGTCGATCCCAACGAGGAGCAGAAGGTGTTGACTAGTGGTATGGAGCAGGAAATATCTGTAAATACTTAGCAAATGGATTTTTAGGGTTTTTTGATAAAGCAAGGAAATAAAGTGCAAGTAAATAAAGACAGCAAATAATTGCAGCAAGTGGCCCAATCCTTTCTTAGCAAAGGACAAGCCGGAGGAAATACTTATGAGGACCAAACGTTCTCGAGGACACATGGGAATAATGTCAAGTGTTTTTGTTTCATATAGATGATTAATCTTCTTTGGTTTTATAAGTGTTCTGTGGGTGAACCTGTAATAATGTACCGACCTTACTTGGACTAATACATACTTGTGATTAAACCCCTTACAAGCATCCGCAACTAAAAGAAAGCAATTAAGATAAAAACCTAACCACGGCCTTAAACTCTGAGATCCTACACTCCCTTGTCCAAAGGTTTCCTAATGGGGGTTCAAGTTTTTGTCACTCCGGCAACCCCACAATTAGTAGCCAAATACACAATGCATTCCCCTAGGCCCATAAATGGTGAAGTATCATGTAGTCGACGTTCACATGACACCACTAGAAGAATAGCACCACAACTTAAATATTAAACCATTGAATAATACCTCAACACAATTCCACTACTAACAACATGACTTCTCCCATGTCCTTAAGAACTAAATGAACTACTCACGAGACATCATATGGATCAACATGAGAGATGATATAATGATGGATAACAATCTGAACATAAACAATAACTTAATGTTCCACTCACAAGCATCAAGTACAATAGTAATCAACATCGGGAAAGTTCCCCCTTAGAACTATGCAAGATTCAACACAATTGTTATAGCGGGATGGAGTGGTGATGATGGTGCTGGTGGAGATGATGGTGTGGATGATGATGATCCCGATGAGGTCTAGCTTGATGACGGTGTTGATGGCGATGACCTCCCCTCTCCGGGAAGGAATTTCCCTGGCAGAAATCTGTCTGCCGGAGAGCTCTTTCTCTCTTGGTGGTTTCCACCCCGCAGAGGCGAAAGAATACTTTTGTGGTCGCTCCCCGACTTTAAGGTTTCGAGGAGAAGATATAGGCGAGAGGGCGGAGCCAGAGGTGGGCCAGGGTGGCCACACCCCCTATAGGCGCGGCCCAGGGTGGCCCGCGCTTGTGGGCCCCCTATGGCCCAACTCCGCCTCCCCTTATGGCATCCTTTGTCTTTTGGGAAAATATAATTTTCTGTAGTTTTCCTGGTATTTTTCTGATCTTCGCAAAATTACATCAAAACACCGCTTTTTCCATCAGATGCTGACTCTGGCGGTTCATCCTCCAAGAATCATCCAACATGCAAAAATAGATGAAATAACATAAGTATCACCTCTTAATATGAAATATATCAATGGATAGAAGCAAATTATGATATAGAATGGTGATGCAAATTGGGCGTATCAATCCACACTCTCTTCGCGCGCTTCTTTGGCCTCTTGCTCCGTGTAGAGCAGCTTGCGGGGCGCGTCGAACTGGATGTCATTGGGGAGGACTGCTTCTGCACCGTAGACGAGGAAGAAAGGCGTGAAGCTGGTTGACCAGTTGGGCGTGGTGCGCAGGCTCCATAATACATCTGGTAGCTCTTCTATCCAGCACCCGAGAGATCTTATGAGCGACTCGATCAATCTTGGTTTGATTCCGGCTAGGACCAGGCCGTTTGCGTTCGCACTGCCCGTTCGATTGGGGGTGCGTAAAAGATGCCAGGTCTAGGTGGATGCCCTTTTATCCACAGAAGCGAGTGAATGCTCCCTTGGAAAAGTTGGTATCATTGTCGGTGATGATGTTGTGAGGATAGCCGAAGCGTAGGATGATGTCTGTGAAAAACTTGATCACTGTCGCCCCGTCCAGCTTCTTTCTGGGTTTTGCCTCGATCCATTTAGTGAACTTGTCTACCACCACAAGCAGGTGTGTCATGCCGGATCGGGCTGTTTTGAATGGTCCAACCATGTCCAACCCCCAGACTATAAATGGCCAGGTGATTGGTATTGTCTTGAGTGCTGCAGATGGTGTGTGCTTTAGCTGGCTAACGCTAGCAGCCATTGCACGCCTTGACCATTTCCTTAGCGTCCTTTAGTGCAGTTGGAAAATAGAAACCCTGGTGAATTGCCTTGGATCCTATAGCTCTCGATGAAGCGTGGTGGCCGCAATCGCCTTGGTGAATTTCGACCAGAAGCTTGACTCCTTCCTCCTTACGCAATGCTGGTAGATGCCTCTTACGATGTGCTTGTATAGCTCATTGTTGATGATTTTTTATGTGCTTGCCCTGCATCTTACTTGCCGTGCTACTACCTCCTCCTATGGGAGCTCGCTCTTGACCAGAATATCCATGAATGGCTTGGCCTAGTCGGGAGTTTCCTGGATGGTGTGCAATGTCTGTATGATGAGCTTGATCTCCTCATGGACTGTCGGGTCTGGTGTTTCTAGAGCCCTGCTGGGTGGAAGCTCGGAGGCGGTAGTCCCCGGGACTGGCTTGGCAATCCCCGGGTGCGACGCGGCAATCCCCAGGTGTAGAGCGCCGGCTGTACCTGGGTCCGCGTCTAGCAATATGGAGTCGGAATTGAAGGGATTCGCAGCATAGTAAATCAAAAAAAAATTACGGATGCGAACGGGAAAGCCAAGATCTAATCTAGGAGATGCAATCAATGAGAGGGATAGATGAGATCTTCATACCCTTGAAGAAATCGCACAGCGGAAACGTTCAACAGAACGTGGTTGGTGTAGTCATACTCGTCGTCTCCTCCTCGCGATCCGATCCGATCCTACGCCGCAAGTGGCGGCGCCTACGACAGATGCACACGTACGGTGTCGCGACGTCTCCTCCTTCCTCGGTCCAGCAATTGGGGTGGGGAGATAGATTGGATCTACAACACGGCGACGTGGTGCTATGGTGGAGAGTTTCTGCAGCATGGCTTCGCCTACACGCAGTCGGGAGAGAGAGAGAGAGAGAGGTAGGGCAGCAGCTGGCGGCTAGGGTTTGGGGTGAGGGGAGGGTGCGCCCCCTGCCCACCGTATATAGGGGGCTGGACGGGCCCCTTGCCCCCTCCTCCAAGCCCTAGGGCGGCGGCCCCAAGGGTGGAGTAGGGGCAAGTCTCCCCCCCTTCTAGAAGGTTTCCTAGGGTTTCCCCTAGGGTTTTGGCCGGCTGGGCCTATGGGGCCTTGTGCCCCTGGCCCAAAGCGGCCAGGGCACTCCCTCGTAGGCCCACACACCCCTCCGACAAGTGGGGCCACGTTGGTCCCACTCTGGAAGCTTCTAGAACCTTCCGGTACAATACCGAACACTCCGAAACGATTCTGAAATCCAAAAATTGCTTTCCTTTATATGAATCTTATTCTCCGGACCATTCCAGAACCTCTCGTGATGTCCTGGATCTCATCCGAGACTCCGAACAAAAACTCATAAACGAATTATCCATTCTATCCTAGCGTTGAGGCACATTAAGTGTGTGACCCTACGGGTTCAAGAATATGCAGACATGATCTTCTATCAATAATCAACAGCGGGATATGGAAACCCATATTGACTCCCACATATTTATCTATAATCATATCGGATGAACCACGATGCCAGGATTCAAATAATCCCATATATATATTCCCTTCGTCAAGCGATATTTTACTTGCCCGAGATTCGATCGTTGGTATCGGTATACCTAGTTCAATCTCGTTCACAGCAAGTACTTTACTCGTTCCGTAATCCGATATCACTTTGTGATTAACTCCTTAACCACGTGCTTGCAAGCGGTGTTGATATTGATTACCGAGTGGGTCCAAAGTATATCTCTCCGACTTGGGAGGTACAAATCCCATCTCGATACATACAACCCAACAAGTGCTTTCCGATCACCTGAGAGACACCTTTATGATCACCCTCACATAGGATGACGTTTGATGACCTCAAAGCTTTCTTCCGATACCAGGGAGTTGCATTATCTCATGGTCTAAGGAATACAATATTTGACATAAGAAAAAGCTTCGCAAAGATGAACACGAAGACACGATCTAATTGCTCTGCTTGATTTGGGTATGTCCACCATATCATTCTCCTAATGACATGATCTCATTATTAATCGACAACTCATGTCTATGGTTAGGAAACCTTAACCATCATTAATCAATGAGCTAGTCCATAGAGGCGTACTAGGGACACGGTGTTGTTCATAAACCACACAAGTATCAAAGTTTCCGCTTAATACAATTCTAGCATGGAATATAAAATTTATAATGAACAAGAATTATAACAATAACATCTTTATTATTGCCTCTAGGGCATAATTCCAACAGTCTCCCACTTGCACTAGAGTTAATAATCTAGTTTACATCTGGCAAAAATCTAACATCCATGGCATTAAGGTGCTGATCATGTTTTGCACGTGGAAGAGGTTTAGTCAACGGATCTGCGACATTCAGATCCGTATGTACTTTGCTAATCTTCATATCTCCATCTGTTATATAATCTCGAATTGTATGAAATCGGCGGTTGATGTGCTTGGTCTTTGGATGATATCTTGGCTCCTTAGCCAATGCTATGGAGCCAGTGTTGTCGCACAATATCTCCAATGGGTCCAAGGCACTTGGAACCACACCAAGCTCAGTGATGAAGTTCCTGATCCAAACTCCTTCACTTGACGCTTCTGCAGCAGCCATGTATTCCGATTCTACTGTAGATCCAGCGATCACGCTTTGCTTGCAGCTTCTCCAGCTCACAGCTCCTCCATTCAAAATATAAGCGTATCTTGTCTGAGATTTAGAATCATCTGGGTCGGTGTCGAAACTAGCATCGACGTAACCTTTTACGATGAGCTTCTCATCACCTCCATAGACCAAGAACATTTCTTTAGTCATATTTAAATACTTTAGGATGTTCTTTTGTCCATTGTTCCACTCCTGGATCACTTTGGTATCTGCTTGTCAAACTAAGAGCATTGGACACATCCGGTCTAGTAGACAGCATGGCCTACATGATAGAACCTATGGCCGAGGCATATGGCACTTTGCTCATAGTTTCTTTGTCGTTTACCATAGCTGGACACTGAGCCTTGCTCAATATCTTACCTGACAACATGGGCACTGAACCTTTCTTTGCCTTATCCATTTTGAACCTTTTCAAAACTTTGTCTAGGTATGTACTTTGGCTTAAAGCTATTAGGCGCCTTTGTCTATCTCTATAGATTTTGATGCCTAATATATAAGCAGCTTCTCCTAGGTCTTTCATTGAAAAACATTTATTCAAATAACTCTTCACTTCGTTAAGCATACCAATGTCATTTCCAATAATCAATATGTCATCCACATATAGTACTAAAAATGTTACTGAGCTCCCACTCACTTTCTTGTAGATACAAGCTTCGTAGCAGTTTGGAACAAATCCAAAGCTCTTGATCACTTGATCAAAACGAAGGTTCCAATTCCGAGATGCTTGCTTCAGTCCATAAATGGAACGCTGAAGTTTGCACACCTTATCAGCATCCTTAGGATTGACAAAATCGTCGGGCTGCATCATATACAACTCTTCATCAATCTTGCCATTGAGGAACGCAGTCTTGACATCCATCTGCCATATTTCATAATCATGAAACGCAGCAATTGCTAATAAAATCCGAATGGACTTAAACATCACTACGGGAGAGAAAGTCTCATCATAGTCAACACCTTGAACTTGCCAAAAACCTTTTGCGACAAGACGTGCTTTATAGACAGTAACATTACCATCCGCGTCCGTTTTCTTCTTGAAAATCCATTTGCACTCAACGGCCTTACGGTCGCTAGGAGGATCCACCAAAGTCCATACTTGGTTTTCGCTCATGGATCCCAATTCAGATTTCATGGCCTCTAGCCATTTCTCAGAGTCTGGGCTCATCATTGCTTCCTCATAGTTCGCAGGTTCACTTTTGTCTACCAACAAGACAGTTAAGACAGGGTTGCCATACCATTGAGGAGTGGCACGCGACCTTGTCGACCTGCGACGTTCAGCAGTAGCATCGTTCGAAGTTTCATGATCCTCGTCATTAGCTTCCTCTCTTGTTGGTGCAGACGGCACTGGAACAATTTCAGGTGATGCGCTACTCTCCAACTCGAGAGAAGGTTCAATAACCTCGTCTAGCTCTACCTTCCTCCCACTCACTTCTTTCGAGAGAAACTCCTTCTCAATAAAGGATCCGTTCTTTGCGACAAAAACTTTGCCTTCGGATCTGTGGTAAAAGGTATACCTAATCGTTTACTTAGCGTATCCTATGAAGACGCATTTCTCCGCTTTGGGTTCGAGCTTGTCCGGCATCAACTTCTTGACGTAAGCTTCGCATCCCCAAACTTTAAAAAATGACAACTTAGGTTTAGCACCAAACCATAGTTCATACGGTGTCGTCTCAACGGATTTAGATGGTGCCCTATTTAAAGTGAATGCAGCGGTTTCTAATGCATAACCCCAAAATGATAACGGCAAATCTGTAAGAGACATCATTGATCGCACCATATCTAATAGAGTTCGATTCCGGCGTTCAGACACACCATTGCGTTGTGGTGTTCCGGGTGGCGTGAGTTGCGAAACGATTCCGCTTGCTTTAAGATGCGTGAGAAAATCATAACTCAAATATTCACCTCCACGATCGGATCGTAGAAATTTATTTTTCCGGTTATGATGGTTTTCCACTTCGTTCTGAAATTCTTTGAACTTTTCAAACGTTTCAGATTTATGTTTCATTAAATAGATATACCCATATCTACTTAAGTCATCAGTAAAATTGAGAAAATAGCGATATCCACCTCACGTCGAAACACTCATTGGTCCGCATACATCGGTATGTATGATTTCCAACAAGTCCGTTGCTCGCTCCATTATACCGGAGAACGGGGTTTTGATCATCTTGCCCATGAGGCACGGCTCGCACATGTCAAATGATTCAAAATCAAGAGACTCCAAAAGTCCATCAGAATGGAGTTTCTTCATGCGTTTTACACCAATATGACCCAGACGGCAGTGCCACAAATAAGTCGAATTATCACTATCTACTTTGCATCTCTTAGCCTCAATGTTATGGATGTGTGTTTCATTGCTTTCGAGATCCAGAAGAATAAACCATTCATAGCAGGTGCATGACCATAAAAGATGTTACTCATATAAATAGAACAACCATTATTCTCCGATTTAAATGAATAACCGTCTTGCAATAAACACAATCCAGATATAATGTTCATGCTCAACGCAGGCACATAATAACGTTTATTAAGGTTTAAAACTAATCCTGAAGGTAAAACTAAGGAGAGCGTGTCGACGGCCATCACATCAACTCTTGATCCGTTGCCAACACGCATCGTCACCTTATCCCTTGCTAGCCGCCGTCTATTCCGTAGCTCCTGTTTCGAGTTACAAATATTAGCAACTGAACCAGTATCAAATACCCAAGCACTACAACGAGCGCTAGTAAGGTAAACATCAATAACATGTATATCAAATATACCTTTAATGGTGCTAGCCTTCTTGTCCGCTAAGTACTTCGGACAGTTGCGCTTCCAGTGACCCTTGTCCTTGCAATAGAAGCACTCAGTGTCCGGCTTAGGTCCAGACTTGAGCTTCTTCTCAGCAGGGAAAACGCGCTTGCCGCTGCCTTTCTTAAAGGATTTCTTTGCACCCTTACATTTCTTAAAGCTAGGGGTCTTGTTGACCATCAACACATGATTATCTTTCTTGATATCCACCTCTGCAGCTTTCAGCTTAGCGAAGAGCTCAGTGATCATATCAGTGGAACCAATTTTATTGTGAGTAACTACAAAACCTTTGAGCTGGGAGGGAGTGATTGCAGAACTCTGTCAATCTTGAGATCTTCTAGAATCTTGCAGTCCAGTTGCTCAAGACGTTGAGTGTAGCCCGACATCTTAATGGCGTGCTCACTAACGGAACTCCCTTCCTACATCTTGCAGTTAAAGAATTTCTCAGAGATTTCATATCTCTCAGAACGAGCCTGAGTCTGAAACATGGTTTTCAGTTCCTCAAGTATCTCAAAGGGCCCGACGAACTCCTCAAAACGATTTTGAAGGTCCGATTCCATAGCAAACAACATGGTACTCTTAATCACTCCATAATCATATTTGCACGACTGATAAATAGTTTTTTCATCAGCCGACGCATCTATAGCAGGGGCGTCACCTAGCGCTTTCTCAAGGATATAGTCCTTTTGTCCGCCAGCGAGAATGATTCTTAGATTGCGGAACCAGTTGGTGAACTTAGACCCATTGTTCTTAAGCTTTTCTTTCTCAGCAAAAACGTTGAAGTTGAAGTTGGACTTAGCCATTTGATCTACAAAATTTGCAAGTACAATTTAGACTATGTTCATGATAACTAGTTCAACTTAATAAAATTACTAGATGAACTCCCACTAAATTCAACATCCCTCAAGTTGTTTAGTGAACACGATCCAAATTCACCACACCTAATCCGATCTTCACGAGAAGAGATGTGGTTTCAATGGTGGACAACAAAGTGTCGATCATATCATTCATATGACTCATGCTTAACCTTTCGGTTCGTGTGTTCAGAGGCCATGTCTGTACATGCTAGGCTCGTCAAGTCAAACCCAAGTATTTCCGCGTGTGCAAAACTGGCTTGCACCCGTTGTATGTGAACGTAGAGTTTATAGCACCCGATCATCACGAGGTGCTTGAACACGACGAACTTTCGCAATGGTGCATAATGGGGAGAACATAATTTTATCTTGATCTTTAAGTGAGGAATCATCTTATAATTCTACCGTCGCGATCTAAGCATAATAAGATACATAAAAGGATAAACATCACATGCATATAATTTTATGTGACATGGTATAGCCAATCTCCGCGCAATGATCTCCATCTTGTGCGCGCTAGCATGATCTCCATCACTCCACCATGATTTCCTCCACCACTAATAGCAACTACAACTATTGCCAACTACTTAGCGATAAGTTGAAGCTATTACATGGTGTATAAGAAGTTGACACACAGGCCATACACAATTATAAAGACAACCATATGGCTCCTGCCGGTTGTGTACTCATCGAGATGCAAGTCGTGAAATATTAGAAAACATGATCATTGCATACAACATACACATCACATCTTGGACCATACCATATCACAAAACACTCCCTGCAAGAACAAGTTAGACGCCTCTACTTTGTTGTTGCATGTTTTACGTGGCTTATGGGAGTAACAAGCTAAGAACGATTCTTACCTACGGAAAGCCACAACAGTGATATTATGGTTGCCAACATCCGGTGTAAATCCCATGACAACTATAGTGAGAGAAACTGGCATCCACCAGCCGCATGTATGGAACAAGCCACACGTCAAGTGCGGAGCCGGTCTCGCGAACGAGGTAGCGTAAAGTTGGCCTGGACAGCTTCGATCTCACTATCCCGCGTCATAAGAAGTACACAACAAGAGGCTTGCAACAGAAAACATCAACGCCCGCAACAAGCATGTTGCGTTCTACTCGTGAAACACATATACGCATAGATCTAGCTCTGATACCACTCAAGGGTTTCGCAGCATAGTAAATCAAAAAAAATCTACGGATGCGAACGGGAAAGCCAAGATCTAATCTAGGAGATGCAATCAACGAGAGGGATAGATGAGATCTTCATACCTTTGAAGAAATCGCACAGCGGAAACGTTCAACAAAACGTGGTTGGTGTAGTCATACTCGCCGTCTCCTCCTCGCGATCCGATCCTATGCTACAAGTGGCGGCGCCTCCGAGAGATGCACACGTACGGTGTCGCAACGTCTCCTCCTTCCTCGGTCCAGCAAGTGTGGTGGAGAGATAGATTGGATCTACAACATGGCGACATGGTGCTATGGTGGAGAGTTTCAGCAGCAGGGCTTCGCCTACACGCAGTCGGGAGAGAGAGAGAGAGAGAGAGAGAGAGAGAGAGAGAGAGAGAGAGAGAGAGAGAGAGAGAGAGAGAGAGAGAGAGAGAGAGAGAGAGAGAGAGGTAGAGCAGCAGCTGGCGGCTAGGGTTTGGGGTGAGGGGAGGGTGCGCCCCCTGCCCACCTTATATAGGGGGAAGGCCGACCCCCTTGCCCCCTCCTCCAAGCCCTAGGGCGGCGGCCCCAAGGGTGGAGTAGGGGGCAAGTCTCCCCCCTTCTAGAAGGTATACTAGGGTTTCCCCTAGGGTTTGGGCCGGCTGGGCCTATGGGGCCTTGTGCCCCTGGCCCAAAGCAGCCAGGGCACTCCCTCATAGGCCCACGCACCCCTCCGACAAGTGGGGATACGTTGGTCCCACTCTGGAAGCTTCTAGAACCTTCTGGTACAATACCGAACACTCCGAAACGATTCCGAAATCCAAAAACTACTTTCCTTTATATGAATTTTATTCTCCGGACCATTCCAGAACCTCTCGTGATGTCCTGGATCTCATCCGAGACTCCAAACAAATACTCATAAACCAATTATCTATTCTATCCTAGCGTCGAGGCACGTTAAGTGTGTGACCCTACGGGTTCGAGAATATGTAGACATGATCTTCTATCAATAATCAACAGCAGGATCTGTAAACCCATATTGACTCCCACATATTCATCGATAATCATATCGTATGAACCACAATGCCAGGATTCAATTAATCCCATATATATATCCCTTCGTCACGCGATATTTTACTTGCCCGAGATTCGATCGTTGGTATCGGTATACCTAGTTCAATCTCGTTCACAGCAAGTACTTTACTCGTTCTGTAATCCGATATCACTTTGTGATTAACTCCTGAACCACGTGCTTTCAAGCGGTGTTGATATCGATTACCGAGTGGGCCCGAAGTATATCTCTCCGACTTGGGAGGGACAAATCCCATCTCGATACATACTACCCAACAAGTACTTTCCGATCACCTGAGAGACACCTTTATGATCACCCTCACATAGGATGACGTTTGATGACCTCAAAGCTTTCTTCCGATAATAGGGAGTTGCATTACCTCATGGTCTAAGGAATACAATATTTGACATAAGAAAAAGCTTCGCAAAGATGAACACGAACACACGATCTAATTGATCTGCTTGATTTGGGTCTATCCACCATATCATTCTCCTAATGACATGATCTCATTATTAATCGACAACTCATGTCTATGGTTAGGAAACCTTAACCATCATTAATCAATGAGCTAGTCCATAGAGGCGTATTAGGGACACGGTGTTGTTCATAAACCACACAAGTATCAAAGTTTCCGCTTAATACAATTCTAGCATGGAATATAAACTTTATCATGAACAAGAATTATAAAAATAACATCTTTATTATTGCCTCTAGGGCATAATTCCAACAGGACTCTAGGGCATAATTCCAACAGGTGCTCGAGGGATACTCTAGGTGGTATGGCTTGCCTTTTGAACTGACTCGGGCCAAGGGATCGACAACTTCGTTGTTGGTTCTGGGGACATGGTGGAACTCGCACCCTTCAAATTAAGCGCATAGCTGCTAGACGAAGAAGCGGTATAAGTCCATGTTGGCGTCCCTCGCGTCCCATTCACCTGAGACTTGCTGCACCACCAGGTCCGAGTCGCGGAAGCAGATAATCCTCTGGATGCCTATCTCCTTGGCCATTTTAAGCCCATGAATGAGCGCCTCGTACTCGGCAACGTTATTTGATGCCTTGAGGTGGATTTTTAGCATGTACTCCAGCCGGTATCTCTTGGGGGAGGTGATGATGATGCCGGCTCCGAGTCCCCCACACATCTTGGAGCCGTAGAAATGTAGCTTCCAATGCATGGAGTCGGGAACCGGTGGCACGTATTGTGTTTCTGCCCAGTCGACGATGAAGTCAGCCAGTGCCTAAGATTTGATTGCAGTCCTTGGCTCGTACTGGATGTGATGAGCTGCGATCTCTATAGCCTGACCGGTGGCGTCCTTGTTGCCGATGATCTCTACGAGCGGGGCTAGCTCCACCACCTGGATGGAGTGCTCTTGGAAGTAGTGCTTGAGTTTCTTGGCGGCCATGTACACGCCGTACACCAGCTTCTGGTAGTGGGGGTAATTCTGCTTGGAGAGCAAGAATACCTCACTGAGGTAATATACGGGGCATTGGACCGGATGCGCCTTCCCTTCTTTTGGTCTTTCCACCATGAGCACGACGTTGACGACCCGATTGGTGGCCGCGATGTACATCAGCATGGGCTCCTTTGCAGCCAAGGCTGCCAGGATTGGCAGGAAGGTGAGCATGCGCTTGAGGTCACGAAATGCTTCGTCCACCTGGGGTGTCCAAAAGAATTTATCCATCTTCTTCATGAGATGGTACAAGGGCAGCGCCTTTTCGCCCAGCCGGTTGACGAACCGACTGAGGGAGGCCAGGCACCCGGTAAACTTCTGGACATCGCGCAAGTTCTGGGGCATCTCCATGCGCTCGATTGCTCCTATCTTCTCCGGGTTCGCCTCGATTCCTCGCTCGGAGACAAGGAAACCGAGGAGCTTGCCGGCTAGGACGTTGAAGACGTATTTGTCCAGGTTCAGCTTGATCTGGAAGTGGCGGAGGTTGTCGAATGTTTCCTTCAGGCCCTTGATCAGCGTGCGATGCTCTTTGGTCTTGATGACGACGTCGTTGACATAGGCATGTATGTTTCTACCAATTTGCATCTGGTAGGTCGCTCCTGCATTTTTCAAACCAAAAGGCATGGTGGTATAGCAGTAATCCCCATACGGGTTTATGAATGACGTCTTTATTTGATCGGTTACATTCATCTTGATCTGGTGGTAGCCTGAGTAGGCGTCCAAAAAAGACAATAGGTCGCAGACGGCCGTGGAGTCGATGACGTGATCTATCCACGGCAGGGCGAAAGTATCCTTGGGGCAGGCCTTGTTGAGGCTGGTGTAGTCCACGCACATGCGCCATGTCTTGTTCTTCTTCAGCACCAGCACCGGGTTCGCCAACCATTCCGGGTGGTAAACTTCCATGATGAAACTGGCTGCGAGCAGCCGGGTGATCTCCTCACCGATGGTTCTTCTTTTTCTTCTACGAAGCGCCATGATAATTGTTTGACCAGCTTCGCATCCGATCGAACATGGAGAGAGTGCTCGACGAGTTCCCTCGGGACACCTGGCACGTCTTTGGGGTACCATGCAAAGATATCTCGATTCTCACGGAGGAAATAGACGAGCGCGCTTTCCTATTTGTTGTCTAGGCCGTCTCCGAACAGGACGAACTTGCTTGGGTCGGCCTCGTTTGGAAGGATCTTCTTCATGCCCTTAGATGGCTTGAACTGTGATTCGCCAGCTGGCTTGGGTTCCCTAGCCAGCATGTCCGCCTGCAGGGCCGCCACGTTCTGCATTATCACGCGCTTTTCTTCCATGATGATCATGGCCTCGGCTAGCTTGGATCCGTATGTAGCGCACTCGATCGACCGCTTGCAGCAGCCGTCGATGGTGATTTCTCCTTTTGGGCCTAGGAGCTTCATTTTGAGGAATGCGTACATGGTGAGAGCTGGGCACCCGAGTATGACATGGTAGGTGCTGGAAAGGTTGACCACCTCGAACCAGACCGGTTCACGGCGAAAGTTGTTCTCGGTGCCGAAGATGACATCCAACCGGATCTTGCCGATTGGCGAGTGCGATGGACCCGAGACTGTCCTGTGGAAGGAAGTGCTTGAGGGCTGAAGTTAAGACTCGCTGATTCTGAGCCACGCGAGGCTGCTGCGGTACAGGAGGTTGATGCTGCTACCTCCGTCGATTAAGACGCGCGAGAACCGAGAGGAGTGCTTCTTGGAGATGATGATGAGATCTAGGACTAGCGCGTAGCTATCGGGGTTAGGCAACACGGTCAGTTGGTCTTCCTTGCTCTAGGTGATTGCCTGCTCGGACCAATGCAGGTACTATGGAACGGTGGGAACGATAGCGTTCACCTCCGCCTCGCGTCGTCTCTTTCTATGCTTGGTCTCCAACTCGGCAAGGTAGATTTGATAGTTGCCCACTTGGTGTGGGTAACCATCTTCATCGTCTTATCGGCGGTTATGTCGCTCTTGGTTGTTTGGCGGGCCTCCGGCTGGAGGTGGAGGCGGTGGTGGGAGCCCGCCGACTTCATCCATCTTCTTCGTCCAACTGGTGTGTCGTGTGATTCAAGGGCTTGTTGTCGCCATTGTGGAACTTGCATGACCCATCGATCATGGAATCCATGGTGTACTTGGGCCGCATGGGCCTGTCATCCGGCCTTTGTCTCCAGCTTCCACCTGCAACCGGGTCCTCGTCCACCACTACTACTTGCTTGGTGCCATACCGGTTGTCGGGCTAGTCGCCTTTTCTCTTGCCGTGGCGGTTGTCGTGGCCATGCCGCCTGGAGTGATGCTCGTCCGACTAGCGCCACTCCGCCTGCTCGTCCGTCACGATATGGCCTTGGTCATCCACCACGATGGGCTTCTTCACGGCCGCGTCGGCGGTGGTGTACTTATATGCGATGGCCATGACTTGAGCCATGGTTTGGGGATCTTCCCGGCTGAGCTTGTGCTTTAGCATGGTGACGTCTCGGAAGTCAATGGTGAAGAAGTGATTGCTTGATGCTCGCGCACTCCCTCGCACGAGTTATGCATGCTGGTCCACCAGGTGAGGTAGGTGCGGTCGGACTCGTCCTTGCCTTGGACACAGAGGGCGAGCTCGCGAGGTTGACCCGGACATTTGTACGTGTCGGTGAAGTTGCGGATGAATGCCTCCTCAAAGTCCACCTAGGCGTTGACGCTGTTGTCGGGGAGGCTGTTGAGCCATGTTCTTGCCGAGTCAACGAGCATGAGGGGGACGTAGCGGATGGCTAAATAGAGGTTACCGTTCGCAATGCTGATATGTCGGAAACGTATCTATAATTTTTGATGTTCCATGCTTGTTTAGTATCTACTTTTCTTTGCTTTGTCTACACTTTGAGGTGTTTTTATATCTTTTCTGGAACTAACCTATTAACAAGTTGTCACAGTGCCAGTTGCCTGTTTTCTTCTGTTTTTGGTTCCAGAAAGGCACAAAATCAATATTCTTGGAATTGGACAGGACAAAAGTCAAAGTCAATATTTTACCGTGGGCAACACGGAGTCCAAAGGAGAGACGGAGAGGCGCCACAGGGCGGCCAGACCCCCTAGGCGCGGGCCCACCTTGGCCGCGCCTGGGCAGGGTGTGGCCCCCCTGGCCGCCTCCCAGCCTCGCCTCTTCGCCTATAAGAAGCCCCCGATGCAGAAACCCTAGGAACTCGATCAAAACTGCACGAAACCTTATGTAGCCGCCGCCACCATCGTCCCTAGATCGGGGGGATCTGAAGTTCTTCTCGGCACCCTGCCGGAGGGGAGATCATCTCGGAGGCCTTCTTCTCTGGTATGAAGCGTGAGTAGTTCCACCTTGGACTACGGGTCTATGTACTAGCTAGATGGTTGTATCTCCTCCTTGTGCTTTCATGTATAGATCTTGTGAGCTCCGTTCATGATCAAGATCTAATCTATTTGTAATCATGCATGTTGTGTTTGTGGGGATCCGATGGATATTGATATTACTATGTCAGATTGATTAATGGTTTTGTCTTATTGATTCTATCATGTATGTGTTGTTTGTGATCTTGCATGCTCTCAATTGTTAGTAGCTATCTTGGCCAAGTAGTTGCTAGTGACTCCAAGAGGGGGTATTTATGCTTGATAGTGGGTCCATGCCTCTAGTTTCCAAGGGAAGTGACAGAAATCTCTTCGATTGTAGATGTGTTGTTGCCACTAGGAAGAAAACAACGGTCTCTTGTTCATGGAGCAAGTGGATTATTTACCTTAAACACTTTTCTTAAAGCAGTTATCTGTTGCTTGCAACTTAATACTGGAGGGGGTTCGGATGATAACCTAAAGGTGGACTTCTAGTCATAGATGCAGTTGGATGGCGGTCTATGTATATTTTTGTATTGCCCAATCGAATCTCATAGGAACTTTTTGTCTAGTATTGCATTGTTATGCCTTGCTCAGTTCCTGTCAATTGCCCTGCTGTAATTTGTTTACCATTCATGCCATGTTGTTTATCTAAGGATATCACCTCTAGTGAACTATGGACCCCGGTCCAATCTTTACCATTGATACATCTTCCACTATTTACTTGTTGCAAACCATCATCACCTTCCACACCATACAGTTAATCCTTTGTTACAGCAAACCGGTGAGCTTGACAACCTCATTGTTCGTTGGGGAAAAGTCTTGAGTTTGTGTTGTGCACGTTCCCACGTTGCTTGCAACACCTTTGAGACGTTTCCTTCCTCCTACTGGTTCAATAACCTCGGTTTCTTACTGAGGGAAAACTTGCTGATGTGCTCATCACACCTTGCTCTTGGGGTTTCCAACGAAGCGTCCCGTGACAGTACTGGGCACAATCAAATGCCTACTGTGATGGTGTAGTCCAGCAACCAGTCCTCCGGATTAACAATACCATTGTACTTTGGTGTGTCTCCGGGGAGTGAAAATCCCTTTGGAAACGGCTAACGCTGGTGACGGCGATGCCACAGTTGCGGTGACTGCGGTTGCCAGATCCGCCACGTGGGAGGCAGTTTTGCCAGGCGCCGTCTGGCGAAGATGCCTGCTGGTGTTTGCTTTCTCCGGGTGCCGTCTGGTCTGCTCCTCGTGGCGGGGGACTATGTCCCGGGTGTTGCCCCCTTCGCTGGGAGCTCCCTCAGCTTGTTGCTTGTTGGCGGTGGCTACGAGGAGCTGGACGCGCTCTTGCTGCCCTCATTTTCTTGGCGGGGGTGTTGTAGACGAGCTAGGCCACGCCAGCGCGCGAGTCCGCGGCGCGGTCCGGCTCTGACCCGAGGTCACACCCTCGGTTCTAGATTTGCCAGACGAAGCCGTGAGCAGCGTTGTACTCGTACACGGTGGCGTTCAGCTGTCGTTGGGTAGAGGCAACCTTGTTGGCCTCCTCCAGGATCCTCTAGCGCGTGGCTTTGAGCGTGGTAGCGGTAGCCGTCGGGTCCGCCTCCATGACGACGGGGGCGCGGAGGTGCTAGATGGAGGCGGTGAGCGGGTCTTGCTCCTTCTCGAGCACAGAGCCGTCACCTCCCGCTCGGCGCTCTAGAGGCGGGTGGTGGTTCTCGCGGGCGTTCACCATCATGACCTCGACGCAGCCGCTGGACATGAAAACGCCGCTGGTGGCGTGGCCAAGAGATACGCCGGAGACAGTGTCGACCTTGCTGGGGAAGGCCTCGGCGACGGTGGCAACATAGACGCGGTGGTCTCCGAAGTGCAGTATGGAGCCGTCGACAGGAAACATGTCCCTGGTGAAGAACGCAGCGTTGTCGATGACACATTCGAAGGCACCGAGAGTAAGGACGAGGCCGGAGGCCACGCGCTCACCGATGACGAGCGGCAGTCCAGTGCGAAAGATGATACCAGCCGAAGCGTTGTGCCCCACGATGGGCGCCAACTGTCGTGGTGTGGAACACGGCAGTACCATCGGGGATGGCGAGGGACACTTATGATGCAATTCGTGGCTCACGCAACCGGTTGGGCACGGTGAACTACAAACACGGTGACGTACCAAGGTTCGGGGCCCTCACTGCGAGGTAACACCCCTACTCTTGCAAGATCTAGTATATGGGGGGCGAATGCCCAATACAAGTGCTCCTTGAGCTATTTCCTTAGCAACTATCGATGACTAGAGGAAGAAGACGAACTAGAGGAAAACTCTACCGAATGTGTAACTTACCTAGAACCCTATCTCTATCCTCCCTTATATACTAGTCGGGAGAGGTAGGTTACAATGTGCACTCTAGGGTTTACTATTTGGACTTTGGGTTTATAGGGCGGGCCGGCTGTAGGGCCCTAGCCGATGGACCAGGATCTAGTCAGCCTTCGGTACATCGGTGGACGGTGCTACAGTGTCCCCGCGCCTTCCTTTGGGCGTCATCCCTTGCTTTAACGATCACCCAGGGCTTCTTTAGCGATCAGCCGATAGCTTCGCTTAATCTTTGTCTGATAGCGCCGGTCATGGCGGCACGCCAGTCTGTCTGGTGACATGAGAGACCAGAGGCGTACCCGGCAAGGAGGAGCGTCACCCCTCTGCGTCCTCCAATCAAGCTGATCCCGAGGATGGCTGGACCTATAATCAAAGAAAAAGAAAAGGAAAAAAAAGGCTAGCTGGACCTAGAAGTTCCAAATTCGTGGTCTGACATTCATTTCTCGTGCCAAGTGCCAACCCGAAACCAGATCCCGCCCAGAGGCCGTGGAATGTCATGGCGTCACCTAGTGGCAGCAGCCGCTCCTCCAAAATCCCGGAGATCCTGGCCGTTTCCGGCGGCCGGCCGTTGCAGGCGGTGGGGTTCGGCACGGCGTCGTTCCCATTCGTGGCGGAGGACGTCAAGAACGCCGTGCTCGCTGCCCTTGAGCTCGGCTACCGCCACATCGACACCGCCTCGGTGTACGGCTCCGAGCAGGTCGTCGGCGAGGCCGTGGCCGAGGCGACGCGGCGCAGGGTCATAGCGTCCCGCGGAGAGGTGTTCGTGACGACCAAGGTGTGGTGCACGCAGTGCCACCCGGATCTCGTGCTGCCCTCGCTGAAGGAAAGCTTGCAGTTAAGATCTGGGTTCAGTCCTTGAACTTTCGCTTTTCAGTTTTGATAGTTCCTTGAGCATAAACCTGAAGTATTGGCAATGCGCAATTTTAGTGAAACATAACCACATTTTCTAGTTTGTAAGTTATATGTGCGCTAGGTTGAAATGAGGATGGTTTGCTGTTGATCCAACGGCTTAGAAACGTGACCGAAATTTAAGAAAACTTATAAATAGACACCCCAAATATTTTGTTCTTTGGAGCCGTTGTTATTTGGGTCAAATACTTGAACTACTCGCATAGAAGCCATGTCTATCCAATACTGTTACTAAGCTCACCATGCCACTGTTTCCATCTGAAGATTTAAATGTCAAAAATGAATATTAAAATGGAACTGGGTCCCCCTTCAGGAAACCTAATGATCTAAAAAAATCAAAAATGAAATTAACATTACATTTTAACCTGTAGCGCTTTAACTTGAAATTGACATTTGTTTCCTGAATGATCCAGCAAATGCTAGCTTTTCTATTTGAAATTGACATTAGCTCTAAACTAGATGTGTGTTATTCAAATTCAAATTTGGTGTGGTGTCTTTGGCATTTGCTGTGACAGGGATGTTCTGTGAAAGGTACTGTTTCGCCAAGCAGGTAAAACAGGGTCTAGTAGATCAGTTTGGAGACAAGATTAGCCATTACTTGTGAGATTTCTTATTCCCAGGCCACCCTGCTCTTTTCGCATGGTGACAACTGACAATGTCCCATGCAACAAGACAATGCCCACCAAGCACCTCTTTTTTATTTTTCCAAAAATAAGCTCTTCTTAATCTGCCAACAGCCTCGACACTTGCTTTGTCCCATTATATACATGCTATAAAGATATTTGGGGTAGCAGAGCGCATGTCATCGATCATCGCTACTCGACCACCTGATGAGAGCATTCTGGGAACCCAACCTGGAAGCCTACGGTCAATTCTTTGGGTCACCGGTTGAAGTAGGCTATGTGATATTTTGCTCATAGATAACAACAACGCCAAGTAGGTGCAAGGAAGTGAGCTGATTGGGCAGCCTAGAATTTGTACATCTTTAGAACTGTACTGATCTGTCATGTGTAAAGGAACAAGAGTACTCTTTTATATATGTACAATAATACAGAAGTAAAATTATATATTCATACTACTACCTCCATACCGGTTTGTTGGGCTAACACGGAGTTTAAGAAAAAAGTTTGATCATAAAATTGGTCAATAAAACATGAATTATATATTGCAAAAAATATACCATTGGATTCATATTTAAAAAACCTTTACAATAGTATAGTTTTTGTGACATATGATTTATATTTTGTTGTTCAAATTTGTAGCCAAATATTTTTCTTGAACTCCGTGTAAGCCCAACAAACCGGTATGGAGGAAGTACTTAATATCTTAGCCGTTGTAAAACTGATTATACATAATCACATATGGGATTTGCCACAGCTTTACATTTTCTTCTTACCACATGACTTTGACTGAATGTAGCGAACTGTGCCACCAAAAGGGTACAAATTCTTGAATCACTGGAAGTTATGGACTAGAATTGCAATCCAACATTTGACATGTATTTCAAGGATTTAACACTGCTACTGTTCTGGTACAGAAGCTTGTTTCCTTTTTACTGAATTCTGTCACTTTTGTGCTAAGCAAGACCCTTTTCTTCCCATGTCTAGAAAACTTCAAATGGAATATGTTGATCTGTACCTGATCCACTGGCCCATGAGTGTCAAGCCCAGCAAACCTCACCTCTTCATGAAAAGGGAAGACATTGTCCCGATGGACTTGAGAGGGGTATGGGAGGCAATGGAGGAATGCCATCGTCTTGGCCTTGCTAAAATGATTGGTGTTAGCAATTTCACAACAAGGAAATTGCAGGAGCTACTTGCGATTGCAAAAGTCCCCCCAGCAGTGAACCAGGTTTGTGCTGATGAATCGTACAGGCGATGGTAGTAGCAACATTCTCTTGTTCTATTGTATGATTTCACGAACAGAAGTAGAGGCTGGTTTGGTGAAAAATTCTTCTGCAAAAAATTGCTCATAGACTACCCTAAATTGTTCAATAGCGTCTGAGAAGTTGTATCATTGTTGTTTGATTCATATGAGAACCTTTCAGGTCGAGCTGAATCCAGTTTGGCAGCAGAAAAAACTGATTGAGTTCTGCAAAGAGAAAGGCATACATGTGACTGCGTATTCTCCCGTGGGAGGCCAAACTAGGACAATCCAAACCAATGCAGTCCTGCAGTCTGAAGTTCTGAAAGAGATTGCCGAGGCTAGAGGAAAATCAGTAGCTCAGGTATTCAGTGTATTTTCTCAATTCATCCTAGGAACTGTTTCGTTTGTACCTAAATCTACCGCACCAATCGATAAACGGTTCCAGCATCGTCCATGGTTAGCATATGATTTGTTAAGAAATGAACCAAATGCAGAATGTGAACAAATATTGTAAACAGTTTAAAAGCACGCAACTACTATAGTCAATTGCACCTTGAACTTGATGTTAGCAGCGCGATTGACTGTCGTTTTCCTCCAGATCTCATTAAGGTGGATCTACGAGCAAGGAGCTAGCATGGTGGCCAAGAGCATGAAAAAGGAGAGGATTGAGAAGAACATAGAAATCTTCGACTGGGAACTGACCGACGAAGACCGGTTCAAGATTGCCCAGATACCTCAGCAGAAGAAGGTCACAGTGCTGGCGATCCTCGCCCCCGAGGGCGTCCCCGGCGTCGACATTTCGGAGATCGATGTTGTCGAAGTGTAGGTGTCAGTTTCATGGTTTCATCAGTTCATGCTTGACATGACCTGAAAGGAGGGAGGCAGGAACCCCGAGCTGCAGGGTCATGTACTGCCATTTGCGTTCTAGAGAACTACTATTAAGGAGGCCTGCTGGCTTAACATAATAATGAGTTGTTGGTGATTAGGTGGTTGTTAGCCGTCACTCACACATGGACTTACTGGGTGGCACGTAGCAATCGACGTTAACGCTTGGATGCATACTGGAAGGTTCTCGTTTGTGGACAGACAACAACTTCTAATTAAGAATCTTGTCTTGGGAACGAGTATCTGGCAGACATGTGGGTCTTATGTTGTTTAAAGACATGGCGGCGAAGGAAATTAATGTCTGTTACGCCAACCTTAGCTTGTCCCGAGTGTGTGTCACAAGGAAACATGCATGTCATGGGTGACGGCCTTGGATAAAAATGTCATGGGTGACCGGGCGCACGACTCTGCCTCAGTGCCTGCCCCCGCAAGCATTCGGACGATTTCGTCACAGAAATCAACTATATACGGTACAGTCTGTACCTAAAAATAACACTACCTGTTTGAAAAAAGAGACCGGGAAGAAGATTTGCGTGCTACTCCACTTGGCCAGTACTATAAAGCAGGTCGTCCGTCACAGGCAGATCCTGCACTGCGACCACAAGACAATCTCGTCACCCACCGTGCCGAAGGTTGACCGGTGTTGGCAGAGAGAGACGACACATGTCTTCGACAACAACGGTAGCGGTGCCGGAGGTGGCGCTGAGGCATGGCAACGCGAGGCCCATGCCGGCGATCGGCATGGGCACGGCCAATTTCCCGGTGGTGCACGAGACCATCAGAGACGCCGTGGTCGCGGCCGCGGAGCTGGGCTTCCGCCACTTCGACACGGCCTCCATGTACGGGACGGAGCCGCCGCTGGGGGACGCCCTCGCGGAGGCGCTGCGGCACGGGCTGGTGGCGTCCCGGGAGGAGGTGTTCGTCACCACCAAGCTCTGGTGCACCCAGTGCCAGCCGCACCTCGTGCTCCCGTCGCTCCGGCAAAGCCTCCAGTAAGAAGAATCTCCAGACTCCAGAGTCAGTTGGTTGTACCTACCCCGCCCCCGTCAATTTCTGGATCCTGACCGATGTTTTTCAGGAATTTGCAATTGGAGTACGTTGACCTGTACCTGATCCACTGGCCGGTCAGCCTGAAGTCCGGGCCAATGGTGTTCCCTGCCAAGCGGGAGGACGCCGTGCCGTTCGACTTCGAGGGCGTGTGGCGGAAGATGGAGGAGTGCCACCGCCTCGGCCTCGCCAAGGCTATCGGCGTCAGCAACTTCACCACCACGCACCTCGACAAGATCCTGGCCACTGCCACTGTCAAACCTTCAGTCAACCAGGTTGCTCAACACTCCTAGTACTACAAGATTACTGGATACTGGTCACTGAATATTGCAGCAAGTCGATATTTTGTCACTGAAACTCTGCCTGTGATATGCAGGTGGAGATGAACCCGGTGTGGCAGCAGAGGAAGCTGAGGGAGTACTGTGCGGAGAAGGGCATCCACGTCACGGCGTACTCGCCGTTGGGCGGGCAGAACTGGTCCGGAGAGGGCAACGCCGTGATGGATTCTGAGGTGCTCGCTGAGATTGCCAAGGCTAGAGGGAAGAGCTTGGCACAAGTAATACTCGACTGAAAGACTGAAATATAGGCTGTGCATGCCCCTGTGATAGATAGTAACGGCTCCCATTTTTCTTCTCCTCCTGCAGGTAGCACTGAGGTGGATTTACGAGCAAGGGGTGACCCCGATCGTCAAGAGCTTCAGCAAGGAGAGGCTCAAGCAGAACCTTGAGATCTTCGACTGGGAGCTCACCGACGACGACCGGCTCAAGATCAGCCAGATTACGCAGAAGAAGATGGTCACGGTTAAAGGATTTTTCTCGTCTGAGGGCGTGTTCGACTCGGTTCACCTTGCAGACATGGAAATTGTCGAGGCATAGGTCGTGTGACAAAGTTCGCAGGAAACTTGTGTACACTAGCTTAATATAATGTGGGAATAAACAAAAATGTCTTTGCGAAAAGTTTATGTCGGTTTTCCTGAAATCTTGCTTGTGACACTGCTAAGAAAATCCTATTGATGAACTGCTTCTCTTTTAGATGCAAGAAACATAAGTATAAAAAATATGGCCTCTGATTCCAGTACTACCCCTCCCATCTAAACCCATACAAACTTGTATAACCTCAAACACAAGGAAGATTCAAATCGCTTGATATCACTTTGTAATTAGTATATATTAATCACGTACAAAACCCCGTATAACTCAACCAAATAATATGTTTTTCTAGCCATACCTATACTAGTACGACTTGTACGCGAATAAAAAAACATTGTTGTCCAGACCATCGCCGGTGACGGCCGTGTCCGCGAGCGATGGTAGCGGTAGGTGGTGGTTGGGTTCGGCGAGCCGGTGACTCATCCTCGCTGGCACACGCCTCGGCTTGGCCTTGTGTGTGCTGGCAGGGCTAGCGTGGCAGCAGAGGCGGGGCACGAGAGCTCGGCGGCCGCGGCCGCGGCGGCGAGCGGGAGCTTGGGGAGGCTGTCCAGACAGTCCGGCAGAGAGTCGGACAGTCTGTTCTACTTGTTCGGCGTCTAGTCCGATTAGAAGATCTAGCTACGAAATTTTAATAGGGACTAACGCGTGTCGCCGGACAAGGGTTCGGACTTGTTCGGCGGGAAAATAAATTGTGACAATACAACGTTGTTTAATATTATTGTGCGACGTCCTGTCTGGCAACTTGTCTGGCCATGCTAGAAAATTAATGTTAGTCTGATTATGATTTATGATTTTGGGGTTGTCCTAATTCATCTCATATATATTATATCAAACGAATTGATCTTATCATAATTTGATAACACATCAAAGGCATAATACTGTCGTGGTGAATTTCGTGAAAGCAACGACAAATGTAGATAGACCACAATACAAATGAATTCAGCAGCAACAACGATTGTATAAAGGCAAATAAAGTATGATCTCTCACTCGTTTCATAGGATACCAAAAAGTTACTGTGTGTATAAGATTTTTTTTTACATGGAAAATAAAAAGAACTATGTTTAACATGGCCTGGAAACCTTCTTCGAAACAAAAATCAAACCATATCCAAAGGCCTTGGTTCTAAGAATCATCTTCGTGGTGTTTGAGTTTAAGCAGATTATCTTTGACGCTGTCCAACTCGTTTCTAGGTGATAAGATTATTCCCATGAATACAACTTTCTTGGTCGAGTTAACGACAGTGTGAAAAAGAAATGCACAAATGAATAAAGATGTTATTGATATAACATGGTTGTTGGACATGTAAGGAATCATGCCTGTGTAAGAGTGTTTCTGAAGTCATCACTCTTCCATTTCTCCATACACTTGAGAACCCAAAGTCCACACTGAGTTCCTATCACAAAAACCACTTTAAATAACAATTCACTATATACAAATACCACAACAAGGTGAAGTTGTAATTTTACTTACTCATCCCTTTGTTTTGGCATGACGTATCGTTTTATAGGCCAGTTAAAAGGATGGGAAAAAGGCGTTATCGTCCGATCTTGTCTTTGCCACATCATAAGCAATTTCTGATCTGTAAAAAAAATATCAACTTAGTAGTGAGCGGGTGTGTCTCCTTAAGTAATATGGAAAAGTGCGATGAGAATATACCAAAGCTTCAATGGTAGGCATGTAAGTGTCTAAATTATAGAGTGAATCTAGGAATTGAATTATTCCTTTGGCATATGCATCACGACGGTGATCCAATGATTCCCACCAACATGTGCGATGAAATAGAGATGCAATAATAAAGTATAAGTATGTTTAAAATTACATAAAGTGAATTATATGTATCATTGCATGTGCTTACATTTATCTTTAGTTTATTAAAATACTCAAACATGCATCTTTGAATTGCATTGTTCTTCTCTATTTATACCTGGGGTTGACCGGATGGATGATAATCTTTACCCCTCGACTCTATGTCTATGAGCCATTTTGACCTCCATGTGGAGGCGAGGAAACGATCATCTAGAAGCCGAAGAGAAAAGTGTTATAAATAAGCATTGATGACCTATAAAATTAATATGTACGTAATGTTAATTAGGCATGTAATCGAGATATTTGTTTTATAATACAAACGGGTTTTCAAATAATGAACTTATTGTGCATACATCGCCTTTCAGCTAGTCATAGGTTACAATTGGTACAACTTTTTCTATAGTCAACATGTTTTTTCTTCATATCTGATTTTTTGACACGTCCCTCGTTTACACTATGATAACTATGCTACCCACGCCACAGCTGCTTCTACATGTTCTTCCGTAAAATTCATTTGTCTTAAACAGAACATCTTTCGTATCAAAGAGACCTGCATAGAACGCGTAACAACTTGGCTTTAGTAAAATGCAAATGCCATTAAGACATTTATAAGTGAAACTTTGTAATGTATAAACTTACACTCTTCCCACGTATTTGAGTCTTTTCAGACAAGAAAGGCAACCGGACCTGCTTTTCGGCAAAACGTCTCCGCTTCGGTGATAATTTTATCCTTGGAGTCCCAAATGCAGACGATGGTCTAGCAGGAGAAGGATAGTTATTTGGAATTAGGATAGGATCTCCTTGGTCACCCTTGTTTCCATTTGAACCATCCAGCTTGTCCTTCTTGACAACATCCTCGCCAACATCCTTCTCCTTAACAAACTGATTGCCAGTACCCTCTTCGTTAACAGACGTGAAACTTTTTGGTGAATAAGCTCTCTTATTGTTGTTCTCGATGTCCCCTTCAGAGTCTTTCTAGCAAGAGGTTTGTAAATGACATCCTCCTTATTGAACATTTTCATCGGTCTCTGCAATAAAAAATAGTAAACATGTCATGACACGTGCGAAACGAATGATACATGCCAAATTTTGCTCGCCGTGCGTTTTACCGCAGTGCATAAATCTAGCATAATAGCCAACTGCTTACGGATAAGAGTAGTCTCAACAACTAGGAGATTAACATGTTCGACAAGTCGTTCCACATCCATGGGGGTTTGCAGTAGGTTTTTTTTGTTTTGAAGAGGGATTTTTTGAACTAGGTGTTTCTCTTTCGAAACCATTCGCTTTGTTTACTTTCGAGCGTCTATGCTCAAAAGTAATATTGTTTTCAACCTATATGTAATTTTTTATTGTTGTTGGACATGAGTTACTGAAACAAATATTGACAATAATAAATCCCTTACATTGTCCTTTCCACGGCTGAAAGAACATGTTGGGCCCCCATGTGTGGTTTTGGTAATTAATGACAATCTTTATGGACTAATGTGTGTATTAAGTTATACTTGTAGGATTTGTAGGTTGGTCCATTGGCATCGCTTGGAGCATGTGTTGGCTTCAAGGTCGATGAAATGAGAAGAAGATGTCTTGTGCAAGCTCAAAATGCGGCATCTATAGAAGATCTCATTTTTTATGCTTGCCATCCTCGGTGATCATGGATCGATGATGAAGAATCAAGAAAGGCGTTCAATCTTGAGAAGGGCAAGATCGTCTACATCGAACTCAAGTAGAATGCTCAAGGCAAAGGTATAATCTTGATAGGTTTTCCCTTTTGTCGGTCTCATGTTGTTAGTGGGAGACCGGGTTTAGGATAGATAGCCGTACTATCAAGAGGGGCTCTCGAATGAGTAACTCCATCACATCGTTCGGAGAGAGCTCAAACCTTTGCATACTTGCATCATCATATTTGGTTGTTATTTGGTATTATCCATGTGAGAATATAGAGCTTGTGGTAATCTCCATAACAAGCCCTAGGTCATCAAAAACGAATTTCCCTTTTATATCTTATTGCGTTTTGATCTTGGAGGTTTTATCGGTTTGTATTTTAGAGATAGGTAAAACCTTACATTATTTAGTTCTTACTCATGTGAGGATTTAGAGCTTTTGTTAATCTCCATGACAAGATCTAGTTCATCGAAAACGGATTTCATATGCATTTTCTATTATGTTTTCGATGTGGGAGGTTTTATCGGTTCGTCTTTTTGAGAGAGGTTAAACCTTTCGTCATTTGGATCTATCCTCCCTTGCTGGACTATGATTTTTATTTGCATGATCTTTTAGAGCTTGTTGTCCTCTTCGAAACGAGCCCAAGATCATCAAAATCGGAGTCCGGATGCAAAAGTTATGGCCGTTTTTGTTCAGGGATGACCGGTAGTACCGGACCAGGGTCCGGTAGTACCACCCCTTAGTACCGGTTGGTACTGAATAAGGTGCGTTTGGCGACCTGGGATCCCCAGGGAATGTCCGGTAGTACCGGGATTCGCATTTTTGGGCTTCAACGGTTGGATTTTCGGGGGACCTATTTAAGGGGCCTTCTTCCCCAATGGTTCCCCAACCATTCTTGCAAGTTTTCCCCTCCATTGTTGACCTTCTTGAGCTTACTTTCTCTCAATCCCTCCGATGATTCTTGCATATTCTTGAGGGATTTGAAAGAGGAGATCTAGATCTACAATCCCACCAATCAATCTCTCCTCTAAGTGAGGGAACATATTGGGATCTAGATCTTGGAGTCTTTTATGGATTTCCTCCATTGTTCTTCCTCTCTTATTCCCCCATAAGCTTTTATAGCTTTGGCGGAATTTGGTAGAGAAGGATTTGAACATCTTTGTGGTGTTCTTGCCATTTGCATTCGGTGCATCGGTTTGTGTTCTCCTCGGAGGATTTGGTTTGAGTTACTCATTGGAGCTTGTCCCTCTTGGGTTCTTGGAACCCTAGACGGTTTTGTGGCCTTGGTGGCATTGTGGCCTTTTGTGGCATTTGTTGGGAGCCTCCAATTAAGTTGTGGATAAGTGCCCCAACCTTGTGAGAGGTTCCGGTTGCCACCGACAAGTGCACCGATAGTGGAAGCGTGAATCGATCCCATTGGGGTGAGATTCACCGGAGAATAAAGGAGGCCTTTTGTGGCGTTGGTGGTTTGATACCACCCCCTCTCCAAATGAGACGTACTCCATGTTGGGAGGAACTCGGTAAAATATAGGGGTTCCCGCGTTTCTCGGTTATCTCTATACCCGAGCTTTTTACTTATGCACTTTATATTGTGATAGCCTTCATGCTTGAAGTAATATATATCTTGCTATCACTTTGTTGCTTGTATTGCTTATCATAAGTTGTTGGTGCACATAGGTGAACCTTATTTGTTCTAGGTTGTGCTTAACAAAGTAAACACTAGTTTTATTCCGCCTTTGTTGAGCCACTCTAAGAAAAAGTTTTTATCGCCTATTCACCCCCCCTCTAGGCGACATCCGTATCCTTTCAACGGACATATCTCATGTCATCATCCTCTCTATTCTTCGCTAGTTTTTCCATCCAATTCCTCATGAGTGGGATCATACAAAGAAATGGGTCAAAGGTCAGGGCATATCTTCTTAAAATACATGTACAGCAAGATAAAATATATAAAATATGGTTGAGAAATAGTTGCGATAAAAAAAGTAGTTAAATACAATCCGGTGTTTAATCATGGATCTACTCTTTCATTAGTCATATACGTTCGGCAATGTTTTTGACCAAAGTTTGACCAGGGCGCTATGAATTCATAAAATAAACAAGAATGAAAAATCTTTGTAATCTATCATTGTTTAGGTATGTGAATTCAAAGAACAATTATGGGATCATTCTTTGAAAGTCGAAAAAATTACATGCTTAGAAGTAGACCCATTAGGCCTACTTGTGGCAACATATTGTAAGCAATGTGGTTTATTCGACTTTTGAGAAATGACCCCTACTTTTTCCTCCAAGTTAGAATCTAGGTTTTACTTACAGAACTGAAATAGATTTGATTTTTAACGATCTAACCCATGATTTTAGTCCTAGACCCGCCGACATGTCCGCCATTCCTGCCCAAGCCCTTGCACTCTATCCCGCGTGGCCTTTTGCAACCCATTTAACGGGTCGGCGCGACACAGCTGCGAGGCGGGTTGTGATTTAGTCCCACCTCACCAAATGAAGGAGAGTTCGACCTACTTATATACCCGCCTTGTCCACTCGCATCGATCTCCTCTTGAGAACACAACCTTGCTTTGGTGACGCCCAAAACGAGGCCCACCTATATGCTGAACCTTTCGGCTGTGGATAGGGAAAATTTCCAATCAACTATTTGGAAACACTGATTCACTATCGGCGCATCACAATTTCTGAATGAAAACTCGTTGAGGAAAGACTCCAAAAATGTCTTAATAGTTGGAAAGGTAAATTGCTATCCTTTGGCGGAAGACTTGTACTCATAAATTTAGTACTCACCAATATGGTATTGTATATGATCTCGTTTTTCCAGCTACCAAAAGGTGTCTTGAAGAAAGTGGATTATTTCCGTTCAAGATTCTTTTGGCAAGGGGATAGTAAGAAAAAGAAATATCGACTGGCCAAATGGAATTTGGTTTGCCGACCGAAAGAATACGGTGGACTGGGCACACATGATTTGCAAGTCAAAAACATCGCGCTTCTGGGTAAATGGATTTTCAAACTACTTACTAAAGTTGGTGTCTTGCAAACCATTTTATAGAGAAAATATGTGGGGTCCAAAGTTGTGTCTCAAGTGGTTTGGAAACCCGGTGACTCACATTTTTGGGTGGGTCTAATGGCGACCAAAAAGCATTTCTTCCGTTTTGGTGCTTTCAATATCAAGGATGGATCACAGATTAAATTTTGGAAAGATAAGTGGCTTGGCCAAACTTCTCTTCGCGAACAATATCCAGCTATATATTCGACTGTTAGACACAAAAGGGACACAATTTCCACTATTATAAAATATAATCCTCCTAACGTGTCTTTCAAAAGAAGTCTCATAGGTCCTCGACTGATATCTTGGAAGAATTTGTTATTACGATTATCCATGATATAGTTGTCGCACAGTATGGACGAGTTCAAATGGAAATTACAAGAGAGTGGTAAATTTTCAGTTGCCTCACTATATAGAGTATTGGTTCAACCTGATATCCCGGTCGATGATAACAGTAAAATTTGGAAAATAAAAATACCCCTTAAGATGAAGATATTCGCTTGATATCTACGTAAATGTGTAATTCTTACTAAAGATAATACTGTAGAGGAATTGACATGGAAGTACACAGTGCGTTTTTTGTCATCACGATGAGACAATTCGGCATTTATTCTTATACTGTAAATTTGCTCGTTCTATATGGTCATTCACCAAAATAGCTTCTGGTTTATCTTCTCCATATTCAGTGACCAATGTCTTTGGTAATCGGTTACATGGAGTTGATAAATACAAGATTTTGTTTAGGTTAGGAGCGCTTTCCATCATTTGATCGCTATGGCTTTGTAGAAATGACAAGATTTTTAATAATATTGTGTCTTCTCTCCTGCAGGTTATTTATCGGGCGATGGCTATCCTCCGATCATGAACTATTCTCCAATATATGGAATTTCGCGACTTATTTTTGAAGGGATGTACGCGTTTGGAGGACGCGGTGAGGGATATTTTCTCCCTACATGGATAGCCGTGTGATTTGCGCATTGATCTGTCATAGTTGAGGACTCTTATTTTTAGTTGAGACTTTGTAATTTTTATATGCTTTCTTTTTCTCTGGTTGTGTGGTTTGTGTGGCTGTGTGCATCTTGGTTATGCAGAGGCCGGGTGTAAACATTACTATATGGTAATAAAAGCACTCTTTTCAAAAAAATAGAGACACGATTTTGGATAAGATTTGTTTGGTCAGGGAGAGTGGAAGGACCGGTTGCTTAGATTAACAGGAACATGGTTTTTTCGTAAAATGGGCACACATTTTTGCCGGCATTTTAAAAAATGCCTCAAAAGATCAAATTGTTGTAGGCATTTTAGAATAATACCTTAGAAATCTTTTTTTTCTAGCACTTTTGAATAGTGCCTTTAAAAATCGGCATATTGTCTGGACTTTCCAAAAAAATGCCTCGGAAGATAGTTTTTCTAGGAATTTTGGAAAAATGCCTCTAACAAAGTGCCTTCAAAAATCTACAGTGACATAGTGCTAGCCATATAGCCCAACACGCAGTCCATCTTACACAGTCACCACCCCGTGTCTCCCTGCATACATGTGAAAAGGCAGACCCGGCACCATCGGACAGCCCCGCAAGAAAGTAATAGAAGAGGTGGGCTAGATAAGATAGGTCTTGGGTTGGGTTTGCCGTCGTTCCTGTGAGGCGCCAGAGCGAACGAAAAGTTTTTTCTAATATACGTCCTCAAAATTATCAACTAGATTTGTGACCCGAGCAGCTGCGGGCGAAAAAGAAAATAGACTACTTAACTACTTAGAGCATCTCCACTAGCGATCTCTATAACATAGTCTCGATAACACAGTCTCTATAACACGTCATTCAACAGCGTCCCGCCGCTATAGGAGGACGCCGGCACACGGTGCCGGCCTATTGGGAGGGGCTGACCACACCGATGCCTCCAATAGCACCTCCCAATAGTTTCACTTTGAATATATTTACCTAAACATTAGCTACTTAGCTTTGGGATGAATAAAAAATATACAACTTTTCAAATGCAATGAATTAGCTAGTTCTTAAACAACAATCCAAACAAATTATTACATCAATGTTTAAAGATCTTTATTCATCACAAATTTGCTTCATCATTTGCATCTTCTTTTTGTTTGCATCACTTGCTTTGAGAAGATCAAACAATATATATTCTAGCCTCTTTTTCTCCTCTCTTGGGTTCTTTGTTTTCGTCATCAATCACATTTCTTCTTCTCCTCTGAAAGTAAGTTTTTGTCCTTCACCATCTTGCCCAACTTATTCTTATTTTGCTTCTCATAGTCCTTTCTCATTTTTTCCATGTTTAGCTCCAACACATGACACTCAGTGCTATCCATCCACTTCTTGACATGTGCTAACAAACTTGTGTACTCCGTATTTTTTATCCAACTTACATTTCTCTTCAAACAAATTATTAACCAACTCAGCATTTTGAATTTGTTCTCAATCCTTACGGGTGTTGCTTTTTGCATGCATATCCCACAAAGTAGTAGATAGTGCCCGTTGTAGTGGTAAAGACCACTCAGGATCAGCCCAACACACAAAGCCACGGCTTATACCATCCTGCAAATTGCAATGTGCAACACAATTAAACCAATGCGCGTGTGACAGACGAGTTAATGTTCGAAATGTTGTTAGGTTTTTTGCATGTTCGACAACCTAACAAAACTTTAGACGAGCGAGCCAACGAGAAATGTCTTTTTAATTTGGGCGGTAGAATCGTCGCGTTCGCGAGACAACTTTTATGCGGTGGCGGATCTAGGCTATGGGAAATGACAGATGAGTGTAGTGAGATCCGGTGGCGGATCTAGGCCTTTGAATTAAGAAGATATGGCGGAGAAGTCAATGTATTGTCCAAGAAAATCGCACACGACAGATGAGTGTAGCTTGAGCTTTGTCCGCTTGTAAAAACGAATCATCCATGCTATATATGGGGTGGTGATCCGCACACGTACGACTCTGTGCACACAAGGATTGCATTTCAGAAACCAAATGGTACGTTCCAACCTGAAGAAACAAAAGCCGCCTCTTTGGAATTGTTTGGAAGGAAAAAAGGCAGGCAGTATATAGTCTGTCGTTCGTCCTGCAGTCCGACCGCAAGACAATCTCGAATATGCACCACGCCCTTCCTGTCAGTACGAGACGCAGGCGGTCCGCAAAGAGACGACACGTACATGGCCTCGACAACGGTAACGGTGCCGGAGGTGGCGCTGAGGTCCGGCAACGCGAGACCCATGCCGGCGATCGGCATGGGCACGGCAAAGTTCCCGCTCGTGCGGGAGACCACGAGGGACGCGGTGCTCGCGGCCGTGGAGGTCGGCTACCGCCACTTCGACACGGCCTCCCTGTACGGGTCGGAGCAGGCGCTAGGCGAGGCTGTCGCGGAGGCCGTGCGGCGCGGCCTGGTGGCGTCCCGGGAGGAGGTGTTCGTCACGTCCAAGCTCTGGTGCACGCAGTGCCACCCGCACCTCGTGCTCCCGTGCCTCCGGGAAAGCCTCCGGTAAGTCGTCGATCTCGTGCAGCCGATCAGTTCTGCCAAGCGTCCATTTCCTGATCTCGATCATGTCCATCTGCCTGCCAGGAATCTGCAGATGGATTACGTGGACCTATACCTGATCCACTGGCCGATCAGCCTGAAGCCCGGGCCGAAGGTGTTCCCTGCCAAGCGGGAGGACGCCGTGCCCTTCGACTTCGAGGGCGTGTGGCGGGAGATGGAGGAGTGCCACCGCCTCGGCCTCGCCAAGGCCATCGGCGTCAGCAACTTCACCACCTGGCACCTCGACAAGATCCTGGCCACTGCCACTGTCCCGCCTGCTGTCAACCAGGTTACAGTCTAACCAAGATTACTGAATGCTGTTCTGCATATGCTAGCAGTTCGATAGATAGATCATGACTGTAATTCTGCGCGTTATGTGCAGGTGGAACTGAACCCAGTCTGGCAGCAGAGGAAGCTGAGGGAGTACTGCGCAGAGAAGGGCATCCACGTCGCGGCCTACTCGCCATTGGGTGGGCAGAACTGGTCCGGGGAGGGCAACGCCGTGCTGCAATCTGAGGTGCTCGCGGAGATCGCCGAGGCTAGAGGAAAGAGCGTAGCTCAGGTACGTACACGATTTCTCTTTTTCGAGAACCTCACTAGCTGGATAGCCGAGGCCAGGACGGCTCCTCTTCTCCTCGCCACACGTCGTCACGCAATCCAGGACCATGCTATCCATATGACAGTGACGGATCCCTTTCAAAGTTTAAAATAACCGGCTATTTTATTTAGCGGCAACATTTTCAGCAGCTATACAAGGCTATAGCGGCCTATTTCATTTAAAAAAAACAAATTTTAGTTATATCTTGTCAAAAAGCGAAAAACTATGACACAAACATGATTCGAGCTACAACTCATTCAACTATTCAACGTAAATAAGTATTCAACCATTCAACTCACGACATTTATTGAATCAAATTGAACAGAGATTTAAAAAAGAAGAAGAAAAAAATAAGGAATCCATAAAGCATGACCTTTAGCGGCTAAATTGAAAGCTAATTTATAGCTAAATCGGCTATAGCTGGCTATTCTTCGTTTAGCCTATAAACGTCATAGCCATAGCGGAAGGCCTTTTGAAAGGCTATAGCGTGGCTATAGTCAGCCTATAGCCGGCTATTTAAAACTTTGATCCCTTCTTCTCACTCTCCTTTCAGGTGGCATTGAGGTGGATTTATGAGCAAGGACTGAGCCCCATCGTGAAGAGCTTCAGCAAGGAGAGGCTCAAACAGAACCTTGAGATCTTCGACTGGGAGCTCACTGACGACGACCTAGTCAAGATCGGCCAGATTCCGCAGAAGAAGATTGTCAAAGCTGCCAACGTAATTTTCTCGCAGGAGGGGGAGTTCACGTCAGTAGATCTTTCAGACATTAAAATTGTTGAGGAATAGTGTTACGTACTGCTACTACTGAGAAGGCCTGCGGCACTGTCTGCTTTAAACTACACTAGCTTACTTACGAGCGGAATAAATAAAGAATGTATTACTCCTCTTCTATGAGCAATACTTTGATTCAAGTTAAGACTTTTGCTACTACTGATGCAGTGATGATTGTGATCGCCGTTGCCAGTACTCGGAAGTACGATGATGTACTGGAACAGAAATTCCACGGGGAGCACGATTTTCTTCAGATAATCAGTAACCATGACACTCAGTTGTTTCCTTGCGAGTCTAATTCAAGGTCTAGATGTTCTTTTGAGCGATCAAGGTGGAGAAATACTTCACACACTGCATGTATAGGCCAATATTTTTAGGACATGGCTCAATCAACCGAAAGTCTAATAAGCCATCGTCTATAGTATCTCTCTAGTCTAACCCGAACATGGTTCTGAATCGTGACAAAGCGCCAGAGGATCGAGCTCAAGAATACGCGCTGCTTATATTCTTGGTCATTCTGCAACGAATAATCGAATAGTTGCAAAACCTGCTATGCAGGAGTAAGTAACAGTCGAATAGTTTGGCAGCACATGGAAGCAACTGAGATCCTACACAATTTTCTTGAAGCAATAGCATTGCAGCAGAAAGCAAGCAAGGGTTCAACTTCAACTTGGGGGCGAAGCAGAGTCTCCGGGTAGGAAAAAACATGTGGCAAGCAAAGCACAAGCGACATAGATTCCAAGCTTCCCCTCCCCTGTATATATATGCTTGCTCGATGCCTGATGAACAGAAAAGTGTTCAGAGAGAAATAAGAAAGGACCCGCCTAAGACGTCGTCAGTATGGTTCTGACGCATGTTCAGAGCGACGAAGCTGCGGCGTCGGCCGCCGTGTTCGCGTCGAGGTACGTGCAGGAGCCGGTCCCGAGCTACGAGCTCGGGGCTAAGTCCATCTCCAAGGACGCGGCGTACCAGATCATCCACGACGAGCTGCTGCTAGACGGCAGCCCGCGGCTGAACCTGGCGTCGTTCGTCACCACCTGGATGGAGCCCGAGTGCGACCGGCTCATCATCGAGGGCATGAACAAGAACTACGCCGACATGGACGAGTACCCCGTCACCACCGAGCTCCAGGCAAGCTATTTAGCACCTAGTACAGGTTACATTATCTTCTTTCCCGACCGCTGGGGCTTGTGGATAGTGATCGATCAAACAATGATATGTGTGGTGCAGAACCGGTGTGTGAACATCATAGCGCGTCTGTTCAACGCGCCGGTGGGCGCCGGCGAGACAGCCGTCGGGGTCGGCACGGTCGGGTCCTCGGAGGCGATAATGCTCGCCGGCCTGGCATTCAAGCGCCGCTGGCAGAACAGGCGGAAGGCCGAGTTGAAGCCACACGACAGGCCCAACATCGTCACAGGAGCCAATGTTCAGGTAAAATTTCAGCGTGTACGTTTCGCACACGAGAGTTCGATCAGAACTAATTTGTTCTGCTCTGGCGATATGCAGGTGTGCTGGGAGAAGTTCGCGCGGTACTTCGAGGTGGAGCTGAAGGAGGTGAAGCTGAGCGAAGGGTGCTACGTGATGGACCCCGACAAGGCCGTGGAGATGGTGGACGAGAACACCATCTGCGTCGCCGCCATCCTCGGCTCCACCCTCACCGGCGAGTTCGAGGACGTCAAGCGCCTCAACGACCTCCTCGCCGCCAAGAACAAGCGGACGAGGTCTGCTAGCTTACTCAAAATCCTTCAGCTACAGTATAGTTTAAATTCCGTGCAGGAGAATTCTGTCACCTGTCTGATGACGTGGCTGACCCTGTGTCCGACAGGTGGGACACCCCGATCCACGTGGACGCGGCGAGCGGCGGGTTCATCGCGCCGTTCCTGTACCCGGAGCTGGAGTGGGACTTCCGGCTGCCGCTCGTCAAGAGCATCAACGTCAGCGGCCACAAGTACGGCCTCGTCTACCCCGGCGTCGGGTGGGTGGTTTGGCGCAACAGGGAGGACCTGCCCGACGAGCTCATCTTCCACATCAACTACCTCGGCGCCGACCAGCCAACCTTCACGCTCAACTTCTCCAAAGGCATGCACGACTTTTACCCCCGGAATTAGCCGATCAGCACAGTCTCTGATTTTATTTTTAATTTGGATGCCGCTGTTTCTTGTGATTGTTTGACATGTTTCATTGTATGTAGGGTCAAGTCAAATCATCGCCCAATATTACCAATTTCTTCGATTAGGCTTCGAGGTACTACAAAATTCAGATTCCACTAACTTCCGATTCAAATCCAAAATTAACGGAGCAGTAAGCAGACCTCGTTCGTTTTTTACAGGGGTACAAGAACGTGATGGAGAACTGCGTGGAGAGCGCGAGGACGCTCCGGGAGGGGCTCCAGCGCACGGGGCGTTTCGACATCATCTCCAAGGAGGAGGGCGTGCCGCTGGTGGCGTTCATGTTCAGGGGCACCAGGGATGGCTCGCTGGCGTTCAAGCTGTCGGCGACCCTGCGCCGGTTCGGGTGGATCGTGCCGGCGTACACGATGCCGGCGAACCTGGAGCACATGACGGTGCTCCGCGTCGTCGTCAGGGAGGACTTCGGCCGGCCGCTCGCCGAGAGGTTCCTGTCGCACGTGCGCATGGCGCTGAGCGAGCTGGACCTGGCGGCCAAGGGACCCGTGCCGAAGATGAGGCTGACGATCGAGCTGGGGCCCGCCAGGAGCGCCGACGAGGAGGCCTCCGTCAGGGTCGTCAAGAGGGAGGCCGTGTCCGGGCACAGGAGTGTGTCGCTTGTCACGGGGAAGACAAAGGGTGTGTGCTAGTCTGGACGTCTCCTAGACCAGCCGCCCGATGACTGTTACGCCCGCTGATTGTGTTAAAAAATAAATTTGGGGAAATGTTGAACGAAGTCATGATCTAGACAGATGCAACTTAGTAGATCATACTGGTACTACACAATAACCCAACGGCGCGTCCTAGAGGCCCTTTTTTCCGTTTCGCGTGACCTCCCAACGAGGAGACGACCTCGCGCAGATGGAAGACGGACAGCCAAAGCGTCATCATTTTATCCTCTCTGGCCCGCTCGTTAGGACCAAAATTCCCCACAATTGTCTATATTTTCCGCATCCAACACCTAGGCAGCCATGGACAAGCAGCAGCAGCCGTCGCTAACCATCCTCCTCTTTCCCATCGTCCATGCTTCATCCTCTGGCCCTGCAACCACACTGCAGCCAGCTGTCAAAGCTTTGCGCAAGCCAAAGAAAGAGCCTCCGGTGAAAAGCAAGAAGAGGGCCACCCACAGCGTTGGTCAGAGATCGTGGCGGACGCAAGTAGCCGCTGATGCTGCGCTCACGGCAGAGGCCATCATGCGGGTCGACTAAAGGACAAAAGGCAAGCAAGACCGATATTCTCTGTCGAGGGAATACCATGGCCTTGCAATCCACTTTGAAGGTGATAATAGCCGACAAAGAGGTGGCAAGTGAGAGGAAGCGCGTCCTAAAGGCCCTTTCTCGTCGCGAGACCCCAAAACAGGCTCCCAACAAGGAGACGCAAACCGTCCGTAGGTTACCGGCGCATTCGTGGCCCAAATCGTGGTGTTTGCGCTCGCGCAGACGGACGAGGGACAGCGAAAGCGTCATCATCTTGTCCTCTCTGGTCTGCTCGTTAGGACCAAAATTCCCCACAATTCTCCATATTTTTCCGCATCCAAAACTTAGGCAACCATGGACAAGCAGCAGCAGCCGTCGCTAACCACCCTCGCATTTCCCATCATCCCTGCTTCATCCTATGGCCCTGCAACCGCACTGCAGCCCGCTCTCAAAGCTTTGCGCAATCCAAAAAAAGAGCCTCCAGTGGAAAGCAAGAAGAGGGCCACGCACCGCGTTGGTCAGAGATCGTGACTGACGCAGGTAGCCGCTGATGCTGCGTTCACGGCAGAGGCAGAGAAGCTGGCGGGGCCCCAAAAGGCAATCATGTGGGTCGACTAAAGGCCAAAAGGCAAGCAAGACCGATATTCTTTGTCGAGGCAAAACCATGGCCTTGCAATCCACTTTGAAGGTGATGATATCCGACAAAGAGGTGGCAAGTGAGAGGAAGCGCAAGGGTAGGGAGGACCAAATCAAGAGCTTCATGGGCTATCAAGCTAGAAATCTAGAGCTCGATGAGAACAAAACCCGGGCCAATGCCATAGAAGCAGGGCTCAACTTTCATCTTAAGCAAAAGGAAGCCGAGGTCAAACTCAAAGAAGTTGAGTTGAATGCCCAAGCAAGGGCCAAATAGGTTGTGTTCAAAGAGAGAAAAGTTGAGATCAATGACCTAGCAATGGCCAAGGAGTTTGATCTCAAGCAAAGAGAAGTTGAGGTCAAGCTACTCACCAAGGAGAACCATATCATGACGATCAACATAAGCAATATGGCTCCTAGCCAAAATGTTTGGTTCGAGAAGAGACGGAATATGATCCTCGGAAGGGATGCATGATCGTCTCATGTGTATCTATTGTTTTTGTGGCATCCCGCAAAACCACTACTAGAAAATCGCGTTGAATTTGTGCATTGCATCGTCATCATCATGCGTTGGTTGCATAAAACTATTTTCGCAAAGCCCGATTTATTTTCCAAATGCCCCATCTTAATTCAAATGCAAAGCCCGGTCTCCGGATTATTTTTGTTTGAGTGCTATCGGTCTGCAAACGGTGTTAACAAAACAAATAAAATTTATATTATTTTTAGTGGGGGCAGTCGAACGGGCCAGATCGACCCGAACGACCACCCCCAGGATTTTGTAAATCGGTCCACCTGAACACCCCAACAAATCCTAAACCTACCCATCTATCTACCCACCCCCCCTCCACATCACCCCACCCAATCCCCACCTGCCACCTCACCCTCTCCCCTCCCCCTAACCAACCATACCCTGCCACTTGTCCAACCCCCTCTCCCTCACCTCACCCCCACACACACCAAACACCACACGCGCGCGCAGCACACAGCAGCACGCACCCGCACCGGATCCCACCTCTGCCGGATCCCACACACCACGCCAGCCTCCCCCTGGGCCCCACGCCCTGGCCCACCCCTGCCCCGCCTGTCTCTCCCTCTCTCCTCTCTTTCTTCCCCACCGCGCGCGCCCTCTTTCCTTCTTCCTCTGCGCCGGCCCCTCCCCGCTCCGCCTCGCGTCCCCGCGGCCACGCTTCCTCCCCCTCTGTCCTGCCGCCCTCGCCGCCCAACCGCCCCAGAGCCCACCACCCGCCGCACCCCTCGCCTCTCGCTCCGCGAGCGCCCGCCTCGCCGCCTCCCTCCGGCGGCCGCGTCCGCGACCGCGCCCCGCCCCGTTCCGTGCGCCCGCGCGCCCCGCCGCCGCACCCTCCGCTCGCCGCGCCGCTGCGCACCCTCCAGCCGCGCGCCTCCGCCTCCCGCTCGCCCGCGGCCGCCCGAGCTCCGCGCCCGCCTCCGGCCTCGCCGCCTCCTTTGGCCGCGCTCCGGCGCCTCCACCGCATCGCCGGGCCGCCGTCGCCGGCCGCCCTCCTCTCCTCGACCCTCTGCCTCGACAAGGTCCCCCGGCCTCGCCACCTCCGCTCTGCCCCGTCCCCTCCCGAGCCAGCGCCGCCGCCTCCCTCAAGCCACCGCCACCGCCTGGACCCTCCTTCCCTCGCCCCGCGCTGCCGTCCCTCGCCCAAGGCCTCCTCGACCGCCCCCTCCGCACCTCCCTCGTAGGCTGCTGCAGCCAGGGACGCGACCACCGTCCCCGCTGCCTCCTTTGGCCGCGCAGCCGCGACGCCCCTGCGAGCGCCGTCGACCATGCGCCGCCTGCGTCTGCCAGTCGCCGCCGAAGACCCTCCGTCCAGCCGCCTCAATCCTCTGACGTGGGTTTCTGTTCAAGTAGTTGTCAGTCCATTGGTGTGATGTGAGTGGCTCGACACAAGTTTTGTTGCGTGGTGTGGTGGGACCATGAAGTCAAACCCGAGAAGATGGTGTGGTAGCCTTGATGTGATGTGGGTGCCGCCCTCCAAAGACAAGGTCGACACCGACACGACAATCGAAGCCGCGAGAGACCTCAAGTTCCTCTACATGGACAAGAAGATCGCCTACCCGGACCCAAGGTCGACAATCTCGTCTTCACGGAACACCGAGAACTTCCCCCTGAACGCCAAGGTCGTCGACACGGTTGCGACATGAACTCCCGCTCGACAACGCCAAGTGCTCCTACCCGGACCCGAAGACCGCGGAACCCCAAGACCTTCGACATGGAACCGAAGGCCGAGCCTCGACACGGCAAGGTCGCCACGAGGACGCTCCCGAACGCTAGTACCGACTCGATGGCGTGGGGCCCGACGAGACCCTCGCAACGGCAAGCTCGACCCCGTGGAACCCGACAAGATCTGCATGCGACAAGAACAACCCTGACCCGGAAGAATCCGACGCGCCCGACACCGACCCAAGTCCTGCCGCCCGGACGCGACAAGATCTACCCCCCCCCCCCGATATCCGAGAACGACCCCGGAGTCCGAGAATGTTCCCGTCGAGGCCGAACCCGTCGAACCCTGGACCCTGAGACCAACCCCGAACCCCGGAACCCCAAGATCGTCGAGACCCCTCAATGTGTGACCCTTTTCCTCGATACCCTATTTTTATAAATGATATCAACTTGTAGCATTAAATCATTCATCTCGCATGCATATCTGTGGTTTGGGGGCCTTACGCCGATTCACCTAATAATTAAATATGGGGCCCATATGCGGGCAAATCTAGTCTCATATTGGCCTCATTTAAACTTGTGTAGCGAACCGGTACTATCTTTTGTCTTGATAATGCAACATTAAAATTGCGGGGTAGCTAAACAACATGAACCACCTAAATAATTGTCGGGACCCCGGTTCCACTTAATATGACCTAATTGCATCGCATCTTTGACATGCCATACATCATACATGCATCATGCCGATCTTCTGCCATTGTATTAAGTAGTGCATCCGGTGTTTATTCTAGTGTTTTGCTTCTTCGCGGATAAAGCCGTTGAGTTGATGCGAGTGTCGACCCGATCTTCGGTTGAACCTTCGACAATGTTTTCAGGCGAGCATCTCCCCCTTTCTACCTATCTTACTTTTATAGTATTTATTCCCTCTTGTTGATCTATTGCTATCTGTGTTGCGATGCTCTAGTTTCCGTACCCGTGATATCCCGTGCAGCCTTATATTGCCTCGGACACATCCTATTACCTGTTGTTTGGCAGATAGTTGGACTTGCGCGCCGTAGTCGCTTGCTCAAGTGTTGTTGCGTGTCGTCAAGTGCCACAGTGTTTAAGTAATTGCCGCATGTTGATGTTGGAGATGATCATAGTTTTACTTATTGTTCACTTTAATTCCTGTTTAACAACTAAAATTGAAGTAAGCAGAGGCATCGGTGGGGGATAGATAACATTTGGTTTCCGAACGCCCACTTGTGTCCCGTAGGACCCCGAGTACTTGATACCTGTTCCTTGATTTATCGCCTATCCACATATGGGGAGTATGGGCCCCCCTTAGCCAGAGCTTGTTTCCGTCTTATTTCTTGGGGCCACAACTAGTTTGAGGATTTATTTACTATCCTGTACTTATGCCATGCTTTACTGTTTTATTTACGATTGTGTGAGGAGCACGCTGTACTGTTTTGGAAGCGGAGTGTTTTCGCGGTATCGACAGTCCCCGTTTGGGGATCTGCTGTCGCTTACAGCCATTGTCGCAAACCTTGAGTCCGTCTCGGAGCTTGCTTACTTCGTTGCGGGAAGACTCCAAGGGGTGGCCCCCTGAAATATTTCTGAATCTTGTGATTGCTCTGTCGTGAAGACCTCGTTGGGTTTTGTTTTGGTTTTTCCGAGGTTGATCGTGTGTGTGTTGCTATTTGTGCACCCCGGCCGGGTTAAAACTTTCTGAAAGCCGTGTCCGCGGTTATGGACGACTTGGAGCACAGTATCTCGATCATAGACAACTATAACTAAAGTTTACCGTTATAAATTGACTTGTATCTGATATGATTAGTAATCAGCTTCAACTACAACGGAATGGCTAACTAAAACTGCCAACAATTGCTTGCTTGTGTGGTCGCTTGCGACCATTGTACCTGACTAGTAAATATTGCAACTACAACGGAATGGCTAAATAAAAGTACCAACAACTGCTGGGTTTTTGGGTTATCTCATGCTCATTGTATCTGATTAGTAAGTGTTGCAACTATAACGGAATGATTAACTAAAAGTGCCCACTGCTTATTTTATCAGGATGATCATCTATACCTGACTAGTAATTACTGCAACGAAAATTGAATAAATAAAACTGCCAACTGTGTGAGTTCCTCGGTTGACTTCCTCGTTTGGTCTCGAGGGGGAAACACCAGGATGGGTATGTTTGGTGTTAGCTTCAGGTTGGATCCGAATAGGTCTTTCTTATCCCTCTCTGATAACCGCCAGTCGTATCGAGTCTCTATAGGTTGTTTAGTGCATGCTGCCACTGCCGCTCCGTCCACCATACCTATGTAGGCGAGGACCGCCGAATTCTAGCCTCGCCGTGTACTGGCCTCAGTACTGACGCTCCTCTTTTTCCTTTGCCCTTCGTCGGCACCCCTTTTGTTTAAGCAGGTTTTGAGATCGACGCCGTTAGCAGGGTTACCCTTCCGGCTTGGCCTGGGCAGGGTTATGGACGCCATTGGTTATTCTTCAGGGCTCTTAGCCCCATTTGCATCTTGTCCGTAGCTGGACGCTCTATCGTTTTCAAGGTGATTTGGATCTTTGTATATTATATCTGTATTCTTGACTCTTGAGTCGCTGTTATATATATATCTGTTCTGTGGGTCCCATCGAGGACTGTTGTGTAATGTTATTACTTCGTTTTCCACCCGCACGAAAGTGCCTGGTGGGCACCTTTGAATCGTTTCTATGCGGGTTTGGCGAATTTTGCTCAAACTTGCATAGGTCCGATTCTGAGGGTGTTACAGTTTGTTGTTGAACTATGTTGGTCTTCTATTTGAATGTTTGTATGGTTGATGAATGTATTTTGATCTTTAGTATGTTGAACTATCTTATGTTCACATATTTTATTTTGAAATGTGGAAAACAACCGTGAAATGGGTCATTTTTAAGGCCAAAAACGGTAAAAATGACATTTGTGGCTACGCGTCCACATCCACGGCCGATTTGGCAGGAGCGGCCGAAGTTGGCGGAAGAAATGCTCCCGCAAAATGCTCCACACCGTTGGGCGCACGCATGGACAAGGGAGGACACCGCGGCCCGCCCCAAATGAATTTTTTTTGACACATTTCGTGTTCGAACTGATCCACGCCGTTAGGTATGCTCTTATTCCCTTCATTTACAAATATAGGACTTCGAGTGACTTCAATTTAAACTAAAATAATGTTATAGTTGTTTTTGAAATGGGTGAAAGATCACCCCGCATCTGCATCCAAAATATGCACACAACATTTTTATTATATTATTCGCAATACCTTACAAGAGGAATTACAAAGATAACACCAAAGCAACCAAAACTAATGACATCTCGCTACTCTCACAACACCGATGAAGGGGGTGTCCATGAATAGGGTCAACACCCTAGCATCATATCATTGTGAATCATCTAACAACCGAAGGCCACCAAGTCACACAACGACGAGCAAGTGACACAACTAGTACGATAGACCCTCAATGCGTACCAATACACGCTACAAAAATCCGTACCATTGACGTCTTCCGCAAAGCCATTTTCAGGAGAAATCAATGCAATGAACTTGCGAGGCCTGCCGTCAATGCCACCACGACGCCAAATAGCTCCACCACCCCGCGCGTCCAACACATGCACGCACAGTTGACAACAAGACCCCTTGGCACCATGCCGCCAAGTCCCGCCATCCAACGCAACTTCAAACCACCGGGAGATCCATCGTGCATTGCACCTACCAAACCAGGCATGACAGAGCGTAGCACCTAGCGGTTAAACATGATTTGACATCTCCACCGGAGTCTCCGTGCAAGCGAATCTGCTCCACCTCCTGCCTCCAGCGCTGCTCCACAGACAATGCTCTGATGCAGCACTAAGTTGGTGTAGGAGCGCTTCGTTGGGAACCCCAAGAGCAGCACAGCAACAATTTTTCCCTTAGTAAGAAACCGAGGTTATCAAACCAGTAGGAGGAAGGAAACGTCACACAGGTGTTGCAAGCAACACGGAGACCTGCACAACACAAACTCAATACTTTGCCCCAGCGAATCAGTGAGATTGTCAAGATCACCGGTTTGCTGTAACAAAGGATTAAACGTATGGTGTGGAAGGTAATGGTTTGCAGCAAGTAAACAAGTAACAGTGGAAGATGTATCAATGGTAAAGATTGGACCGGGGTCCATAGTTCACTAGAGGTGCTCTCCTTAGATAAACAACATGGCATGAAGGGTAAACAAATTACAGCAGGGCAATTGACAAGAACTGAGCAAGGCATAACAATGCAATTACTAGTCAGAAAGATCCTATGAGATTCGATTGGGCAATACAACAAGATACATAGACCGCCATCCAACTACATCTATGACTAGAAGTCCACCTTAAGGTTATCATCCGAACCCCCTCCGGTATTAAGTTGCAAGCAACAGACAACTGCTTTAAGCAAAGTGCGTAAGGTAAACAGTCCACATGTTTCATGAACAAGAGACCGTTGTTTTCTCCCTAGTGGCAACAACACATCTACAACCGAAGAGATTTCTATCACTTCCCTTGGAAACTAGATGCATGAACCCACTAACGAGCATAAATACCCCCTCTTGGAGTCACTAGCAACTACTTGGCCAAGATAGCTACTAACAACGGAGAGCATGCAAGATCGCAAACAACACAGACATGATAGAATCATAAAGACAAAACCATTAATCAAACCAACATAATAATCTCAATATCCATCGGATCCCCGCAAACACAACATGCATGATTACAAATAGATTAGATCTTGATCATGAACGGAGCTCACAAGATCTATACATGAAATCACAAAGGAGGAGATACAACCATCTAGCTACTACATGGACTCATAGTCCAAGGTGGAACTACTACCGCAACATACCGGAGAGAAGGCCTCCGGGATGATCTCCCCTCCGGCAGGGTGCCGGGAAGAACTTCAGATCCCCCTCCCCCAATCTAGGGACGATGGTGGCGGTGGCTACAGACGATTTCATGGATTTTTGATCGGGTACTCAGGGTTTCTGCATCGGGGGCTTCTTATAGGCGAAGGGGGGAGGCCGAGGCGGCGGCCAGGGTAGCCAAACCCTAGCCAGGCGCGGGCCCACCTATGGCCGCGCCTGGGGGTGTGGCCCCTCTGGCTCGCCCCTCCGGCTCCCCTCTGGACTTCTTGTTCCCCACGGAAAGTAATTGACTTTGAGGTTTATCCCGTCCAATTCTGAGAATATTTCTTTACTAACTTTTCTGAAACCAAAATCAGCAGAAAACAGGCATCTGGCACTATTGCAACTTGTAAGTAGGTTAGTACCAGAAAACATGTAAAAAGCACCTCAAAGTGTGGACAAGTAAAACAAAGTAGATACTAAACAAGCCTGGAGCATCAAAAATTATAGATACGTTTCCAACGTATCAACATCCCCCAGCTTAACTCATGCTCGTCCTCGAGTAGGTAAGTGATAAACAGAATAATTTTTGAGGTGACATGCGCCCTTACAATAAAGATCAACCATTTGCAAGCATTGATAGCTGGGATCAAAGAACTCTAAACATGTGCATGAAATATGGAGTTCTAACAATAGGACATAGTAACTATGCATGCAACATGAAAGGCTATAAACAAAGATCATGAATAACATGCATTGAAAAACGTTTGTTTGTTTCACATGAAGAAAACATAGCATAGGGGCAATCAGCTTGTCCCTCATAGAGTAGCAAATAGATGCATAGGACACCTGCAAAGTTCACAAGGGTGACTAGAAACAGATAGCACAAGAACAAGTAATATCACAATATGCATCAATTAATAAGCTTTGGAACACTACACACAGAATGACAACTATGCTCTCTTAATGGTGCCTAAAGGTAGAAGTTGGAGACTCAATAATGGTGGAAGAAAAGCCTTTTTGTAAATGAAGCAGGGATTACAAGTTTCAAAAAGAGCTTCCAAAAATTATGGTACTTGTTAGCTTTCAGCCCTCATTTCCCCTATCATAAGCATCTTGAAGTGGTTAAGGTTAAAGTGGCAAAGCTGGAGTATATGCTTGACGAAGTATAATTTGGCAATCTCAAGTCCCTTGAATACGAGGGCCACACCTCATGCATACTCAACTTTGGGTCCAGGTAAGTTCTTGTCATTGTAAGTATTTTTATATCATTGAGAACCGCCAACGGGGTACCCCTTGCACATGGTACAGGAGCTTTCCCATAACCAAAATGATAAGGCAAGCAGACAATGAGCATCTCAGCAATCTTTTTATTTACCATATGCATAGATTTTTATTGAGGATGCTTCATAGATAGGACATTATGGTGATGCTACAAGTTTCCACCATGATTAGTTATGGCTTAGGCTAGCGGCCCAGGCGTTTCTCTAACACAGAATACAAACTCCATGGACTTACAAGTTCCCTCTTTATTTCACACAGGTGACATCCATATACAAAAGAACATGATATCAACTGAGTACAAAGTACAAGTGCAAAGTTGAAAACGTTCCCCGTGACAGCACGGTTCTGCTAATTCCAACTTATAAGTGCAAGCATATACAAAAAAGTTGTCACAATGGTTCAAGTTTATTTAGGGGCAAAGAAAAAAGTGTGCCATCAATTTCATGAGGGCTTTAATCACTAATTTTTCATATAACAAAATAGTTTTTAATTGGAAGATAGTTGAAAACAAGAATATACTTGGAATGGTGTAACTGAAGGGAATATGCCCTGAGAGGCAATAATAAAGTGTTTATTATGTGTATTCCAAGTATATGATAGATGTTTAGCATGCTATAATTGTATTAATACGGAAACATTAATACATGTGTGTTTAATAAACAAACATAAAGTTCCTAGTTATACCTCTCTCATAAACTAGCTCGTTGATTAACAAGATGATCAAGGTTTCCTCATCATGGACATTGGATGTTGTTAATAACGGGATCACAACATTAGTGTAATGGTGTGATGAACATTCATCCGAAGCATAACATTACGGTCAAAGTCATTGAGTTTATATTGCTATAACAACTTACGAAGTAATCCTAATCCTTAGACCATGAGATCATGTCAACCACTAACACCGGAAGAGTTTCTTGATAACATCAAATGTCACACCGTAACAGGGTGATTATAAAGATGGGTTCAGAACTAATAAAGTGTTATGTTGAGGCCCATGGATCGAGAGTGGAATTTGTTCATCCCGATGACGGGTAGATATACTTTGGGCCCTCTCGGTGATATCACATTGATTAGCTTGCAAGCAAGTGATTTGATCACTAGAATGTTATATCACGGGAACGAGAAAAGAGTGTATGTCAGTAACGAGATCAAACTAGGTATGGAGATACCGATGATCTAATCTCGGACATGTAATATATCGCGAAACAAAGGGATTAAGATACTAGCATAAAAGGTTTCGACGATCACAAGAAATTCATCGTTGAATATGTGGGAGTCAGTATGGGTCTCCAGATCCCGCTTCTGATTATTGATCCGAGAGGGGTCTCGATCATGTCCGCATTATTCACGAACCGTAGGGTGACACACTTAAGAGACACCCACATCCAATTGGAGCAAAAGTTTCATGTCGGAAAGAATAACAAGCGCAGGAATTTATTTCACTAGATACCGAAACAGGTTTTCGGGTGAAATTGCAGAAAGTGTTTTTGCATGTGAAATAGAATTCTAGCAAGGGGTTATATGTGAATGTTTGTCATTAAAGTAATTGACAAAATTCTAAATAAATAAAAAGAGTTTATTTAATGAGAGTTTGCATTAAATTTGGTGGAAATTTAATTGCAAGTTTGAGTGGGATTTTGAGTGGAGGGAAAGGAAGAGTTTTTTGTGAGTGGAGTGTCCACCCACATGAATGAAGGAGGGGAGGGGGAATCCCCCATGTCCGGCGGCCACCCCCTTGGGTGCCCCTCTCCTCCTATAAAAGGCACCCCTCTCCCTCTCTCTCACTCACACCTCCTCGTGAAGGATCTCTCTCCCCCTCTAGAATTTATCCCCCATGGTCTCGGACTAGCGAGATACATGTTCCCGGTGGCTATTCGGCAAGAAAGAGTTGTGCTTCCGCTGCATCGCTGGAGCGAGGAGGCGGAGGTTGCTCGGTGCCTCAGACGTGTGTGCGAGCACGGATGCGTTGCTGATTTGCGGCGCTAGGACTTCCGCTCGATCTTGAGTCGGAAAGAGATTGTCTACATCAACCACGAGTTTAACTCGTTAAGCTTTGTTGGTCTTCAAGGGTATGTTCTCTACGGATATACATCCGCCCGTTGTTTGTATCTAGTAGATAGATCTTGGTACATAGTTGTTCCCATCATAGGAAATTTTTTGTTTTCTATGCTGCGAACCCTACAGTGGTATCAGAGCCGGATCTATGCGTAGATGCTTTACACGGGTAGTACACATATGAGTATGTGGGCGATGATGATCATGTTGTTGCTCCTTAGTTGTAATTTTGGATATTGGTGGCATAGTGGGATGAAGCGGCCCGGACAAACTTTAGATGTCCTCGCACATGAGACCTGTTCCACGCTTGACATGCAACTAGTTTGCATAAGTGGCTAGCGGGTGTCTGTCTCTCCTAATATAGTCAATATCTATTTTGCAACGAGTTGTCAACTATTTGGTTATCCTCGTTGTGGTTCATGTTCGTAGGTAAGAACGGTTATATCTCGAAAGCCCTAAGCCACGTAAAACTTGCAATGGATAAATTAGAGGCGTCTAGTTTAGATTGTTGCTGGGGTAGTGTTATGATATGGTGATGTTGTAATTAGAAGTATGAGATGATACTCTTACAACACACATAACGTGTAAGTTCCATAGACCTTGGCCTTACACATAAAGGTATGATAGTGATCATACAACGATGCACATGATAGAGATCATATGCGGGAACCATATCATTCCACTAATAAACATGTGATGTTTGATAGCATCTTATATTGCTTGTTTGGCGTTTTATTAGCATAATAAGATGATCCCTCATTTAAATATCAAGATAAGAATGTGTTCTTCCTTTAGCATGCACCGATTATGTTTTCGTCGCTCCAAGACATCACGTGATGATCGGATGTTCTTGGATCCACGACCATATTTTGGGTGTAAGACAGTTACACATGTGAATACTAAGGTTCTTACTTGGCGAACCTTGCATATACAGACATGGCCTCGGAACACGGACCGAGAGGTTAAGCATGAGTCATATAGTAGATATGATGCCCATTTGATGCTCGCCTTTGAAGCTACATCGACTCACGTGATGATCGGACTTGGTGTAGTGGATTTGGTTCATGTAATAACCAAAAAGACACGAGGGATGTCGTTTTTGAGTGGGAGTTCATTCGTAATGTGGATTAGTTGAACTCAATCTATCATAAACTTAGTCTAAACTTTACAAATCCTGTTGTAGATGGCATCATCTGCTTTTAATTTCAATGTGTTCATGGAGAAAGAGAAACTTGCAACGAACGGTAGCAACTTTACCGAATGGGCCATGAATTTGAGGATTCTCCTCTCCGCTACACAAAAGCAATATGTGCTAGAAGCGCCGCTAGGCCCCCCACCTTTTGAGGATGCCCCTGACGAGGAGAATAATGTCTATCAGACTCGTCAGGAGGACCACAACTTAGTTCATTGGGGCATATTGTATGGGCTAGAGCCAGAAATTCGAAAGCATTTTGAAAAAGGCAATGCATTTGATACAATGGGTGAGTTGAAAATGATTTTTGACACACATGCTGCTATAGAGAGCTACAATGCTCCAAAAAAGTTCTTTAGCTGCATGATGGATGAGCACAGCTCCGTAAGTGAGCATGTACTCAAGATGTCGGGTTAAGCCGATAAGCTTGTGTCCTTGGGAATATCGATTCCCATTGACTTAGGCATCCATCGTGTTCTGCGGTCTCTACCACCTAGCTATAAGAGCTTTGTGATGAACTATAATATGCAAGGCATGAAGAAGTATCTCCTCGAGCTTCTGTCAATGCTTTAAACTTCAGAAGTGGAGATCAAAAAGGAACATCAAGTGTTGATGATCAATAAGAACACTGGTTTCAAGAAAGACAAGAAGGGAAGACGGAAGGGAAGTAAGGGCGGCAAGCCGGTTTCCCTTCCTGAAAAGAAACCCCGAGTTGGCCCTAAGTCTGATACCGAGTGCAACTATTGTAAGGGGACTGGCCACTGAAAGCGCAACTGCCCCAAGTATTTGGCAGACAAGAAGGCCGGCAAGGCAAACAAAGGTATATATGATATACATGTTATTGATGTGTACTTGACTAGTGCTCGCAGTAGCACCTGGGTATTTGATACCAGTTCAGTTGCTAATATTTGTAACTCGAATCAGGGGCTGCGGACCAAACGACCGCTAGAAAGGGGTGAGGTCAAGATGCGTGTCGGCAATGGATCAAGCGTTGATGTGATTGTCGTCGGAACGCTACCTCTCCACTTGCCGTCGGGATTAGTAATAAACTTGAATAATTGTTATCTGGTGCCTGCACTGAGCATGAACATTGTATCTGGATCATGTTTGATGCGAAGTGGTTATTTATTTAAATCCGAGAATAATGGTTGTTCTATTATATGAATGAAATATTTTATGGTCATGCACCGATGATGAATGGTTTATTTCTATTGGATCTAGATAATAATGTTACACATATTCATATTGTTGATGCTAAAAGGATTAAACTTAATGATGATATATCCGCATATATGTGGCACTTTCGTCTAGGTCATATTGGCGTTAAACGCATGAAGAAGCTCCATTCGGATGGACTTTTGGAATCACTTGATTTTGAATCATTTGATACATGTGAGCCATGCCTTATGGGCAAGATGACTAGAGCGCCGTTTTCCGGTTCAATTGAACGGGCGACAGATATATTGGAAATTATACATTCTGATGTATGTGGTCCAATGAGTGTGTCGGCGCGAGGTGGATATCGTTGTTTTGTTACTTTCACAGATGATTTGAGTAGATACGGTTATATCTACTTGATGAAACACAAGTCTGAAACCTTTGAGAAGTTCAAGGAATTTCATAATGAAGTGGAAAATCATCATAATAGAAAGGTCAAATTTCTACGTTCCGACCGTGGAGGTGAGTATCTAAGTTACGAGTTTAGCACTCACATGAAAGAGTGTGGAATTGTTTCACAACTCACGCCTGTCGGAACACCACAGCTAAATGGTGTGTTGTAATGTCGTAATCATACTTTATTGGATATGGTTCGATCTATGATGTCCCTGACAGACTTGCCGTTGTCATTTTGGATTATGCACTAGAAACTGTTGTAGGGGTTCGTAGCATGGAAAACAAAAAAATTCTATCGCATACAAACAAACAAGCCAAGATCTATCTACTAGATTGTAGCAACGAGTCGATGGAATAACTTACCCTCGAAGATTCCAAAGTGTTAAACGAGAGCGGATTCTCGTGGGTGATTTAGTCGTACTCTTTCCGATCTCAAGATCGCGTAGACGATCCTTCCGGCGCCACGTTCTGGCAGCGCTCCCGCAGTCGGTCACACGTTCGGTACTCGACGAAGACCTTCCTCTCCCTTGTTCCAGCAGGCAGCGGAGGTTGTAGCACTCTCCTCACGATTCCGGCAGCACAACGGCGTGGTACCGGAAGTAGAGGGGAGATCCCACAGGGCTTCGCCTTAAGCCGGAGCGAGTATGGTGGAGTATGAGAGAGGGCTATTAGTGGTCTAGAGATTAGACACACCAATTAGAAGGCTCTAAACCGCAGGCTAAAGCAATTAGAAGCTCTAAACCAGAACGGCTCTAAACCGGAGATTAGAGGTAGAAACTTGTGTGTCTAGAGGAGGAGGCCCTGCCCCTCCTTTTATAGGTGGGAGGGGCGGCCAAGGGGAGGGGAGTCCCTCCCCAAGTCGGCCTTGGTTGGCGCGCCGGCTTGGAGGGACTCCTCCCCCAAGTCGGTTCCAACCACCTCTTGCTTGTTTCCCATAGTTTCTTGTTTTAGCCGTTTGACTTTCAAACTGGACATTTGACTTTTCTGTTTTAGGATTCAATTTAATCCTTTATTTGGAACAGCAAGAACACTTAGTACATGATGCAATCATTCCAATATGTAATGACACATTCATGTACCCCTCCCCCCCGGAGTGCCGGACAATCCGGAACCTTCTAGAACATTCCCGATGAAAACACCGGAATCATTCCCGAACTCCGAAACGGGACTTTCCTTATATGAATCTTATTCTCCGGACCATTCTGGATCACCTCGTGATATCCCGGATCCCATCCGAGACTCCGAACAACATTCGGTCTCTTTCTCATAATACCATAACTACTCAAACAACGTCGAATCCTTAAGTGTGTCTCCCTACGGTTCGTGAATTATGCGGACATGATCGAGACACTTATCCGAACAATAACCAATAGAGGAATCTGGAAATTCATATGGATCCCACATATTTCTACGATTACTTTGCGATCGAATGAACCACTTACATACGATACCAATTTCCCTTTGTCTCACGATAGTTTACTTATCCGAGGTTATGATCGTCGGTATCTCTGCATACCTAGTTCAACCTCGTTACCGATAAGTACTCTTTTCTCGTTCCCGTGATATGTGATCCCTTGTGAGCCAGTCACATGCTTGCAAGCTAATTGGATGACATTCCACCGAGAGGGCCCAGAGTATATCTATCCGTCATATGGATGGACAAATCCCACTCTTGATCCATGTGTTTCAACCAATACTTTCCGAACACTCAATGCCACCTTTATAGCCACCCAGTTACGGTGTGGTGTTTGATGTCATCAAAGCATTCATCTGGTAAAGGTGATAGGCATGATCTCATGGTCGAAGGAATTAGGTTACTATGTATCAGAAAGCATATAGCAATTGAACTATTGAAATGACTTGATCTTTATGCTACGCTTATCTATAGGAGTATGTCCATCACATCATTCTCCTAATGATATGATCCTGTTGTTAATAACATCTCTATGTTCATGATCAGGAAACAATGATCATATATTAACCAACAAGCTAGTTTAACAAGAGGCTTTACTAGGGACTCTTATTTTAGTTTACAAATCACACAAGTATTAATGTTTCCGGTTAATACAATTATAGCATGGTATGTAAACATTTATCATAAGTATGAAGATATGATAATAACCCACTTTATTATTGCCTCTTGGGCATATCTCCAACAGTCTCCCACTTGCACTAGAGTCAATAATCTAGTTTCAAACCTTTGTGTATTCAACACCTATGGCTTTCTGGTGTCGTATGTACACGATTGCTAGTGGTCAACTGATCTCCGGATCTGACACTTCCAGGTCCGTGTGTAATTGCATGTCTTTGCGTCTCTACGCATCACTCATTCTCTAATGAGATGGCTTCGTACAAATTTGGTCCTTTAGTGTGACCTTTAGTTCTTTGGGGTTAAAACATGTTGATAATATTGTCGTACAATATATCTTCATATTATTATCCCGCTGTGAACTACACCTAGTTTGATAACAAACTACTTGACACAAATGCCCTCATTGGCTGCTACTATAGCAGTCATATACTTAGCCTTTTGTTGCAGTATCTGTCACAATGTCTTTAACTTTGGAACTCATCCAAATCCATTATGGAACTCTCTTTCCATTATATTGTGCCACCCTTAGTTTAGAATGAGATAAACTTAATTTGTACTTTGTGACAAAACTAGTATCAATGTAGTACTTTTACAATGAACTAACCATCTATTTGTCACTTCTACAAACAATATATTCTTAGTTCTTCCAAAATATCATAAGAATATCCTTACTATTGTCCAATGATCATCTTATGAATCATTCTGGTATATGCTCATAACATTTAGAGCATAGGACATATCTGGATTTGTACATATCACAGTATGATTGATATAAATAATCTTTGTGATTTCATACATCAAGTATCAATCTATACTTGACTATTTGTTTCACTTTACCAAATGTCAATACACTTGAATATATCATCAAGATTGAACTCATTCAATCCTTTCTGTGCGACAAGAAACTTTCTTGTAGTTTCTATATTGAACTCATTCAGTATCTCGTCTATGTACTTCTGGCACAACCATATTAGCGTCTAATCATGCCTAATATTTGGGTTTTGCCTAAGTCTTTCATCAGGATGAAATTCTTTAATATGTGTTAATAAAAGATACATTTTTTCTAATCAACAATATGTCTTCAACATAACGTATTAGAAACATGTCTTAGCGCTCCCACTTAATTTCTTGCAAATGCAAGCATCTTCATTGTCTCTGATGAAATTAAACTCTTTTAACAGTTTCATCATAGTGAAGATTCCGACTCCGCTATGCTTATTTCAACCATTGAAGTTTGCATATGCTTTTAGCATCCTTTGAATTAACAAAACCCTATGGACCGTGTTACGCACATGTCCTAGGTAACAATTCTATTAGAAGAACTTGTTTTGTTTATTCAACTACCACATAACAAATTTATATGTAGTGGTTGCTACATTAATCCGTCTAGACTAAATATCGCTATGAAAGATCAGATCTTGTCATAGTCAACCTTTGAACATTGTTGTGAACTCTTTCCCAACATGTCGATTATATTCATGTCCATTTCTTTATAGATCCAAACACAACTGTAAGGTCTTACACCTTTCTCGAGGGTCCTTCAAGTTCAAAACTTGATTTCTCGTATATGGAACTATCACGGATTTTATGGCTTCAAGCCATTTTACGGAGTCAGGGCCCATCATCGCTTCTTTGCATGTAGTACGTTCATTATTCTCAAATAATGATTCAACCCTCAAATCTTGGTATTTGATTGTTTACTCGACCTACTTGGTTCAACAGAAACTTTGACCTTCATAACCACAACCTTTGAGGCACGTGAGCCATGTGCATTGTTGCTGCCTCCGGAACACTTTTCCGGTGCTGCGCAACTCTGCACATATAGCTAAGGTTCTTTTAATCTTATCAAAGTTCTATTGTCCTCCCACTTAACTTTTCACGAAAAATTCCTTCTAAAAGAAACTTGACGTTCTAAGTGACAAACACTTTTGTCTCCGGTGTTATGGAGGAATACTTAACAAAGACAGGTTCATCCGACTTTGGTTGCAAACATCTTTCTTATGCATAGCATACCAATTTTTAAGAAAGGACAACTTGGGTTTTATCCCAAACCATAACTTTATATGGTGTCATTTCAACGGATTACGATGAAGCTCTTTTCAGTGGGAAAAACGGTAGTCTCTAAAGCTTTTAATCTTTAAAATATAATGGCAGTTTTATGAATTATACCTTTTGATCTTACCATGTCAAACAAGGTTTAATTACATATCTCGAATGCTCCATACTCTTATGGTGTTTCGGGAAATGCAAATCCACGGAACGATTCCTTAAATCTTAGGTATTTATGCTAAACTTGTAACTCAAATATCTTCCTTTATGATCTTATCATAAACTATTTATATTCTTGTTACAATGATTTTGCACTTCATCTTGAAAGTCTTTGAACTTTTCAAATGTTTCATACTTCATCCTTATTAAGTAAATATTCATATATTCACTCAAATTTTCGGAGAAAGCATATGAAGTTGAAATCCATCGCTTTTGACTACACATGATGGACTTTGTACAACAATATGTACAATTTCCAATAAGCTAGTCTTTCGTTCCCTTTTGGCCTATGAACGAAGTTTCAATTATCTCTAGGAAAGTTTCACAAGTGTCATTTGATCAAAATCAAAAGACTCCAAAATTCCATACATATGGAGTTTCTTCATGTTTTCTTTCCAATATAATTTAAACGGCGATGTCACTTCCTAAGTGATCTTTCAATCAATTTGTCTTTCGACATCTTTAGCATTAGTTTTATGGATGTGATTTTTCCAACGAGATTTGTGAATCATCCATCTTTTATGGATTACGGCAATTTATTTGAACAGCCCTTTTGTTCTCATAATACCTGATAAAACAAATCTTGAAGGCAAGCTTTGATGTTTAACGAGCAACACAATAACCCTTTATTTGTTCTCGATGAACATCATCACATATTCTTTTGCTAGTTACTTAGGCCATTGTAGTTCATGAATTGTGTTGTTTCGTATGACGATTCACACCAACAAATTCAGTATCAAATACTTAATAACCACATTGTTTAATAAGCAAAGAATATAGCCATAACATGTATATCATCTATATACTTAAACTGAACAATTCTAGTCTTTTCTTTTCTGCCATATATTTATGAGATTCTCTTTTAGTATTTCCTTTTCTGTTTGAAAAAATCTATCAACATCAATTAGTGGAGTCATACATATGACACATAGTCCAAAACATGTATAGTTAAATACCAATGTCTTTGGACTTGCACCTTGAAGTAGATCACCATCATCAAATGTTTGGTGTTCTTTCAAATTCCTTTATTTAGTAATCTCTTGGTGTAGTAAACATTTTACCTACATCAAATATTCATCCTTATCAAGGAATCGTCCATGATCAAACTACCTTTAGCTTATAACGATGAATTATGAGTATAATGTTGCTATCCAAAACCTTTTGGAGGATTAGGACAACAAGTGTCTACAACCCTTTGCAAATTCTCATCAAAATATGAGAACATGAACTTTGCCATATTATACTCTATCATGTTGCAACCAAAACTTCGTTTCAGATATCACAATATCTTCCACACATCATGGTTTCTGAAACAACTCTTTCAGATCCTAGATAACCTTGATATTAAGATAATCTTTTGAATATCAAGAATCATGGAGACAAACATGATACTCATATACTAACACTTTGGAATTGTCACTCTTGTTTTAATACCAATTATTAAACTTCATGGAGTAACCGGAACTTACTGAAAGTTTGCAATAGGACTTTTAAACTTTAGATTAACATTTCAAAAACAATACGATACCAGTTTGTAAAGTAACTAACCAGAATTCTATAGTTCTATCATCTCAATTATAACTAAGCGCAAGGTGGTAAACAGATGCCAATGACTACAACAACTATGCAAATTCACTTTGATTTAGTTTATGATAAATTGAGTTCTAATTAATAATTAAATTAATCTAGGTGAACTCCCACTCAAAACAATATCCCTCACATTGTTTTAGTGATCACACGAACCAAATCCACCACATCAAAACCGATCATCACGAGAGTTGATATTGCTTCAATGGCGAACAATCAACATGTTCATCATATCTACTATATGACTCATGCTTTACCTTTCGGTGATCCGTGTTCCGAGACCATGTCTGTACATGCTAGGCTCGTCAAGATCAACCTTAGCTTCTGCATGAGTAAATCTAGCTTGCTCACGTTGTATACACTTGCAGAATCTAACACACCCGATCATCACGTGATGCTTCGAAACAACAAGCTTTAGCAACGGTGCTAACTAAGGGTGAACACTTTATGACTTGAAATTCATGTGCATGAGGGATCATCTTATAATGCTACCGTCGTCTACTAAGCAATACAAGATGCATAAAAGGATTAACATCACATGCAATTCATAATATGTGATATGATATGGCCTTTCTTCTTTGTGCTTCCGATCTCCATTTTCAAGCACGAACATGATCTCCATCATCACCGGCATTGCATCAAGGTCAATGACGCTGCTCCATGGTTGTCGTCCACCAGCTTCAACTATTACAACTACTTTGAATAGACACGCGGGTCTTAACATAAATTAAAGACAACCATATGGCTCCTGCCGGTTGCCAACTTACAATAAGGAACATTGCATACATCAAATATAATCACAATCATGGCCATATCACATCACTGCACACCCCTGCAAAACAAAGTTAGATACCTCTACTTTCTTTGCATGTTTTACGTGGTTTGGGGCTGTTTAATAAGTGTCGTTCTAACTTACGAACAAGAACCACAACATTGATACTAGTATTGTTAATCACCCGTTGTAAATTGGATCTTAACTATGCTAGGAGAAACAGACACCCGCAAAGCCACTTATGCAATGCAAGTTGCATGTCAAGCGTGGAGCAAGTCTCATGAACGATGTCATGTAAGGTTAGCCCGGGCCGCTTCATCCCAACATACCGCAAGATGCAAAGTACACAAGAAGCAATCGACAATAAAAGCATCAACGCCCACAATGACCATTGTGTTCTACTCGTGCAACAGATCTACATATAGACACGGCTCTGATACCACTGTAGGGGTTCGTAGCATGGAAAACAAAAAAATTCTATCGCATACAAACAAACAAGCCAAGATCTATCTACTAGATTGTAGCAACGAGTCGATGGAATAACTTACCCTCGAAGATTCCAAAGTGTTAAACGAGAGCGGATTCTCGTGGGTGATGTAGTCGTACTCTTTCCGATCTCAAGATCGCGTAGACGATCCTTCCGGCGCCACGTTCTGGCAGCGCTCCCGCAGTCGGTCACACGTTCGGTACTCGACGAAGACCTTCCTCTCCCTTATTCCAGCAGGCAGCGGAGGTTGTAGCACTCTCCTCGCGATTCCGGCAGCACAACGGCGTGGTACCGGAAGTAGAGGGGAGATCCCGCAGGGCTTCGCCTTAAGCCGGAGCGAGTATGGTGGAGTATGAGAGAGGGCTATTAGTGGTCTAGAGATTAGACACACCAATTAGAAGGCTCTAAACCGCAGGCTAAAGCAATTAGAAGCTCTAAACCAGAACGGCTCTAAACCGGAGATTAGAGGTAGAAACTTGTGTGTCTAGAGGAGGAGGCCCTGCCCCTCCTTTTATAGGTGGGAGGGGAGGCCAAGGGGAGGGGAGTCCCTCCCCAAGTCGGCCTTGGTTGGCGCGCCGGCTTGGAGGGACTCCTCCCCCAAGTCGGTTCCAACCACCTCTTGCTTGTTTCCCACAGTTTCTTGTTTTAGCCGTTTGACTTTCAAACTGGACATTTGACTTTTCTGTTTTAGGATTCAATTTAATCCTTTATTTGGAACAGCAAGAACACTTAGTACATGATGAAATCATTCCAATATGTAATGACACATTCATGTACCCCTCCCCCCCCCCCCCCGGAGTGCCGGACAATCCGGAACCTTCTAGAACATTCCCGATGAAAACACCGGAATCATTCCCGAACTCCGAAACGGGAATTTCCTTATATGAATCTTATTCTCCGGACCATTCCGGATCACCTCGTGATATCCCGGATCCCATCCGAGACTCCGAACAACATTCGGTCTCTTTCTCATAATACCATAACTACTCAAACAACGTCGAATCCTTAAGTGTGTCTCCCTACGGTTCGTGAATTATGCGGACATGATCGAGACACTTCTCCGAACAATAACCAATAGAGGAATCTGGAAATTCATATGGCTCCCACATATTTCTACGATTACTTTGCGATCGAATGAACCACTTACATACGATACCAATTTCCCTTTGTCTCACGATAGTTTACTTATCCGAGGTTATGATCGTCGGTATCTCTGCATACCTAGTTCAACCTCGTTACCGATAAGTACTCTTTTCTCGTTCCCGTGATATGTGATCCCTTGTGAGCCAGTCACATGCTTGCAAGCTAATTGGATGACATTCCACCGAGTGGGCCCAGAGTATATCTATCCGTCATATGGATGGACAAATCCCACTCTTGATCCATGTGTTTCAACCAATACTTTCCGAACACTCAATGCCACCTTTATAGCCACCCAGTTACGGTGTGGTGTTTGATGTCATCAAAGTATTCATCTGGTAAAGGTGATAGGCATGATCTCATGGTCGAAGGAATTAGGTTACTATGTATCAGAAAGCATATAGCAATTGAACTATTGAAATGACTTGATCTTTATGCTACGCTTATCTATAGGAGTATGTCCATCACATCATTCTCCTAATGATATGATCCTGTTGTTAATAACATCTCTATGTTCATGATCAGGAAACAATGATCATATATTAACCAACAAGCTAGTTTAACAAGAGGCTTTACTAGGGACTCTTATTTTAGTTTACAAATCACACAAGTATTAATGTTTCCGGTTAATACAATTATAGCATGGTATGTAAACATTTATCAAGTATGAAGATATGATAATAACCCACTTTATTATTGCCTCTTGGGCATATCTCCAACAACTGTTGCATTCACTTTAAATCGGGCACCATCTAAATTCGTTGAGAAGACACCATATGAATTGTGGTTTAGAAACAAACCTAAGCTGTCATTTCTTAAAGTTTGGGGATGCGATGTTTATGTGAAGAAACTTCAACCGGATAAACTCGAACCCAAAGCGGAAAAATGTGTCTTCATAGGATACCATAAGGAAACTATTGGGTATTCCTTCTATCACAGATCCGAGGGCAAGGTTTTTGTTGCCAAGAATGGATCCTTTCTAGAGAAAGAGTTTCTCGCGAAAGGTGTGAGTAGTCGGAAGGTAGAACTCGAAGAGGTTATTGAACCTTCTCTTCAAAGTATGGCGAGTAGCGCAACACCGGAAGTTGTTCCGGAGTTGGCTTCACCAGTTGAAGAGGGAACTAATGATAATGATCATGAAACTCCGAAAAAGAGTACTACCAAACCTCGCAGGTCTAGCAGGACGCGTGCAGCTCCCGAGCTGTACGGAAACCCTGTTATGAATTTCATGGTTGATAAAATTGATGACCCTGTGACGTATGAAGAAGCGATGATGAGCCCGGATTCCAAAAAATGGTTAGAAGCCATGAAATCCGAGATGGAATCCATGTATGAAAATCAAGTTTGGAACTTGGTGGAATTACCTCACGAACGAAAGGTCGTGGAGAAAAAATGGATTTTCAAAAGGAAAACTGATGCTGATGGTAATGTGACCGTCTATAAAGCTCGACTTGTCGCAAAGGGGTTTCGACAAATTCAAGGAGTTGACTACTATGAGACATTCTCTCCCGTAGCGATGCTAAAGTCAGTTAGGATTATGCTAGCAATTGCTGCATATTTCGATTATGAGATATGGCAGATGGATGTCAAAACCGCGTTTCTCAATGGTAATATTGAAAAAGAATTGTATATGATACAACCAAAGGGTTTTGTCGATCCTAAGGATGCTAACAAGGTGTGCAAGCTTCAGCGATCCATCTATGGATTGAAGCAAGCATCACGAAGTTAGAATCTTCGCTTTGATGAGGTGATCAAAGAGTTTGGATTTGTCCAAACTTATGGAGAAGCTTGTATTTACAAGAAAGTGAGTGGGAGCAATGTGGCATTTCTGATATTATATGTGGATGACATATTATTGATCGGAAATGATATAGATCTTTTAAACAGTGTTAAAAGTTATCTAAACAGCAAATTTTCAATGAAGACCTAGGTGAAGCGTCATACATATTAGGCATAAAGATCTATAGAGATAGATCTAGGCTCCTAATAGGGCTATCGCAACGTACATACCTTGATAAGATTTAGATAAGTTTAAAATGAACGGAAGTAAGAAGGGGTTCTTACCTATGTTGCAAGGCAAGACATTGAGTAAGACTCAAAGTCCGGCTACGACGGAAGAAACAGAGATAATGGACAAAGTCCCCTATGCTTCAGCCATAGGCTCTATAATGTACGCCATGCTATGTACAAGACCGGATGTGGCACATGCTATTAGTTTTACTAGTAGGTACCAATCGAATCCAGGTTCGGAATACTGGATAGCGGTCAAGAATATCCTTAAATACTTACGAAGAACTAAGGATATGTTTCTTGTATACGGAGGTGAAGAATTGCTCTTCGCTAAGTGTTATGTCGACGCAAGCTTTGACACCGACCCGGATGACTCTAAGTCTCAATACGGATATGTATTTCTCATGAATGGCGGAGCGGTTAGTTGGAGGAGTTCCAAACAACCTGTGGTGGCGGGATCAACAACGGAGGCCGAATATGTTGCTGCTTCGGAAGCGGCTCAGGAAGCGATTTGGATGAAGGAGTTCATATCCGAACTAGGTGTGGTTGCAAGCGCGTTGGACCCAATGGTGATCTATTGTGACAATAATGGTGCCATTTCCAATGCCAAAGAACCAAGGTCTCACAAGAATTCCAAGCATATTAAGCGTCGGTTTCACTCCATCCTCGAGCATGTCAAGGATAGAGATATAAAGATTTGTAAAGTACACACGGATCTCAATGTAGTAGACCCGTTGACTAAAACTCTCCCTAGAGCAAAACATGATCAACACCAGAACTCCATGGGTGTTAGATTCATCACTATGTAACTAGATTATTGTCTCTAGTGCAAGTGGGAGACTGAAGGGAATATGCCCTAAGAGGCAATAATAAAGTGTTTATTATGTGTATTCCAAGTATATGATAGATGTTTATTTTGCATGCTATAATTGTATTAATACACAAACATTAATACATGTGTGTTTAATAAACAAAGAGAAAGTTCCTAGTTATGCCTCTCTCGTAAAGTTGCTCGTTGGTTAACAAGATGATCAAGGTTTCCTCATCATGGACATTGGATGTTGTTAATAACGGGATCACAACATTAGTGTAATGGTGTGATGAACATTCATCCGAAGTATAGCATTACGATCAAATTCATTGAGTTTATATTGCTATAACAACTTACGAAGTAATCCTAATCCTTAGACCATGAGATCATGTCAATCACTAACACCGGAAGAGTTTCTTGATAACATCAAACATCACACCGTAACAGGGTGATTATAAAGATGGTTTCAGAACTAATAAAGTGTTATGTTGAGGCCCATGGATCGAGAGTGGAATTTGTTCATCCCGATGACGGATAGATATACTTTGGGCCCTCTCGGTGATATCACATTGATTAGCTTGCAAGCAAGTGATTTGATCACTAGAATGTTATATCACGGGAACGAGAAAAGAGTGCATGTCAATAACGAGATCAAACTAGGTATGGAGATACCGATGATCGAATATCGGACATGTAATATATCGTGGAACAAAGGGATTAAGATACTAGCATAAAAGGTTCCGACGATCACAAGAAAGTCATCGTTGAATATGTGGGAGTTAGTATGGGTCTCCAGATCCCGCTTCTGATTATTGATCCAAGAGGGGTCTCTATCATGTACGCATTATTCACGAACCATAGGGTGACTCACTTAAGAGACACCGACATCCAATTGGAGATTCATGCCGAAAAGAATAACAAGCGCAGGAATTTATTTCACTAGATACCGAAACAGGTTTTCGGGTGAAATTGCAGAAAGTGTTTTTGCATGTGAAATAGAATTCTAGCAAGGGGTTATATGTGAATTTTTGTCATTAAAGTAATTGACAAAATTCTGAATAAATAAAAAGAGTTTTATTTAATGAGAGTTTGCATTAAATTTGGTGGAAATTTAATTGCAAGTTTGAGTGGGATTTTGAGTGGAGGGAAATGAAGAGTTTTTTGTGAGTGGAGTGTCCACCCACATGAATGAAGGAGGGGAGGGGGAATCCCCCATGGCCGGCGGCCACCCCCTTGGGTGCCCCCCTCCTCCTATAAAAGGCACCCCTCTCCCTCTCTCTCACTCACACCTCCTCGTGAAGGATCTCTCCCCCCTCTAGAATTTATCCCCCATGGTCTCGGACTAGCGAGATACATGTTCCCGGTGGCTATTCGGCAAGAAAGAGTTGTGCTTCCGCTGCATCGCTGGAGCGAGGAGGTGGAGGTTTCTCGGTGCCTCGGACGTGTGTGCGAGCACGGATGCGCTGCTGATTTGCGGCGCTAGGACTTCCTCTCGATCTTGAGATTGGCAAGAGATTGTCTACATCAACCACGAGTTTAACTCGTTAAGCTTTGTCGGTCTTCAAGGGTATGTTCTCTATGGATATACATCCGCATGTTGTTTGTATCTAGTAGATAGATTTTGGTACATAGTTGTTCCCATCGTAGGAAAATTTTTGTTTTCTATGTTACGAACCCTACAGTAACACACCATGCATAGGAGTTTATAGTGGACACTTTGTAATAACTGGGTTTCTTGGGAGTTGGAAGCATGAGTAGAGCTTACTCATACAAGTGGAGGCTAGCAAAATACTGAGAGCAACCAACTAAGAGAGCATAATGGCCATAATCATGCAGTGCAACGAAGCATACTAATCAAAGCAAAGAGTGGTACTACAAGTCAAGGACTAAATGATCATAGAGGCTAATGGTGACTTGTCATAGTCATAACATGGTGTGAGCATGTGCCAAGTCAACCCAAGCAAAGCATCAAAGGAGAATACCACAATACTATGCTTTTGCATGCTAAAACAACGCATAATTTCTTCAAGGCACACTAAGCAATCCCAATTTGTTGGAACAAGAAATGCTATAGCAATAATCACTAAGCATAAGGTTTAAAACAACACCTAGCATGTCATGCTAAAGTCTAAGTCACAATCAATGCAAGCTCCTCTTGCACTTACAAGCAAGAACTTACTACTCCTTTCCAACACCAAGCAAACTTGTTTGCAAAACAACACAGCGAGAACGGGGGTCCAAACTACTTTATTCAAGAAAACTAAAAAACCTAAGCAAAGTAAACAAAAACTAAGACGCTCCAAGAACAACATAACTGTGCATGAAACAATAAAAACGAAGTGTCTAGAAAGACCTGAGCTTTTTATTGATGAAGAAGGGGATGCCTTGGGCATCCCCAAGCTTTGACGCTTGTACCTCTTGGATATTTCTTCGGGTGACACCATGGTGGCATCCCCAAGATTGAGCTTTTGTCATTTATTCATCTCATTGCATCATTCTCTCTCTACACCTAAAATTTTTCCTTCATACAAAACTTCACACAATCTTCATTAGCAACATTAGTGTATTCAAAAGATATTAGACCTCTGGAAGAGCTTTGGAACAGCAAGGCTTTTAACTAAAAATACAAGCTACTGTAGTAACTCCTTCAAAGAGCTCAATTCACCTAAAGAGAACTCAAAAAGGAATCAATAAGAAGCAAATACAAATAATGGCAGAAATCTGTCAAAACCGACCAGCAGGTAGAAATCGATTTTTTGAACATCTTCTGTTGCTCAAATCAAAAAGTGTTGAACTAACTAAAGTTATCTAACATACTGGGGGATTTATTCGTAAATTTTGAGCTCAATCCGAGTTACAGAGCCTCCTCACGAATTTTTTTGGTGGAGGACAGAAATCTGTTTCGCGACAGCTACTCCCCAAATCTTACTTCCCTCTCATTAGAGGTCATTCTTGGCACAAAAAGAAAACAAAAAAAGCATAAGGAGAGTTCATTACTGAAATAATAACTTCCAAGACTTAAAGAAACTCTTGGATTATCTCCCAACAAGTACTTTTCTTTAATGCCTTTAAGTTAGGCACAAGAAGTAAGAAGAATCAAGTATTTTCAAATGAGGAATTGATATCCATACTTGCAAAGTCTTCAAGTATGAAAGGTATCTCATCCAAATGGTTTTTGGAGGATCCTTCTCATCTCTCTTTGGTCTACTACTTTCATCAAAAAGATTTTCAGGAGCAATCCAATCAAAGTTCTTTTCAAAGGCTTCATGCTTAGTTTTATCAGAAATACCCACAACATCTTAAAGGGGATGGGTATATTAAATTCTTCTCTAGGCTTAGTTTTATCAGAAATACCCACAACATCTACACTTGAGCCTAGCATATTGAAGCGCTCAAAAACCTTTTTGGCTTCCCTAGCAACATCATGGAATTCTTCTGATAAAGTTTTAAGGATGAATTCTCTCTTTTCAGCATTCTTCTCTTCTTTTAGTTTTAGGAATAAAAATTGTATGAAGGGATTAAGGCTAACAAACCTAGCCTCCAACATATGAACTAAAGAAGCTGCAGCAATCTCATAATTAGGAGCAAGCTCTGCTATAGATTTTTCCTTAATATCCTCATGCTTGCTAACGTAATTAAAGAATTCTTCAATATTATCTTTCCCAATTATGGAGCCACTACCTATTGCAAGATTTTTTAGGGAAAACTTGGGGAGAAACATGGTGAGCTAGATCAAGGTGGAAACTAGAGCAGGAAATAATTTTTTGTGTTTTTGAATAAAGCAAGCAAACCAAACTAGACTATTTTTTTTGGATTTTTTGGAAAGAAGCAAACAAAACCAAACAAAAGAAACAAAGTAAAAAAAACAAAGTAAAGAGAAAGGAAGTGAAGGACTCCCCTAGTGAAGACGTCCTTGGCCTCCCCGGCAACGGCGCCAGAAAAGCTTGATGTAGCGCTGAGTTGGTGTAGGAGCGCTTTGTTGGGAACCCCAAGAGCAAGGTGTGAAGCAGCACAGCAGCAAGTTTTCCCTCAGTAAGAAACTGAGGTTATCGAACCAGTAGGAGAAAGGAAACGTCACACAGGTGTTGCAAGCAACGCGGAGACCTACACAACACAAACTCAAGACTTTTCCCTAACGAATCAGTGAGGTTGTCAAGCTCACCGGTTTGCTGTAACAAAGGATTAAACGTATGGTGTGGAAGGTAATGGTTTGCAGCAAGTAAACAAGTAACAGTGGAAGATGTATCAATGGTAAAGATTGGACCGGGGTCCATAGTTCACTAGAGGTGCTCTCCTTAGATAAACAACATGGCATGAAGGGTAAACAAATTACAGCAGGGCAATTGACAGGAACCGAGAAAGGCATAACAATGCAATTACTAGTCAGAAAGATCCTGTGAGATTCGATTGGTCAATACAACAAGATACATAGACCGCCATCCAACTGCATCTATGACTAGAAGTCCACCTTCAGGCTATCATCCGAACCTAGTATTAAGTTGCAAGCAACAGACAACTGCTTTAAGCAAAGTGTGTAAGGTAAACAGTCCACATGTTTCATGAACAAGAGACTGTTGTTTTCTCCCTTGTGGCAACAACACATCTACAACCGAAGAGATTTCCGTCACTTCCCTTGGAAACTAGAGGCATGAACCCACTATCGAGCATAAATAACCCCTCTTGGAGTCACTAGCAACTACTTGGCCAAGATAGCTACTAACAACAGAGAGCATGCAAGATCACAAACAACACAGACATGATAGAATCATAAAGACAAAACCATTAATCAAACCAACATAATAATCTCAATATCCATCGGATCCCCGCAAACACAACATGCATGATTACAAATAGATTAGATCTTGATCATGAACAGAGCTCACAAGATCTATACATGAAAGCACAAAGGAGGAGATACAACCATCTAGCTACTACATGGACCCATAGTCCAAGGTGGAACTACTCACGCATCATACCGGAGAGAAGGCCTCCGGGATGAGCTCCCCTCCGGCAGGGTGCCAGGAAGAACTTCATATCCCCCGATCTAGGGACGATGGTGGCGGCGGCTACAGACGGTTTCATGGATTTTTGATCGGGTACTAAGGGTTTCTGCATCAGGGGCTTCTTATAGGCGAAGGGGGAGGTCGAGGCGGCGGCCAGGGTAGCCAAACCCTAGCCAGGCGCGAGCCCACCTGTGGCCGCGCCTGGGGGCTGTGGCCCCTCTGGCTCGCCCCTCCGGCTCCCCTCTGGACTTTTTGTTTCCCATGGAAAGTAATTGACTTTGACGTTTGTCCTGTCCAATTCCGAGAATATTTCTTTACTAACTTTTCTAAAACCAAAAACAGCAGAAAACAGGCATCTGACACTGTCGCAACTTGTTAGTAGGTTAGTACCATAAAACATGTAAAAAGCACATCAAAGTGTGGACAAGTAAAGAAAAGTAGATACTAAACAAGCATGGAACATCAAAAATTATAGATACGTTTCCAACGTATCATGCTCCCAAGAGAGAACGCGACACCAGAACGCCTCCATCGCCCTACCTGGAAACCAAATCCTAGGGTTCCCCCTGGAGCATCATGAGTAAGTTCGAGACTAGTTGCACGATGATGCCTTCATCAAGGTAACGACGTGGAAACGCCGCCATCGCTCGCAAATCGGCTCAGTTTTCATCGGCAACTAGGTCTCCCCGACTCGTAGTGGGGACTAGATGACAGATCACGGGATCCACCAAATTAGCCTCAGGCTGACCACCTCCGATGGAGAAGATGACCACAACCACTAAGCCTAGGACCTCTGCCCGAGGCGTCCTCATAATGCGGAGCAGTACCCATAGGGCCTCCGTGACTTCACCGGTCGACGACGAATATGGCAGTAGAGTTTCATGGGTTGTTGGTCCTAGGACAAAGCTCGAGATCAACACCACCGCCGCCTCCAGCCAGCCCCGCCACCGGCAGATCCGCAGGCGTTGCTCCCCAGTCACCGTTGCACCGCCAAAGATCAGGGGGCGGTCTGCCGCTATCATCTGGGACTGATGGGCGCGAGGACGACATGTTGCCGATAGCGCGACGGAGGGGCCTTGCCTAGCGATGGAGCCGGTAGCAGTGAAGGGAGGGGAGCGCGAAGGGAGGACGGGGCCGGCCGACTGGTTTCCGCACGGTGCATCCCGACAGCGGATGCACGGGTCAGATACATAAGGTGTGATTTTATTAAAGCAACCGCAATGTAATAAAACTAGACTAATAATATTAAAAAAATACATACAATCGATCATAATTTTTTCATGGCCAAGTCTTCGAGAACACCATATGTAGTGGTGCACTTGCTCTTAGCCAATCAAAGGTTCGTCACCATTTGTACCTTTTTGGGACATCTTCTTTGGGCTGCTCATAGTCGGAGTAACTTAAGTGGTAATATAGATGCCACCTAGACTAAAATGATAATGTGGCAATCAATTAATAAAGAGAAAGACAAATTAAGTAATATAATATATTACCATCATATCACACTTTTCAATACAAAATAAGTCTATAAAACAATACTCTAAGTTACTACCACTATGAAGGTAGTAACTTAGACTAGTAACATATGCATGTTACTACTCTAACCCATCACCCATATGACAAATAATTATTTTGGAGTTCAGGAAGGGCATATTAAGCCTCCTATCCACCATTAGATGGAGTGAAGGAAATTTAGCTTAGCCTCCATTGAAAAAGAAAAAGAAAACAAATAGAGAAATAAAGGAGATGAAGCTGAAGGAAGAAGCTTAAGATCAAGCAACAAATATTTTTATCAAACTGAGGATTTTCCAAATAAAAGATTGGTATTTGTGATAATGTGGTCGGTGCACTTTTAGGTTGATAGCACATAGTAATTGCACTACTTGCTTGAAAAATTAGCTACTCCCTTCCATCCAAATTAGTTAGCTTAGATATGTTTATATTCGATTGTATCTATAAAATAGTATTAGATTCATCCGTATCTTAATAAATGTCAGAGGGAGTATTACTTGTACCACATGTGTGTTGTTTACACTCAGGACTTGTAGGTTCAGTCTGAACTTGCTTCTCCATGTATGTTTGGCTGCATTTTTTTTCCGGTGAAAATAGCAACGATCGTGAGTGATATTTTCAGATCGCGTTGGATCTGTGCTAGTCTCCGAATAGTAAGAAAAGTGTACTTGTTTCACCGAAACCATATTAATAAACCAGTCTTCTACCGTAGTAAATTTAGCAACCAGGCAGCTGAAAATCTCCAAAGGTAGCAATTAAAACAGCTTGATCCCAACGGTGGGGGTTACTGCAGCAACTTGCGTTTAACTACTGTTTGAAGGCCGCAAAGTAGATTAACTTCATGAAGCCGACAACTTTATGCACGCAGCAATAGGAACTATAATAGTAGTACAAAAGCAAGGAATAAAGCATGTCGTATCCCGATGATCAAGTTTTTTTTAGTAATCATGCTCCTTAGACTAGTCACAATGGGAAGTATCATATAATAGTATCATGCATATGATACTAGTATATGATACCACCTCCACAATGCATAGTATCATGTAGTAGTACCATAGTCTTAGTATATTTATTGTTTTGTAGAATCTCAATGCAAAATTGTGTACAAGATTCAGTTGAGATTAGTTTTTCTAGTACTACGTGCTATGATACGGTATCTACCTATGATACCAACACAACCTTTTTCATCATTAATTAGGATGCCACGTCAGAATTTTGCCAACATGGCATGCATGATACTACCTATGATACCCCCATTGGGGCTAGTCTTATCTTAATTTTTCTCCCTTTTCCTAATCAAATGTGCGTCTTAATCACAAATATATCATTGAAGTGATACATGTCACTTTCTTCCAAGTTCTTTCCCCTGTTAATATAATTACAGACAGATTTTGTTCCGTTTGTCGGATTTATTAATTGTTTTGGTTCAAGAAATATTAGTGATTGTTAGACTCCCTAATTATCCAATGATAACCGATTAACGTGGTTGTATAGATAGAAAGGTGGTTGTACCATCAGCACCAAAGATCAAACTTAATGGTGACGTCTTCACTGCAGGAATGGATGAATGTCCAACGGCCAAATGTCGGGACCGTTGTCATAGACCGTGACCAGGCTAGCCCGCCAAACAGCCGTCGGCGTAGAATTGTTCTTGACATATCCTATGCAAAGCTGACGTCTGCCCTCGGCGTAGCCTACGCCGACGGCTGCTCTCGGCGTAGCTATTTTTCTTTTTACCTGATTAAACTTTGAAAAATCATAACTAAATCATTCTAATTTGGAAAACTATAAATAATATATCAAAATTTGCAGAAAAATAAGATCTATCTATCTACACTCAAATATTACATATTTATAAAAAAATTAAGTGAAACATAAAACATTATATATAGTTTAAAACAGGCATAAAAAATTCAAAAACGATCAAAACAATGCAAAACCTTCGCGTGGTGTCATATTTTGTGGCATAGTTATAAGGAAAAATATCAAACTTGGTATATTGATTATGTCTGAAAAAACCTTCACAAAATGACCTATCTCATTCGAGATTTTTTGGCTTTCGGGTCAAATGAGCAATGTTATGGCTAAATCAAGGCATAGTTTGTGATAATGTGTCTATATTGTGCATACATGTGCATTATGGGATGGAGAACAATATTGCAGGATGGAGTTTTCCTTTCCGTCGCATCAAAAAGCCATTTTCCATTTTCCGACCAAAAAAAACGGGGAGTTTTGTGAAGCAACCACCAAATGGCTAATTCAAAATGCTACCACCAATTTTACAAAAAATACTAGACCACCTTATATGGACAATGTCCCAACAGGGGATCTAAAACCTTTCTGTCCACCCCTGGTAAAAAAGACAAATTCCTGTCGAATCGGTAGGGAGTGGGTCCGATATGAACTACAGGTACATGATCTGATGCTCATGTTTTTTTACAAAAATCATTTTTAGGTTCACAATATGCTATTTTATCAAAGATCCAATGCAAGTTTAGCGAGGATCGGCCCCGAGCTAAGAATCTTCATCCCCACCGTTTGACAAGTTTGATGATAGTTTAAAACGAGCATAAAAATCATTAACGATCGAAACAATGTGAAACCTTTGCGTGGTGTCATATTATGTGACGTAGTTATAAGGAAAAATATCAAACTTGGTATATTGATTATGTGTAAAAAAAACATTCACAAAATGATCTATCTCATTCGAGGTTTCTTGGCTTTCGGGTCAAATGACCAATGTTATTGCTAGAATCAAGGCATAGTTTGTGATAATGTGCTCATATTGTGCATACATGTGCATCATGGGATGACGAACAATATTGCAGGTGTCGTGGTATTGTCGACACGTACGCATAGGGGTATCCTAACGGCGAGTTTAGAGACGTGGGGAAAGACGGAGAGCGTCCGGGTCGGCTTGACACAGTTTACCCAGGTTCAGATCTCATGACGGTGGTGAGATCCTACTCCTGCTATAAATCACTATAATGGCAATACACCGAGTTACAGAATTGGGGGGGTTTCGCTGTGTACGAGTAGTGCTATGCACTTGTTGTTCTATGCCCTAAAGGCTCCCGTAGGCCGGCTTATAAGAGCGCCAGGACCTAGGGTTACATGGAGAGTCCCAGCCGGATACGATTACAGAGTCCTAGACTAACACTAACTAGTCTTCGTGTTCTCCAAGGCTCCGGCTTCCATCTAAGGCGGTGACACGTCGCCTTCCTTTATTCCTGCTGGACCTCCGTCTTGTCTATCAGCAACTGGGCCGCCCGGTTATGCCATAGGCCTAACCACCAACTGTGGGCCACCCGGGTTTGCCGGTATGAGACTATGTCGTAGGTATACCCATTTGGTATATCCACAACAGCAGGAAGAAGTTTTCCTTTTCGTCGCACCAAAAAACCATTTTCCATTTTCCGAACACAAAAAACAAGGAGTTTTGTGAAGCAACCACCAAATGGATAATTCAAAATGCTACCACCATATTTTACAAAAAATACCAGACCACCTTATATGGATAATGTCCCAACAGGGGGATCTTAAACCTTTTCGTCCACCCCTAATGAAAAGGACAAATTCCTGCCTAATCGGTAGGAAGTGGGTCAGATATGAACTACAGGTACATGATCCGATGCTCATGTTTTTTTACAAAAATCATTTTTAGGTTTACAATATGCTATTTTATCAAAGATCCAATGCAAGTTTAGCGAGGCTCGGCCCCGAGCTAAGAATCTTCATGCCCGTCGTTCGACAAAGTGTAACGATAGTTTAAAATGGACATAAAAATTCAAAAACGATTGAAACAATGCGAAACCTTCACGTGGTGTCATATTATGTGACATAGTTACAAGGAAAAATATCAAACTTGGTATATTAATTATGTCTAAAAAAACTTTCACAAAGTGACCTATCTCATTCGAGGTTTCTTGGCTTTCGGGTAAAATGACCAATGTTATGGCTAGAATGAAGGCATAGTTTGTGATAATGTGCCCATATTGTGCATACATGTCATCATAGGATGGAGAGCAATATTGTAGAAGGAAGTTTTCTTTTCGTCGCACCAAAAAACAATTTTCCATTTTCCGAGCGCAAAAAAGGGGGATTTTATGAAGCAACCACCAAATAGCTAATTCAAAAATGGGGTAAAATGATAAGTTGATATGGATATCATATTTAGATTCCTTTCATTTTCTGATCAATTTAGACATATTATTTATCAAATTCTGATTTACGGATTTAAAGATATTAATTATTCCATATTAAATAGAAAAATACAAAAAAAATATAATTATTATAGTTTTATTTGAATCATTAATATTTTTACTTATTCATTGTTGTTTACTTAAATAAGTGTTTGTAGTTTCAAAAACTAAAAACATATGACATAATGATATAAGAGTTAATAGGATTGATATTATAGTATTGACAACTAGGTATAAATTGCTTCGCGGAAATTGATTCGAAAGAAACTGAAAAGTTTGTTAAATACTGCATTTTGATCAAAGATTAAATATAATTAGTGTTAAAAAGGTTCTAGGTGAAAGATTAACGATTCAAACTATTCAAAGATTTAAAAAAGTTGAGAAAAAAATTCAACCTGTTGTTCTTATGTCGAGGGCAAAGCTGACGGCTAGAGCTACGCCGACGGGCAAAAGTGCCTCCGCCAAGGAAGACCTTTGCTGAGAAGGCTATACGCCGAGAACAGCCGTCGGCGTACTATACGCCGAGGGAATTTTGGCCTACGCCGTCGGCTTTTTGCCCCTGGCGTATCGTGCCGTTCCTGTAGTGCTTGTGTCTCACAAAATCCGATTATCATTTCAATTGGGCAATGTTTCCGTTGATAAAACCGAGGTGCAAATGGTAACTTCGTCAACTTTGGAAATGGAAATCTGAGCGATGTAAATTTGAATTTACGGAAACTTAGAAAGAGGAAGCTAGCAGTAGCCCACTGTAAAATTCTGAAGAACAATGGTGTAAGTTTGGGGAGGTTGTACTGGAACAAGCCCTAACTTAATTTAAACAGAAACTCAATTCTGACCTTGCACTTACACAGAAATCTACGTATCTGAACTCACGATAGTTTCAGATCAACATAACAATTAGCGAAATATATACAAATGGCAAATGCCCAAGATGTGCACACTGTGCTTGAGGCTGGAGCACATTATTGCAAGTTTACAACAGTGATTAGCAGCACTGCTGAAGGAACTAGAGGGAAGAGCATACTTCTCACGCTCATATATTCACACGCGACACGCTCACACACGGACTTTCGACAGTAAAGCCTCTTCAACCCTTGCAGGAGAAGAGGTCGGAGCAGACCTCGTGGAAAGCGTCGAGGATGGCGGCGCGGTGCTCGCGCGCGTTGACGGACACGTAGCAGTTGAGCAGCGCCCGCAGCTCCGCCGGCTCGGCCATCCGTTTCGCGGCGATCACCTCCGCGATGGACCGCCGGAACTCCTCCCGGGGCTCGTACGTCCTCTTGTCCACGGCGACCAGCACGACGCACGGCTTCCTCTCGCGCGCCCTACAGGGCGCGCTCTTCTTATTCTCGTAGCCGCGGCCGCTCGCGCACGAGCAGCTGCCGCACGGCCAGCGACGGTGCTGATCGGCGAGCTCCGTCTCCTTCCCGACGCGCGTCGTCGATGACCGGCGGCCGTCGGCGGAGGCGGCGTCGATGATGGACTGCAGCCTGGCCTGCACCACCCCTTGGGCGAGGTTGTCGGACAGGCGGCCCCGCGTCTCCGGCGGCGCGTCCAGGGACGAGCACGACGCCGCCGAGGACACGCTGAGCCTGGACGCGCCGCAGCACAGCGCGCGGCACCTGCCGTCCCTGTGCTGCTTCGTGGCCTTCGCCGCGGAAGCGTCGGCCTGGTTCTGGTTCCTGCCGCCTCCGTTCCTCTGCCGCGGCTTGCTCCGGCCCGAGAAGAACTGCATGGCTACTCTGTCAGTGTCACCCCGCGCCGCGGCCTGTCGTCTCGTCGCTCGACCGCAATGGCACGACAATGCACAACTGCCCGAATGCATGCGTTAGGGTGGTAGTAGTAGCAGCAAGATGCATGGCCGCTGCAGGAGGACAGTGCAGGGTTGTAAAGCGATCAAAGGCGCCGCCTTTTGGTTTAGTGATTAAGCGGTTTTTAAGCCTCGGAAAGGGGGAGTAAGTGGCTAACTAAGCTCTAGCTTAGCTTTGGGATGTAGAGCAGGATCATGCTGTCCCCTAACCAGCAGCAACTTGGCATCTCCAACAAGCTGCTTTCTCTTTAGCCGTGGAGTTCTTAATTGAGATCAGCTTAGCTAGCTTGTCAAATCGCAAACGTGATGGACGCTTATTTAATCGTACGTAGGCGTCAATGATCGTTCGTGGTCGCCATTACGTGAATCCTACTTATGTCATAATTACTGCAGCACACACGACTGTCCTCGTATGAAATCCAGAAACTTCAAAGTCGAATCTACAATACTAGAATTTTAGATCACATCGGTCGCTTTCCTTTGAACAAGTCGCAGTTTCACTTCTACTAACTTCCAGTTCAGAGCACTACTTGCCTCTGCTAGCTTCAGACTCTTAAGTTCAGAGGTTCAGCTCGCTGAGCATGGTGACACGTGTTTCAAATCTCCTAGATGTACTATAATCTTGATTAGCAGGCCCTAATCGGATCACTACTCCCCAATTAATTAAGGAGGAGACAGAGGAACCTAACGAGAGGCAAAGCAAGAACAGGCTCCGGAGCTGGTGTAGTGGCCGTCATGTGGCCACCGTGCCAATCATGCAATCAAGCAGCGAGTCAACAGCTTTAGCTAGTTTTCCCGCATGCTTTTCCGTGGGTTTCTTTCCGTTTCTTTTTCCTGTTTCCTTTTTCGGCAAGCGGCTAGAGTAGGCTGGTGGAGTGCGGTACTGTGGCTACGCCAACCACCGATGGAGTAGCCGGCCAGCTTGATGTCTACGGGGACTTTGAGCTTGTTGTCAGAGCATTTTCGCTTGTTGAACAAACCTAAGCCGAAAATTAGACTTTTTTCGGTCGAACGAAACTAGTTTTCGGTCTGGGTATGCCAGTTTCCCACTCGCATACTCCGGCCAAGTTTCTAAGTTTGGCTAAAATTCATTAAAGATGGGCGAATTTCATTAAGTTGGGTGAATATAGACGGATTACATCAAATTTAAACTAAACTAGTATATAATAAACTAAAAAAAGGCGGCCGCCGTGGCCTCCGTCGGTGCCTTCGTCGTTCTACATGACGAAGTTGTTGTACAACGCCGTGTAGCCGGGGTCGGCGCGACCGTCATCGTCGCTGCCATCGTCGTCGTCGCTCGGCGGCTGGTTCTGGCGGGAGCTTCCCTGGCCTAGGTCGCCGAACCTCCACGGCTGGTAGGACGGGCCTTCGTCCTCGTCGTCGTCGAGGACGTAGAGTGGGGCGCCCTGGTAGGCGAGCTCGCGCCCGGCCAACGCCCGTCGCCGGGGCGCCTCCTCGGCCTGCTGCTGCAGGGCGAGGATGAGCTGCCGCTCCGCCTTATCCCAGTCCTTCCTAGACCATTCCAGGATATCCGGTGAGGATGGCTCCAGCTGCGACACCGAGTCGTGGAGCGACTCCTCCAGCGCCATCCTCAAGGCGCCGTCGTCGGGCGGGCCGAACCTTCAATCTTCGGGCGCCGAAGACGGAGGTGGCCGGTGGGTGACGCCGTCGCGCGTGGCTTGCCGATGACAAGGCCGCGCGAGCGTGTCCGCGGCGGCGAGCGCACAGGCGAGACAGCCTCGCGTTTGACTGGGCGTGGCCCCGATGATGGCCCAGTCGGCGCAGGCAGAGGCGTGGAGCCGGAGGAGTGGGAGGCGGAGGCGGAGGCGGAGGAGGACGAGCTCATGTTGGCCATCCTCCTCGGCATCCAGTTCGCTGGAGGTCGCCGGCCCGACCTTGACGCCGGCATGGGTGTGCGCGGGTAGCCGAGACGCGGCGTGTTCCCGGCGTTGATGTGCTCCATCACCGACCGGAGCGTCTGGCCCGGCGCGCTCCAAAAACGCCGGCGGCCGGCCGAGTTGTTGCTCTTCGGCGGCGACTCGTTCGGCGGCCCCTCGTGGCGGGCGAGCTCCTGCGCGCGGTGCGCGGAAAAGAACTCCTCCCAGTAGAGGAGGTTGTCGGGGCTTTCGGTGGCAGAGGGGTCGTCCATGTCGGAGATGAACTCCTGGATCTCGTACGGGAGCTCCTCCGGCGTCGGTGCCAGCGGGATGGGAATGCCCTCGGGACGTGACGGTGTTGTTGGCCTATTCGTCACGCGTGTAGTCCTCCATCTCCTGCATGGCAGAGTCTAGCTCTTCCGGGCTGAAATATATTTCTTCCGAGTCTGCACTGAAGTCGGCGTAGAGAGCGTCAATAAGAGAGTCGGAGGGTGTCGGGGCTTCCTCGATGACGGGGGTGGAGGTGCAACGGCACCGACGATGACTGGAGGCGGTGGTGCAGTTGCGACGATGACGGCAGGAGGCGGTGGTGGAGGTGGCTGAATGAGAGGGGCTCCGTCAATGAGCGCAAGCGCTGTCTGAGCTGCCTCCTCGGCCTCCGCGTAGTTGTTGACGGTGTTCACCATGCTTTCGAAGGTGAGACGTTCCGAAGCCTGCTGCCGCCTTAGAGAATGCCGGAGAAGCGTACCTTGGTCCAGTCCTTCCACAAAGTGATACATGACATCATCATTGGGGTAATGTGCCAGATCGGCCCGTATACGGAGCCACCTGGCAAGGTAATCGCGGGGGTTTTCGCCCTCTCTCTGAACACAACACGCCAGATCGAAGATGGTAACCACGCCAACGAATTTGTATCTTTGTTGTCCAGACGCGCGGACGAGGCCGGCGGACTTGTGGTGATCTTCTACTGTTATATCCTGCACAGGGGTGGTTTGGGTGGGCCTTGAATTTTTTCCGATCTTTGCCGGCAAAATCCAAGGAGAGATCCGACATCGATCCTTCCGTGAACGTATCCTGCCCATAGGCGGTTCGTGCGGGTCTTGATGCTCCTCCGAGTCCTAGGGAACTAGTGCCCGAGTCTGTTTCGCCGATGAAGAGGTGGATATCTCCGATAGGGACGATCGAGCACCGCTGGGGTTCGTCTTTGCCGGGATCCAGAACTCATCGGGAGGGACGATCGGAACGTTGCCGGAGAAGAGAACACGACTGATAGCTACGGTTTTGCCGATTCCCGTGAAGATCTTGGTCCTCGCCCGCTGAAGAGCCTAAAGCGCCTCTTACCCCATGGTGGGCGCCAACTGTCGTGGTATTGCCGACGAGTACGCCATGGAGGGGTCCTCACAGTGTGTGTTTAGAGACATGGAGGAAGGCGGACGGTTGACGGGTATGAGGTAACACAGCTTACCCAGGTTCAGATCCCACAGCGGTGGCGGAATCCTACTCCTGCTATAAATCACTATAAGGGCAATACGCCGAGTTACAGGGATTGGTTCGCTGTTGTGGCATCCCGCAAAACCACTACTAGAAAATCGCGTTGAATTTGTGCATTGCATCGTCATCATCATGCGTTGTTTGCTTAAAACTATTTTTGCAAAGCCCGATTTGTTTTCCAAACGCCTCGTCTTTATTCAAACGCCAAAAATCCGGGTCGCCGGAATATTTTGTTTTGCCCGGTATCGGTTTGCAAAAGCCTTGTTTGAAATAAATAAAAATATTTATTATTTTAGCGGGGCAGTCGAACAGGCCGATTGACCCGAACGACCGCCCCAGAAGTTAAAACGGTCCACCTACACCCGCCCTTCTAAATCCTACAGCTACCCAGAAAACCTACCCACCCCTATCTCCACCTCACTCCCTCCAATCAACTCTCGCCACCTCAGCTCCCATCTCTTTCCCCCCCAATCAAACCCTGCCACATCAGCCTGGCTCCACTTCCTCTCTCTCCCCAGCACCCCACTCCTTCACACGCCGCATGCACCCACAGCCCCCACCCACGCACGCACACGCCCCCTGCCCCTCTCCCTGCCCGCGTGGCCCCACGCCCGGCAGCCCCCTGGCGCGCCCACCTCCCCCAGTCCGGCCCTTCCCCCTCTGTCCACAACTGCCCCCGGCCCCACCGCGGGACCCGCCCCCACACGCGTCCCACGCGGCGTGGCCGCTCCCTCCCTAGCCCCGTCTTCCTCCCCTTTCGCTCGAGCTCTCCCGTCCCGACGCCTGGCCCTGCCCTCTTCCCCTCCGGCGACCCCGCCGCCCTGGCCCTCCTCCAAGCGCCGTCCCCCACCTTCCTCCGCGCTGCCCCGCTCCATCACCCCGCCGCCGCGCCGCGCTCGCTCCCTCGCCCCCGTCCCTGGCCCCGACCGCCACCAGCCGCCTCCGCCGGCCTCCTCGCCTGGCCGCGGCCGAGCCCGCCACCGCCCAGCCTGCGCGTCGCCTCGCCCCTCCACCGCGCCTCCCCGCTCCCGCTCACCGCCTCCGCCAGCTCCGCCGCGACCTCCTCCAACCTCTGCGCCGTTCCCGCTCGCCCCGGCTGCTTCCCCTCCGGCCGGCCCCGCCCGTCTCGCCTGGCCGCGCTGCGCCCGCCGCCCTCGGCTCGCCTCCGACCAACCGCCGCCGCGCCCGCCGTGCTCTGCCTCATCTCCGGCGCGGTCCCGCTCCCCACCGCCAGGACCTCGCATCCCCGGCCTCCGTCGCCTCCAGAGACCCGCGCCGCCTCGGCCGCGGACGAGCCGCCCCGAGCAGCCGCCGTCTCCGGCGTCGCCAAGGTCGTCCGCCGCCCGCGCTCGCCAAGGTCGCCGCCGTCCCCTCGCCAAGCGCCTCCGGCCGACGCCCCCACCCGCCTCCAAGCGCGCCGCCGGCCGCCCTCTGCCGTCCGCTCCGCGCCGAGCTCGCCGGCGGGCCCGCGTGCCCCGGCCACCCGTGCTCAGCCCCGTCCCCGCTCAGAGCCCGCCGGTCGCCCGCGTCTTCCCCTCCTCGTCGTTTCGCCTGGGTCCCGTCGGCCCCGGATCCTCTGCAGCGACCGACGCCGAAGACATCCTCTGGCCCCGTCGTCGCGTGGGCCTCCCTGACGGACAACCGGCCCGCGCTTCTTCCGACCTCGTCCGCGTGCCGTGCCCCTGTATCCGTTGGTGTGATGTGAAGTGGCTCGACACAGGTTTAGTTTGTGTGGTGAGGTGGTACCATGAAGTCAAACCCGCATAGATGTTGTGGTAGCCTTGATGTGGTGTGGGTACCGCCCTCCAAGACAAGGTCGACACCGACACGACGATCGGAGCCGCGAGAGACCTCAAGTTCCCCTACATGGACAAGAAGATCGCCTACCCGAACCCAGGGTCGACAAGCTCGTCTTCACGGAACCCGAAGAGCGGCACCGGTACCCCCAAGATCTACCACGCGGACGCATCACGGTCTCGGAGAAACCCCTGGGAAACGACAAGTTCGCCATCGACACCGAAGACGGTACGCTAAGACCGTGCCCGGCTCCGGAGACCGAACCCGGTACCGCCAAGGTCGCCGATGCGGAAACGACAAGTACTCCCTCCCGGAACGCCAAGTTCCCCGCGAGAGACGACATGACCGTCGACATGACCCGAAGACCTCGGAACGCCAAGTACTACCCCGATAACCTCGAACGATCCCGCCGAGACCGAACCGTCGAACCCTAGACCCTGTCGAACCCTGAACCCCCGGAACCCCAAGTTCGCCGAACCCCAATGTGTGACCCCTTTTCCGAACCCTATTTTATAGATGCTAAACATAAAACCTGTTGCACATTAATTGCCATACTTGCATGCATAATCATGTGGTTTGGGGGCCTTATGCCGATTCACCTAATAATTAAATATGGGGCCCATATGCGGGCAAATCTAGTCTCATATTGGCCTCATTTAAATTTGTGTAGCGAACCGGTAACTTATTTTTCCCATGTTAAGACAACATCTAAATTGCGGGGTAGATAAATGACTTGAACCATCTAACTAATTGTCGGGACCCCGGTTCCGCTTAATATGACCTAATTGCATCGCACCTTTGCCATGACATTCATCATACATGCATCATGCCGATCTTATGCCGTAGTATTAAATATTGCATCCGGTGTTCCTTCTAGTGTTTTGCTTCTTCGCGGATAAGGCCGTTGAGTTGATGTGAGCTTCGCCCCGATCTTCGGGTGAACCTTCGGCAATGTTTTCAGGCGAGCATCTCCCCCTTTCTACCTATCTTACTTTTATAGTATTTACTTCCCTCCTGTTGATCTATTGCTACCTGTGCTGCGATGCTCTAGTTTCCGTACCCATGATATCCCCTTGTAGCCATATATTGCCTTGGACACATCCTATTACCTGTTGTTTGGTAGATAGTTGGACTTGCGCGTCGTAGTCGCTTGCTCAAGTGCTGTTGCGTGTCGTCAAGTACCACAGTTGTTGGAGTATTGCCACATGTTGGATGTTGGAGATGATCTCGGCTTTACTTTTCGTTCACTTTAATTCCTGTTTAACAACTAAAATTGAAGTAAGTAAGCAGAGGCATCGGTGGGTGATAGATAACATTTGGTTTCCGAACGCCCACTTGTGTCCCGTAGGACCCCGAGTACTTGATACCTGTTCCTTGATTTATCGCGCTATCCACATATGGGGAGTATGGGCCCCCCTTAGCCAGAGCTTGATTCCGTCTTATTTCTTGGGGCCACAAACTAGTTTGAGGTTTTATTTACGATCCTGTACTTATGCCATGCTACTGCTTTATTTACGTTTGTGCGAGGAGCACACTGTACTGTTTAGGAGTTGTGACCCGTTTACGTGGTATCGACAGTCCCCGTTTGGGGATCTGTTGTCGTTTACCGCCGGCCCCACAAACCTCGGGTCCGTCTCGGAGCTAGCTTACTTCGTTGCGGGTGTACTCCAAGGGGTGGCCCCCTGAAATATTTCTGAATCTTGTGATTGCTCTGTCGTGAAGACCTCGTTGGGTTTTGATTTGGTTTTTCCAAGGTTGATCGTGTGTGTGTTGCTATTTGTGCACCCCGGCCGGGTTAAACTTTCTAAAAGCCGTGTTCGTGGTTATGGACGACTTGGAGCACAGTATCTCGACCATAGACAAGCATAACTAAAGTTTATTGCTACAAATTTGACTTTATAATGACTAGTAATCAGCTTCACTATAACAGAATGGCTAAATAAAACTGCCACAATTGCTTGTTTGGGTGTCGCTTGCGACCATTGTACCTGACTAGTAAGTATTACAACTACAACGGAATGGCTAAATAAAAGTACCAACAACTGCTGGGTTTTTGGGTTATCTCATGCTATTCGAATCTGATTAGTAAGTGTTGCAACTATAACGGAATGGTTAACTAAAAGTGCCCACTGCTTATTTTATCAGGATGATTATCTATACTTGACTAGTAATTGCCGCAACGATAACCGAATAAATAAAACTGCCAACTGTGTGAGTTCCCCGGTGGACTTCCTCGATCGGTGTCGAGGGGGAAACGCCAGGATGGGTTTGATTGGTGGTCGTATCAGGTTGGTTCCGAATAGGTCTTCTTACCCCTCTCTGATTGTCGCCAGTTGTGTCGAGTCTCTATAGGTTGTTTAGTGCATGCTGCCGCTGCCGCTCAGTCCACCATACCTATGTAGGCGAGGACCGCCGAATTCTAGCCTCGCCGTGTACTGGCCTCAGTACTGACGCTCCTCTTTTTCCTTTGTCCTTTGTCGGCACCCCTTTTGTTTAAGCAGGTTTTGAGATCGACGTCGTTAGCAGGGTTACCCTTCCGGCTTGGCCTGGGCAGGGTTATGGACGCCATTGGTTATTCTTCAGGGCTCTTAGCCCCATTTGCATCTTGTCCGTAGTCGGACGCTCTATTATTTTCAAGGTGATTTGGATCTTTGTATATTATATCTGTATTCTTGACTCTTTGAGTCGCTGTTATATATATCTGTTCTGTGGGTCCCATCGAGGACTGTTGTGTAATGTTATTACTTCGTTTTCCACCCGCACGAAAGTGCCTGGTGGGCACCTTTGAATCGTTTCTATGCGGGTTTGGCGGGTTTCGCTAAAACTTGCATAGGTCCGATTCTGAGGGTGTTACAGCTGTGCGAGGTATGAGTTGATTGGTGCTAAGGTGTGCCCTAAAGGCTCCCATAGGTCCGATTTATATAGTCGTCAGGTCCTAGGGTTACAGGGAAAAGTCCTAGCCGGACAGGTCACAGAGTCCTACACTGCTTACAACTATTCTAGCGTGTCTTGCACTCCAAGGCTCCGGGTACGTTGGTGAATCCTCAGTAGCCTTCCTTTATCCGGCATGGGCCTCTCTTCTGGATCTATCTAACTGGGCCGCCCAGCAGGCCATGGGCCATGCTACCAACTGTGGGCCACCCGGGTTATCCGGATAGAGAACATGCTATGAGTATACCCATATAGCATATTTCCAACAGGCGCTAAGCTTCCACCCTGGCGGAGTCCTCGTATCGGGCGTCACAACGTAGTCGGCCTCGTAGAGCAGGCGCGCCTCCCACGCCTGCAGAGTGCATCGGCCGAAGCCGTTCGCCGCCGCACCGTCGCCGGGTACCTCTCGGCCATGGCTGAGAGGGAGAGCTAGGAGAAAGAGTTTGCCGGAGTTCAGGCTGGTGGGCTGGCGGGAACTGCGAGAGAGTGTGAGGTTCTCCAGCGAGGGGTTTGGCTTATAAAGGCCGAGGCGGGCGGCGAGGACGGGAGGGGTGTAGCGGCAAGGGCGGGAAAAGGCGAAACTGCGGGAAGTTAGTGCCTGCCGGTCCGTCGCGGGAGCCGAGGCGACGAAGATGGCACTGTAATTCGGCGACGCGTGGCCGACGCGACGGGCAGTTAATGTCCGGCGGTCGCCGCGTGGTTCCGAGGATGACGGCGACTCGGCTTCCATCGCTGACTCGGCGGGTCCACGCGTCGTTTCGTTTTTTTCGCCGAGTTCGCTGCGTCCGGCGTTCTCAGAGCGTACCCGGAAACCTGGGTTTGGCCTGGGTAGTCCGAACCAAATTTGGCCAAAAACAGGTTTATGGGTACGCGACTGGGCCATTTCGGCGTCCGAATCCACTTCCTGGGTAGCCGAGTGGAGATGCTCTTAGGTATCTCCACCGGCGCGTTCCAAAGTGTGTCCATATTACTCTATTTTGCTCATATCATGTCCATTGTCATCCTTAATGTCCAGCTACAATGTCCGACAGATTTTTGGGTCTAAAGAGCATCTCGGCATTTTAGGAGGGTTTTGCCGCATCGACAGAACCCTAAAATATCCTAAAATATAAATTGCATTAAAAATAATATGCATAGTGGACTACAAGTGGTAACAAATTAAAGTATCACTACAAGGTTGTATTAACCCTAACCCTAGATCGGCGGCGCTATCCATCGTCGTCGGAGCGTAGACCCTTAGATAGCGAGGGAGCGGAAGGCAACCTCGTTAAGTGGGTGTCGCGGTTGAATGAGACCTCACTCCTCCTCAAGAAAGAAGACGATCGTATTCTGCATTTCAAGCTCCTCCTGAGCTTCTTCGAGGTGGCCGTGCTGGTGGGGTTCGCGGGCACCTGCAGAGGCACTCCAAGTGAGCCTCGTTGAAACCTCGCGGGCGATTCATCTCCGGTAGGAAGACTTCATTGAGGACATCCCAATCGGATAGGCGAGCGGTGTTCCAAGAGACGGGACCTTGCTATTGTGTCGGGTTGGAGCCCTTGGACCCGCGCCGTTAGAGGGACCGTCATAGCCCGGGCCTTCCATTGATCTAGGGTACGGCAGCAGTGGGTGGTGGCTGGGTGAGAGTGGGAGAGCATCGAGTTTTAACTATGTTGGCTCGCTGTTATGCCGCTGACTTGGGGGGGGGAGGGGTCGTCGGATCCGGCGTGGCGTCAGTTGCATGCGCCTCGGGTTCACCCTCTATGGGTAGGGATTGGTAGGGAAGTGTCGGAAAAATAATTAGGGCTCGCTTGGCGCCGACACTCGTTGGGAGCTGCCGCTGCAGGTCGTTATTGCCCGGCACCCCGAAGCCCGTTTGGGACTGTTGCCTGTTGGGGCGTCACGGTGGAGATGCTCTTATAAATATTGTATTCGTCCAGATTTGAAAATAAGTGATTTAGATTTATCTAGACATGCTTTTAGTTTAGATACGTGTGATCTGAGTCAGTTTCTTTTAGACAGAGAAAAGTACAAACGAAGCAGTGGTTCTCACTGTCATTCCTTCAATCACCTAACAGATTTCTACTTCCATTTTGTCCAGTAGCAATGCACTGGAGTACGTAAGTACCAAGTGGAACTTGCTACTAGCTACATGTGAATACCAGTAAGAAAAGGCGTAGTGACGGTGTTTGGAAAAGGAGATTTGTCGTGTTAAAAGCGTATACCACTAATCTCACGCCACTGATAGAAGATAGTGATGGTGTCCGCAGCGAATGCCGCAAGTAGTTTATCTATTGATGGCGTTTTCTTCAAACGCCACCACTATATACCATAATAGTGTTGTTTCCTCTAAACGCCACCATTAGATAGATATTTGTGGCATATCTTTTATTTTGAGCGTCACAATTGAGGTTTTGAGGTTTTGAAAATTAAAAAAAATCTGACGCATTCATTTTATATTGATATCACGGCAAAACATATTCATAGCAATGACGCAATATAACATCAGGAAATGCATTATCACATAACATCACAAGAGGTTAAAAACATCACAAACGGTTCAACATATCAAAGCGGTTTAATATAACTAATACATCTCGCTCAATCAAACTGACCGTCGATTCCTGGGTCCTAAGCCGCGGACGGTGAACACCCAAAGAGAAGAAACCATTACAGGAGCATAGCTTGGAGAGATCCCTGAAGAAACTGTCAGATATCGGAGACCTTGACGTCCAACACAATCATATAGTGACGAACGTGCTCGTCCTCATCCCTGACACGTGATTTACCACCTCCTCGGGGTCCGGCTCCCTCTGCACCGATTGTGGACTAGACGAGCGCCACCAAAGAAGCTCTGGATCGACAACGGGACCGGGATTCCTTACCAAGCTACGCGTCCTGGAAGGTAGCACCTCCCGGTGCCAGCCCGACGGAGCCCAGTCTCGCACATGCCGAGCAGAGCCTAGTAGTTCTTCGCCGTTGCCGCCGAGTCGACAACGAGGATGCGGGATAGGCATCCTAAAGTAGCCAAGTAAGTGTGCGGTTGCTCCAAATAATCACAAGGCTCACTCCCTCACGCCGCCCCCGCATTGCATCCTCACATTGTAATCATCGGCCATATGAAAGTACAAAACCAAAATCAACATAAAAACAGGACCTCATATTTGCATTAGACGCAAAATAATTACAGAGACGGAGTAAGTGAGCCAAGTAGGATGCACAAATTATTTATTTGTGCATATCACAAGGCTCACTCACGCCGTCCGTATTGCATCCTCATATTGTAATCATCGTCCATATGAAAGTATAAAATCAAATTCAACCTAAAAGTAGGGCCTCATATTTGTATTAGACGCAAAATAATTACAGCGACAGAGTGAGTGAGCCATGTAGAATGCACAAATTATTCATTTGTGCATATCACAATGCTCACTCACGCCACCCCCGCATTGCATCCTCACATTATAATTATCGGCCATATAAAAGTATAAAACCAAAATCAACCTAAAAGTAGGGCATCATATTTGCATTAGACGCAAAATAATTATAGAGACAGAGCGAGTGAGCCAAGTAGGATGCACAGATTATTTATTTATGCATATCACAAGGCTCATTCATGGTGCCCCCGCATTGCATCCTCACATTGTAATCATACTTCATATGAAAGTACAAAACCAAAATCAACCTAAAAGTTTGCCTCATATTTGCATTAGACGCAAAATAATTACGGTGACGGGGTGAGTGAGCCAAAGTAATTTGTAGAATTTCTAACATACTTATCTCTAGAATTTCTAAGATCAATATCTAACACACATATGCATCTACAATTTGCCTAAAACGAAGACGGGGTAAGCGAGCCAAAATAATTTTTAGAATTTCTAACATACTTATCTCTAGAATTCATAAGATCAATATCTAACACACATATGCATCTACAATTTGCCTAAAACGCATAAAAAGCGGGGACCAGAGGCGTGGCTGGTGGCTCGCCGCGAGGTTGTGGATGGAAAAGCCGCGTCGAGTGGCTTGGGGACGGACGGGGATAGCGACGGTGTGGTCGCAGCGGCCAGCGGCTCGGAAAGGAGGAGAGGTGCGGCGATCGGTGTCTCGGGAATAGACGGGGCAGTGGCGACCGTCGGTGGCCACAGTGGTTGCGGCAGCAACGACTCGGAGAGGAGGTGAGAGGTGCAGTGACTGGTGGCTCGGGAACGGACGAGCGGAGGGCGGTGGCGGCGACGGTCGGGGATGGCCGCGATCGCTGCGGCAACCAGCGGCTCAGAGAGGAGGTGAGAGGTGCGGCGACCGGCGGCTCGGGAATGGACAGGGCGGGGCAGTGGCGGCGAGGGAACGGACGGGACAGGGGCGTTTGATGCGCACGGCGGCGGGGTTGAGGGAGGTGATGGGATAGAGTATGAGGTATAGGAATCAATCTTATGAAAAGGACGAGACGGTATAAAAGGCCACGGAGTGCTTATTAGCCATGGAGCTCAATTTATTCTGAACACCACCAGCATGGGATGTAGCCATGGCGTTCGATTGCTATCAACATCACCGGTAAATTTGTCCCGACTTCTGTGGGATCCCATCAGTGATGGCTGGATATAACGAAACGCCATTAATATTATATACTTCGGTAATTTATAAACGCCATCATTATTTTATCTTCAAGTGGTGGCGCATAATATATTTTAAAGCGCTATTAGTAAAATGGCTGGGGTTTTTCTACTACTGGAACGTGGGTGTATGATGTACGTATGTCGGTACAGTGCTACGTATGCGCCTGCGTGAAGCGTGATGTTCACTTAGTTTTGAAAGTCGTGACTCGTGGTCAGCATACAGGGGCACACTGGTCGGAACGCGGCCGTGAAGAAGCATCCTCCAAGTCCAAGCTACGGTCGAGCTGTTTGCTCACACGGCTCCGCCATGGGTCGCGATGGGATGACCATGTCGCAATGTCACCAAGTCAATCTGAGTGGCGGCAACTCTAAACTTGCAATTAAGGCCTAAGAGGCCCATCGAGCCCAACCAGCGCTATGTTAACCCGTTTTGAGTCAAGTGACTGCAGTATCTCCACCGGCGCTTCCTTAAAGGCAAATAATACATATCATCCGGAGATTGAAAGAAACTATCCCCAAGGTCGCTAGCTGGACGCTCCTCTTCCGCGGAAGTAAATTAGCCACGCAAAAACCGTCTCGTTTTCTCTTGTCCATCGTCATCTCCACGGTCGTACTGCTCCACACCAGATGCTCCGCCCAAGCATTAGCCTGCCACCACGCTCCTGCCGTTCACCCAAGCTGTCGCGCCAACACCGTCACGCGAGCTACGACTGCTGAAAGGAAGATCTGGTAGCGCCGTCGGCCGTCCGATGTTGCAAAGGTGGTCTGCCGCTGCCCGCCGCTTGCTGCAAAAGATGGCTGCCGCGCGGCGCTGCTACGCATTGCGTGAAGTGTTGCTACACACAGAAGGTGGTGTCGCTACCCATGACGGACGATGCTGCTACACACGGAAGGCGGCGCTGCTACGCATGGCAGGCGGCTCTGCTATCCACGGGCATGACGCTGCTACACGTTTCAGGCAGCTCTACTACCCATGGTGCACGACGCTGCTACACATGGCAGGAGGTTCTGCTACCTGCGGAGAGCGGCGTTGCTGCGAGCGGCGACCTGTGCTGCTACCCATGGCGCCAGTCAGGAGATGAGAGCAGTTGTCTTCTCCGGCGAAAATTTGCTATAGGAGGCCGGCGAATTTGCTATCGACGGCCGGAGTTGTTGCTATCAACGGTTGGTGGGATTGCTGCAAGGGCATGTTGGCGTGGCTACCGACGACGATGCTGCCGGCAGTGCTCCGGCGGTGGAATTGGTGCGGGGCAGGAGATCGAGGCCGGGATTGGCCAAGCTGACACCCGCCATGGCCTCTGTGTATCAGCGAGGCGTCGTGGAGAATTCCATGATCTTTTTTCGGGGGCAGTTTTCCGTGTGAACAAAGGGATACCAAGGACACATGTCGGTCGCTGCACCCGGGGGATCGGAAGCACTTATCCCCCGAGGGACGCTAAGCACTATCCTTCCTTAAAATCGTTTTGAGTCAAGTGACTGGAGTATTCGGCAGCACAGCCAGCACATCACCATAGAAGCGCCAACAGTTGTTGTTTAAATAGTAGGAGGGCAGTTCCACAGCGATGTGCCCAAAACCGCTGGCCCCCAATAGAATTTGGACAAAATACTAGATATTGCATAATTTCAATTATTCAAACCATATTATATATTTTAAATAAAAATAATTTCACACAACAATTCAAAACAGACAAACAACATTATTCATACAAGACTTAAAAGATGTAGCAACCAAACATATAGATGGATCAGGCGGCATTTCCCTTGAGAACCCACAAATGCTCCACTAAATCACTTTGTAGCTCAGCATAAACCTGTGGGTCACGAATTTCTTGACGCATTGCAATGAAGGTAGCAAACTCGGCAGCCGACACCACATCTAGATGAGCTAGAGGTCCCTCGAGATCATATGGTTGGTCATCAACCACTGGTTCTACCCGCTCACTCTCGATGATCATATTATGCATAATCACATAACAGTTTATAACCTCCCACATATGAGACTCTAATCAGGTGAGAGCAGGGTATCGAACAATAGCAAAACGTTGTCAGATCACACCAAAAGCCCGCTCGACATCCTTCCGGCAATCCTCATGTCGTCACTTATCAAACCAAGCCTTCTTCCCTGTATCAGGATCGAGAATTATCTTCACAAATATAGACCAAGAAGGGTAGATACCGTCGGCTAGGTAGTAGCCTTTGTTGTATGCATGACTATGGATCTCATAGTTGACGGATGGAGATTGACCCTCTATTATCCAAGCAAACACCAAAAAGCGCGCAACACGTTGATATTATTATGAGTTCCCGTCGTGCCAAAAAAAGTGCCATATCCCGAGATCACGATCTTCCACTGCTTCAAGTATACTGCAATCTCTAGTATGACCTTCGTACAGCCTTGCTAAGTGAATGGGAAATTCTTTCAACCCTGGTGCATACAATCGATGCTACCAAGCATCTCGGAAAATCCTCTAGCTGTATTTTGTGCCAGAATCAGGTTTTCTACCTTCTGCATTTGGTTCTCTCAAACAAACTGACCGAAATATTGCCATGACTGCCCGACAAAACCTGAAAACGCTCTCAAAGCATGTGATCTCAGCCATATGATCTCAGACGCTCGCTTTTGTATCTGGTGGAGCTCCATACACAAGACAGTGTATGGTTATCATGCATTTCTGAATCGACGAGCATCCCCACTATCCGGTGCAGTCTTTGTTGCATATGAGATAGTCATCATACTCTCGGATGTCAAACACAATCTTCATGAACAACTCCTTGTTCATCCTAAATCTATGGCAAAAATCTTTCGATGTATGTGTTGCGTCGTCCTTAAAAATGTTCCGAAATCTATATGGACACCAACCACGACATTGAGGCCTCAAATCCCTGCGAACTTGTATTATACCTAATCTAGAATCTTCGTTGGCTAAAAAATGTCCGGTTCATGATATGTTTCAACAACATTTGCTCTAGGCATAACAGATTATGAATAAGCAAGAAGATAAGAAGCGCCAATTTTAGTCACTTCAATGTTGGTGACAAAGTATTCCAACCATACATTCGGTCTTCTATTTCCCCGCGTGTTAGTCATAAGCTGCTCTTTAATATTTTGGACCCTTTCAAATGATCAAAAAAGTGAGTGATGTGGCCTATAAAATTGATTTTCCTCGAGGATCGTTGGTGCACCCAGCTTTTCATGTCTCACTCATGTTAGGTTGATCTCTCACCCCGATCGAGCCCAACGGCTCGACGGGATCCCCTTGACTGCGCCCTAATCGGGGGCGCATAACCTCTTCATGGTTGGTGGGTCCCTATGGCAGCGCTATATAAAAAGGTGGGGCCGGGACACGCAGTACGAGGTTCACCGTGTTGCCTATCGCCCCACCAACATCCCAATCCGATTTAGGTTAGCGTTAGTCACGGGAAGCTCCACCACAGCCGCCACTCTCGCCGCAGCCCTCTGCCATGGCCTCTGGCTCGAGCTCGTCGAGCACTAGTGAAGGTATTCCTCTCTCTCTCTCTCTCTCTCTCTCTCTCTCTCTCTCTCTCTCTCTCTCTCTCTCTCTCTCTCTCTCTCTCTCTCTCTCTCTCTCTCTCTCTCTCTCTCTCTCTCACCGAACATCTAGACAAAGACAGTTGCTACCGAATTGATCTAGAGCTAGTCGATCTAATAGACACAACAACTCCTTCCACCTGCATTGCCAGAAGGTACTCCGATTTCTCCAAAACTTTCTAATGAAACTGATGAGTTGGTTTTTTGTCTTAATATCTTGTCGCTGCATTGGCGCAAGAAGTCGAACAAAGTGATTGGGTACGTACTAACCAAATGGTATACTAGCAAGGTTGATTCCATGACTTACGAGTATTGTATGAAGCTACAGAGCCACTTCCGAGCTGCCTCAGCTTGGGGACAAGATGGTTCTCGGGGAGGAGAAGGAGGAGGTGGTGGTTGATACGTCTGAAACATATCTATAATTTTTTATGCTCCATGCTTGTTTAGTATCTACTTTGCTTTATTTGTCTACACTTTGAGGTGCTTTTTAAATGTTTTCTGGTACTAACCTATTAACAAGTTGCAACAGTGCTAGATGTCTGTTTTCTGCTGGTTTTGGTTTCAGAAAAGTTAGTAAATAAATATTCTCGGAATTGGACGGGACAAACGTCAAAGTTAATTACTTTCCATGGGAAACAAGAAGTCCAGAGGGGAGACGAGAAAGCGGGCCAGGGCAGCCAGACCCCCCCCCCCCAGGTGCAACCAGGGGTGGGCCCGCGCCTGGCTAGGGTTTTCCCCCTGGTCGCCTCCTCGGCCTCCCTATTCGCCTATAAGAAGCCCTCGATGCAGAAACCCTAAGCACCCGATCAAATATCCACAAAACCATCTGTAGCCGCCGCCGCCATCGTCCCTAGATCGGGGGGATATGAAGTTCTTCCCGGCACCCTGTCGGAGGGGAGATCATCCCGGAGGCCTTCTCTCCGGTATGATGTTTGAGTAGTTCCACCTTGGACTATGGGTCCATGTAGTAGCTAGACGGTTGTATCTCCTCCTTTGTGCTTTTATGTATAGATCTTGTGAGCTCTGTTCATGATCAAGATCTAATTTATTTGTAATCATGCATGTTGTGTTTGCGGGGATCCGATGGATATTGAGATTATTATGTTGGTTTGATTAATGGTTTTGTCTTTATGATTCTATCATGTCTGTGTTGTTTGTGATTTTGCATGCTCTCCGTTGTTAGTAGCTATCTTGGCCAAGTAGTTTCTAGTGACTCCAAGAGGGGGTATTTATGCTCGATAGTGGGTTCATGCCTCTAGTTTCCAAGGGAAGTGACAATAATCTCTTCGGTTGTAGATGTGTTGTTGCTACTTGGGAGAAAACAACGGTCTCTTGTTCATGAAACATATGGACTATTTACCTTACACACTTTGCTTAAAGCAGTTGTCTGTTGCTTGCAACTTAATACTGGAGGGGGTTAGGATGATAACCTGAAGGTGGACTTCTAGTCAAAGATGCAGTTAGATGGTGGTCTATGTATCTTGTTGTATTGCCCAATCGAATCTCATAGGATCTTTCTGACTAGTAATTTCATTGTTATGTCTTGCTCAGTTCCTATCAATTGCCCTGCTGTAATTTGTTTACCCTTCATGCCATGTTTATCTAAGGAGAGCACCTCTAGTGAACTATGGACCCCGGTCCAATCTTTAGCATTGATACATATTCCACTGTTACCTGTTTACTTGCTGCAAACCATTACCTTCCACACCATACGTTTAATCCTTTGTTACAGCAAACCGGTGAGCTTGACAACCTCACTGATTCGTTGGGATAAAAGTCTTGAGTTCGTGTTGTGCAGGTCTTCGCATTGCTTGCAACACCTGTGTGACGTTTCCTTCCTCCTTCTGGTTCGATAACCTTGGTCTCAACTGAGGGAAAACTTGTTGCTTGCTCTTCACACCCTACGCTTGGGGTTACCAACAAAGTGTCACGTCGAGCATCACCAGTGGTGTCAAAGGTACCTATCCATCGTGATGGCTACAGTGTTGTAGAAGCAAGAAATGCCTAGGAGGCCCATCAAGCCCAACCAGCGCTGCATCGACCCGCTTTGGGACAAGTGACTACTTAAACAGGTCTGATGGTTGTAAGAGCTATTCTGCTAGATCACAGGGAACGCAGCTCCTTATTCCATCCCCTTCTGTTTCTCATCCTCATTCTCTCAGACTCGAATCCAAATTTGCATCCAAATATTTCGTGAGACGAAAGTTTGAATCAAGAGGAATCTTACGGGTGACCATATCGCAATGTACGCGGAGCCAATCTGATGCGTCCAAGCTAAGAGCACCTCCACTCGTTTGGTATTCCCAGGCCGAAATACTGTGCTAAATAGCGCCAGACGGAAGTAACTTTCGGTTTGGAAATAGCCAGTTTCTTACTCGCGTTCCTAGGCCGAGTTCCTAGGTTTGGACAAATTTTATTCAAACTCGACAAAACTTGGGACAATGTAGATGATTTCATTAATATTGGGTGAGTTCATATATATTACATCATTTTTGGGCGAACACCCGAATTTTGACTTCATTATGCTAAAAAAAACTTAGAAATAACCGATGCCGATGCCGCCGGACACCGCTCACATGTCGAGGTTACGATAGAACACTGTGTAGTCGGGGTCCGCCTTGCCGTCGTCGTTGCTCAGTGGTTGCGGGGGGAGGGGGCTGCCCTGGCTGACATCGCTGTAACACCACGACTGGGATGAGGGGCCGGCGTCGTCGTCGACGTCGAGCGGCACGCCCTGGTAGGCGAGCTCTGCGGGCGGCCTCGCGCTCGGCCTCCTCCTGGTGGCGTCGAATTCGGTTGGCCTCGTCGTGCTCCCAGTTAGCCCTAGACCAGGTGAGGGCGTCCGACTCCGGCATCGGCATCACATCGTTTAAAGAGGGCGCCATCGCCATCCTGATGGTGAAGGCGTCCTCATCGACAGGGACCGCCCAGTCTGTCGGCTCTGTCTTCGGCTGGCACAGGCGAAGCCGGCCGATCGGCGGCGACGGTGCACGGGGCTCGTTGATGACGATTGATGGCTCAGATATGTAGAGCTCGTTGGGAACCCCAATAGGAAAGTATGATGAGCACATCAGCAAGTTTTCCTCAGCTATGAAACCAAGGTTATCGAACCAGTAGGAGTAAGGAAACAACCCCAAGGTGTTGCTAGCAACTTAGAACCTGCACAACACAACCATAGAACTTTGCCCCAACTTACAGTGAGATTGTCAATCTCACTGGTTTTGCTGAAAACAAAGGATTAAACATATAGTATGGAAGATAGTAATTGCTTGTAAAAAGTAAATAGTAAACGATAAACAGTAGATGGTATATCAATGGTAAAGGAATGGACCGGGGTCCATAGTTCACTAGAGGTGTTCTCCATAAGATAAATGTTGGGTGAATAAATTACAGCGGGGCAATTGGCAGATTAAAAATGCATAACAATGCATATACTAGACATCTTGATTCCTACGAGATTTGTTTGGGGCATTACAACATAACACATAGATCGTAATCCATCTGCATATATGACTAATAATCCACCTTCAGGTTATCATCTGAACCCCTTCCAGTATTAAGTTGCAAGCAACAGATAATTGCATTAAGCAATGTGTGTAAAGTAAACAATATAATTGCCCTTAGACAAATGATTGTTGTTTTCTCCCTAGTAGCAACATCACATCTACAACCTTAGAAGTTTCTGTCACTCTCCCAGATTACTAGAGGCATGAACCTACTATCGAGCATAAATACTCCCTCTTGGAGTTGCAAGCATCTACTTGGCCAAGATAGCTACTAGCAACGGAGAGCATGCAAGATCACAAATAACATAGACATGATAGAATCAATAATCAATCTGACATAGTATCTCAATATCCATCGGATCCCCGCAAACACAATATGTAGGATTACAAATAGATGATCTTGATCATGAACGGAGCTCACGAGATCTAAACATGATAGCACAAAAGAGGAGAAACAACCATCTAGCTACTGTATGGACCCATAGTTCAAGGGTGAACTACTCACGCATCACTCCGGAGGCTGGCATGGTGATGAAGAAGGCCTCCGGGATGATCTCTCTCCTCCGGCAGGGTGCCGAGAAGAGCTTCGGATCCTCCCTGATCTAGGGATGGAGATGGCGGCGGCTACTGACTGTTTAGTAGAGATTTGATCGGGTGCTTAGGGTTTATGCATCGGGGTGCTTATATAGGCGAAGAGGCTAGGTCGGTGGGCGCCCGAGGGGCCCACACATAGGGATCCCCCATTGGCCACGCCACCACATGGTGTGGACGCCTCGTGGCTCCACTTCGTCCCTCCTTCGGTCTTTGTGTTGTGTCGGGTAAAATATTGACTTTGGCTTTTGTTCCGTCCAATTCCGAGAATATGTCTTTACTAGTTTTTCTGAAACCAAAAACAGCAGAAAACAGGCAACTGGCACTGCGGCATCTTGTCAATAGGTTAGTTCCAAAAAATATATAAAAATACCTCAAAGTGTAAACAAAACATAAGAAAGTTGATATAAAACAAGCATGGAGCATCAAAAATTATAGATACGTTTATGACGTATCAACGATGCCTCGCGACCTCGTCCTCGGCGGCGAGCGCATCGGTGTCTCGGCATCCCGCTTCATGGGAAGCAGAGCCTCGCCGCTAGCTCGTGGCGACTGTGTCGGTGTAGAGCCAAACGAGCTGGAGGCCGAGGCGGTGGAGGGGTGCACCTTGCCCTCGCCTTGGGCGGTGGAAATCAAGGAAAGCCCAGCCTCGGGCGGTTGTCGGCGACGATATGCTCCAGGACGGCGGTGAGCGTCCGTCCCGGCGCACTCCACCAGCGACGGCGAGACGCCATGTTGTTGCGCTTCTGCGGCAAGCCAGGCGAGACTTCGTGGGCGGTGAACTCCCGGAGTCGGCGCTCAGCGAAGAACTACCCCAGTAAACAAGGTTACCGGGGTCTTCGGCGAGGTCTGAATCCTCTATCGCCGCGATTGCGGCCTAGATATCCTCGACCATCTCCTCGTACTCAGCCACCGGCGGCACCAGCACGTCGCCGGCGCTGAGCTTCCAGTTTGGCGGGCACCCAAAGTCGGTCGGCGCCATGTAACTGGCGTCCTGCAACATTTGGACATCCCACGGTTGGATGGTACGCCGTACAAAGCCGTTCACCGCCGCGGGGCCGCCTGGGTACCTCTCCGCCATGGCTTTCGCCGAGAGATTCTACTCGTCGGAGTTGGAGTTCGTGGTCGGGGGAATGTGGAGGCCTGAGAGTGTGTGCTGTGAGCCGACTAGGGTGCCGTCTTTTATAGCCGAAATGGGCGGCGAAGATGGAAGAGGTGTAGCGGCGTGGGCAGGAAAAAGGGAAACAGTGGGAAGGCAAGCTGGCGGTGGCGCGCCATTATGGCAACGTGTTGCCGACGAGACAGGCAATCATTTCCCGACGGTCCGTCGCGGGAGCCGAGGTGAAGGGACGGGGACGATTCAGCTTCAAGTCGTTGACAGGGCGGGGCCACAAGCGGAGCTATTTTTTGGCGATTCCGCTGCGTCCGGCGTTTTCAGGACGTTTTCGGCATCCCGGGATCGGCATGAGAACGCCAGACGAAAGTTTGACCAAATTAAGACGAAATCAGCGTCCCGAGAACGTGATCGGACATTTTTCACCGTCCGGATAAAAATTTCACCCTGAAAATGTCCTTCTGAAACCCGAGTGGAGATGCTCTAATCTAGTCAAGTAGTACTCCCTCCGTTTTAAAAATTTTAGTAAATCTACACACTAAAATAAGTGTAGAGATTTTTTTTTTCAAATCTAAACCATAACGGATGGAGTTGTTGTTTGTACATGACCGGATCCAGTTAGGCAACGGGAATGTGGAGTGATTATGGGATTCGGGCCCAACCACTGGCTCGGCCAGATCTTGTCGATACCGTCTAGCCTAGCCACGTCCGTCCGGAAAAGGAAATTTAGGCCTGCCTGATGGAGGCTGTGGGCCTGAACCAAGACAGGCGCGACCTTTCTCTCCGAGCATTAACAGGAAAGAAACCTCGTGGTATGCGGTCCCGGCGCAGAACATGAACAGTTTGGCTGGTTCAATCCGAGCCCAAGATGAGCCGTACTCTGCCTCGGTTGCTCACAAAGTGTTTATGTTCGCCAAGACGAGGCATGGGGCGCATGTTCTTCCTTCGTGTTGGTTTGTGGTTTACGGATGGAGCGATCGGTCGTTTTCTCGCTATGGCCGCGGCGCAGAGTGTGCAAGCCAAGCTGTGCTGTGCCCCTACTCTCCGGTCTCTTTCCCACACTAGTTTACTTTGTCAGAACCTCTGTTGCTCTGAACCTGTGATACCGTTCGCTGTCCGCCTTCCAATCCAACCAAAAGCGTCTGGCACGAGATATACTGCTTTCCGTATCGGACATTACCGTCACACACTCATGATAATCTCATGAGTAAAGATATCGGAACCATGAAACCTGCAGTCTATAGTACTACTAGGGTACTGGCTATGTGCTGGAAATTAGAAAGAAGGAAGAGAAACGGGAAAGAAATATGGCAAAACGCGTATCATTCAGTGCAGATCCGCTGCCACAAACATTTCCAAATCGGAGGGAGATTTGTTGGCCTCGGCTAGCAACACGATATATATATACGCGAGTAAATCCTCTCCCCGTTTCCATTCCTGAATCCCAAGGAAAGTTCTCCTGCTGGCGCATTACGGCATTTTCCTCCTCCCTAGACGCCAGGGCGGCCAGTAAAACCCGGACATACGAGGAGAGAAAGGCGGCCGAGAACGTAGGATCACGAGGCCGATCGAGGAACCCCCGCAGCGATAGATGGCCGGGGACGCGCCATCGTCGCCGACGGCCGCCGCGGGGCCCGTGTCGTCGGTGCCGCTGCTGAGGCGCAGGGGCTCGTACCAGCGGTCCATGTCGCACGCGCGCGACGAGCTCGGCAGCTTCCGGACATGCCTCCGCTGGATGTGCGTCGACCACTCCGACGGCGGCAGCGCCGCGGCCTCCTGGCTCGTCTTCACGCTCCTCGCCGTGGCCGTCCCCGTGGCGGCCTGCGTCGCCCTGCCGCGCCGAGCCTACGACACGCAGGTGCAGGCCTCGCTCACGCTCTCGGCCGCGCTCGCCTACCTCACGCTCACCTCCCTCGTCCGCCGCGCGGGCCTCAGGCGGCTCCTCTACCTGGACCGCCTCCGCCACGACTCCCAGGACGTCCGGGCCGGATACATCGTGCAGCTCGCGGGATCCTTCCGCGTCCTCGCCTGCTTCGTGCTCCCATGCTTCCTCGCCGACGCCGCCTACAAGGTCTTCTGGTACTGCGCGCACCGGCCCTTCCCGTCCGCGCGCTGGTGGTGGCTGGCCGCGGCGTGCGCGCTGGAGACGGCGTCCTGGATGTACCGCACCGCCATGTTCTTCATGGTCTGCGTGCTCTTCCGGATCATATGCTACCTGCAGATCTTGAGGATGACGGGCTTCGCAAGGGACTTCGGCCAGTGCGCCGACGTCGCGGAGGTGCTCAGGCAGCACCGCCGCATCCGTGACCAGCTCCGGAGGATCAGCCACCGCTACCGGAAGTTCATACTCTACTGCCTCCTCCTCGTCACGGCCAGTCAGTTCTCCGCCCTCCTCGGCGCCACCAGGCCCCACGCGCAGGTCAACATCGCAACCGCCGGCGAGCTCGCGGTACGTGTGTATAGTCATATACATACTCGTCTCAGCCGTTTCTTGATTCGACAAGATAGCTATTTTAACCGGCTCTTGTGCATGCAGCTCTGCTCCCTGAGCCTCGTCGCCGGCCTGCTCATCTGCCTGCACAGCGCGGCCAAGATCACGCACAAGACGCAGGCCATCACCAGCATCGCCGCGGCCTGGCACGCCGACGCCACCATCAACACCCAGGACTTCGACCAGGAGAACCCCAGGACGCCAGGCAAGCCGTACCTCCTGCAGCCGCAGCAGCAGGTACCCCCGAGCACCTCCTCCGGCGACGAGTCGGACGACGACGAGAACTCCCCGAGCGAGGACAGCCTCGACACTTCCTCCAAGTTCACGTCTTTCCACGCCACCCACATCTCCTACCAGAAGAGGCAGGCTCTAGGTAAACATCGCACGCCACCCAAATCTCGTATTGCGCATCCTATCGTTCGTGACAGCCAAAGTACTAAGCACTGTAGCTTGTCATGGCGTTTTCAGTAACCTACCTGGAGAACAACCGTGCCGGCATCACCGTGTTCGGCTTCGTCGTCGACCGGACATGGCTACACGCGCTCTTCATGATCGAGTTCTCGCTAGTCATGTGGCTGCTCGGGAAGACCATCGGCATATCTTGAGTGCCAGCGGCTGTCTCCATGGATATATGATCCAGCTCTTAGCCCTGTTAGTCCTGCTGCTATCAAGTACTGTCGAGTATTATGTAAATAGTTAAGCTACTCATGTTCCAGACAAAACGATGTAGATAGTTAAGCTACTCATGTTCCAGACAAAACGGTGTAAATAGTTCATGTTCCAGACAAAACGGTGTTACCATTTCTCTTCTTGTGATCCTGATTCATGATGCAGATTAGACATGATGACTGGTGAGAGTGATATGGGATGGAATACCCATTACTGGCAGAACTGCCTGCGAAGCTACGATCAACAGATTTGTTAACACCAACAGAACCACGGCATGAAACCTCCAAATTCATTCAAGGTCCAGCAATTAGATCCACTGGACAAGCAGAACCATATAATTATAGACATAAAACTTTGAACAGAAGTGACCATGAGTTGGATTGTGTTTTTCTAGCACAATCATGCCAACAGCTAAACACCATCCTTTTAGTCTATATAACATACCCCTGCTTCTAATTTACTTCGACAAAAGAAACTCCCATTCACAAATCTAGCAGTGCATTCATCAGAAAAAAGGAAAGAAAGGTGGCCTAACAAAGCACAAAAAACTCCATTAAACATCACCCTCTATGTGACCGGACAAGAAAATAAACAGACTAAAGGAAGTCCATGAATATTGGTGCCACCAAAACATCTTCACTGCTGTCTGTCCTCCTGGAAGATGGATAATGTGCGCATCCATGGAATGCTCCCATATCTCAGCTGTCAATTGTAGATCTTGCCCGCCTCCGAGCAGAACCAACCAGCAGCTCCCTGCGGTTGGTTACGCCACGACGCCTTCCACTGCTTCTAGAGATGGTTAAACCAATACGCTGAATGCCAGAATCACCAGCTGCTACAATTGGGACATTTCGCCTTGCTCTTGCCTCATTTCTCCTATAAGCTCTGCGAACTGCCCTCCGTAATGTTCTGATACCAGCACCTTCAGAAATCATAATATCGCCACCATCAGAAGAGTAACAGTCAGAACTATCACTCCAATCAGAGCTTTCCATATCAAAGTCGCTGCTGCCACTATTGGGATCAATAAGGTAGTCCCCCATAATCATGGCTCCAGGATTCAAGCCTGTGACTATGCTGATTGCATCCTGCCTCTCCTTTTCACTTTCAAGCTCCTTCCACTCGGCTAAACGTGCTGGGTCAACTTCACGGGGTTTGGATGAAGGATGTTTGGCCTTCACATGCTTGCAGAGTTTCTTATATGATCCAATGAACGAGCAATCCTCATGGGTGCAAGTTCTCCTCTTGCGGTTGAGAAATTGCCGGGCTGAATCAACCACCGTCCACCCTTTCACTTCCCCGCGGCAAATAGGGCATGCAAGCTCCATATCCTTTGGCCTCTTGCTACCAGCTGTCACTGCACTTGATACTTCATGTGCCGGTTTCTCCTTCAGATAAGCATTTTTAAACTGTTCAAGACAATTAGACTGGTGATAGTTGGTGCCACACATGTACGGTCGACAACCTTTGTTGTGGGAAGAACACAGGAGGAGGACAGCATCATGTGGACGCTCTAAGCATATTGGGCAAGTGGCATGTTTCCAATCCTTTTCCTCTGAGGTTAATTGCACCTCATTTTGCTTGGCTGCCTTCTTTGCTTTCTTGTAGTAGGAAGGTACAGTAGAAGGAAATGACCTAAGTCGCCGCCTCGATAGGTTACGGTCTCCTGGAGTTCTTGCCATTTTCTTCACAAAACTGGGAAAAGGGATCTAGAATAATATGAAAGTACATATATTTTCAGTTACAGATCATGATAAATTGATAACAAGGAAATTATATTTATCAATATGTTTCCGTGGAAACATGCAATGCTGGTTGGTACTAGTTTGCTATGAAAATCACGACAACAACAAATGAAGCTGCACTAACTTTTTCCCATGACCTATAGAATTTGATATAAGAAAGAAGGAAAATGAACTGTTCTACAATCTTCTGGGTTCTATTCCGTACCTTTTTGCTTATAACACTACTAGTAATCTCCATTCTCAAAAATCATGTGAGCCTACCATATCTCTACAAGCTAATTTTCATATTTATTGTGTGCCTAGCATGTCAAAAATGAAGTAATTTTCAAGTGATTGAGCATGTAGGTCATGGGTGTTTTATGTAATTTCACCACTTTTATAGTGAGGAAGCATGAAAATGTTTGAACTGGTTGCATAAATATCAAGTTCAAACAAAATATTTGAACGATATGGGCAAAAAATACAGCCTAAAGTTCAAATAAAATCGTCAAAACTGAGAATGAATGCATCAGTAGTTATGGAAGCATGGAAGTGCCAGAGACTTGGTACAAATTAGATGTTTTAAAATGAAAGGAGTAAAGAATGTTAAAGAGAGTAAGCGAATATAAACAGGTTGTGTAATTTCTCAGCAAAGCATATCAAACAATGTCATACAACAAGGACAAGTTCGATATGGTCTAGTAAAGCTCTGCAAGAGTAGCCCATGGCGGCTATTAACATCTCAATATACATATATCTCTCATTAAAAATTGGCCTAACTTCTCCAACTGGATGGAACTAAGCCAGCAAAGATGAACAGATAGTCTAATTTTACAGTTAAGCATAGTAAACAATCTCATACAGCCATTACAAGTTAGGAATTATCTAGTAAGATTATGCAAGAATAGTCAGTGTCAGCTATTATCTTAATGTACATAAACTTTGCTTTAGACATTGTCCTAATTTCTCCAACTGGATGGTACACAACAATTAAAGTATCTGACATATAAAACAACTAAGAGTTAATTACCCAAATTCAACTTATCAATTGCTAAATAAAGATGAAAATTCTGTTTGACAGCAAGGTTAAAATGTCCCTATCTCACCATTCTTTTACATGGAGTTGCATAAATGTTTCTAATGGAGTGTATTTTTCGGGATTTTCACTAAGGATCGTGTTTCTTTGACTCATTCATTTCTTTAGTAATAAAACCAAACAGAATGTATCAGGTAGTAACTCCCTGCAACCAGGAGAATGCAATCTGAACATGTACAAACAACTCCATATGTTTGGTCATCCAAATAGCATTCAGGGATAGTTTTAGGAATAGTAGAAACAAATCACATAATAAGATGTTGAGGTGGCCAGAAAGCCAAGCTCAACAGTAGCTGGAAGTAGCTCAAAGAATGATGCTTTTACTTAGATATTAGACAGGCTTAGCTGCGTTATGACCAGATCTTTATCTTAAGGGAAACTCTTATTTGATGGACACTATGAAATAAACTGTACAAATTAGCCCAACATCATTCAAGCAGAATGGTCGTATCTCCAGTGACAGATTCGGGAGTGTTTGGTTGGCAGTTGGAGTAGGGGTTGAACGAATTTGAGGCATGTTATATACAATGTTGACATGGCAGTGCATTGTTGATACTGAAAAATAACCACACCAATACAACATTCTACCACAGAATACCAAAATCTTGACAGACAAACAGTAATTAGAAGCTTGCATCTGGTATATACTTGATACTAGGCTACAGCACTATGTGGCGAAATATCATGTTTACTTACAGACGATATAGACAAATTGAGTGAAGACAAAGAGCAGTTAACATGTAATATACAATGAGCTCGTCCAAAGACCAGTTAAACCAAGGGACCAAACACGGGGCGTGAGGAATCTCAGCCCCAAAATTCAGAAACACAAACTGCTATCGGTACTACACCACAGAGCAATCACAAGACCACAGTTAGTAGACTAGATGGGCTGGAGTACCCAATATCCGTCAATTAGGAGGACTTAGATTAGATTAATCACAAAAACATATGCAATTGTTTCTAATGGAGCGTATTTTAGGGGATTTTCACTAGGGGTTGTGTTTCTTTGACTCATTCATTATAATGCAATCTGATCATGTACAAACAATTGCATATGTTTGGTCATGCAAATAGCATTAAGGGATAGTTCTAGGAATAGTAGAATCAAATCACATAATAAGATGTTGAGGTGGCCAGAAAGCCAAGCTCAACAGTAACTGGAAATAGCTCAAAGAATGATGCTTTTACTTAGATATTAGACAGGCTTAGCTGCTTTATGACCAGAACTTTCATCTTAAGGGAAACTCTTATTTGATGGACATTATGAAATAAACTGTACTAACTAGCCCAGCATTATTCAGAAAGAATGTTCCTATCTCCAGTGACAAATTCAGGAATGTTTGGTTGGCAGTTGGAGCAGGGGTTGAACGAACTGAGGCATGTATATACAATGTGGAAATGGCAGTGCGTTGCTGATACTGAAAATTAACCACACCAATATGACATTCTAACACAGAATACTGAAATATCGACAGACAAACAGTAATTAGAAGCTTGCGTCTGGTATATACTTGATACTAGGCTACAGCAGTAACATCACTATATGTCTATATATCATGTTTGCTTACAGACAATATAGACAAATTGAGTGAAAACAGAGAGCAGTTAACATGTACAGTAATACTATACAATGAGCTCGTCCAAAGACCAGTTAAACTAAGGGACCAAACACGGGGCGTGAGGAATCTCAGCCCCAAAATTCTGGAAGACAAGCTGCTATCAGTACTACACCACACAGCAAAAAGAAGACCACAGTCAGTAGACTAGATGGGCTGGATACCCAATATCCGTCAATTAGATTAGATTAATCACAAAAAGGAAATAAAACATCGCGGCAGAAAAAAACACTCGGAACGATTCAGGTAAGTTAGGGTTCATCACCAACGAAAGATATCAATCCAAGGTGCGAATGGATCTCCACTCCGCGGCAGTCCAGTGGAGCAGACGAGGGGCGCGGTATCTACGAGAGGAGAGCGCCTCCAGCGTGATGTGGTTCGGTGGAAGATGACATGGGAGTATGGGACGTCTTCGTCGCGGAGGATTGGATGAATGTCGCTGGCGTCGGAACAGCCGCCGCGGCGGCGAGGGCAGGAAGAGAAGATTGGAGGAATTGGATGGGCCGGGGAGGGGGTATTTGGTGTTTTCTGGATTCTTTTCGCAGTGACCACTCGGATTCAGGGACCTTTTTAAAATGATGTCATTAGGCTCTGGACTGGATGCTAATTATCTGTTTTTTTTTACATGGTTTGTGCTAATTATTGCTCTCTCTTTATGTTCGCCATGGGCCAAAAGCTGGGCCGAATGTTCCAAACGGACCGAGGCTCAAAAAAAAAAGAGATGAGGACACGAAAACTCGGCCCAGCTGTGTCACGCAAATAGACCGAAAGTGGATTGACCGGCTTAAATTCGAGGCTCGGTTAGGCCCGCATGTAAGTGACAAAAAATAGATATTTCCCATTGATAAAAGGATAGCCATTACATGATTTTGAAAAAAAAACTAAAACTTGGACATCTGGAAAAAAGTTGTTGGTCGTCCTATGTCGTATGATGGCGGCGTCTACTCCTTGTCGTCCATTGCACTAGCATGGCTGGAGGAGTCGGTCTCATCAGTGGCGAAGCCAGAAATAGAGCAAGCCCCAAGCCAAAAACTAAACGTATAAAAAATTAGTATTTTTTTCTTGTAATAAGACGAAAAATTTGATATGATAGCAAATCTACCGTATATTTTTAAATTCACCATACGAAGAGATGAATACAAAGTAGAAATGGTAATATAAAAAGAGTACCAAATCTCTGGATTAGTTCATCTGAGCCTCCCATAACTTTATCAGTAGTAGAAGAACCATTACCTTCAAAAAACAAAAAATATTTTATAAGAAAAGGCATAAATATGAAATGAAATGATTAATATGAGAACGTACCAAAACGAAGAGGTAAAAATCCTCTATGTGAACAATATGCTTGAAAACGATACACAATATCATCATCACTAATAGAGTGAAATATATCTCGCCCAATATAGCAAATCATGCTATAATTCATCCAATCATCACTCATTTTATTCCTTAACTCGGTCTTAATAATGTGCATAGCTAAGAAAGCTTTTTCCACTGATATTGTTGCAACCGGTAAATCAATGCCAACTCAATGAGACAATACACCAAAGGAAAAACCAAGTGTCTATCAATCTAAACTATCTTCATAGCAAGATTACCAAGGTCATGACAACTCACAAAATCTAAATCACCTCTCGCATCAACAATGAATTTCTCAAGTTGGTTTCTAAGGACAAACGAAATCGTATACACGGAGAAGTCATCGGCATATATCTCAGCGAGTTCAACAAGTTTGTCTTCATCAAAATTAGCAAATGGGTTCTTTGGATCAAGACAAGCAATGCACCATAATAATTGAGTAGATTTTTTTAGCGAAGCGGTTATTCAACTCAACAAGCACTTGGTCATTCACAACATTGAATACTTCATATCTAAAGCGGTGATAGTAAGTTACCATTGTACATCCACGACCCCTTGAGCGACCTCGAGTGGGTATTGTATCATCCATGTTTGGCACCAGAATGTTATATTTGATATAAAAGTCATTTGTCCCTTTCATGAGTTTATCCCAACCATTATATCTGATACCTTGAAGCTTGTCTGGTGTTACGCCAATCAAACTCATAGCACGGACAATATTTTGAATTTTACTTTGCAAACAATCTGACAACTCATTAGTTTTGCCCAAAAGGCTGATCATAAGATGTAATAAGAGAACAAATTCAAATCTCTCCATTTGAGAAATCAAGCCACTTGTTGTGGTTATTGTGTAAGATTTTCTCCATCATCATGAACATTCTCTAATACATGGAGAATAGATTTCCACATCATAATGAATCTACACAAAGTTTTGTGGTATGTGCCCCACCTTGTATCCCCATGTTTTACAAGATTGTTGCTTGGTTTTTTCCTCTTCCTGAAAAAATTTCCCCATACTCCAATTGGCTAACCATAGTGTCATGTTGATGTTGTGCTACTTCATCATGTCTTCTACAGGAAGCATTAACAGTATTGACAATCAAAGTGACAGTGTTAAAGAAATCCAATATGAAGGAACAACACTTGGAAACAGCAACAACCACTAACTGCAACTGATGGGCAAAGCAATGAATGTAAAATGCATATGGATTTTCATCCAGTATTAACCTTTGAAATCCACGAAATTGCACTCTCATATTAGAAGCTCCATCATACCCTTGCCCTCTTAGCCTAGACATAGATAGGCCATGGTCAAGAAACATACCATCAATTGATTTCTTTAGCGAAGTTGCTCTTGTGTCAGGATCTTTTTTATTATACCAACTCATCATCTCCAAAAAGTTCCCCTTATTCTTTGAGCTCGAAGTCTCATCATGACCACGAAAAGCAAGTGCTTGCAACAAAATAAATCTGATAACACCTAAAATAATGATAAAATGAGCTTTGTATTGTTGTTGGTCCTTTATGGTTCCACGCTCCATAACATGTGTCGCAGATTGCCTTTGATTCTTGTAAGCCATGTAACATTATCTAGATTTGTTGTGAGCACTATCAGGTCCACCAACATGTTCATTAAGGACACTAGGTCCATCTTTCCAATTATTAAAACACTTCTTTGTGAAATATTCAATGCCAAAGTTATGTGCTTTAGATTGTTTATCAAAAAGAAAGCAATAGAAACAAAATGCAGCATCTTTAGCAACACTATACTCCAACCAATCGCCATGATTTTTGAACCAACTATCATGAAAACTTCTAAGTCTACCTGATTTTCCAAAAGGCTGCCTCTTATATTTGTGACCAAGAGGTTGGCATGGACCTAACTTAATATATTCCCTTCTAGCAACATCTTGAATGTTTGGATCCAAGTTCTCAATAGGTGTCCTAAGACCGGGATCTAAAACAATAATATCCATACCAATTCCCACTCGAGTATTGTCATTGGCGACACGATACAAAAGATTATCACTTGCTTCACTTGAGGCCGATGATGATGAAGGTCTATTTTGGGGAGTTATTTCATTTTCAGTAGCTTCTTCCGCTTGAGAACTTTCTTCGTTTTGAGGATTCACATTTGTTGATTGGTTTGTTTTTGAGATGGATGGATAAAATCTCTTCATCTTGTGTTCCTACAACATTAAATGAATTACTACAAACAAATCCAACTATCCAAATGAGTCAAATTCCAATTGGTACCCGATTCAATTAGCTAGATGAATTCCAAATTCAAAATTCGAGCAATACTAAAATTACCTAACAAAATGGAGGAACCAGAGGCAGTAGTCAGGCACTCAGGCAAGAAGCTGGGACTGGAGGCGCCACGGCGGCATACAGGGTAAGGCCGTAGACAGGCAGACGGTCATGAAGCTCGAGGTCGCAGGGGAGTTAGGGACACAGGAGGGGACAGGCGGTCGTAGGGGAGCCGGGGATGGTCCGGTGAGTGGGGCTACACACAGGAGGGGACAAGCGGTCGTAGGGGAGCCGTGGATGGTGTAGCGAGCGGGGGATGCACACAGGAGGTAGGGGTCGCCGGCGTGCCTCCTGGCTCTTGCCCTAGCTGGCTGCCGGCGGCGCCGACGCGCAGTTCTGGGCAGAACGAACGGGATCCGGGTCGGGATTTCCTGGTCGTTTCTCTATGTCGACAGATCAAGGAGGAAGGCCACATGGGCCAGATTTGGGCTGCGCCCCGGGCCAATTTTTTCCCCTGATGGTAAGAAGAAATTCGCGTTGCGCCTTGGTCCATGGCCCAGGTTTCCCTGGGCCTTGATCCACCCCTAGGCCTCATCGAGACACCCCTTCCCTATGGACAACCATGTTGCTGAGATCGTCGCCTCCATTAGTTTCTCTGCCTCGGAGCTGCATTGCTCATACCTGGCGACAGTCCTATGGGTTCGGTCTCTTTCCCACTCCTCCAACTCCTTCTTGTGCTCCGGCATTTTTTAGGGGGAACTGTAAGGCATTGCCTCATATTATTTTATTAATAATAAAAGAGAAGTAACAAAAAAGGGATTACATATGTACAGAATAAATACAAAACCAAAAAAATAACTATCTACAATTCTTATGGAAGATTATATATCCATAATGAAAACGCTCAGGAGTGCTTATCCTTCATCCTATGCACATGCATGGTGATCTCGTGGACAAAACCTCTTTTACAGGATCTAAAGGACGGTCTGATTCCATAAAAAATGAAGTTATTCCTTTGTTTCCATATATGCCATGTAGCCAGGATAATTATCTCAGTGAAGAAAGTGTAGGGGTTCGTAGCATGGAAAAACAAAAAAAAACTCTACCGCATGAACAAACACAAGCCAAGATCTATCTACTAGATTGTAGCAACGAGTCGATAGAGTACTCACCCTCGAAGATTCCAAAGTGGTTAACGAGAACAGATTCTCGTGGGTGATGTATCATTCACTTGCCGATATCAAGATTGCGTAGACGATCCTTTTGGTGTCGCGTTCCGGCAGCTCTCTCGCAGTCGCTCACACGTTCGGTACTCTATGAATACCTTCCCCTCCCTTGTTCCAGCAGGCAGCGGAGGTTATAGTTCTCTCCTCGTGATTCCGGCAGCATGACGGAGTGGTGTCGGAGTTTAGAGGGGAGATCCCATAGGGCTTCGCCTAAGCCGGTGCGAGTATGATGGAGTAGAGGGGTTCCTCGGCGAATAGGGTTTAGAGGCCAAGGGAGGAGGTGGTGGCCGGCGGTGGCTGGGCGACAGTGATGACCCACAAGTATAGGGGATCGCAACAGTCTCCGTGGGTAGTATTACCCAATTTATTGATTCGACACAAAGGGAGCCAAAGAATACTTGCAAACCTTAACAACTGAGTTGTCAGTTCAGCTGCACCTGAAAATAGTTCTTGCTCACAGAAGTTTATCAGTAGCAACAGTTTGTAGTAGCAACAGCAAAGCAACAGCAACAGTGGAATAAGAGCAATAGTAATAGTAACGGTTATAGTGGGATTCGAGTGCGGTAGGCATAGGGATGGATAGACGGGCGTTGCATGGACGAGTCTAAACATGTAACTTCAAGATCTAGGGCATTGCAAATAAATAATAACAAGCATCCAAGTAATAAAAAATCCTAGGCATGTGCTCCAAATATAGCCATACATGCTCGCAATGAGAACTTGCACAACATCTTCTGTCCAGCCAGCCCGTGGCAGTGGGGCCTCTAGGGAACTACTGGCAATTATGGTGCTCCTTTTAATAGAGCACCGGAGCAAAGCATTAACACTCCATGAACACATGTGATCCTCACATCACAGCCATCCCCTCCGGTTTTCCCAATTATTGACACTTTGGGGCCTTTGGATCCGGACAATGATATGTGTACACAACTTGCAGATAAGATAACAAACAATACTATCATAATGATTCAATAATAAGTTCAGATTTGAGATCATGGCACTCAGGCCCTAGTGACAAGCATTAATCACAACAAGTTGCAACAAAGTCAAATAGCACTAATAAAGATACTAGGCACTATGCCCTAACAGACCTTATTCGATTACATGATAGAACTCATCCAATCCCTACCATCCCCAAGCCTACATCGGGGGATTACTCACTCATGGATGAGGGAAACATCGGTGGTTGATGGAGATTGATGCTACACTCAATAGGGAGGAAGAGTGCTTCGTTGGAAACCCCAAGAGCAAGGTATGAAGAGCACAGCAGCAAGATTTCCCTCAGCAGAAACCAAGGTTATCGAACCAGAAGGAGGAAGAAAACGTCACACAGGTGTTGGAAGCAACGTGGAGACCTGCACAACACAAACTCAAGACTCTGTCCCAACGAATCAGTGAGGTTGTCAAGCTCACCGGTTTGCTATAACAAAGGATTAAACGTATGGTGTGGAAGGTAATGGTTTGCAGCAAGTAAACAAGTAACAGTGGAAGATGTATCAATGGTAAAGATTGGACCGGGGTCCATAGTTCACTAGAGGTGATCTCCTTAGATAAACAACATGGCATGAAGGGTAAACAAATTACAGCGGGGCAATTGACAGGAACTGAGCAAGGCATAACAATGAAATTACTAGCTAGAAAGATCCTATGAAGTTGATTGGGCAATACAACATTATACATAGACCGTAATCCAACTGCATCTATGACTAGAAGTCCACCTTCAGGTTATCATTCGAACCCCCTCCAGTATTAAGTTGCAAGGAACAGACAACTGCTTTAAGCAAAGTGTGTAAGGTAAACAATCCACATGTTCCATGAACAAGGGAACGTTGTTTTCTCCCTAGTAGAAACCGCACATCTACAACCGAAGAGATTTCTGTCACTTCCCTTGGAAACTAGAGGCACGAACCCACTATCGAGCATAAATACTCCCTCTTGGAGTCACTAGCAACTACTTGGCCAAGATAACCACTAGCAACGGAGAGCATGCAAGATCACAAACAACACAGACATGATAGAATCATAAAGATAGAACCATTAATCAAACCAACATAATAATCTCAATATCCATCGGATCCCCGCAAACACAACATGCATGATTACAAATAGATTAGATCTTGATCATGAACGGAGCTCACAAGATACATAAAAGCACAAAGGACGAGATACAACCATCTAGCTACTATATGGACCCATAGTCCAAGGTGGAACTACTCACGAATCATACTGGAGAAAAGGCCTCTGGGATGATCTCCCCTCCGACAGGGTGCCGGGAAGAACTTCAGATCCCCCCGATCTAGGGACGATGGTGGCGGCGGCTACAGACGGTTTGATGGATTTCTGATCGGGTACCTAGAGTTTCTGTATCGGGGGATTCTTATAGGCGAATGGGGGAGTCCGGGAGGCGAACAGGGTCGCCAAACCCTACCCAGGCGCGGGTCCACCTGACCCGCGCCTGGGGTGGGTCTGGCCCCCTGGCCAGCCCCTCCGGCTCTCCTCTAGACTTGTTGTTCTCCACGGAAAGTTATTGACTTTGGCGTTCGTCCCGTCCAATTCCGAGAATATTTCTTTACTAGCTTTTCTGAAACCAAAAACAGTAGAAAACAGGCATCTGGCACTGTTGCAACTTGTTAATAGGTTAGTACCAGAAAACATGTAAAAAGCACCTCAAAGTGTAGACAAGTAAAGCAAAGTAGATACTAAACAAGCATGGAGCATCAAAAATTATAGATACGTTTCCAACGTATCAGAGATGCATTGGTGATGACGATGGCGATGATCCTTTCCAAATTCCCCGTCCCGGCAGGGTGCCAGAACGGAGTTTCTGGATCCGAATCTTGGTTTCTGGTGGCGGCGGCGGAGCGGAACTATTTTTGGAAAACTATCGAACCCTCCTTGGTTTTTAGGTCGAAAGGCAAGTTATAGGCGCAGAGGGAGGCCGAGGGGGTGCGTGGGGTGGCTGCACCCCCTCCAGGCGCGGCCAGTGGTGAGCCCGCGCCTGGGGTGGGTGTGGGCCCCCCATGCCTCCTCTCCGTCTCGTCTTCTGGCTCCATGGATCTTCTAGTGAAATATAATTTTTGGCATATTTTCCAGGTTTTTTCCTGATAGTTGATTTTCTGCACAAAAATAAGACACCAAAGTAATTCTGCTGAAAACAGCGTCAGTCCGTGTTAGTTGTATCCAAATCACACAATTTTAGAGAAGAAACAATAGCAAAGTGTTCGAGAAAGTAGATACGTTTTGGACGTATCAACTCCCCCCAAGCTTAGCTTATTGCTTATCCTCAAGCAATTCAGTTGAAAACTGAGTGCGATAAAAGAATTTTCACGAACACTTTGCTTCCTATGATGTGAATATTCTCAGCACGGGAGTAGATGCTTAGACAATTCATAATAAGGAGTATGCAACTAAGTCTACTCAATAGTCATTGCAAGCTATGAAGAGAAACCAACTCAATAATAATAAGTAGCATGGAACATAAACATAAGCAACATTGCAATGCTCATAATAAGGTATGATAGAGTGGTATCTCGCTTGCCTTTGTTTGAAGAGCACAATATAAATGCCAAGGCACCTCTGAAGTTCACATGAAGACTATAAGTAAAGATATTAGAGATACAAGCATCAAAGTCATGACATAATTAACCAAGTTTTGGAACAAACACACGAATGACAACTATGCTCTCAAGAAGGTGCTCATAGAATAAGTGGTGACTCAATAAAGTTGTGAAAATGGTTTTGAAAGGTTGAAAGGCTTCCCAATGCTGAAAGGAAGGTACTCATTAGCTTTGAGATCTCATTGCCCCTATCATAGGCATCTTCATGTGGTTAAGATGAAAGTGAGGTCCACTCTAAATCATATGCTTGACAGACCATAGAATGGAAATCCTAAGTCCCTTGAGTACGAGGGCCGCTCCGCATGCTACTCAACTTTGGTCACCTGAAAGTTCTTGTCATTGTAAATACATGCATATCATCGAGAACCGCCAACGGGGTACCCCTTGCACATGGTACAGGATCTTTCCCATGACCAAAATGACAAGGCAAGCAGACAATGAGCATCTCAGCAATCTTTTTATTTACCATATGCATAGCTTTTATTGAGGATGCTTCATAGATGCTCATTATGGTGATGCTGCAAGTTTCCACCATGATTAGGCATGTCTTAGGCTAGCGGCCCAGGCGTTTCTCTAACACAATGTATAGACTCCATGAACTCACAAGCTCCCCTTTTATTTCACATCGTCGACATCTGTAAACAAAAGAGCAAGGTATCAACTGGATGAGATATCCAACAAAATGTTGAAAGTGTTCCTCGTGACAACACGGTTCTGCTGACTGCCAACATATAATTAGCAAGCATATAACTTTCATGGACATGTCACAATGGTTCAGAATTATTAAGCGCAAGGAATAAAGTGTGACATCAAGTTCGTGAGAGCTTTACTAACTAACTTTCTCAAAATAGACCAACATTTTATTTTGGAAGAAAACATGGCATATATAAAATATGCACTGAAGTAGCAAATGATGCTAATAGGTAGGTATGGTGGACACAGCTGGCAATATTGGTTTTGGGGAGTTGGAAAGACAGGTAGAGCACATACTCAGTGCAAGTGAAGGCTAGCAATAGAGAGGGAGCGACAAACGAGAGAGCAATAGCTGTCATAATCATGCTTGCAACAAAACAGGACTAATTATGGCATGAAAGTGATACAAGAACTCTGAGGCAAAATAAATCATCGAGGCTTACCGACTATTGATTAGTCATATGCATGCGTGAGCATGTGCCAAGTCGATTCACATGAACAGTCAGAGGAGGATACCACAATATCATACCAAAAATATGAATAAAACAATGCAAGCAAACATTCATATGACATGCTACAAACTATTAGCAAGTTGGATCTAATCATAGACAAGCAAGAACTACTAAGCATCCATAATGACATACACCTTACACAAATAGGCTAAGCATGCTCACAATAAAGAGTATATGTACAAGAATGAAACAAATAGAGTTCGTTACCAGCCTCTTACCACACCTCGAGTTGTCTTAATCTTCATTATTGCCCTTCACTTATGTGACTTGAATAATAGCATGAGACCAAAAACCACTATGGACGGCTGAACCCTGCAAACAACTCACAAAACCAAAGAAGAACAACAAATATTTTTGGTGTTTTCGAATTTTTTAGAAACAAGCAAACAAAGAAAAACCAAACAAAAACAAAGCAAATCAAACAAAGAAAAATATTTTTGGATTTTCTTTTAAGGCAAACCAAAGCAAAGAAACAAACAAACAAAGAAACAAACCAAAAGAAATAATGAAAATATTTTTTGGTATTTTTGGGTTTTTAGAAAGAAGCAACAAAAACCAAAAAGAAAGCAAAAACAATGGATGTACAAAGAACCGACCGAACATGATATATATATATATATATGAGTGTGATGTCAGTGTACCTCCCCCCAAGCTTATGCTTTTGGCCTAAGTGGGGCTCAATCCCATGGTGTCCAAGAGGATGAACCCTCCGTAGTATGTCGAGGAAGCTCCCTCATCCTGGTACGAGCTCGAGGCCTCCCCTGTGTAATATGCAGAGGGGTCATATGATGGTGCTTCCTCCTGATAGTGCCCGTGGAAGTTAAGAGGGCGCAGCTTGTCATCCATCTCCGCTTTTGAGCATGACCAAGGTCCCTGAGAAATACTGAACAAAGTGGTTTGGGGTAGAGGGATCTCTCTCTCTCTTCCCCGTCAATAGATAACATTCTATAAACCAAGTTCTCAAGAGTAGAGCTAGTGGTGACAAAGTGGTGCGCCTTCATAGCAGCAAGATCAAGCCTATGAGGAGCCAAAACTGTATCATGTGGATCAACAACAATGTTCAAGGTAGAAGCAACACGAGTAGCAATAATTCCCCCATAAATGGGTCCCTTAGCAGCTAAACGACGAGCAATGAGAGAACCAATATTATACTTATCCTCATTGTTGAGCGCAGCAGCTAAGAAGGCCAATTAATAGTTGGAAATATTACTAGTGTTCTCCCTACCAAGAACACTGGTGGCAAGATAGTACGCAAAGTACTTGATGGCTGGGAGTTGAATATTCTTTATCTTTCCTCGTTGAGCTCTGCGGTCATCATAATTGGTTATTCCTTGGTAAAGCTCCAACAAATCAGCGGGAAGAGCTGGAATCTTCTTTGATGACCCAGCTGTACCAAGTCCTAGGGCCTTGCAAAATTTCTTCAAAGTCATAGAATGAGCCCTGCCATAAATTTTGAAAGACACGGCAGGCTTGAACACGCTGTTAGTAAAGGATAAACTCTCCACAAATGTTTTAGTAAGCAAAGCATATTGTGCGCTCTCATCCTGCATGTAACTTGTTAGTCCAGCCCTCTGAACCAAAGTCATAAAATCGTTAAGAAACCCAGCAGCTCGCAAGAAAGTTTGGCAAGGAAAGATGGAGGGGTGCGCATCCCCTTTATCTCCCTCATCACCAAATCGCGGAGTGATGAGATCCTCATTGTATGAGGGTCTAGTACTGGTAGATGACCTTGAAATACTTGCCCTTCTAGGTGCATCACTCTCAAATATATCACCAAATGTGTGGTGGTCCATGACTTCACTTTTCTGAAATTTTAAACAACCATCAAACCAAGTGATTTCTAAGTTGATAAATGATGAACAACTACTATAGGAACTTGCTAGAGGACTACACATGCATCAAAACAAAGTTTCTAAGCATAAAACAAGCATGCAAGCTCAAACAACCTGACACCTATAGCAGCAAAATACTCAAGATATAATCTACCAATCACAAATCTAATTGGACAAGTGGAGGAGGCACATACCAAGGAACAATCCCTCCAAAAATCAGCAATTGAGATGGGCTGAACAAGGAGATCGAAAATCGCGAGCAAGAACAGCAAGAACTCGAGCTTGAGAAAGTTTTCCGCTGTTTTTCAGGAGAGAGAAAGAAGATGGTTTTGAGGAGGCAGCCTTGAGGGGCCCAGGTGGGCCAGACCCTTACCAGGAGCCGCCACCTGGTAGGCCACGCCTACCATGGGTGTGGTATCCTGGGGTGGCCCCTAGGTCACTTTAGGTGCCTCTCTGCCCCTCTTTTCGAGGAAAAATTTATTTTGAATTTTCTGGGATTTTTCGGGAAACTTTATTTTTGGCCAATTTTCAGGGTATGAAAATTGATTTTCTCGCAGAAACAGTTTTTTTAGAAGAAGCAAAAGAAAACCTAAAGCCAAACTACAGGAGCTCTAAGAAACTCAAACAAGCAAACAACTAGCAAAACTAAAGCTAAAGCAAAGACTAGGAAGGATAAAAGTAAAAGAAAGCAAGTATAACCACAGTGGAAACATTATTTTGTTCATTAAAATCCTTTTGTTAACAAGGTTGATCAAGTCTTGTTACCAAAACAATCTTATATGAAGCAAAACTTTGCATTCCACAAGGTGATTATGTTACCTCATACTTGATAGCAATGGTCCCAATCATAATAGTTTCAAAATTTTCTTGTGGAATGGGACAATATATTTCTCCAACCTTGATGCTCTCAATATTTTCAATGGAATTCAAGCAATAGATCTTAGCAACATTCTTGGGGAAATAGACAGTGTGCTCTTTGTCATTAATATTGAATGTTACTTTTCCTTGATTGCAATTGATGACAGCACCTACAGTATTAAGAAAAGGTCTCCCAAGAATAATAGACATGTTATCATCTTCAGGCATTTCAAGCACAACAAAATTAGTTAAAACCAGGCAATTATGAGCAACTTGAACAGGAACATCCTCACATATACCAACAGGAATAGTAGTTAACTTATCAGCCATTTGTAAATATATATCAGTTGGTATCAACTTTTCTAGCTAGGGTCTATTGTAGAGAGAAAAAGGCATAACACTAACTCCAGCTCCCAAATCACATAAAGCAGTTCTAACATAATTATTCTTAATAGAGCAGGAAATAGTTGGTATACCTAGATCACCAAGTTTCTTTGGAACCTTACCATTGAAGGAGTAATTAGCAAGCGAAGTAGAAATCTCCTCATTAGGAATCTTCCTTTTATTAGAGACAATATCCTTCATATACTTTGAATAAGGAGGCAACTTAATAGCATCAGTCAAAGGAATTTGCAGGAATAAAGGCTTCATCCACTCACAAAACTTGTTGTAGTGTTCCTCCTCCTTTGACTTGTGTTTCTTACCTGGAAAAGTCATAGGTTTCTGCACCCAAGGTTCTCTCTCTTTACCATGTTTATTAGCAATAAAATCTTCCTTTGTGTACCTAGTGTTCTTAGTGTGCTTCTCAGGTTCTTCCTCACCTTCCTCCTTATGAGGAGACTCATTTTTATCATTACCACTCTCAGTTTCAGCATCAGATACAGATATACTATTAGGATTTACAGCAGGCTCAAGTGGTTCCTCAAATATCTTATGTTTCCTTTTCTTCCTCTTATGAGGACTACCACTATCTTCACCTTGTTGGGAATCCTGCTTTATTCTTTTAGGGTGTCCTTCAGGATATAAAGGATCTTGAGTAGCTATACCACTCCTAGTTCTAATTCCATAAGCATATTTATCTCCTGAAGCATTAACTAGCACATCCTTTTGCACCTTAGCAAGTTGAGTTTGAACCATTTGAAAGTGTTTACAAAGCATTTTAATATCATTAGAAGTTCTTTCCACAATATCTTTCAACTCATGGATAGCTCTAGGGTTTTCCAATTAATGATTCTGAACTTGTTTATTAAAATACCCTTGCTTAACAATAAATGTGTCAAGTTCCTCTAAACATTGATCAGGAGGCTTACCATAAGGAATATCACCTTCATCAAAGTGTCGGAGAGAGTGTACCTCAATAGTAGATGAGTGGGGAATTGGCTTACATAATTCTTCTATAGGAGGTAGATTCTTCACATCTTCAGCTCTAATACCTTTATCCTTTAGACACTTCTTAGCTTCCTTCATCACTTCATCATTTAATGCAATAACTCCCCTCTTCTTTGTTGTTGGTGCTGGAATTGGTTCAGGAACAACTGGTTCAGGAGTAATAGGCATGTGTATTTAGCTTAGTTGAAGTCCAGTCATCATAATTCTTGCTTATTTTAGTCATTAATTCTTCAACATCTGTAGGAGTCATTTTCCTGAAAACACAATCAGCAAAGCTATCTAGGTAGGTCCTAGAATCATCATTTAGTCCATTATAATAAATATCAAGAAGCTCATTCTTAGGTAATGTACATCCAGGATGTGCATGAATCAAGGCACAAAACCTTGTCCATGACTCAGGTGAAGGGAATATGCCCTGAGAGGCAATAATAAAGTGTTTATTATGTGTATTCCAAGTATATGATAGATGTTTATTTTGCATGCTATAATTGTATTAATACGGAAACGTTAATACATGTGTGTTTAATAAACAAACAGAAAGTTCCTAGTTATGCCTCTCTCATAAACTAGCTCGTTGATTAACAAGATGATCAAGGTTTCCTGATCATGGACATTGGATGTTGTTAATAACGGGATCACAACATTAGTGTAATGGTGTGATGAACATTCATCCGAAGTATAGCATTACGATCAAAGTCATTGAGTTTATATTGCTATAACAACTTACGAAGTGATCCTAATCCTTAGACCATGAGATCATGTCAATCACTAACACCGGAAGAGTTTCTTGATAACATCAAACGTCACACCGTAACATGGTGATTATAAAGATGGATTGAGAACTAATAAAGTGTTATGTTGAGGCTCATGGATCGAGAGTGGAATTTGTTCATCCCGATGACGGATAGATATACTCTGGGCCCTCTCGGTGATATCACATTGATTAGCTTGCAAGCAAGTGATTTGATCACTAGAATGTTATATCACAGGAACGAGAAAAGAGTGCATGTTGGTAACGAGATCAAACTAGGTATGGAGATACCGATGATCGAATCTCGGACATGTAATATATCGTGAAACAAAGGGATTAAGATACTAGTGTAAAAGGTTCCGACGATCACAAGAAAGTCATCGTTGAATGTGTGGGAGTCAGTATGGGTCTCTAGATCCCGCTTCTGATTATTGATCTGAGAGGGGTCTCGATCATGTCCGCATTATTCACGAACCGTAGGGTGACACACTTAAGAGACACCGACATCCAATTGGAGCAAATGTTTCATGCCGAAAGAATGAACAAGCGTAGGAATTTATTTCACTAGATACCGAAACAGGTTTTCGGGTGAAATTGCATAAAGTGGTTATGCATGTGAAATAGAATTCTAGCAAGGGGTTATTTGTGAATGTTTGTCATTAAAGTAATTGACAAAATTCTGAATAAAATAAAAGAGTTTTATTTAATGAGAGTTTGCATTAAATTTGGTGGAAATTTAATGGGAATTTGAGTGGACTTTTGAGTGGAGGGAATTTAAAGGAGATTTGTGAGTGGAGTGTCCACCCACATGAAGAGGGGAGGGCAAGGGGCAGCCCCATGCGCCGGCCACCCCCTTGGGGTTCCCCCCTCCTCACTTGTCTCTCACACCTCCTCGTGAAGGATCTCTCTCCCCCTCTAGAATTTATCCCCCATGGTATCGGACTAGCGAGATACATGTTCCCGGTGGCTATTCGGCAAGAAAGAGTTGTGCTTCCGCTGCATCACTGGAGCGAGGAGGCGGAGGTTGCTCGGTGCCTCGAACGTGTGTGCGAGCACGGATGCGCTGCTGATTTGCGGCGCTAGGACTTCCTCTCGATCTTGAGATCGGAAAGAGATCGTCTACATCAACCACGAGTTGAACTCGTTAAGCTTTGTCGGTCTTCAAGGGTATGTTCTCTACGGATATACATCCGCCCGTTGTTTGTATCTAGTAGATAGATCCTGGTATATAGTTCACATCGTAGGAAATTTTTTGTTTTCTATGCTGCGAACCCTACAGTGGTATCAGAGCCGGATCTATGCGTAGATACTTTACACGGGTAGTACACATATGAGTATGTGGGCGATGATGATCATGTTGTTGCTCCTTTGTTGTAATTTTGGATATTGGTGGCATAGTGGGATGAAGCGGCTCGGACAAACTTTACATGTCCTCACACATGAGACCTGTTCCACGCTTGACATGCAACTAGTTTGCATAAGTGGCTAGCGGGTGTCTGTCTCTCCTACTATAGTCAATATCTATTTTGCAAGCGAGTTGTCAACAATTTGATTATCCTCGTTGTGGTTCATGTTCGTAGGTAAGAACGGTTCTATCTCGAAAGCCCTAAGCCACGTAAAACTTGCAATGGATAAATTAGAGGCGTCTAGTTTAGATTGTTGCTGGGCTAGTGTTATGATATGGTAGTGTTGTAAGTAGAAGTATGAGATGATACTCTTACAACACACATAGCGTGTAAAATCCATAGACCTTGGATTTACACATATAGGTATGATAGTGATCATACCACGATGCACATGATAGAGATCATCTGCGGGAACCATATAATTTCACTAATAAACATATAATGTTTGATAGCATCTTATATTGCTTGTTTAGCGCTTTGTTAGCATAATAAGATGATCCCTCATTTAAATATCAAGATAAGAATGTGTTCTTACTTTAGTATGCACCGATTATGTTTTCGTCGCTCCAAGACATCACGTGATGATCGGGTGTTCTTGGATCCACGACCATATTTCGGGTGTAAAACAGTTACACACGCGAATACTAAGGTTCTAACTTGGCGAGCCTAGCATGTACAGACATGGCCTCGGAACACGGACCGAAAGGTTAAGCATGAGTCATATAGTTGATATGATGCCCATTTGATGCTCGCCTTTGAAGCTATACCGACTCACGTGATGATCGGACTTGGTGTAGTGGATTTGGCTCATGTAATCACCAAAAAGGCACGAGGGATGTCGTTTTTGAGTGGGAGTTCATTCGTAATATAGATTAGTTGAACTCAATCTATCATACACTTAGTCTAAACTTTACAAATTCTGTTGTAGATGGCACCACCTGCTTTTAATTTCAATGTGTTCATGGAGAAAGAGAAACTAGCAACGAACGGTAGCAACTTTACCGAATGGGCCATGAATTTGAGGATTCTCCTCTCTGCTGCACAAAAGCAATATGTGCTAGAAGCGCCGTTAGGCCCCCCACCTTTAGATGATGCCCCTGACAAGGAGAAGAATGTCTATCAGACTCGTCAGGAGGACCACAACTTAGTTCATTGCGGCATATTGTATGGGCTAGAGCCGGAACTTCGAAAGCGTTTCGAAAACGGCAATGCATTTGATACAATGGGTGAGTTGAAAATGATTTTCGACACACATGCTGCTGTAGAGAGCTACAACGCTTCAGAAAAGTTCTTTAGCTGCATGATGGAAGAGCACAGCTCCGTTAGTGAGCATGTACTCAAGATGTCCGGTTACGCCGATAAGCTTGTGTCCTTGGGAATATCGATTCCCATTGACTTAGGCATCCATTGTGTTCTGCAGTCTCTGCCACCTAGCTATAAGAGCTTCGTGATGAACTATAATATGCAAGGCATGAAGAAGTCTCTCCCCGAGCTTCTGTCAATGCTTAAAACTGCAGAAGTGGAGATCAAAAAGGAACATCAAGTGTTGATGATCAATAGGAACACTGGTTTCAAGAAAGACAAGAAGGGAAAACGGAAGGGAAGTAAGGGCGGCAAGCCTATTGCCGCGCCTGAAAAGAAAACCCGAGTTGGACCTAAGTCTGATTCCGAGTGCTACTATTGTAAGGGGACTGGCCACTGGAAGCGCAACTGCCCCAAGTATCTGGCAGACAAGAAGGCCGGCAAGGCAAACAAAGGTATATATGATATACATGTTATTGATGTGTACTTGACTAGTGCTCGCAGTAGCACCTGGGTATTTGATACCGGTTCAGTTGCTAATATTTGTAACTCGAATCAGGGGCTGCGGAACAAGCGACCGCTAGCAAGGGGTGAGTTCAAGATGCATGTCGGCAATGGATCAAGCGTTGATGTGATCGCCGTCAGAACGCTGCCTCTCCACTTACCGTCGGGATTAGTTATAAACTTGAATAAATGTTATCTGGTGCCTGCACTGAGCATGAACATTGTATCTGGATCGTGTTTGATGCGAAGTGGTTATTCATTTAAATCCGAGAACAATGGTTGTTCCATTTATATGAATGAAATCTTTTATGGTCATGCACCGATGATGAATGGTTTATTTCTATTAGATCTCGATGGTAATGTTACACATATTCATAATGTTGATGCTAAAAGGATTAAACTTAATGATGATATATCCGCATATATGTGGCACTGCCGTCTAGGTCATATTGGCGTTAAACGCATGAAGAAGCTCCATTCGGATGGACTTTTGGAATCACTTGATTATGAATCATTTGATACATGTGAGCCATGCCTTATGGGCAAGATGACTAGAACGTTGTTTTCCGGTTCAATGGAACGGGCGACAGATTTATTGGAAATCATACATTCTGATGTATGTGGTCCAATGAGTGTGTCGGCGCGAGGTGGATATTGTTATTTTGTTACTTTCACGAATGATTTGAGTAGATACGGTTATATCTACTTGATGAAACACAAGTCTGAAACCTTTGAAAAGTTCAAGGAATTTCAGAATGAAGTGGAAAATCATCGTAATAGAAAGATCAAATTTCTACGGTCCGACCGTGGAGGTGAGTATCTAAGTTACGAGTTTAGCACTCACATGAAAGAGTGTGGAATTGTTTCACAACTCACACCTGCCGGAACACCACAGCGAAATGGTGTGTCGGAACGTCGTAATCATACTTTATTAGATATGGTTCGATCTATGATGTCTCTGACGGACTTGCCGTTGTCATTTTGGGGTTATGCACTAGAAACTGCTGCATTCACTTTAAATCGGGCACCATCTAAATCTGTTGAAAAGACACCGTATGAATTGTGGTTTGGAAACAAACCTAAGCTGTCATTTCTTAAAGTTTGGGGATGCGATGTTTATGTGAAGAAACTTCAACCGGATAAACTCGAACCCAAAGCGGAAAAATGCATCTTCATAGGATACCCTAAAGAAACTATTGGGTATTCCTTCTATCACAGATCCGAGGGCAAGGTTTTTGTTGCTAAGAATGGATCCTTTCTAGAGAAATAGTTTCTCGCGAAAGGTGTGAGTAGTCGGAAGGTAGAACTCGAAGAGGTTGTGGAACCTTCTCTTCAAAGTATGGAGAGTAGCGCAGCGCCGGAAGTTGTTCCGGAGTTGGCTCCACCTGTTGAAGAGGGAACTAATGATAATGATCATGAAACTCCGAAAGAGAGTACTACCGAACCTCGCAGGTCAAACAGGACGTGTGCATCTCCCGAGCTGTACGGAAATCCTGTCATGAATTTCATGGTTGATGAAAATGATGACCCTGCGACGTATGAAGAAGCGATGATGAGCCCGGATTCCAACAAATGGTTAGAAGCCATGAAATCCGAGATGGAATCCATGTATGAAAATCAAGTTTGGAACTTGGTGGAATTACCTCACGACCGAAAGGCCGTGGAGAACAAATGGATTTTCAAAAGGAAAACTGATGCTGATGGTAATGTGACCGTCTATAAAGCTCGACTTGTCCCAAAGGGGTTTCGACAAATTCAAGGAGTTGACTATGATGAGACTTTCTCTCCCGTAGCGATGCTAAAGTCAGTTAGGATTATGTTAGCAATTGCTGCATATTTCGATTATGAGATATGGCAGATGGATGTCAAAACCGCGTTTCTCAATGGTAATATTGAAGAAGAGTTGTATATGATACAACCAAAGGGTTTTGTCGATCCTAAGGATGCTAACAAGGTGTGCAAGCTTCAGCGATCCATCTATGGATTGAAGCAAGCATCACGAAGTTGGAATCTCCGCTTTGATGAGGTGATCAAAGAGTTTGGATTTGTCCAAACTTATGGAGAAGCTTGTATTTACAAGAAAGTGAGTGGGAGCAATGTGGCATTTCTGATATTATATGTGGATGACATATTATTGATCGGAAATGATATAGATATTTTAAACAGTGTTAAAAGTTATCTAAACAGCAAATTTTCAATGAAGGACCTAGGTGAAGCGTCATACATATTAGGCATAAAGATCTATAGAGATAGATCTAGGCGCCTAATAGGGCTATCACAAAGTACATACCTTGATAAGATTTTAAAGAAGTTTAAAATGGACGGAAGTAAGAAGGGGTTCTTACCTATGTTGCAAGGCAAGACATTGAGTAAGACTCAAAGTCCGGCTTCGGCGGAAGAAAGAGAGATAATGGACAAAGTCCCCTATGCTTCAGCCATAGGCTCTATAATGTACGCCATGCTATGTACAAGACCGGATGTGGCACATGCTATTAGTTTGACTAGTAGGTACCAATCGGATCCAGGTTCGGAACACTGGATAGCGGTCAAGAATATCCTTAAGTACTTACGAAGAACTAAGGATATGTTTCTTGTATACGAAGGTGAAGAAGAGCTCGTCGCTAAGTGTTATGTCGACGCTAGCTTTGACACCAATCCGGATGACTCTAAGTCTCAATCCGGATACGTATTTCTCATGAATGGCGGGGCGGTTAGTTGGAGGAGCTCCAAACAACCTGTGGTAGCGGGATCAACAACGGAGGCCGAATATGTTGCTGCTTCAGAAGCGGCTCAGGAAGCAGTTTGGATGAAGGAGTTCATATCCGAACTAGGAGTGGTGGCAAACGCGTTGGACCCAATGGTTATCTATTGTGACAACAATGGTGCCATTGCCAATGCCAAAGAGCCAAGGTCTCACAAGCATTCCAAGCATATTAAGCGCCGGTTTCACTCCATCCGCGAGCATGTCAAGGATGGAGATATAAAGATTTGTAAAGTACATACGGATCTCAATGTAGCAGATCCGTTGACTAAAACTCTCCCTAGAGCAAAACATGATCAACACCAGAACTCAATGGGTGTTAGATTTATCACTATGTAACTAGATTATTGTCTCTAGTGCAAGTGGGAGACTGAAGGGAATATGCCCTGAGAGGCAATAATAAAGTGTTTATTATGTGTATTCCAAGTATATGATAGATGTTTATTTTGCATGCTATAATTGTATTAATACGGAAACGTTAATACATGTGTGTTTAATAAACAAACAGAAAGTTCCTAGTTATGCCTCTCATAAACTAGCTCGTTGATTAACAAGATGATCAAGGTTTCCTGATCATGGACATTGGATGTTGTTAATAACGGGATCACAACATTAGTGTAATGGTGTGATGAACATTCATCCGAAGTATAGCATTACGATTAAAGTCATTGAGTTTATATTGCTATAACAACTTACGAAGTGATCCTAATCCTTAGACCATGAGATCATGTCAATCACTAACACCGGAAGAGTTTCTTGATAACATCAAACGTCACACCGTAACAGGGTGATTATAAAGATGGATTCAGAACTAATAAAGTGTTATGTTGAGGCTCATGGATCGAGAGTGGAATTTGTTCATCCCGATGATGGATAGATATACTCTGGGCCCTCTCGGTGATATCACATTGATTAGCTTGCAAGCAAGTGATTTGATCACTAGAATGTTATATCACAGGAACGAGAAAAGAGTGCATGTCGGTAACGAGATCAAACTAGGTATGGAGATACCGATGATCGAATCTCGGACATGTAATATATCGTGAAACAAAGGGATTAAGATACTAGCGTAAAAGGTTCCGACGATCACAAGAAAGTCATCGTTGAATGTGTGGGAGTCGGTATGGGTCTCTAGATCCCGCTTCTGATTATTGATCCGAGAGGGGTCTCGATCATGTCCGCATTATTCACAAACCGTAGGGTGACACACTTAAGAGACACCGACATCCAATTGGAGCAAATGTTTCATGCCGAAAGAATGAACAAGCGTAGGAATTTATTTCACTAGATACCGAAACAGGTTTTCGGATGAAATTGCATAAAGTGGTTATGCATGTGAAATAGAATTCTAGCAAGGGGTTATTTGTGAATGTTTGTCATTAAAGTAATTGACAAAATTCTGAATAAAATAAAAGAGTTTTATTTAATGAGAGTTTGCATTAAATTTGGTGGAAATTTAATGGGAATTTGAGTGGACTTTTGAGTGGAGGGAATTTAAAGGAGATTTGTGAGTGGAGTGTCCACCCACATGAACAGGGGAGGTCAAGGGGGCAGCCCCATGCGCCGGCCACCCCCTTGGGGTTCCCCCCCTCCTCTTATAAAAGGAGCCCCCCTCCTCACTTGTCTCTCACACCTCCTCGTGAAGGATCTCTCTCCCCCTCTAGAATTTATCCCCCATGGTCTCGGACTAGCCAGATACATGTTCCCGGTGGCTATTCGGCAAGAAAGATTTGTGCTTCCGCTGCATCGCTGGAGCGAGGAGGCGGAGGTTGCTCGGTGCCTCGAACGTGTGTGCGAGCACGGATGCGCTGCTGATTTGTGGCGCTAGGACTTCCTCTCGATCTTGAGATTGGCAAGAGATCGTCTACATCAACCACGAGTTGAACTCATTAAGCTTTGTTGGTCTTCAAGGGTATGTTCTCTACGGATATACATCCGCCCGTTGTTTTTATCTAGTAGATAGATCTTGGTATATAGTTCACATCGTAGGAATTTTTTTGTTTTCTATGCTGCGAACCCTACATCAGGCAATTTCTCTTCTTCTCCCTGTTTAAAATCAAAAAGTCTCTGCAAAGCAGCATGTCTAGAACTGGGAGGAAAATATTTCTGGAAGAAAGAAGCAATCAAGCAATCAGGGCTATCAATAGAACCAGGAGGTAATCTATTAAACCAAGCCCTAGCTTCTCCTTTTAGTGAAAAAGGGAAGATCTTAGTAACAAAGTACTTGCGCATCTTAAAATCATCAGAGAACAAAGCACTCATAGTATAAAGCTCATTCATATGAGCCACAACACTCTCATTTTCAGTCCCACAAAAAGGTTCTTTCTCAACAATATCTGAATAAGAGAAATCAAGAGAGAAATCATAGTCTTCATCTTTAATATCTATGGGAGAAGTGGCAAACTTAGGATCATAGGACAACTTAGGCATGATAGTACATCTAGAAAGGAGACTCTTAATAGCACTAGTACCATGTGTGTCTCGGCACTCTTCAACAAAATCATCAGTGAACTCAATGTAGCCATCATTAATATCATAACTCTCACTAGACTCAGGTGAGCTAACAGGTGTAACAGTGTCTTCACTAGGAGTTTCGGTATTTCCTAGACTAGCCATAGTAGCATCTAGAAAAGGACCTAATGAACCACTCGCATCAAGCACAATAGAAGTGACATCATGAGTATCAAAAGTAGTTTCAGACTCAGCAGTAGTAGCAGTGTGTGTAGCATGTGTATGTGGTGGTGGTGTAACAAGCTTAGACGGTGAATCAAGAGCAACAGAGGTGTTTAGGACTGTACCTATTCTTGTAGTGGATGGTAAAATAGGGAACTTTCCATCACGAGACTTCCGCATGATGAAAGGAGTACCAGTGAACAATAATAGATCCAAGTGAACTTACAAATAAATCTATGCTCCCCGACAACGGCGCCAGAAAATAGTCTTGATGACCCACAAGTATAGGGGATCGCAACAGTCTTCGCGGGTAGTATTACCCAATTTATTGATTCGACACAAGGGGATCCAAAGAATACTTGCAAGCCTTAACAACTGAGTTGTCAGTTCAGCTGCACCTAGAAATAGTTCTTGCTCACAGAAGTTTATCAGTAGCAACAGTTTGTAGTAGCAACAGCAAAGCAACAGCAACAGTGGAACAAGATCAATAGTAACAGTATCGGTAATAGTGAGATTCGAGTGCGGTAGGCATAGGGATGGATGGACGGGCGTTGCATGGACGAGTCTAAACATGTAACTTCAAGATCTAGGGCATTGCAGATAAATAATAACAAGCATCCAAGTACTAAACAATCCTAGGCATGTGCGCCAAATATAGTCATACATGCTCGCAATGAAACATGCACACCATCTTCTGTCCAGTCAGCCCGTGGCAGCGGGGCCTCTAGGGAACTACTAGCAATTAAGGTGCTCCTTTTAATAGAACACCAGAGCAAAGCATTAACACTCTGTGAACACATGTGATCCTCACACCACAGCCATCCCCTCCGATTGTCCCAATTATTGTCACTTTGGGGCCTTTGGATCCGGATAATGATATGTGTACAAAACTTGCAAATAAGATCACAAACAATATATCATAATGATTCAATAATAAGTTCAGATCTGAGATCATGGCACTCGGGCCCTAGTGACAAGCATTAAGCACAACAAGTTGCAACAAAGTCAAATAGCACTAATAGAGATACTAGGCACTATGCCCTAAGATCTTATTCGATTACATGATATAACTCATCCAATCCCTACCATACCCAAGCCTACAACGGGGAATTACTCACTCATGGATGAGGGAAACATCGGTGGTTGATGGAGATGCGTTGGTGATGACGATGGTGATGAACCTTTCCAAATTCCCCGTCCCGGCAGGGTGCCAGAACGGAGTTTCTGGATCCGAATCTTGGTTTCTGGTGGCGGCGGTGACGCGGAACTCTTTTTTGGAAAACTATCGAACCCCCCTCGGTTTTTAGGTCGAAAGGCAACTTATAGGCGCAGAGGGAGGCCGAGGGGGTACCTGGGGTGGGTGTGGGCCCCCCAGGCCTCCTCTCCGTCTCGTCTTCTGGCTCTATGGATCTTCTGGTGAAATATAATTTTGGCATATTTTCCGGGATTTTTCCTGATAGTTGATTTTCTGCACAAAAACAAGACACCAGGGTAATTATGCTGAAAATAGCATCAGTCCGTGTTAGTTGTATCCAAATCACACAAGTTTAGAGAAGAAACAATAGAAAAGTGTTCGAGAAAGTAGATACATTTTGGACGTATCAAACAGCGGCGGGGGCGGCAGCTTGGGCTAGGGTTTGTTGTGGTGCTTGAGGGGCATCCCCATCCCTATATTTATGAGAGGGAGGGGCGGCTAGGGGAGGGGGAGGCTGTATCCTCCCCCAACTCCCTCTCCTTGGGCGAAGATGGAGGGAGAGGAGGTTTCCTCTCCTTCCTCCACCAGGAAACATTGTCCCAATTTGACTTTTCAAACTTGCCTTTTGACTTTCAATTTTGGAGTTTGATTTCTCTCTTTCAATTCCCATCCTAGTGACCTAGGACATGATGCGACCATTCCACTTTAACATGACACATTCATGTACCCTTCCCCTTCCGTTTCGGTGAACCTTCTAGACCTTTCTAGAACATTCCGGTTAAAACACCGGAATCATTCCCGAACTCCAGAATTGGACTTTCCTTATATGAACTTATTCTTCGAACCATTACAGATCTCCTCGTGATATACCGGATCCCATCCGAGACTCCTAACAACATTCGGTCTTCTTACTCACATTCCATATCTACTAAACAACATCGAATCCTTAAGTGTGTCTCCCTACGGTTCGTGAATTATGTAGACATGACCGAGACTCTTCTCCGATCAATAACCAATAGAGGAATCTGGAAATTCATATGGCTCCCTGATGGTGGCTCAGTTGATTTTTGAGCTTCGTTGGGAGACCCCAAGAGGAAGGTATGATGAGCACAGCAGCAAGTTCTTCCCTCAGTAAGAAACCAAGGTTATCGAACCAGTAGGAGGAAGAAAACGACTCAAAGGTGTTGCTAGCAACTTGGAAACCTGCACAACACAAACTCAAGACTTTGCACCAACGAACAGTGAGGTTGTCAATCTCACCGGTTTGCTAAAAACAAAGGATTAACTGTATGGTGTGGAAGGTAATAGTGGTTTGTAGAAATTAACCAGTAACAATGGAAGATGTATCAATGGTAAAGATTGGACCGGGTCCATAGTTCACTAGAGGTGTTCTCCTTAAGATAAACAAACATGGCATGTTGGATAAACAAATTACAGCAGGGCAATTGACATGACTAAGCAAGGCATAACAATGCAATACTAGACAATCATGATCCTATGTGATTTGATTGGGCAATACAACAAGATACATAGACCGCCATCCAACTTCATCTATGACTAGTAATCCACCTTCAGGTTATAATCCAAACCCCCTCCAGTATTAAGTTGCAAGCAACTGATAACTTCTTTAAGCAAAGTGTGTAAGGTAAACAATCCACTTGTTCCATGAACAAGATACCGTTGTTTTCCCCCTAGTAGCAACATCACATCTACAACCTTAGAGATTTCAATCACTTCCCTTAGATTAAATAGAGGTATGAACTCACTATCGAGCATAAATACCCCCTCTTGGCCAAGATAGCTACTAGAAACAGAGAGCATGCAAGATCACAAACAACACAGACATGATAGAATCAATAAGACAAAACCATTAATCAATCTGACATAGTAATATCAATATCCATCGGATCCCCGCAAACACAACATGTATGATTTACAAATAGATTATCTTGATCATGAACGGAGCTCACAAGATCTAAACATGGCAGCACAAAGGAGGATATACAACCATCTAGCTACTACATGGACCCATGGTACAAGGTGGAACTACTCACGCTTCATACCGGAGGATGGCATGATGACGAAGAAGGCCTCCGGGATGATATCCCCTCCGGCAGGGTGTCGGGAAGAGATTCAGACCCCCCGATTTAGGGACGACGATGGTGGAGGCTATGGACTGTTTCGTGGAAGATTGATCGGGTACTTAGGGTTTTGGTATCGGGGGTCTTTATAGGCAGAGGCGAGGCAGGGGGCACCCAGGGCGGCGCACCCCCAGGCATAGGCTAGGGTTAGCCGCGCAGCCAGGGGGTGTGGCCCCCTGGTGGCTCCCCTCTGTCTCGTTTTCTGGCTCCGTGTTCCCCACAGTAAAATATTGACTTTGGCTTTTGTCCCGTCCAATTCCGAGAATATTGATTTTCTGCCTTTTCTGGAACCAAAAACAGAAGAAAACAGGCAACTGGAACTGTGGCATCTTATTAATAGGTTAGTCCAGAAAACATATAAAAACACCTCAAAGTGTAGACAAAGCATGAAAGATGGAGTTATAACAGTAAGACAAAGTAACTATGCATGCAACATGAAAGGGTACAAACAAAGATCATGAATAACATGCATTGAAAAACGTTTGTTTGTTTCACATACAAAAAACATGGCATAGTGGCATTCAGCTTGTCCCTCATGGAGTAGCAAATAGATGCATAGGACACCTTCAAAGTTCATAAGAGTGACTAGATACAAATAGCACAAGAACAAGTAATATCAACAATATGCATCAATCAATAAATTTTGGGACAATGCACATAGAACTAAGAATGGCAACTATGCTCTCTTAATTGGTGCCTAAGGATAGAAGGTGGAGACTCAATATAATGGTGAAAGAAAGGCCCTTCATAAAGGGAGGCAGGGATTTCAAGTTTCATAAAGAGCTTCCAAAAATTATGGTACTTGTTAGATTTCAGCTCTCATTGCCCATATCATAAGCATCTTAAAGTGATTAAGGTTAAAGTGAACAAACCATGGAGTATATGCTTGACAAAGTACAAGTTGGCAATCTCATGTCCCTTGAATACGAGGGCCGCTCCTCATGCTACTCAAGTTTAGTTACTTGCAAGTTCTTGTCATAGTAAGTACATGTGTATCATAGAGAACCGCCAACATGGTACCCCTTGCACATGATATAGGAGCTATCCCATAATCAAAATGACAAGGCAAGCAGACAATGAGCATCTTAGCAATCTTCCTATTTACCAAAGGAAAATGATGTTTTTTTCTCTATTTCCTCTTTTCTCATCTTTTTTTCTTTTTCTCAATCTCTTTTTTATCTCTTTTTTTATAAGTAGAATGCTTCATAGATTGCTCACTAAGGCGATGCTGCAAGTTTCCACCATGATTAGGCATGGCTTAGGCTAGCGGCCCAGACGTTTCTCTAACACACATACATAACTCCATGGACTTACAAGCTCCCCTTTCATTTCACACCGACGACATCCATAAACAAAATAGCATGATATCAACTGGATACAATGTACAAGTGCAATGTTGAAAGCGTTCCCCATGACAACATGGTTTTGCTAATTCCAATGTATAAGTGCAAGCATATACAACATAGATGACACAATGGTTCAGGTTTATTAGGGGCACGAAAAATAAAGTGTGCCATCAAGTTCGTGAGAGCTTTAATCACTAAGTTTTCACATAACAAAGAGACTTTTTAATTGGAAGGTAGATGAAAACAAGAATATACTTGGAATGGTGTAACACACCATGCATAGGAATTCATAGTGGACACTTTGGAATAACTTGGTTTATTGGGAGTTGGATGCATGAGTAGATCTTACTCATACAAGTCGAGGCTAGCAAAGGACTGGGAGCGGCCAACTAAGAGAGCAATAATGGCCATAATCATGCAGAGCGACAAAACATTACTAATCAAAGCATAAAGTGGTACTACAAGTCAAGGACTAAATGATCATAGAGGCTATGGTGACTTGTTCATAGTCATAACATGGTGTGAGCATGTGCCAAGTCAACCCAAACAAAGCATCAAAGGAGAATACCATAATAATATGCTTTTGTATGCTAAAACAACGCATGATTCCTTCAAGGCACATTAAGCAATCCTCATTGTTTGGAACAAGTCATGATACAACAATAACCACTAAGCATAAGGTCAAAACAATATCTAGCATGACATGATAAAGTCTAAGTCACAGTCAAAGCAAGCTCCTCTTGTACTATTCAAGCAAGAACTTTCTACTCCTCTCCAACCCCAATCAACTTATTTGAAGCAACATAGTGAGAACGGGGGTCCAAACTACTTTATTCAAGCAAACTAAGCAGACAAAAACCAAAAACGAAAACTAAGACGCTCCAAGAACAACACAACTTGTGCATGAAACAATAAAAAACGAAGTGTCTAGAAAGACCTGAGATTTTTATTGATGAAGAAGGGGATGCCTTGGGCATACCCAAGCTTTGACGCTTGTACCTCCTGAATATTTCTTGGGGTGACACAGTGTAGAGGTTCCAATCTTTAATAAGATAGAGCCCCCTGTGTTTACAATGCTAGTCCCTGGATCAATAGCTAGCATCCACAGTTAAGATGTAATATCAAGATACAAAGGTCATAACATAACTTTATAACCAGGAATAACATAATTTTATTACATCATACATAGCTCATTTGGCTAATACATTACATTGCAGCGGAATAACTATAATCATGGGGTCCTTCATCTTCAAGGTGCCACAGGCAGATGTTGGTTGTAGACTTTGTAATCCTAATCAAACAATCTTCACTAAAATCAATCAAACCTGCAACATTACAAGTTACATCCACAAGGGTCAATACATTTGAATTGTATTGGCAAGCTTCACTACTATGTATAATATGAGTGGATCCTATCAATACATGCATATTTGGCTAAGTAGAGTTTAAGGCTCATTTGCATAAAGCAAAATTTATCCTATCTTTTCAAAAATGGTTTTGGTCCTTTGTCAAATCTCCTTTCAAAAATCTCTTGAACTCCTTGGTAAAAACTCAAGTGTTCAAGTCCTTGTCAAAATCTCTTGAGCACCTTGGTAACCCCAAGTGCATCAAGTTTTGTCAAAATCTCTTGAGCTCCTTGGTAACCCCAAGTGCCTCAAGTTTTAAAGGTTTTCTTTTAGAAATTAGAGTGTCGAGATCTTCCATAGCTTCAGGCCTTAGTTGCTCAGTATTGTCCCTAACCGGGGACACGGCTAAGTACTTAGAATTTGATCTTCTGCAGAAGTTGTACACTTTACCCACATGACACAATCTCGTCTTGATGCCACCAGTGGCCGCTGGATAAGTACTAACCAAAATGGAGTACCGGCAGATCGAGAATGTGACAAAGTCTTTCCATAGGAGTCCTCCCAATACAAAATGCTAGCTTGTCTACCAGGCACAAATGTAGGGTTGCTCCCTTACACAAATCTAGTTAACCTGAAGATGCCAATGCATGGGACTTCCACTATGTATTTGACTAAGCCAGAGCCCATTTAGCATGTGGCTGTACACGGAAGCCACTGTACGAGAAACATGTTCAATCTCTAAGTTTCCTGGGTGGTTTTCCTTTGGAGCACAACACAAAGAGATTGCCATAGTCATGGTTCCTTTTGTTGCCACCTTCTCCAATACTCAAAGTGTCCTTGGCCACCCAGGTGGTTCATTGAGTCCTTGTTTTATTATATAAAAACACAAGTCCTTTTCTCAACTTCATAAAATCTCAACATGTATCTCTTTTCAAAATATGGCATGGCTAAGCATGTAACAACTACAATGTTTTCACTAAGGAATGTATAGGGAATCCTATTAGGATTTAGCATAGCATAAGTATAGAAATTCTTTTCATGCATGTTTCAAAATCCACTAAGTATAATGAAAATAGTAGGACTTTAGATGATAGTGTCACTTGCCTTTTTGTTGTCGAAGATCGTACACTTCTCACAATCACACATGTTGCACTTCGCACAACTATATGATAAAAGTACACCATAGTAAACAAACACTCCAAAAAGACAAATAACAAGCAAAGGACAAAGGCAGTATGAGCAACAACAAAACAAATTAAGATAATGTATTTTTTTGTTAGTGTTCATTGTATGGTTCCATCGGACAAAGAATCATTGTCCTTGTGATTAGTGTTTCCATGATATGGCTTTAAGGGTTTGCATTTTAATCTTAAATGGGGTTAAACAGGATTACGTGATGTATTATTTATTTGTTTACGTGGGATGTCTACGATCAAAATATACCAATGGGAAAAGATTTAATTAATTCAAATAGGTTTGTGGTCTGGAAATTATAGTCATAGAATGGTCTTAATTCATAATAAAAAAATTGAATTGAGTGAAATAGTGTTTCCATCTTATATTTACTAATTGTACTCTCTACAAGGCACCACGACTAATCATAAGAAATACCTATTAGTAACCATTAGATTAATATCATGCGGCTAAGATGATATGATATGTTTTTTAGTCGGGAGATAGACAAAGAGTTCTATATTTCTATACATGTTGGACAGTCTGAAAGCTGTGCACGATTCCTTCATTTAAATTTTCAGTTGGCAGATCATGATCTCGCGGAGCGCTGCCGGAGTACCATGCAGTCATCTTCTCCGTCTCAGCGACCTTTCGAAGTCCACTCCGCCTCAGACACGGCTCTCTCTCGGCAAGGGTGTATCCAGCCACACACCCGGAGGTAGCGACATTGGTAAGGACAGAATGAACCTGCTGGCTATCATGCCTGACAACTACGATGTAGGATAGTTGTAGTGCTCGAGTTCTCACAAATCTCTTTTCAGACATAGGTTTGGTAATCCTATATGTATTGTTTCGTCCATGCTAGAAATATTTGGTGTATACTTGGGATGGTCAGATTCTCAACTGATGTTTTTAAATTTATGATCCAGTGTGAGTATATAAATATAATCTCTAGTTGAAGAGAACGTTCATACACATTTTATTTGTGAATGAGATCCATGCAGGGTCCCTAACCTAACTGCTTTCTTGATGTATTTTCATACTATAAGAGATCTATATGAAAATTTAAAAATGTAGAGGATGATTTGATCACCAGGATTGATCGCATTGGCCGGCCGATCGTCCCCCAAACATAAATTAACGTCCGGAATTTTCTCAGCTGACCTTCACTAAATTATTGCCGTAATGTGCATTGACAAATTATAGGAATTGTAGTGTACTTGACATGCCTTGGACAATAGTACCATGCTATAGCTATAAGTTCTTATTTTCCTAGTGCTAGTTTAATCAATCGCAAGGACTTGAGATACTACTGCTGTTACTAGTTCACGTGAGAAAAGACTTGTAGTATTTCTACTGTTCTTATTAGATTTTGTACTGTAAGCCATATTGTTTTGTATGACCGTTAATCCATTGAAAGTAACAAAGTGGTCAGATCTAATCTACTGGGAAAAATAATATTTGCAATAAGAATGGAACATGTCCAGGAACTCACCGACGGGAACAATTGTCGTCTGTGTGGAGAACGACATCAACGGGACACGACGTAGATAACATCATGCACGGCCTTCATGGGGGCATTCGATGGAGCCGGCGTAGAGGTGTACATGGATGAGGCGGACGCCGTGATGCAGTTGGTGAGGACAATAGATTCATAGCTTGCTCCGGCGGAGGTCTTTTGGCGACATGAATGGCATGGCTTTGACGGCGACTCTGCCAACGGCGATGGAAGGGTACACCACCATGTCCTGGAGGTAGGCATCGACGAGGACAATATTCTAGTACGAGGAATTGACAAGTTTCTCACCATGTACGACAAGAACTTACGATGAACTCGAATTTGGGACTGAAATTGGCATCGTTGGTATGGATTGTAGAGACATCCTTTGGAGAAACTTTAGAAACGAAAATGAAGGAGGATGAAAAGGGGCACACGGTGCTCGCCTCGTTATGAATTGGCATGTTCTGAGAAGAGAGATCGGGAGGGGTATGCCAACGGATGGCATTCGGTGCGCCAGATCGGTTTTGGATGATTAAGTCCACTAAATGGAAAATTAATTTTCTGAACGGATACTCCATTGATTTTCCAATGAATTTCGTGTTTATGCTGATAAGTTTCATGATCTTGATTGTCCAAGAAAAAGAGGGAAATAAATAGTCTGGTGCATGTAATAAACGTTATGTAGGTGGTTATGAATAAAGGAAGAAGACGACCTGTTCGGTGGCTTTGGTCGACCTAGATGGGCCAAAGAGAGTGCAGCCCAAGAATATTAAAAGGAATAAAAAATTAAGAGGTGGGATTAGGATGGTGGGCTGCTGGACTGTATTGGGCTTTTGTTATTATTGTTCTTGTCATTTTTGTATTTCTTCTCTAAATTCTGATTTAGAAATTCAAATTGAATCAAACTTTTTCAGAAAATTTCGAATAAAGTATAACTGAATAGCCTTTTCAAATTAGGGTAATTTGGCAATATTTATATATATTTTTTTTTAAAATTCAGAACATGCACACGTACCTATATGGTTTTATTATATTTTTCTCATATCTTTTTCTTTATCTTATATTATTCACAACTTTTTATCTAGGGACCCCAAATAAGGTGAAATCAATTCCTATTGTTTTTTTAATATTGTTATTTACCATTATATCACTTAGGAATGACTTTTCGCAAAAATAATTATATGGAACGTAGCCATAGATATGAATTGAAATTGATGTGATGATTTTCTTTTTAGGCTTTAGGTTTTGGGTATGTTCCTTTTCCATTGGTTTAAAATGCAAATTCTTAATGATGATGATGCATGACATGCATTTGATTTTTTTTTTGAAAACTTGTTTGTCACTTTCTCATTCAAAATTATTATTTTTGTTTAAGTATGGTTTTGATGTTTCCATTTAGAAGCAAAAAGTTTCTTTTCCTCCTAAATTTCAACCTTTATTTCTTTTGTTTGTTTACTTTTCACATTTTAAAATTTGGAAAATTTTGGGATGTAACAGGCTACCACCCTTAAAAGGAATCTCGTCCCGAGATTCAGGAAGGTCAGAAATAATAGATTGGGTTCAGAACAACTAGGGTACTACCACCCTTAAAAGAATTTAACTAGATTGCATCTTGATAATTTACTTTGGTTTCATCACTATTGGTGGATATTGTACCTTCAGGGTTATTATTGGGAGATTGAAAAATTCCATCCTTGACTTGAGGTTTTATCGGTTGGACTATAGGATAGATGTGGCAATGAACAATGATATAATCATTTCCTTCACACAGGAAACATGTAACCTGAGATGTGGGGCATTGTCTAGCTAGATGGTTCTCATCACAATTTGGGCACTGGTCCATATGCTCTTTATAAGTGTGTCCTATGTCTCCATAGATCTTGCAGGCTTGAGTTCTTCCCACAATATCATCCTTGAAACTTTTGTTGTCACAATCTCTTTGAGAAAGGTTGCTTCTCATGTTGATCATCTGATTTGACATCCTTTGCAACAATTGGGATTGGGATCCCAAGAACTTTAGCATAGCTGGGTCTAACTCAATGTTGTTGTGGTTGTTGGCTAAAAACCGAGTTGTCATTTGAGTCAACTTAGTTTGGGTTTTTAGAATTTGCATTGTTGTGGCCATCTCAAGGTTGATGTTGGAGTTGTGATCTCTTGAAGAAGTGATATTCTTGGGTTGGATTGGGATTAGAATAGGCAAAATATTTCTGAGGAATCAATTCTAATCACACACATCACAATTTCACTCAAGCAATGTGCAAGCAATCTCAAACAAACACTCCACTCAAACAACAAGTTTCAAGCACACTTTTAGGCAACAAAATATTTTTTGCTACACCACATTAAGTTGGTGTGTTTGATCTATACTTAATATGGTGGTCCATCTATATGGTTCATTTGAGATCAGTCCATCCTTCTTGGTTGATTCTTCTTGCATGAGATCATGGTTTATTTGGAAAAAAATTCTTGTGTCTTGGTCACAAAATTCCAAAGGTGATGATGATTCCTTCTGAGTTGTGTTTCTTTAGTCCTCAAGTCTTGAGTAACATTTCTTGTCTCACTTGTAGTCCTTAGTGATATCCAAGTTGAAGTCCTTGGTGAAAATAAAGTTGAAATCACCTGAAGATGTTGAAGTCATTTGAGTTGATGAAGTCCTTTGCACATGGTGAAGTCCTCGGCCATGGGGTAGGCTTTATCCATCAAGTTGAAATAGAAGAGATGTAGAGTTGAAACCAAAATGGTTGAGGAAAGAGTTTACAAGGTTATTTGTAAATAAGTTTTGGAACAAATACAACTCCTATTTTTCTAAGGGGTTTTGTCCAATCCTAGGGTTACAATCCTACAGGCAACACAATGCTCTGATACCATCTGTAGAGGTTCCAATCTTTAATAAGATAGAGCCCCCTGTGTTTACAATGCTAGTCCCTGGATCAATAGCTAGCATCCACAGTTAAGATGTAATATCAAGATACAAAGGTCATAACATAACTTTATAACCAGGAATAACATAATTTTATTACATCATACATAGCTCATTTGGCTAATACATTACATTGCAGCGGAATAACTATAATCATGGGGTCCTTCATCTTCAAGGTGCCACAGGCAGATGTTGGTTGTAGACTTTGTAATCCTAATCAAACAATCTTCACTAAAATCAATCAAACCTGCAACATTACAAGTTACAGCCACAAGGGTCAATACATTTGAATTGTATTGGCAAGCTTCACTACTATGTATAATATGAGTGGATCCTATCAATACATGCATATTTGGCTAAGTAGAGTTTAAGGCTCATTTGCATAAAGCAAAATTTATCCTATCTTTTCAAAAATGGTTTTGGTCCTTTGTCAAATCTCCTTTCAAAAATCTCTTGAACTCCTTGGTAAAAACTCAAGTGTTCAAGTCCTTGTCAAAATCTCTTGAGCACCTTGGTAACCCCAAGTGCATCAAGTTTTGTCAAAATCTCTTGAGCTCCTTGGTAACCCCAAGTGCCTCAAGTTTTAAAGGTTTTCTTTTAGAAATTAGAGTGTCGAGATCTTCCATAGCTTCAGGCCTTAGTTGCTCAGTATTGTCCCTAACCGGGGACACGGCTAAGTACTTAGAATTTGATCTTCTGCAGAAGTTGTACACTTTACCCACATGACACAATCTCGTCTTGACGCCACCAGTGGCCGCTGGATAAGTACTAACCAAAATGGAGTACCGGCAGATCGAGAATGTGACAAAGTCTTTCCATAGGAGTCCTCCCAATACAAAATGCTAGCTTGTCTACCAGGCACAAATGTAGGGTTGCTCCCTTACACAAATCTAGTTAACCTGAAGATGCCAATGCATGGGACTTCCACTATGTATTTGACTAAGCCAGAGCCCATTTAGCATGTGGCTGTACACGGAAGCCACTGTACGAGAAACATGTTCAATCTCTAAGTTTCCTGGGTGGTTTTCCTTTGGAGCACAACACAAAGAGATTGCCATAGTCATGGTTCCTTTTGTTGCCACCTTCTCCAATACTCAAAGTGTCCTTGGCCACCCAGGTGGTTCATTGAGTCCTTGTTTTATTATATAAAAACACAAGTCCTTTTCTCAACTTCATAAAATCTCAACATGTATCTCTTTTCAAAATATGGCATGGCTAAGCATGTAACAACTACAATGTTTTCACTAAGGAATGTATAGGGAATCCTATTAGGATTTAGCATAGCATAAGTATAGAAATTCTTTTCATGCATGTTTCAAAATCCACTAAGTATAATGAAAATAGTAGGACTTTAGATGATAGTGTCACTTGCCTTTTTGTTGTCGAAGATCATACACTTCTCACAATCACAAATGTTGCACTTCGCACAACTATATGATAAAAGTACACCATAGTAAACAAACACTCCAAAAAGACAAATAACAAGCAAAGGACAAAGGCAGTATGAGCAACAACAAAACAAATTAAGATAATGTATTTTTTTGTTAGTGTTCATTGTATGGTTCCATCGGACAAAGAATCATTGTCCTTGTGATTAGTGTTTCCATGATATGGCTTTAAGGGTTTGCATTTTAATCTTAAATGGGGTTAAACAGGATTACGTGATGTATTATTTATTTGTTTATGTGGGATGTCTACGATCAAAATATACCAATGGGAAAAGATTTAATTAATTCAAATAGGTTTGTGGTCTGGAAATTATAGTCATAGAATGGTCTTAATTCATAATAAAAAAATTGAATTGAGTGAAATAGTGTTTCCATCTTATATTTACTAATTGTACTCTCTACAAGGCACCACGACTAATCATAAGAAATACCTATTAGTAACCATTAGATTAATATCATGCGGCTAAGATGATATGATATGTTTTTTAGTCGGGAGATAGACAAAGAGTTCTATATTTCTATACATGTTGGACAGTCTGAAAGCTGTGCACGATTCCTTCATTTAAATTTTCAGTTGGCAGATCATGATCTCGCGGAGCGCTGCCGGAGTACCATACAGTCATCTTCTCCGTCTCAGCGACCTTTCGAAGTCCACTCCGCCTCAGACACGGCTCTCTCTCGGCAAGGGTGTATCCAGCCACACACCCGGCGGTAGCGACATTGGTAAGGACAGAATGAACCTGCTGGCTATCATGCCTGACAACTACGATGTAGGATAGTTGTAGTGCTCGAGTTCTCACAAATCTCTTTCCAGACATAGGTTTGGTAATCCTATATGTATTGTTTCGTCCATGCTAGAAATATTTGGTGTATACTTGGGATGGTCAGATTCTCAACTGATGTTTTTAAATTTATGATCCAGTGTGAGTATATAAATATAATCTCTAGTTGAAGAGAACGTTCATACACATTTTATTTGTGAATGAGATCCATGCAGGGTCCCTAACCTAACTGCTTTCTTGATGTATTTTCATACTATAAGAGATCTATATGAAAATTTAAAAATGTAGAGGATGATTTGATCACCAGGATTGATCGCATTGGCCGGCCGATCGTCCCCCAAACATAAATTAACGTCCGGAATTTTCTCAGCTGACCTTCACTAAATTATTGCCGTAATGTGCATTGACAAATTATAGGAATTGTAGTGTACTTGACATGCCTTGGACAATAGTACCATGCTATAGCTATAAGTTCTTATTTTCCTAGTGCTAGTTTAATCAATCGCAAGGACTTGAGATACTACTGCTGTTACTAGTTCACGTGAGAAAAGACTTGTAGTATTTCTACTGTTCTTATTAGATTTTGTACTATAAGCCATATTGTTTTGTATGACCGTTAATCCATTGAAAGTAACAAAGTGGTCAGATCTAATCTACTGGGAAAAATAATATTTGCAATAAGAATGGAACATGTCCAGGAACTCACCGACGGGAACAATTGTCGTCTATGTGGAGAACGACATCAACGGGACACGACGTAGATAATATCATGCACGACCTTCATGGGGGCATTCGATGGAGCCGGCGTAGAGGTGTACATGGATGAGGCGGACGCCGTGATGCAGTTGGTGAGGACAATAGATTCATAGCTTGCTCCGGCGGAGGTCTTTTGGCGACATGAATGGCATGGCTTTGACGGCGACTCTGCCAACGGCGATGGAAGGGTACACCACCATGTCCTGGAGGTAGGCATCGACGAGGACAATATTCTAGTACGAGGAATTGACAAGTTTCTCACCATGTACGACAAGAACTTACGATGAACTCGAATTTGGGACTGAAATTGGCATCGTTGGTATGGATTGTAGAGACATCCTTTGGAGAAACTTTAGAAACGAAAATGAAGGAGGATGAAAAGGGGCACACGGTGCTCGCCTCGTTATGAATTGGCATGTTCTGAGAAGAGAGATCGGGAGGGGTGTGCCAACGGATGGCATTCGGTGCGCCAGATCGGTTTTGGATGATTAAGTCCACTAAATGGAAAATTAATTTTCTGAACGGATACTCCATTGATTTTCCAATGAATTTCGTGTTTATGCTGATAAGTTTCATGATCTTGATTGTCCAAGAAAAAGAGGGGAATAAATAGTCTGGTGCATGTAATAAACGTTACGTAGGTGGTTATGAATAAAGGAAGAAGACGACCTGTTCGGTGGCTTTGGTCGACCTAGATGGGCCAAAGAGAGTGCAGTCCAAGAATATTAAAAGGAATAAAAAATTAAGAGGTGGGATTAGGATGGTGGGCTGCTGGACTGTATTGGGCTTTTGTTATTATTATTCTTATCATTTTTGTATTTCTTCTCTAAATTCTGATTTAGAAATTCAAATTGAATCAAACTTTTTCAGAAAATTTCGAATAAAGTATAACTGAATAGCCTTTTCAAATTAGGGTAATTTGGCACTATTTATATATATATTTTTTTTAAATTCAGAACATGCACACGTACCTATATGGTCTTATTATATTTTTCTCATATCTTTTTCTTTATCTTATATTATTCACAACTTTTTATCTAGGGACCCCAAATAAGGTGAAATCAATTCCTATTGTTTTTTTAATATTGTTATTTACCATTATATCACTTAGGAATGACTTTTCGCAAAAATAATTATATGGAACGTAGCAATAGATATGAATTGAAATTGATGTGATGATTTTCTTTTTAGGCTTTAGGTTTTGGGTATGTTCCTTTTCCATTGGTTTAAAATGCAAATTCTTAATGATGATGATGCATGACATGCATTTGATTTTTTTTTTTGAAAACTTGTTTGTCACTTTCTCATTCAAAATTATTATTTTTGTTTAAGTAAGGTTTTGATGTTTCCATTTAGAAGCAAAAAGTTTCTTTTCCTCCTAAATTTCAACCTTTATTTCTTTTGTTTGTTTACTTTTCACATTTCAAAATTTGGAAAATTTTGGGATGTGACACACAGGGAGGCATCCCCAAGCTTGAGCTTTTGTCCATTCTTCATCTCATTACATCATTCTTACTCTACACCTGCATATTTTCCTTCATACAAAACTTCACACAATCTTCATTAGCAACATTAGTGTATTCAAAAGATAATAGACCTTAGGGTTTTAGTTTTAGAACAACAAAACTTTCACTAAAAACACAAGCTACTGTAGCAATTATATCAAAAATCTCAATTTCCCAAAAAGAACCCAAAAAGGAATCAATAAGAAGCAAATGCAAATAATGGCAGAGATCTATCAAAACATACCAGCAGGTATAAACCGATCTTTCGAAGACCTTCTATTGCTCAAATAAAAAAGTGTTGAACTAACAAAAGTTAGCTAACAACCTAGGGGATTTATTTAGAAAATTACAGATCAATCCGACTTTAGCAACGGTGCCTACTAAGTATGAACACTTTATAACTTGAAATTTGTGAGAGGGATCATCTTATAATGCTACCGTCACAAACTAAGCAATACAAGATGCATAAAAGGATTAACATCACATGCAATTCAAAATATGTGATATGATATGGCCTTTCTTCTTGTGCTTGCGATCTCCATCTTTAAGCACGAACATGATCTCCATCATCACCGGCATGGCATCAAGGTTAATGGCGCCACTTCATGGTTGTCGTCCACCAGCATCAATTATTACAACTACTTTGAATAATAGACACGCAAGCCTTAACGGAATTAAAAGACAACCATATGGCTCCTGCCGGTTGCCGACTTACAATAAGAAACATTGCATACATCATATATAATCATAATCATGGCCATATCACATCACATCACACCCCTACAAAACAAAGTTAGACGCCTCTAATTTTCTTTGCATGTTTTACGTGGGTTGTGGCTTTCAATAAGTGTCGTTCTAACTTACGAACAAGAACCACAATGTTGATACTAGTATTGTCAATCACCCGTTGTAAATTGAATCTTAACTATGTTGGGAGAAACAGGCACCCGCAAAGCCACTTATGCAATACAAGTTGCATGTCAAGAGTGGAGAAAGTCTCATGAACGATGTCATGTAAGGTTAGCCCGGGCCGCTTCATCCCACCATCCCGCAAGATGCAAAGTACACAAGAAGCAATAGACAACAAAAAGCATCAACGCCCACAATGACCATTGTGTTCTACTCGTGCAACAGATCTACATATAGACACGACTCTGATACCACTATAGGGGTTCGTAGCATGTAAAACAAAAATATTCTACCGCATGCACACAAACAAGCCAAGATCTATCTACTAGATTGTAGCAACGAGTCGATTAGAGTACTCACCCTTGAAGATTCCAAAGCGGTTAACGAGAGCAGATTCTCGTGGGTGATGTAGTCGTACACTCGCCAATCTCAAGATCGCGTAGACGATCCTTCCGGCGCTGCGTTCCGGCAGTGCTTCTGCAGTCGGTCACACGTTCGGTACTCGATGAAGACCTTCCTCTCCCTTGTTCCAGCAGGAAGCGGAGGTTGTAGTTCTCCCCTCGCGATTCCGGTAGCACGACGACGTGGTGTCGGAAGTAGAGAGAAGATCCCGCAGGGCTTCGCCTAATCCGGTGCGAGTTATGGTGGATCTAGGGTTACCGACGATCTAGGTTTAGAAGGCCGGAGAGGAGGAGGAGGTGTCTTCGGCGGCTAGGGCGACGACGACGGGCCGGCGGCGGCGTGAGGCGGCGACGGCGCGGCGGCGGTGCACGGTGGGGAGGGCTAGGGCTTGTGGTCTTGGGGCAGCCCTCCCCCTCTATTTATGAGAGGGGGCAGCATTGGAGGGGAGAGTTTGAATCCAAACCCAAACCCAAGTTGGATAGAAGGAAGGACTCTTTACTTCTTACACTAGGAAACTATTGTTCCAGTTTGACTTTTCAAACCTCCCTTTTGACTTTCAATTTAGAGCTTTAATTCTCTCTCGCAAATGCCCAAACCAAGTGACCTAGGATATGATCCAATCATTCCACTTACCCATGACACATTCATGGACCATTCCCATTCCAGTCCGGTGAACCTTCTAGACCCTTCTAGAACCTCTTCGATGAAAACATCGAAATCATTCCCGAACTCCGGAATCGGACTTTCCTTATATGAATCTTATTCTCCGAACCATTCCGGATCTCCTCGTGATATCCCGGATCCCATCCGAGACTCCGAATAACATTCGGTTTCCCTACTTACATTCCATATCTACTAAACAACATAGAATCCTTAAGTGTGTCTCCCTACGGTTCGTGAATTATGCAGACATGACCGAGACACTTCTCCAATCAATAACCAATAGAGGAATCTGGAAATTCATATGGCTCCCACATATTTCTACGATTACTTTGCGATCGAATGAATCACTTACATACGATACCAATTTCCCTTTGTCTCGCGATAGTTTACTTATCCGAGGTTTGATCGTCGGTATCTCTGCATACCTAGTTCAACCTCGTTACCGATAAGTACTCTTTTCTCGTTCCCGTTATGTGTGATCCCTTGTGAGCCATTCACATGCTTGCAAGCTAATTGGATGAAATTCCACCGAGAGGGCCCAGAGTATATCTATCCGTCATATGGATGGACAAATCCCACTCTTGATCCATTTGCCTCAACACATACTTTCCGAACACTCAATGCCACCTTTATAGCCACCCAGTTACGGTGTGGTGTTTGATGTCATCAAAGCATCCTTCCGGTGATGGTGATTAGCATGATCTCATGGTCGAAGGAATTAGGTTACTATGTATCAGAAAGCTTATAGCAAACGAACTATAGGAGTATGTCTCATGGTCGAAGGAATTAGGTTACTTTGCGATCACCCGGTTATCTATAGGAGTATGTCCATACAGTCCTGTGTCCATCACACCATTCTCCTAATGATATGATCTTGTTGTTAACAACATCTCAATGTTCATGATCGGGAAACCACGATCATCTATTAACCAACAAGCTAGTATTACAAAGAGGATTTACTAGGGACTCTAATTTAGTTTACAAATCACACAAGTATTAATGTTTTCGGTTAATACTATTATAACATGAATGTAAACATTTATCATAAACACAAAGATATAATAATAACCACTTTTATTATTGCCTCTAGGGCATATCTCCAACAGTCTCCCACTTGCACTAGAGTCAACTAATCTAGATTACATGGTAATATAACAAACACCCATGGCGGTTTGGTGCTGGTCATTTTTTGCCCTCGGGAGAGGTTTAGTCAACGGATCCGCCACATTCAGATCTGTGTGTACTTTGCAAATCTTTATGTCACCATCTTGGACATTCTCTCGAATAGCGTGAAAACGTAGCTTGATGTGCTTCAGCTTCTTGTGTGACCTTGATTCTTGCGCATTGGCTATGGCACCCATGATATCACAATAGATAGACATTGGGTCTAGCGCACTTGGAACCACACTGAGCTCTGTAATGAACTCCTTCATTCATATCGCCTCTTGTGAAGCCTCCGAAGCAGCTATGTATTCCGATTCAGTTGAAGATCTCGCCACAACGCTTTTCTTTGCACTCCTCTAGCTAACTGATGCACCATTCAAAGTAAATATGTATCCAGATTGAGATTTAGAATCATCCGGATCGGTGTTCCAACTAGCATCGGTGTAACCATTAACAACGAGCTGTTCATCACCTCCATAAGAACGAACCATATCCTTAGTTCGTCTCAAGTACTTAAGGATGTTTTTGACCACTGTCCAATGATCCACTCCTGGATCACTTTGATATCTGCTAGTCAAACTAACAACATATGCAATGTTGGGTCTAGTACATAGCATGGCATACATAAGAGATCCTATGGCTGAGGCATAGGGAGTCTTACTCATCCTTTCTCTATGTAACACCCTCAGAATCGACCCTATGCAAGTTTCAGCGCTTCCCGCCAAACTCGCATAGAAACGATTCAAAGGTGCCCACCAGGCACTTTCGTGCGGGTGGAAAACGAAGTAATAACATTACACAACAGTCCTCGATGGGACCCACAGAACAGATATATATACCACACGAATCCATGAGTCAAGAATACAGATATAATATACAAAGATCCAAATCGCCTTGAAAATGATAGAGCGTCCGACTACGGACAAGATGCAAATGGGGCTAAGAGCCCTGAAGAATAACCAATGGCGTCCATAACCCTGCCCAGGCCAAGACGGAAGGGTAACCCTGCTAACGACGTCGAAACCTGCTAAAACAAAAGGGGTGCCGACAAAGGTCAAAGGAAAAAGAGGAGCGTCAGTACTGAGGCCAGTACACGGCGAGGCTAGAATTCGGCGGTCCTCGCCTACATAGGTATGGTGGACTGAAGCGGCAGCGGCAGCATGCACTAAACAACCTATAGAGACTCGATATAACTGACGGCTATCAGAGAGGGGTAAGAAAAGACCTATTCGGAACCAACCTGATACTACCACCAAACATACCCATCCTGGTATTTCCCCCTTGAGACCGGGCGAGGAAGTCAACCGAGGAACTCACACAGTTGGCAGTTTTACTTATTCAGTTATCGTTGCAGCAATTACTAGTCAGGTATAGATAATCATCTTGATAAGATAAGCAGTGGGCAATTTTAGTTAACCAGTCCGTTGTAGTTGCAGCACTTACTAGTCAGATACAATTAGCATGAGATATCCCAAAACCCAGCAGTTGTTGGTACTTTTATTTAGCCATTCCGTTATAGTTGCAATACTTACTAGTCAGGTACAATGGTCGCAAGCGACAACTCAAACAAGCAATTGTTGGCAGTTTTATTTAGCCAATCCATTATAGTGAATCTGATTACTAGTCATTATAAAGTCAAATTTATAGCACTACTTTAGTTATAGTTGTCTATGATCGAGATACTGTGCTCCAAGTCGTCCATAACCGCGGACACGGCTTTCAGAAAGTTTTACCCTGCAGGGGTGCACAAATAGCAACACACACTCGATCAACCTCGGAAAAACCAAATCAAAACCCAACGAGGCCTTCACGACAAAGCAATCACAAGATTCAGAAATATTTCAGGGGGCCACCCCATTGAGTAGACCCGCAACGAAGCTAGCTGACTCCGAGACGGACTCAAGGTTTGCGACAATGGCTGTAAACGACCGGGAACCCGAAAGTGTGGCTGGGCTTGTCGATACCGCGAAAACACTCCGCTTACCTAAACAGTACAGTGTGCTCCTCGCACAATCGTAAATAAAGCAGTAAAGCTTGGCATAAGTACAGGATCGTAAATAAAACCTCAAACTAGTTTGTGGCCCCAAGAAATAAGAATGAATCAAGCTCTGGCTCAGGGGGGTCCCATAATCCTCCCGGATGTGGATAGCGCGAATATTCAAGGAACAGGTATCAAGTACTCGGGGTCCTACGTGACACAAGTGGACGGTTAACAACCAAATAACTGTAGGGGTTCGTAGCATGGAAAACAAAAAATTTCTATCGCATACAAACAAACAAGCCAAGATCTATCTACTAGATTGTAGCAACGAGTCGATAGAGGAACTCACCCTTGAAGATTCCAAAGCGGTTAACGAGAGCAGATTCTCGTGGGTGATGTAGTCGTACACTTCCGATCTCAAGATCGCGTAGACGATCCTTCCGGCGCCACGTTCCGGCAGCGCTCTCGCAGTCGGTCACACGTTCGGTACTCGACGAAGACCTTCCTCTCCCTTGTTCCAGCAGGCAGCGGAGGTTGTAGCACTCTCCTCGCGATTCCGGCAGCACAACGGCGTGGTACCGGGAATAGAGGGGAGATCTCGCAGGGATTCGCCTTAAGCCGGAGCGAGTATGGTGGAGTATGAGAGAGAACTATTAGTGGTCTAGGGTTTAGACACACCAATTATAAGGCTCTAAACCGAAGGCTAGGGCAATTAGAAGCTCTAAACCAAAACAGCTCTAAACCGGAGGCTGTGGCTAGGGTTTAGATTTAGAGGATAGGAACTTGTGTGTCTCAAGGAGGAGGCCCTGCCCCTCCTTTTATAGGTGGAGGGGGCTGGCGCGCCAGGGAGGGAGGGGAGTCCCTCCCCAACTCGGCCTAGTGGAGGCGCCGCCGGTTGGAGGAGGGATTCCCTCCCCAACTCGGTTTTGCCCTCCTCTTGCTTGTTTCCCACAGTTTCTTTTTAGCCGTTTGACTTTCAAACTGGCCATTTGACTTTTCTGTTTTAGGATTCAATTTAATCCTTTATTTGGAACAGCAAGAACACTTAGTACATGATGCAATCATTCCAATATGTAATGACACATTCATGTACCCCTTCCCCTCCGGAGTGCCGGACATTCCGGAACCTTCTAGAACATTCCCGATGAAAACACCGGAATCATTTCCGAACTCCGAAACGGGACTTTCCTTATATGAATCTTATTCTCCGGACCATTCCGGATCACCTCGTGATATCCCGGATCCCATCCAAGACTCCGAACAACATTCGGTCTCTTTCTCATAATACCATAACTACTCAAACAACGTCGAATCCTTAAGTGTGTCTCCCTACGGTTCGTGATTTATGCGGACATGATCGAGACACTTCTCCGAACAATAACCAACAGAGGAATCTGGAAATTCATATGGCTCCCACATATTTCTACGATTACTTTGCGATCGAATGAACCACTTACATACGATACCAATTTCCCTTTGTCTCACGATAGTTTACTTATCCGAGGTTATGATCGTCGGTATCTCTGCATACCTAGTTCAACCTCGTTACCGATAAGTACTCTTTTCTCGTTCCCGTGATATGTGATCCCTTGTGAGCCAGTCACATGCTTGCAAGCTAATTGGATGACATTCCACCGAGAGGGCCCAAAGTATATCTATCCGTCATATGGATGGACAAATCCCACTCTTGATCCATGTGTCTCAACCAATACTTTCCGAACACTCAATGCCACCTTTATAGCCACCCAGTTACGGTGTGGTGTTTGATGTCATCAAAACATCCATCCGGTAAAGGTGATATGCATGATCTCATGGTCGAAGGAATTAGGTTACTATGTATCAGAAAGCATATAGCAATTGAACTATTGAAATGACTTGATCTTTATGCTACGCTTATCTATAGGAGTATGTCCATCACATCATTCTCCTAACGATATGATCCTGTTGTTAATAACATCTCTATATTCATGATCAGGAAACCATGATCATATATTAACCAACAAGCTAGTTTAACAAGAGGCTTTACTAGGGACTCTTATTTTAGTTTACAAATCACACAAGTATTAATGTTTCCGGTTAATACAATTATAGCATGGTATGTAAACATTTATCATAAGTGTGAAGATATGATAATAACCACTTTATTATTGCCTCTTGGGCATATCTCCAACAGTCTCCCACTTGCACTAGAGTCAATAATCTAGTTTCAAACTTTTGTGTATTCAACACCTATGGCTTTCTGGTGTTGTAAGTACACGTTCGCTAGTGGTCAACTGATCTCCGGATCTGACACTTCCAGGTCCGTGTGTAATTGCATGTATTTGCGTCTCTACGCATCACTCATTCTCTAATGAGATGGCTTCGTACAAATTTGGTCCTTTGGTGTGACCTTTAGTTCTTTGGGGTTAAACATATGTTGACAATATTGTCGTACAATATATCTTCATAGTATTATCCCATTGTGAACTACACCTAGTTTGATAACAAACTACTTGACACAAATGCCCTCTTTTGCTGCTAAAATAGCAGTCATATACTTAGCCTTTTGTTGTAGTATCTGTCACAATGTCTTAACTTTGGAACTCATCCAAATCCATTATGGAACTCACTTTCCATTATATTGTGCCACCCTTAGTTTAGATTGAGATAAACTTAATTTGCACTTTGTGACAAAACTAGTATCAATGTAGTACTTTTACAATGAACTAACCATCTATTTGTCACTTCTACAAATAATATACTCTTAGTTCTTCCAAAAGATCATAAGAATATCCTTACTATTGTCCAATGATCATCTTACGAATCATTCTGGTATATGCTCACAACATTTAGAGCATAGGACATATCTGGATTTGTACATATCACAGTATGATTGATATAAACACTCTTTGTGATTTCATACATCAAGTATCAATCTATACTTGAATCTTTGTTTCACTTACCAAATGTCAATACACTTGAATATATCATCAATATTGAACTTATTCAATCCTTCCTATGCGACAAGAACCTTTCTTGTAGTTTCTATATTGAACTCATTAAATATCTCGTCTATGTACTTCTGGCACAACCATATTAGCATCTATTGATGCCAAACATTTGGGTTTTGCCTAAGTATTTCATCAGGATGAAATTCTTAATATGTGTTAATAAAAGATACATTATTTCAAATCAACAATATGTCTTCCACATAATGTATTAGAAACATGTCTTAGCGCTCCCACTTAATTTCTTGCAAATGCAAGCATCTTCATTGTCTCTAATGAACTTTTAAACTCCTTTAACAGTTTCATCATAGTGAAGATTGCAACTCCGCAATGCTCACTTCAACCATTGAAGTTTTGCATATGCTTTTAGCATCCTTCGAATTAACAAAACCCTATGGACCGTGTTATGCACATGCCCTAGGCAACGATTCTATTAGAAGAACTTGTTTTGTTTATTCAACTACCATATAACAAAATTACATGTAGTGGTTGCTACATTAATCCGTCTAGACTAAATAACACTATGAAAGATCAAATCTTGTCATAGTCAACCCTTGAACATTGTTGTGAACTCTTTCCCAACATGTCGACTATTTTATAGATGTACAATATCCATGTCTATTTATTTATAGATCCAAACACAACTGCAAGGTCTTACACCTTTCTCGAGGGTCCTTCAAGTTCAAAACTTGATTTCTCATGTATGGAACTATCACGGATTTTATGGCTTCAAGCCATTTGACGGAGTCAGGGCCCATCATCGCTTCTTTGCATGTAGTCGGTTCATTATTCTCAAATAATGATTCAACCCTCAAATCTTGGTATTTGATTGTTTACCCGACCTACTTGTTTCAATAGGAACTTAGATCTCCGTGACCACAACCTTTGAGGCACGTGAGCCATGAGCATTGTTGCTGCCTCCGGAACACTTTTCGGCGCTGCGCAATTTTGCACATATAGCTAAGGTTCCTTTAATCTTATCAAAGTTCTATTGTCCTCCCACTTAACTTTTCACGAAAAATTCCTTCTCAAAGAAACTTGACGTTCTAAGCGACAAACACTTTTGTCTCTGGTTTTATGGAGGAATACTTAACATTTATACAAAGACAGGTTCATCCGACTTTGGTTGCACACATCTTTCTTATGCATAGCATACCAATGTTTTAAGAAAGGACTACTTGGGTTTTATCCCAAACCATAACTTTATATGGTGTCATTTCAACGGATTATGATGGAGCTCTTTTCAGTGGAAAAACGGTAATCTCTAAAGCTTTTAATCTTTAAAATACAATGGCAGTTTTATGAATTACACCTTCGATCTTACCATGTCAAACAAGGTTTAATTACATATCTCGAACGCTCCATACTCTTATGGTGTTTCGGGAAAATGCAAATCCACGGAACGATTCCTTAAATCTTAGGTATTATGCTAAACTTGTAACTCAAATATCTTCCTTTATGATCTTATCATAAACTATTTATATTCTTGTTACAATGATTTTACACTTCATCTTGAAAATCTTTGAACTTTTCAAATATTTCATACTTCATCCTTATTAAGTAAATATTCATATATTCACTCAAATTTTCGGAGAAAGCATATGAAGTTTAAATCCATCGCTCTTGACTACACATAATGGATTTCGCACAACAATATGTACAAGGTCCAATAAGCTAGTCATTCGTTCCCTTTTGGCCTATGAACGAAGTTTTAATTATCTCTAGGAAAGTTTCACAAGCGTCATTTGATCAAAATCAAAAGACTCCAAAATTCCATCCACATGGAGTTTCTTCATGTTTTCTTTCCAATATAATTTAATCGGCGATGTCACTTCATAAGTGATCTTTCAATCAATTTGTCTTTCGACATTTTTAGCACTAGTTTTATGGATGTGATTTCTCCAACGAGATTTGTGAATCATCCATCCTTTATGGATTACGACAATTATTTGAACAACCCTTTTGTTCTCATAATACCTGATAAAACAAATCTTGAAGGCAAGCTTTGATGTTTAACGAGCAACACAATAACCCTTTATTTGTTCTCAATGAACATCATCACATATTCTTTTGCTAGTTACTTAGGCCATTGTAGTTCATGAATTGTGTTGTTTCGTATGACGATTCACACCAACAAATTCAGTATCAAATACTTAAGAACCACATTGTTTTAACAAGCAAAGAATATAGCCATAACATGTATATCATCTATATACTTAAACTGAACAATTCTAGTCTTTTCTTTTCTGCCATATATTTATGAGATTCTCTTTCAGTATTTCCTTTTCTGTTTGAAAGAATCTATCAACATCAATAGTGGAGTCATACATATGACACATCGTCCAAAGCGTGTATAGTTAAATACCAATGTCTTTGGACTTGCACTTTGAAGTAGATCACCATTATCAAATGTTTCGTGTTCTTTCAAATTCCTTTCTTTAGTAATCTCTTGGTGTAGTAAACATTTTACCTACATCAAATATTCACCCTTATCATGTAATTATCCATGATCAAACTACTTTTAGCTTATAAAGATGAATCGTGAGTATAATGCTGCTATCCAAAACCTTTTGGTGGATTAGGACAACTAGTGTCTCCAACCCTTTGCAAATTCTCATCAAATATGAGAACATGAATTTTGCCATATTATACTCTATCATGGTGTAACCAAAACTTTGTTTCAGATATCACAATATCTTCCACACATCATGGTTTCTGAAACAACTCTTTCAGATCCTAGATAACCTTGATATTAAGACAATCCTTTGAATATCAAGAATCATGGACACAAACATGATACTTATACACTAACACTTGGAATTGTCACTCTTGTTTTAATACCAATTATTAAACTTCATGGAGTAACCAGAACTTACTGAAATTTTGCAATAGGACTTTTAAACTTTAGATTAACACTTCAAAACAATACGATACCAGTTCATAAAGTAACTAACCAGAATTCTATAGTTCTATCATCTCAATTATAACTAAGCGTAAGGTGGTAAACGGATGCCAATGACTACAACAACTATGCAAATTCACTTTGATTTAATTTATGATAAATTGAGTTCTAATTAATAATTAAATTAATCTAGGTTAACTCCCACTCAAAACAACATCCCTCACATTGTTTTAGTGATCACACGAACCAAATCCACCACATTAAAACCGATCATCACGAGAGTTGATGTAGCTTAAATGGCGAACAATCAACATGTTCATCATATCTACTAATGACTCATGCTTTACCTTTCGGTGATCCGTGTTCCTGAGACCATGTATGTACATGCTAGGCTCGTCAAGATCAAACCTTAGCTTCCGCATGAGCAAATCTGGCTTGCCCACGTTGTATACACTTGCGGAATCTAACACACCCGATCATCACGTGGTGCTTCGAAACAACAAGCTTTAGCAACGGTGCTAACTAAGGGTGAACACTTTATGACTTGAAATTTATGTGCATGAGGGATCATCTTATAATGCTACCGTCGTCTACTAAGCAATACAAGATGCATAAAGGATTAACATCACATGCAATTCATAATATGTGATATGATATGGCCTTTCTCCATTGTGCTTTCGATCTCCATCTTCTAGCACGAACATGATCTCCATCATCACCGACATTGCATCAAGGTCAATGATGCTTCTCCATGGTTGTCGTCCACCGGCTTCAACTATTACAACTACTTTGAATAGACACGCGGGTCTTAACAGAAATTAAAGACAACCATATGGCTCCTGCCGGTTGCCAACTTACAATAAGGAACATTGCATACATCAAATATAATCACAATCATGGCCATATCACATCACAGCACACCCCTGCAAAACAAAGTTAGACGCCTCTAATTTTCTTTGCATATTTTACGTGGTTTGGGGCTTTCAATAAGTGTCGCTCTAACTTACGAACAAGAACCACAACATTGATACTAGTATTGTCAATCACCCGTTGTAAATTGGATCTTAACTATGCTAGGAGAAACAGGCACCCGCAAAGCCACTTATGCAATACAAGTTGCATGTCAAGCGTGGAGCAAGTCTCATGAACGATGTCATGTAAGGTTAGCCCGGGCCGCTTCATCCCAACATACCGCAAGATGCAAAGTACACAAGAAGCAATCGACAATAAAAGTATCAACGCCCACAATGACCATTGTGTTCTACTCGTGCAACAGATCTACATATAGACACGGCTCTGATACCACTGTAGGGGTTCGTAGCATGGAAAACAAAAAATTTCTATCGCATACAAACAAACAAGCCAAGATCTATCTACTAGATTGTAGCAACGAGTCGATAGAGGAACTCACCCTCGAAGATTCCAAAGCGGTTAACGAGAGCAGATTCTCGTGGGTGATGTAGTCGTACACTTCCGATCTCAAGATCGCGTAGACGATCCTTCCGGCGCCACGTTCCGGCAGCGCTCCCGCAGTCGGTCACACGTTCGGTACTCGACAAAGACCTTCCTCTCCCTTGTTCCAGCAGGCAGCGGAGGTTGTAGCACTCTCCTCGCGATTCCGGCAGCACAACGGCGTGGTACCGGGAATAGAGGGGAGATCTCGCAGGGCTTCGCCTTAAGCCGGAGCGAGTATGGTGGAGTATGAGAGATAACTTTTAGTGGTCTAGGGTTTAGACACACCAATTAGAAGGCTCTAAACCGAAGGCTAGGGCAATTAGAAGCTCTAAACCAAAACAGCTCTAAACCGGAGGCTGTGGCTAGGGTTTAGATTTAGAGGATAGGAACTTGTGTGTCTCAAGGAGGAGGCCCTGCCCCTCCTTTTATAGGTGGAGGGGGCTGGCGCGCCAGGGGAGGGAGGGGATTCCCTCTCCAACTCGGCCTAGTGGAGGCGCCGCCGGTTGGAGGAGGGATTCCCTCCCCAACTCGGTTTTGCCCTCCTCTTTCTTGTTTCCCACAGTTTCTTGTTTTTAGCCGTTTGACTTTCAAACTGGCCATTTGACTTTTCTGTTTTAGGATTCAATTTAATCCTTTATTTAGAACAGCAAGAACACTTAGTACATGATGCAATCATTCCAATATGTAATGACACATTCATGTACCCCTTCCCCTCCGGAGTGCCGGACATTCCGGAACCTTCTAGAACATTCCCGATGAAAACACCGGAATCATTTCCGAACTCCGAAACGGGACTTTCCTTATATGAATCTTATTCTCCGGACCATTCCGGATCACCTCGTGATATCCCGGATCCCATCCAAGACTCCGAACAACATTCGGTCTCTTTCTCATAATACCATAACTACTCAAACAACGTCGAATCCTTAAGTGTGTCTCCCTACGGTTCGTGATTTATGCGGACATGATCGAGACACTTCTCCGAACAATAACCAACAGAGGAATCTGGAAATTCATATGGCTCCCACATATTTCTACGATTATTTTGCGATCGAATGAACCACTTACATACGATACCAATTTCCCTTTGTCTCACGATAGTTTACTTATCCGAGGTTATGATCGTCGGTATCTCTGCATACCTAGTTCAACCTCGTTACCGATAAGTACTCTTTTATCGTTCCCGTGATATGTGATCCCTTGTGAGCCAGTCACATGCTTGCAAGCTAATTGGATGACATTCCACCGAGAGGGCCCAGAGTATATCTATCCGTCATATGGATGGACAAATCCCACTCTTGATCCATGTGTCTCAACCAATACTTTCCGAACACTCAATGCCACCTTTATAGCCACCCAGTTACGGTGTGGTGTTTGATGTCATCAAAACATCCATCCGGTAAAGGTGATATGCATGATCTCATGGTCGAAGGAATTAGGTTACTATGTATCAGAAAGCATATAGCAATTCAACTATTGAAATGACTTGATCTTTATGCTACGCTTATCTATATGAGTATGTCCATCACATCATTCTCCTAACGATATGATCCTGTTGTTAATAACATCTCTATGTTCATGATCAGGAAACCATGATCATATATTAACCAACAAGCTAGTTTAACAAGAGGCTTTACTAGGGACTCTTATTTTAGTTTACAAATCACACAAGTATTAATGTTTCCGGTTAATACAATTATAGCATGGTATGTAAACATTTATCATAAGTGTGAAGATATGATAATAACCACTTTATTATTGCCTCTTGGGCATATCTCCAACAATAACATCTATTGCCCATCTGTGCCTCTGCTTACCTACTTCAATTTTAGTTGTTAAACAGTAATTAAAGTCTTGATCATCTCCAACAATAAACAGACGGCAATACTCCAACAACTGTGGTACTTGGCGACACGCAACAACACTTGAGCAAGCGACTACGACGCGCAGGTCCAACTATCTACCAAACAACAGGTAATAGGAGGTGTCCAAGGCAATATAAGGCTGCAAGGGATACCACGGGTACGAAAACTAGGGCATCACAACACAGATAGCAATAGATCAACAGGAGGGAATAAATACTATAAAAGTAAGATAGGTAGAAAGGGGGGAGATGCTCGCCTGAAAACATTGCCGAAGGTTCAACCGAAGATCGGGGCGAAGCTCACATCAACTCAACGACCTTATCCGCGAAGAAGCAAAACACTAGAATAAACACCGGATGCAATATTTAATACTATGGCAAAAGATCCGGCATGATTATGATATGATGCAGATGCGGTGCAATTAGGCAAGATTAAGCGGAACCGGGGGTCCTGACAATTAATTAATAGGTTCATGTTATTTAGATACCCCGCATTTTAAATGTTGTTTTAACAAGGCAAGATAAGTTACCGGTTCGCTACACAAATTTAAATGAGGCCAATATAAGACTAGATTTGCCCGCATATGTCCCCATATTTAATTTAGGTGAATCGGCATAAGGCCCCCAAACCACATAAATATGCATGCGAGTATGACAATTTAATATGCAACAATTTATATAGCTGGCATTTATAAAATAGGGGCTCGGATCAGGGTCACACATCGGGGTTCGGAAGATCTTGGGGTTCCGGGGGTTCGGGGTCGGTCTTAGGGTTCAGGGTTCGACGGGATCGTTCTCGGATAACAGAGTAAATCTTGGCGCATCCGTGGTCTTCGGGTCATGTCGACGGTCATGGCGTTCGGGATGAAGTACTTGTCGTATTCGCATCGGCGACCTTGGCGTCCGGGTTCTCGACAAACTTGGCGTCCGAGATGAAGGGCTCGTCGTCCGGGGATCCTCCGAGTCCGTGTTGACGACCTTGGGGTCCCGACTTTGGTTGTTGGCCGTGAACTTGTTCCGCGAAGGTACGGTCTTCGGGTCCGGGGGGTAGATCTTGAGGTACCGGCGGCTTCGTTGCCGGTGGTCCTTTGGGTGTCTCCGGTTTTGACCATCGTAGGGCGATGTAGATCTTGGCAACCGTCAGCTCTCACGTGCAGGGACAAAACAGACATGGGATAATGGCAGAACGCCGGAGGAGACGGACACTGGCAACATGCGGGGAGCTCGACGATGAACTGCAGTTGCTGCAGGCGGACCTCGAGGCTCGCAGAGACATAGGCGGGGAGGCGGCGCTCGGCAGGTAGAAGAGGCGGGGAGGGCCCGACGCAGCTCGGCGCTTCGGGAGGCCGACACGGCGCAGGCGGCCAGCGAGGGTCCCGCAGGGGCGACGAGGAGCTTGACGGGGCGCGGACGGCGACGCGGTTCCAGCGAGGTGAAGGGGCCGCGGGTCGGCGACGGGGAGGCGCGGGAGAGGAGGGCTCGGGCGGCGGGGTCCTGCGGCCAGAGGAGGAGGCGGCCAGGGGAACGGCGGCGGGCGCCCGACGAGGATGGCGGCCGAGCTTGTGGAGGGGACGCCGGCGGCGGGGCTCGCGGTGAGAAGCGCCGGGGAGGAGGCGGCCGGACGGGAGAAGGGGCGGAGGAGGCCGGGCGTGATGGGGTCAGGCGAGGTGGGGAGGTGGGCGACGGGGCCGAGGCGCTCGGGCTCGGCGACGCACTGGGAGGAGAGGGGGTGGTTGAGGCGACGACGGTGGGGCGGAAGGGCCGGGGCCGAGCGGGGCGAGCCTGGCGGCGGCTCGCGAGGAGAGGCGGAGGCGAGGCGGCCGGAGGAGCTCCGGGCGAGGGAGGGGAGACGAGGAGGAAGCGCCGGGGAGGAGGCCGGGGGCGCGGCGGCGGCGGGGAGCCGAGGCCGAGCGGCGGTGGCGGGGGTTGGTGAGAGGTGCGGGGAGCGGGTGTTGCGGGAGGGAGAGGACACGTGGGGAGGCGTGCGCGTGTGTGGCGTGTGGGACCCGCGGGTGGGCCGCGCGGGGGTGCGTGCGTGCTGCGGCCAGGGAGGGAGTGGGGCTGCGGGTGTGTGTGTCGCTGTGTGGTTGGGGTGGGGCCCAGGGAGAGAGAGTGGGGAGAGGGAAGGTGGGACCGGTGCAGGGGGTGGGGCCGGGGTGTAAGGGAGAGGGGTGGAGTGGGTCAGCAGGCGTGTGTGTGAGGGGTGGGGGTTGGTCGCTGCGGGTAGGGCCAGGGGGTAGCTGGTGGCTGGTGGATTGGTGAGGTGGCTGAGCTGAGGGTGAGGTGGAGGGAACGGTGAGGTGGAGGGAAGGGATTGGTGGGTAGACTAGGATTGGGTAGATTAGGGATTTTGGGGAGATTGGGTTGGGCCGATCGGGGTGGTAGGTGGCCTGGCTTTTCGGGTCGGGCTGCCTCCCCCGATCAAAACAGTTTTATTTTAAAAGAAATATTGTTTATTTTAATTTTAGTAAATGATTTTGTAATTAGTTTTAGACAAACAAAATATCCGGAAACATCCGGGGGTTTAATTTGAAATAGAAGGAGGGCTAGTTTCAGAAAACAATAGTCTTTCGCAACATAGTTTCAAGTAAAAATAATATGCATGATGATGTCATGATGATGCACAAAACAAAATACCAAGCGATTTTCTAGTAGTGGTTTTGCGGGATGCCACAATTCGACACCACTAACAATGGATCTCGCCCTCGAGATCCGCCTCATGGTACCGGAAAGAAGGTCGGTGATCTGCATCTCCTCGCACTTCGTGTAGCTCCTCGCGACACCACTAACAAGAGGTCGTTGTCCGTGACCGTCGAGGGAAACACTCCGGAAACAAAAGGTCGGACGTAGAGGCATCAACAAATAAAGCCACCTCTAGCTTTCATGGACGGAGTGAAATTGCTGGATCCACTGATTCGATGTACAAGAGCGAATGATAAGAGTAGTCGGATGGTGATCAGTCCATCGCGCAACCAAACCATTACTTGCACACGAATAGGCGGATTATGCAACCAACTCTCGGAATTCAGACTGAAGATCTCGACAAACGAGGTTCAGAAACAAAGGAGTGATGCAGACTCTGCATCGGACCTGGCGTAGATGATGTCGTCTCGTCGGAAAACACCGGAAGGCACAAACAAGGAACAAAGAATGGTACCACAGTAGACGGATTCCTCAGGCAGCATGAACACCGGATGGTAGAACATCGTTATCAAAGGAGGAAGCGAAACCCTGAAGGTACGACGGAACCCAACCACGAGAAATCCTGGACTCGAAGAGAGAGAAGAGAGCGGATTCAAAACACGTAGAGGTAAGAGAGGAATAGCAAAGGGGTGAGGAGTAAAATCAGACCTAATCAGAACTATCCAACCGATTTTGCAAAATAGTTTTGACACTCTACTTCGGCCGTTAGCTAGGTTATCCTACATGCTAGACTTGTGGGGTATCGCAACTGCTGAGCTCTGATACCACTCTGTAACACCCTCAGAATCGACCCTATGCAAGTTTCAGCGCTTCCCGCCAAACTCGCATAGAAACGATTCAAAGGTGCCCACCAGGCACTTTCGTGCGGGTGGAAAACGAAGTAATAACATTACACAACAGTCCTCGATGGGACCCACAGAACAGATATATATACCACATGACTCCATGAGTCAAGAATACAGATATAATATACAAAGATCCAAATCACCTTGAAAATGATAGAGCGTCCGACTACGGACAAGATGCAAATGGGGCTAAGAGCCCTGAAGAATAACCAATGGCGTCCATAACCCTGTCCAGGCCAAGCCGGAAGGGTAACCCTGCTAACGACGTCGAAACCTGCTAAAACAAAAGGGGTGCCGACAAAGGGCAAAGGAAAAAGAGGAGCGTCAGTACTGAGGCCAGTACACGGCGAGGCTAGAATTCGGCGGTCCTCGCCTACATAGGTATGGTGGACTGAAGCGGCAGCGGCAGCATGCACTAAACAACCTATAGAGACTCGATATAACTGACGGCTATTAGAGAGGGGTAAGAAAAGACCTATTCGGAACCAACCTGATACTACCACCAAACATACCCATCCTGGTATTTCCCCCTAGAGACCGGGCGAGGAAGTCAACCGAGGAACTCACACAGTTGGCAGTTTTACTTATTCAGTTATCGTTGCAGCAATTACTAGTCAGGTATAGATAATCATCCTGATAAGATAAGCAGTGGGCAATTTTAGTTAACCAGTCCGTTGTAGTTGCAGCACTTACTAGTCAGATACAATTAGCATGAGATATCCCAAAACCCAGCAGTTGTTGGTACTTTTATTTAGCCATTCTGTTATAGTTGCAATACTTACTAGTCAGGTACAATGGTTGCAAGCGACAACTCAAACAAGCAATTGTTGGCAGTTTTATTTAGCCAATCCATTATAGTGAATCTGATTACTAGTCATTATAAAGTCAAATTTATAGCACTACTTTAGTTATAGTTGTCTATGATCGAGATACTGTGCTCCAAGTCGTCCATAACCGCGGACACGGCTTTCAGAAAGTTTTACCCTGCAGGGGTGCACAAATAGCAACACACACTCGATCAACCTCGGAAAAACCAAATCAAAACCCAACGAGGCCTTCACGACAAAGCAATCACAAGATTCAGAAATATTTCAGGGGGCCACCCCATTGAGTAGACCCGCAACGAAGCTAGCTGACTCCGAGATGGACTCAAGGTTTGCGACAATGGCTGTAAACGACCGGGAACCCGAAAGTGTGGCTGGGCTTGTCGATACCGCGAAAACACTCCGCTTACCTAAACAGTACAGTGTGCTCCTCGCACAATCGTAAATAAAGCAGTAAAGCATGGCATAAGTACAGGATCGTAAATAAAACCTCAAACTAGTTTGTGGCCCCAAGAAATAAGAATGAATCAAGCTCTGGCTCAGGGGGGTCCCATAATCCTCTCGGATGTGGATAGCGCGAATATTCAAGGAATAGGTATCAAGTACTCGGGGTCCTACGGGACACAAGTGGACGGTTAACAACCAAATAACATCTATTGCCCACCTGTGCCTCTGCTTACCTACTTCAATTTTAGTTGTTAAACAGTAATTAAAGTCTTGATCATCTCCAACAATAAACAGACGGCAATACTCCAACAACTGTGGTACTTAGCGACACGCAACAACACTTGAGCAAGCGACTACGACGCGTAGGTCCAACTATCTACCAAACAACAGGTAATAGGAGGTGTCCAAGGCAATATAAGGCTGCAAGGGATACCACGGGTACGAAAACTAGGGCATCGCAACACAGATAGCAATAGATCAACAGGAGGGAATAAATACTATAAAAGTAAGATAGGTAGAAAGGGGGTGGAGATGCTCGCCTGAAAACATTTCCGAAGGTTCAACCGAAGATCGGGGCGAAGCTCACATCAACTCAACGGCCTTATCCGCGAAGAAGCAAAACACTAGAATAAACACCGGATGCAATATTTAATACTATGGCAAAAGATCCGGCATGATTATGATATGATGCAGATGCGGTGCAATTAGGCAAGATTAAGCGGAACCGGGGGTCCCGACAATTAATTAATAGGTTCATGTTATTTAGATACCCCGCATTTTAAATGTTGTTTTAACAAGGCAAGATAAGTTACCGGTTCGCTACACAAATTTAAATGAGGCCAATATAAGACTAGATTTGTCCGCATATGGCCCCATATTTAATTTAGGTGAATCGGCATAAGGCCCCCAAACCACATAAATATGCATGCGAGTATGACAATTTAATATGCAACAATTTATATAGCTGGCATTTATAAAATAGGGGCTCGGATCAGGGTCACACATCGGGGTTCGGAAGATCTTGGGGTTCCGGGGGTTCGGGGTCGGTCTTAGGGTTCAGGGTTCGACGGGATCGTTCTCGGATAACAGAGTAGATCTTGGCGCATCCGTGGTCTTCGGGTCATGTCGACGGTCATGGCGTTCGGGATGAAGTACTTGTCGTATTCGCATCGGCGACCTTGGCGTCCGGGTTCTCGACAAACTTGGCGTCCGAGATGAAGGGCTCGTCGTCCGGGGATCCTCCGAGTCCGTGTTGACGACCTTGGGGTCCCGACTTTGGTTGTTGGCCGTGAACTTGTTCCGCGAAGGTACGGTCTTCGGGTCCGGGAGGTAGATCTTGAGGTACCGGCGGCTTCGTTGCCGTGGTCCTTTGGGTGTATCCGGTTTTGACCATCGTAGGGCGATGTAGATCTTGGCAACCGTCAGCGCTCACGTGCAGGGACAAAACATACATGGGCTAATGGCAGAACGCCGGAGGAGACGGACACTGGCAACACGCGGGGAGCTCGACGATGAACTGCAGTTGCTGCAGGCGGACCTCGAGGCTCGCAGAGACATAGGCGGGGCGGCGGCGCTCGGCAGGTAGAAGAGGCGGGGAGGGCCCGACGCGGCTCGGTGCTTCGGGAGGCCGACACGGCGCAGGCGGCCAGCGAGGGTCCCGCAGGGGCGACGAGGAGCTTAACGGGGCGCGGACGACGACGCGGTTCCGGCGAGGTGAAGGGGCCGTGGGTCGGCGACGGGGAGGCGCGGGAGAGGAGGGCTCGGGCGGCGGGGTCCTGCGGCCAGAGGAGGAGGCGGCCAGGGGAACGGCGGCGGGCGCCCGACGAGGATGGCGGCCGAGCTTGTGGAGGGGACGCCGGCGGTGGGGCTCGTGGTGAGAAGCGCCGGGGAGGAGGCGGCCGGACGGGAGAAGGGGCGGAGGAGGCCGGGCGTGATGGGGTCAGGCGAGGTGGGGAGGTGGGCGACGGGGCCGAGGCGCTCGGGCTCGGCGACGCACTGGGAGGAGAGGGGGTGGTTGAGGCGACGACGGTGGGGCGGAAGGGCCGGGGCCGAGCGGGGCGAGCCTGGCGGCGGCTCGCGAGGAGAGGCGGAGGCGAGGCGGCCGGAGGAGCTCCGGGCGAGGGAGGGGAGACGGGGAGGAAGCGCCGGGGAGGAGGCCGGGGGCGCGCCGGCGGCGGGGAGCCGAGGCCGAGCGGCGGTGGCGGGGGTTGGTGAGAGGTGCGGGGAGCGAGTGTTGCGGGAGGGAGAGGACGCGTGGGGAGGCGTGCGCGTGTGTGGCGTGTGGGACCCGCGGGTGGGCCGCGTGGGGGTGCGTGCGTGCTGCGGCCAGGGAGGGAGTGGGGCTGCGGGTGTGTGTGTCGCTGTGTGGTTGGGGTGGGGCCCAGGGAGAGAGAGTGGGGAGAGGGAAGGTGGGACCGATGCAGGGGGTGGGGCCGGGGTGTAAGGGAGAGGGGGTGGAGTGGGTCAGCAGGCGTGTGTGTGAGGGGTGGGGGTTGGTCGCTGCGGGTGGGGCCAGGGGGTAGCTGGTGGCTGGTGGGTGGCTGGTGGATTGGTGAGGTGGCTGAGATGAGGGTGAGGTGGAGGGAACGGTGAGGTGGAGGGAGGGGATTGGTGGGTAGACTAGGATTGGGTAGATTAGGGATTTTGGGGAGATTGGGTTGGGCCGATCGGGGTGGTAGGCGGCCTGGCTTTTCGGGCCGGGCTGCCTCCCCCAATCAAAACAGTTTTATTTTAAAAGAAATTTTGTTTATTTTAATTTTAGTAAATGATTTTGTAATTAGTTTTAGACAAACAAAATATCCGGAAACATCCGGGGGTTTAATTTGAAATAGAAGGAGGGCTAGTTTCAGAAAACAATAGTCTTTCGCAACATAGTTTCAAGTAAAAATAATATGCATGATGATGTCATGATGATGCACAAAACAAAATACCAAGCGATTTTCTAGTAGTGGTTTTGCGGGATGCCACAATTCGACACCACTAACAATGGATCTCGCCCTCGAGATCCGCCTCATGGTACCGGAAAGAAGGTCGGTGATCTGCATCTCCTCGCACTTCGTGTATCTCCTCGCGACACCACTAACAAGAGGTCGTTGTTCGTGACCGTCGAGGGAAACACTCCGGAAACAAAAGGTCGGAGGTAGAGGTATCAACAAATAAAGCCACCTCTAGCTTTCGTGGACGGAGTGAAATTGCTGGATCCACTGATTCGATGTACAAGAGCGAATGATAAGAGTAGTCGGATGGTGATCAGTCCATCGCGCACCCAAACCATTACTTGCACACGAATAGGCGGATTATGCAACCAACTCTCGGAATTCAGACTGAAGATCTCGACAAACGAGGTTCAGAAACAAAGGAGTGATGCAGACTCTGCATCGGACCTGGCGTAGATGATGTCGTCGCGTCGGAAAACACCGGAAGGCACAAACAAGGAACAAAGAATGGTACCACAGTAGACGGATTCCTCAGGCAGCATGAACACCGGATGGTAGAACATCGTTATCAAAGGAGGAAGCGAAACCCTGAAGGTACGACGGAACCCAACCACGAGAAATCCTGGACTCGAAGAGAGAGAAGAGAGCGGATTCAAAACACGTAGAGGTAAGAGAGGAATAGCAAAGGGGTGAGGAGTAAAATCAGACCTAATCAGAACTATCCAACCGATTTTGCAAAATAGTTTTGACACTCTACTTCGGACGTTAGCTAGGTTATCCTACATGCTAGACTTGTGGGGTATCGCAACTGCTGAGCTCTGATACCACTCTGTAACACCCTCAGAATCGACCCTATGCAAGTTTCAGCGCTTCCCGCCAAACTCGCATAGAAATGATTCAAAGGTGCCCACCAGGCACTTTCGTGCGGGTGGAAAACGAAGTAATAACATTACACAACAGTCCTCGATGGGACCCACAGAACAGATATATATACCACACGACTCCATGAGTCAAGAATACAGATATAATATACAAAGATCCAAATCACCTTGAAAATGATAGAGCGTCCGACTACGGACAAGATGCAAATGGGGCTAAGAGCCCTGAAGAATAACCAATGGCGTCCATAACCCTGTCCAGGCCAATCCGGAAGGGTAACCCTGCTAACGACGTCGAAACCTGCTAAAACAAAAGGGGTGCCGACAAAGGGCAAAGGAAAAAGAGGAGCGTCAGTACTGAGGCCAGTACACGGCGAGGCTAGAATTCGGCGGTCCTCGCCTACATAGGTATGGTGGACTGAAGCGGCAGCGGCAGCATGCACTAAACAACCTATAGAGACTCGATATAACTGACGGCTATCAGAGAGGGGTAAGAAAAGACCTATTCGGAACCAACCTGATACTACCACCAAACGTACCCATCCTGGTATTTCCCCCTCGAGACCGGGCGAGGAAGTCAACCGAGGAACTCACACAGTTGGCAGTTTTACTTATTCAGTTATCGTTGCAGCAATTACTAGTCAGGTATAGATAATCATCCTGATAAGATAAGCAGTGGGCAATTTTAGTTAACCAGTCCGTTGTAGTTGCAACACTTACTAGTCAGATACAATTAGCATGAGATATCCCAAAACCCAGCAGTTGTTGGTACTTTTATTTAGCCATTCCGTTATAGTTGCAATACTTACTAGTCAGGTACAATGGTCGCAAGCGACAACTCAAACAAGCAATTGTTGGCAGTTTTATTTAGCCAATCCATTATAGTGAATCTGATTACTAGTCATTATAAAGTCAAATTTATAGCACTACTTTAGTTATAGTTGTCTATGATCGAGATACTGTGCTCCAAGTTGTCCATAACCGCGGACACGGCTTTCAGAAAGTTTTACCCTGCAGGGGTGCACAAATAGCAACACACACTCGATCAACCTCGGAAAAACCAAATCAAAACCCAACGAGGCCTTCACGACAAAGCAATCACAAGATTCAGAAATATTTCAGGGGGCCACCCCATTGAGTAGACCCGCAACGAAGATAGCTGACTCCGAGACGGACTCAAGGTTTGCGACAATGGCTGTAAACGACCGGGAACCCGAAAGTGTGGCTGGGCTTGTCGATACCGCGAAAACACTCCGCTTACGAAAACAGTACAGTGTGCTCCTCGCACAATCGTAAATAAAGCAGTAAAGCATGGCATAAGTACAGGATCGTAAATAAAACCTCAAACTAGTTTGTGGCCCCAAGAAATAAGAATGAATCAAGCTCTGGCTCAGGGGGGTCCCATAATCCTCTCGGATGTGGATAGCGCGAATATTCAAGGAACAGGTATCAAGTACTCGGGGTCCTACGGGACACAAGTGGACGGTTAAGAACCAAATAACATCTATTGCCCACCTGTGCCTCTGCTTACCTACTTCAATTTTAGTTGTTAAACAGTAATTAAAGTCTTGATCATCTCCAACAATAAACAGACGGCAATACTCCAACAACTGTGGTACTTAGCGACACGCAACAACACTTGAGCAAGCGACTACGACGCGCAGGTCCAACTATCTACCAAACAACAGGTAATAGGAGGTGTCCAAGGCAATATAAGGCTGCAAGGGATACCACGGGTACGAAAACTAGGGCATCGCAACACAGATAGCAATAGATCAACAGGAGGGAATAAATACTATAAAAGTAAGATAGGTAGAAAGGGGGGGAGATGCTCGCCTGAAAACATTTCCGAAGGTTCAACCGAAGATCGGGGCGAAGCTCACATCAACTCAACGGCCTTATCCGCGAAGAAGCAAAACACTAGAATAAACACCGGATGCAATATTTAATACTATGGCAAAAGATCCGGCATGATTATGATATGATGCAGATGCGGTGCAATTAGGCAAGATTAAGCGGAACCGGGGGTCCCGACAATTAATTAATAGGTTCATGTTATTTAGATACCCCGCATTTTAAATGTTGTTTTAACAAGGCAAGATAAGTTAACGGTTCGCTACACAAATTTAAATGAGGCCAATATAAGACTAGATTTGTCCGCATATGGCCCCATATTTAATTTAGGTGAATCGGCATAAGGCCCCCAAACCACATAAATATGCATGCGAGTATGACAATTTAATATGCAACAATTTATATAGCTGGCATTTATAAAATAGGGGCTCGGATCAGGGTCACACATCGGGGTTCGGAAGATCTTGGGGTTCCGGGGGTTCGGGGTCGGTCTTAGGGTTCAGGGTTCGACGGGATCGTTCTCGGATAACAGAGTAGATCTTGGCGCATCCGGGGTCTTCGGGTCATGTCGACGGTCATGGCGTTCGGGATGAAGTACTTGTCGTATTCGCATCGGCGACCTTGGCGTCCGGGTTCTCGACAAACTTGGCGTCCGAGATGAAGGGCTCGTCGTCCGGGGATCCTCCGAGTCCGTGTTGACGACCTTGGGGTCCCGACTTTGGTTGTTGGCCGTGACCTTGTTCCGTGAAGGTACGGTCTTCGGGTCCGGGAGGTAGATCTTGAGGTACCGGCGGCTTCGTTGCCGGTGGTCCTTTGGGTGTCTCCGGTTTTGACCATCGTAGGGCGATGTAGATCTTGGCAACCGTCAGCGCTCACGTGCAGGGACAAAACAGACATGGGCTAATGGCAGAACGCCAGAGGAGACGGACACTGGCAACACGCGGGGAGCTCGACGATGAACTGCAGTTGCTGCAGGCGGACCTCGAGGCTCGCAGAGACATAGGCGGGGCGGCGGCACTCGGCAGGTAGAAGAGGCGGGGAGGGCCCGACGCGGCTCGGCGCTTCGGGAGGCCGACACGGCGCAGGCGGCCAGCGAGGGTCCCGCAGGGGCGACGAGGAGCTTGACGGGGCGCGGGCGGCGACGCGGTTCCGGCGAGGTGAAGGGGCCGCGGGTCGGCGACGGGGAGGCGCGGGAGAGGAGGGCTCGGGCGGCGGGGTCCTGCGGCCAGAGGAGGAGGCGGCCAGGGGAACGGCGGCGGGCGCCCGGCGAGGATGGCGGCCGAGCTTGTGGAGGGGACGCCGGCGGCGGGGCTCGCGGTGAGAAGCGCCGGGGAGGAGGCGGCCGGACGGGAGAAGGGGTGGAGGAGGCCGGGCGTGATGGGGTCAGGCGAGGTGGGGAGGTGGGCGACGGGGCCGAGGCGCTCCGGCTCGGTGACGCACTGGGAGGAGAGGGGGTGGTTGAGGCGACGACGGTGGGGCGGAAGGGCCGGGGCCGAGCGGGGCGAGCCTGGCGGCGGCTCGCGAGGAGAGGCGGAGGCGAGGCGGCCGAAGGAGCTCCGGTCGAGGGAGGGGAGACGGGGAGGAAGCGCCGGGGAGGAGGCCAGGGGCGCGCCGGCGGCGGGGAGCCGAGGCCGAGCGACGGTGGCGGGGGTTGGTGAGAGGTGCGGGGAGCGGGTGTTGCGGGAGGGAGAGGACGCGTGGGGAGGCGTGCGCGTGTGTGGCGTGTGGGACCCGCGGGTGGGCCGCGCGGGGGTGCATGCGTGCTGCGGCCAGGGAGGGAGTGGGGCTGCGGGTGTGTGTGTCGCTGTGTGGTTGGGGTGGGGCCCAGGGAGAGAGAGTGGGGAGAGGGAAGGTGGGACCGGTGCAGGGGTTGGGGCCGGGGTGTAAGGGAGAGGGGGTGGAGTGGGTCAGCAGGCGTGTGTGTGAGGGGTGGGGGTTGGTCGCTGCGGGTGGGGCCAGGGGGTAGCTGGTGGCTGGTGGGTGGCTGGTGGATTGGTGAGGTGGCTGAGCTGAGGGTGAGGTGGAGGGAACGGTGAGGTGGAGGGAGGGGATTGGTGGGTAGACTAGGATTGGGTAGATTAGGGATTTTGGGGAGATTGGGTTGGGCCTATCGGGGTGGTAGGCGGCCTGGCTTTTCGGGCCGAGCTGCCTCCCCCGATCAAAACAGTTTTATTTTAAAAGAAATATTGTTTATTTTAATTTTAGTAAATGATTTTGTAATTAGTTTTAGACAAACAAAATATCCGGAAACATCCGGGGGTTTAATTTGAAATAGAAGGAGGGCTAGTTTCAGAAAACAATAGTCTTTCGCAACATAGTTTCAAGTAAAAATAATATGCATGATGATGTCATGATGATGCACAAAACAAAATACCAAGCGATTTTCTAGTAGTGGTTTTGCGGGATGCCACACTCCATCTTCCGCCGTTGCAGGACTTTGAGTTTTACTCAAGGTCGTATTGGGCAACATCGGCAAGAACCCTTTCTTGCTATATTCCGTTCCAAACCTCTTTAGAACTTTGTCCAAATATGTACTCTGTGACAATGATATTAGGCGTCTCGATCTATCTCTATAAATCTTTATGCCTAATATGTAAGCTGCTTCGTCAAGATCTTTCATTGAAAAACTATTATTCAAATAATCCTTGACACTATTAAGAAGGTCTACATCATTCCCAATCAAAAATATGTCATCTACATATAGTATTAAGAATGCTACAGAGCTCCCACTCACTTTCTTGTAAATACAAGCTTCTCCATAAGTTTGTATAAAACCAAAGCTTTTGATTACCTTATCAAAACGTTGATTCCAACTTCGGGATGCTTGCTTCAATCCATAAATGGACCATTGAAGTTTGCATACCTTGTTAGCATCTTTAGGATCGACAAAACCTTTGGTTGTACCATATACAACTCTTCATCAATGTCAACATTGAGGAACGCCGTTTTGACATCCATCTACCATATCCCATAATCATCATATGCAGCGATTGCAAACAAAATCCTCACAGACTTTAGCTTCGCTACTGGTGAGAAAGTCTCATCGTAGTTAACTCCTTGAATTTTTCGAAACCCTTTTGTGACAAGTCGAGCTTTATAGACAGTAATATTACCATCAGCATTTGTTTTCTTCTTGAAAATCCATTTGTTCTCGACAGCCTTCTGGCCATCCGGTACGTACACCAAAGTCCATACTTGGTTTTCGTACATGGATCCAATCTCGGATTTCATGGCTTCTTGCCATTTATTGGAATCTGGGATCATCATCGCTTCCTCATATGTCGCAGGGTCATCGGTGTTGTCCACCAACATGACACTCATAACAGGATCATACCAATCGGGAGTGGTACGAGTTCTCGTTGACCTGCGAGGTTCCGTAGTTACTTCAGCCGAAGTTTCATGATCAACATCATTAGATTCCTCTCTTATTGGGTATCCTATGAAGACGCATTTTTCCGCTTTGGGTTCAACCTTGTCGGGCTGTAACTTATTTACATAAGCTTCACAACCCCAAACTTTAAGGAACGATAATTTAGGTTTCTTCCCAAACCATAATTCATACGGTATCGTTTCAACGGATTTAGATGGTGCCCTATTTAAAGTGAATGCGGTTGTTTCTAATGCATAACCCCAAAACGATAGCGACAAATCTGTAAGTGACATCATAGAACAAACCATATCTAAGAGAGTTCGATTACGATGTTCGGACACACCATTATGTTGTGGTGTTCCCGGCGGTGTCAATTGTGAAAGTATTCCGCATTTCTTCAAATGCTCGCCAAACTCGTAACTTAGATATTCACATCCACGATCAGATTGTACAAATTTAACCTTCTTGTTATGTCGATTCTCTACCTCACTTTGAAATTCCTTAAACTTCTCGAAAGTTTCGGACTTGTCTTTCATGAAATAGATGTACCCATATCTACTCAAGTCATCCGTGAAGGTAAGAACATAATGATAACCACCGCGTGATGCTACACTCATTTGACCACACACATCGGTATGTATGATTTCCAATAAGTCCGTAGCTCGCTCCATCATACCAGAAAATGGAGTCTTAGTCATTTTACCCATCAGACATGCTTCGCATCTTTCAAGTGATTCCAAATCAAGTGATTCAAGAAGTCCATCGGAATGGAGTTTCTTCATATGCTTCACTCCAATGTGACCAAGACGACAGTGCCACATATAGGTCGAGTTATCGCTCAATTTCAAACGTTTAGCTTCAATGTTATTAATATGTGTATTACTATAATCGAGATTCAATAAGAATAGACCATCTATCAAAGGTGCATGTGCATAAAACATATTACTCATATAAATCGAACAACCATTATTCTCGGATTTAAACAAGTAACCGTCTCACAATAAACATGATCCTGATATAATGTTCATGCTCAACGCATGCACCAAATAACAATTATTTAAGTATAAAACTAATCTCGATGGTAGATGAAGAGGTAGCGTGCCGACCGCGATCACATCAACCATTGATCCATTTCCAACACGCATCATCACCTCGTTCTTCACTAGTTTCCGTCTATTCTGCAACACCTGTTTCGAGTTACAAATATGATCAACCGAACCAGTATCAAATACCCAGGCACTACTACGAGTACTAGTGAGATACACATCAATAACATGTATATCGGATATACCTTTCTTCTTGATGTTGCCGTTCTTCAAATCCGCCAAGTACTTAGGGCAAGTCCGCTTCCAGTGACCTTCTCCCTTGCAGTAAAAGCACTCAGTATCAACCTTAGGCCCAGCCTTGGTCTTCTTCGTCGGCGCGGTAACTTTCTTACCGCCCTTATTGAAGTTTCCCTTTTTAATAGACTTGCCTTGCTTCTTGAATTTGGTGGTCTTATTGACCAACAACACTTGGTGCTCTTTCTTGATCTCCACTTCCGCAGACTTTAACATGGAGAAGAGTTCGGGCAACGACTTGTCCATGTTTTGCACATTGTAGTTCATCACAAAGTTCTTGTAACTTGGTGGTAGTGATTGGAGGACACGGTGAATCCCCAAAGCATTAGGAATCACTATACCCAAGCTTTGAAGCTTGCTTGCGTGCCCAGACATCTTAAGCACGTGCTCACTGATGGAGCTGCCCTCTTCCATCTTGCAGTTAAAGAACTTTTCAAAAGCCTTATAACTTTCAACTGCCTCATGAGCCTCAAATATTATTTTGAGTTCACGTACAATATCATGTGGGTCATGGTTTTCAAAACTTTTCTGAAGCTCCGATTCCAAACCATACAAGATAACACACTGAACTATGGAGTACTGATTCTTCCGAGCGAGGAAAACATTCTTTACCTCATCGGTAGCATCAGCTGCAGGTGGGTCACCCAGTGGTGCATCCAGCACATAGGTCAAATTACCAGCATTGAGGACAATCCTCAAATTGCGGAACAAATCCGCGAAGTTGCTTCCATTGTTTTTCAACTTTTATTTCTCTAGGAACACATTAAAATTGATGGTAGTGGCCGCCATTGATCTACAACATATTTGCAATAGTTTAGACTAAGTTTATGACAAATTGAGTTCTAATTAATAGTTAAATTAATCTAGGTGAACTCCCACTCAAAACAATATCCCTCACATTGTTTTAGTGATCACACGAACCAAATCCACCATATCAAAACCGATCATCACGAGATTTGATGTAGCATCAATGGTGAACAATCAACATGTTCATCATATCTACTATATGACTCATGCTTTACCTTTAGGTGATCCGTGTTCCGAGACCATGTCTGTACATGCTAGGCTCGTCAAGATCAAACCTTAGCTTCTGCATGAGCAAATCTGGCTTGCTCCTGTTGTATACACTCACAGAATCTAACACACCCGATCATCACGTGGTGCTTCGAAACAACGAGCTTTAGCAACGGTGCCTACTAAGGATGAACACTTTATAACTTGAAATTTGTGAGAGGGATCATCTTATAATGCTACCGTCGCGAACTAAGCAATACAAGATGCATAAAAGGATTAACATCACATGTAATTCAAAATATGTGATATGATATGGCATTTCTTCTTGTGCTTCCGATCTCCATCTTCAAGCACGAACACGATCTCCATCATCAGCGGCATGGCGTCAAGGTCAATGGTGCCGCTTCATGGTTGTCGTCCACCAGCATCAACTATTACAACTACTTTGAATAATAGACACGCAGGCCTTAACGGAATTAAAAGACAACCATATGGCTCCTGCCGGTTGCCGACTTACAATAAGGAACATTGCATACATCATATATAAACACAATCATGGCCATATCACATCACAACACACCCCTGCAAAACAAAGTTATACGCCTCTAATTTTCTTTGCATGTTTTACGTGGTTTGGGGCTTTCACTAAGTGTCGTTCTAACTTACGAACAAGAACCACAACGTGGATACTAGTATTGTCAATTACCCATTATAAATTGAATCTTAACTATGTTGGGAGAAACAGGCACCCGCAAAGCCACTTATGCAATACAAGTTGCATGTCAAGCGTGGAGCAAGTCTCATGAACGATGTCATGTAAGGTTAGCCCGGGCCGCTTCATCCCACCATCCTGCAATATGCAAAGTACACAAGAAGCAATCGACAAAAAAAAGCATCAACGCCCACAATGACCATTGTGTTCTACTCGTGCAACATATCTACATATAGACACGGCTCTGATACCACTGTAGGGGTTCGTAGCATGTAAAACAAAAAAATTCTACCGCATGCACACAAACAAGCCAAGATCTATCTACTAGATTGTAGCAACGAGTCAATTAGAGTACTCACCCTCGAAGATTCCAAAGCGGTTAATAAGAGCAGATTCTCGTGGGTGATGTAGTCGTAGACTTGCCGATCTCAAGATCGCGTAGACGATCCTTCAGGCGTTGCGTTCCGGCAGCGCTTCCGCAGTCGGTCACACGTTCGGTACTCGATGAAGACCTTCCTCTCCCTTGTTACAGCAGGCAGTGGAGGTTATAGTTCTCCCCTCGCGATTCCAGCAGCATGACGGCGTGGTGTCGGAAGTAGAGAGAAGATCCCGCAAGGCTTCGCCTAAGCTGGTGCGAGTTATGGTGGATCTAGGGTTTCTGGTGATCTAGGTTTAGAAGGCTGGAGAGGAGGAGGAGGTGTCGGAGGCGACTTGGCGGCGGCAGCGGCGCACAGTGGGTAGGGCTAGGGCTTGTGGTCTTGGGGCAGCCCCCCCCTCTATTTATGAGAGGGGGCCAGCCTTGGGAGGGGAGAGTTTGAATCCAAACTCAAACCCAAGTTGGATAGAAGGAAGGACTCTTTACTTCTTACACTAGGAAACTATTGTTCCAGTTTGACTTTTCAAACCTCCCTTTTGACTTTCAATTTAGAGCTTTAATTCTCTCTCGCAAATGCCCAAACCAAGTGACCTAGGATATGATCCAATCATTCCACTTACCCATGACACATTCATGGACCATTCCCATTCCAGTCCGGTGAACCTTCTAGACCCTTCTAGAACCTCTTCGATGAAAACATCGAAATCATTCCCGAACTCCGGAATCGGACTTTCCTTATATGAATCTTATTCTCCGAACCATTCCGGATCTCCTCGTGATATCCCGGATCCCATCCGAGACTCCGAATAACATTCGGTTTCCCTACTTACATTCCATATCTACTAAACAACATAGAATCCTTAAGTGTGTCTCCCTACGGTTCGTGAATTATGCAGACATGACCGAGACACTTCTCCAATCAATAACCAATAGAGGAATCTAGAAATTCATATGGCTCCCACATATTTCTACGATTACTTTGCGATCGAATGAACCACTTACACACGATACCAATTTCCCTTTGTCTCACGATAGTTTACTTATCCGAGGTTTGATCGTCGGTATCTCTACATACCTAGTTCAACCTCGTTACCGATAAGTACTCTTTTCTTGTTCCCATGATGTGTGATCCCTTGTGATCCACTCACATGCTTTCAAGCTAATTGGATGACATTCCACCGAGAGGGCCCAGAGTATATCTATCTGTCATATGGATGGAAAAATCCCACTCTTGATCCATTTGCCTCAACACATACTTTCCGAACACTCAATGCCACCTTTATAGCCACCCAGTTACGGTGTGGTGTTTGATGTCATCAAAGCATCCTTCCGGTGATGGTGATTAGCATGATCTCATGGTCGAAGGAATTAGGTTACTATGTATCAGAAAGCTTATAGCAAACGAACTATTGAAATGACTTGATCTTTATGCTACGCTTATCTATAGGAGTATGTCCATCACACCATTCTCCTAATGATATGATCTTGTTGTTAACAACATCTCAATGTTCATGATCGGGAAACCATGATCATCTATTAACCAACAAACTAGTATTACAAAGAGGCTTTACTAGGGACTCTAATTTAGTTTACAAATCACACAAGTATTAATGTTTCCAGTTAATACTATTATAGCATGAATGTAAACATTTATCATAAACACAAAGATATAATAATTACCACTTTTATTATTGCCTCTAGGGCATATCTCCAACAATTATTACCATAAGAATTGTTGCCAAAATTATTATTCCTAATGAAGTTAACATCAACTTGCTCTTGTTGAGCAACACAAGAGGCTAAGGGAACATTATTTGGATCTATATGAGCTTTTCCATTAACAAGCATAGCCATGATAACATCAATCTTATCACCCAAAGAGGAGGTTTCTTCAACAGAATTTACCTCCTCACCATGTGGAGCTCTCTCAGTGTGCCATTCAGAATAATTAACCATCATTTTATCAAGGAGCTTTGTTGTAGTACTTAAGGTAATGGTCATAAAGCTACCTCCAACAGCTGAATCCAATAGGTTTCTTGAAGAGAAGTTCAAACCTACATAAAAAGTCTAGATAATCATCCAAGCAGTAAGTCCATGAGTGGGACAATTCTTAACCAAAGATTTCATTCTTTCCCAAGCTTGAGCAACATGTTCATTATCAAGTTGTTTAAATTTCATTATTTCACTTCTCATAGATATAATCTTAGCAGGAGGATAGTATTTTCCAATAAAAGCATCTTTGCACTTAATCCAAGAATCAATACTATTTATAGGCAAGGATAGCAACCATTCTTTAACTTTTCCTCTCAAGGAGAAAGGAAACAACTTGAGCTTAATAATATCTCCATCTACATCCTTATATTTTTGCATCTCACAAAGTTCAACAAAGTTATTGAGGTGGGCAGCAGCATCATCAGAACTAGCACCAGAAAATTGCTCTCTCATCACAAGATTCAACAAAGCAGGCTTAATTTCATAAAAGGTAGCATCAGAAGCAGGTGGAGCAATAGGTGTACTCAGGAAATCATTGTTGTCTGTGCTAGTGAAGTCACACAACTTGGTGTTCTCAGTGGAGTTCATTTTGGCAAAATTGGAGCAAGCCAATAGGAGCAGCAACTAGAGCATGAACTAATTTTTTTGTGTTTTTGATAAGCGAAAGCAAACCAAACTAAACTATTTTTTTGGAGTTTTTGATAAAAATAGGCAAACAAAACCAAGCAAAATAAACTAAGCAAAACAAAAACAAAGTAAAGAGAAAGGTTGTGAAGGACTCCCCTTGTGAAGCTGTCCTTAGCCTCCTGGAAACGGCGCTAGAAAAATCTTGATGGTGGATCGGTTGATTTTTGACCTTCGTTGGGAGAGCCCAAGAGGAAGGTATGATGAGCACAATAGCAAGTTCTTCCCTCAGTAAGAAACCAAGGTTATCGAACCACTAGGAGGAAGGAAACGACTTAAAGGTGTTGCTAGCAACTTGGAGACCTGCACAACACAAACTTAATACTTTGCCCCAACGAACAGTGAGGTTGTCAATCTCACTGGTTTGCTGAAAACAAAGGATTAACTGTATGGTGTGGAAGGTAATAGTGGTTTGTAGAAAGTAAACAGTAACAGTGGAAGATGTATCAATGGTAAAGATTGGACCGGGGTCCATAGTTCACTAGAGGTGTTCTCCTTAGATAAACAAACATGGCATGCTGGTAAACAAATTACAGCGGGGCAATTGACAGGACTGGGCAAGGCATAACAATGCAATACTAGACATTCATGATCCTGTGAGATTTGATTGGGCAATACAACAAGATACATAGACCGCCATCCAACTGCATCTATGACTAGAAATCCACCTTCAGGTTATCATTCGAACCCCCTCTAGTATTAAGTTGCAAGCAACAGATAACTGCTTTAAGCAAAGTGTGTAAGGTAAACAATCCACTTGTTACATGAAAAAGAGACCGTTGTTTTCTCCCTAGTAGCAACATCACATCTAGAACCTTAGAGATTTCTGTCACTTCCCTCAGATTAAATAGAGGCATGAACCCACTATCGAGCATAAATACCCCCCTTGTAGTCACTAGCATCTACTTGGCCAAGATAGCTACTAGAAACGGAGAGCATGCAAGATCACAAACAACACAGACATGATAGAATCAATAAGACAAAACCATTAATCAATCTGACATAGTAATCCCAATATCCATCGGATCCCCGCAAACACAACATGCATGATTTACAAATAGATGATCTTGATCATGAAAGGAGGTCACAAGATCTAAACATGGTAGCACAAAGGAGGAGATACAACCATCTAGCTACTACATGGACCCGTAGTCCAAGGTGGAACTACTCACACTTCATACCGGAGGTTGGCATGATGATGAAGAAGGTCTTGAGGATGATCTCCCCTCTGGCAGGGTGCCGAGAAGAGCTTCAGACCCCCCGATCTAGGGACGACAGTGGGGCATCTACGGACTGTTTCGTGGAAGATTGATCGGGTACTTAGGGTTTTGGTATCGGGGGGTCTTTATAGGCGAAGAGGCGAGGCAGGGGCACCCAGGGCGGCCTCACCCCCATGTGCGGGCTAGGGTTAGCCGCGCGGCCAGGGGTGTGGCCCCGTGGTGGATCCCCTCCGTCTCGTATTCTGGCTCAGTGTTCCCCACGGTAAAATATTTACTTTGGCTTTTGTCCCGTCCAATTCCGAGAATATTGATTTTCTGCCTTTTCTAGAACCAAAAACAGAAGAAAACAGGCAACTGGCACTGTGGCTTCTTGTTAATAGGTTAGTCCGAAAAAACATATAAAAACACCTCAAAGTGTAGACAAAGCAAAGCAAAGTAGATACTAAACAAGCATGTAACATAAAAAATTATAGATACATTTTCAACATATCACTCCCACATATTTCTACGATTACTTCGTGATCGAATGAACCATTTACATACGATACCAATTTCCCTTTGTCTCATGATATTTTACTTAACCGAGGTCTAATCGTCGGTATCTCTGCAAACCTAGTTCAACCTCATTACCAATAAGTACTCTTTACTCGTTCATGTGATATGTGATCCCTTGTGAGCCAGTCACATGCTTGCAAGCTAATTGAATGACATTATACCGAGAGGGACCAGAGTATATCTATCTGTCATATGGATGGACAAATCCAACTCTTGATCCATGTGCCTCAACACATACTTTTCGAACACTCAATGCCACCTTTATAACCACCCAGTTACGAAGTGGTGTTTGATGTCATCAAAGCATCTATCCAGTGATGGTGATTAACATGTCTCATGGTTGAAGAATTTAGGTTACTATGTATCTAAAAGCTTATAGCAAACGAACTACTGAAATGACTTAATCTTTATGCTACGCTTATCTATAGGAGTATCACACTTAGGCCCAGCCTTGGTCTTCTTCGCCGGCGCGGTAGCTTTCTTACCGTCCTTCTTGAAGTTTCCCTTTTTCTTAGACTTGTCTTGCTTCTTGAAATTGATGGTCTTATTGACCATCAACACTTGGTGCTCTTTCTTGATCTCCACTTCCGCGGACTTCAACATAGAGAAGAGTTCTGGCAACGTCTTATCCATGCGCTGCATGTTATAGTTCATCACAAAGTTCTTGTAACTTGGTCTAGTGATTGGAGGACAAAGTGAATCCCCAAAGCATTAGGAATTATTATTCCCAAGCTCTGGAGCTTATTGGCGTGCCCAGACATCTTAAGCACATGCTCATTTACGGAGTTGCCCTCCTCCATCTTGCAGTTAAAGAACTTTTGAGAAGCTTCATAACTCTCAACTGCCGCGTGAGCCTCAAATATCATTTTGAGTTCACGGACAATATCATGTGGGTCAAAGTTCTCAAACCTCTTTTGGAGGTCTGATTCCAATCCATATAAGATAGCACACTGAACTATGGAGTACTGATTCTTCTGAGTATAAAAACATTTTTCTCATCATCGGTAGCATTTTCTGCAGGTTGGTCACCCAACAGCGCATGCAGCACATATGTCAACTGACCAGCATTGAGGACAATCCTCAAATTGCGGAACCAATCCATGAAGTTGTTTCCATTATTTTTTAACTTTTCTTTCTCTAGGAACGCATTAAAATTGATGATAGGGGCCGCCATTGATCTACAACATACTCCCTCCGTCTCGGCGCTTAGGGCGTATTTTTTTTAGTTTTTCATCAAGGCTTAAGGCGCGCCCTCCACTAGATCGTCAAGTTTCCTACTTTGCCCTTCTTTTCGTCTGCCTTAGCCACAAAAACCGGGTCAAGGATTTGAAACGAAAGGAGAAATAAAAGTCTGGAGCAGTTACTGTGGTGCTTGATTGGGCATCCATACGAGCATTTATTGTGAGGTTGGGGGCAAGGAAAAAGGAGGCCACCGTGAGCAAGAAACGAGGAGGCATGATCGAATTATGGAGGTTTCCTCCCATGTGCATGCAAGGGTAAATTAGGAAGTTTTATAGTAAATTTCTCTCTACCGATCTCTCTTAATAACCACGCCAAAAAATATACGCCTTATGCTATGAGACGAAGGGAGTATTTGCAATAGTTTAGACTAAGTTTATGACAAATTGAGTTCTAATTAATAGTTAAATTAATCTAGGTGAACTCCCACTCTAAACAATATCCCTCACATTGTTTTAGTGATCACACGAACCAAATCCACTACATCAAGTCCGATCATCACGAGACATAATGTAGCTTCAAAGGCGAACAATCAACATGTTCATCATATATACTATATGACTCATGCTTTACCTTTCGATGATTCGTGTTCCGAGACCATGTTTGTACATGCTAGGCTCGTCAAGAAATAACCTTAGTTTCCACATGAGCAAATCTGTCTTGCTCCCGTTGTATACACTCGCAGAATCTAACACACCCGATCATCACGTGGTGCTTCGAAACAACGAGTCTTGGCAACGGTGCCTACTAAGGACGAACACTTTATAACTCGATATTTTGTGAGGGGGTCATCTTATAATGCTACCGTCGCGATCTAAGCATATAAGATGCATAAAAGGATTAACATCGCATGCAATTCAAAATATGTGATATGATATGACATTTCTTCTTGTGCTTCTGATCTTCATTTTCAAGCACGAACATGATCTCCATCATCATCAGCGTGGCGTCACGGTCAATGGCACCGCTCCATGGTTGTCATCCACCAGCATCAACTATTATAACTACTTTGACTAATAGACACGCAGGTCTTAACAAAATTAAAAGACAACCATAAGGCTCATGTCGGTTGCCGACTTACAATAAGGATCATTGCATACATCATATATAATCACAATCATGGCCATATCACATCATGGCACACCCATACAAAACAAAGTTAGATGTCTCTAATTTTCTTTCCATATTTATGTGGTTTGGGGCTTTCTATAAGTACCGTTCTAACTTATAACAAGAACCACAACGTTGATGCATGAAATATCAAGTGCCCGTTGTAAATTGAATCTTCACTATGATGGGAGAGACAGACACCCGCAAAGACACTTATGCAATACAAGTTGCATGTCGAGCCTAGAGAAAGTCTCATGAACGATGTCATGTAAGGTTAGCCCGGGACGCTTCATCCCATAATCCCTCAAGATGCAAAGTACACAAGAAGCAATTGATAATAAAAGCACCACCGCTCACAATGACCATTGTGTTCTACTCATGCAACAGACCTACATATAGACACGGCTCTGACACCATTGTAGGGGTTTGTAGCATGAAAAAATAAAAAAATTCTACCGCATGAACACACACAAGCCAAGATCTATCTACTAGATTGTAGCAACGAGTCGATAGAGTACTCACCCTCGAAGATTCCGAAGCGGTTAACGAGAGCAAATTCTCGTGGGTGATGTAGTCGTTCACTTGCTGATCTCAAGATCATGTAGACGATCCTTCTGGCGCCGTGTTCCGGCAGCACTCCCTGATACGTCGGAAACGTATCTATAATTTTTGATGTTCCATGCTTGTTTAGTATCTATTTTGCTTTGCTTTGTCTACACTTTGAGGTGTTTTTATATGTTTTCTGGTACTAACCTATTAACAAGATGCCACAGTGCTAGTTGCCCGTTTCCTTCTGTTTTTGGTTCCAGAAAGGTAGAAAATCAATATTCCTGGAATTGGACGGGACAAAAGACAAAGTCAATATTTTACCGTGGCGAACACGGAGCCAGAGTACGAGACGGAGGGGAAGCACCAGGGGGCCACACCCCCTGGCGGCGCGTGCTATCCCTAGCCGCGCCTGGGGGGTGTGACCACCCTGGCTGCCCCCTGCCTTGCCTCTTCGCCTATAAAGACCCCCCCGATGCCAAAACCCTAAGTACCCGATCAATATTCCACGAAACCGTCCGTAGCCGCCGCCACCATCGTCCCTAGAACGGGGGGATCTAAAGCTCTTCTCGGCACCCTGCCAGAGGGGAGATCATCCCGGAGGCCTTCTTCTTCATCATGCCAGCCTCCGATATGAAGCGTGAGTAGTTCCACCTTGGACTACGGGTCCATGTAGTAGCTAGATGGTTGTATATCCTCCTTTGTGCTACCATGTTTAGATCTTGTGAGCTCCGTTCACGATAAAGATCATCTATTTGTAATCATGCATGTTGTGTTTGCGGGGATCCGATGGATATTGAGATTACTATGTCAGATTGATTAATGGTTTTGTCTTATTGATTCTATCATGCATGTGTTGTTTGTGATCTTGCATGCTCTCCATTTCTAGTAGCTATCTTGGACAAGTAGATGCTAGTGACTCCAAGAGGGGGTATTTATGCTAGATGGTGGGTTCATGCCTCTATTTAATCTAAGGTAAGTGACATAAATCTCTAAGGTTGTAGATGTGTTGTTTCCATAAGGGAGAAAACAACGGTCTCTTTTTCATGTAACAGGTGGATTGTTTACCTTACACACTTTGCTTAAAGCAGTTATCCGTTGCTTGCAACTTAATACTTGAGGGGGTTAGGATGATAACCTAAAGGTGGATTTCTAGTCATAGATGCAGTTGGATGGCGGTCTATGTATCTTGTTGTATTGCCCAATTGAATCTCATAGGATCATGAATGTCTAGTATTGCATTGTTATGCCTTGCTCAGTCCTGTCAATTGCCCCGCTGTAATTTGTTTACCCAGCATGCCATGTTTGTTTATCTAAGGAGAACACATCTAGTGAACTATGGACCCCGGTCCAACCTTTACCATTGATACATCTTCCACTGTTATTGTTTACTTTCTGCAAACCACTATTACCTTCCACACCATACAGTTAATCCTTTGTTTTCAGCAAACCAGTGAGATTGACAACCTCACTGTTCATTTTGGGAAAGTCTTAAGTTTGTGTTGTGCAGGTATCCAAGTTGCTAGCAACACCTTTGAGTCGTTTCCTTCCTCCTACTAGTTCGATAACTTTGGTTTCTTACTGAGGAAAAACTTGCTGCTGTGCTCATCACACCTTGCTCTTGGGGTCTCCCAACGAGGCGTCAATAACACGCCAACACTCCCGCAATCGGTCACACGTTCGGTACTCGATGAAGACCTTCCCCTCCCTTGTTCCAGCAGGCAGCGGAGGTTGTAGCACTCTCCTCGTGATTCTGGCAGCACGACGGTGTGGTGTCGAAGTTTTGAGGGGAGATCCCACAGGGCTTCGCCTAAGCCGGTGCGAGTAGGATGGAGTAGAGGGGTTCCTCGGAGACTAGGGTTTAGAGGACGAGGGATGAGGTGGTGGCCGCTGGCGGCTAGGGTGATGGTGATGGCGCGGAGGCGGTGGCGGCTTGGGCAACGGCGGCAGAAGCTTGGGGCTAGGGTTTGTTGTGGTGCTTGAGGGGCAGCCCCTCCCCTCTATTTATGAGAGGGATGGGAGGCTAGGGGAGGGGGGCTGTATCCTCCCCCAACTCCCTCTCCTTGGCCGGCGGTGGAGGGAGAGGAGGTTTCCTCTCCTCCCTCTACCAGGAAACGTTGTCCGAGTTTGACTTTTCAAACTTGCCTTTTGACTTTCAGTTTTGGAGTTTGATTTCTCTCTTTCAAATGCCTAGCCTAGTAAGCTAGGACATGATGCAACCATTCCACTTTAACATGACACATTCATGTACCCTTCCCCTTCCGGTTTGGTGAACCTTCTAGACCCTTCTAGAACATTCCGGTGAAAACACCGGAATCATTCCCGAACTCCGGAATTGGACTTTCCTTATATGAATCTTATTCTCCGGACCATTCCAGATCTCCTCGTGATATCCTGGATCCCATCAGAGACTCCGAACAACATTCGGTATTCTTACTCACATTCCATATCTACTAAACAACATTAAATCCTTAAGTGTGTCTCCCTACGGTTCGTGAATTATGCAGACATGACTGAGACTCTTCTCCGATCAATAACCAATAGAGGAATCTATAAATTCATATGGCTCCCACATATTTATACGATTACTTCGTGATCGAATGAACCATTTACATATGATACCAATTTCCCTTTGTATCACGATATTTTACTTATCCGAGGTCTGATCGTCGGTATCTCTTTATACCTAGTTTAACATCGTTACTAATAAGTATTTTTTACTAGTTCCTACGATATGTGATCCCTTGTGAGCCAGTCACATGCTTGCAAGCTAATTGGATGACATTCCACCAAGAGGGCCCAGAGTATATCTATTTGTCATATGGATGGACAAATCCCATTCTTGATCCATGTGACTCAAACATACTTTCCAAACACTCAATGCAACCTTTATAACAACCCAGTTACGAGGTGGTGTTTGATGTCATTAAAGAATCCATTCGGTGATGGTGATTAACATGATCTCATGGTTGAAGGATTTAGGTTACTATGTATCTGAAAGCTTATAGCAAACGAACTATTGAAATGACTTGATCTTTATGCTAAGATTATCTATAGTATTATGTCCATCACACCATTCTCCTAATGATATGATCTTGTTGTTAATAACATCTCAATGTTTATGATTAGGAAACCATGATCATTTATCAACCAACAAGCTAGTATTAATAATAGGCTTTACTAGGGACTCTAACAAGTTTATAAATCACACAAGTATTAATGTTTCTGGTTAATACAACTATAGCATGAATATAAAAATTTATCATAAACACAAAGATATAATAATAACTACTTTTATTATTGCCTCTAGGGCATATCTCCAACAGAAAGGACGCCCAAACGACTTCCTAGATGTAGCAAATTTCTCCTCTATGGTCTAACTTGTACTCCTGTCCACCTGTAAATAGGTCCAGATCCTTCTGCTAAAGTTGCAATCAAAAAAGCGGTGCAACTAGTATTCGTATATATGGCACGGGCAAAGTACACAAACATCAATATTATCTACATTCATGTCACCAGTGTTCAATCGATCGGTCATTAATGGCCAAGCAAAAACTTTGATTCTCAACATACATCTGCTCTTCCACTTGTAAACCTGACTGCAAGTGAACTCTATTAAACAGTGACTATAATAGCTATGGGCGGTGTAGGCTCCCCCTGGCCAGATTGTGGACTAAGTGTCATGTTGTTGTGAATCAATCACCGTATATGCCAGAACAGATTGCATGTGCTGAAACTCCTGAAAAGCTTCATTCGACATGGGTAGATGAAAAAGCTGAGATCTATCTTCAGTTCTGAAAACTTCATGGACAGACAGTTGGGGATCAATGGCATGCGAGAAAAGTCTAGGGAATTGTTCTTGTGGGCATATATCATTCCACCTGTCGTCCCAGAACATAGTCATGTCCCATGATCCAATTGTTATGTTAGTAACTGATCTATACTCATCCAACAGCTTCATGATGTCATGCCACCAAAATGATCCCATTATTTTATTTGCATGAGGTATTCCGTTTGGGTAATAATTCCAAACAATCTAAACCCAGGGGACTTTCTCTTTATTAAAGAATTTGTGCAAATGTTTAATAAGAAGAGCTTCATTCTGAATCTTGAAGTCTAGAATTCCCAGTCCACCATTTTGCTTGGGCTTACATATTAAATCCCACGAGGCCAATGATTGACTGTATGTGCATTCCCCCATTTTATTTGGCCATAAACATTGTCAAATGATTCTATTTAGTTGTGAGATGATCCCAATAGGAATGCTTAAAGAGCATAAAAAATATCGATATTGAACTCAGGCAGGACTGAATGAGCTGCAAACGACCACCATAAGCTAAAAGAGAAGAGCTCGCTATCAATATTTGTTCAACTCTAGTTACTAGAGGCAAAAGGTCATGGATAGTTGGTCTTGTTGTGCCTAATGGTAAGCCAAGGTATGTAAAAGGCATAAATCCTACCACACACCTAAAATCATCAGCCAAAGTCCGCACTTCTCCATCAGATAGATTGATTGGCAACATACATGATTTGTGGAAAATTATAGCAAGCCCAGTCGAGGCACTAAAATCTTGCAAAGCTTCCTTTAACACAGTCAATTGAGCAGCATCCGTATGCAGAATTAGCAATGTATCGTCTACATATTGTATAATTGGAAAGTCAGAATCTCCCGTGGCAATGGGCAGTGTTAGTAATCCTCTTCTCAATAGGTCATTAATTACTGATTGTAACAAATCTTCCCCAAGAACAAACAGCAGGGGGGACAATGGGTCCCCTTGTCTGACTCCCCTCCTACACTTGAACTGTTTACCAGGTACTCCATTAATAAGTATAGAGGATGTACCAGATTGCAACAACAATTTAACCCAAGCAATCCATTCTTTGCTGAAACCTTTCTTTTCCAAAATTAGAAAATAACCTCATGTTCAATAGTGTCAAAGGCTTTTTCAAAGTCTAATTTGAGAATTACCATTGGCTTCTTGGATGTTTTGCATTGATGAATGTACTCAAAGGTCCAAACCAGGCAATCATGAATAATTCTCCCCTTTATGAACCCATATTGGTTCTTGTGTATGCATTTCATGATGACTAATTGAAATCTATCAGCGGCAATCTTGGTGAGGAATTTTAGACAGCAATTCGTCAAAGATATATGCATGTAATCATTTATCTTTTCAGGAACAGCTTTTTTAGGAACCAAAATAATGTGAGAGGAATTAACATGCTCAAGCTTAGCCACCCCTCTACAGAAATCATCCGCTAAATTATAAAATTTATGTTTGATAATTGGCTAGCACCTCTTAAGAAACAACTCATTAAAGCCATTCGGGCCAGGTGCCTTATCTATGGGCATGATTTTGACAACTTTGTTCATTTCCTCAATGGTAAAAGGAGCTGCAAGTTCAGACAGACCATCCAAAGTGTGTAATAGGGATGGCAAATTAAATCTCATATTGATGGCATTAGAGGTGCCCATTCTGTCTCTATAACAGTTCCAAACAATCCCTGCAATCTCCTCGTGATTACTAACTTGGCGGCCATCATCACCAAGTAGCGAATGAATATTGTTTCTTCTGAATCTTTCAGTGGCCATAGCATGGAAGTATTTGGTGTTCTCCTCACCAAGTTTCATCCACCTAGTTGTGCACCTCTTCCAATATCTATATTGCGCTTTTAACAACTGTTCCTAATGATTTTTGACTACTAGTCTAAAATTTCTTCCAAGAACCGAGAGCTGTCATTCCTCTTCCAGACCGTCAAAGAAAAGAATCACTAAGTTGCAACGTGCAATTAAGTCCTTTAATCTGGAAAGACTGGTTTTCCATTTCTTCAGTGTTGCCCTTAGACCTTTAAATTTTTTGACCAATAGAGTTGTGTTATTAGGAACCCAATAATCCCGCTGCCAAGCCCGTGTAACACACTCTAGGAAACCCGGCTGATCGACCCAGAAGTTCTCAAAGCGAAATAAATTGTAACTTGGAAAATTGAGACTTTGCACGACACATGATCTGAAGTAGTCTTTGCTAGTGGATGTACCATGGTGTTAGGAAAAGATGAAGTCCAATTAACTGACGTGAAAAACCAATCGAGCTGCTCTAAGAGAGGTTCATCGTACATATTAGACCATGTAAATGATCGTCCTTTCAAAGGCAACTCAGTAAGTCCGAGGTGGCTAGTGATTTCATTAAATAGAAAAATATCATTGAAATTACCACCTGGTCGGTTTCTATTTTCCTCTGATCGAATAAAATTAAAATCGCCCATGAATAACCAGTCCTCATCATCTGGTACGTTTAAGTGAAATAGTCATTGTACAAACTCATTGCGTTCAATCCCCTGACAAGGACCATAAACGTTCACTAAAGTCCACTGCTGTCTAGAATGCACTGAAGTGAATTTAATGATAATACCAAAACATTTGACCTCAATTAGTTCCCTAGAAAAAACACCTTAATTCGTGTTGAAGTGTATAAGTGAATTGCACTAGCCTTTTCCATAAGTTCGGACTTTTGGTTGCGTTGGCTAGTGCATAAGCTTGACATGGTATCAGAGCCTAAGGTCTCGAGTTCGAGTCCTGGCTTTCGCAATTTATCCTAAAATTGTTGTTGACCTCTGAGTTTCGCGCGCCGTCGCTCTCTTCCGGTTGCACGTGCTGACTTCTCGCCGTCACACGTGAAAGGGAGTGTTGAAGTGTATAAATGAATTGCACTGGCCCTTTCCATAAGTTCGAACTTTTGGTTGCGTTGGCTAGTGCATAAAGCTTGACAATTCGAAACTACTAGGATACCCCTAGTTTCTCCTATTGACGGAGAGCAAACAAACTGATCAAAACGTCTCGGGCAGAACCCCCTGATGAATCTTCTATCAAAAGACTCCTTTTTAGTTTCTTGCAAACATAAAACGGCACACTTACTTTCCTCTATTTTCTCACGCACTTTTAACTGTTTATCCTCAACATTTATATTCCCCTAATATTCCATCCCAATACAGACCAAGAACGAATGTATTGTGGATTATCCATAAATACCAAACATAGAATTTCTGGAATTAAGGTGACATAACCACCCTAAATTACTGATCTAGGAAACAAAAACCCGTAGAATAAAAGTAGACACACAATGAAACAGAATGTGATTGAGGGCACATTTACCCTGAGGAGACATAAAGAGACTAAACATCGGAAACATTTGGATCATCACTCTTTTGCTCAGCCGAAAGCTTTGCCACAGTAATATCTTCAGGCTGCATATCCAATAAACCACCAATGTGCTGCAACATGGGAATTGGGGTTGCATTTTTAACTGTTGTACGATCCTTTATTTGTTCCCTTCCTTTTGTACCAGGCAAATCACTTACAGGCACTACTATGAGAAATCTTTTTCTTGGTCGCTGCTGGAGCTCTGGGATTGGGGTAGCACGATATCCCTTATTGGCTGTAACACTACACGTTACTCTACGATCACCCTCTTCCAGGACTATAGGGGATTTGTTTTTCCTTGAACGCCGAACAGGTTGCTTAACCACCTCAACTGAAGTAAACACCATGGAATCAACAGTATCAGAGTTCACCGCATGTTCCTTACCAACTCTATTAGAGGAGGGAGAGATCTGACGACGCTAAGAGGGAGAGGCATTCGGCCATGACAACATAGAAGAATTGTCAGTGAAAGCTGTATCCCATGACCGTTTAGTCTGGGCAATGCCTGTTGTGGCTCCAATAGGAGGATCTCTGAACCCATGAGCAATCAAGTGCAGAAGAATAACATGATTAGGAGGAGGAACTACTGGAACCAAAGCCCATTCAGAGTGTGTTGTGTTTGTAGAGTTCTCAGGAACCATCCTTTCAACCTCCTGTTCAGATTCAATCTCAACAACCTCCATATGAGTATCAACATCTATATTATTTGCATGTAGCACTACTCCAGCAGAGGCAACTATATTTTCCTCAACAATAGGTATCTCCAGGGCATCTGCCGAGTCAACCTCATCTACGATTCCATTATTACGCTGCTCAACATTATTTTCAGCATCATCTATAGGCCCATCAATGTGGTGTGCCTCAACTCCATTCTCTGATGCCACATGTGCCCTAGGATCAGCAAGAACATCAGGGCCATGAGTGGCTTCCTGTACCAATTCCTCCTCTATGATTATAGGACATTCATCTGACCAACTAAAATAGCAGATATACCAGAGTAATTATGAATAGAAGTCGAGTCTTGTTGCTGATGGTGATCAAGCTGAGGCTGCTATTGTGGTGGTACATTTGTAGGCTGGAACACAGGTGGGGGAGGCAAGTTCCATCCTACTTCTGGTACTCAGGCATAACAAACAAATTCTCATTATGAACTAGATTCCCTGGCATCAGATGAGGGTTCCCATCCAGAGGCATTGGGTCCTCATCATCAGGATGAATATCAGCAAATTCACTTGATAGAATAAACACTGGAGCAGTCCAGGAGTGCCTGGTACCATTCTACCTGCCCACCTTCGGCTGTCTAAACACCACATTACGAGGGACCAAAGAGTCTGATGGAAAGGTCGCATACACTAGTGTTCTGCACTTCTGAATATCTCTACTCTGCCAATAATGAAATTCACCAAAAGTATTGATGGCCTCACGGATACATTCAATATTTCTATAATCCATAGGCACTCCAATGAACATTATCCATCCATTGCGTGCACCATGATGAGCTATGTTCCCTACACCTTCATTGTGCCGAATAAATCTAAGAGTGCCATTCCCAAAATTCCATGGACCATGATCAATAAATCTCTGCCTAGCAACCGGGTTCTTGAACTGAAAAATCCATACCCCATGGAACCACGGCAGAAAATTGATAACCTCTACACCTCTGTCCAGCAGAAAATTTCTAACCTCACGAAGAGCAACATGAAGATCATCATTTGTGCCCTCGCGCTCCAGCGTTGTCGCCTTCTTTACGTCCTACCACTCCCTCACCTCCTGCGTCGTTGCGTCCGCCCGCGCGCCTACACGAACGCCACCATCTTGGTGTTCCTCATGTCTTCCCGCTAACTCTACCTGGCCTCCACCACCGCCTCGTGCGCCTGGCTTTTCGGTGTCGCCCAGGATTGGTGCGCCGCCTCTAGTCGTCGCGATCGACCTCTCATCGAGGATCTTGATGAGTGTAATTACGACGGCATATCAAAATATTCATATTGCCACTTATATACTGCTCCATCTAGCTATAACTATGCATATTATGCATGCGGAAGTCCCCATTCATTTTCATAGAAGTTTTGCACAAGTATTCGTTTTTATAGTTTTTATTAAGATATTATCAATTTTCCTTGGATTTGGTTTATGTGTAGGTGTTATGGATAATTATGGGATGGAAGATGAATCAAGAGGATGCAATATGGAGAAGTTACAAGCACCCGACTTACCCGGAGTTGGAAAAGTGATATTTTCCTATCAACTCAAATAAATATCCAATGCCATGGTGTTGTATCTCTCGTCCATATGAATTCAACGAGCCGAAGAACACACAAATCGAAGTTCGTTTGAAGAAATAGCGATCAAAATATCAAAGTATCTGCAAGCTTAACGACCATCCATATGGCAAGTCCAGTCATATTGTCTGCCCGTACCATCCTACGTTGATTCCGTTTTTTCAAATAGAACATCATTTGTGAAGGGGCGATGGGAATTTTTGGTACGGGTCTTCCAAGAACCGCTTCGCGAGCCTCCAGAAGTCTATTTAAAGAGGGTCAACCCTAGCATCCAGGGACAACATCCACACACGCCTGAGGGGCGGAGCCCTGCCGCTCCGCCGCTTCCATAGCCGCCACACAGAATATCTCTACCATCACCACCACTCAAGAGAAAGAGGGGACTTGGATCTTGAAGGGCTTCACATCGATCTTCATCATCATCAACACCGTCTCTAACATCGGTCCTCTTTGTTTACTTGGTTGTAATCCAAACCCTTGTGGATTTGCACTTGCATTCAATTGTACTTTCATCCATATTATTGTCATAATGTTTTTTATTTTTTTGGAAAAGAGTATATATTAATATCACAAGGACACCAATTACACCCAGCCTCTGCAACAACGCATGCCCTAGCGGCTCTACGGATGCACACAACTCAGAAAAAAGAAAGAGAAATTACAAAAAAAGAAAAATCCCGCTACAGAGAACTAATCCTCAAAGCAACGACAGTGACACCATCAGAACAACACAGTAGTCCTCCATTCCAATAACAACGCCTTCAAGAAGGAAACAATGCCCAAGCGCCGTCGTTGCCCGACCAAAGGTCATAGGTTTTCACCCTGGAGAAAATCCTTGCTCACAAAACAATGCCTTCAACAAGGTCATTGCCAGACACAACCAGCTAAGGTCAGACCTTGTATTTTTACCCTGCAAGATAAGACTGGGAACTCCCCTGTGTTGTTTCCCGCACCAACTCTCGCTGCAACGAGTACCAGATCACGCAGCTAGATCTCCGTCGCCACAAGAACAAAAATCACCATCGCTACCCTCAAATTTCCGCTTTCCTGACATTCTCCGTATCTGACATCACCATGGCTCAAAGCATGGCACTTGGTGGGAACAAACAACAGAGCTTCGCAACGCTCCCGCTAAAACCAAACGGCCAGAATAATAAGGTGTGCGCGACCGAATACCTTCCGATCCAGCAATCTCCAGGCATAATACGCCCATGAGAGTTCGTCGGCGGAGCCTTCCGGAACCCGCCTCTCCAGACCAGATCAAGGAGGGCAGACATCAAGCAGATCTTCGTCTTCTTGCGAAAGAAATCAAAGGACCACCACCTTTATTAGATCCGACACAGCGATTCCCACACCGCCGGCCGGTTTCCGGAGGACGAATCGAGCAGGCAAAAAGGGAGAGAACCAAATCGTGAACCACCGTAGCAGCACCAGAGCCGCCGCCCAGCAGGATCCCAGCACCACGCCTTGGACGCTGCCTACCACGGCGCCCCTGCCGAGGGCCGACCTGGCCGAGATCCAGATCTAGCCCACGTGGCGCACCCGCAGACGGTCGTCATCGCAGCGAGGCCCCTCCGTACGCCACCCACACCGCCTCCGTCGAGCCACCATGCACCGCCCGCGACCTAGAGCAGGCCGCACCGTTGCCCCGACCCGCCAAAACGCCTCCACTGCAGCTTCCCCCTCCAGCCTTCGGCGGCGAGGACGCCCGCCGCCACCGCGTGAGGGATCTGCGGCAGCGGCGGTGAAAGGAGACTCGCGGTGGGAGCCCGCCGGCGGCGGCGACGGCTAGGGTTCCCACGAGTCGCCCCGGGTCAGGAGCGACGCGGGGTTAGGAGCGCCAAAGTCTTATATCTATTGTCATAATGTTGATCCCCTTCATGTATAGTATGATTAGTTCCCTTGTTTTTGGAGAGAGATGGAGAGACCCTAGCAATATTATGATGTAAAATAAAGATGATCTATAATTTTAGTTCATAACGTGTGTTACTTTTCTCTCTAGATATTATGTGAAGTGCACCATGTAATATTTTCCTCCGGGACTAAAGAGGGAACTATCGTTGGTCATATTATTAAGTGACATAACGTGTTCGCATGCTATTCATATGGGTAACGAGGATAAGAAGGAATTCACTAAGCTCATATAAATATTAAAAGGTTCGCAACAGAAAACAATATTTTTTTATGAATAGCGCAACATCAAATGCTCGAATATATCTAGGATTAATGCACCGACGCATATAGCCCATGCGTCCGTGCGTGTCCTCCCCTGTCCTTACCGGGCCTGTCCATAAGTGACATAAGGAGGAGAAGCGTCTCCATGCACCTACCTTCTAGGTCCTTTTTAATGAGGACCAAACCATCCTCATCTAAAGAATCCACTTCCACAATCGAACTCCTTACAAACCCTAGCTAGTCGCTCAACTCCCGCACTGCTTGCGATGACGAGGTCCTGGTTTAGGACCGGGCACAACGACTGCGAGGCCGGGTCGTCCACGAGCGGCGGACGCCAGCTGGCGCACCGCATGCCATGCCACCCATCCCCGCTACGAGCATCCTCCTTCCCACGATGGTCATCGTCAATTTTATTTTCCTTATTTTTGTGCAATTTTTTATATGGGTGTAGTTGGGTACACTACCCACCCCAAACATACAAACCAAGTACATGGGACTCTAGCCTACTCACAGGGTACCGCAAAACGGACCATCCGATTTATGGGTCGTTGTTGGATATGCTTTAGCATTCGTTTGCCCGAGGACACATGTAGACTGATAAGTTCAAAATTGGAGTATTTTTACCTTTTGTTTTTGCATAAGTAAAGTAGGGTTTTTAGTATTTTACTGTGCTTGCGTGCACCTTTTATCCTTGTTTCAACAGGATCCCAATTTACTAAGTCTATTAGAACATATCAACTAAGACTATCATGTTATATTGAAAATGATATTTTTATGTACTTCCTCCGTCCCACAATAGATGTCTTATGTTTTTTAAATTTTGGATGAATCTATATACTAAATAGTGTCTAGATTCATTCAAATTTTGACAAATTTAAGACATCTATTTTGGGACGAAGGGAGTAATAAAAATCATATAATTGATTTATCTTTGTACCTGGAGGAATTGCTTGCGCTGAGAAGATTACAGGGCACGTAATGACATGTGGTACGGGCGGATCCCGCCTGTACCTTCTGCCCGTACGATGCTGCATAGTTACCGCCTCGTTAAATACTTCCACCTCATGAAGAGGGATCTGAGATTCGACATTAACATAAACCTTTACCCACGAAAAACCACACCAAAAAGGAATCTAAAAGAGGAACTTGGAGATCGGCAAATCATTTCTGCTTCATATATCACTGGAAGACAACACATCATCCCCTTCATCATCAATCACTGCATCATCATCAACATCTCTACTCCCATCTTTCATTCATTAGATTTTGTTTCCAGATTTAATTATGATTTGCCCTATATTCATTCTAGTACCTTTATACATTTATTTAATTATGATTACGTTGTTGATTACTTCCATATATGAATAGTTTCCTTCGTTCTTGAGGAGATAGAGAAACCCTAGTACTATTATAAAATGAAATAAAGATGATCTATTACTTGTGTCTATGATCCATTAATCTATGATGTGTGTTTGGTCTATTCCTTTAGATGGTATGTGTAGTCGGCCATATATCATTTGTATTCAAATCTAAAGAAGAGGGAGAAATCATTTGGACGTGTTTGGAAGTGTGCCTGAAACTATTGTGACTAGAAGCACGGCCAGCAACTTGTACGGTCGAAGGGGGAATAAAGAGAGATTTACTAAGCTAATTACGATATCCATGGAAAGACCCTTAATTGCGGTGGTCTGTATGGGTGACTGCTCTCAGACATCGCGGTGGTTATTTAGAGATGACCTCATTCTTTACTCAATAAAGTGGCTTCTTACAAGTCTTGTAGTGAATATCTTATTACGAAACTCTCTCCGCACATGTCATGACATAAGAAATAGGTTATCCTATTATAATTGCTAATGGTGTATCCTACATCTTCGAAAACGTTTTAGCCCTATTGAGTTCAACCACCTTTCCAACTACTTTTGTTACTTGTTCACTTTTACTTATTTTATTTACTTTTCTGTATTCAATCCAAAAACCTTTCAAACACCATTTACTTGAAATCAAAGACACCTTATAATTATCGTTTGATAGATAGTGATGAGAAGCATAAAGACCTTAACCAAATAGTTTTTTATGGGTTCGATACTCTTAATTCAAAATTAGCTACAATCAATTTGTGCACTTACAGTCATCATAGACTATAGCGAATTGGGTCGGCCAAGGTAGAGTGCTCCTTCTTTTTTCCTTTTTCTTTTTTTCCTTTTCTCACGTTTTTTAAGTCATATTGTTTTTATTCATGAATTTGAAGAATGTACAAATTTTGAAATAATTGAGATTTTGAAAATTTCTAGATTTTAAAAATATCCAAGTTTTGAAATTGTTAGGATTTGAAAATGTTCAGATTTTGTAAAAGTTGAGATTTTAAATAAGTTTAATTTTAAAAAATGTTTATTTAAATATAGTAAAAAGGGGGAAAAGAAACCGTGAACAAAAAATAAAAAGGGAAATAGGGAAAAATAAAATAAAATAATACAAAAAGGGAAAAATAAAACAAAAACAGAAAACAAAACAAAATAAGAGGAAAAAACACTGCACGAGCAGTGAAGGGTTTCGCGGCATAGTAAATCAAAATTTTCTATGGATGCTAACAGAAGGAAAGCCAAGATCTAATCTAGGAGATGCAAACAACGAGAGAGATTGGATTAGATCTTCATACCCTTGAAGATTCGCACGGCGGAACGTTCGTCGGAACGTGGGTGATGTAGTCGTACTCGCTTCTCCTCCTCGCGATCCGATCCGATCTAGCACCACAAGTGGCGGTGCCTCCGTGAGATGCACACGTGCAGCACCTCGACGTCTCCTCCTTCCTCGAACCAGCAAGTATGGTGGAGAGACGGATTGGATCTACAATACGACGGCGTGGTGTATATGGTGGAGAATTTCTGCAGCAGGGCTTCGCCTACAAACAGTCGGGAGGGAGAGAGGAGGGCAGCAGGGCGGCCAGGGTTGGAGGGGAAGGTGTGGGGGGTGGTGCACCCCAGCCCTAGCCCCTCCCCCAAGCCCAAACTGGCGGCCCAAAGGAGGAGTGAGGGACAAGGAAACCCCCCTTTCTAGAAGCTCTATCTAGGGTTTAAACCCTCTTTGGCCGGCTGGGCCCTATGGGGCCTTGTGCCCCTGGCCCAATGCGGCCAGGGCACTCCCTCATAGGCCCATGCCCACTCCCGGAAGGTGGGGCCACGTTGGTCCCCTTCCGGAAGGTTCTAGAAGCTTCTGGTACAATACCGATTAACCCGGAACAATTCCGAACTCCAAAAACTGCACTGCCTTATATGAATCTTATTTTCCGGACCACTCCGGAACCTCTCGTGATGTCCCAGATCCCATCCGAGACTCCGAACAAAAACTCATAAACCAATTATCCAATCTATCCTAGCGTCGAGACACGTTAAGTGTGTGACCCTGCGGGTTCGAGAATATGCAGACATGATCTTCTATCAATAATCAACAGCGGGGTCTGGAAACCCATATTGACTCCCACACATTCATCGATGATCATATCGGATGAACCACGATGCTAGGATTCAATCAATCCCATATATATATTCCCTTCGTCTCGCGATATTTTACTTGCCCGAGATTTGATCGTCGGTACCATCATACCTAGTTCAATCTCGTTCACAGCAAGTACTTTACTCGTTCCGTAATCCGATATCACTTTGTGATTAACTCCTTAACCACATGCTTGCAAGCGGTGTTGATATCGATTACCGAGTGGGCCCGAAGTATATCTCTCCGACTTGGGAGGGACAAATCCCATCTCGATACATACAACCCAACAGATACTTTCCGATCACCTGAGAGACACCTTTATGATCACCCTCTCATAGGATGACGTTTGATGACCTCAAAGCTTTCTTCTGATACCAGTGAGTTGTATTATCTCATGGTCTAAGGAATACAATATTTGACATAAGAAAAGCTTCGCAAAGACGAACACGATGACACGATCTAATCGCTTCGCTTAGTTTGGGTCTGTCCACCATATCATTCTCCCAATGATATGATCTCATTATTAATTGACAAATCATGTCCATGGTTAGGAAACCTTAACCATCATTAATCAATGAGCTAGTCCATAGAGGCGTACTAGGGACACGGTGTTGTTCACAAACCACACAAGTATTAAAGTTTCCGCTTAATACAATTCTAGCATGGAATATAAACATTATCATGAACAAGAATTATAATAATAACATCTTTATTATTGCCTCTAGGGCATAATTCCAACAGTCTCCCACTTGCACTAGAGTCAATAATATAGTTTACATTTGGCAAAAATCTCACACCCATGGCACTGAGGTGCTGATCATGTTTTACACGTGGAAGAGGTTTAGTCAATGGATCTGCGACATTCAGATCTGTATGTACTTTGCTAATCTTCAGATCTCCATCTGCTATATAATCTCGGATTATATGAAACTTGCGGTTGATATGCTTGGTCTTTGGATGATATCTTGGTTCCTTAGCGAGTGCTATGGCGCCAGTGTTGTCACACAATATCTCCAGTGGGTCCAATGCACTTGGAACCACGCCAAGCTCAGTGATGAAGTTTTTGATCCAAACTACTTCACTTGACGCTTCTGCAGCAGCCATGTATTCCGCTTCTACTGTAGATCCCGGGATCACGCTTTGCTTGCAGCTTCTCCAGCTCACAGCTCCTCCATTCAAAATATACATGTATCGTGTCTGAGATTTAGAATCATCCTTGTCGGTGTCGAAACTAGCATCGACGTAACCTTTTACGACGAGCTGTTCATCACCCCCATAGACTAAGAACATTTCTTTAGTCCTATTTAGGTACTTTAGGATGTTCTTCACGGCTGTCCAGTGTTCCACTCCTGGATCTCTTTGATACCTGCTCGTCAAACTAAGAGCATTGGACATATCCGGTCTAGTACACAGCATGGCATACATGATAGAACCTATGGCCGAGGCATAAAGCACTTTGCTCATAGCTTCCCTATCATTTACCGTAGCTGGACACTGAGCTTTGCTCAATATCTTACCTGACAACATAGGGACTGAACCTTTCTTTGCTTTATCCATTCTGAACCTTTTCAGAACTTTGTCTAGGTATGTACTCTGGCTTAAAGCTATCAGGCGTCTTTGTCTATCTCTATAGATTTTGATGCCCAATATATAAGCAGCTTCACCTAGGTCTTTCATTGAAAAACACTTGTTCAAATAACTCTTCACATCGTTAAGCATGTTGATGTCATTTCCAATAATCAATATGTCATCCACATATAGTACCAGAAACGTCACCGAGCTCCCACTCACTTTCTTGTAGATACAAGCTTCGTAGCAATTTGGAACAAATCCAAAGCTCTTGATCACTTGATCAAAACGAAGGTTCCAACTCCGAGATGCTTGCTTCAGTCCATAAATGGAACGCTGAAGTTTGCACACTTTATCAGCATCCTTAGGATCAACAAAACCTTCGGGTTGCATCATATAAAACTCTTCATCAATGTTTCCATTGAGGAATGCAGTCTTGACATCCATCTGCCATATTTCATAATCATGAAATGCAGCAATTGCTAATAAAATCCGAATGGACTTGAACATCGCTCCGGGAGAGAAAGTCTCATCGTAGTCAACACCTTGAACTTGTCGAAAACCTTTCGCAACAAGTCGTGCTTTATAGACGGTAACATTACCATCCGCGTACGTTTTCTTCTTGAAGATCCATTTGCACTCAACGGCCTTTCGGTCGCTAGGAGGGTCCACCAAAGTCCATACTTGGTTTTCGCTCATGGACCCCAATTCGGATTTCATGGCTTCTAGCCATTTCTTAGAGTCTGGGCTCATCATCGCTTCCTCATAGTTCGTAGGTTCACTGTCTTCTACCAACAAGACAGTCAAGACAGGGTTGCCGTACCACTCAGGAGGGGCACGCGACCTTGTCGACCTGCGATGTTCAGTAGCAGCATCGTCCGAAGCTTCATGATCCTTGTCATTAGCTTCCTCTATTGTTGGTGCAGGCGGCACTGGAACAATTTCAGGTGCTGCACTACTCTCCAACTCAAGAGAAGGTTCAATAACCTCGTCTAGCTCTACTTTCCTCCCACTCACTTCTTTCGAGAGAAACTCCTTCTCAAGAAAGGAACCGTTCTTTGCGACAAACACTTTGCCTTCGGTTCTGTGATAGAAGGTATACCCAATAGTTTCCTTAGGGTATCCTATGAAGACGCATTTCTCCGCTTTGGGTTCGAGCTTGTCCGGCATCAACTTCTTGACGTAAGCTTCGCATCCCCAAACTTTAAGAAACGACAGCTTAGGTTTAGCACCAAACCACAGTTCATACGGTGTCGTCTCAACGGATTTAGATGGAGCCCTATTTAAAGTGAATGCAGCGGTTTCTAATGCATAACCCCAAAGTGATAACGGCAAATCAGTAAGAGACATCATTGATCGGACCATATCTAATAAGATTTGATTCCGGCGTTCAGACACACCATTGCGCTGTGGTGTTCCGGGTGGCGTGAGTTGTGAAACGATTTCACTTGCTTTAAGATGCGTGAGAAAATCGTAACTCAAATATTCACCTCCACGATCGGATCGTAGAAACTTAATCTTTCTGTTACGATGGTTCTCCACTTCATTCTGAAATTCTTTGAACTTTTCAAACGTTTCAGATTTATGTTTCATTAAATAGATATACACATATCTACTTAATTCATCGGTAAAAGTGAGAAAATAGCGATATCCACCGCGCGTCGAAACACTCATCGGTCCGCATACATCGGTATGTATGATTTCCAACAAGTCTGTTGCTCGCTCCATCATACCGGAGAACGGGGTTTTGATCATCTTGCCCATGAGGCATGGTTCGCATGTGTCAAATGATTCAAAATCAAGAGACTCCAAAAGTCCATCAGAATGGAGTTTCTTCATGCGCTTTACACCAATATGACCTAGACGACAGTGCCACAGATAAGTAGTATTATCACTATCTACTTTGCATCTCTTAGCCTCAATGTTATGGATGTGTGTTTCATACTTTTCGAGATTTAGAAGAAATAAGCCATTCACAATAGGTGCATGACCATAAAAGATGTTACTCATATAAATAGAACAACCATTATTCTCCGATTTAAATGAATAACCGTCTTGCAATAAACAAGATCCAGAAATAATGTTCATGCTCAACGCAGGCAAATAATAACATTTATTAAGGTTTAAAACTAATCCCGAAGGTAAAACTAAGGAGAGCGTGCCGACGGCCATCACATCAACTCTTGATCCGTTGCCAACGCGCATCGTCACCTCATCCCTTGCAAGCCGCCGTCTATTCCGTAGCTCCTGTTTCGAGTTACAGATATTAGCAACTGAACCGGTATCAAATACCCAGGCACTACAACGAGGGCTAGTAAGGAAAACATCAATAACATGTATATCAGATATACCTTTGATGGCGCCAGCCTTCTTGTCCGCTAAGTACATCGGACAGTTGCGCTTCCAGTGACCCTTGTCCTTGCAATAGAAGCACTCAGTGTCCGGCTTAGGACCAGACCTGAGCTTCCTCTCAGCAGGGGCAACGCGCTTGCCGCCGCCTTTCTTGAAGGGCTTCCTTGCACCCTTACCTTTCTTAAAGGTGGGGGGCTTGTTGACCATCAACGCATGATTATTTTTCTTAGTATCCACCTCCGCAACTTTCATCTTAGCGAAGAGCTCAGTGATCATATCAGTGGAACCAATTTGATTGTGAGCAACTACAAAACTTTTGTAGCTAGGAGGGAGTGATTGCATAACTCTGTCAATCTTGAGCTCCTCTGGAATCTTGCAGTCCAGTTGCTCAAGGCGTTGAGTGTAGCCCGACATCTTAATGGCGTGCTCACTAACGGAACTCCCTTCCTCCATCTTGTAGTTAAAGAATTTCTTAGAGATCTCATATCTCTCAGAACGGGCCTGAGTTTGAAACATAGTTTTCAGCTCCTCAAGAATCTCAAAGGGCCCGACGAACTCCTCAAAACGATTTTGAAGATACGATTCCATAGCATACAACATGGCGATCTTAATCAAATCATAATCATCCTTGCGCGACTGATAAACAGCTTTCTCATCAGCCGGCGCATCTATAGCAGGGGCGTCACCTAGCGCTTTCTCAAGGACATAATCCTTTTGTCCGCCAGCGAGAATGATTCTCAGAATGCGGAACCATTTGGTGAAGTTAGATCCATTGTTTCTAAGCTTTTATATCTCAACAAAAACGTTGAAGTTGGACTTAGCCATGTGATCTACAGTATTTTCAAGTACAATTTAGATTATGTTCATGATAAATAGTTCAACTTAATCAAATTACTAGATGAACTCCCACTAAATTCAACATCCCTCAAGTTGTTTAGTGAACATGATCCAAATTCACCACACCTAATCCGATCATCACGAGAAGAGATGTGGCTTCAATGGTGGACAACGAAGTGTCGATCATATCATTCATATGACTCATGCTTAACCTTTCGGTTCATGTGTTCCGAGGCCATGTCTGTACATGCTAGGCTCGTCAAGTTAGACCCAAGTATTTCCGCGTGTGCAAAACTGGCTTGCACCCGTTGTATGTGAGCGTAGAGTCTATAGCACCCGATCATCACGTGATGCTTGGACACGACGAACTTTCGCAACGGTGCATACTTGGGGAGAACACAGTTTTTATCTTGATGTTTAAGTGAGGAATCATCTTATAATGCTACCGTCGCGATCTAAGCATAATAAGATACATAAAAGGATAAACATCACATGCATATAACTTTATGTAACATGGTATAGCCAATCTTCGCGCAATGATCTCCATCTTGTGCGTGCCAGCATGATCTCCATCACTCCACCATGATTGCCTCCACCACGAATAGTAACTACAACTATTGCCAACTACTTAGCGATAACGTGAAACTATTACATGGCTTATAAGAAGTTGACACACATGTCATACACAATTATAAAGACAACCATATGGCTCCTGCCGGTTGTGTACTCATCTACATGCAAGTCGTGAACCATTACAAAACATGATCATCGCATACATTATACACATCACATCTTGGGCCATACCATATCACAGAAAACACTCCCTGCAAAAACAAGTTAGACGCCTCTACTTTGTTGTTGCATGTTTTACGTGGCTTATGGGAATAGATGCTAAGAACGATTCTTACCTACGGAAAGCCACAACGGTGATATTATGGTTGCCAAACTCCGGTGTTAATCCCATGACAACTATAGTGAGAGAAACTGACATTCACCAGCCGCATGTGTGGAACAAGCCACACGTCAAGTGCGGAGCCGGTCTCGCGAACGACGTCGCGTAAGGTTGGCCTGGACCGCTTCAATCTCACTATCCCGCGTCATAAGAAGAACACAAACAAGAGGCTTGCAACAGAAAACATCAACGCCCGCAACAACCATGTTGGGTTCTACTCGTGAAACACATCTACGCATAGATCTAGCTCTGATACCACTGAAGGGTTTCGCGGCATAGTAAATCAAAATTTTCTACGGATGCGAACAGAGGGAAAGCCAAGATCTAATCTAGGAGATGCAAACAACAAGAGAGATTGGATTAGATCTTCATACCCTTGAAGATTCGCACAGCGGAACGTTCGTCGGAACGTGGGTGATGTAGTCGTACTCGCTTCTCCTCCTCGCGATCCGATCCGATCTAGCACCACAAGTGGCGGTGCCTCCGTGAGATGCACACGTGCAGCACCTCGACGTCTCCTTCTTCCTCGGACCAGCAAGTATGGTGGAGAGACGGATTGGATCTACAACACGACGGCGTGGTGTATATGGTGGAGAATTTCTGCAGCAGGGCTTCGCCTACAAACAGTCGGGAGGGAGAGAGGAGGGCAGCAGGGCGGCCAGGGTTGGAGGGGAAGGTGTGGGGGGTGGTGCGCCCCCAGCCCTCTTTATATAGAGGGGTGGGGCGCAGCCTAGCCCCTCCCCCAAGCCCAAACCTGCGGCCCAAAGGAGGAGGAGTGGGGGGCAAGGAACCCCCCCCCTTTCTAGAAGCTCTATATAGGGTTTAAACCCTCTTTGGCCGGCTGGGCCCTATGGGGCCTTGTGCCCCTGGCCCAATGCGGCCAGGGCACTCCCTCATAGACCCATGCCCCCTCCCGGAAGGTGGGGCCACGTTGGTCCCCTTCCGGAAGGTTCTAGAAGCTTCTGGTACAATACCGATTAACCCGGAACAATTCCGAACTCCAAAAACTGCACTGCCTTATATGAATCTTATTCTCCGGACCACTCCAGAACCTCTCGTGATGTCCCAGATCCCATCCGAGACTCCGAACAAAAACTCATAAACCAATTATCCAATCTATCCTAGCGTCGAGACACGTTAAGTGTGTGACCCTGCGGGTTCGACAATATGCAGACATGATCTTCTATCAATAATCAACAGCGGGGTCTGGAAACCCATATTGACTCCCACACATTCATCGATGATCATATCGGATGAACCACGATGCCAGGATTCATCCCATATATATATTCCCTTCTTCTCGCGATATTTTACTTGCCCGAGATTTGATCGTCGGTACCGTCATACCTAGTTCAATCTCGTTCACAGCAAGTACTTTACTCGTTCCGTAATCCGATATCACTTTGTGATTAACTCCTTAACCACATGCTTGCAAGCGGTGTTGATATCGATTACCGAGTGGCCCGAAGTATATCTCTCTGACTTGGGAGGGACAAATCCCATCTCGATACATACAACCCAATAGATACTTTCCGATCACCTGAGAGACACCTTTATGATCACCCTCTCATAGGATGACGTTTGATGACCTCAAAGCTTTCTTCTGATACCAGGGAGTTGTATTATCTCATGGTCTAAGGAATACAATATTTGACATAAGAAAAGCTTCACAAAGACGAACACGATGACACGATCTAATTGCTTCGTTTAGTTTGGGTCTATCCACCATATCATTCTCCCAATGATATGATCTCATTATTAATTGACAACTCATGTCCATGGTTAGGAAACCTTAACCATCATTAATCAATGAGCTAGTCCATAGAGGCGTACTAGGGACACGGTGTTGTTCACAAACCACACAAGTATTAAAGTTTCCGCTTAATACAATTCTAGCGTGGAATATAAACATTATCATGAACAAGAATTATAATAATAACATCTTTATTATTGTCTCTAGGGCATAATTCCAACAAGCAGGCCCAAATTAGAGCTACATTCAATCCTCAACCAGCTATTTGAAGCAATAAGCGTCAAAATAGGGTTTGCCGGTTCATCTGGGTTTGGGTGTGTTCAACGCTCCTAGTTCTGCATCAAATAAAAATTATCATAAGAGGAGATCGTTTTAATTTTTTTCCCAATAAACGAGGCGCGGTGTTTTTTATTTGAGCATTCCAAAATCTTAAATCTTACCAAAAGTTGTGGGAAAAATCATATTTGCTCTTGCCATCCATAAACTTTCTTATTTTTAAGAGAAATCTCAAGTACGAACACAAGTATAGAAGCACACTCCCACAACCTATAACCAGGGCTGAGATCCTGAATTATTATTGTTCCTATGCTATGTGACATCCTTTTATTACAATGCATATGTGATATCTAAAGGTGATACTTTTGCAAAGAAAGTTCACTCCGTAGCTATCGAGGTGTGTATTTTCTAAATCGCATATAAGATAAAATTTGTTTTCTCTACATTTATAATATCCTGGTAAGAAGCACATAATGGAAATATACTCGTAAGTGTCCATTGATTTATCTTCATATTCCACTAACTTGGTCGAACAAAGTACCCAAAACACGGGGAAATATAGTCCTTCCTAACACCAAAAAATGATTTATTTGTCCCATACATTGAACTTGGAGCTTGTTCCGACCACCAATGCATTGGCATGAAATGAAGAATAATGACATGGTTACCGTTCCCATGTCTTCAAACATCACTTCCGTTGCCGACCAATTCAAAATCGACAATTAAACTCCAGAGGCATGGTTTGAAGTGGGACGAAATATTATTGGCCTCGCACACATCTAAAGGTCTTCTTTGAACTATATTGTTGCTAGTACTCAAAGCAGATCTGTACTAGTACTTCTTCTTGTCGGGATAGGTCGACAATTGCTGGTTTTATCAAGTTGACAAAGAGGATAATACAGTTCCTTGACGAGTTTAATAAACTAGTACTTCCTCCAATTAACAATAAGTGTCATGAATTTAGTACAACTTTATACTAAATCTTGTACTAAATCCACGACACTTAATATGATTTGGAGGGAGTAGTAAAGATATGTAGGGAGACCAATGGTGTTGCTCATGCTTTAGCAAAAAAATGTTTCAGTGAGAGAGAGGTGAGGTTGTCTTGTATGGCATTGTACCTGCCTAGGTATCCATTTGGATGTAAAAGATTGTATGCACGATTGGTTAATTAATATAAAGTTGCTTTATAAAAAATAGACCTAATTATGCTACTTAGAGTAAAAAAAAAGAAAGATTCGAGGATTGTGAGCCGCTTGAACTCGACAGGAAAAAAAGCCGAGTATGACAATTTGAATATGGATTTAACAACCTTATGGGTAGTAGATATGTTAGTTACATTAGTAACAATTTTTAATGTTAAAACTTCCAAATATGACTATTGAATGACTATTGAGAATTGGTGCACCACTATCCCATGGATGAGATGTGCTCTCACAAAAGCACTACTCCATATGAATTCGACATCATTGGATTCATCATAAAACATATGTTAATACTATTTTTTGATAATGATATTTTTCTATATAAACTTGGCCATACTTGTAAAAGTTTGAATTAGAATATGACTAACCTGCATTATATTTTGTCTATCGAGAAACCTGCATTATACTATACTAGTAGTATCAAACAAGTTATCCCGAACGGGTACCCAACGCCAAGCACCGCGGCTGCTTGTCCAAACCCATCTAGGGTTCCTTCCCTCGCCGGTGACGCCGGCGGTCCGCTCCGCCCCCGTTGGCCTTAGGGCCGTGGAGCAGTGGCGGACCACGACACCTCGCCAACAGGAGGGTTCTCGTTTTCTTTTTAGGTCTTTTTCCAGTTTCTTCTTAGGGATGATGAGGCGACGACTATATCTCGAAGTTAGAATAATGTCCTACCCGCTCTATCCTCGCTCCGGCGGCATGTCTAGTGTTGGCGGAGAGCGCGTGAAGTCGTGTGTGTGGCGAATCTCTTGAGATTCTGTCGTTTTCCGTATTTGTTGGTATTGTTTGAGGCCAGTCTTTTCAAATCTACGGTTATCATCTTCGGCGATGGTTGTTCCTTTGATGTGTTGGTCTTTTGGGGTCTTAGCATGCCGACTTTCTGTCTGTCTATTACAAGTTTTGCCTAGCTCTAGTGATAGGAGGCAAGGACGGCATGAGCTAGGTGGTTTATTGAACTATTTATAATTTTTATTATTTTTAAACTCTCCGTCTGTAGTGATGTTGATAATTATTAATAGATGTGTTTGGAATTTCGTAACATAAAAAACAAGCTGTGCAACGTGATATAATTTTCTTCCCCGAAGAAAAAACGTGATACATTTTATGTGTAGAAGAAAAAGAAGGGCAAGCAAAGCCAGATAGGAAATCAACCGTCATCCGAGAAAGAAAGGGAAGACCGGAAGAGCGAGGAAGGCGCTGAAAGTCACAGTTTGCATAGGGTTTCTCTCCCTCCTGCCTGCCCCTGCCAAGACGAACGAACAAGCACACCACACAAACCCACGCACACTCCCCACGGAATTCACAAACCCACAAAAAATTCCGAGAAAGAGAGAACCTCTAGAAAAAATCGGCGCTCTGAATCCCTTGCGAGGAGCTCCCCGAATTCCACGAATCCCCACGAGATTTCCCAATCTCTCCAGCGCCGCCGCCGCCTTCCGCAGATTTCCCGACCGGGCCCATCGAGAAATCTAGGCGCCGAACGCCGAGTGGTCGCTGACTCGCTGGTCGCCCGCCGCGGCCCTCAATCCCAAGCGGCCTGCTTCCTGCTTGATCAATCTTGGCGCCGCGGCGCGATACGGATAACTGTACGATAGGAGGGGAGCGATTTTTCCTCCCGGGTCTGTTTTTTTTTTTGAGGGGGGGCATGTGTGTATAGAGTGATTTTTCTGTGAGGGGGTTAGGGTTTGGCTTGGGGGCCTAGGGTTTGGTGGTCTCGGCTCCCCCCGAGCGGGGTGCGTGCGGATGCCCCGTTGAATCCTGTGTTGGCACCGCCTTGAGTGATTGGCCATGAGTGGGAGGTAGTAGTGGCGGCGGTGGTGGTGGTGTTCCATTGTTGTGCCGGACTGGATCCTACTGCTGGGGGGCGTCGATGGTGAACGGAGCCAACTGGCATGGACCGAGGTGAGCCCTCGTTGAAGCCAGAATGGCTGGTGCGGGGGGTTGCCACGCCCACAGTGGCCACCACAGGCCTTCGGCCAGGAACTTCGCCTCGTGCAGGTGAGCTGCCTTTCATTTCCAACTTGACATTTTGGTGCATATAATGGTTATTGGTTAGTGCTGTTTATACTTTACAGAACGAATGCGAGATTATTTGTTATTACAGAGTCACATTGGAGATGTTTCTGGTGGATAATGATAGAAACTTAGAGCAGCTGTTATCAGCGGTTAGACTTATTTATGCTTAGCGATTCCTTTATGTATGCGTGCCGAAGTTAATGCACTTCTTCTGGTATGCAAGTGCTGCCTGCAAGCTCACCATTCGCCTTATATCAATGATCATTCTTCAGTCTTCCTATCACCATTGTCGGCACCAGTCTGATTTAAGGGCATGCTTGTACTGTGAAATGCTTTATTAACATGTTGCATGGACCATGGAGCCAGTGTAATTTGTTGCATTATTAACAAGTAACCGTGGACTTGCGGTATTCATTAACGAATCTTGCGTTGGAGACATTGCATACACCAGCCTCGTGTCAGTGCTTGTTAGACTGATGGTTATCAGTTTGTTTACTAACTGCAGTAAGTGTTTTAAATTAGATGTTATTTTATCGCCAAACCATTTAATGTGAATTATCCGGCTATTGTGCTGGAGTGCGTTCAGAAACTTTGTTCTTGTTGGTTAGCCAGGTTGCATGCTTCAGCAGTCCTTGCAGTGCTAAATGTGCTAGGAAGTACGGCAGGATTAGGCAGAACCACCTATCAAGAATGGCTTGGAGGGGCACGATGCATAGTTTATATATTGAGACCATCCTCAGGTCCTGTGTTTTTGTGAATTGTAGGCTTCACTTTATCTGCATGTTTGGCAATAGGATGTATGCCCTTTTCTATATACAATTATAGACATAGTGATACCACTAGTCTCAGAAGGGGGCAGGTAAAACATTCTTAGAAACAGATAATTTTCTGTCCTTGATACAGTGGAACATGGATGTTCACTGAGCTTGCTATGATAATTGTTTATTCTAGTGTGCTAGTATAAGTACAGCCATATTAGGTCAGAAGCAATAGTATGTGGGATAAGAAACAAACACGGTTTGATTTTTCTTGCAGTATCCTGTTTTGATATAGCAGACTAGCATGAATAAATTGTACAAAATTAATACTTTATAAACATAAATACACAAGTAATAAAACTTTTTTTTTCACTTCACCATGTCTCTGCAATCTCACTGCATTTGATCACACAAATGCTGCAATAAAAAGTGCATAAACCAAGGGGTCCAAGATACCATTTAACATTACCCACTTCGGCTTGGAGACAGCCTCGGTTTGTAGATTGGGACCCACTCGGAGGAGAGGCACACTGGGATTTAACCGTATACACTACTACACTAAACTTAGCCTGTTGTAAGGAGCCAAGGACAAAGTCCGAAGCTTCATCTGCGCAAGAGCGATGCCTTAGCTGCTCATGGGTGTGGCAAATGGAATAGTGGATGCAAGGCATAGAGACTTGCATGGCTGCATACTCTTGTCATTACTTATAGCAATAGCTCGCCGAAGAGGGGGAACTTTAGAATTATTTTCTTTATTTGATGTGCCTAGTATTTTTTTTTGCTTGTTGCGAGCTGAGTACTATGGCCCTCATGGCCTCATGTAAGATAGCGATCATACTGTATAGTGTTATTACATTAGTACTGCAGCCTTTTATTATATGCTATAGTAGCAGTTATACTTGTGATTTTTTTGTTCTTGCATTATTAAGAATCAATGTTCCATTGTTCATTTACCAATTATTGTCATTTTTAATGCGTCTTTGGTTGGTTTTGTGTACCGCTGCATGGTTTAGCTGATCATATATGGATCTACTTGTATTGACTGTTCTTTTGAGCTTGCAATTTTAGTATGTTTTGCTAAGGTGTTGTTTGAATGCTTTAGATGACCAAGACAGGGGTGCTTCATCAAGAAACCAATCATCAGGCCGCGATCGTGAACGGAACTCCCAACAAACCTCTTCACGCAGGGGTTCTGGCCCAAGTGTGTCCAGACGGCTTGACCGGGATGGCACAGTGAAGTCAAGAGGCTACGCAAGTTTTGGAAGGAGCAACAGAGACAGGGGTTGTGTAAGAGACTCTGAGTTCAGTGATAGGGAGAGTAGGTTGAGTCTTCCAGATGACCCCTTGCATGATGGCTTCGGGTCCTTTAGCTCATGTAGACCTGAAAGCGACAGGCTTAATCGTATTCGTCCAAAGCTGGACACGCTGACCCGGGCAGCTGGGGTAAATTCGGACAATGGTAATCTATCTAGAAAAGATGCTGGTGACATCTCCTTTGAGCGAGAATTTCCACACCTTAGTGCTGAGGACAACAATGGAAAACATGATATGGGTAGAGTTCCATCTCCTGGAATTAGCACCCCAATTCAGAGCATACCATTGGTAACTGCACCGGAGGGCTGGAACTCGGTGCTAGCAGAAGTTCCTGGACTTAGTGAGCCAAGCAGTAACCATGTTTCTTCTGCTTTATCTCGTGCTGGCTCCAGTAGACAGCTTGAAGTGTCAAACTGTGGGACTGCATTAAGCATGGCTGAAACAGTAATGCAAACACCATTACAAATTTCTACCACACCCCAGGTAGTGTAATGAATAATGAATATGCTATCCGTGTTATTTTTTCTCCTTGGTATATAATCATGTTGTATACCATACACTTGATCTGACTTTTGTTTTGTATGCAATATCTTTCCAGCTCTCAATTGATGCTCAGAAGATTGAAGAAAGAAATATGAGGCAGTGTATTCTAAGACCTCTGACGCCTTCATCAAACAAAATAACTGTATGCACTTGCGTTAATTGCTTTTTTGCAAGATTACTACTTTCGTTTTCTTGTTTGTGTCTTCTGTGGTTACCATGGTTGTGTGTAAATCATAGTCTGGTAAGTTACTTGGCTTTTAAAGGCATAAAAAAAATCACAAATGTAATGTTTTGTGTAATTAAATAGTAGTACAGCTATGAACAAAGGAATTACATCCTAACACTTCATATGAATTTGACTGTTAGTGGATCAAGCGCATGATTTTGTTTCTATGCAGGAATCTGCTCCCTTGAATCATCTGATCTTAAATTGTACATATTAGTAGTGATCATAATCAAAATAGTTACCAGATATGGCCATAGTTCGGTTCAATTGCTTCGTGTTCTTTGCAAGCTGCAAGTATCCACGAAGCTGGTGCTGGCAGTCATCTGAGCATTGCTAATGACTGGCGGTGTCTTTGCAGCATAATAGTTTATGTTTGAACATATGTGTTGGAGATTGGAAAACATGCATTTTCTGTTAGAAATCTATCATCTTGTACATTTTCTACATCTGTTATTTGACTCTGCAGTTTAGACCTGAACTAATTTACAAGGTATAGTGTTTCAAGTTAATCTTAGGTCAGAGACCTATAATTTTGTAGCATTGAGTTATGAATATTTTTTATCGAATTTGATGCTTTACCCATTTGAGTATTTGACTAGACAATTATAAAAAGCTTAAAACAGATAAAATTTCCATTACATAGCACATGTTTATTGTGATGGAACACTTCGCTGGTAGTGTGAACTTCGTAACTTCTCTTATTTGTTTGGTTCATGAACACCTGCATGAAACTATTTGGATTACTGTGCATGTAGATTACTTATTTGTTCTCCTGAACTTAGATTAGATAAGTATATTATTGGGATTTTAGTGGGGACAAACAAAAAATTGTGTTAAAAGATGTTCCTTTCCGTTCTAGATTAGTTGTCAATATTACTGCTTATCTGTAGACCATTTTTGTCTTAGTTTGGCATTGCAGTGGCTTAATCTATAATTTATTATATTCTTCTGGATATGCTAACTATTTTATCATCTTTTGATACTATAAAAACAAATATGATATTCCACAAGATGGCATAAAACCGCACGCTACCCCTTTGTATATTGCTTGATCAGCATGCAACCAATAGAAGACCACATAGTTTCTTCAGGCATGCCTGCATTTTGTTGTATGTTGCATCTTTTTTGCTTAAATCTTATCTCTCTCTCCTTATCAGGATGCAGATATTTTCAAACTTTGAATGTGTTCCTTTTGGCGGCATTTCTGTTCCACTTTTTTGTCGAGTGGTTGTCTTGTACTGGAAAAACAACACTTTGGTTTGCACTAATTCATTCAGAATGCTTTGCAGGTATCTAGTCTGTCAGATAAGTTTAAAATTAAAGGTGCAAGAGCTGGGGATTCTAATGGTGCTATCAAGACCGCACCACAACTGTCAGCACAGCCTTCTAGCAACTCTGTTCGTACTCCGGTCAAATCTGAGCTTGCCAAGCCATCTCTACCAGGGTTCTTTCAGGTCCTGACCCGTGAGCAGAATGGTGCTGCAAATACTGCCAAAGACTGCACTAGCAATCCCGTGAGCCCTATTCTAGGTCGATCTTCTTCAGTAGAACCACAGAAAAGGCCTATTGCCAACCAGAAGCTTAAAGGTGTCACAAATGGCCTCCCTATGCATTTACAACAAGGTTCGTTTGGTGAGAGGAAATCAATTGCAAAAGACAAGCATAAATTCTTTGAGTTGCTCCGGAGCAAGTCTTTAAATGGTTCTAGCACTGGTATAGAGTCCTCATCTAGCTTAGTCGATGAGCAGAAGAACTCTTCTCTTGATCTGTCCTTGTTTAACGCTGGAATAAAATGTATCGAAACTGGAAGTAATTCCCGTGAGGATGCAAATTATTGTGATGGATCTCAGCTACACATCTCTGACAATGAGAAAATGAAGCCATTTTTGGAACCTCGTGATTTTTTTACTGAGGGGTTGCATGGTTTTGCTGCTGACAGCGAGGAAGCTATCTCTTCATCAGATTTTGGTGATGCTAAAGATGTAGCTATGATGCCTCGGGCAGACAAGGCTGAAGCCGCTGTAACCATTATCCCTGCTGATATAAATGATGGTTCCACAAAGTTAGACTCCAGCTATGATGATGCCCGTTTGTTCTATCAGCCCATTGTAGCCAGGGAAGAGGAACCATATCCTAGTGAAGATGAACCTAGTCCAGAAGAAATGGCTTTCCTGAAATCTCTTGGCTGGAAAGAAGACGAGATAGTTCCACCTTTGAAACAGGAAGAGATTGCTGATTGTGTAAGTTTTTGTTATGTTTCTTATTCTAGTTCATCAACATTATTTAGCTTTGAAAACACAAGTCTTGTGCTTAGGTTTTTTTTCTTATACTAAGTTAACTGGTCTCCAATAAGTACTAGATTTTGGGTCTCTGTTCTTCAGTTACCAAACAGTTCCCAAAACATCCATGCTAGCTTTAGTTATTCTTTAAACCGATTTAATGTGGCCTGCGATATGTATATCAGCAAACTGATTTGATGGTATAGTTTGCCATGCAAGAATTAAGTGCTATCTTCAATTTCCCTCGGATGAGGCACGCTGAATGATATACAGGATTTAGCAAAAGGGACTGTTGTCGGTTCACGCTGAAGAGAAAGTTCAGGGATTTTTGATAAAATTTAAGAACGGGAGCCAGTTGATGTTTTGATACCAAATGAGTATCGTTTACGTGGTAGTGCACATCGTATAAGTTTTCGGTAATCCACATCAGGAATGACAATACACTTGTTATATTTTACCGTGTAGCTACCATTTGTTGTGACATAAGTTCCTACTATTTTGTAGTTAAGGCACAATGTGAGGCTGCAGCAGAAGCTTGAGGAATGTAGGGGCTAATGATAGATCTCATCAAACAAAGTTTCCGGTGCTGTCATCTCTGAGAACTTTTGGGGCTCAAGCTGTAACATGATGAGTTTTGGTACTTACATTGAGTGTCAAGGGATGATTGTCTTGCTTAAGGAATCGAGACTTTTCCCTTCAGCTTGTGGGGAGTTTTCATGAGTAGACTGATGTTATTCCCTGCTGAGAAGAGGTTTGAGGGTTTTCTTCCTCATTTTCCAGAAGGAATACGGAATGATAAAAGCTTGTATGGTGTTGGAGGCACATAGTTGTGCACCTGCTGTGCCCAGAAAGAAATAGGTTGTCTTCTTTTTTATACGTCTTATGACTCATGGTTTATCCTTGTTTAAAAAGAAATGAAAAGAATACTGAGTCTTTACATGAAAATCATGTGTGTACGACTACCGTGATCTCAAATTTTGCATGACCTATTTTAGTTATATCGTATTACTCTTATTATATCTTCTTTTGTGGTGTTCAATTTCTCACCCCAATAGGCTCTGTTAAATGTGATTAGAAGTATGTGTGCATGGTTTTTTTAGAGCATCGTATTCAGATGTCATTTAGCTATTATAGGGTTGCCTTTTTGACAGCTATTATATGGTCGTTAATTGTGTTAGTATGGCTTGATATTCAGTTTGACCGTTAGGTATTTAGCCTACCTCCTATAATCGGTGACGAACATAGTACTGATTGGAATCTCAATGTTTGATGCACTAGAGCATCTCTGCCGTGTGCCCTAGCAACATCGATGGACAGTGCAATATCGGGAGGCTGCCTGCGCTTCCAATATATTTTACCAACAAATTTCAAATTAATATTTCATTCAAACATTTAGGATTTAAGATTTCATACAAATTTGAACGAAATTAAAAGAACACCTTAAACGTAGCTCTAGTGGCATCAGTCGAAGGGGCTCCACTCCTTGGTCATGTGTTAGCCGCCGTCGCCATTGTCCCAAAAGGATGACGAGAGGCTGTTGTTAGACTCCTCGGTGTCGAGGTGGATGAACTTGCCATGTCCTACGCCGACCACCATTTCGTGTACGCGTCTATCGCCGACAGTATGTCCTCCATCGACTGGCGAGTTTGGCTAGTCGTCTAGGTTGCACAACGCTACCTGCTTTCATAGATACTTCACCCACGACTCCTCCGCCGGCTCAGGCTTCACCTTCTTCGGTGGCGGTGGCAGCAAGGTTTTATTCATGTTGGCACGCCGGAAAGAAAGGCGCCCTACAGTTGCATTGCTGCCTTCTTCTTTTTCTTCGGGACAAGCAGAGCCTCCTCTTTTGGGGCGACCGATAGTGTTCAGAAGGCGAATTTGGTGGAGCGTCTGAAAGGGCATTTCCCTCTGTAAGTGTATTTTGGGTGTTTGTTGTCAACACAAGCATGATCTGACTATGTGAAGTGTTTTAAGTTGCCCCTTCAAAAGTGAAAAGAACAAAGATGTTTTCCATGGGTTTTCTTTGTTGAGTCGTAGGATACTTGTACTATCAAGAGGGATTGTTCAGCGGAAGGTATGGATGAAATCATGTTTCTTGCATAAACCCAAATGCACCCACTAAACCTTCTAAAAGAACATTTTCCCGCCTAAGTGGTTTTGGGTGCTTGTTAACAACAAAAATGAAGTCTAACCATGTGCTTAAGTGTTTTGAGTAATATCTTATGAAGCAGAAGATGGTAATCGATCGCCAAAACTAAAAATTATATTTAGCGAGAGTACCCAGATTTTGTGTGTTGGAAACCCTTTTCTAGGCCTTGCATGGGGCTAGACCCCCCTCCCCACTAGGCTAGAATTTCCGCGCGTGTACAAATTTCGGGGGATGGGGGATCTTCAATATTTTCGCCCATCGAAATTCGGCCAAGTCCCCAAAGGTGCACGAGTGGTGCGAACCTGAGAAGGGACGCTAGAAATCACCCTAAAAATAACATCCAAAAATCCTTACCCCGCTTAGGAAATTTCCTTAATTAGCGCCTGAATTTATGGGGTAAATTTTCCCAACAACCCGATTCTGGGGAGGCTATAAATATTCTTGCCCGGCCTCAAGTGTTGGCTGCTTTGCCCCCACTATCCCACCTCCACTAATGCTAGCTTTGAAGCCCTAAATCTCCTCTCCTAGCCAGCCAAACTTGATGCCCTTATAGGTATTGAGGGACAAGACCTAGATCTACATTCTCACCGAAGGAATTTTGTTTTCCCTTTCATTTCTTTGTGGAACATGCAACTCTTAAGTTCTTGAAACCCTATGAGAAATTGGATGGCCTTGGAGCTCGAGCTTGGTGTTGTAAAGCTCTGTGGTCATGTTGGGAGCCTCCAATTGAATTGTGGAGATTGACCCAACCTTAGTCTAAAGGTTTCGATCGCCGCCTTCAAGGTTACCGCTTAGTGGGAACTAACCTTTGTGGTTGTTCACCAGAGAATAGGGGATGCCTTTGTGGCGTTGGTAGGCAATTGTGGCACCACACTCCTCCAACCTAGATGTACTTCCTCCAAAAAGGAAGGAACTACGGGAATACATCTTCATGTCTTGATTGCAGTTATCTCGTTCCCTACCTTTAGTTGTTGTTTATTTACTTGCTTGCTTATACCTTGCCATATAGGATTGTCTACCTAGTTGCATATCTAGACAATATGCTTTCTTGTCAAGACTAATGTTCAAAAATAACTAAAATTTGTTAGTCGCCTATTCACCCCCCTCTCTAGTCGACCATACTGGTCATTTCAATTGTATTAGAGCGTCGTCTCTTATTTTAGGCTTTACCGCCTGAGAGTATGGCCGACAAAGGATAAGAGAAGAGTGATTCCACAGTTAGCGTTGCGGACACTATGGATAATCAAAATTGGAATCATCCATTTTTACCAAGATACAAGAAGTAAGTTTGTTCGATTCCTAGCTAAGAAAGATACCCCAACTCCTTGCACCGATGCTCCTCCTAGTGTTGCCCCCAAAGCGACACACGCCCTCCCTGTGTTTGTTCTGACAACGTAAAAGCACTTGGAAGATCACGTGGAGAGTGATGGTGCTTCCACTTTTCAATAGAAGAACTGGACAGGTTATCACTCAGCGGTGCACCCACCATCATGGTATCCCCGGATCCACCCATTCCTTGCCTCATATAGTTCCACAAGGCCCCCATCCATGCTAGATGCATATAGTTTTGCTAATTGGAAATTTCTAATGCATTCTTATCTTAGTAGCTCTTACATTGAATTATGGAGAATTAGTGAAGAAGGTTCAAGCCAATTGATCCAATGAGGTTAACTCGGAGATGTGGTGGACAAACAACTCATTGCGGCCACCTTGTCCATGATCCATGTAGAGGTCTCAACCTAATAAGGTAGATTCCTCCTGTGTTTACAATGCTAGTCCCTGGATCAATAGCTAGCATCCAAAGTTAAGATGTAATATCAAGAAACAAAGGTCATAACATAACTTTATAACCAGGAATAACATAATTTTATTACATCATACATAGCTCATTTGGCTATTACATTACATTGCAGCGGAATAACTATAGTCATGGGGTCCTTCATCTTCAAAGTGCCACAGGCAGATGTTGGTTGTAGACTTTGTAATCCTAAACAATCAATCTTCACTAAAATTAATCAAACCCGCAACATACAAGTTACAGCCACAAAAGGGTCAATACATTTGAATTGTATTGGCAAGTGATACTATGATGGTATGGTGGAGTCTATCAACTATATGCATTTGGCTAAGTGGAGTTGAGGCTTGCATTGCTCAAAATAGATTTTTCCTTAACATTTGAAAATACTAAGTTTTACTTGGCAAAATCATTTTTCTCAATCAAAGATTTGAAGATCCTTTCAAGGCATCTCTCCATCAAAGATTGAAGTTTACAAACAACCCTTGTTCAAACCACAAGTTTTAACTTAGAAATTTGAATGATGAGATTCTTGATTGCTTCCATGTCTTGATGCTCAAATTGTCCTTTACCAGGGACATGGCTAAGTACTTAGATTTTTACACTCTGCAGAGGTGGTGCACTTTCCCCACAAGACTTGGTTTCCCAAGACAAGATCTTTCAGAAGCCTTCCCTTAGACCAAAATGGACGCGCTCCAACCTATCAAACACTACCACCCACTGTCCATATGGCTAAGTTCTTGCAACCTATATGATCATGGCAGAGCCCATATTGCCAAGTGGTTGCACTTGAAGCTTCTCAACATTTGACATCTCAAATCTCTTTGTTCCTGGGTGGCATACCACAAGTGAGATACACAAGCCAAGTCATGGCCTTGTGTAACCACTCAACATAAACCAATCCTTCCATTCCACCCAGGTGATTCATTAACTTAGTTGTTTTATTAAACAAAAACATAAGTCCTCAGACTTAGAGATTTTTCCATGGTGTGAATATATTTTCCACCCATGTTTTCTATTAGCTAGGCTAAGCTTGATAGTAGTAGGAATCTTAACTTAGGAAAATCCTACTAAGGATTCATCTACTAGGTTTTCCTATAGCAAGGTTTATACTTAGCAAAATCCATGCAATTTTTACTTAGCAAAAATCACTAATGCATAGTGAAAGTAAAGGGGACAAAAAGTATGAAGCATCACTTGCCTTTTTGGTAGGGAATGGTGGTTCACTCCTTGATCTTGCTAGTCTCACACTTCTCTACAAGTCAATCAAGCAAACACAAATTCAATTCACATTCCAACCAAAGTCAAACAAACAATTTTTCACACACAAAGTAATGGAATCTAAGTCATGCATAAGCATGCAAAGGTTGGTTCTATTGCAAGGATGGTCTCCACTAGTCTTATAAACTTTGTAAGGTCCAAATTGGTCATTTACCAAAATGGCAAAGTCATTTGCAAAAGGCTTTAGTCCATAAACCATTTTTAAAATCCAATCATCATTTCATGTGGTGAAAAATATTTTTATCAAAGCAAAACTTTATGTTTTTCACCAAGTAAGTTGCCATTTGCAAAGCTTGGTGTTTTGGGTCAGTAGGTTTGGTCCAAAACATTTTCCCAAAGTTTTCTTTGCAAAAACATTTCCATAATAAAATCAATAATTTTATTTGGCTAGAAAATGGCTAAGTCAAATAATCTAACCTAAACTTTACCAAAATCATTTTCAACACCAAGGGTTGGTTCCTAGGGTCAGTAAGATCACATCAAACCATTTTGCAAAAGTTTTGACCCCAAAATCAATTTTAAACAATTTTTCTACTCTAAACAAGCTCACAAAAGAATCTGAAAAAACAAGCAAACTAACAGATACTATTTTCTAAACTAATTCCACAGTGGGCTAGGGCTTGCTCTCCTGAATCCAACGACATAAAATTTGCAAAATTTGGACGTGTGGTTTGAAAGTTACAAGGGTTTGAAAATTATAAACAAATTTGTTTTCAATTTCTGTTTTAAACTCGAGTTGGCCACGTGTCGCTGTTTCATTGGTCGATACCGGTTTGGCCGGATCGGCATCGTGGTGCGTTGGATCAAGTCAAATCGCGCGGTCCAGAGAACGTACCTCTTCGCGACTAAGTGATCTAATCCTGCTCGTTCAAACTAGATCGAACGGCTCTCAGTGCTTTGCCAAAAGCTGGCGGCGCGACGACAGTGGCTAGCGGCGGAGCGGCCAGTCGATGACGGCGCCGGCGGTACAGGAAGCAAAGGAGGGTGGGGAGATGCTCACCGGAATTGCTGACGCTCGCTAATGCTCAACGTGGTACTGGTTGGTGAAGGGGCGCACGGGGCTGTCCTTGATTGCTCGCCGGAGACGAGCTGGGCTTCAGGCGGTTCAGGAGGTCGTCGAGGGCGAGGATAGGGGGCGTCCTAGGACAAACGGAAGATGCTGTTAGGTTCGCACGAGCCTGGAGATCATCGTCGTGTCCACGGGGATGAGAGGGGAGGTCGGGTACTACCTGGGGACGTCGTCGGAGAAGAGGGCAGACGGCGGTGCTGCAGGTCATCGACGTTGCCGACGCTGGGAGGCACGCGCAAGTAAGCTGCGGCTGCAGAAAGGTTCTCTGGGGAATGCTGAGCACAGCTGTGTGCTCGAGGAGGCAGGAGGGGGCGTGTGTTGGCCGGAATCGGTGAGGAGGGTCGTCGGAGACAGAGGGAGTGTAGGGCAAAATTCCTCGGCCTGGGGGCGTGCTTGAGGGAGGGGTCAGAGGGGAACGAGAGAGGACGTGCTGGCGTTTAAAGGTGCTTGATCACCGTGAGGAATAAACGCGGCTTTATGTCGAATTAAGCCGGAGAATCAACGGCAGAACGAGGAGGAACGGGTCGCTGTGGTGAGGACGATGAACAGGAGAGGGTGGGGTCCGCTTGGCAGTGAAAGAAAGGAAAGGGAGTTGGGTCCACCGATCAGCTTCTGTGTGGGTGCGGTTCTGAGTGGAAAGAAACGCTTCGGGGAGGGGAGCTGGGCTGGATTGGGGCTGTGTTGGGCTAGTTGGGCCAGAGGGTGGGCTGCTCTATTTTTTTTTCTGTCTGAAACTTTTTCCTTTTCTATTTTCAATTTACTGATTTGAAATTCAAACAAATGATTCATTCAACCAAATCAACTCAAACAAACACCACACTTCACAATTTTGAACTTGGTTCTGTTTATCAGCATAAACCTAAATTCCAAAATAAAATAATAATTTTTATTCTTTTTAAGATCCATTCTTTAATTAAATAAAATGTACCTTTAGTTATTTAATTAAATAGGGTTTGATTTAATTAATAAAATCTCCATTTTAAATCCAAATACTTTCAAAACCAAATCAGTAGGTATTAATTGAAAGTAAAGAATACTTGGAAAGCTTGTTTAAAACAAAATAACATTTTTGCTATAGGGTCCATTAATAATTAAATAAATAGACAAAGGTTTATTAATCAATTAGGGTTTTGTTTTATTTAAAAACCTCTTTTGAAATCTAAATATTTTTAAAACCAAATCTGTAGGTTTTATTTGAGAATAAAAGATATTTGGAAAAAACTTGTTTAGAATAAAAATAACATTTATTTTAGGGTCCATTAATCATTAAATAAAATAGACCTTTATTATTAACTCAACTAGGATTTATTTTATTTAAAAAAATAAAATATTTATTTTGAAATCTAAAATGAAGCCAAAACATTTCAGTAGGTTTTATTTGTGAATATCAAATATTTGGAAAACTTATTTTAAATAATTTAATAAGTTTTGATGTTTCAATTAAATTGGTAAAACCTTTTATTTAAATAAAGTTGGATATTAAATCCTTATTAATTTATTTAAATCAACTTTTGCTATTTTTATTCAAAACAAAATGTTTTAAATCCAAAGCTTGGCCAAGGTTTAATTTGGCTTTATAAAATAATCTTTATTTAAACTTTCTTTTCCCTTTGAAAACCAAAACCTTTTATTAAAAGATCCAAATAGAAATTTTAATTATTTTTATTTTCCTTTAATAAAAGTTTATCTTTTTAAATTTATTTGATTCAAATTGGTTTGAGGTTCCAATTGAATTCAAAAAGTTTCTTCTGGCCCTGGAAATCAAACAAAGTTTTATTTTATTCATTTATTTTCACATTACAAGATTTGGAAAATCTTGGGATGTGACAATCCAAAAGTATTTGGCTCCAAAGGACATGGCGCACATTCGTCCACTCTCCACTACCAAAGAAGCTTGGGATTATCTATTCGTTGAGAATGAAGCATTGAAAGCTCCAAGTTTGATGAGATCAACAATGTGTGTGATGGTTTTGCAATGCAATATGGAGAGTCTCCCAAAGATATGTATCACCATCTCAAGACTCTTTCTGTTGCCATGGTGGACCTTGAAGCTACTTATTTGAATGAAAAATGGATGAATAGAAGGTTCGTTCAAGCTCTCTTGACTTATGAACAATTAAGGTTGAACTCGGTCAAGGGGAGATCGAATTATCACTCATAAATTTCCTTAAATGATGTACTAAGTGAGTTCATTGCAATGACAATTGCAAAGAATAATGCAGATGATGCTCTTACTCGTGCCCAAGGAGTTCGCCGAGTGAATATAGATTTGAAGGCCAAGTTATTGTAGTATGATGATGATTGGATATAAGATGAAGAGGTATAGAGATTGATAGAGCACGTGTACCTCATGTGTGGTTTTGGTAATTAATGACAATCTCTATGGACTAATGTTTGCATTGAACACTTGTAGAAATTATCCATTGACATCTCTTGGACCATGTGTTGGCTTCAAGGTTGAAAGATGAATAAATAAAGAAGAACAAGCATTCTCCAAGGGCATTGAGCCTATTGGAATCATGTTGAAGAAAGAAGATGATTCAAGGTTGATCAAGACAAAGTGCAAATAGTTTTTTTCAATATGGATCAACACTCAAATAATAATTGAAGTTCAATTTCAAGATGACTGATGGCTCCAAAAATAGCCATCTTTCTCCGTGTTTAAACATTGTTTTTCATCAAGCAATTGACAATAACCTCTCTTGATTTGACACTAATGACTAATTATTGTAAAGATATGCAAAACATTGCTTTGAATTATATTGTGCAGGAAATCATGCTTTTTAAGGCGAAAACAGGAGTCATAAATAAAGATTTCCACATGACCAAGTAATCCTGGAGCAGTCACCAGGCGTCAGGGTCCATAACGACCACTGTATAGGCAGGTCCGCCCGTACCATGTGGCGGCGGCTTCGTCTCGTCAAACCCTACAACTTTCGTGAAGACGCCTATATATTTTTAGGTCCTAGCCGCCATGCATAGGGCCGCCATTCTCAGATTGCATCACAACACCACCAAAGGATATCCACACCATAGTTCATCCCCTCCATCATTCATCCTCTCCATTAGCCATAGCCATTACTTTGTACTTGATATATCCTTGTGATTCGGTGACCACTGTAAGAATATTTGATTTCAATCTAAGTATTTTACACAATGTTTTATATCCTTAATATTATTACTATGAGCGAGTAGTACTCACGGGCTGCGGGTTGGAGAGAAACCTCGCAACAATTTTGTGCATCTAATCTATGGGAGTATTGTGTACTGTTTGAATATGGGATTTGTATCTTTTATTTCTTTGTCTCTTGCCTTGATCTTTGGACTTGTAGGTACCCAATACCCCTGAGATCGATCAAGGCTTGAGGTAAGATACTTGGCTAGCGGCGATCTCATAGGAAACCCAGTGACAGAAAGGGTTGTACGGTCTTCGCTCATCGACTCATTCAGGAACAACAACAACATCTATCCTTAAGGATATATATTGCTTATGGAATTTTATAAATAAAATACCTATAAATAAATAAAATTCACTTTTACAATCCTAAATAGGTATAGTATTTTATAAAAATACTAAATTATATTATTAGATTAATAGAATAAAATTCCCTAAATTGAAACATTTATTCTTAAATAGAATTTTAAGAAAATATCAATAAGAGTTAAAATTAAATAAAAATTAGTTTTAAACTCTTATATTAATGTATTTTACCACAAAAATATTAAATATAATATTTACAAGACTTTAGGAATTATCAACTACTAACTTTCTTTTATTAATAAAGAAACTTTAAAACTTTGATAATGTGGGTAAAACACGCAAGCATCCGACTTTACTACCTTGCAGTCACAAGGCAAGTTCATCACTTTCTCATGTCCTTTGATGATTTTTATCAAAGTATTTGCAAATTGAGTGTTATCACCTATGTTCTAAAGAGAAAAAGAAAATATTATTTTCTCAAATAAATAAAATGCTATTATCATCCTAAGTGATGGTAAATATAAGATTGGCAATGGAACTTAGGATTCCATCTGCAGTAAGATTCATCACATAGGAGTTAATAACCCATTACATCAGCGATTCTAGCGCCGTATAATACGCGTTAACCATGAGATTTGAAATGGGACGGAGAAGTCAGATGGATCTTCTTCCTTTCGCATGTAGCCGGATGCGCAGGTCGTGGTTATTATCCTTGTAGCGTGATTTGTAATTCGTAGAAGATGTGCAACATATGGGTGGGAACCCTCAACGTCACACGGTAGTTCTGGCATATGAACGGTCTGTACTAACCATTGCCGTAATTTGATATGTGGGCATGAAGTACACCAAGGAGACATGCGGGGTCGCGGATTAGGGCAGTGATTGGCTTGGATCATCTATTGGGCCCCACATCACGGAATTGTGGATGGGAAAGTACGCCCGGTTGTGCAACAAGGATTTGATTTCTTATGGGTAAAGCAACGCACCTCTGCAGAGTGTAAGAACTATAACTTATTACTCCTTGTTCTAGGAAGGAACTACAAACGCGGCAGGAAAGGGACTCCGTGAATTTCTAGTAAACCTATGAAGGCTGATGGGCATAGTTTTTGATATTAAAATCAACCTTTGAAGAAATGTTTACGAAAACTGCATAGTGCCAAGGACTGATAGTCCGAGGTGGTAGATAGAGAATCAAACTTCCCACCTTGCATATAATGAACTTGCTGGGTAACGTTGTTACTCACTCTTTCCTTTGATCCCCTTCTTAGACTTTGAGGAGCTAGAAGACACTCCAATGTACGCTACTGAAGGACAAGAGGATGTATACTATGATGAACCAGACCTGTCCGGAGGACTGGAAGGGGTGGACTACGAGATACACTATGGAGTAGAAGGCAACGAGTCCGAGTAGTTGCTTAGAATTATATAGTAGTTCAGATGAGCCGAGCAGCACAGACTTTATATAATAATCTGTTGAGCTCAATTCTGGATATGAGTTTGAAACTTTGTTCTTCCGCTGAAACTTTTAAGTTTGGTTTGTAATTTTGAATAACTTGAAGTACTGATCTTTTTGTATTGTAATAGTAATGTGTGTGTGTTTGTAATTTGGTCCCGCAATGTTTCTATTGTACCACTCTAAGGGATGTGATATTTGCGGAACGATGTTCTGTAAGTGTCATGCCAATGACTATAGTGTAACATCCCAAAAATATTAAACTAGAATCATTAAACTCTAATCTCAAAATTAGGGTTAACAAAAACTTTTCTAAAGAAAAATATGAAAGCATGCACGTGTGTATGCATCCCATTTTGAATTCTTTTGAATTGCCTTGTTTATGTGTTTCTTTGCTTGTAAAAGGATTCTTAGGTGAAATAAACATCATATAAACAATCCCCACACTTTTCCCAAAGACAAATAAATCAAAACAAACAAAATAAGGGAATGGTCATTTTGACCAATTTAACTCCCATGCCTACTTTGGCTGTCTCTAACTTTTAGAACTTAACAGAAACTTGTTTGGATCTTTGCACCCCTTGATAGTACTCATAACAAAGTATCAAGGCCCACCTTGTGATCATCCAAAAACATTCAAATGCATAGTTTAAATGACAGTTTAAAATTGAATCTTTATCATATGGGAAGATCCCACTTTTTCAAAAATCACTCAAACAAGCTCAACTTTCAAAACCCAAGCATCTACAGACTCACCAGCACCTACCTAGCACACCCACCAAAAATCTTTTCAAAATTCAAAACTTGAATTCATGCGGCCATTTCATCAAACACCTTGCGGATGCAAATCAAATAAAATCCAAACACTATTTGGAGCAGTGATTTGAGCCTAACTTGTTCCCTCTCTGGTTGCAACTAGGCTTTAGTAGATCATCTAGCTCATTTGTAAACGTCTAGCACCACTGTAAGCTTGGCAATGTCATCAATGGTGAACAGCCGAAGCCACCCATGCCACCCCAGTGTAGACAGCAAGCTAGGAGAGGAACTAGACGTGCCAACCTTGTCTAGGAGATCACCCATGCCTCACCACCCCCTCTCGACCAGCCCTGCCTCGAAGACATCGACCAGAGCACCCAGGAACGCCGTGCCCGTGCCTCTGTCAACCATGCCGAGCATGCGCCAGAGCGCCACCCTCGACACACGCCCACAGACCGCGCGCCGCCCTCGCCGCGTGCATACGCAATCACCACCGTCCCAGGAGACCGCCAGACATCCCCGTTCGCCGCCCCATGCCTCACATCCACCGCTCGCCGTCGAAGACGCCGCCTCTGCCGCACAGAGCATCACATGTTCCAGACCGATTGCCACCACCCCTACACGCGCATTAAAGCCATAGAGCATCGCCAGGATACCACTGATCAATCGCCACCGCCGGCCATGCCTCTAGCAGCCCGTAGCCATGTCGCCACCGTCGCCTGCCCATTCCGTTCGGTCTCGTCGTCGAGACTATAAATAGAGGCCTCCCCCGCTCAAACTCTTCACACCATCTCACTCCCCTCTCCTCACCGATCGTTCCACCCTGTTCCCGGAGCAAGGCGAGAAGCGCATCGCCGGAATTTGGCTGGAGCAGGTCGTCTCTGGAGAAGAAGGGCGTCGTCGATTTCATCCACCCCAGGAGAAGCTGCCGGTACCAGGAGGTTCGCCGTCGTCGACTTCGTCGTTCGCCCGTATCGCCGACCCTCGCCTGAGCCCCGGTGAGCCCTCGACGACCCCCACCTGCCGCGTTAGGTTTCTGTCTCGCCGGCGCCGCCCGACATGGATGATGAGTAGCAGCCGTTCGATTAGACTTAGATCGTGCGAATGAGATTGCCCCATACCGCTTCGCGTTTAAAGAGCCACTGACTGGTGGAACCCCCCTGTCAGTTGAGCCCTATGCCGCGGAGTGACACCGGTCCGACCCATTATCGTTTCCCGCGCAGCCCAGTCTTTTGAATTTAACCTTTTCCATTTTAATTCAAACACAGTTCTGTACCTAGTTTCAAAAATCAACCCATCTCGATTCAGTAAACCAAATTGAATGAAACCAATTTTGTTAGAAAGGTCTTAAAATGCTTAATCGAAGCCCGTTGGATTCAAATCATTTGGATCTGTAGATCACCCTTGGTAAAAAATAACAAGGCAGAACCTTTTCTGCATTAAAACATTTTTCAAATCTAAACCATAAAATCTTTTGAGTTGATTCCAACTCTCAAAAATCACATTTGATCATACCTTCAGAATATATAAAAACATTTGGGTTTACTTACAGAAATAATGTTCAAGTAATAAAAGAATGCCACATAGGCATTTCTAGTCACTTTATTTAAGTAAAATAAAAGGTTAAACCTTATTAAATTGTGACACCACTTTAAATCACATTCCCATGGACTAAAATATGTGGTGATGACATGTGTCAACATGATCCCATGTTTGGTTTGGAGAATATTAAATCTTAAGTAGTTTTTCAATGAGTAGAAATTACTTTTCTAAAAATAAAAGAAATTAAACCAAGCTTTAATCTTGTAATGTTAGTGATGATGCTAGATCATCTATAGGACCCTTTTGTGTGATGATTGAAAATATTTAAGTATTGTTTGGTGATTGTGTACCTCGTATTTGTTTATAGACGCTAGTACCGACCAATGATACGAGGAAGAAGGAGGATACTACGAAGAAGAAGCCGAGGAGAACTTCAACCACTACTCTGCACAAGGCAAGCCTAATACTACTAATTGACTAAGAAAGCCTTACTAATCAAGTTGACCTATGCAAGCCAATACTTGCAAGATATTAACTTAGCAAGCTTATACTGATACTTGTGCAAGCTAACACTTGCAAAATACTATACCTATGCAAGCAAATACTTGCTTGTTATCTTGCCAACTATATGCCTTAAGCATATATGATCATAACCACTTGATAAACCAATCCTAGTTTTACTTACAAGCTTTATACTTTATTTCTTTATCAAAGCTAGTACTTAGATCTTACTTAAGTGAATTGTAGATACTAGAAAGATAATTGCAGGTTGCATAAAGAGCATAAAATTTGGCCTAAGCTAGGTAATCTTTATGTCATCCTAAGGCATGAGATTGAACTTAGTTAAACTCCACTAGTTTACCACCCCTCATTAGTATTTACCCCCACTTGTAGATGCTAGTGCTAAGCATAAAACCTGATCAACTTAGATGGGAATACTTGGTGGAAAAATGGTTATGAAAACCTTGGAATGATGGATCATTCTATTGAGATGTTTTGGACATGTGTTTCCGAACACCAGATGATTTATGGTCATGAAAATGTTGAGGCATGAGCCTTAGCCCTTTATAAAACTGATGGTTGCCTGGATGCGATACCATTCCAATTTTACCGTACAACCACAATACCCGAGAATTGGGTAGGGCTTGACTGGAAACTTATATACCTTAGTATTAGTTCCCTCACGGCCAAGGTCTGAGCTGAGGCTACCTTGTGAAGATTGTCCACCTGTGCAGTACCCAAGATGACAGTTGGTCATGGTTGGGAGGCCAAACTCACAGGAGAGGTGCTTATACTAGGGCGTGTAATTGAAAGGTTAAGATTGATTATCCGCATACTGAGTATGGTGAATTCAGGATTTGTTCCTGACGGATGTATCGAATGTTGTGGTGAAAGTGTACAATCTCTGCAGAGTGTCAAACTATTCGAATAGCCGCGTCCGCGGTTATGGACAGTTGGAGTGGCCATACTGTTCCCCCGTCAGATGTTTTCAAAATGACTTATGAAATGAACTGAGACTTTGACTTGACCACAACAGAGTTGTGATATGAAATTCAAGTTCCCACTTAGGTGTTATAAAATTTGACTAGCTTTATCTTGCTTCTGAACTTAGTAGATGTAAATCTGGATTTTTGCAAAACAACCCTAGAGCTTAGTGTCCTACTACAAAAACCCCCTTCACTTGTTAGTATTAGTTTGCGAGTACTTAAAGAGTACTCATGGCTTTGTCCCTGGCTATTCCCGTGGCCAGACTATGAAGAGGAGTACCTGGAGGATGGACCCCAGGAAGGTTACGACAACTAGGATCATCTCCCATCGTCAGCATTGCCTGTGACCCCGAAGATGGAGCTTCGCCTACGCTACCGTTATTATTACGTATTTCCGCTGCTTGAGTTGTATTAAGAACTGGATCGTGAGATCCTTATTTGTGTAAGACCTTATGTATGGTTTGTAATGGATGATGTACTGTGGTATCCAATTCTGCTATGTCTCGCAAAAATGGTAATCCTGGGATTGCGATGTATGGCATAACTGGCATCTGGGATTAAAAATCCGGGTGTTGACAAGTTGGTATCAGAGCCATCCTGACCATAGGAGACCCTAGTTAGACTGGACGTTTGGAATCAAAAACTTAGTTTCAAAACCAAAGAAATCAAAATATTTACAAAAACTTATTTCCATTCTTATCACTTTGATTCTTTCATGAAAATTCATGTTCCTCAAAAACTCTTGCAAAATACATAAAATTTGACACACTTGATCACTCTACTAACTTACTCATCCTATATTCTTATAGATGGACGTGAAGTACAACAAGTTTTATCAGTTGGGAAATGGAGGAGACCTTATCTTTGAGAGGGATTTGGACCAGCTTTCAGAACTTCTGGAGCATCCGCACCCCGAGTTCTTCGGAGCTCAGCTCAATGATCAAGGAGGAGAAGATCTACAGTGGCTAATTGTTGCAAGTCTCCGAGGAAAGATTGAACCTCCCACTGCGGAGGGAATTCAGTTTACCTTAAGAGAGAACAACTGGCTCGATGGACTTGCCAGGGCCATGCAGGAAGCTCTTGCCCGTCTGTGTGGGCAGAGTATCAACCAGATCAAGGGTACCCGCTTTGAGTTTTGTTCAAGGCGTGATGCTAATGGACATCCACTGGAAGCCCCATACCACCACGAGCTGAAGACTTAGTTGGACCACCTTAGCTTCATGATGTACGATCGTCAGCAGGAGTTGGATAATTGTCGTGACTACTCCAACCACAAGTCCGCCATTATCAAGACGAAGGATCAGACCATCGCCATGCTAGCAAAGGGTCTCAAGTCTCGCCGCCGTCAGATCGACAAGAAGGAGCGCATCATTGCCCGTCTTCGCCACCGTATCTCGTCTTTGGAGGAGTCCATCCACGAGAGAGACATGCAGTTGGAAGAGAGGGAGAATGCCGGAGAGGATCTTCGTGGAGACCCCTACTCCTATCTCAATGATGATGATGACTTTCTGGAGGATCAGGCTATGGATTTCTTCACCGATGAGGAGGATTTCGCCTTTATCAATGACGACGATGATGATGAGGATGACGACTACACCGACTCCGAGGAGTAGTAGCACTTGAGCACTACTGTAGTGAGTAGTATTCGGTCCCACTGTATCGTAGTTTCCAGAATGGTTCCTAAAACCATCTGTTTACCTTGTTGTGGTGTGTGTTTGTATCGTGTGCTATGAATGAATGAATGAAAAGCAAGTTGCTAGAAAAATCTGAGTCAAACTTTAAAAACTTTTCAAAGTCCCAAAACCTTATAAATTTCCCTCTTTTCTAATGATCCATCTCAATCTTCAGATGCCACGCGGAGGAAGTGGTTCATCCCCGGACCCGATGTTGCAGATCCTGCAAATGTTGGTTTCTGGCCGCGAAGCTGAAAGAGCGGAACGTCAAGCCAACCTAGCCACCCTTCAACAGATAGCTCAGCTAGCCCACAACAATCAAGGCCACGGAAACCAGGACAACCATGGATCTAAGCTCAAGAATTTCCAGAACACCAACCCACCTGTTTTCACTAAGTCGGAAGAGCCCTTAGATGCCGACGATTGGCTGCAAACCATGGAAAATAACCTAGAAGTCGCCGGAGTGGAAGCCAATGAGAAAGTTCTGTTCGCCACCCATTATTTAGCCGGAGATGCCAGAGCATGGTGGAACAATGTTCGTGCAATGACCGGAGGACAGATGATGACCTGGGAGGAATTCAAAGTCAAGTTCAGCAGAACCCATGTGCCACCGGGTTTGATCAAGAGAATGAGAGACGAATTCAGAGAAATGAAGCAAGGACGGATGACCGTAGTGGAATACCGTGACAATTTTTTGTCATTAGCTAGGTATGCCCTGGATGAGATCGACACCGAAGACAAGAAGAAAGAAAGATTCCTGAATGGTCTGCATGATGAAATGCAGACTGTGTTAGTCAATATCCCCTTTGCGGATATCGAAGCCCTTGTCAACTCTGCCATCCAGATGGAAGGAAAATCAACCAAGCCAATGAAAACCGCAAGCGTCGCATGATGCATCAACCAGGAACCCATCAGACCCTAAAGTACCGCCCCAACCCATCTCCAAGATTTGCCCCGAGAACCAACAGACCCCCAATGAACCGTTTGACCTATCCCAACCGTGGAAACCCTAGGCCCGGAGGAAATCACAACAACCCCGGCAACTCTAGCAATTTCAACCGTGCCCCAACCAAGTTCAACAACAACAATGCTACTGCCAACACCAACACTGCCCCGAGGACTGGAAGCAATGTTGTGCCTGTTGCAACAAAGGACAAGTCGCAAGTAACTTGTTATGACTGTGGAAATAAGGGTCACTACTCCAACGAGTGCCCCAACAAGAAGAATGCCGCAGCCCCCAATGCAAATGCCCCAGCTCAGCAGCAGCGTCATGTTCAACCAGGAAGAAGGTTTGCCCCAGGGAATTCGCTCAACCGCAACGGCCGTCTTTTTCTCATGCATGCTGAAGAAGCTCAGGAAGCGCCAGACGTCGTGCTGGGTATGTTTTCTGTTAATTCAGTACTTGCAAGAGTGTTGTTTGATTCTGGTGCATCGCATTCATTTGTCACCGAAGAATTTGCCTGCACTAGTAAGATTCAACCAACAAAATAGAAGCATGTTATGATCGTTCAAATTCCCGATTGAACCACCAAGGCTAGGAAAATTTGCAAAGCCGTCCCTATCCGAATCCATGGCATAGATTTTTATGCTAACCTGATAGTACTCGGAACTAAAGGTTTGGAAGTAGTACTAGGAATGGATTGGATGTCCAAACATAAAGGATTGATTGACTGTGCCAAGAAAGCCATCACCATGACCAGTACAGCCGGAATATCAGTCGAGCATATATCTGAAACCTTACCTCGTCAATTCAAGTGCAACAAGAGTATAACCCAACCTACCATTGACCAAGTCCGGATAGTCTGTGAATACCCCGATGTATTTCCAGATGTTTTGCCCGGTATGCCCCTAGATCGGGATATCGAGTTTATCATCGAACTAATCCCCGGAACAGGACCCATAGCACAGAGACCCTATAGTATGAACCCGTCTGAACTAGCAGAACTAAAGAAGCAACTGGATGCCATGCTGGAAATTGGATTGATTCAACCAAGTGCGTCACCATGGAGATCGCCTATTTTGTTTGTGGACAAGAAAGATGGAGGTAACCGTTTGTGTACGGATTATCGGAAGTTGAATGATGTCACCATCAAAAACAAGTACCCCTTGCCCAAGATAGAAGATTTGTTTGATCAGTTGACCGGGGCCAAAGTGTTTTCTAAGATTGATCTTAGGACTGGCTATCATCAACTCAAAATTCGTGCAGAGGATATTCCAAAGACTGCCTTTACCACCAGATATGGATTATATGATGATACCGTTATTATTTTTGGATTAACCAATGCCCCTGCTTATTTCATGAATCTCATGAATAAGATTTTTATGGACTTCCTGGATAAGTTTGACGTTGTTTTCATCGATGACATTCTGATTTATTCCAAATCAGAAGAAGAACATGAGCTACACCTAAGGACCATTCTTGGAACCCTTAGAGAGCATCAGTTGTATGCCAAGTTTAGCAAATGTGAATTCTGATTACAGGAGGTAGGATTCCTCGGTCACATTGTATCAGCCGGAGGAATTGCCGTTGACCCTGCAAAAGTGAAAGATGTCGAAGATTGGCAAGCCCCAACCACTCAAACGCAAGTTCGTGCATTTCTCGGATTGGCGGGATACTACCGCAAGTTCGTAGAAGGACAAGAAGTTTGAATGGACTGACAAATGTGAAGCGAGTTTTCAAGAACTCAAGAGGAGATTGATTTCAGCCCCAATCTTAATCATGCCGGATATCATGAAGCCCTTCGACGTGTATTGTGACGCATCCAAGATCGGTGTCGGATGTGTGCTAATGCAAGAAGGCAAAGTCATATCTTATCTATCCCGACAACTGAAACAACATGAGCAAAATTACCCAACCCATGACCTCGAACTCGCAGTAGTAGTTCTAGCCCTGAAGACATGGAGGCATTACCTGATGGGAAATCGTTGTGAGATATATTCGGATCACAAGAGCTTGAAGTATATATTCACTCAGAAGGAGTTGAATATGAGGCAGAGAAGATGGATTGAGACAATCAAGGATTACGATCTGGACATTCACTATCACCCTGGTAAAGCCAACGTGGTAGCAGATGCGCTTAGCAGATTGCCGTGCCGCTCGAACTCCATGATTTTGAAGGAGCAACCAAGTTTGCACAAAGAAATGGAAGATTTTCGAATGGAATTAGTAAGTGAAGGATTTTTTGGCTAGCATAGAACTTCAACCCACTTTGATCAGCCAGATCAAAGAGGCGCAGAAAGGAAATGCTAGTATTGACGGAATCAAGCGTCATGTCGGTACAAGCAAAGTACCCGGATTCACCGAAGACGAAGAAGGAGTTCTATGGTACAAAGGACGCCTTTGTGTACCAGCAGATTCTGAGTTGAAAGAAGTTATCCTCAAGGAAGCTCATGATACTCTTTATTCTATCCACCCTGGAGGAACTAAGATGTATCAAGATTTGAAAGAGCAATTTTGGTGGCATAAGATGAAGAGAGAAATCGGAAGCTATATCGCCAAGTGTGATATATGTCAGCGAGTCAAGGCAGGACATCAAAGACCCGCTGGATTGTTGCAACCATTACAGATTCTCGAATGGAAATGGGATTCTGTTGGAATGGACTTTATCACCAGATTGCCTACTTCTAGTAGGGGAAATGACTCTATCTGGGTCATAGTGGACAGATTGTCCAAAGTCGCCCATTTCTTACCCGTCAAGACCACATATCAGAGTTTGAAGCTAGCGGAGTTATACATCGCTAGAATCGTCAGTTTGGATGGAGTCCCCAAGAACATTGTATCGGATCGAGGAACTCAGTTTACCTCGAGATTCTGGAAGAAAGTTCAAGAAGGCTTAGGAACCCGCCTAGATTTCAGCACCGCGTATCACCCTCAGACCGATGGACAAACGGAGCGAGTAAATCAAATACTCGAAGATATGCTGAGAGCATGTGTGTTAGAATATGGATCTAAGTGGGAAGACTGTCTGCCGTTTGCAGAATTTTCGTACAACAATAGTTATCAAGCTAGTTTGCAAATGGCCCCATTTGAATTCATGTACGGAAGGAAGTGTCGCATCCCTTTGAACTGGTCAGAAGTAGGAGAGAGTAAGATTTTTGGACCCGACATCCTACGAGAAACAGAAGAGAAGGTTCACAAGATTCGTGAGCACCTCAAGACAGCCCAGTCCAGACAGAAGAGTTACGCCGACAAGAGACGTCGAGACCTCTCCTTCAACATAGGAGATTTTGTATATCTGAAAGTGTCGCCATTGAAGGGAATGCAGTGTTTCCAACTCAAAGGAAAGTTAGCCCCTAGATATATCGGACCTTTCAAAATTCTGAACCGTCGAGGAGAAGTGTCGTATCAATTGGAACTACCCGAAGAGATGTCAGCTGTGCACAATGTGTTCCATATCTCATTACTTCGCAAGTGCCTCGAAGTTTCGGAGAAGACGGAAGTGTTCAAGAATATCGATCACCGGACCATAGAGATCAACGATGACCTGACCTATCCCGAAGTACCCATCCATATTTTGGAAGAAGCTTTCTGAACCACCAGAACCCGAAGCATCAAGTTTCTCAAAATTCAGTGGAGCAACCACACAGAAGAGGAAGCTACCTGGGAGCGCGAAGATCACATCAGGACGGAGTTTCCCGATCTCTTCAAATCCTAGGTAATCTTTTCGTCCTTTTTCAAATCTCGGGATGAGATTTTGTTTAAGGGGGGAAGGTTTGTAACATCCCAAAAATATTAAACTAGAACCATCAAACTCTAATCTTCAAATTTAGGGTTAACAAAAACTTTTCTAAATAAAAATATGAAAGCATGCATGTGTGTATGCATCCCATTTTGAATTCTTTTGAATTGCCTTGTTTATGTGTTTATTTGCTTGTAAAAGGATTCTTAGGTGAAATAAACATCATCTAAACAATCCCCACACTTTTCCCAAAGACAAATAAATCAAAACAAACAAAATAAGGGAATGGTCATTTTGACCAATTTAACTCCCATGCCTACTTTGGCTGTCTCTAACTTTTAGAACTTAACAGAAACTTGTTTGGATCTTTTCACCCCTTGATAGTACTCATAACAAAGTATCAAGGCCCACCTTGTGATCATCCAAAAACATTCAAATGCATAGTTTAAATGACAGTTTAAAATTGAATCTTTATCATATGGGAAGATCCCACTTTTTCAAAAATCACTCAAACAAGCTCAACTTTCAAAACCCAAGCATCTACAGACTCACCAGCACCTACCTAGCACACCCACCAAAAATCTTTTCAAAATTCAAAACTTGAATTCATGCGGCCATTTCATCAAACACCTTGCGGATGCAAATCAAATAAAACCCAAACACTATTTGGAGCAGTGATTTGAGCCTAACTTGTTCCCTCTCTGGTTGCAAATAGGCTTTAGTAGATCATCTAGCTCATTTGTAAACGTCTAGCACCAATGTAAGCTTGGCAATGTCATCGATGGTGAACAGCCGAAGCCACCCATGCCACCCCAGTGTAGACAGCAAGCTAGGAGAGGAAATAGCCGTGACAACCTTGTCTGGGAGATCACCCATGCCTCACCGCCCCCTCTCGACCAGCCCTGCCTCGAAGACATCGACCAGAGCACCCAGGAACGCCGCGCCCGTGCCTCTGTCAACCATGCCGAGCGTGCGCCACCCTCGACACACGCCCACAGACCGCGCGCGCCCTTGCTCGTGCATATGCAATCACCACCGTCCCAGGAGACCGCCAGACATCCTTGTTCGCCGCCCCATGCCTCACAGCCACCGCTCGCCGTCGAAGACGCCGCCTCTGCCGCGCAGAGCATCACATGTTCCAGACCGATTGCCACCGCCCCTACACGCGCATTAAAGACATAGAGCATCGCCAGGAGACCATCGATCGATCGCCACCGCCGGCCATACCTCTAGCAGCCCGTAGCCATGTCGCCACCGTCGCCTGCCCATTCCGTTCGGCCTCATCGTCGAGACTATAAATAGAGGCCTCCCCCGCTCAAACTCTTCACACCATCTCACTCCCCTCTCCTCACTGATCATTCCACCCCATTCCCGGAGCAAGGCGAGTAGCGCATCGCCGGAATTTGGCTGGAGCAGGCCGTCTCTGGAGAAGAAGGGCGCCGTCGATTTCGTCCACCCCAGGAGAAGCTGACGGTACCAGGAGGTTCGCCGTCGTCAACTTCGTCGTTCGCCCGCATCGCCGACCCTCGCCTGAGGCTTGGTGAGCCCCCGACGACCCCCACCTGTCGCGTTAGGTTTCTGTCTCGCCGGCGCCGCCCGACGTGGACGATGAGTAGCAGCCGTTCGATTAGACTTAGATCGTGCGAATGAGATTGCCCCGTACCGCTTCGCGTTTAAAGAGCCACTGACTGGTGGAACCCCTGTCAGTTGAGCCCCGCGCCGCTGTTGGGGGGTGACCCCGGATAGGGTAAAGACGGGGAAAGACGAAAGGAAGTTCCCCGTCCAGTTTCCGAGTTACAGTCTAAATCAGCCGAATCCTGTAAAGGTCGGCCGAGGTAAGCAAGAGCAGGACCCTTATGAGAAGAGCAAGGCGTTACCCGGCCGACATACTGTGTAAGTCGGCTGGGTCAGCCCGAATAATCTGAATGCAGGTGAAGGCCAAGCCGAGTTAAGCGAGACAGGGCCGAATGATATGAAGCTTGCAGGAGAAGGAGATGCCTATAGTCAAACTCTAGTCACGGGCTAGGAAGAATCTAAGCAGAGTCAAACACAAAGGACAAGGCGCAGAGTGACAGAAGGGCAGAAGGAGGTCACGGACGTGACAGTCCTGAAGCCCGAGGCGTGCAGGTGGGGTCCTCTGGAACCTTGCCGTCATTAGAAGGGCAACAGGGAAAGGAGGCCGCCGAGTTACTATATCGGGACAAGCATATTCCTCGAATATGCTTGCCACGCCAGCCCTAGAGGAGCCAAGGTTCCCCTTTATAAGGAGAGTCTTGGACTCAGATAAGGGCATCGACTCATTTAGTACCGTTAGGCTGGTAAAGTTCTTCTTCTCCACTTGTATACAGCTCAAGGAGCACTTGTAGCCCAAGAAAGGAGAAATAAAGATCTTTACGTTAGTCTTCTATGTGTAGAATCAACTACATCTTCCCTCCCCAGATCCCTCTAGCATCCATTGGCCCCATACTTTAGCCTACCCATGGCATCTGCCGTGCCACCACCACGACAGTTGGCGCCCACCATGGGGCCAGCAGCGGTGCTAGCTGGAGTCATGATCCAGACGGGAAACTTCATCCACACTGGCGAGCGCGTTGTCTCTGGCTTAGTCCGGAGATTTGATCTCTGTGACTACGTCAGCGACAACGCAGGCAGCTTCAAGGGAAAGACTCCTCCGCGCAACGGCGTCTTCATCAACTTGGGCATGCACCAGATCTACGTCGGCGTCGACACCTCCGGCGTTTATCCTCACCAAGTTGTTGTTGCAGGAGAGCCTCCCCTTAGCGCCGCAAACGGTCCGCGCGGAGTGCGCCCCGTCAGCAGCGTCGAGGTGATGGTCGCAGGCGAGGTGCATTCGGGAACAACGGGCGCCGGATCAAGCAAAGATCCAACAACGGGGGTGCAGGTGGCCACCAAGCAGGCAGCTCCACCGCCCACCGAGGTAATTCCTTCAGCGGCCAACCCAGCCGAGGTGCAGGAGACGACCCCAAAGGCACCAAGGGTAAGAGGGCCACCTCTGGAAAGACCAGAAAACATTCTTCAGGCAACTATAGATAATCTGACTACACCTATAGCGCCGATACTTGATCCGGATAATGCTTAGGCATAGTTAGAAGAGACCAGGCAAAAAGTGCTGGTAGAGGCAAAAAAGGTGTCAGCATTGCGGGAATCCTTAAACAGGACCCTGCGAGAATATGCTAGGGCAAACAAGCTTGACATCGCCCCCGAGCGGGTTGACGAGTTAAGATTAAGAGGGAAGAACCTCATAGACGATATCAACAAAGAGCATGATGCTCATAAGGAAGAATCAGTTGATCTAGGCTTGCCGAGGTACAGTACCCCGGCAAAGAACCTGAGGGCGGAAAATGCCGCTGCACTAGAGTTAGAAGGATTGACCGGCGAAGCCCGGCAAAAACAGCAAGAAAGAGTGAATGAGCTGGTGCGCATTACAAACCAGCAGAATGAAGAAATGCTCAGGGCAGACCCGGCAAGGCCTGGTGCCTCGCGAATGGTTCATTCGGTTGGTGCAGCACCTGCCTTATCTGTGGCAGCAACATCCTCGCACGGAAATAATGCGCGGAAAGACAGAGCGGTAACTTCGGGAAAAAGAAATAAGCAAATTGTTCCATATGATCCGGCGATAGCCGGAAAAGCAAATGAAAATAGAGGCAATGGAAGCCGAGGTAACAGTGGCGAGAGAAACCCCGGTCGTGCCGAGAAAGGCAACGGAGGCCGAGGTAATGGAGATCTCGGAAGAGGAGATCTCGGAAGAGGAAATCACGAGAATAATATCCCGGCTGAAGGAAGGAGAGAACCGCCACCCAATCCACAACCGAGACATGAACCTCGGCAGGAAAGAGAGGTGAGACCAGCTCGCCACAATCAGGTGAATGAGAGGTATAATGATGGTTATTCCGAGATGGAATATGCGGTTCATGGTGGAAATAACCACTATGGAATGCAGGAGAGAATTCTGTACAGAGATTTGCCGTCAAGTGATGCGAGAGTAAAGCTGGACCGGCTATACCGTTCCGAGTTGTTAGAAGAACAAGGTCCACCAGGCCCGGCATGCTTCGGACCACGGATCATGGGCGAGCCGCCAGTGCCGAACTTTCAGCTGGCAAGAGGCACAAAAACATATAATGGGAGCACCAAACCACATGATTGGTTGATTGATTATGCCACTGCTGTAAAAATAGCTGGCGGAAACTTGCGATGGGCAGTACGATATGTCCCGCAAATGTTGGAAGGACCAACTAGAGTATGGCTAAATAACCTTCCAACAGGCAGTATCAACTTTTGGTTGGATTTTGAAGAAATGTTTGTTAGCAACTTCACCAGTACTTACAAAAGGCCAAACAGGCCACAGCAGCTAGCCATGTGCAAGCAAAGGCCGAATGAGACAGACAGAGAATTCTTAACTCGGTGGTGTAATCTCAGGAATTCATGCGAGGGAGTTATAGAATCACAGGCGATAGCTTGGTTCGCTCAAGGATGCCGCTATGGCAGTGTATTATGGCAGCGATTGCAAAGAGATATGCCAACCACTTTGGCAGAAACCATCAGGATAGCGGATTCCTATGCATTGGGAGATCCGACACAACCAGAACTAATGTCAGCAGATCATCGAGAACATCAAGATCAATATGCAAGAGATGAGGCCGGGTCATCAAGGCGTAATGAGTTCAGAGGGAGAAGAAGAGAAGAAAGACCGGATTATAGATATGGCTCAAATCAGGTGGCAGCGGTAGTGCAAGATCAGCCGGGTCACGCAAACAATCAGCGGCAAAAGAATGGTCCTCAGCAATGGACACCAAGGAATGAAGGGAAAAGACAGTGGACACCAGAACAGAAGAAGCAATGGCAGGAAAGGCCGAAGTACACGTTTGAGTCTATGTTAGATCAACCGTGTAAATTCCACACTTCAATCCCGGCCAAGCCGGCCAATCATACGACTCGGCAGTGTGTCTGGATGAAAAATGCAATGGGTAACCCGGCAGGCATGCAAGCAACATCCCACCAGGCACATCATCAGCATCAGCCATAGTTGACTGGAGCAAATGCACAGCAATTAATGTTACCACCTCCTCCCCCGAGGTATGATAACACGGACCGGAGAGATGCAGTGCATCAAGTGATAAATTAGGGTCCAGATGGAAGGACGAACCCAGGAAACAGTGGATGCAATGATTACAGGGAAAATCATCAATCATATTGCGTGTTCACAACAGAACAGCAAGATAGGCAAAGTGTGCAGCGCCGGCATATGGAAGTAAATGCAGTTATGCTGGCAGTACCAAGATATGTGCCTTGGTCAGATCAAGAAATAACTTGGAGCATAAAGGATCACCCCAAAATAATGCCGAATCCGGGGTCGTACGCACTCGTACTAGATCCGACATTTGTCGGACCGAGCATTAATGTGAAATTTTCAAAAGTACTCATTGACAATGGGAGCAGTATCAATATCATGTACAAAGATACAATGCATAAACTCGGAATATCGCAGAATATGATGCAATCCACGAGGACCACATTCCATGGGATAGTACCAGGGCTTTCATGCGAACCCATTGGAAAGGTTCGAGTGGATGTGTTATTCGGCACAAGAGATAACCGCAGAGCAGAAAATTTGGAGTTTGAAGTGGTGGATCTAGAGAGTTGTTATCATGCTCTACTCGGACGGCCGGCATTGGCCAAATTCATGAGCAGCTGCCACATAACTTACTTGAAAATGAAGTTACCCGGACCACAAGGGGTGATAACAGTAGCAGGAGATTACAGAAAGTCAATAGAATGTGCTTCAGCCGGATCAAATCTGGCCGAGTCATTGGTAATAGCAAGAGAAAAAAGAAGAATTCAGGAGGTAGCGGCCCTTGCTCAGTCGGCACAACTGAATATGCCGGCATTGGCCAATCCGCATGGAAGTGTCTCTTTCCAGCCAACTAAAGAAACAAAAAAGTTCCAGATAGATGAGCAGTTCCCAGAGCGCACCGTCACCATTGGTGCCGACCTAGATGCTAAATAGGAAAGCGAGCTCACCAACTTCCTCCGTGAGAATCGGGATATCTTTGCATGGTCAACTCAGGATTTGCAAGGTGTGCCGAGGGAGTTGGCTGAGCACTCTCTGAATGTAAGGCCAGGAGCAAGGCCGGTGAAGCAACCTCTCCGCCGCTTCGCCGAAGACAGGAGAAAAATAATAGGGGATGAGATAGATCGGCTCCTTGCGGCCGGGTTCATCATGGAGGTGCTTTATCCGGATTGGCTATCAAACCCGGTGCTAGTAGAAAAGAAGAAGGATGATCCAAATGTAGCCATTGTATGGAAAATGTGTATTGATTACACGAACTTGAACAAAGCGTGTCCAAAAGATCCTTTTCCTTTACCTAGAATAGACCAAGTCATTGATTCGACCGCTGGTTGTGAACTATTATCATTTGTAGATGCGTATTCTAGTTTTCACCAGATACCGTTAAATTCGGCCGATCAAATAAAGGCTGGGTTTATTACCCCATACGGGGCTTATTGCTATCGCACCATGCCATTCGGCCTGCGTAACGCAGGGGCAACGTACTAGAGATGTATGCAAAAATGTTTGCATGACCAGATAGGAAAAAATGTACAAGTATATGTAGATGATGTGGTTATCAAAACTAAAGAAATCAAAATGCTACTGGATGATATTCGGTAGACTTTCGCGAATTTGAGAAGGTTCCGAATGAAGCTTAACCCGGAAAATGCACCTTCGGTGTACCGGCAGGAAAACTACTCGGTTTTCTCATATCTAGCCGAGGTATAGAGGCCAACCCAACAAAGATAAGAGCAGTAGAAAGGATGGAATTGCCGTGATGCCTAAATGACGTACAGAAGTTCACAGGTTGCCTGGCCTCGCTTAGCCGATTTGTATGCCGGCTGGGAGAGAAAGCATTACCACTTTATCAACTGATGAAAAAATCTGATAAATTCATTTGGACACCACAAGCAGACAATGCGTTCCATGAATTGAAAAAGATGTTGGTCACAGCGCCAATCCAGGCTTCTCCATTGTCGAAAGAGCCTATGTTACTTTACATAGCCGCCACGAACAGAGTAGTAAGCGCTGTGATCGTGGTGGAACGAATTGAAGATGATAAATCAGTACAAAGGCCAGTGTATTACCTAAGCGAGGTACTATCAGCCTCAAAACAAAATTACCCATATTATCAGAAGGTGGCATATGGGGTATACATGTCAGCAAAGAAACTTAAACATTACTTCGAAGAGCACCCCATCAAAGTGATCTGTGAAGCACCCATAGCCGACATATTGAGCAACAAAGATGCAAGTGGCCGAATAGCAAAATGGGCAATTGAATTGTCACCTTATGCTCCGCAATTCGATGTCGAGATGCAATCAAATCTCAGGCTGTGGCCGACTTCTTTGTGGATTGGGCCGAGGTACAGTATGAGCCACCATTACCAGATCCGAATTATTGGACGATGCACTTCGATGGTTCCAAACTAAGAAATGGTTTGGGGGCAGGAATAGTGTTAACCTCGCCAAAAAGAGATCAGCTGAGATATGTGTTGCAAATATATTTTGCCGCATCAAACAATGTAGCCGAATATGAAGCACTGGTCCATGGATTGAAGGTGGTGAAAGAGATTGGCATACGCCGAATCTTATGCTACGGAGATTCAGATCTAGTAGTACAACAAGTCTCAGGCAATTGGGATGCGTTAGATGCCAATATGGCCTTATATAGGTTTCATGTGCAAAAACTCAGTGGATACTTCGATGGATGTGAATTTCATCATATACCTCTGGCAGAAAACGACGCCGCAGACATATTGTCAAAACTCGGATCAACCATAAAATCAATTCCCCCAGGTATCGCCCTAGAGCACTTGAGGAAACCATCAATAACACCATCACCAGAGTCCGAATCCATCTTTATTCCGGCAAAATCAAGAGAAGATAGTGTGCCGATGGAAATTGACAAGGAATGTAACCCGGAATTTCCAAAAATGAACCCGGCCAATGCAAGGATGGATATGGGGAAATCCGAGGTAGTTATGTCGGCGGAAAATATGGAAATAGATAGTGAGATTACCCCAGAAAAAATCATACCAACATGGGCGCAACCCATATTTTCTTTCCTTAAAGATGCGATTTTGCCGAATGATGAGGTATTGGCAAGACAGAAAGTGAGAAGAGCTAAAGCTTATACAATCATAAACAATGAGCTGTATAAAAGGAGCGTCACAAGCGTGTTGCAAAGATGTGTGAACTCGGCGGAAGGCCAGGAGATCCTCCTAGATATACATCAAGGAGAATGCGGGCATCACGCCTCGTCCAGAGCTTTAGTGGCCAAAGCATTCAGGCATGGGTTTTATTGGCCAACAACGTTGAAAGAGGCCAAAGAACTGGTCGAAAAATGTAATGGTTGCCAGAGATATGCCAGCAAGATACATATGCCATCGTCCGAGTTAAAAACGATACCAATTACTTGGCCATTTTCTGTATGGTGCTTAGATATGGTGGGACCATTCAAGCCGGCCCGAGGCGGGATGACCCACATCTTAGTCATGGTCGACAAATTCACAAAATGGATTGAAGTAAAACCAATAAATAAGTGTGATGGGCCCACAACAATAAAATTCCTCAAAGATATTATCTTGAGATATGGTTACCCACACAGTGTTATTACAGACAATGGTACAAACTTTGCTGAAGGATCCTTCGCTAGATTCTGTCAAGAAAAGCACATAAGACTAGATGTCGCCTCGGTGGCTCACCCAGCATCTAATGGGCAAGTAGAAAGATCTAATGGACGAGTACTCTCCGGAATAAAACCACGACTCGTCGAACCACTGCAAAGGTCGGCAGGGTGTTGGATTGAGGAACTACCAGTAGTACTATGGAGCCTCAGAACTACCCCAAACAGATCAACAGGGTATACACCATTTTTTCTAGTATATGGGGCAGAAGCTGTGCTTCCAGCCGACATAATACATGACTCGCCAAGGGTTACCCAGTATACAACCGCTGAGGTAAATGAAATAGCTCGGCAAGATGATGTCGATCTGCTAGAAGAAGCCAGGGAGTTGGCACTATCAAGATCAGCTATTTATCAGCAGGACTTGCAGCGATATCACAGCAAGAAAGTAAATCCAAGAGTGTTTAAAGAAGGAGATTTGGTTCTTCGGTTAGTGCACCGTACGGCCGGCATGCACAAACTATCACCCCCATGGGAAGGACCGTTCATCGTGAGCAAAGCATTGCACAATGATGCGTATTACCTAATTGATGCTCAGTCACCAGAAAAGAACAAGGCAGACAAAGCCGGCGAAGAATCGAAAAGACCATGGAATGTAGCTTTACTTCGTCCATTTTACTCGTAGGAGTCATCTACGACACGTTGTAAAGTAACGCTCTAGGACAAAGTATCAACTATGTATTAAACCTCGGCACCTTGAGCAGTGGCTCAGGGACTGCCCTATATTGTTTTTGAGTTCGGGTTATGTATTGAACCTCGGCACCTTGAGCAGTGGCTCGGGGACTGCCCTATATTGTTGGGTTATGTATTAAACCTCGACACCTTGAGAAGTGGCTCGGGGACTGCCCTATATTGTTTTCGAGTTTGGGTTATGTATTAAACCTCGGCACCTTGAGCAGTGGCTCAGGGTCTGTCCTATATTGTTTCTGAGTTTGGGTTATGTATTAAACCTCGGCACCTTGAGCAGTGGCTCGGGGACTGTCCTATATTGTTTCTGAGTTTGGGTTATGTATTAAACCTTGGCACCTTGAGCAGTGGCTCGGGGACTTTCCTATATTGCTTCTGAGTTTTGGGTATGAATTAAACCTCGGCACCTTGAGCAATGACTCGGGGACTGCCATATTTTGTTTTTGAGTTTGAGTTATGTATTAGACCTCAGCACCTCCAGCAATGACTCGAAGACTGGCCAATATTATTTCGAATTTTTAGTGATGTGGTGAGTCTCGATTTTTAGAGCAGTGATTAGAGAATTGCCCCACAATTGTCCCTTGCTACAGAAATGGGTATCAAACTTCGGCACCCAGAGCGATATTATTTCATTCTCCCCAGATATAGGCTTCGAGATTGACAACTTGGATAAAATTCAAGTACACAATGGTTGAAGTGTTAAATTCATCAAGGTCAGCCAATATTAGACGCCAAACTACCGTACGACAAAGGCAAACACACAATCCGAACTTAAGAAATTAAAGGCCACCAAAGCAAAGATTTAAACAAACAGGATTAGTTTAAACAGAATAATAAAGATCACAACCATGTGTGCCTCAGCGGCAAAAGTAAAAAAAGGTTCATACCACACAGAAAGTCGGACAAGTGTTTGGCACACATCATACGCCCGGCATACCGGGGATAAGAAATGACTTAGAGTTTTTTAAACTTAAGGGGCAGCAACTTGATCAGGAACTGGGCGCTCCAAGGTAGACGGCACCTCGGCCGAAGTTGCTTCGCCCTCCACAGAACCAAGAGCGACTTCGGGGGAAGCCCGGGGCTGTTGAGAAACATCAGCTTGAGCTGTGGAATGCCCAGTACCTTTGGAGGAGGATCGCGCGTCGCCATTGCCATCCGAGCTCGAGCTGGAATCACCAGAAGTATCCGAGTCGCCCTCAGCCTCGTCTTGGTTGGCTGAATCATCATCAGAGGCATCTTCAACTTCGACCTCATCCGCCGGGTTAGAAAGGAAACTCGGCCCTTCAATCCAGTTATGCACGTCCGCATACTCAACGAGCTGGAAGGCACGAGCTTGTCGGCGAGCGACGAATTCTGGATCCTCAACCCAACGGGAGCCAGTGCGCAAATTTATCAGGGTATCGAGGGAAATATCCTCGTACCATGACATAACGACTGTGAGCGCCATATCAGCACCAGCTCGTCCAGCGGATTCCCTCCAAAGATTCAACTGGTTCTGGGATGCCATCAATCTTTCCACCAGTATCTTGATTTCATCAATATCAGGAGTCCCAGAAGTATTCGGCCAGAGAACATGGTAGGACCGAATGGCTGCTTGCACCAAGTCCCTGCCCATAATCTTCATCGGACCAACGGCAGCGCCAACGGCAACCAATAAATCTTCCATCGAGTATTCTGGGCTCGCATCAGCAGGAACACCTCGGCGCACACGAGCATTAATCACCGCTCTAGAGCTCACAGGCTTAGCTTCTGGAAAAATGGTCTGCGCAAAACAAAAGTACGTCGGTCAACAGTAAGAAAGGGAAAAAGATAACTCGGCCGCGGTCAGAGGCTTACGGTGAATATAGCTCAGCATTATCTGAAGATCTTTAGCCCAGTCACCCTTGGTTTTCTCAAAGCGAGTGATCTCCTAGCTCATCGCCCGTGTCTTGAGTTCGGCAGCCTCGAGGAGTTCTTTATTTTTCTGCAATTGCAGAGCCAGCCGATTCTTCTCCTCGGAGAACTCCTGGTCAACTTTCTCTAACTCAGATTTCTGAGAAAGCTTGAGGGACTCCACCTCGGCGTGCAAGCAAGTTATCTCGTCATCTTTATCTTTCAGCTGCGCCGAGTGAGTGGCGGCTTGTTCTAAAAAATGCAACATCATATCAGGCATGGGTATGCATTCTTGATGTGACGCTGCAAAAGTTTGTAACTCGGCTATACCGAAGCCAAAAGGGTTAAGAGAAACCCGATGCACATTTCAAATAGATATGTGTAAAAGAAAAAAGAGTAACTAACCTTCCAGGGCCTTGACTTTCTTTTCAAGACGGATATTAAGATTGTTGATATTACCTATTCACCAGCAAAATCAGCTAACACCTCACGTCCAAAACAATAAGAACTTTAGGGATAATGTGAAAGCTTGTTAACTTACCAGCTTTCTTCACCACGGGAATGACCTTCTCGTACTTATCTTGCATTTTTTTATGAGCGAAGAGCAGCCTTTGGAATTCAGCGGTTCGTCGGTCATGCGCAACCTAAGCAACAAAACAAATATCAATAAGATATTCGAACATAAGACAGATCCGAGTCAAGCAAAACTTAACTCGGATCTAGGTGGCTGGATATTCGAGCCTAAGTCAGATCCGAGTCAAGCAAAACTTAACTCGGATCTAGGTGGCTGGATATTCGAGCCTAAGTCAGATCCGAGTCAAGCAAAAATTAACTCGAATCTAGGTGACCGGATATTCGAAGCTAAGACAGATCCGAATCAAGCAAAGCTTAACTCGGATCTAGGTGGCTGGATATTCGAATCTATGACAGATCTGAATCAAGCAAAGCTTAACTCGGATCTAGGTGGCTGGATATTCGAAGCTACGACAGATCCAAATCAAGCAAAGCTTAACTCGGATCTAGGTGGCTGGATATTCGAAGCCCAGACAGATCCAAATCAAGCAAAGCTTAATTCGGATCTAGGTAGATGGATATTCGAACACTAACGCAAAACTGAACCAGGTAAAGCCTAATAAAACTTCCAAACGAATAACAAATTATTCGGTTGCAAGCTTCGGGGACTAGAGTATATATAATAGCATTCGAATGACTAATCAAACGTCCATAAAAACAATTACCTCATTCATCTTGTCTCTGTCAAGAACGATCTTGGCAGCCAGATGTAAGCGACTGCTGGTGTCAGAGAGTTGAAATGGCTGGCTGCTTGGATTGCCCTCGAGCTGATCAGCAGCGTTCCAATTGTTGGCATACTCAACCAACGAGCCGAGGCTATTCCCACTTTCCGTGCGAGTCAGGACTTTACCTCGGACGTGTTGGGTAGCCACCGCCGCCGCGGGACTCTTGTGAAGAGCGAGCTATGTATCAGCAGCCGGGGTAACAATAGTCTTGGCAGAAGAAACCCCCTTGCGCAGCGCATCAGCAATTGTAGGCTGAGAAGAGCTGGCAAGCCCTTTATGAGATGAGGGAGGCTTGGTGACAATGACCTTTCTTGCCTTAGAAGAGGCGTCGGTAGGAGCCGTTACCTCGGCACTTGGAATGGCATCTTTGGGGGCCGGAGGAATTACGGTTTCTGAGGGCGCCGAGATATTGGTATCCTCGGCTGGAGTCGGAGTCGCAGTAAAGGTTGTGGAGGTCGAAGGGATCTCAGGGGAAACTTCGAGATTCACGGAGGAGGCAGCAGGCTCAGTAGAAATATCTACGGGACGAGTTGTATCGGCATCAACAGGAGAGACCTCAGGCACATCCTGGCGAGATGACGTCTGATTCGGAGCGGGAGGAGAGTCAACGCGAGCAGGACTAGGAACTCTAGTATCTTCAGGAGGCGGAGGAGAAGGCGGCCGAGTCGTGTGACTCGTCATGCTAGGACCACTGGGCTTAACAGAAAGAGGAGCTCTGCAAAGGCAAAAAAGGTCAGGTCAAAAGGCAGAAAGAGAGAAACAAGAAATACAAATAAAAAGCAACTCACCTAGTAACCCTGGGCATAGTTTTACGCTTAGGAGGGTGCAGGGCTGACTTCTTCATACGTTTCTTGGGAACGGCTTCTAAGGCACCAGCTGGAGCACTACGTTTCCCCGAGGTAACAGGAGGTCGGGAGGCGAGAGGCTCGGCGTTGTGAACCTGACCGGCCGGATTAGCTGAGAAAGTAGAGGCCGGAAATGCATAAGAAATTGGCATTGCGGCAACTACCTCAAGAACTTGGACCTCGTCCGAATCACCTTCCTCCTCGTGGGCCGGGGTCTTGCCACGGGCACGAGCCGGAGCAAGGTCCGACTTGGGAACGAACTCCTCCTAGTCTGGCTCCCCGCTGTCCGGAGTGTTCCGAACCGCGGGCCACGGGAGAGACAAAACCTCGGCATCCTCGATCTTCTGCTCCTCGAACCTCTGCAGGAAAAGAAAGAGAGAAATTAACAAGGGAAATCACAGATGCGATTAAAAGGCAAAACACAACTGCGAGAACTTACTCTGGGAGGGGGATGCTCGTGGGTGAACGGCTTCAGTCCCCAGGCCTAGTCCTCCGGCATCTCTGTCTTAAAGATAGCCCGGACGCGCTTGAAGATAAGTTAATTATCCAGCTCCACCGTTGAGACTCGGTTGGGATCAAGGGGACCGCTCATATAGCAGAGCTTATGCGTGCGTTTCTGGAATGGGCAGATCCGGCTGCTGACGAAGGTAGTCATCAGATCCTCGCTGCGTAGCCCGGAGTGGATCAGTTCCTTCAGCCGAATCTGAAAGGCCTCGGCCAGAGCATGACTCTTCCTCGGATTATAAGTCCAGTTCTTCTTGGAAGGGGGGCCAATGGAAAAAGCAGGGAGCCGAATCCTATCTTCCTTCCCAGAATTCTTGACATAAAAGAACGATTTATGCCATTTCTTGCACGACTCTAGACCTGCAACGCGAGGAAACTCGGATTTCCTCCAAGGTGTGATTGACACAGCTCCACACTAGGTGAGCAGTTTCTCGGAAGGTTGAAGGGATTTGTCTGGGACAACATTGGAACGGATCTGAAAGAACTTCGACCAAACGTGCACAGACGGCCATAGGCCAAAGTATCCTTCCGAAGCAGAAATAAAGGCGGAAAGAGAAGCGATGGCATTAGCCGGAAGATGATGCGGCTGCAGGCCGAAGTAATCAAGGAACTCCCTAGCGAAATTTCTTAGGGGGAGACCAAACCAGTGAGCGAAGTGTGACATAAAGACGACGTACTCGCCCTCCTTGAGAACTGGAGAAGATTCACTGCCGGGTAAGCGACAGGCTACCTCGGCAGGAATCCGGCGAGTTCGGATTAACAACTCAATCTCTCTGCGGGTGACGGAAGAGCCCTGCCAGGAGCCCCGCTCGGGCCCAGACGCTGCATCGTCATCCTCAATAAGCGCACCGCTAACGAAGCTCGACATAGGGTCGCCGGAGGAATCTACGGAAGATGAACTAGCGGCGGAGCGAAGCCTAGAACTGCAAGGCCCCGTCGTGATCCTACGCGAAAACGGCGGCGGAGCGGAGAAGGAACCACTGCGGGAAATCTAAGAAGAAGCAGATGTGTCTAGAGAATAAACTAGGCAATGAGACCGGATAGCCTCACCGGCAACAGCGCCGGAGCAAGTATACGGGGACGGGGTCGACGGAGCAAAGCGATGGGAGCCTCGCCGTCGAAGATTCCGATGGGCGCACGGCAGCGGAAGCAAGAACAGGCGCGGAAGCGAGAGGAGGAAGAAGGGCAACGGGAAGCAGGGGAGGAAAGTAAATCTCCCAGCCCCGCGCCCCTCTTTATAACCACGCGGCCCGAGTGGTAGTGGGATCGTGCGTGCTATGTAGATCGTGTGTGCGGCATAACCGCGCGCCGCTGAGTGGAACTGCACCAACGACCACACGATGCAAGAGAGGATTACGGTCCCTGACGGAAACGGTGCGTGAGGCGTTGCAGCGCCGACGCGATAGGCATAGTAATTACTGTAGCCTGTCAGTGGGCACTGTAGAGGAATAAAAAACTAGAGAAACAATGATGAGTGTGACATATAGGACGAGGCGTACGCGAGAAGATGCGCAGATACCTCGAACGAGGGAAAAGTAACTCGGAAACAAGGAAAAACGAATATTGTGAAACTAATATGGCCCGGCCGAGGTTATAGGCAGGACCATACCAGCTTCGGGGACTAATGTTGGGGGGGGTGACCCCGGATAGGGTAAAGACAGGGAAAGATGAGAGGAAGTTCCCCGTCCAGTTTCCGAGTTACAGTCTAAATCAGCCGAATCCTGTAAAAGTCGGCCGAGGTAAGCAAGAGCAGGACCCTTATGAGAAGAGCAAGGCGTTACCCGGCCGACATACTGTGTAAGTCGGCTGGGTCAGCCCGAATAATCTGAATGCAGGTGAAGGCCAAGACGAGTTAAGCGAGACAGGGCCGAATGATATGAAGCTTGCAGGAGAAGGACATGCCTATAGTCAAACTCTAGTCACGGGCTAAGAAGAATCTAAGCAGAGCCAAACACAAAGGACAAGGCGCAGAGCGACAGAAGGGCAGAAGGAGGTCACGGAGGTGACAGTCCTGAAGCCCGAGGCATGCAGGTGGGGTCCTATGGAACCTTGCCGTCATTAGAAGGGCAACAGGGAAAGGAGGCCTCCGAGTTACTATATCGGGACAAGCATATTCCTCGAATATGCTTGCCACGTCAGCCCTAGAGGAGCCAAGGTTCCCCTTTATAAGGAGAGGCTTGGACTCAGAGAAGGGCATCGACTCATTTAGTACCGTTAGGCTGGTAAAGTTCTTCTTCTCCACTTGTATACAGCTCAAGGAGCACTTGTAGCCCAAGAAAGGAGAAATAAAGATCTTTACGTTAGTCTTCTGTGTGTAGAATCAACTACATCTTCCCTCCCCAGATCCCTCTAGCATCCATTGGCCTCATACTTTAGCCTACCCATGGCATATGCCGTGCCACCACCACGACATCCGCGGAGTGACACCGGGCCGACCCATTATCGTTTCCCGCGCAGCCTAGTCGTTTGAATTTAACCTTTTCCATTTTAATTCAAACACAGTTCTGTACCTAGTTTCAAAAATCAACCCATCTCGATTCAGTAAACCAAATTGAATGAAACCAATTTTGTTAGAAAGGTCTTAAAATGCTTAATCGAAGCCCGTTGGATTCAAATCATTTGGATCTGTAGATCACCCTTGGTAAAAAATAACAAGGCAGAACCTTTTCTGCATTAAAACATTTTTCAAATCTAAACCATAAAATCTTTTGAGTTGATTCCAACTATCAAAAATCACATTTGATCATACCTTCAGAATATATAAAAACATTTGGGTTTACTTACAGAAATAATGTTCAAGTAATAAAAGAATGCCACATAGGCATTTCTAGTCACTTTATTTAAGTAAAATAAAAGGTTAAACCTTATTAAATTGTGACACCACTTTAAATCACATTCCCATGGACTAAAATATGTGGTGATGACATGTGTCAACATGATCCCATGTTTGGTTTGTAGAATATTAAATCTTAAGTAGTTTTTCAATGAGTAGAAATTACTTTTCTAAAAATAAAAGAAATTAAACCAAGCTTTAATCTTGTAATGTTAGTGATGATGCTAGGTCATCTATAGGACCCTTTTATGTGATGATTGAAAATAGTTAAGTATTGTTTGGTGATTGTGTACCTCGTATTTGTTTATAGACGCTAGTACCGAACAAGGATACGAGGAAGAAGGAGGATACTACGAAGAAGAAGCTGAGGAGAACTTCAACCACTGCTCTGCACAAGGCAAGCCTAATACTACTAGTTGACTAAGCAAGCCTTACTAATCAAGTTGACCTATGCAATCCAATACTTGCAAGCTATTAACTTAGCAAGCTTATACTGATACTTGTGCAAGCTAACACTTGCAAAATACTATACATATGCAAGCAAATACTTGCTTGTTACCATGCCAACTATATGCCTTAAGCATATATGATCATAACCAGTTGATAAACCAATCCTAGTTTTACTTACAAGCTTTATACTTTATTTCTTTATCAAAGCTAGTACTTACAGCTTACTTAAGTGAATTGTAGATACTAGAAAGATAATTAAAGGTTGCATAAAGAGCATAAAATTTGGCCTAAGCTAGGTAATATTTATGTCATCCTAAGTCATGAGATTGAACTTAGTTAAACTCCACTAGTTTACCACCCCTCATTAGTATTTACCCCCACTTGTAGATGCTAGTGCTAAGCATAAAACCTGATCAACTTAGATGGGAATACTTGGTGGAAAAATGGTTATGAAAACCTTGGAATGATGGATCATTCTATTGAGATGTTTTGGACATGTGTTTCCAAACACCAGATGATTTATGGTGATGAAAATGTTGAGGCATGAGCCTTAGCCCTTTATAAAACTGATGGTTGCCTGGATGCGATACCATTCCAATTTTATCGTACAACCACAATACCCGAGAATTGGGTAGGGCTTGACTAGAAACTTATATACCTTAGTATTAGTTCCCTCACGGCCAAGGTCTGAGCTGAGGCTACCTTGTGAAGATTTTCCACCTGTGCAGTACCCAAGATGACAGTTGGTCATGGTTGGGAGGCCAAACTCACAGGAGAGGTGCTTATACTAGGGCGTGTAATTGAAAGGTTAGGATTGATTATACGCATACTGAGTATGGTGAATTCAGGATTTGTTCCTGACGGATGTATCGAATGTTGTGGTGAAAGTGTACAATCTCTGCAGAGTGTCAAACTAATCGAATAGCCGCGTCCGCGGTTATGGACAGTTGGAGTGGCCATACTGTTCCCCCGTCAGATGTTTTCAAAATGACTTATGAAATGAACTGAGACTTTGACTTGACCACAACAGAGTTGTGATATGAAATTCAAGTTCCCACTTAGGTGTTATAAAATTTGACTAGCTTTCTCTTGCTTCTGAACTTAGTAGATGTAAATCAGGCTTTTTGCAAAACAACCCTAGAGCTTAGTGTCCTACTACAAAAAATCCCTTCACTTGTTAGTATTAGTTTGCGAGTACTTAAAGAGTACTAATGGCTTTGTCCCTGGCTATTCCCGTGGCCAGACTATGAAGAGGAGTACCTGGAGGATGGACCCCAGGAAGGTTACAACAACTAGGTGTTGGAATTATGCCCTAGAGGCAATAATAAAGATGTTATTATTATAATTCTTGTTCATGATAATGTTTATATTCCATGCTAGAATTGTATTAAGCGGAAACTTTAATACTTGTGTGGTTTGTGAACAACACCGTGTCCCTAGTACGCCTCTATGGACTAGCTCATTGATTAATGATGGTTAAGGTTTCCTAACCATGGACATGAGTTGTCGATTAATAATGAGATCATATCATTGGGAGAATGATATGATGGACAGACCCAAACAAAGCGAAGCAATTAGATCGTGTCATCGTGTTCGTCTTTGCGAAGCTTTTCTTATGTCAAATATTGTATTCCTTAGACCATGAGATAATACAACTCCCTGGTATCGAAAGAAAGCTTTGAGGTCATCAAGCGTCATCCTATGAGAGGGTGATCATAAAGGTGTCTCTCAGGTGATCGAAAAGTATCTGTTGGGTTGTATGTATCGAGATGGGATTTGTCCCTCCCAAGTCGGAGAGATATACTTCGGGCCCAGTCGGTAATCGATATCAACACCGCTTGCAAGCATGTGGTTAAGGAGTTAATCACAAAGTGATATCGGATTACGGAACGAGTAAAGTACTTGCTGTGAACGAGATTGAACTAGGTATGACGGTACCGACGATCGAATCTCGGGCAAGTAAAATATCGCGAGACGAAGGGAATATATATATGGGATTGATTGAATCCTGGCATCGTGGTTCATCCGATATGATCATTGATGAATGTGTGGGAGTCAATATGGGTTTCCAGACCCCGCTGTTGATTATTGATAGAAGATCATGTCTGCATATTCTCGAACCCGCAGGGTCACACACTTAACGTGTCTCGACGCTATGATAGATTGGATAATTGGTTTATGAGTTTTTGTTCGGAGTCTCGGATGGGATCCGGGACATCACGAGAGGTTCCGGAGTGGTCCGGAGAATAAGATTCATATAAGGCAGTGCAGTTTTTGGAGTTAGGAATTGTTCCGGGTTAATCGGTATTGTACCGGAAGCTTCTAGAACCTTCCGGAAGGGGTCCAACATGGCCCCATCTTCCGGGAGGGGGCATGGGCCTATGAGGGAGTTCCCTGGACGCATTGGGCCAGGGGCACAAGGCCCCATAGGGCCCAGCCGGCCAAAGAGGGTTTAAACCCTAGATAGAGCTTCTAGAAGGGGGGGTTTCCTTGCCCCCCACTCCTCCTCCTTTGGGGCCGCCGGTTGGGCTTGGGGGAGGGGCTAGGGCTGCGCCCCACCCCTCTATATAAAGAGGTCTGGGGGAGCACCACCCCCACACCTTCCCCTCCAATCCTAGCCACCCTGCTGCCCTCCTCTCTCCCTCCCGACTGTTTGTAGGCGAAGCCTTGCTGCAGAAATTCTCCACCATATACACCACGCCGTCGTGTTGTATATCCAATCCGTCTCTCCACCATACTTGCTGGTCCGAGGAAGGAGGAGACGTCGAGGTGCTGCACGTGTGCATTTCACGGAGGCACCGCCACTTGTGGTGCTAGATCGGATCGGATCGCGAGGAGGAGAAGCGAGTACGACTACATCACCCACGTTCCGACGAACGTTCCGCTGTGCGAATCTTCAAGGGTATGAAGATCTAATCCAATCTCTCTTGTTGTTTGCATCTCCTAGATTAGATCTTGGCTTTCCCTCTGTTCGCATCCGTAGAAAATTTTGATTTACTATGCCGCGAAACCCTTCAGTGGTATCAGAGCTAGATCTATGCGTAGATGTGTTTCACGAGTAGAACGCAACATGGTTGTTGCGGGCGTTGATGTTTTCTGTTGCAAGCCTCTTGTTTGTGTTCTTATTATGACGCGGGATAGTGAGATTGAAGCGGTCCAGGCCAACCTTACGCGACGTCGTTCGCGAGACCGGCTCCGCACTTGACGTGTGGCTTGTTCCACACATGCGGCTGGTGGATGTCAGTTTCTCTCACTATAGTTGTCATGGGATTGACACCGGAGTTTGGCAACCATAATATCACCGTTGTGGCTTTCCGTAGGTAAGAATCGTTCTTAGCATCTACTCCCATAAGCCACGTAAAACATGCAACAACAAAGTAGAGGCGTCTAACTTGTTTTTGCAGGGAGTGTTTTCTGTGATATGGTATGGCCCAAGATGTGATGTGTATAATGTATGCGATGATCATGTTTTGTAATGTTTCACGACTTGCATGTCGATGAGTACACAACCGGCATGAGCCATATGGTTGTCTTTATAATTGTGTATGACCTGTGTGTCAACTTATTATGCGCCATGTAATAGTTTCACTTTATCGCTAAGTAGTTAGCAATAGTTGTAGTTGCTATTCGTGGTGGAGGCAACCATGGTGGAGTGATGGAGATCATGCCGGAACGCACAAGATGGAGATCATTGCGCGAAGATTGGCTATACCATGTCACATTAAAGTTATATGCATGTGATGTTTATCCTTTTATGTATCTTATTATGCTTAGATCGCGACGGTAGCATTATAAGATGATTCCTCACTTAAAGATCAAGGTAAAACTGTGTTCTCCCCAAGTATGCACCGTTGCGAAAGTTCGTCGTGTCCAAGCATCACGTGATGATCGGGTGCTATAGACTCTACGCTCACATACAACGGGTGCAAGCCAGTTTTTGCACACGCGGAAATACTTGGGTCTAACTTGACGAGCCTAGCATGTACAGACATGGCCTCGGAACACATGAACCGAAAGGTTAAGCATGAGTCATATGAATGATATGATCGACACTTCGTTGTCCACCATTGAAACCACATCTCTTCTCGTCATGATCGGATTAGGTGTGGTGAATTTGGATCATGTTCACTAAACAACTTGAGGGATGTTGAATTTAGTGGGAGTTCATCTAGTAATTTGATTAAGTTGAACTATTTCTCATGAACATAGTCTAAATTGTACTAGCAAATACTATAGATCACATGGCCAAGTCCAACTTCAACTTCAAAGTTTTTGCTGAGATAGAAAAGCTTAGAAACAATGGGTCTAACTTCACCAATTGGTTCCGCATTCTGAGAATCATTCTCGCTGGCGGACAAAAGGACTATGTCCTTGAGAAAGCGCTAGGTGACGCCCCTGCTATAGATGCGCCGGCTGATGAGAAAGCTGTTTATCAGTCGCGCAAGGATGATTATGATTTGATTAAGATCGCCATGTTGTATGCTATGGAATCGGATCTTCAAAATCGTTTTGAGGAGTTCGCCGGGCCCTTTGAGATTCTTGAGGAGCTGAAAACTATGTTTCAGACTCAGGCCCGTTCTGAGAGATATGAGATCTCTAAGAAATTCTTTAACTACAAGATGGATGAAGGGAGTTCCGTTAGTGAGCACGCCATTAAGATGTCGGGCTACACTCAACGCCTTGAGCAACTGGACTGCAAGATTCCAGAGGAGCTCAAGATTGATAGGGTTATGCAATCACTCCCTCCTAGCTAAAAAAGTTTTGTAGTTGCTCACAATCAAATTGGTTCCACTGATATGATCACTGAGCTCTTCGCTAAGATGAAAGTAGCGGAGGTGGACATCAAAAAGAATAATCATATGTTGATGGTCAACAAGCCCCCCACCTTCAAGAAAGGTAAGGGTGCAAAGAAGCCCTTCAAGAAAGGCGGCGGCAAGCGCGTTGCCCCTGCTGAGAAGAAGCTCAGGTCTGGTCCTAAGCCGGACAATGAGTGCTTCTATTGCAAGGACAAGGGTCACTGGAAGCGCAACTGTCTGAAGTACTTAGCGGACAAGAAGGCTGGCACCATCAAAGGTATATTTGATATACATGTTATTGATGTTTTCCTTACTAGCCCTCGTTGTAGTGCCTGGGTATTTGATACCGGTTCGGTTGCTAATATTTGTAACTCGAAACAGGAGCTACGGAATAGACGGCGACTTACGAGGGATGAGGTGACGATGCGCGTTGGCAACGGATCAAGAGTTGATGTGATGGCCGTCGGCACGCTCTCCTTAGTTTTACCTTCAGGATTAGTTTTAAACCGCAATAAATGTTATTATGTTCCTGCGTTGAGCATGAACATCATTTAAGGATCGTGTTTATTGCAAGACGGTTATTCATTTAAATCGGAGAATAATGGTTGTTCTATTTATATGAGTAACATCTTTTATGGTCATGCACCTATTGTGAATGGTTTATTTCTTATAAATCTCGAAAAGGATGAAACACACATCCATAACATTGAGGCTAAGAGATGCAAAGTAGATAGTGATAATACTACTTACATGTGGCATTGTCGTCTAGGTCATATTGGTGTAAAGCGCATGAAGAAACTCCATTCTGATGGACTTTTGGAGTCTCTTGATTTTGAATCATTTGACACATGCGAACCATGCCTCATGGGCAAGATGATCAAAACCCCGTTCTCCGGTATGATGGAGCGAGCAACGGACTTGTTGGAAATCATACATACCGATGTATGCGGACCGATGAGTGTTTCGACGCGCGGTGGATATCGCTATTTTCTCACTTTTACCAATGACTTAAGTAGATATGGGTATATCTATTTAATGAAACATAAATCTGAAACATTTGAAAAGTTCAAAGAATTTCAGAATGAAGTGGAGAACCATCGTAACAGAAAGATTAAGTTTCTACGATCCGATCGTGGAGGTGAATATTTGAGTTATGATTTTCTCACGCATCTTAAAGCAAGCAGAATCGTTTCGCAACTCACGCCACCCGGAACACCACATCGCAATGGTGTGTCTAAACGCCGGAATCGAACCTTATTAGATATGGTCCGATCAATGATGTCTCTTACTGATTTGCCGTTATCATTTTGGGGTTATGCATTAGAAACCGCTGCATTCACTTTAAATAGGGCTCCATCTAAATCTGTTGAGACGACACCGTATGAACTGTGGTTTGATGCTAAACCTAAGTTGTCGTTTCTTAAAGTTTGGGGATGCGAAGCTTACGTCAAGAAATTGATGCCGGATAAGCTCGAACCCAAAGCAGAGAAATGCGTCTTCATAGGATACCCTAAGGAAACTATTGGGTATACCTTCTATCACAGAACCGAAGGCAAAGTGTTTGTCGCAAAGAACGGTTCCTTTCTTGAGAAGGAGTTTCTCTCGAAAGAAGTGAGTGGGAGGAAAGTAGAGCTAGACGAGGTTATTGAACCTTCTCTTGAATTAGAGATTAGCGCAGCACCTGAAATTGTTCCAGTGCCGCCTGCACCAACAATAGAAGAAGCTAATGACAAGGATCATGAAGCTTCGGACGATGCTGCTACTGAACATCGCAGGTCGACAAGGTCGCGTGCCCCTCCTGAGTGGTACGGCAACCCTGTCTTGACTGTCTTGTTGGTAGAAGACAGTGAACCTACGAACTATGAGGAAGCGATGATGAACCCAGACTCTGAGAAATGGCTAGAAGCCATGAAATCCGAATTGGGATCCATGAGCGAAAACCAAGTATGGACTTTGGTGGACCCTCCTAGCGACCGAAAGGCCGTTGAGTGCAAATGGATTTTCAAGAAGAAAACGGACGCGGATGGTAATGTTACCGTCTATAAAGCACGGCTTGTCGCGAAAGGTTTTCGGAAAGTTCAAGGTGTTGACTACGATGAGACTTTCTCTCCCGTAGCGATGTTTAAGTCCATTCGGATTTTATTAGCAATTGCTGCGTTTCATGATTATGAAATATGGCAGATGGATGTCAAGACTGCTTTCCTCAATGGCAACATTGATGAAGAGTTGTATATGATGCAACCCGAAGGTTTTGTCGATCCTAAGGATGCTAATAAAGTATGCAAACTTCAGCGTTCCATTTATGGACTGAAGCAAGCATCTCGGAGTTGGAACCTTCGTTTTGATCAAGTGATCAAGAGCTTTGGATTTGTTCCAAATTGCTACGAAGCTTGTATCTACAAGAAAGTGAGTGGGAGCTCGGTGACGTTTCTGGTACTATATGTGGATGACATATTGATTATTGGAAATGACATCAACATGCTTAACGATGTGAAGAGTTATTTGAACAAGTGTTTTCCAATGAAAGACCTAGGTGAAGCTGCTTATATATTGGGCATCAAAATCTATAGAGATAGACAAAGACGCCTGATAGCTTTAAGCCAGAGTACATACCTAGACAAAGTTCTGAAAAGGTTCAGAATGGATAAGGCAAAGAAAGGTTCAGTGCCTATGTTGTCAGGTAAGATATTGAGCAAGGCTCAGTGTCCAGCTACGGTAAATGATAGGGAAACTATGAGCAAAGTGCCTTATGCCTCGGCCATAGGTTCTATCATGTATGCCATGCTGTGTACTAGACCAGATGTGTCCAATGCTCTTAGTTTGACGAGCAGATATCAAAGTGATCCAGGAGTGGAACACTGTACAGCTGTGAAGAACATCCTAAAGTACCTAAATAGGACTAAAGAAATGTTCTTAGTCTATGGGGGTGATGAACAACTCGTCGTAAAAGGTTACGTCGACGCTAGTTTCGACACCGACAAGGATGATTCTAAATCTCAGAGAGGATACGTTTATATTTTGAATGGAGGAGCTGTGAGCTGGAGAAGCTGCAAGCAAAGCGTGATCGCGGGATCTACAGTAGAAGCGGAATACATGGCTGCTGCAGAAGCGTCAAGTGAAGGAGTTTGGATTAGGAACTTCATCACTGAGCTTGGCGTGGTTCCAAGTGCATTGGACCCACTGGAGATATTGTGTGACAACACTGGCGCCATAGCACTCACTAAGGAACCAAGATATCATCCAAAGACCAAGCATATCAACCGCAAGTTTCATATAATCCGAGATTATATAGCAGATGGAGATCTGAAGATTAGCAAAGTACATACAGATCTGAATGTCGCGGATCCATTGACTAAACCTCTTCCACGTGTAAAACATGATCAGCACCTCAGTGCCATGGGTGTGAGATTTTTGCCAAATGTAAACTAGATTATTGACTCTAGTGCAAGTGGGATACTGTTGGAATTATGCCCTAGAGGCAATAATAAAGATGTTATTATTATAATTCTTGTTCATGATAATGTTTATATTCCATGCTAGAATTGTATTAAGCGGAAACTTTAATACTTGTGTGGTTTGTGAACAACACCGTGTCCCTAGTACGCCTCTATGGACTAGCTCATTGATTAATGATGGTTAAGGTTTCCTAACCATGGACATGAGTTGTCGATTAATAATGAGATCATATCATTGGGAGAATGATATGATGGACAGACCCAAACTAAGCGAAGCAATTAGATCGTGTCATCGTGTTCGTCTTTGCGATGCTTTTCTTATGTCAAATATTGTATTCCTTAGACCATGATATAATACAACTCCCTGGTATCGGAAGAAAGCTTTGAGGTCATCAAACGTCATCCTATGAGAGGGTGATCATAAAGGTGTCTCTCAGGTGATCGGAAAGTATCTGTTGGATTGTATGTATCGAGATGGGATTTGTCCCTCCCAAGTCGGAGAGATATACTTCGGGCCCACTCGGTAATCGATATCAACACCGCTTGCAAGCATGTGGTTAAGGAGTTAATCACAAAGTGATATCGGATTACGGAACGAGTAAAGTACTTGCTGTGAACGAGATTGAACTAGGTATGATGGTACCGACGATCGAATCTCGGGCAAGTAAAATATCGCGAGACGAAGGGAATATATATATGGGATTGATTGAATCCTGGCATCGTGGTTCATCCGATATGATCATCGATGAATGTGTGGGAGTCAATATGGGTTTCCAGACCCCGCTGTTGATTATTGATAGAAGATCATGTCTGCATATTCTCGAACCTGCAGGGTCACACACTTAACGTGTCCCGACGCTATGATAGATTGGATGTGATCCGGGACATCACGAGAGGTTCCGGAGTGGTCCGGAGAATAAGATTCATATAAGGCAGTGCAGTTTTTGGAGTTAGGAATTGTTCCGGGTTAATCGGTATTGTACCGGAAGCTTCTAGAACCTTCCGGAAGGGGACCAACGTGGCCCCACCTTCCGGAATGGGGCATGGGCCTATGAGGGAGTGCCCTGGCCGCATTGGGCCAGGGGCACAAGGCCCCATAGGGCCCAGCCGGCCAAAGAGGGTTTAAACCCTAGATAGAGCTTCTAGAAGGCGGGGTTTCCTTGCCCCCCACTCCTCCTCCTTTGGGGCCGCCGGTTTGGGCTTGGGGGAGGGGCTAGGGATGCGCCCCACCCCTCTATATAAAGAGTGCTGGGGGCGCACCACCCCCCACACCTTCCCCTCCAACCCTAGCCACCCTGCTGCCCTCCTCTCTCCCTCCCGATTGTTTGTAGGCGAAGCCCTGCTGCAGAAATTCTCCACCATATACACCACGCCGTCGTGTTGTAGATCCAATCCGTCTCTCCACCATACTTGCTGGTCCGAGGAAGGAGGAGACGTCGAGGTGCTGCACGTGTGCATCTCACGGAGGCACCGCCACTTGTGGTGCTAGATCGGATCGGATCGCGAGGAGGAGAAGCGAGTACGACTACATCACCCATGTTCCGACGAACGTTCCGCTGTGCGAATCTTTAAGGGTATGAAGATCTAATCCAATCTCTCTCGTTGTTTGCATCTCCTAGATTAGATCTTGGCTTTCCCTCTGTTCGCATCCGTAGAAAAATTTGATTTACTATGCCGCGAAACCCTTCACTAGGATCATCTCCCATCGTCAGCATTGCCTGTGACCCCGAAGATGGAGCTTCGCCTACGCTACCGTTATTATTATGTATTTCCGCTGCTTGAGTTGTATTAAGAACTGGCTCATGAGATCCTTATTTGTGTAAGACCTTATGTATGGTTTGTAATGGATGATGTACTGTGGTATCCAATTCTGTTATGTCTCGCAAAAATGGTAATCCTGGGATTGCGATGTATGGCATAGCAGGCATCTGGGATTAAAAATCCGGGTGGTGACAAGTAGGTATCAGAGCCATCCTGACCATAGGAGACCCTAGTTAGACTGGACGTTTGGAATCAAAAACTTAGTTTCAAAACCAAAGAAAGCAAAATATTTACAAAAACTTATTCCCATTCTTATCACTTTGATTCTTTCATGAAAATTCATGTTCCTCAAAAACTCTTGCAAAATACATAAAATTTGACACACTTGATCACTCTACTAACTTACTCATCCTATATTCTTATAGATGGATGTGAAGTACAACAAGTTTTATCAGTTGGGAAATGGAGGAGACCTTATCTTTGAGAGGGATTTGGACCAGCTTTCAGAACTTCTGGAGCATCCGCATCCCGAGTTCTTCGGAGCTCAGATCAATGATCAAGGAGGAGAAGATCTACAGTGGCTAATTGTTGCAAGTCTCCGAGGAAAGATTGAACCTCCCACTGCGGAGGGAATTCAGTTTACCTTAAGAGAGAACAACTGGCTCGATGGACTTGCCAGGGCCATGCAGGAAGCTCTTGCCCGTCTGTGTGGGCAGAGTATCAACCAGATCAAGGGTACCCGCTTTGAGTTTTGTTCAAGGCGTGATGCTAATGGACAGCCACTGGAAGCCCCATACCACCACGAGCTGAAGACTTAGTTGGACCACCTTAGCTTCATGATGTACGATCGTCAGCAGGAGTTGGATAATTGTCGTGACTACTCCAACCACAAGTCCGCCATTATCAAGACGAAGGATCAGACCATCGCCATGCTAGCAAAGGATCTCAAGTCTCGCCGCCGTCAGCTCGACAAGAAGGAGCGCATCATTGCCCGTCTTCGCCACCGTATCTCGTCTTTGGAGGAGACCATCCATGAGAGAGACATGCAGTTGGAAGAGAGGGAGAATGCCGGAGAGGATCTTCGTGGAGACCCCTACTCCTATCTCAACGATGATGATGACTTTCTGGAGGATCAGGCTATGGATTTCTTCACCGATGAGGAGGATTTCGCCTTTATCAATGACGACGATGATGATGAGGATAACGACTACACCGACTCCGAGGAGTAGTAGCACTTGAGCACTACTGTAGTGAGTAGTATTCAGTCCCACTGTATCGTAGTTTCCAGAATGGTTCCTAAAACCATCTGTTTACCTTGTTGTGGTGTGTGTTTGTATCGTGTGCTATGAATGAATGAATGAATGAAAAGCAAGTTGCTAGAAAAATCTGAGTCAAACTTTAAAAACTTTTCAAAGTCCCAAAACCTTAGAAATTTCCCTCTTTTCTAATGATCCATCTCAATCTTCAGATGCCACGCGGAGGAAGTGGTTCATCCCCGGACCCGATGTTGCAGATCCTGCAAATGTTGGTTTCTGGCCGCGAAGCTGAAAGAGCGGAACGTCAAGCCAACCTAGCCACCCTTCAACAGATAGCTCAGCTAGCCCACAACAATCAAGGCCACGGAAACCAGGACAAGCATGGATCTAAGCTCAAGAATTTCCAGAACACCAACCCACCTGTTTTCACTAAGTCGGAAGAGCCCTTAGATGCCGACGATTGGCTGCAAACCATGGAAAATAACCTAGAAGTCGCCGGAGTGGAAGCCAACGAGAAAGTTCTGTTCGCCACCCATTATCTAGCCGGAGATGCCAAAGCATGGTGGAACAGTGTTCGTGCAACGACCGGAGGACAGATGATGACCTGGGAGGAATTCAAAGTCAAGTTCAGCAGAACCCATGTGCCACCGGGTTTGATCAAGAGAATGAGAGACGAATTCAGAGAAATGAAGCAAGGACGGATGACCGTAGTGGAATAACTTGACAAATTTTTGTCAATAGCTAGGTATGCCCCGGATGAGATTGACACTGAAGCCAAGAAGAAAGAAAGATTCATGAATGGTCTGCACGATGAGATGCAGACTGTGTTAGTCAATATCCTCTTTGCGGATATCGAAGCCCTTGTCGACTCTGCCATCCAGATGGAAGGAAAGATCAACCAAGCCAATGAGAACCGCAAGCATCGCATGATGCATCAACCAGGAACCCATCAGACCCTAAAGTACCGCCCAACCCATCTCCAAGATTTGCCCCGAGAACCAACAGACCCCCAATGAACCGTTCGACCTATCCCAACCATGGAAACCCTAGGCCCGGAGGAAATCACAACAACCCCGGCAACTCTAGCAGTTTCAACTGTGCCCCACCCAAGTTCAACAACAACAATGCTACTGCTAACACCAACACAGCCCCGAGGACTGGAAGCAATGTTGTGCCTGTTGAAACAAAGGACAAGTCGCAAGTAACTTGTTATGACTGTGGAAATAAGGGTCACTACTCCAACGAGTGCCCCAACAAGAAGAATGCCGCAGACCCCAATGCAAATGCCCTAGCTCAGCAGCAGCGCCGTGTTCAACCAGGAAGAAGGTTTGCCCCAAGGAATTCGCTCAACCGCAACGGCCGTCTTTTTCTCATGCATGCTGATGAAGCTCAGGAAACGCTAGACGTCGTGCTGGGTATGTTTTCTGTTAATTCAGTACTTGCACGAGTGTTGTTTGACTTTGGTGCATCGCATTCATTTGTCACCGAAGAATTTGCATGCACTAGTAAAATTCAACCAACCAAATTGAAGCATGTGATGATTGTGCAAATTCCCGAATCAACCACAAAGGCTAGGCAAATTTGCAAAGCCGTCCCTATCCGAATCCATGGCATAGATTTTTATGCAAATCTGATAGTACTCAGAACTAAAGGTTTGGAAGTAGTACTAGGAATGGATTGGATGTCCAAACATAAAGGATTGATTGACTGTGCCAAGAAATCCATCACCATGACCAGTACAGCCGGAATATCAGTCGAGCATATATCTGAAACCTTACCTCGTCAATTCAAGTGCAACAAGAGTATAGCCCAACTTACCATTGACCAAGTCCGGATAGTCTGTGAATACCCCGATGTATTTCCAGATGTTTTGCCCGGTATGCCCCTAGATCGGGATATCGAGTTTATCATCGAACTAATCCCCGGAACAGGACCCATAGCCCAGAGACCCTATAGTATGAACCCGTCTGAACTAGCAGAACTGAAGAAGCAACTGGATGCCATGCTGGAAATTGGATTGATTCAACCAAGTGCGTCACCATGGAGATCACCTGTTTTGTTTATGGACAAGAAAGATGGAGGTAACCGTTTGTGTACGGATTATCGGAAGTTGAATGATGTCACCATCAAAAACAAGTACCCCTTGCCCAAGATAAAAGATTTGTTTGATCAGTTGACCGGTGCCAAAGTGTTTTCTAAGATTGATCTTAGGACTGGCTATCATCAACTCAAAATTCGTGCAGAGGATATTCCAAAGACTGCCTTTACCACCAGATATGGATTATACGAGTATATCGTTATGTCTTTCGGATTAACCAATGCCCCCGCTTGTTTCATGAATCTCATGAATAAGATTTTTATGGACTTCCTGGATAAGTTTGTCGTTGTTTTCATCGATGACATTCTGATTTATTCCAAATCAGAAGAAGAACATGAGCTACACCTAAGGACCATTCTTGGAACCCTTAGAGAGCATCAGTTGTATGCCAAGTTTAGCAAATGTGAATTCTGATTACAGGAGGTAGGATTCCTCGGTCACATTGTATCAGCCGGAGGAATTGCCGTTGACCCTGCAAAAGTGAAAGATGTCGAAGATTGGCAAGCCCCAACCACTCAAACCCAAGTTCATGCATTTCTTGGATTGGCGGGATACTACCGCAAGTTCGTAGAAGGATTCTCGAGTATCGCCAGACCCATGACCCAATTGCTAAAGAAGGACAAGAAGTTTGAATGGACCGAAAAATGTGAAGCGAGTTTTCAAGAACTCAAGAGGAGATTGATTTCAGCCCCAATCTTAATCATGCCGGATATCACGAAGCCCTTCGACGTGTATTGTGACGCATCCAAGATCGGTCTCGAATGTGTGCTAATGCAAGAAGGCAAAGTCATATCTTATCTATCCCGACAACTAAAACAACATGAGAAAAATTACCCAACCCATGACCTCGAACTCGCAGCCGTAGTTCTAGCCCTGAAGACATGGAGACATTACCTGATGGGAAATCGTTGTGAGATATATTCGGATCACAAGAGCCTGAAGTATATATTCACTCAGAAGGAGTTGAATATGAGGCGGAGAAGATGGATTGAGCTAATCAAGGATTACGATTTGGACATTCACTATCACCCTGGTAAAGCCAACGTAGTAGCAGATGCCCTTAGCAGATTGTCGTGTCACTCAAACTCCATGATTTTGAAGGAGCAACCAAGTTTGCACAAAGAAATGGAAGATTTTCGAATGGAATTAGTAAGTGAACGATTTTTGGCTAGCATAGAACTTCAACCCACTTTGATCAGCCGGATAAAAGAGGCGCAGAAAGGAAATGCTAGTATTGACGGAATCAAGCATTGTATCGGTACAGGCAAAGTACCCGGATTCACCGAAGACAAAGAAGGAGTTCTGTGGTACAAAGGACGCCTTTGTGTACCAGCAGATTATGAGTTCAAAGAAGTTATCCTCGAGGAAGCTCATGATACTCTTTATTCTATCCACCCCGGAGGAACTAAGATGTATCAAGATTTGAAAGAGCAATTTTGGTGGCATAAGATGAAGAGAGAAATCGGAAGCTATATCGCTAAGTGTGATATATGTCAGCGAGTCAAGGCAGGACATCAAAGACCTGCTAGATTGTTGCAACCATTACATATTCTGGAATGGAAATGGGATTCCGTTGGAATGGACTTTATCACCGGATTGCCTACTTCTAGTAGGGGAAATGACTCTATCTCGGTCATAGTGGACAGATTGTCCAAAGTCGCCCATTTCTTACCCGTCAAGACCACATATCAGAGTTCGAAGCTAGTGGAGTTATACATCGCTAGAATCGTCAGTTTGCATGGAGTCCCCAAGAACATTGTATCGGATCGAGGAACTCAGTTTACCTCGAGATTCTGGAAGAAAGTTCAAGAAGGCTTAGGAACCCGCCTAGATTTAAGCACCGCGTATCACCCTCAGACCGATGGACAAACGAAGCGAGTAAATCAAATACTCGAAGATATGCCGAGAGCATGTGTGTTAGAATATGGATCTAAGTGGGAAGATTGTCTGCCGTTTGCAGAATTTTTGTACAACAACAGTTATCAAGCTAGTTTGCAAATGGCCCCATTTGAATTCATGTACGGAAGGAAGTGTCGCACCCCTTTGAACTGGTCGGAAGTAGGAGAGAGTAAGATTTTTGGACCCGACATCCTACGAGAAACAGAAGAGAAGGTTCACAAGATTCGTGAGCACCTTAAGACAACCCAGTCCAGACAGAAGAGTTACACCGACAAGAGACGTCGAGACCTCGCCTTCAACATAGGAGATTTTGTATATCTGAAAGTGTCGCCATTGAAGGGAATGCAGCGTTTCCAACTCAAAGGAAAGTTAGCCCCCAGATATATCGGACCTTTCAAAATTCTGAACCGTCGAGGAGAAGTGTCGTATCAATTGGAACTACCCGAAGATATGTTAGCCGTGCACAATGTGTTCCATATCTCATTACTTCGCAAGTGCCTCGAAGTTCCGGAGAAGACGGAAGTGTTCAAGAATATCGATCAACGGACCATAGAGATCAACGATGACCTGACCTATCCTAAAGTCCCATCTGTATTTTGGAAGAAGCTTTCTGAACCACCAGAACCCAAAGCATCAAGTTTCTCAAAATTCAGTGGAGCAACCACATAGAAGAGGAAGCTACCTGGGAGCGCGAAGATCACATCAGGACGGAGTTTCCCGATCTCTTCAAATCCTAGGTAATATTTTCATCCTTTTTCAAATCTCGGGACGAGATTTTGTTTAAGGGGGAAAGGTTTGTAACATCCCAAAAATATTAAACTAGAATCATCAAACTCTAATCTTCAAAATTAGGGTAAACAAAAACTTTTCTAAATAAAAATATGAAAGCATGCATGTGTGTATGCATCCCATTTTGAATTCTTTTGAATTGCCTTGTTTATGTGTTTCTTTGCTTGTAAAAGGATTCTTAGGTGAAATAAACATCATCTAAACAATCCCCACACTTTTCCCAAGGACAAATAAATCAAAACAAACAAAATAAGGGAATGGTCATTTTGACCAATTTAACTCCCATGCCTACTTTGGTTGTCTCTAACTTTCAGAACTTAACAGAAATTGTTTGGATCTTTGCACCCCTTGATAGTACTCATAAAAAAGTATCAAGGACCACCTTGTGATCATCCAAAAACATTCAAATGCATAGTTTAAATGACAGTTTAAAATTGAATCTTTATCATATGGGAAGATCCCACTTTTTCAAAAACCACTCAAACAAGCTCAACTTTCAAAACCCAAGCATCTACAGACTCACCAGCACCTACCTAGCACACCCACCAAAAATCTTTTCAAAATTCAAAACTTGAATTCATGCGGCCATTTCATCAAACACCTTGCGGATGCAAATCAAATAAAATCCAAACACTATTTGGAATAGTGATTTGAGCCTAACTTGTTCCCTCTCTGGTTGCAACTAGGCTTTAGTAGATCATCTAAATCATTTGTAAATGTCTAGCCCAAATGTAAGCTTGGCAATGTCATCAATGGTGAACAGCCGAAGCCACCCATGCCACCCCAGTGTAGACAGCAAGCTAGGAGAGGAACTAGCCGTGCCAACCTTGTCTAGGAGATCACCCATGCCTCACCGCCCCCTCTCGACCAGCCCTGCCTTGAAGACATCGAACAGAGCACCTAGGAATGTCGCGCCCGTGCCTCTGTCAACCATGTCGAGCGTGCGCCATCCTCGACACACGCCCACAGACCGCGCGCCGCCCTTGCCGCGTGCATACGCAATCACCACCGTCCCAGGAGACCGCCAGACATCCCCGTTCGCCGCCCCATGCCTCACAGCCACCGCTCGCCGTCGAAGACGCTGCCTCTGCCGCGCAGAGCATCACATGTTCCAGACCGATTGCCACCGCCCCTACACGCGCATTAAAGCCATAGAGCATCGCCAGGAGACCACCGATCGATCGCCACCGCTGGCCATGCCTCTAGCAGCCCGTAGCCATGTCGCCACCGTCGCCTGCCCATTCCGTTCGGTCTCGTCGTCGAGACTATAAATAGAGGCCTCCCCCGCTCAAACTCTTCACACCATCTCACTCCCCTCTCCTCACTGATCGTTCCACCCCGTTCCCGGAGCAAGGCGAGCAGCGCATCGCCGGAATTTGGCCGGAGCAGGCCGTCTCTGGAGAAGAAGGGCGCCGTCGATTTCGTCCACCCCAGGAGAAGCTTCCGGTACCATGAGGTTCGCCGTCGTCGACTTCGTCGTTCGCCCACATCGCCGACCCTCGCCTAAGCCCCGGTGAGCCCCCGAGGACCCCCACCTGCCGCGTTAGGTTTCTGTCTCGCCGGCGCCGCCCGACGTGGACGATGAGTAGCAGCCGTTCGATTAGACTTAGATCGTGCGAATGAGATTGCCCCATACCGCTTCGCGTTTAAAGAGCCACTGACTGGTGGAACCCCCCTATCAGTTGAGCCCCGCGCCGCGGAGTGACACCGGGCCGGCCCATTATCGTTTCCCATGCAGCCCTGTCGTTTGAATTTAACCTTTTCCATTTTAATTCAAACACAGTTTTGTACCTAGTTTCAAAAATCAACCCAGCTCGATTCAGTAAACCAAATTGAATGAAACCAATTTTGTTAGAAAGGTCTTAAAATTCTTAATCGAAGCCCTTGGATTCAAATCATTTGGATCTGTAGATCACCCTTGGTAAAAATAACAAGGCAGAACCTTTTATGCATTCAAACATTTTTCAAATTTAAACCATAAAAGCTTTTGAGTTGATTCCAACTCTCAAAAATCACATTTGATCATACCTTTCAGAATATATAAAAATATTTGGGTTTACTTACAGAAATAATGTTCAAGTAATAAAAGAATGCCACATAGGCATTTCTAGTCACTTTATTTAAGTAAAATAAAAGGTTAAACCTTATTAAATTGTGACACCACTTTAAATCACATTCCCATGGACTAAAATATGTGGTGATGACATGTGTCAACATGATCCCATGTTTGGTTTGTAGAATATTAAATCTTAAGTAGTTTTTTAATGAGTAGAAATTACTTTTCTAAAAATAAAAGAAATTAAACCAAGCTTTAATCTTGTAATGTTAGTGATGATGCTAGGTCATCTATAGGACCTTTTATGTGATGATTGAAAATAGTTAAGTATTGTTTGGTGATTGTGTACCACGTATTTGTTTATAGACGCTAGTACCGACCAAGGATACGAGGAAGAAGGAGGATACTACGAAGAAGAAGCCGAGGAGAACTTCAACCACTGCTCTGCACAAGGCAAGCCTAATACTACTAGTTGACTAAGCAAGCCTTACTAATCAAGTTGACCTATGCAAGCCAATACTTGCAAGCTATTAACTTAGCAAGCTTATACTGATACTTGTGCAAGCTAACACTTGCAAAATACTATTATGCAAGCAAATACTTGCTTGTTACCATGCCAACTATATGCCTTAAGCATATATGATCATAACCACTTGATAAACCAATCCTAGTTTTACTTACAAGCTTTATACTTTATTTATTTATCAAAGCTAGTACTTAGAGCTTACTTAAGTGAATTGTAGATACTAGAAAGATAATTGAAGGTTGCATAAAGAGCATAAAATTTGGCCTAAGCTAGGTAATCTTTATGTCATCCTAAGGCATGAGATTAAACTTAGTTAAACTCCACTAGTTTACCACCCCTCATTAGTATTTACCCCCACTTGTAGATGCTAGTGCTAAGCATAAAACCTGATCAACTTAGATGGGAATACTTGGTGGAAAAATGGTTATGAGAACCTTGGAATGATGGATCATTCTATTGAGATGTTTTGGACATGTGTTTCCGAACACCAGATGATTTATGGTGATGAAAATGTTGAGGCATGAGCCTTAGCCCTTTATAAAACTGATGGTTGCCTGGATGCGATACCATTCCAATTTTACCGTACAACCACAATACCCGAGAATTGGGTAGGGCTTGACTGGAAACTTATATACCTTAGTATTAGTTCCCTCACGGCCAAGGTCTGAGATGAGGCTACCTTGTGAAGATTGTCCACCTGTGCAGTACCCAAGATGATAGTTGGTCATGGTTGGGAGGCCAAACTCACAGGAGAGGTGCTTATACTAGGGCGTGTAATTGAAAGGTTAGGATTGATTATCCGCATACTGAGTATGGTGAATTCAGGATTTGTTCCTGACGGATGTATCGAATGTTGTGGTGAAAGTGTACAATCTCTGCAGAGTGTCAAACTATTCGAATAGCCGCGTCCGCGGTTATGGACAGTTGGAGTGGCCATACTGTTCCCCCGTCAGATGTTTTCAAAATGACTTATGAAATGAACTGAGACTTTGACTTGACCACAACAGAGTTGTGATATGAAATTCAAGTTCCCACTTAGGTGTTATAAAATTTGACTAGCTTTCTCTTGCTTCTGAACTTAGTATATGTAAATCTGGCTTTTTGCAAAACAACCCTAGAGCTTAGTGTCCTACTACAAAAAACCCCTTCACTTGTTAGTATTAGTTTGCGAGTACTTAAAGAGAACTAATGGTTTGTCCCTGGCTATTCCCATGGCCAGACTATGAAGAGGAGTACCTGGAGGATGGACCCTAGGAAGGTTACGACAACTAGGATCATATCCCATCGTCAGCATTGCCTGTGACCCAAAGATGGAGCTTCGCCTACGCTACCGTTATTATTACGTATTTCCGCTGCTTGAGTTGTATTAAGAACTGGATCATGAGATCCTTATTTGTGTAAGACCTTATGTATGGTTTGTAATGGATGATGTACTGTGGTATCCAATTCTGTTATGTCTCGCAAAAATGGTAATCCTGGGATTGCGATGTATGGCATAACAGGCATCTAGGATTAAAAATCCGGGTGTGGACATATAGTGTACTACACATGCAGTGGTATGCTGGATCACCACAACAGGTTCATCAGAGCATTTTTTGTGAAGGTTAATAGTCTTCTACCAATGGGGATAGCTTCCCCCGGGTAGATGTCGTCCAGCCCGTGCCTTTGAGATACGTGCCAAACCATCTTAAGAGGGATAGTTGATTAATTCATCTGTAATAAAACTGACGAGGGTGACAGTCAAATGGTAACGAGTATCGAGACAAGAGCATATGGACAAATTTTTCATGCCAACACATAGTCTCGTTTGTATTCGTGTATTTTGTTTGGTAGTTTACCACCATGAACACGTGCACACTCAGGCCCTTGCAGCTGAAAAACATCGCAGACAACCTCCTCCGCAACAACTACTTTTTTAACTGGCAACAGCTATAGTTGGTTATTTCTCAAAAAAAACACAGCTACCGGTAGTACATGGCCAACCTATGGTCTTTTCCATCTCTCTCAGATTTATACATTTCATCACAGTACGTAAGGAAGCAGGTGTCCACACCAGGGGCAACTGTCGGCATCGTGCTAATGATAAACAGCTGGAGGATTTACAAATGAATAGCGCTCACAAAAAACTTAAGGAAATAAAAAATCAAATCCCTAAACAACGAAGCTGGATTATAAAACTCACCTATAGATCACAGCGTGTTTTGGGTCGGCCATAATAAGGAACGAAGGTTTTCTCCAATTTGTCAAGAGCTGTGTATTTTTTTAATAGACAGGAGCTGACTATGGGGAGCTAAGTCATTTGGCCAGTTTTATAGGGAGAAAATTACGAAGGAGACACACATGCTATGTGTCACCTTGTGCAACGTCATATAGGCTACACCGTCTATGCAGCCGTGAGCAAACTGAAATCAACATATCCATATATAGGCTTGTGTTAGCTAAATAATACTACTAGCAATAGGAATAGTGTACACTTTGACTTTTGATTCAGCTTATGAGGCAGCAATAGGAATAGTACACATTGTGGCTTTTGATTCAGACTACGAGGCAGACATTGAGCATGTTGTGCATCATTTTGTCACATCATTTTCTTTCCTACGGCTAGACGAAGAGGCGACAACGGCATAGCACGGCAGTCCATGCATCCTCTAATTGATGATTAATACCACATCATTGGTGAAACAACAAATGGTAGGAAGATGACCGTGCTAATCTCAACACACATCGTACAGTAATGGCAAGGGGGCAGCTATCCCCCTTGGCAGCAAATCCGCACTCTTTTGTGAAAGTATTATTTTTGGTTTTTATATTGATCCCAACAAGGAGCATAGGAAAGTGTTTGTTAGAGTTGTTTATGTCGCACTCAAGGTGTCACTTGTCTTGAGTGAATTGACTGCAAAAATTGATATGGAAGAAGGTGAGTGTGAATGGTTGAGAATTGAGTATTGGGCAGTATTAATAGCAAAGAACATAAAAGTAAAAGGAACTAAGATTACTTTGAGTTTCCTGTAGATGAAAGAATAGGTGTGGATAGATACTGTTCATGGTGATAGTGAATGTGCTAGGTGGAATAAATGGGATAAGAAATTATAATACTTCTTGTTAGTGTGCAAGTAGGCAAGCAACCCGTATAATAGTCATGACTCCTCTTGGTAGATTCGTTTGCCTTCAATGATCCATTTGAATATTACCACAACCATAGTCAGCGCAGCAATTGTGATCATGAGACCAGATCAAGGCTTTAAAACAATGGTTCCTTGTTTCTCCTCGAATTATACTAGATCCTGTTTGATATCGGTTGTGTCACTCGAGGGGGCGCTGATTCACTAGCAAACAAGTTCATGTCTATGAAATCTCAGGATCATGTTGTCTGGACCCTTAAATTATACAACACGCATTAGTCGCACAAATACAATCATTCTCACATAGAATAATCACAAGTAGATGAAAATAAAATAAGCACATCACATCTCACCAATTCCCTACATCTCCCATGCCTATAGGGATTTACTCGCACATGAGAGAAGAATAGCACAATGATATAATCATAATGTAAATAGAGTTCATCTTGATATTACCGTAGCAAGCCATAATAAAGGGAAGATCGAATCCAGTACAAAGAAAAGTATGAATAGAGTCTCAAACCCTAATCTTATAAGTATGAATCTCTCTCTCTCAATCTAGTGCAAGGGGGATGATACGTTGTAAACGTATCTATAATTTTTGATGCTCCATGCTTTTTTGTATCAATTATCATATGTTTTGTCTACACTTTGAGGTATTTTTATACATTTTTGGAACTAACCTATTGACAAGATGCCACAGTGTCAGTTGCATGTTTTCTGCTGTTTTTGGTTTCAAAAAAGCTAGTAAAGAAATATTCTAGGAATTGGACAGAACAAAAGCCAAAGTCAATATATTTCCCGACATGACACGAAGACCGAAGGGGAGACGGACAGGAGCCACGAGGAGGCCACACCATAGGGTGACGCAGGCCCACCATAGGGCGCGTCGGCCTATGGTGTGGGCCCCTCAGGCGTCCATCGACCTTGCCCCTTCGCCTATATAAGACCCTCGAGGCAGAAACTGATGAGGACATCCATATACTTACACCTACCCCAGTTACTACTAATGATGTTCCAGCTGCTACTAACAAGGATAAGTCCAATGAGATTAGGATTGGACCAATTACAAGAGCTCGTGCTAAGCTACTAGAACAACAGGTGAATTTGTTTCTTAATGAGCCTAATGTTTTACTTAATGAGAATTTTATACTGCCTAAGTCTATATGTTATTGTATGATCAGGTACGTTGAAAAAGAAGGTATAGCACGTAGCAAGGAGGCGAAGCAAATGGAGCAAGGTGTGTTGATCAATAGGGAAAGCGCGAGGGAGGAGAGGGAGGAAGCGCAAGGAGCTACAAAGGAAGGGATCAACACCTGGCAGAGTCTCTGCCACGGCAGAGAAACGATGCCAAATCCTGCCACGGTAGGCTACCGCGGCACAGAAAGTGGCTGAAATCCTGCCACGGCAGAAGAGTCCTGTCGCGGCACGCTTTAGGCCCAATATGTTGCCACGGCAGGAACAGGCATGTGCGCCTAGAAAGCTGTCCCACTTGGGTCGGCATGTATCTTAGTTGTAGTCGTTTGCGTCTTGGACTCTTAGCCTAGCCGCCCCCTCTCTCTTAAATAGATGGGGGTACCGTTTCTTTAGGGTAGACCACATTAAAATATTTTGGAGTTGATCCTTTTTAGAACCTCTGAAATTACCCTGTGATCGAATTATCTACTGCAATTGAGTGTGATCTGTTGTTCCATTGGGAATTAGTATATTGCAAACTACCGTTCGTGATCGACGGCTGCGTGCGCAAGAGCGTGGTGTTGTTAATATCCCACAGGGTTCGAGAGTTGTTGCATTGGCATCAGGGTTCGAGCGGGAGAGTTCATATTGTTGGGCCACGCGGAAGCCGACCGGTAGGGGTATGTCGTTCCACGACCTCAGCAGTATGATCACGGAAATCAGATCTACCATTCCCCGAGTACAGTTGATCCAATCAACCTCGTACAAAACCGATCTATCTCATAGATCGACCACCAAACAGCACATAGATCTCATCTACATCCTACCGCATATCACATATGCGTGATCTCGAGCCTAAAACCAGAAGCTATCGCTCTGATACCACTGTTGGGCCACGCGGAGATAAAATAAAATTTTCCTCTAACGTGGTGATCCCAAGATCTAGCTGAGGTAGAAGACCACGAGGTTTACCACTAGACGCGCAGTTGCGGATTACTGATGAAGCGCGTCAGTTGATGCAGTGCAGTCCTCACGATCCGATCGTCCTGGTGCTGATCGCACAGCACCTCTGCTGGTATCCACACGTACAAGGAGGAGCGCCGGCGGCGAACTGCTAGGTTCGTTACGGCGGCTGGACTGCTGTGGAGCTAGGGTTTCCAATACATGGAATGACCTAACCGAACAACGATTAACCCTTCTGGGTTACGGTGCTCCACTTATATATAGGGAGTGAACGTGGGATCGGCTCGCGCGACCCATTCACTAAAGCCCATATAACACTAGTCACCGTGAGTCCAACTCACTAACTCAGTCCTAATCCGGTTTAGGTCCAACCCAACCAGATTACAGATTCGGATCCAATCCGAACTTGCTCCCGCTCTTAAGTGTGTGACCCCGCAGGCTCATGGTTACTTGGACACGATTAGAGTCCGACTCACAATCGATCAATCGGCATCGGCTCCTAGCAGAACATGCCGATTCCCAAGTACCAAAGAGTCATGACGACTTGCCTTTCCAATGCGATTTACGTCTGAGTCCCTTTTGCCTCACGATATACCTTGTCAGACTATAGGCGAATATATGTCATACCTTAAATAGTCCGACTCTCTTCTCGATCCGAGATAAGTGATTCACCCGACTAACTCTTAGCCGATCGCCTCGGTTAACACTTAACCGAGTCGTGCATGGCCATGCTTTCCGAATCATATCTCACGAGAGGGCCCAGAGAATATCTCTCCAAGTGGAGGGGCAAAATCCCATCTTGGTTATTCACATCACGCAGCTTGATTCTCAGTCGACCCGAACCCTGCCTTTATAACTGCCCAGTCACGGATCAGCGTTTGACAGAACCTAAGTCGGTGATCCTCAACTCGGACTATGCAACAACCTCAGGTCTAAGGATTACATTGATTGAGATATACAAATGACAACTAGTTCGTTGTACCTCAATATGGGTCAATCCGACTCGCTAAACTCTTTAGCCGAATCTGTGTAAGTTGGAATAGCATCTCCATGCCCATGACAAGTGGAACCGAGTCATCAAGCCAACTTTCACATTGGTCTAAGTTGTGTGTCCAGCACAACCTCAATGACCAAGGATAGTTAGTACAAACAACATGAATGCATAGTTCCACAACCGAATCACATATTCAATGATACACATCAGATGTTTATACAAGGACTACTTAATATCCTTATGAATACAATGGGAAAACTCATCATACATGATTGCCTCTAGGGCATATTCCCAACACATAGCTACAGGCTAGTTATCTATCATCATCATCGACAAGTGCTTGCTGAGAAGATTGGGCCACCCCATATCAGAAACCCTAAGTACCCGATCAGAAATCCACGACAAAGTCTATAGCCGTCGCCATCTCCATCCCTAGATCGGGGGATCCGAAGCTCTTCCCGGCACCCTTTCGGAGACGGGAGATCATCCTGGAGGCGTTCTTTATAACCATGCCAGCCTTCGGAGTGATGCGTGAGTAGTTCACCCTTGGACTATGGGTCCATACAGTAGTTAGATGATTGTTTCTCCTCCTTTGTACTATCATGTTTAGATCTTGTGAGCTCTGTTCATGATCAAGATCATCTATTTGTAATGCTACATATTGTGTTTGCAGGGATCCGATGGATATTGAGTACTATGTCAAATTGATTATTGATTCTACCATGTCTATGTTATTTGTGATCTTGCATGCTCTCCGTTGCTAGTAGATGCTTTGGCCAAGTAGATGCTTGTAACTCCAAGAGGGAGTATTTATGCTCGATAGTAGGTTCATGCCTCTAATAATTTGGGGAAGTGACAAACATCTCTAAGGTTGTAGATGTGTTGTTGCTACTAGGGAGAAAACAACAATCCTTTGCCTAAGGGAAATTGTATTGTTTACTTTACACACTTTGCTTAATGCAATTTTCTGTTGCTTGCAACTTAATACTGGAAGGGGTTCGGATGATAACCTGAAGGTGGATTATTAGTCACAGATGTAGTTGGATTACGGTCTATGTATTATGTTGTAATGCCCAATCAAATCTCGTAGAGATCAAGATGTCTAGTATATGCATTGTTATGCATTTTCAATCTGTCAATTGCCCCGCTGTAATTTGTTCACCCTGCATGTTATTTATCTTAAGGAGAACACCTCTAGTGAACTGTGGACCCTGGTCAAATCCTTCCCGTTGATATACCATCTACTGTTTACCGTTTACTATTTACTTTCTGCAATTACCACAAGCAATTACTATCTTCCACACTATACGTTTAATCCTTTATTTTTAGCAAACCGGTGAGATTGACAACCTCACTGTAAGTTGGGGCAAAGTACTATGGTTGTGTTGTGCAGGTTCCAGGTTGCTAGCAACACCTTGGGAGTTGTTTCCTTACTCCTACTGGTTCGATGACCTTGGTTTCATAACTGAGGGAAACTTGACGCTATGGTCATCATACCTTACTCTTGGGGTTTCCAACGAGCTCTACATCATCTGAGCCATCAAGCACTTTTCTGGCGCCGTTGCCGGGGAGGTTGATGCAGCCCGACCTACGGTCGTTACTACATCAAGGTCTCCAACTTACGCAAAGTCGTCATGGACTCCAAAGGTGAATCCGTTCCTCTATGCGAGCCCACTTCCTACCGTATTGAATGGTATGCTACTTCATACTCCGTCACATATGCATGATAGGTTCACACTGACCAGTACGGAGGCAAGGGAGGAAGCCCGGAACATCAAACCCGACAAGATGGAGGCTTGGAAGAAGATAGATCGGCAACTGCCAGGTCCAAGCGGTACTACCGGTCGTCAGAACCGGTACTACCGGTCATCGGTACTACCGCACCTACTACCGCTCGCTACTGACGGCTCCAACCGTCACTCCAGGACCGCAAGCGGTACTACCGGTTACGATCGGTACTCCCGGTCCTGAGTCCGGTACTACCGGTCATGTATGTGCCTGCACGCACCTGTTGGGCCACAGCCCATGTATTCCCCTTTACTTACCTATTCGCCTAGTTTATCCCCAAACTACCCTTGTTTAGTGGCTGGCCTATAAATAGAGCCCCCACCCCTCATGTATCCCTTAGGCATAGATGATAGACTAAAGACAACCCCCATTGTGGAATCTATAGTTTTGCCTCATCCCCTTTTCCAAGGGGACTGACTATCGTCACCAACCTCGATTGGACTTTGCATCACGCATCCATCGTTGAACAAGGCCTTGGAGTTAGGTGTCTCGTCTCCAAGTTGTCAAGACCCTCCCCAAGGTGTTCTTCCCTCTCCGGTGTGGATTTTAGGGAGCACGTTGACCGATCTTTCCTTGCAAGGATTCTATCGGACCGGTGGCTGCCGTTCGGGAGCAATCGGCCTTGTATCGTGTGAGTTTTGCGTGTGTTCTTCGCGAGGTGTGTGTTCGCTTCCGCTACCTTCTCCATTTCTCCCTCGCTTTCCCATCGATTTGACCACGAGATCCGTGAAGATCGGGCCACCCAAGAGGTTAACCCCTCCATCATCTGGTATCAGCAGCTTTTGGTTGCCACGGATTTCTCATCGATTTGGTCTTTTCCCCATAAATTTGAAAATTCCACCAAAAACAGCCCCAATTCGTGTTTTGGACCGATCTATGATTTGAGTGCATTTTGGTAGGTATTGATCCATGGATTACTTTCAAAACTTGTCGATCTACCTTCCTTTGCGTTCCCATAGCCTAATTCCTTGATTTTCCCCTTCGATTTGGTGTTTTTCTTGAAGATTTTTTGCCCAAATCGCCCCAAAATCGCGAAAACGCGTCAAAACTGGGATTTTCTGGACCAACCGGTACTACCGGGCCCAAAAGCCGGTACTACCTCCCTTAACCGGTACTACCCCTCAGAAAACCGGTACTACCCCCCAGTACAGAAAAAAACAGCAGGTTCCCAGATTTCAGCCGCTCACTGTTTTGAGCATAACTTTTGCATTCGAACTCGGATTTTGGTGTTCTTTAGCTCGTTTCGAAGAGGAGAAGGGGATCTACATCATAATCCACGTTTTTCATGCTATCTAATCCATCCAAATTCCGTGAGCAAGGCGGAATCCAACAATAAAGGGTGAAGATCGTCGACGAAAGGTATAAACATTCCGCGACTTCTCCCCACTTGCGTTCCTTTGTGAACCCCACTATCTTTGCGATCAACAAACACCTATTGAGACTAGTTCCTCTTATGATTGCTTGGGATATGCACATTTGATACCTTGTAGATTCCGAGAAAACATGTGAGTGCTATCTCATATAGTTATCTTGTATAGTTGTTGGCACGAGGAAGAGGCAAGTGAAAAAGAAAAAGAAAGAAAAAGAGAAAAAAAAATAGAAAAAGAAAAAGAAAGATAAAAAGAAAGAAATATACATGTGCCTGATAGAATAGGAAGCGCAAGCTCGATGAACATCATATAGGTGGTACTTATTGTGCATATCTTGTATCCCACCAATTTTGTGCAATCGAACTAGCGTATTTCCTTGTACTTGTGTGACACGAGCTTATAGTCTTCGCTAGGTAATCATTTGGTTCTTAGCTCACTTTCTCCGTCGCACAAGTCCCATTTATCCCACCGTGTGTGTTTCCTTGTACATATTTCCTATCTTGTGGATTGACTTGTTTGCTTCGTGATCATTGTGGTTCTTTACTTGCCATTACAACATCTTGATTTCGGATTGGTTCTTGACATGCCACTTTCCATACATATCCAACATAGGCCTTGTGTGTGTGTGTTTTGGTTAGTAGTTGGTTTTGGTGTTCCGCGTGAACTTCACTTTGCTTGGTTTATTGCTCTCAAGTGTGGCCACTTGCACGATACGATCTTCCAAGGTAAAGTAAGGTTCGACGTTGTATCCCTAACACCCTCTACCACTTCCATATACAACACTTGGTCTTGTGCAGCATGTCTAGGGACTCTGGGACCGAGAATGATATCTATGAAGAATCCATGATGAGCTACCATGACTACGACTCCACAAGTATAGAGGACATGACGGAGCACAACACCGACAACGGCTCCGCATGCTTTGAGGACCTGGAGCACTACACCAACAATGGCTCCACATGCTTGGGTGATATGGAGTACTACACCAACAATTACTCCCCAAGCATGGACGACTTCGAGTGCGACATCGACGATGCCTCGCCGAGCATGGAGGACATGGAGAACTTCATCGAGTTTGATGGCTCCTCCACAAGCCATGAAGAATTCCTCCATCGCGTGGAGATGGAAGCCTACTACGCCAAGCAAGAGGAGGTGCATCATCAAGAATCCATGACCTTCAAGGCCAAGCGTGCCACACCAAAGGGCACCACCTACTTCGATGATCCACCTCCAAGGCGACAAGCGCCACCATCGACAAGGCATCAAGTGCCACCACCTAGATGGCGTCAAGCTCCACCATCTCCAAGGCGCCAAGCTCCATCACCTGCAAGGCGCCAAGATCCACCTCCTATCCAAAGAAGAGTGGCGTCCAAACATCATATACATCAAGAGGCGCCAAGAAACAAGAATCTTCATCGACAAACATCCTCTCATGAGCATCGCCGCCATAAAGAGGATACAAGACATCGTCAAAGGCATCTTCGCCACCAAGACGAAGAATTCTTGATGAGTACCAACCGTAATGCTCAAGCAAGCTTAAGAAGGCACCACAAGCACAAGAAGAGTGCCAAGGCAAATGATCGCCGTCGTGAGCGTCATGTGGATGACCAAGTGCTTCACCAATATCAACCATCGGCAAGGCACGCCAATGACCTCCGTCGACACCATCATAGGGCACCTTCAACTACTCGTGCCACCACCACAATGGCACCAAGAGCAAGCCTTCCTACACGCCATCAAGCTTCAATGCCTACGCTTGACTTCCATGACCTCGCGAACGAGGAAAATGTAAACCTCTACTTCTCCAAGTTGGATAGCATGAGCCTACCTCCACCACTACTACGAGATGGCCACAAGATGGTCGAGCATGGGATTTTCCCTTCGACCATGGAGGAGAGCGATGATGCCCATCTTATGGCATCCAACCTTGAAGGCGACAAGGTCAAGAATGGTGAGCATGGGATTTTCCCTTCACCAAAGGAGGCGCTTGGAGTTGAGGAAACCGAGCCTATCCCCATATGCTTGAGTGATGATGTGGTACTAATCCCATGTGAGTATGAGAGCCACTTAGCCCACTTGAGTGAGAACAAGAGTGAGATGAGTGACTCCACCTTATGTGAGATTGAGTGCTCCCACTTTGAGGGCATGAGTGATACACCGAGTGAGTTGAGAGTGGTAGTTGATAGGTCAAGTGAGGCCATTTCGATTTCTAACAACTTACCCTCTACCTCTAGTGTGTTATCTTGTGTTGTGCTAGGTTCCATGGATGAAGACGCGCCAAGCCATGAAGCAATGATGCCTCAATTGGATAAGATGTACATGGTGCATGAAGATGATGCTACGCCATGAATACATCAAGAAGATGAAGTCGTCCACAAGGAGGCCACTAATTCCACAACACCCACTTCATATGAGAGGTATGAACATGGTAACAATAAGGGTGTTGATGATGCCATGATCCCACTAGTGGACATGATGAATTGTGAGGATATGCATGTTATGGATGATACTTATGACATTACATCTGCTTCACTCATATTCCCATGTGATGCTTTGCCTTTGCATAATATTGATCATGTGGAATTGTTTGATTGCGATATTATTGCCATAAACATGCCATGATATGCATCTTGTGTGTATCCTCCAATTGCTTCGGACATGCTTTGTCATGTTAGTCATTCAATTTCTCCTGTTGCTTGCAATAAGTTGAATAATTTGTCTATCAACTGTTTTGCTTGCAACAATACTTTTCACATGGATTATAACGAGATAGCCCCCATAGCTTTCTCAATTTTTGGAGATTTTGATGATTGCCATGATAAGCATGTTCCCCACTTGCATACTCACCATGCATCTATTTCATACTTGATTAAAATTAATGGTGATGTGCACAATAAGATATACGTCATGATGGATGATGTGTATCTCTACCATGCACACACGTTCTTCCTTTTGTGTATGATGTGTGTAGGTACCCGCACGAGAATGTCAACCTCGGTTCAGCACGAGTTGATAAAAAGAGCTCTAGAGAGCATCCCGCAAGTGAGTTCAAGATCGAACCCAGCTCTGATACCTTTTGCATGCTTTGCATCTTTCATGTTGGCAAATTGCTCTTTCATGTTGGCAAATTGCTCTTTCCTATGGTTTGATTGCAAGCATGTTGATGGTATTATCTCACCTTGTGACATTCATGTTTCTTTGCTATTGGATATTGATGCTTTGTGTGTTGCAACAAAAATGTTGAACAATTTCCACTTCCGATGTTTTGTGTGCAACCATAATGTCATTGAGAGCATGTATTGTCATGAGAGCTTCCAAGAATCTCGTCTTGTTGTTGCAACTAACATAAGTACCACTTGCTCTTTCATTTGGTTTGTTTGCAAACATATTGTTTTTGCTTCCGCTTGGGAAACTCATATTCCCATGATATTTGCTATCGATGATTTGTGTGTGACATCCAACATGTCGAACAATTTCTCTTTCCAATGGTTGGTTTGCACACATAATGATGTTGTTTTGGATATTCCTCATTTTGTGTTTTTGCCAAATTCTCCTAGTTTTGCATCAAAGATGTTGATCAAATTTCTATTCGATTGCTTTGAATGCCACAATAAGATGTTATATGGAGTTTTTGAGTTCCCACATTTGGATGATTTTGCAACGACTTCCATGCACTTTGACCTTGCATATGCATCCCGTTTGCTATACTTGAGTTGTGCTAATCGTGTTGTGAACAAGAATGGACATGCCACAAATGACATGCTCCTCTATCACACACAAACATATGTTGCTTGGTCTTTGTTGTATGAAGGTTCAAATGCATACACGTCAAACTCTACCAACCATGTGTTGACAAGAAGAACCGAAGAGAGTTACCTATGGCTACCCTTCATCGAGCTATCTCTACAAGCTAAGGTGACTTCCTTCTATTTGAGGACTCATGCAATAATCTTCATGAATTGGCTACGCTTTGAGTGTTGCTTCGCTTTTGGTGTGAGCTTTGTAGGCTACATGGAAGGTGAAGGGACATTGAAGTGTTGTCAAGTCAATCTTCCCGAGGACGACTATATGGTGAACCCCAGGATCAAGGATGTCCTTCGACCTCTTATACTTCGTGATGAACATGGAGAGTCGAGGACGACTCTTTTTGAAGGGGGAGATGATGCAGCCCGACCTACGGTCGTTACTACATCAAGGTCTCCAACTTACGCAAAGTCGTCATGGACTCCAAAGGTGAATCCGTTCCTCTATGCGAGCCCACTTCCTACCGTATTGAATGGTATGCTACTTCATACTCCGTCACATATGCATGATAGGTTCACACTGACTAGTAGGAGGCAAGGGAGGAAGCCCGGAACATCAAACCCGACAAGACGGAGGCTTGGAAGAGGAGAAGGAAGAAGATAGATCGGCAGCTGCCAGGTCCAAGCGGTACTACCGGTCGTCGGAACCGGTACTACTGGTCAGCGATACTACCGCCCCTATTACCGCTCGCTACTGACGGCTCCAACCATCACTCCAGGACCGCAAGCGGTACTACCGGTCCTAGAGCGGTACTACCGGTTACGACCGGTACTCCCGGTCCTGAGTCCGGTACTACCGGTCATGTATGTGCCTGTGCGCACCTGTTGGGCCACAACCCATGTATTCCCCTTTACTTACCTATTCGCCTAGTTTATCCACAAACTACCCTTGTTTAGTGGCTGGCCTATAAATAGAGCCCCCACCCCTCATGTATCCCTTAGGCATAGATGATAGACTAAAGACAACCCCCATTGTGGAATCTCTAGTTTTGCCTCATCCCCTTTTCCAAGGGGACCGACTATCGTCACCAACCTCGATTGGACTTTGCATCATGCATCCATCGTTGAACAAGGCCTTGGAGTTCGATGTCTCGTCTCCAATTTGTCAAGACCCTCCCCAAGGTGTTCTTCCCTCTCTGATGTGGATTTGAGGGAGCATGTTGACCGATCTTTCCTTTGAAGGATTCTATCGGACCGGTGGCCACCGTTCGGGAGCAATCGGCCTTGTATCGTGTGAGTTTTGCGTGTGTTCATCATGTTCTTCGTGAGGTGCGTGTTCGCTTCCGCTACCTTCTCCCTTTCCCCTCGCTTTACCATCGATTTGACCACGAGATCCGTGAAGATAGGGTCACCCAAGAGGTTAACCCCTCCATCAGAGGTAAGGACACCTTCAATCTCTTCCTCCCCGTCAAATCACTTTTCTGGGAGAAAGAAGATTCATGCAAGGGGAGTCTCTCACAACCAATCTGTTTACTTTGTTTTGTTTTGCTTTGTTTGTTTTGCTTTGCTTTTTTATCAAAAACACACACAACTTAGTTGTATCGATTTGTTTCTTTTTATCAAAAACACAAAAAAAAAATAGTTCCTACTTCATTTTTATTTCGGTTGGCTTGCTTTAATCTTACAAAAATGACTACTCTTGAAAACACTAAGTTGTGTGATTTCACTAGCACAAACAACAATGGTTTCATGTGCACACCTATTGCTCCACCTGTTCCTGAAGCTACTTTCTTTGAAATTAAACCTGCTTTGCTTAATCTTGTTATCAAAGAGCAATTTTCTGGAGCTAGTACCTATGATGCTGCTGCTTGCCTTAATAGTTTTGTTGAACTTTGTGAGATGAAAAAATATAAGGATGTAGATGGAGATATTATTAAGCTTAAATTGTTTCCTTTCTCTTTGAGAGGAAGAGCTAAAGAATGGTTGCTATCCTTGCCTAGAAATGGTATTGATTCTTGGATTAAATGCAAAGATGCTTTTATTGGAAAATATTACCCTCCTGCTAAGATTATATCTATTAGAAGTGAAATAATGAAATTTAAACAATTTGATAATGAACATGTTGCTCAAGCTTGGGAAAGAATGAAATCTTTGGTAAAGAATTTCTCCACTCATGGACTGACTGCTTGGATAATTATCTAAACCTTTTATGCAGGACTAAATTTTTCTTCAAAAAATCTGTTGGATTCTGCTGCTGGAGGTACCTTTATGACCATTACTTTGGGTGCTGCAACAAAGCTCCTTGATAATATGATTGTTAATTATTTTGAATGGCACACTAAGAGAGCTCCACAAGGTAAGAAGGTAAATTCTGTTGAAGAAACCTCCTCCTTGAGTGATAAAATTGATGTTATTATGTCTATGCTTGTTAATGGAAAATCTCATATTGATCCAAATAATGTTCCTTTGGCCTCTTTGTTTGCTCAAGAAGAGCAAGTTGATGTGAACTTCATTAGAAATAATAGTTTTGGCAACAATACTTATGGTAATAATAATTATAGGCCATATCCTTCTAATAATGGTAATACTTATGTAAATTCCTACAACAACAATAGAAGTGCACCCTCTGAACTTGAAGTCATGCTTAAGGATTTTATTAGTAAACAAATTGCCTTCAATAAAACTATTGAGGAAAAGCTTTTGAATGCTGAAAAATATTTCATCTTTGTCTAAAGCACAATCTTCTTTGATTAATAAAATCGCTGCTAAACCTGAAACTATGGAAAATCCTTTTGCTGCTACTAATGCCATACAAGTTAGAATTGATGAAAATGTTAGGATGTTAGCTGAATTGCATGCTAGGTGGGAAAGAGAAGATGAAGTTGCTAGAAATAGTAGTATGACTGAAATTTGTACTATTACCACCACTAGTAATGTTGATGCTAGAAAACCACAAGAATTCCCCATTCCTTTTGCAACAATGCCTAAACCCAGTGGGAATTTTTCCAATAAAAATGCTGAAATTTTTCGAAATATGGGAAACAATGATTCTACTACCTTGGATGCTAATTTTGATTTTGATCTTGATGGTTGCAATATTTCTGAAGTAATTATGTTCCTTCAAAAGCTTTCTAGAAGTCCTAATGCTAGTACTATGAATATGGCTTTCACAAAACATATTACAAATGCTCTCGAGAAAATTAAAGAAGAAAAATTGAAACATAAAGCTTCTATTCCTAGGAAATTAGAAGATGGTTGGGAACCCATCATTAATATGAAAGTGAATGATTTTGATCTCAAAGCTTTATGTGATCTTGGTTCTAGTGTTTCTATTGTGCCTAGAAAAATTTATGAAATGCTTGATTTTCCACCATTGGAAGATTGTTATTTGGATGTCCATCTTGATGATAATGATAAAAAGAAACTTATGGGGATCATTAATGATGTTTTTATTATGGTTAACAATACCTTTGTCCCTGTTGATTTCTATGTTTTTAATGTTGAATGCAATGCTTCTTGTCCTATTATTTTTGGAAGACCTTTTCTTAGAACTATTGGTGTCATTATTGATATGAAGGAAGGCACCATTAAATATCAGTTCCCACTCAAGAAAGGTATAGAACACTTCCCTAGAAAAAGAGAGAAGCTATCTTTTGGATCTCCTATTAAAACAAAATGTGATGTCAATTCTTCTTCATTCGAAAATACTTGTTTCTTGCTTCTTGTGCCTAGCTGAAAGGCGTTAAAGAAAAGCACTCTTGGGAGATATCCCAATTTTTATTTCAGTAAGTTTTTATTTTGTTGAGTCTTGGAACTTATTGCCTCTGTAATAACCTATCATTATCCTTTTTGTGTGGTTTTTGTGCCAAGAATAACCTCTAATGAGAAAGAAGTAAGATATGGGGAAGTTGCTGTCCCAAAACAGATTTTTGTGCGTCACTGTAAAAAATCGTGAAAAATCCCAGTAGGTCGGATTGAGCTTTACTTTTTTGAGTGCATGCCCCAGTTATTTACCCAACTGTTGTTAGTTTTGCACTTTTCTATTTGATCAACAGAAGATTTTCAAAAAAATCGGTATTTACCTGCTGGTCTGTTTTGACAGATTTCTGTCATTATTTGCATTTGCCTCTTAATCGGTTTCTTTTTGAGTTCTCCTTGATCGCTTGGGATTTTAAAAGTAATTGCTACAGTAGCTTGTGTTTTAATGGAAGTTTTACTTGTGTTGAAACTAAACCCAAAGGCTTATTGTCTTGAATACACTAATGTTGCTAATGAGATTGTGTGAAGTTTTGTATGAAGGAAATTTTCAACTGTAGAGGAAGAATCATATGATGAGATGAAGAATGGACAAAAGCTCAAAATTGGGGATGCCACCTGTGTCACCCCAAGAAATATTCAAGAGGTACAAGCGTCAAATCTTGGGGATGCCCAAGGCATCCCCTTCTTCATCAATAAAAATCTCAGGTCTTCTTTCAAGACACTTCATTTTTATTTGCTTCATGCACTATATGTTTTTCTTGGAGCGTCTTTGTCTTTGTTTTTAGTTTTATTTTGCTTTGTTTGCTGCAATAAATTAGTTGGACCCCCGCATTCTTCTTTTGGATAAGTCATACCTAGTTCTTCATTGCCTAGAACACTTTAGTTTTCACTCTTATTGTTCTGTGAGTGTTCTCTTTTGCTAGCACTGTGTTTATCTTTAGTTTTCTTGTGATTTTTGCTTAGAACTTTTCAGTTCTCCTATGTAAGTTGGTGAGACAATCTCACTGGTCTTTATTGATTATTATCTTTGTGAGTTGTTTCAAATAAGTCGATTGGTGTTGGAAGAGAGTAGGAAGTTTCCTGCTTATAGTGGTACGAAAGGAAGCTTTTTTTACTGTGGCTTAGACTTTATCATGTCATGTTAGATGTTGCTTTGACCATATGCTTAGTAATTATTGTTGTAGCATGACTTGTTTCAAACAATTGAGATTGCTCAATGTGCCTTGAAAGAATCATGCGTTGTTTTAGCATACAAAAGCATAATATTGTGGTATTCTCCTTTGATGCTTTATTTGGGTTGACTTGGCACATGCTCACACCATGTTATGACTATGAACAAGTCACCATAGCCTCTATGATAATTTAGTCCTTGAGTTATAGTACCACTTTATGCATTGATTAGTAATGTTTTGTTGCTCTGCATGATTATGGTCATTATTGCTCTCTTAGTTGGTCGCTCCCAGTCTTTTGCTAGCCTCCACTTGTACTGAGTATGAGCTCTACTCGTGCATCCAACTCCCAAGAAACCAAGTTATTCCAAAGAGTCCACTATAAATTCCTATGCATGGTGTGTTACACCATTCCAAGTATATTCATGTTTTTATCTATCTTCCAAATTAAACTTTTATTATGTTAAAATTAGTGATTAAAGCTCTCACAAACTTGATGGCACACTTTATTTCTTGCACTTAATAAGCTTGAACCATTGTGCCCATCTATGTTGCTTATATGCTTGCAAATTATAAGTTGTGAATTAGCAGAACCATGTTGTCATGGGGAACGCTTTCAACATTGCACTTATTCTATTCAGTTGATATCATGTTCTTTTGTTTCTGGATCCCGGCGGTGTGAAATAAAAGGGGATCTTGTAAGCTCATGGAGTTTTATATGTGTTAGAGAAACGCCTGTGCGGCTAGCCTAAGCCATGCCTAATCATGGTGGAAACTTACAGCTTAACCATAATGAGCATTCTGTGAAGCATCCTCAATAAAAAACTATGCAAATAGCAAATAAAAAGATCGCTGAGATGCTCATTGTTTGTTGCCTTGTCATTTTGATATGGGATAGCTCCTGTCTCATGGGGAAAGGGGTACCCCGTTGACGATTCTCTATGATACACATATACTTACAATGACAAGAACTTGCTTGTGACAAAAGTTGAGTAGCATGAGGTTCGGTACTTGTACACAAGGGGCATGAGATTTTCAACTTATAACTTGTCAAGCATATACTCATATTTGTGTCACTTTAACCTTAATCACTTCAAGATGCCAATGATAGGGGCAATGAGAGCTCAAAGCTAGTAAGTACCGTATTTTTGGAAGCTCTTTATGAAACTTGAAATCCCTACTTCCCTCTGTGAAGGGCCTTTCTTTTTACTTTTTGTTGAGTCTTCATCTTCTATCTTTATGCACCAATTAAGAGAGCATAGTTGTCATTCTTAGTTCAATGAGCATTGCCCAAAACTTATCGATTGATTCATAATGTTGGTATTGCTTGTTCTTAAATTATTTGTATCTAGTAACCCTTATGAACTTTGAAGGTGTCCTATGCATTTATGTTTGCTACTCCATGAAGGACAAGCTAAATACCACTCTTGCTATGTTTTCTATATGTGAAAGAAACAAATTTCTTTCAATGCATTGTTATTCATGATCTTTTGTTTGTACCTTTTCATGTTGCAACATAGTTGCTATGTCTTATTGTTAGAACTACATCATTCATGCTCATGTTTAGAGTACTATGATCCCAGCTATCAATGCTTTACAACACCTTGATCAAGATTGTGATGGTGCATGTCACCTCAAAAATTATTCTTTTTATCACTTACCCACTCGAGGACGTGCAGGAGTTAAGCTTGTAGATGCTTGATACGTTGTAAACGTATCTATAATTTTTGATGCTCCATGATTGTTTTGTATTAACTATCTTATGTTTTATCTATGCTTTGAGGTATTTTAATACATTTTCTAGAACTAACCTATTAACAAGATGACATACTGCCAGTTGCATGTTTTCTTCTGTTTTTTGTTTCATAAAAGCTAGTAAAGAAATATTCTCATAATTGGACGGAACAAAAGCCAAAGCCAATATATTTCCCGGCATGACATGGAGACCGAAGGGGAGACGGAGAGGAGCCACGAGGCGACCACACCATAGGGTGGCGCGGGCCTACCCTAGGGCATGCCGGCCTATGGTGTGGGCCCCTCGGGCGTCCACTGACCTTGCCCCTTCGCCTGTTCCAAGATAATAAAATTTTCTTTATGCAAATCCTCACTATAATTAGACTGTGTAGAATTACTATCTATTGGTGGTCTTGGAATTGATATCAGTGGCTCTATCGGATGATTTCTTGTCTGATATTTACTTCTTGTTACTTGTAAATTTGATGATGTTGTGGCTCTGATCTAGATTGAGATCTAGTTATTGGTGACGATTGACTTGTTTAGTGCTAAAGCATTATAGTTGGGTTCCTTTTCAAATGCTATTGATGACTCTAATGATAGCATTTTTTAAAGTAACAGAAATGATTCCTAGACTGCTATTTAGGAAAATGATTGATAAACCTTTTGAGAAGATTTAGCTATGAATCCTATATGTAAGGATTACTTAGTTAAGATGGATTTTTGTGACACCTTCTATTGAATGGTACACAAATTCTGTCTAGTATTAAGTTTTTCCTAAATTGTACTTTGAATTGGCTTTGTATTGGTAAGAGTTGGAAAATTTATCAAGTATAGTGTTACTCTTGTTGTGTTTATATTGGCCTATGATGTTAGTCTGAGGCTAATCTAAAGTAAGAATAGATTTTTTTACTAGCTGCCTATTTTATCATGTATTCCATGATAGATATACCATGCTCTTGCATAAATTCAACTATGTGTAAGCATGATCAAATAGTAGATCAAAGGATTTGAGATGTTCCCTGGTTCTAGGGTAGACTGTGGTATTGAGTTGCCTGCTACTCTACTACTTGTGGTTGCTATCTTCTGAATCTGTTGTCACTGCTTGATCTTGTTCTGCACCTCCTGGTGCTGCTGTTGCTGTCCTTGGCCTTGTCCTACACCTCCTAATGCTGCTGTTGTCCTTGTCCTTGTACTACACCTCATGGTACTGCTGCTGCTCTTGGCCTTGTCATGCACCTCCTGGTGCTGCTGCTGCTCTTGCTATCCACCTATTGCACCCCTCCATTAGGTGACCATCTTGGATGGTTTCTTGGTGGATTGTTTTGGTGAGTTGTGGTTTGATCTGCTGGAAATCTAGCAAGTGCTGGTGTTGTTTATTGTGTGTGTTCTTGAGATAGAGCAATGGTTGTGGTTGTGGAGTGGTGAGCAGTGTTGGCTTGTTGTGTGCGAGTGTGGTTTTGTTACTTCTCTTCTCTCACTGCTAGTCGATAACACACTGCATGCAAATAGGTGTGCGAGTTGCTTCACTGTGCTCCTCTCCTTTAGATCAGATCAAGTGGATTTGATTCACTGCCTATCCTTTTACTATTTTCTGATCTAGTGAAACTTGCCCCTTTTACTTTGGCTTATGATGTGGTTCTGAAGCTTTTTTATTTGAAAGAACAAATACTTCACATTGGTGAAACTTGCCCCTTTTTATTACTCAATGAGGTAAAAGTGAACAGTGCACTTCACTGTCCAAAACTGAGAATAAAACTAACAAAAAACAATTTTTTTTTCTTATTGTCTTTGTTTTGCAGGTACAGAAGCTTTTGATGATCAAGATGTATTTTAGGAATAGATAGATAGTTTAGGTTTTCTTTATTTAATTTCTTTGTATTTTATTTATTTATTCACTTTGTAACAGTTCAATGTACAATATTCTATATTTAATAAAGTTTCTTATTCTTCTTTGAGATTTGTTCTTGTATTATACTATTTGATATATATTTGTATTTGGATTATTGTAATTGAATAAAGGAAATAAATAAGAAATACTTTCTTATTTAAGTTATTCTCTTTGTATTCTTTTTAATTATCATTATTGTTTATAAATATTAAATATTCAAACAATATTAACTAAATCATTTTTGGAAATCCATAAAATACCAATTACTTCTAATTTTTAAATCTTTTCCAAATGATTCAATTTAAACTTGAATTCAAATTGTTCACCCAAAATCTTTTAAATTCCTTAAGATCATGTCAAATTTATAGCAATCACTATAGAGACCTAAACCTACCTCAAAATAGTGAAAGAAACTCTGATCTCTCCAGGATTTTGTTTGGCGGAAAATTTACCCCAAATTTAGAGATGAATGCATGCAAATGCACAAATTCCTATTTGTACCCTTCTTTAGTTCCTAAATGCTGGGATGTTACACCTATGCTATTGCAGGCCATCAGCGGTAGTACCGCTGATTTGGTGGTACTACAGGCCATGCACGAATATGAACATAACAGTCAGATTTGGAGAGACCTGTTTAAGGCCTCCCTATTCCCCTTCGTGTGATTGGTTCTTCCAATTGCTCTTATACTCTCTCTCCTACATTGTTGACCTTTAAGAGCTTGTACTCTCCCCATGTACCTCCTATGATTCTTGCATATTTTTTAAGGGATTTGAGAGAAGAGATCTAGATCTACAAACCTACCAAAATAAATCCCATCTTTGTGATGAATCCTTGGGATCTAGGTCTTGGAGAATTTGGTGTTCTCTTCTTGTGTTCTTCCTATCTTATTCTCCCAATAGATTTTGTAGATTTGGTGGAATTTAGGATTGAAGGACTTGCCTTTGCATTAGGTACATCAGTTTGAGTTCTTTGTGGAGAACCAGCGGGTGAAAGCTCGTGTGCTTGTTACTCTTGGGTTCTTGAAACCCTATATGGTTGTGGCCTTTGTGGTGTTCTTTGGGGTCTACAATTGAGTTGTGGAGTTTGCCTCAAACTTGTTGGAATTTTTTGGCATTATATTGGGAGCCTCCAATTGAGTTGTGGAGATTGCCCCAAGCTTGTATGGGTTCGGTGACCGTCCTAAAGTGTCCCATGGTGGATAGTGTGCTCACCTTTTATGATGTGCATACGTGAGAATAAGGTGAGCCTTTTGTGGAGGCAGTGAGTAGTGTGCCTCTGCATCTTTGGGTAAGGCCTTGCAGGGCGTTGGGTGTGTATCGATCCACCACACCTCAAGGTAAGCTATTCGTGGCATTTGGAGAACATTAAGCCATTGCACCTCTCCAATGGTGACATAAATTCTTTGGAAGTGAACTTGGGGTTAAAATCATTGTCTTCGCATCCATCGGTTATCTCTATATACCCGATCCCTTTTCTTATGCACTTTACTTTGTGATAGCCATCATGCTTGAAGTAATACATATTGTTATCAACTTGTTGCTTGTCTTGCTTACCATAAGTTGTTGGTGCACGTAGTTGAACCTAGTGGATTTGTATTTTGTGCTTGACACTTAGTTGAACCTAGTGGATTTATATTTTTTGCTTGACATATTAAGTGCTAGTTTTATTTTATATTTATTAGAGGCTAAACCATAATTATTTTAAAAACATTTATTCAACCCCCTCTAGGCGATATCTATATATTTACAAAGATGTCCCAAGAAGATGAACTATGACTACCATGAGCATCTGGATCTTGCCTCAAAAGTATTTTGGGGGAAAGGACAAGAACTACAAGCCAAGGGACAACTCAAGAAGTAATACAAGAGGCTAAAGACCAAATGGTCCAAGATTGAGAACATACTATAGTTGTGATGACAAGAATCACTTCATTGTGGAATGTCCATTTGAGAAAAGATAAGGTAATGGTGATGTACTCATCTTTAAGGATAAATCCAAGCCACCCCCATAAAAAACTACGACAACACAAACTCCCTTGACAAGGGTGTTGGTGGTTCAATAGGAGTATTATTTTGGGGATGAAGATGAAGAGAAACAAGGTGAGGTAGTGGGAGTGGTCGCCATCACCATAATCTCCACTCACTCCACATCTCTCACTTCGACACCCCAATGAGAACATCACCAACAAACACAAGTGTCTCGTGGAAAAAGCCACCGAGGTAACCTCTTTGTTTAAGCCCATCACCCATTATATGGTCTCAATCCCTCGTATACTCAATTTACATCTCCCCATTTATTGCTTCTTGGTGTTTCTCTATATCAAGTTATTGAGCTTTTTTCTAAATTTTCAAAATCTAAGTTCATTGAAAAGGAAATTGGATGCAGCAAATAAAATACCAAGGAGAGGTGTGAAGTGTCCCGAAATGAAGAATCGACAAAGCCTCCAAACTCGGAAACATAATATAAAATTCATACAAAGTCTGTTTTGCAAAAACCAAGGGCCAAAATGCAAATGTTCCATCACGACTAATTTTAGGATAGATGAAGATCAGGTAGCAGGAGAATAACCATTTTTTGAGCCGCCGATCGGGCGATCGACACTCAAGACGCCCATTAGGTTTTACATCACAATGTGGGAGCAATTTCAGTGTTGATTGGCTCGTGTTACTTGATACTCCGTTCATCCATGTTTATAAGTGTAGGGTTTGCAACATGGAAAACAAAAAGTTTCTATCACGGGAATACACAAAAGCCAAGATCTAATCTACGAGATCAGTGCAACGAGTTTGTAGAGAACTAACCCTTGTAGAACCAAAGCGTTTAACGAGATTTGGATTATCGTGGTTGATGTAGTCGATCACATGCCGATCTCAAGATCGCGTAGACGATCCTTCCGGCGCCACGTTTCGGCAGCGCTTCCATAGTCGGCCACACGTACGGTAGTCGATAAAGACCTTGCTCTCCCTTGTTCCAGCAGGGCAACGGAGGTTTGTAGATCTCCACGGAATCCCAACAACATGATGGTGTGGTAGTGGTGGTGGAGAAGAGATTACTGCAGGGCTTCGCCTAAGCCGGAGCAGCTGTATGGAGGAGAGAGGGGAGGTGTCGGTGGCTAGGGTTTGGGTGAGGGGATATGGGGCGCCCACACCCCTCCTTATATGGGTGGAGGGGCGGAGGCCAGGGTTCCCAGCCCTGGTCGAGTCCTCCCCCAAGTCCTCTTGGACGGTGATGAGTGCATATTTGCATCACATTTTATATTATTATTTTGCATTGTAGTGGCAATATCTTGCTATTTTACGGCGTTCACCACACCTTTTATGTTTATTTTCACCAGGATCAGGACAGATGGTGGATACGATGGACACAATTCTTGGACCAGTTGTATTGGAACTAAAAGGAGTCAAAAACAACATAAATCGCTAATTTGGGAAATATCAATAACACTAGAAGAAAACCCAAAGCAATCACAAGAGGCAGACGGTTTAACAACCAACTACACGGCAGGAAGAAATTCTCCGGCCGTATAGTTACCGCCGCATAGTTGGCGCCTCCACCGCCTCCTCAAATAGTTTCACCCTGTGCAACTGGATCAGAGAGACAACATACAGAATGACCAGAAATCACCGAAACCTCACCTCCAGAAGGGATCTAGAGGGGGAAATCATCCACCGAGGATCCATCTTCACCCTACGCGGATCCATGAGGCTAAGGCATCGATCTTCATCGTCAACCGCTACATCACCACCATCTCCATCCATACCATCTACATCTTGTCTAGGTCTTGTAATTTTTGTACTTGTTGTGGATTTATACAAGTACTATTCATCTATGATAGATTTCATTGTTTTTGTCATGATGTTGATTGCCTCCATGCCTGAGTAGATCATTAGTTCTTGGGGAGATGGAGAAACCCTAGCATGAGATTGAAATAAGATAAAAAAATTATGATATTCATCATTGTGACCATGCGTTAGATTGTCTTCATATTGATGTTGGGAGAAGTTGACCTCTCAATATTTGCCTCTTGCGGGGACTTGATGGAGGGAACTACTTATTGGTAGAAGGAGGTGTGTTAGCACTTATGGTGACTATAAAGCTGTTGGCACTCCGTACGTATCAACTTGGGAACCGAGGAAACTTACAAAACACTATCCATGCCATGGGATACATCGTACGGGGTAAAGTCCCTTAATAGCATAGTAATTCGATTGATGTCGATTGCTTGTCTGATGTGGTTATGAGGATGATGTGAGCAGTGGTTGCTGCCTATTTGTCCAAATACGGAGTTGCTCCCACACATACATAGTTGAGAATGTTCATGATAATAATCTTTACCTTAAATCCTTCATAAATGCTAGAGGTGTATCTGCTACTCCCTAAGGACGCATTTTCCCATTGCAGTTTCACATCTCTTTTACATACACGATACTTATTTTCTGTATTCAGTTTGTTTTACTTTACTTATTGTTCTCTTATATAAAACCCCAAAATACCTTTTTACACAACACTCGCATTTTATCTTGTTACTTAGAATGTTATTTAGCATTTCTATTTTAGTATTTAATTCAAGAGTTAATAGACTTCATAACTCCCACTCCCTGTTGACGAGGTTCGATCTCGTCAATGCCCATTGTTATGGACTTGGGGTTTGGAGAAGATGGGGATGCTGGAGATAGCGGAACGGTTAACAGACAAGCACCACGGGACATGAGGTTTACCCAGGTTCAGGCCCCCGGAGGCAAAACCTACTCCTGCTTGTCTGCTCTTGATTGCGGTGGAACCGAAGGTTACAGGGGTGCCCAGATGCAAACTGGCGTGAGGTGCGTATGCGAGGGTGGAAGAGATCCTTCTCGCCATGCCCTCCTGGCCTTTATATAGATAGGTAGGTCCCGGGCTTAGGTCGAGTCGGTTACAGATTATGGTTGGTACCGTTTGAAATTCTATGTACTCTAAACTTGTCCTCCAAGGATCCGAATACGTCATGGGCTTGGGCCACCCGAAATCTTCACGGGCCGCGTGTCTTGACGTGGGCCTTCCTTAGGCTGGACCAGGTATACTAACGTTGTGTACTCGTGGGGTATAACCATGTCACCTGTGGGGTCGATATCTTTCTTTCAAAACTAGCTACAAACAATCTGTGCACTTGCAGTCATGAGCCGGCGGCAAGGAGAGGGAAAGGGAAACCTTGTCCCTCAAGGTTTCCTTTCCTTCCTCCACTAGGAATTTGAATTTCAAACTAGGATCTGGCTATTCAAACTAGAGTTTGTGTCTCTTTTCCTTGTCCTTGGCCGACTTGACCTAGGGTTCCATGCGCCTAGCCCATTAGGGTATGGTGCATTGTCACATCCCAAGATTTTCCAAATCTTGTAATGTGAAAATAAATTAATAAAATAAAACTTTGTTTGAATTTCAGAGCCAGAAGAAACTTTTTGAATTTAAATGGAACCTCAAACCCATTTGAATTAAATAAAATCCTAAAAGGATTTAAAAAGATAAACATTTTAAATAAAGGAAAATAAATATTTTGGAAATAAGATTTTGGATCTTCTAAAAAAAAAGATTTGGTATTCAGAAGAAAAGATGGATTTAAGATTATTTTATAAAGCCAAATTAATCCTTGACCAATCTTTGATAATTAAAACATTTTATTCTAAATAAAATTAGCAAAGGTTTACTTAAAATAAATTAATAAGGATTTAATATCCAAGTTTTATTAATAAAGGTTCTATCATTTATAAACCATCAAAAACTTATTTGTTTACTTTAGTAAGTTTTCCAAACACTTAATATTCTCCAATAAAACTTACTAAAGTAGTTGGCTTTATTTTAGATTTTAAAATAAATATTCTCAATAAAACAAACCCAAGTGGATTTAATAATAAAAGTCTATGTAATTTTAATTACTAATGGACCCTAAAATAAGAGGTTATATTGTTTAAAAACAAATCTTCCAAATATTCTCTATTTCCAAATAAACCTACTGATTTAGGTTTGAAAAGTGTTTTCAAATGAGAAATTTTATTAAATAAATCAAACCATGTTAAATAAATAAAGTTCCATTTTATTTAATTAAAGAATGGATTAATAAAGTTAATATTATTTTATTTTAGGATTTTGACCATATTACTAAAACAGAACTAATTTCATTATTACAAGTTTGAGTGTTGTTTGAATTGATTTGGTTGATGTTTGTTTGATTGGAAATTCAAAACAGAAATTCAAAATAGAAAAAGAAAAAGGAATTAGACAAAAAAAAATGGAACAGCCCAACAATCTGGCACAACAAGCCCAGAAACAGCCCAGCTCCCTCACCCCGAAAGAAAACGATTCGCACGCGTTATCAAACCCACTGAGAGAATGACTGGTGGACCCTCCCTTCTTTTCTTTTCCCACTAACCAGCGGACCCCACTTTCCCAGCCGTCTCCTTCCTCGCGACGACCACGCCGGCCGTTTCTGCCGTTGATGTCGCGGTTTCAATTCGCAGTAATGCCACGCCTTAACCACGCTGCGACGACGGCCTTTTAATCGCCCCGCTCTCTCCTCCGTTTTCCCTCAGACACCGCCTCCCCTCTGCCTCCAGGCCGCCCCAATTTCCCTCTGTACCGCTGCTACTCCGACGACCCTCCTCGAGCAATTCAGACGAAGCCTCGCCGCCCCTTGCCTCCTCGACCATCCTCTCGTGATCCCCACCTCCTGGCGATCATCCCCGTAGCACCAGCTTGCCCCCGAGCGATCCAGAGCGTCGACAACCACGACGACCACCGTCGCCACCGTCTGCCTCTTTCTCCGACGAGCCCCACAGGTAGATTCCGGTCACCCCTCTCCTCCCCGAGAACACGATGATGATCCCCAAGCTCATACGAACCTAACGGAACTTCCCGTTTGTCTTAGGGAGCCCCAATCCTCGCCTTCGTCAAGCACAGAGCGCCGCCGTGTCTGCTTCTTATCTGGCGACGTCTTCCAGGTGAACCAGACCGCGCCGCGCCTTCTCGTTCACGCACACACCTTCGCCGTGTCCTTGCGCTCCTGACTATGGGTTTTGTTTACCTCCTGGTGATCTGCAGCATCGTCCTCGACAGCAACCAGAGAGCACCGCCGCTCGCAGCTTCTCCGGCGAGCAATTACCGCAGAACCCGAGCGCCCCTTGACAAGACAACAGCACGTCGAGCATCACCACAGCCCTGCGATTCTGGTGAGCACTTTTTCTCTCCTCCTTGCTTTTTGTAGCCGCCATAGTGCCACCGCCTGGCCGTGCGCCGCCACTAGCCGCCGTTAGCGCCGCCCACACATGGCCAAACTCGCCAGTACCGCTCGATCCAGATTTAGCGGCCACGATTAGATCACTTACCGTGAAGAGGTACTCGATCTGAGCCACTCGATCTAACTAGATCCAATGTTCCACAGAGCCGATCCAGCCGAACCGGTATCGACCAGTAGAAAACTGCCGCGTGTCACCTGTCTGTTTAAAACAGATTTTGAAAACAGATTTAAATGCCATTTTCAAACCCTTATAACTTTTGATCCACACGTCCAAAAATTACAAAGTTTATATCAATGAAATCAGGAGAACAAGCCCTAGCTAACCCTGGCCTTAGTTTTGAAAATAGTATCTGTTAACTTGATTAAATTTACAGAAACTTTTGTGTACTTGTTTAGAGTATAAAAATTGTTTAAATATGATTTTAGGATTAAATCTTTTTGCAAAATGGATTTTAGTGTCCATACTGACCCTAGGAACCAACCCATAATGTTAAAAATGATTTTGATGAAATTTAAGTTGAATTAGTTAACTTAGTCATTTTCTAGCCTAATAAACTCATTAATTTTTATTATGGAAAAGTTTGAGCAAGGAAAACTTTGGGAAAATGTTTTTGATCAAACTTACTGACCCAAAACATCAAGCCTTGCCAAGGGCAACTCACTTGGTGAAAAACCTAAAGTTTTGCTTTGATAAAAATAATTTTCACCACATAAAATGATGAATGAATTTTAAAATGGTCTTAAAATAAAACCCAAATTGCAAATGACTTTGCCATTTTGGTAAATGACCAATTTGGACCATACAAAGTTTATAAACCTAGTAGAGACCAACCTTGCAAGAAGAACCCCCTTTGCATGACTTAGACTCCATTGCTATGTGTGTGAAATTGTTTGTTTAACCTTGGTTTGGAATGTTAGTTGATTTGGTGATTTGCTTGATTGACTTGTAGTGAAATTAGCAAAGTGTGAAACTAGCAAGATCAAGGAAGTGAACCCTCATTCCCTACCAAAAAGGCAAGTTACACTATCATCTAAAGTCCTACTATTTTCATTATACTTAGTGGATTTGAAAACATGCATAAAAATGATTATACTTATGCTATGCTAAATCCTAATAGGATACCCTTACTTTCCTTAGAGAAAATCTTGTAGTTGTACATGCTTAGCCATGCTATATGCTATGTTTTGAAAAGAGATACATGTTGAGATTTACAAAGATTGAGAAAAGAACTTGTGTTTTACATAATAAAACAAGGACTCAATGAACCACCTAGGTGGAGGCTACTATAAGATTTGGAGAAGGTGACAACAAAAGGGAACCATGTCTATGGCAATCACTTTGTGTTGTGCTCCAAAAGAAAACCACCTAGGAAACTTAGAGATCAAACATGCTTCTCCAATTGTGGCTTTCATGTACAACCACATGCTATTATGGCTCTGGCTTAGTCAATTACATTAGGAAGACCCATACATTGTCTTTAGTTACTGGACATGGGGATCTGGAATGCTTCACGGGGGCTGAAGACAAAGCTAGCAATGATGTATGGGAGGACCTTTTGGAAAGACTTCGTCACATTCTCAATCTGCCAGTACTCCATCTTGGTGAGCACTAATCCAGTAGGCCACTGGTGGCAACAAGATGGGATTGTGTCATGTGGGTAAAGTGTACTCCTTCTGCAGAAGTAAATAAAATCTAAGTACTTAGCCGTGTCCCCGGTTATGGACAATACTGAGCAACTAAAGTTTGAACTATGGGAGATCTCGACATTCCAACTTCTAATATAAAAACTTGATGCCCTTGTGTGTCTACCAAGGAATTCAAAGAGATTTTGTAAAGCTTGTTGCACTTGGGGTTACCAAGGTGCTCAAGAGAATGATGTACTTGGGGGTTTACCAAGGAACTCATGAGTTTTGATAAAACTTGTTGCACTTGGGGTTACCAAGGTGCTCAAGAGATTTTGACAAGGACTTGAACACTTGAGTTTCTACCAAGGAGTTCAAGGAACTTGGAAAAGAAATTTGACAAAAGACTTCAAAACCATTTTGAAAGAATAGGATAAAATATTGCTTTATGCAAATAAGCCTTAAACTCTACTTAGCCAAATATGCATGTAATGATAGGATCCACTCTTATTATACATAAAAGTGAAGCTTGCCAATACAATTCAAAATGTATTGACCCTTGTGGCTGTAACTTGTAATGTTGCAGGTTGATTGTTTTAAAAATGAAGATTGTTTGATTGACTAGGACTACAAAATCTACAACCAACATCTGCCTGTGGCACTTTGAAGATGATGGACCCATACTTATAGTTATTCCGCTGCAAATGTAATGTAATAGCCAAATGAGCTATGTTTGATGTAATAAACTTATGTTATTCCTGGTTATAAATTTATATTATGACCTTTGTATCTTGATATTACATCTTAACTGTGGATGCTAGCTATTGATCCAGGGACTAGCATTGTAAAACACAGGAGGACTCTACCTTATTGGGTTGGGACCTCTACAGATGGTATCAGAGCATTGTGTTGCCTGTAGGATTTGTAAACCTAGGATTGGACAAAAACCCTTAGAAAAATAGGAATTGTTTTGTTCCAAAACTTATTTACAAAACAAACTTGAATACTCTTTCCTCAACCATTTTGGTTTTTAACTCTACACCTCTTCTACTTCAACTTGATGGAAAAACCTACCCATGACCAAAGACTACACCATGTGCAAAGGACTTCATCAACATTTTCAACTCTAATGACTTCAACATCTTCAACTCTAATGACTTCAACATCTTCAGCATGTTCACCAAAGACTTCCAACTTGGGAACTACTGAGGACCACAAGTGAATCAAGGAAATCTTGCTTAAGATTTAGAGACTGAGGGAATGCAAAATAAAAAGAAGCCATCAACAACTTTGAAGTATTGCAACCAAGAGTTTTCTCAATGAAACCAAGATCTCAAGTAAGAAGAATCATGAAGGAAAGAAAGGTCACAAGTGAACCATATAGATGGACCACCATATTTTAGTTAAGTCAAAACCACCAACTTATGTGGTGTAACAAAAATATGTTGTTGCCAAAATATGTGCTTGAACCTTGTGTGAGTGAAATGTTGTTTGAGTTTGCATGCACATTGCTTGTGTGAATTGTGATGTGTGGAATTGGAAATATTACCTTAGAAATATCTTGTCTATTCTAATCTCCCTTCAAACCCAAACAGATGACTACTCCAAAGGACTCCAAGGTTGATGACACCAACACCAACCAAGCTGATAGCATGAGAGAGCTCATAGCAACCCAACACCAGTTGAACCAACTAACAGCTCAATTCCTAGTCAACAACAGTGATAAGGATCCAGCACTGCAAAGATTTTTGGAAGAGCAGTCTCAACTGATGCTTAAGGTGACTAATCAAATGATTAGCATAGAAGAAAGCTATCCAAAGAGAGTTTATGATAACAAGGATGAAAAGAATGTTGTTCTAGATGGAGCCCCAGGTTGCATTATTTGTGGAGACAAGGATCATACTTCCAAGGAGCATGAAGGACAATGCCCCAATTGTGAAGAAGATCATCCTGTTGGACAATGTCCTACCTCTCAAGCTACTTGCTACCTATGTGAAGGAAGTGATCATACTCCAGGTCTATGTCCCATCTATGCCATGGTGGAACAAAGGAAACAAGAAGGATCCAAGTCTACCAAAGGAAAAGGAGCACTACTACATCTAAACAAGACAACCCAATTCAAAGGATCAAGGAAAATCAAGAAGCCCAAGCAAGACATGAGCCTTGTGCAATATCGCAAATGTAAGGAAATGGGACACTACTCCAGTGGATGCCCAGAGAACAAGAAGAATAAAGAGATTGACCAAGTGTGGTGCAACAACTGCAAGGAACCAGGCCACTATGTAGCAACTTGCCCACAAGAACAACGCAAAGAACTTAAGGACATTAATTGTTTCAACTGCAAGAATCCAGGACACTATGCAAGCAATTGTCCAGAAAGGATGAAAAACAAGTTGAACAAGCCTATGGAGAAACTCAACCTTGGCCCATGAGTCAAGTATAGAAATAAAGCAAAAGTTTGCTTAGAGAAGTTTTCCAGGACCCAAGAAGGCCAACATGTAATTTTTGTTTGAAAATTTTTAAGGGTGGTAGTACCCTAGTTGTTTGAACTTGCTTGTAAACCTCAGCCTTCCCAAATCTCAGGGACGAGATTTATTTTAAGGGTGGTAGCCTGTCACATCCCAAGATTTTCCAAATCTTGTAATGTGAAAATAAATTAATAAAATAAAACTTTGTTTGAATTTCAGAGCCAGAAGAAACTTTTTGAATTTAAATGGAACCTCAAACCCATTTGAATTAAATAAAATCCTAAAAGGATTTAAAAAGATAAACATTTTAAATAAAGGAAAATAAATATTTTGGAAATAAGATTTTGGATCTTCTAAAAAAAAGATTTGGTATTCAGAAGAAAAGATGGATTTAAGATTATTTTATAAAGCCAAATTAATCCTTGACCAATCTTTGATAATTAAAAACATTTTATTCTAAATAAAATTAGCAAAGGTTTATTTAAAATAAATTAATAAGGATTTAATATCCAAGTTTTATTAATAAAGGTTCTATCATTTATAAACCATCAAAAACTTATTTGTTTACTTTAGTAAGTTTTCCAAACACTTAATATTCTCCAATAAAACTTACTAAAGTAGTTGGCTTTATTTTAGATTTTAAAATAAATATTCTCAATAAAACAAACCCAAGTGGATTTAATAATAAAAGTCTATGTAATTTTAATTACTAATGGACCCTAAAATAAGAGGTTATATTGTTTAAAAACAAATCTTCCAAATATTCTCTATTTCCAAATAAACCTACTGATTTAGATTTGAAAAGTGTTTTCAAATGAGAAATTTTATTAAATAAATCAAACCATGTTAAATAAATAAAGTTCCATTTTATTTAATTAAAGAATGGATTAATAAAGTTAATATTATTTTATTTTAGGATTTTGACCATATTACTAAAACAGAACTAATTTCATTATTACAAGTTTGAGTGTTGTTTGAATTGATTTGGTTGATGTTTGTTTGATTGGAAATTCAAAACAGAAATTCAAAATAGAAAAAGAAAAAGGAATTAGACAGAAAAAAAATGGAACAGCCCAACAATCTGGCACAACAAGCCCAGAAACAGCCCAGCTCCCTCACCCCGAAAGAAAACGATTCGCACGCGTTATCAAACCCACTGAGAGAATGACTGGTGGACCCTCCCTTCTTTTCTTTTCCCACTGACCAGCGGACCCCACTTTCCCAGCCGTCTCCTTCCTCGCGACGACCACGCCGGCCGTTTCTGTCGTTGATGTCGCGGTTTCAATTCGCAGTAATGCCACGCCTTAACCACGCTGCGACCACGGCCTTTTAATCGCCCCGCTCTCTCCTCCGTTTTCCCTCAGACACCGCCTCCCCTCTGCCTCCAGGCCGCCCCAATTTCCCTCTATACCGCTGCTACTCCGACGACCCTCCTCGAGCAATTCAGACGAAGCCTCGCCGCCCCTTGCCTCCTCGACCATCCTCTCGTGATCCCCACCTCCTGGCGATCATCCCCGTAGCACCAGCTTGCCCCCGAGCGATCCAGAGCGTCGACAACCACGACGACCACCGTCGCCACCGTCTGCCTCTTTCTCCGACGAGCCCCACAGGTAGATTCCGGTCACCCCTCTCCTCCCCGAGAACACGATGATGATCCCCAAGCTCATACGAACCTAACGGAACTTCCCGTTTGTCTTAGGGCGCCCCAATCCTCGCCTTCGTCAAGCACAGAGCGCCGCCGTGTCTGCTTCTTCTCCGGCGACGTCTTCCAGGTGAACCAGACCGCCCCGCGCCTTCTCGTTCACACACACACCTTCGCCGTGTCCTTGCGCTCCTGACTATGGGTTTTGTTTACCTCCTGGTGATCTGCAGCATCGTCCTCGACAGCAACCAGAGAGCACCGCAGCTCGCAGCTTCTCCGGCGAGCAATTACCGCAGAACCCGAGCGCCCCTTGACAAGACAACAGCACGTCGAGCATCACCACAGCCCTGCGATTCTGGTGAGCACTTTTTCTCTCCTCCTTGCTTTTTGTAGCCGCCATAGCGCCACCGCCTGGCCGTGCGCCGCCACTAGCCGCCGTTAGCGCCGCCCACACATGGCCAAACTCGCCAGTACCGCTCGATCCAGATTTAGCGGCCACGATTAGATCACTTACCGCGAAGAGGTACTCGATCTGAGCCACTCGATCTAACTAGATCCAATGTTCCACAGAGCCGATCCAGCCGAACCGGTATCGACCAGTAGAAAACTGCCGCGTGTCACCTGTCTGTTTAAAACAGATTTTGAAAACAGATTTAAATGCCATTTTCAAACCCTTATAACTTTTGATCCACACGTCCAAAAATTACAAAGTTTATATCAATGAAATCAGGAGAACAAGCCCTAGCTAACCCTGGCCTTAGTTTTGAAAATAGTATCTGTTAACTTGATTAAATTTACAGAAACTTTTGTGTACTTGTTTAGAGTATAAAAATTGTTTAAATATGATTTTAGGATTAAATCTTTTTGCAAAATGGATTTTAGTGTCCATACTGACCCTAGGAACCAACCCATAATGTTAAAAATGATTTTGATGAAATTTAAGTTGAATTAGTTAACTTAGTCATTTTCTAGCCTAATAAACTCATTAATTTTTATTATGGAAAAGTTTGAGCAAGGAAAACTTTGGGAAAATGTTTTTGATCAAACTTACTGACCCAAAACATCAAGCCTTGCCAAGGGCAACTCACTTGGTGAAAAACCTAAAGTTTTGCTTTGATAAAAATAATTTTCACCACATAAAATGATGAATGAATTTTAAAATGGTCTTAAAATAAAACCCAAATTGCAAATGACTTTGCCATTTTGGTAAATGACCAATTTGGACCATACAAAGTTTATAAACCTAGTAGAGACCAACCTTGCAAGAAGAACCCCCTTTGCATGACTTAGACTCCATTGCTATGTGTGTGAAATTGTTTGTTTAACCTTGGTTTGGAATGTTAGTTGATTTGGTGATTTGCTTGATTGACTTGTAGTGAAATTAGCAAAGTGTGAAACTAGCAAGATCAAGGAAGTGAACCCTCATTCCCTACCAAAAAGGCAAGTTACACTATCATCTAAAGTCCTACTATTTTCATTATACTTAGTGGATTTGAAAACATGCATAAAAATGATTATACTTATGCTATGCTAAATCCTAATAGGATACCCTTACTTTCCTTAGAGAAAATCTTGTAGTTGTACATGCTTAGCCATGCTATATGCTATGTTTTGAAAAGAGATACATGTTGAGATTTACAAAGATTGAGAAAAGAACTTGTGTTTTACATAATAAAACAAGGACTCAATGAACCACCTAGGTGGAGGCTACTATAAGATTTGGAGAAGGTGACAACAAAAGGGAACCATGTCTATGGCAATCACTTTGTGTTGTGCTCCAAAATAAAACCACCTAGGAAACTTAGAGATCAAACATGCTTCTCCAATTGTGGCTTTCATGTACAACCACATGCTATTATGGCTCTGGCTTAGTCAATTACATTAGGAAGACCCATACATTGTCTTTAGTTACTGGACATGGGGATCTGGAATGCTTCATGGGGGCTGAAGACAAAGCTAGCAATGATGTATGGGAGGACCTTTTGGAAAGACTTCGTCACATTCTCAATCTGCCAGTACTCCATCTTGGTGAGCACTAATCCAGTAGGCCACTGGTGGCAACAAGATGGGATTGTGTCATGTGGGTAAAGTGTACTCCTTCTGCAGAAGTAAATAAAATCTAAGTACTTAGCCGTGTCCCCGGTTATGGACAATACTGAGCAACTAAAGTTTGAACTATGGGAGATCTCGACATTCCAACTTCTAATATAAAAACTTGATGCCCTTGTGTGTATACCAAGGAATTCAAAGAGATTTTGTAAAGCTTGTTGCACTTGGGGTTACCAAGGTGCTCAAGAGAATGATGTACTTGGGGGTTTACCAAGGAACTCATGAGTTTTGATAAAACTTGTTGCACTTGGGGTTACCAAGGTGCTCAAGAGATTTTGACAAGGACTTGAACACTTGAGTTTCTACCAAGGAGTTCAAGGAACTTGGAAAAGAAATTTGACAAAAGACTTCAAAACCATTTTGAAAGAATAGGATAAAATATTGCTTTATGCAAATAAGCCTTAAACTCTACTTAGCCAAATATGCATGTAATGATAGGATCCACTCTTATTATACATAAAAGTGAAGCTTGCCAATACAATTCAAAATGTATTGACCCTTGTGGCTGTAACTTGTAATGTTGCAGGTTGATTGTTTTAAAAATGAAGATTGATTGATTGACTAGGACTACAAAATCTACAACCAACATCTGCCTGTGGCACTTTGAAGATGATGGACCCATACTTATAGTTATTCCGCTACAAATGTAATGTAATAGCCAAATGAGCTATGTTTGATGTAATAAACTTATGTTATTCCTGGTTATAAATTTATATTATGACCTTTGTATCTTGATATTACATCTTAACTGTGGATGCTAGCTATTGATCTAGGGACTAGCATTGTAAAACACAGGAGGACTCTACCTTATTGGGTTGGGACCTCTACATGCATTCCAAGTACCCCCTCCCGGGGTGGTGGACCTGATGGCTCAGATGATGTAGAGCTCGTTGGGAACCCCAAGAGGAAGGTATGGTGAGCACAGCAACAAGTTTTCCTCAGTTATGAAACCAAGGTTATCGAACCAGTAGGAGTAAGGAAACAACTCCCAAGGTGTTGCTAGCAACCTGGAACCTGCACAACACAATCACATTACTTTGCCCTGGTACTCCCAATTTGCATAACCATTCTATATCATAATTTACCTATATTCATTGATATTTGTCTTATTATGAGGTATTACTTATGGCTTTTCATCTGTTTATGCATGTTGGATGATTCTTGGAGGATGGACTGCTGGAGTCTGGATTCTGATGGAAAAGAAGGCATTTCGGTGTAATTTCGCGAAGATCAGAAAAATACCAGAAAAATATGGAAACATATTATTTTACCAGAAGACGAAGGAAGCCAGAAGGAGGAGCGAAGAGGGGCCTCAGGGGGCCCACACCCCTAGGCGCGGGCCCACCTGACCCTGCGCCTAGGGAAGGTGTGGCCCACCTGCCCGGCCTCCGACTCCGCCCCTTCGTCTATATATTCCCTACGAAACCCTAAGACCAAGGGAGCGACCACAGATAGATTTCTGTCGCCTCTAGGCGCGGAAAACACGGAGAGAGAAAGATCTCTCCAGCAGACAGATTTTTGCCGGGGGAATTCCTTCCCGGAGAGGGGAGACCGTCGCCATCAGCACCGTCATCAAGCTAGGCTTCATCGGGATCATCATCATCCACACCATCATCTCCACCAGCACCATCATCACCACTCCGTCCCGCTATAACAATTGTGTTGGAGATTGCTTTAGTTCTTAGGGGAAACTTTCCCGGTGTTGATTACTATTGTAGTTGATGCTTGTGATTGGAACCATTGGATTATTTTTTATGTTCAAATTGTTATCCATTACCATATCATCTTTGATCTTGATCCATATGATGTCTTGTGAGTAGTTCGTTTAGTTCTTGAGGTCATGGGAGAAGTCATGTTGTTAGTAGTGAATATGTGATGAGTTATTGTTCAATGGTTTAGAATTTAAGTTGTGGTGCTATTCTTCTAGTGGTGTCATGTGAACATAGACTACATGATACTTCACCATTTATGGGCCTAGGGGAATGCATTGTGTATATGGCTACTAATTGTGGGGTTGCAGGAGTGACAGAAACCTGAACCCCCGTTAGGACACCTTTGCACAAGGGAGTGTAGGATCTCAGAGTTTAAGGTTGTGGTTAGATTTATATCTTAATTACTTTCATGTAGTTATCGATGTTTGCAGGGGGTTTAATCACAAGTATGTATTAGTACTAGAAAGGGCGGTATGTTAGCACAGGTTCACCCACACAACACTTACAACACCAAAGAAGAGTGCTCAGCTATTTGAAGCGAAAGCACTTGACAGAATTCCCATGTGTCCTCGAGAACGTTTGGTCCTTATAAGTATTTCCACTGGCTTGTCCTTTGCTAAGAAAGGATTGGGCCACTTGTTCTGTTTGTTTGTTACCTTTGTTACTTGCTCCTTGTTTTGTTGCCTTGTCAGAAAACCACTAAAAATTCGTTTGCTAAGTATTCACAGGGATTTCCTGCTCCATACCACTGTTCAGCATCTTCTGCTCCTTGTTGGGATCGACACTCCTATTTATCGAAAGTACTACGATACACCCCTATACTTGTGGGTCATCAAGACTATTTTATGGTGTCGTTGTCGGGGAGTGAAGCTCTATTGAAGAGTGGAACTGGTAAGGGAAACTTTTACTGTGAGTATTGCTTTTGTTTCCAATATGGATAACCCACTTGGTTTTATGTTTAGGAAAACTACTACCACTGCTAGGGTAGTAGATGAACCACCACTTATTGAGATAGATCCTTTTAAGATACCTACAAGTATTGTTAATCTTGTTATGGATAATTATTATTTTGGGGATGGAACTGTCCATCCTGGTGATTACTTTCTTTTTATCCATGAATTATGCGGGTTGTTTAAGTGTGCGGGTATCACAACTGAACTAGTGAAGAAAAATTTACTCTCCATATCCTTGAAAGGGAGATCTGAAGAATGTTATAAGCTACTGAAGAATGGACAATCCATGGAATGGGAGGAGATGGCACCTCTCTTTTACTCTAAATTTTATCCTCCCAGTGAGATTCATAAGGATAGAAATCTTATATATAACTTTTGGCCTCTTGATGGAGAGAGTACAACTCAAGCTTGGGGAGATTGAAGTTACTAATGCTTAAATGTCCTATTCATGAACTTCCTAACTATATTATTCTCAATAACTTTTATGCTAGGCTTTCTCTTCATGATAAAGATTTACTAGATGCTTCTTGTGCTGGATCATTCACATGTATGAAGGAAGAAGCTAAATGGGATCTCGTAGACTGTATTCAAGATAACACTGAAGCTTGGCAGAATGACAAAGGAAGAAAGTCAGGTATAAACTATGATTATGAATGCATTAAATCTTTTATGGGAACTGATGACTTCCGTGATATTAGTAATGAGTTTGGTCTTGATTCCCAAAGTATTGCCAACTATTTTAAGGACTTTTTCTTACATAGAAATTCCCCAGAAGAAGTGGAATAAGTATCATGATCCTTATAGAGATGTTGTTAGTCATGTTCCCATTAGAAGTAGTCAAGTTTGTACTACTAATCATATTGTGCCTGAACCTCATGTTGAGAAAATACCTTTCCCAGCTAAGGTAAAGGAGTATTCTATGATTATTAGTGCAAATAACAAATATGAAAACTGTGGAGCCTGGTAAGCATTTGAGTGATGAACATGTGGTAGCTATTGTGAAAGACACTATCACTAGAAATATAGAGGATGAGCACATTGTCTTCTGTGAAGATGCTTCTAATATTATCTCTCATCCTAGTAAGACTAGAAAAGCTAGTGTTCATGTGCTTTCTGTTAAAATTGGTGATCATTCCTACTATGGTTTATGAGATATTGGTGCTAGTTCTAGTGCTATTCCTTATGAAATTTACAGGGAAATTATGCATGAGATTGGTCCTTGTGAGCTAGAGGACATTGATGTGGTTATCCACCTTGTTAATAAGGAAACCATTTGCCCCATTGGCATTGTAAGAGATGTGGAGGTTCTCTGTGGTAAGATCAAATATCCTGCTGATTTTCTAGTGCTTAATTCAGCAGCTAGCAAAATTTGTCCTATCATTTTTGGTAGACCTTTCTTGAACACTTGTGGAGCCATTATTGATTGTAAGAAGGAAAAAGTTTTAACTAATTTTGATGGAGATTCTTATGAGTTCAACTTTTCCAAATTTGCTAAAGCTCCTTGTGAAAATAGCTTGCCTAATAAAGATTTCAGGATGGAACAACTTGCTTCTATTGATCCGGTTTATGACCTTGGACCTCTTTTTGATGACTGTAAGTATGCTTATTCTGATGATAAAGTTGTTTCCAGTGATAGTTATATTGTCAACTTTATTCAAAGTGCTATTGAAAGTTATTTGGAGAGAGGGAAACATGGTTTTATGCATCTCAATGATGTTAAGTTTCCCCATTTTATGTTGAAAGCTTTAAAGTTGCATCTGTTTAGTCTTCCTATGCTTGTGGCTTTTTGTTTCAACAATTCATTTTCTCATGATACCCCCATGCATAGGAAGAGGGTTAGACTCAAGTGTGTTGGTTATTTGCTTCTTGATGCTCTCTTTCACTTCAAATATATATCTCCTTTGTGAGCATCTTTGGAAGTTTCAAGCCTAACTTAAAGGCATTAAAGAAAAGTACTTGTTGGGAGATAACCCAAGAGTTTTGTCGAGTCTTGGAAGTTATTACCTCTGTGATAACTGCTCCTTATCCTTTTTGTTTTGGTTTTTGTGTCAAGTTCAACTACTTTTGTGAAGTAGAGGAGTTGTGAAAAGTGGCCGTCCTGGGACAGATTTTTGTGATGTATTGTAAAAATTCGTGAGGAAGCTCAGTACTTCAGATAGAGCTGCATTTTTCTGAGATTGTTCTCCAAGTTGTTACCCAACTTTCATCAGTTTTGCACTTTTTGATTTGAGCAACAGAAGGTCTTCGAAAAAATCAATCTTTACCTGCTGGTCTGTTTTGACAGATTTCTGCCATCATTTGCATTTGCCTCTTATAGAAGCTTTTGTTTTGATGGGTTTTCAGTTGAAGTGTGTACCCAAAGGATTATTGTTTTTGTTTACACTAATGTTGTCATTGAGTTTGTGCAAGAGTTTTGTATGACGGGAATTTTCAGGAGAAAGAGAAAACAAATCTGCAGAGTTCGTCTTTGAATAGGTAAAAGTGGTGAAAACAGAAGGTTCGTGAAACCCCAATGTTTTTATATTTTTGATGTTTTTAATACATAAGGGAAGCTACGAGACGGAACTGAAGAGGAAACAGAGTCCAGGGTGGATAGACCCACCCCAGGCGCGGGCCCAGCCTGGCCGCGCCTGAGGGGGGTGTGCCATCCTCGAACTCCGTCTCCGCCTCGTTTCCGTGTCAAAACCTTCCTTATGCCTTAAACTTCGTAATATATAACCCCCCGATCCCCCGAGGTTCGTGCATCATGTTCTCGTTGTGTTTTCGTTTCAATCTATTTCTGTCAGGAAATCTTCTCAAGTTTAGAGCACCATGGCCTCCGCCAACGACAAAGGCAAGAATCCCGAGGAAGCAGAACCTGAAGACCCCAAGGAGGAGGAGATTTCGGTAGGGTATGAAGGTGACATGGAGGAGGACAAGCATCCGGACTCTCGCGCTACCGTCGCAAGCATTGGTTTGGTGACACGACCTAGCAAGCTTAAGAGGACAACACGGATGTCTACAGGAGGGAGAACTCTATGTCATATCCTCGCTCCATGCACACTTCCTCCTAGTACCCCTTGTTCTAACCGTGCAGGGAAGAAACACTCTAATTTGGAAGAATGGAGAAAGAATAACAAGGACTGGGATCCTCGGTCTGAGATGATCATGGGCTGCATTGAGCATAATTCGGAGTTAATTCGTACTCTGACCTTCGATATGGAGGATTTGAAGAAACTTATTTAAGAGATTATCAAGAGAACACCACCACCACCAAAGGAATAATTCGTCATCAGGTTTGGCATCCCCTTGGCTTGTTCCAAGCTTGGGGGAGTGTCGTGGTATCACCACCATTATCTTTTATCTTTTACCTTTTTAGTGGATTCATATCTGTTGTAGAGGGGTTATCTTATAGTTTGGTTTGCATGTGGAAGTATCTCTCCTTTAGTTGATTATCTATGTATCCCTTGGTGTGAGTGCCTTTATTGAATATTAATGAGAAGTCTCATCTTTTACTTTTTGCACTTCTTATTTTAATTTGCAATCTATATTATATGATGGGTCTTGTTGATCAGTATTGGCACCACTTTGGGATCATCAAGTGGATCTAAATTAGTTTTGGCAAACCGAGTTCTGGTCAGTAGCATTACTAAGAAAGAGAAAAATAAAGAAAAAAAGCTTATAGGTATTTTGTATCATTTGTTTTCTTTCTTGTTGGCTCATAAGCTTAGTATTATTTATTTAAGATTCATTTGTGTCTTCAAGGAAGATTGCATGTTTGGCTTTATTACTTGTATGTTTGCTTGTTTATTTCAACTCTCTTGCTTGCTACCCAGCCTTGCTAGCCAAAAACCTGTTTTGAGAAGGCATACTTCTCATGTTTCCAAAATCCCTTTGAACCAAAACTTTTGCCATTTGTGTCCACCATATCTACCTAGTAGCTTTTGCTATTTCTAGCAAATTATCATGCTTCATTTACCTTTCGAATTAAAAAGTATTTTGTTATGAGAAAACTAGTTAGTAAAGCTCTCATGAACTTGATGGCACACCTTATTTACTTGCCCCTAATAGACTTGAACCATTGTGAACATCGAAGTTGTATATGCTTGCATCTATACGTTGGAATTAGCAGAACCGTGCTGTCACGGGGAACGTTTTCAACATTGCACTTGTACTCTGTACACAGTTGATATCGTGCTCTTTTGTCTATGGATGTCAACGGTGTGAAATAAAGAGGGAACTTGTAAGTCCATGGAGTTTGTATTCTGTGTTAGAGAAACGCTTGGGCCGCTAGCCTAAGACATGCTTAATCATGGTGGAAACTTCCAGCATCACCATAGTGAGTCATCTATGAAGCATCCTCAATAAAAAGCTATGCACATAGTAAATAAAAAGATCGCTGAGATGCTCATTGTCTGCTTGCCTTGTCATTGTGGTTTATGGGAAAGCTCATGTACCATGTGCAAGGGGTACCCCGTTGGCGGTTCTCAATGATATGAAAATACTTACAATGACAAGAACTTACCTGTGACCAAAGTTGAGTAGCATGAGGAGTGTCCCTCATATTCAAGGGACATGATATTGCTAACTTATATTTCGTCAAGCATATATTCCATCTTTGTTCACTTTAACCTTAATAATCTCAAGATGCTTATGATAGGGGCAATGAGGGCACAAAGCTAGTAAGTACCATAATCTTTTGGAAGCTCTTTATGACTTGTAATCCCTGCTACCCTCTAAGAAGGGACCTTTCTCCCACTTCCAAGTTGAGTCAGTAAACCTACTTCCTCTCTATCTCCAGCAAGCATTTGAGTTGTTGTGTTTCAAGCATTCATATGGTGATTTATTCAAGTATGTTCTTCATCTTCCTTGTTTGCATAAAACTCTTATCTATTGAGTATTACTTTAAAAGCCTTCACTTGTGAAAAACCTTTTTGAGCAAAGAGTGCTACTGTTTTGAAACTTCTACAAAAAGCTTTTTGTGAAACTGTTTGCCAGTTGTTCTCTGACCAAGAACAAGTTTGCCAATTCCAATTATGGTTTATCTTTATGCATCTCTTTTGTGACTTCTGTACTTGGTTGCAAGCTAAGTTATATAATGGTGAATTGCTTTCTTCTATGAGTTGTGCAATGGTAAGTGTGATGCTTCTTGTTCGTATTATTTTATCGACACTTCACTCCATAAACCTGTGGACATGTTTACTGAGCTCGGTATTCGCTTAGGGACAAGCGAAGTCTAAGCTTGGGGAGTTGATACGCCCAATTTGTATCAGCATTTTATATCATAATTTACCTCTATTCATTGATATCTGTCTTATTATGAGGTATTACTTATGGCTGTTCATCTGTTTATGCATGTTGGATGATTCTTGGAGGATTGACTACTGGAGTCTGGATTCTGATGGAAAAGAAGGCATTTCGGTGCAATTTCACGAAGATCAGAAAAATACCAGAAAAATATGGAAACATATTATTTTACCAGAAGACGAAGGAAGCCAGAAGGAGGAGCGAAGAGAGGCCTCACGGGGCCCACACACCCCTAGGCGCGTGACCACCTGACCCCGCGCCTAGGGCAGGTGTGGCCCACCTGCCCAGCCTCCGACTCCGCCCCTTCGCCTATATCTTCCCTACAAAACCCTAAGGCCAAGGGAGCGACCACAGATAGATTTCCGCCGCCTCTGGCGGAAAACACAGAGAGAGAAAGATCTCTTTGGCAGACAGATTTCTGCCGGGGAAATTCCTTCCCGGAGAGGGGAAACCGTCGCCATCAACACCGTCATCAAGATAGGCTTCATCGGGATCATCATCATCAGCCACACCATCATCTCCACCAGCACCATCATCACCACTTCGTCCCGCTGTAACAATTGTGTTGGATATTGCTTTAGTTCTTAGGGGAAACTTTCCCGGTGTTGATTACTATTGTAGTTGATGCTTGTGAGTGGAACCATTGGATTATTGTTTATGTTCAAATTGTTATCCATTACCATATCATCTTTGATCTTGATCCATATGATGTCTTGTGGGTAGTTCGTTTAGTTCTTGAGGACATGGGAGAAGTCATGTTATTAGTAGTGAATCTGTGATGAGTTATTATTCAATGGTTTAGCATTTAAGTTGTGGTGCTATTCTTCTAGTGGTGTCATGTGAACGTCGACTACATGATACTTCACGATTTATGGGCCTAGGGGAATGCATTGTATATTTGGCTACTAATTGTGGGGTTGCCGGAGTGACAGAAACCTGAACCCCCGTTAGGACACCTTTGCACAAGGGAGCGTAGGATCTCAGAGTTTAAGGCTGTGGTTAGATTTATATCTTAATTACTTTCCTGTAGTTACGGATGTTTGGAGGGGGTTTAATCACAAGTATGTATTAGTCCTAGGAAGGGCGGTATGTTAGCACAGGTTCACCCACACAACACTTACAACACCAAATAAGAGTACTCAGCTATTTGAAGCGAAAGCACTTGACAGAATTCCCATGTGTCCTCGAGAACGTTTGGTCCTTATAAGTATTTCCACTGGCTTGTCCTTTGCTAAGAAAGGATTGGGCCACTTGTTCCGTTTGTTTGTTACCTTTGTTACTTGCTCCTTGTTTTGTTGCCTTGTCAGAAAACCACTAAAAATCTGTTTGCTAAGTATTCACAAGGATTTCATGCTCCATACCACTGTTCAGCACCTTCTGCTCATCGTTGGGATCGACACTCCTATTTATCGAAAGTACTACGATACACCCCCTATACTTGTGGGTCATCATGCCCCAACTTACAGTGAGGTTGTCAATCTCACCGGTTTGCTGAAAACAAAGGATTAAACGTATAGTGTGGAAGATAGTAATTGCTTGTGGTAATTGTAGAAAGTAAACAGTAAACAGTATATGGTATATAAATGGGAAGGATTAGACCAGGGTCCATAGTAGAGGTGTTCTCCTTAAGATAAATAACATGCCGGGTGAACAAATTACAGCGGGGCAATTGACACATTGAGAATGCATAACAATGCATATAATAGACATCTTGATCTCTACGAGATTTGTTTGGGCATTACAACATAATATATAGACCGTAATCCAACTACATCTATGACTAATAATCCCCCTTTAGGTTATCTTCCGAACCCCTTCCAGTATTAAGTTGCAAGCAACAGATAATTGCATTAAGCAAAGTGTGTAAAGTAAACAATATAATTTCCCTTGGGCAAAGGATTGTTGTTTTCCCCTAGTAGCAACAGCACATCTACAACCTTAGAGATTTCTGTCACTTCCCCAGATTACTAGAGGCATGAACCTACTATCGAGCATAAATACTCCCTCTTGGAGTTACAAGCATCTACTTGGCCAAAGCATCTTCTAGCAACGAAGAGCATGCAAGATCACAAATAACATATACATGATAGAATCAATAATCAATCTGACATAGTACTCAGTATCCATCGGATCCCCGCAAACACAATATGTAGCATTCAAATAGATGATCTTGATCATGAACGAAGCTCATAAGATCTAAACATGATAGCACAAAGGAGGATAAACAACCATCTAGCTACTTTATGGACCCATAGTCCAAGGGTGAACTACTCATTCATCACTCCGGAGGATGGCATGGTGATGAAGAAGGCCTCCGGGAT